>JAUAME010000006.1:29734958-32134958 GCA_030820535.1 Quercus parvula | reverse complement strand
AATTGAGAAGAATTACATTTTTATTTTCTTTACAATACAAATAAAATATAAGGGGCACGATATCAAAAGTATTTTTATTTCATTTCCTCCTATAAACTCCCAAACACATTATAAATAAAAATAAATAAATATTTCATTCATTTTCAATTTATTCCTTTCATTTCATTACATTCCTTAATGAACTCCGAAACATAATTTCTGTTTTGCTTGATGCCAATGCTACCAACATATAATGACAATCTATGAATTGTTGAATTTGATAGGTTGCAATTGTGTTTTTCCAATCTTCTAGTTTAACTTCTCAATCATTTCACATCAGAATTTGTAATATTCAACAATACCACATACATGATACAACTGAAGCCAATGTATCAATTACAAATGAAAAGGGAGCATCAGACACTGACTTCTCCATAAGTATGCAATGCTCTTGAAAAAAGAATTCAAGGATATCAAGGTTAGAGTTGGGGTTACTCTTGTCTAAGATGATAGCCATTACTTTATCCAAACAGCCAAGAAAGAGCAAAACATGCCTCACTAACTATACAATTATACAGAAAAAATTCAACTCCTTTCAAGTATTTGATTCCAAGAAGGCAACTGAGTATCACATGAAAATAATGAAACAACGAGAGTGTACAACAATACAAACTCATAGGAGAGACTGCCAGACTTGCTATTCGTGCCTCTGGTAACTGGAATAACAGGGTGATTCTTGGTCTACTCATGCAAAAATTGTCTCAGACCCTTTCCACCCTTTCCACAAGAAGTAATTGTTCAAGTTCCTCTCTACGCCGCTCCAAATCCTGTCATTGTCAGCAAAAGCAAATTATCACAAGAAATTTCTGCAATAAATCAACATACACACAATTGAAGGAAGGAATTGACATCATTCCAAAACTACATGAATTTAATGAGACAATCAACGGTCATTTACTCATTCTGCTGAGTGGTTTAAATCAAACTTATGCAACTTTATGTGTTTTATTAGGAAATACGGCCATCAAATGAATCCTGCTATGACCAACGAAGGTGTGAAATCCTAACCTTCTAAATATTATCACCTTAAAGCAGTGTACTAGGATTACCTAATACATAACCCTCAGTTAGGACCAATACTAGGCAACGGCCTTTGTAAGCACCAAAAATCATCTTGATGAGATGAGGTAAAACCGTATATGAGTTCAAGACTTCATGCAACTCTTCATGGTAGAAAATGAGTTTTGGAAAACCAAATTAAATCACCCAGTTCATTGTTGTTAGCTTTTCCTTCCATTTGAAATCCAAGACATAAGGTAGGGTCATCAATATCTGGTTCATAAATTTCAACTTGCAAGCCTAAATTAGAAAGATATGATGCTTATTCCTTTTTTTTTTCAAAAATAAATCTATGATGAGTAAACTCAATAAATTGATGTCACAATAAAAGATTCAAGCACAGCATAGTAGGAATCATAAACAAAAACAATCCTCAGCATGAAATGCCAATTCTGTTTGATATCTGCCACTTATGGAACTGCATTAATACAGTTACCTCCAGATCCTTGACTGCTTGATCCCTCGTAATTGCTTCCTGTTGTCGAACACGTTTGAGGTGGCCAATGCACAGGAGTCCCTTGGAATTGGAACAGGAATCAATTAGAGAAAATCATTACCTTAAAAATTACAATATAAGAGAGAGAGAGAGAAGAAGAAGAAGCTAAACTATTAGGTTTTTTCAGTTCATTCAGCCCAAAGATGTCTTAAATATCACTTATCGAAAAAAAAAAAAGATGTCTTAAATATCAAAACTCAGCTAAAATCCTAGATCATAAAATACAACAGGATAGGGCATATAAATTGTCATGACCTCATTGCTCAACAAACTCACAAGACATAAGAAATAAATGGATGCATATTCATTAGTTGACTACTTCTTTATCCTCAACCGAGAAAGGCTTGAATAATTGGAGCCACAAGGCTCAATTAAGAATCCTATTTCACTTGACTATGAAAATGGGTTTCATCAAGACATGCAAACAATCTGTTTTACAAATTTGAACAGGTCACATTTCTGTACTATTATATATAGGCCAGCTAGCAGAAGTAGGAAAAAAAATACACGCACAAATCTCCTGAATTAAAAATCTGTGCTTTCCATTGTCTTACCGAAACTAAATAAACTACACCACAAGCCATAAGCATATAACTTGATATGTTTTGAAGAAGAACAAGCTGCTCCTGCACCCCATAATAATCAGGGAAAGCTCTTGTCATCACTGCAACACTGAAGATAATGTTTCATGCATTAAAAATAACGCATAGGATTTGTTTGTCAGATTGTGTATAAAATGAATCTAAAAGTACCTTATAGAGAACCCAATAATAACGTATAGTTAATGGACTATCCTCTGTTCTAATTACATATCCCGTTTATGTTCTATTGTAATGTGCTGGTTATGATGAATGAGTTTGGTTGCATTCCAAACTAACCAGCCAACCTAAGCCTGATCTGTTTATCATTGGCTCAATCAAACCAAACTATCAAAGATAAAGTTTTAGCATTTGAAGATAGGGTAGCTCCTATAGATGAAAAAATGAGGAAGAGTCAGTTTAGATGACTTGGTCATCTGCAAAGCGGAGTGACTAATGACGAATGAGAAAGGGTGCTATGATTCAAGTTCAGGTAGAGGAAGGCCTAAATTAATATTGGTAGAAATAGTTTAAAAAAAGGTTGTATAAATTAAAAAGGTGACAAATAGTGTGATCTTGAATAGGATAGAATGGTGGAAATGAATACATGTGGCCAACCTTGTTTAATTTGTTACGGATCCATACCCGATCCCAAAGTTTATGACTAAGGCTTTGTTGTTGTTGTTGTTTGCCTAAGGTTTGGGAGTTTAATTCCAAATCAAGACATTGTCAGGGAAAGGAGATGCACAAGAAACAAGAAATTTATTACTAAATTGTACACATACAAGATCTGCAGCATGCCCCTAGCAGCCCAATACTCTAACACCTGCAAAACAGAAATATTGAATGAGATAATGGGATCAATGATCTAAATGATATCGAACATATGGTGGGACATTTGGATTTAATAGGAGTCCATATATAATAATTAATACTTACTTTAGCATGTTGAGTAAACAACAAAAGAATGCTAGTATCAAAACAGAGAGAGAGAGAGAGAGAGAGAGAGAGAGGGTGAGAATTTACTATGACTACATCTACTAGTAGGTGTGTGATGACCCAAATTGATTGGATATTGATTGTGGGTTGTGTGGGTGTGTGATGATTGATGAGTTCCACATCAGACATATACTGGGTTGATTTAGGCTTTATTAACAACTAAAAGGAGTAACAACTAAAAGGAGTTATAGTTGTGACTAGACTAGTCATTTTGAGGTATAGCACAAATGTGGCTAGCGTTGTATTTTGGATCATTACAAGGCTCATGTTGACATAAGCAACTAAAATAAAAGTTAAAGGCAAGTTTATGAGTGACACTTTTTTATACTTTTCTTTTTCAATTTATCGCTGCAAGAATTAAATTAGCATTTGAACAAAGCACCCTCCTCCATCTTTGAGGGAGATGTCCCAAAGAATTATGATTATAAGGGAGAGCTCCCAATTGAGGAATCATATAAACATGTAGGAGTCCTATGACTTGTATTCTTATTTCAATCAACAATTTATGGTCTCTATAGAAAATTTGCAATTTGTATTCTTCTTGACAATGACTGAATTCAACTAGAAGAACTCATTCTTTGTGATCAAAATGATATGAAGTACACAAGCCCAAGTGCACTTTGACTTATTGATTCCAACAGTGATTTATGGGGGAAGTATTGGAGTCCTATTGAACATAAAATTAATCACTCCATGGGCTTCCCTCAAAAATAAATTTCTTTTAAACTGAAGAATAATCCTCCTCTTACTGATCATTCTAAACATCCTCAATGTAGAGCACAGTCGAAACTTTACCACATATAGTTGTTCCATTCCAAGTCACAATTCAATTTTCTTTTTAAGTAAACTACTTTTATTAAAAACACAAAAGGGAGGGCAACCCTAGTACATGGGAAGTATACAAAGGAAGAGCCAAAATAAAAGGGGTTGCAACACAAGGACTTCCCAAAGGTCACCTGTACTAATACTACTCCTATCCAAGCATGCCTAATTTCAAAGTTCTCATGGGATCCAATGCATTAGTGGTGGAATGATCATAGCCCAAAAAAGAAAAGAAAAAGCAAATACAACAAATTAAATAAGCAGGAGGAACAAAACTAACTTAAGAAATGGTTCAAAGAGTAATATCTATGGCACTTTTAAGTTTTGATATAGAGTTCCTTAAACTGTATTGTCCCTTCTCCATGATAGTACAACAGTACAGTTAATGCCTATAATCTAGAAGCTCTAGTTTTCATATGTTTATGTTCTTATCATAGCTGTCCCTGCTGAGCTTTTTGGTGCTACATGCTAAACCTTTTCAGTTTCACCACTAGTCCCGTATCTTGGTAATGCAAAGGAATTAGAAGTCTCCTCTCTTGTACTTCTTTTTTGATTAAAGAGAAGTACTTTTCCCTTTGTTTTCCTCGTGTTTCTTTGCCAAAGGCCATCTCCAATTCTAGTGAACCACTTCTATACAAAATCCACTCAACCAAGAAACCGTCACAATCTAGCTGACTCCACCTTTGGGGGTCTTTTTCTTCTTCACCTTCAAAAAAGAACCGTGTGGCCCCTTCTAGTTCCAAAGGACAACGCATTTTCCAATTTCAACAAAAGATTTGCACTAGAAAAATATTCTCAAATTTCCCAATAATAAGATATTACATCTTCTTCCGTGTCAAAATAATGGCATCGGTTTGCCTTTTTCTAGTTGGCCAAAGCTTGGTCAAGCTACATCAAAATTCAAACGGTTCTTTCCATGACCAAGTACTCAATTCCTATGACATTTGCGAAAAGTAACGACACCACACCAGACAAGACAACTAACTATACTGTCTCAAATGAGATATCCCGAAAGCCGAGCCATGAAGAAGATGTACTGATGATGATGAATAAAACCCACATGGTCTCTTACTTTGTTAAGGTCATGTATCATGCTACTCATGACAGACCTTTAAATAAATAAATAAAAACTGTATATCTTAACATTCCTTTCAAATAAACTACTTGTAGAGAATATAAAAAAATAAAATAAATGTAGTCTTCTTTACCTCTAACAATCATTCTTAAACATATAAAATGGAAATTGAAAATTGAAAATCAAAAGTGAAGAAAGAATGACCTTCCAGAACTTCATAACGAATTTCCATTCGGTCTCAGCAAGAACCACAAAGCAAGCAATGAGAACCGCGTAACACCGAAATATTCCATCGAATATCTACAAATTCAAAAAATAAATAAATAAAAATCTCTCACATACACACAAACATATACCAAAGAGAGTGAAAAAGAGTGAGAGAGTACATCAGATCCGTCCTTGAAGGATCGAATGGCGGAGAGGACGTTGACGGCAATGCAGAGAATGGCAGTGAGAGCGGTTATGACGCTAAAGCCCCTGCAGACTATCAAAAAGGGGTCCGGTCTCGTTCTAAGTATCGTGTTGTTGGTGTTGTGGGTGTTGCTGTGGCTGTTGATGGCACTCGAAGATGAAGATGTTCTTGCTACACTCTCTCCTTCTCCGTTTCGACCCATATTTTTTCTCTCTCTCTTTTTCTCTGAGCTCTCTTAGATGGTTCTTCTTCTTTCTTGTGTGAGAAGAATCTTACATTTTCTGCTCTCTCTCTGTTTTTGTGTTTTTGTGAAGCGGGATGATAGTCTAGATATTGATGATGCTGATTCCTTCCTTCACCAGCTGTTCAAGGAAACGAAAAGGGGAACTCAATTCACTAAACTCACATCTGGCGGTTTTTGTAAGTAAGATATGTCATGTCCTGCTCCCACGTATTCTTGTCTGACTTGCTGTTGTGACTCTGACTTTAGTTTATACAACCCCGTGTGTCATGGCTGTTCTAAAATGACACAATAATAAATATTTGATTATTCTTATGATTTATGAGTTGTAAATGAATAAAATTTTAAAATTAAAATATACTGCTCTAAAAAATTCATTCATTTGCATCTACAATTTCATAATATTTATGTATAAACTTGACCTTTAAAAAAAATGCATATAAACATTCTTTGATAAATATTAAATATATTTATGGTTTCTTTTTTCTTTTTTCCTTACCACAAATGTGAGTGAGTCTCAAACAATACACCATTATGAGTATAAAAAATGTACAAATTTCTAAAGCTATCATCATTACTTTTGATAATTCGATAGTTATAATGTGAGAAGGGAGATTTAAACCTTCAATATTTTTATTGAAAATACCAAGAAGTGTGAATTAGTTGAATTATATGGTTCTTGGTCAACCTTTATTAAAATTCTAGTTGAATAATGGTATTGTCTTTTTAAAATAAAGTAAATCATAAATTAGATTTTTTTTTTTAATTTTTTTAAATAACTATATTTAATATTTTAGAATATCCAAAAATGGAGTAGATGACTAATAATTTTGGGATAAAGAGAGTTTTTTTTTTTAATTTTTTTTATTTGATAATTGGAGGATAGTATATAAATCCTATATGTTAGACACCAAGAAATGTCAACCAATTAAGTTACAAGATTTTTGATGGCGAGAGAGTAATTAATTAGCAAACAATAATGAAAAAAATAAGAGTAATGGATAATAATGAATACCTAGATAATATCCATACTAATAGACTAAAGTACCAATAAAAAGTGTCGACTCAATAGAAGATACTGCTGCATCATTTTGAAGTAAATGTTGACTGGTTGTTGCATTTGATTTGAAGATTTGAACCTCCATCACCTACGGAATTTTTGGCTAGACTGGTTTGGCAACCCAATTAGCTAGGCACTTAAAAAAGTAAATTCAAGAGCTAGAACTGTCTGTGTATGCCATACTGAGTCTGATGGTATACCAAATTATCAATATGGTGACCAAAAGCTCTTCTTCTAATGGAAGTTGCAACTTCTAAGGTGCTTAACAGGTTGCCCTTGGATAAAAAAAGATGTTGAAGTTTAAGGGTGTTTGGTTTGCTGTAATTATGATCACATTACTTGTAATGTGAACGGTATTTGATTTTTTTTTTCTTTGGTATAAGATTACGGCAATTTTAGATTAGAAAATATTTTACATTATCTTAATTTATAAGGTTTTTTTTTTTTTTTTTTTTTTTTCCTGAATTCTGAAAAAATGTATTGATAATAAGTAGTATACAAATAGGTTTATGGGAAATATGTTGAAGCCAAGCAGGGGCATTGAGTTCCAGAAAAGTACAGAAGTAAGAAGTATTGCAGAAAGTGAGCAACAAGCAGAAAAAAGAGGACACAAAGGGAGAAAGCAAAGTCAGTTTGGCACTCCAACATTCATGTCTCAGGTATTAATTACTGTAGAAACGATGTTGTCCCTCGTAGCACATGGATGAGATTGGGATTGAATCGTTTGGTGTTTGGAAGTTTCTGATTGGTTTTAAGAATCTGATTGAAGAAGACTAGGATTTTGGAATACATAGCTAGAAATGGGGCCCTAGCCTTGTCGGCCTTCATTATTAATTAATTCATTATAGTTTTTTCTTATAATCATTTAAATATTCCAAATTTGAACTTTTTTTTTTTTGGAGAGATAATTATAACATGTTGCTAATTTCGCAGCTCGAACCCTTTCCCTCCTAGACCCCCATGCATTTTGTGCATGAAGAGGTGTCAATTTAACTACAAGGCCTCTGTCAATTCCAAATTTGAACTCTCAAAACCAAGATCCGAATCACCCTCCACCACTTTGTAACAATTATCAAGAATAAACATGAGTAGTTTAACTATTAAAACATTTTATTATTGAATAAGCAAGGCAGGCCTGGGGGAGGCAATAAGTGGTTTTATTTATTTATTTAGGTAAACATGTGAGTTATACATTTTTTTTTTGTCACTCCTAATAAGAAGGCCCAAAAAATTGAGTAATACTAAAAATACTACAAATTTTACTATATAAAGTTATAAACCTTACAATTATATATATTTTTAGATAAAGATAAACATTACAAATTGAGGTGTCTCCGATTACAATAAGTAATTCAAATATTCATTTATTATCTTGTTGAAGTGTCACAAATTACATCCATCATCACATCATTTGATAAATATTTTTTTTATAGTAAAATTGATGTAATTTTAGCACTTTCAATAATTAAAAAAAAAAGATTAATAAAAACCCAACCAAATCACAAAGTTAGTGCAAATTTCACCACAAAAAAAAACTTATAAACTAATGTGACAAGAATATAATTGATGTCACTCAAACAATATAATAAAAGAGTGTTTGAATTAATTTAATATGATTGATATCACGTCAGTTTGTAAGACCTATATAATAAAATTTGTAATATCTATATCCTAGTGTATAATCCATTTTTATGTGATAATAATTTCACATCAAAAGTTGAAAGAGTTAGAATTAATTGATTGGTCGGGTAAATCTTCACCAATGTACTAGAGTCTGGTAGGGACACAATACATACAAATAGAAGTTATAAATTTTGAACACGCGTTCAAATTGTGTTAGGTTCAATGCCGACAGGATCCAAGTCAAACCTGAATAGATTATCGTTATCATAAAAGAATGCACCCTTACATTTTTATGGCCTATTTCTCCAAATATTCATTTTTTGCAAAAATAATATTATTAAAAACCTTTGCTAAAGCTATTTAGTTATGTAGCTTCTTTTGAAACTCAAGTAACTAAACTCGAGTTTCAAGCTAATGGACGCTAACGTGAACCATCTAATGCGGCATTTTAAATGAATTTTTTTTTATATAGAACTCGAGTTTCATAAAAAATAAAATATCGTTGTCTTGCCTCTCTCTCTCTCTCTCTCTCAAAGTATTTAACGAAACTTAAATTTACTAAATTCGAGTTCCAAGTTAGATATTTTATTTTAAAATGTCACATGGTACCATTCATGTGAGCGCCTGTCGGCTTAAAACTCGACTTCACTAACTTTAGAAAATAGCTTTTAATATTGTTTTTTTTTGCAAAAATTGAATATTCGGCAAAAAAGAAAAAGAAAAAAAGACCAGTTGTTATGGGCTAAATCAAGTTAACGAACTCCCAACGTTGTTAAAATCTAGACGCAAACGCACTTCGAGACAGCCTCTCAAATATTCAGAGAGATAGACAATCATCTGAGCCAGTCAATATACGTATTCCATTCCACACAACCACTATCTCTCTCTCTCTCTCTCTCACTGCGAAAGAAGCAAAAGAAAGAAAATGGAGAAAACCCAAGAGACTGAAGCTGACAATGGAGAAGTTAAAGTAGAAACCGAGGCCTTAAATGACGGTTCCCTTTGTGGGTATGACTCACTTCACTCTCTGCTAAGCGCAAATCTCAAGCCTGAACTCTTCCAGGTTATTTTCTTTCTTCTTTTCCTTTTATTATTTCTGGGTTTATCAACTAGTGCCATTTTTTTTTTTGGATATATATGAATCAGTTTCATTGATCCAACGGGTTTCAATAGAGAATGATAGTTTATTGCGATCAATTTCCATTTTGTGAACTGTATTGAATTTGGATGCTATTCCACTTCTGAGTACTTCAGTGTTTTCATTTTTATAATAACTTATTAGTGGCTGAATTTGGCGATTCCTTGTATTTGTAGTAAGTTTATTTGGGACAATTGAGAAATTGTTGGTGTTCTGTATAACTATAAATTAAAACTACTGGAGTTGGTTAAAAATCCATTATATATATATTTACCTCTAAATAACCATGTGAATAACATCCATTGATGAAAAAGAAGCTTTGCTTGTTTTGAGGGGGCCAAAGCAATTCTACTTGCTGCTTATACAGACTTTTGAAATTTATAATTGTTACTTAATTGTGATGGAAGTTTGGTTACCCTGCAAAAGAGGGAAGCTCCCACT
Source organism: Quercus parvula (assembly GCA_030820535.1). Classification (NCBI taxonomy): domain Eukaryota; kingdom Viridiplantae; phylum Streptophyta; class Magnoliopsida; order Fagales; family Fagaceae; genus Quercus; species Quercus parvula. Next base: position 32,124,975 of record JAUAME010000006.1, on the reverse strand, counting down.
TTGCAGGGTATTTGATATTTCTTGCCTTGAACCCGTGACTTGTTGCTTTGGGTCGAAAAACGACCTCACGTAGATATATTTGGGCATTTTCTGATGATGGGATTACAATTTTGTAGGAAGTCAGCCGTGTGCTTCTGGGGCTTAACTGTGGGAGGGCAAATGATAACATAGCTCTCCCAGAAACTGCTTATTCTGTCTCTTCAGAATGTGATTTTGACCTCAAGGTAGGCATTTATCTTGCCCATTGCTATGGTGGTTTAGAATCTGTTTGAAGTACTAGGTTCACCATTGATTCTGCTTTCATTTTGCTTTATGTATCCGTTGATTTCACAAAGTTGATTAATTAGAGTTATTGGAATGGATATGATGTGGTTGTTAAGTTTCAGTTTTTTGTTGAATTCTTACCCATTTTTTTTGGTGGTAAAAAGTGTTGAGGAAAGGTCAAAAAAAGTTAATGGACTCATTATTTTTTCAAGGGAAAAGCAAATGGTCTCATCGAATGCTTTCAAAGTGCAATATTTGAGCTGAGGTTGTTGAATTGAATGGTATGATATGATAATATATCTATTGTATGCCCAATCACTGCTGGAAAAACTGTCAGAAGCTGATAGTCAAAGGAGATCTAGCTTAAATAAGAATGTTGACCTTTATGCATTGGTTTGGCCCTATTTTCAGCTAAAGTGCTAATGGTGTTGGTTGAACACTTAACTGTTTTCACTGGAAATGGGACTAATGCTTATCTTGCTCATGCATGTCATTTATCTGAGAATGGACATTTGTAGTTATGTGTGCAAAATAACTAATGATGAAGGGATAATTTGGTTGGGTTTCGAGGGATATCTCAGTAGTTCCAACACCTCTTGTGGTGCCTGGACACGGGGGTTCAAACTCCTCCAACCCCCTCCACCTATTTACCTATAAAAAAAGTTAAAAAACAATAATCTGCATAATTGTCCAGACTGCTGAAAACTCTTTGTTTTTATCTATAGGCTTTAAGAGAAACCTCTGTGGAATTGTTCACTTGTACTGAAATCACCAATCTCATTCTAAAGTGTCATAAAGAATCGTCTACTTTCCAAGAAGCATTCATGCAAAGTAGTAAACCTTCAAAGTTGAATATTCACTGTAGAAAGGTGGCCAAATATATTTTATTTTTCTTTTTTTTTTTGAGAAACAAATATATTTTATTTTTCTGTTGGCTGTTTTAGTTGAGGTTATAGCAGTTCTGTGTTGCCTACTGGCTTAGTGTGTTTGCTCTATGCCAATAGCTACCCATGCTTAGCCATATGGCATGCACATCACGTGTGTAGGAAAAACGAATGTTTTGGTTTGGAGGGAGAGAGGGAGGGGGAAAGAGTGAAAGAGAGAGGAGAATACTTGGGGTATTAAGGTAGGAAGTTATTTAAAAAAACAATTTTAGTTGATGTCAGCTGATATTATTATAATTGAGATTACACATTTGTTCTTCTTATTCAAATATATGATTTTTTCATATGATGTGAAAAAAAAAAGACTTTTTAGGATTTTTCCATGCAAAATATGCATATTGAAATCTTCCATAGAGTTCTCTTTATTATTTTTACATATGAAAAATTCTTTGAGGTCCTTCCTTTGTTTTCTCCCAGTGTACTAGGGTTGTGTCCCATTTGAACTTTTCTAATGAATTTTAGTTACTTACAAAAGAATCTTAAATAATTTCCGCTACATTATTGATTGATTTGATTTTTTTTCATATTAAATCTTTTCAGGCTTTCTGCTTTCACGCTGACAAAGAATTATTGAGAGAACCTCGAATAGTGAGGGTTGGTCTTATTCAGAACTCTATAGCTCTTCCAACAACTGCGTCCTTTCTGGACCAAAAGAGGGCTATCTATGAGAAACTAAAGCCAATCATTGAGGCTGCCGGTGCTTTAGGAGTCAATATATTATGCCTACAGGTAGTTCATGGTGTGAGGGTTGAATATTCTTTTATTGATTCACTTCCATCTCAAGTCTTAAAAATCTCATGAAATTTATGTAAATTTAATTCAGGAAGCATGGATGATGCCATTTGCCTTTTGTACACGGGAGAAGAGGTGGTGCGAATTTGCAGAGCCTGTTGATGGGGAATCTACACAATTTCTTCAGGATTTTGCACTGAAATATAATATGGTCATTATAAGTCCAATTCTTGAGAGGGATGTCAATCATGGAGAGACTATTTGGAACACTGCTGTTATAATTGGAAATCATGGCAACATAATTGGCAAGCATCGGAAGGTAGACAAGATGGTTGTTCACTGTTATAAATTTTTTTTTTTGGGTTCTTTTTTGGGGGCATAATGAGATTGGCTATTTTGGCAGAATCATATACCAAGAGTCGGTGACTTCAATGAGAGCACATATTATATAGAAGGCAACACTGGGCATCCTGTTTTTGAGACAGACTATGGAAAGATCGCTGTTAATATATGTTATGGGAGGCACCATCCTTTGAATTGGTTAGCTTTTGGCTTGAATGGTGCAGAGATTGTTTTCAACCCTTCTGCTACTGTTGGTGAACTCAGTGAACCAATGTGGCCCATTGAGGTGATTCTATTATCCATTAGCCTTATATTCACTTTTGTTTTAAGGATTTCTCTCTTTTGAATCTTGATTCTGCTTCTGAGATGATTATGATTTTGTTGTACTTTGGCACTTTCACATTAGAAAAATCAATTGAGAGATGGGTTCATCTACATGAATTTTTTATGTAATCTATCAAAAGCTACTTTATCTTACAAGTATATATTCAGATAATGGTCTAGGAGATGGTCATTCAAATGAAAATATTTGTCAGCCATTTGTTACACTGACACATTTGCAATTTTTCAACCTTAAATTAATTAATTTTTTATAATACCCAAAAAAAGGGGAAAAGATTTCTCAATAGTAAGTTAATATATTCTTTGTCGGTTTTTCAGGCCCGTAATGCTGCAATAGCAAACAGTTACTTTGTTGGGTCAATCAACCGTGTTGGGACTGAGACATTCCCCAATCCATTCACTTCGGGTGATGGAAAGCCACAACATGCAGATTTTGGGCATTTCTATGGATCCAGTCATTTTTCAGCCCCAGATGCTTCTTGTACTCCTTCTCTTTCTCGTAACAGGGATGGGTTGCTGATCACAGACATGGATCTTAACCTCTGTAGGCAGCTGAAAGACAAGTGGGGGTTCCGTATGACTGCCCGGTATGAGTTGTATGCAGAGTTGCTTGCTCATTATTTGAAGCCAGATTTTGAGCCCCAAGTCATTTCTGATCCTTTGTTACACAAGAAGTCTTTGTCAATATCAGGCACTAGTAAGAGTTAAATCTGAAAAGAAATAAAACAGAGTTGGAATGTTTTCTCAAGTTATCAGTAAAAATAAATCTCTTCACTGTTTATGTTTGTAAATATATACTCATTATTTATGTCATGGTATTAAGAACAAGAAAAAAAAAATGACAACAAACTCTGTAAAATGATAAATGTTGAGCAATAAGCACACTTGTTTTTCTGAATTTTTCGCACAATTAAATTTACGCAATTATCACCTGGTGCTATGAAATAAATTCTCATTTTTATGTCAGCTTTGTCATTTATTTATTATTTCTGAAATAAAGTCCACTTTATGTAAATATATATAAGGGATAATCTAACCATTCCCTTGTATGGGAGTTTAGTATGAAGGAATAGAATGGCCCTCCTGGGCTATTCTAACCCAAAACGAAGAAGGTCTAATAGTTTATTTTGTCTAATCCATAGTTATTGTAAGATTAGTCTTTTATTCCTGTATGTTATGTTTTTTTATTTTTATTTTTTCCTGTATATTATGTTTTATTATTTCTACCAAAAAAATAAAAAAGTTATGTTTTATTATCATTATGTCTTCAGTATTTTGAAAGGTCATTTAACTAGCATTTGATTTTAATGAAGTTCTATGGTTAGTAATTAACTGTTATATGTGATTGAAGGGTTAGAATTCTAAGGTTATTAAATATTACTATAAATAGCCTCTTTTGAGTCATTGTAGGTAGTCTTTTCTCATCAATTTTATGAAATTTCGGATAAATATTTTTTTAAGCTCTTTGAGCGTAAAAATGGATATTTGATTACTCTAACTTCAATCCAAATATCTTTTTCTCTACCTTCATTTTTCTTGTTATTGGAATTTCATCTTAAACCCTTCTGGTAAACTAGATCAAAGCCACGAAATTCAAATTTGAGTTAAAAATTGCAACTTTAAGCTATGGTTGATCCTGGTAGAGGAATTTGGAGATGGTTGAGACGAGGCATATGATTGAAGATTCGCCGTGAGTTGTATAATGTGGTCTTATGGATGAGAATGACGATGTATTAGAAGGTGGATATTTTGAATGGCGACTGTGAACCTTGGGATTTATTAGGTGGTGGTCTTAAAGATGAGAATGATGATGCAGAAGAAGAAATTCCCTTGGATGATGTTGTACTTGTAGAACATGCGACACGATCCTGGTTAGGTAATAGTTGGTGTGTGTTCTTGAATTGAATGGTGGGGGAATCCAGATAGAAGTTGTTGATTTTTTGCAGCGGAATACTTACTGGGAAGCTAGTTTAGAGAGGAATTTTGAGTGGAAGGCTAGGAGTGAAGACAGAATTGTGTGTTTGTGAAGGTTAAATTAAAGGCACTGCACTTTAATGGTGGAAGAGAGTTGAAAGGCATTGTGTGACAAGGCAAGTCAAACATTAGCCTGTGAGAGCACATGAAAACGAAGTTACATAAGCTATTTTTGCCAACTAATTATGCATTAGAATTGTATGAAAGATTCCATTCATTGAAGTATAGAGGGATGTTTGCTGAGGAATACGCTATTTAGTTCAAGTTCAACAACCTCTCTATTCGAGTTGGCATCATTGAGACTAATGTCACTAATGAGCAAATTACATCTCATTATCTTGTTGGGAAGGCTAAGGAGTACAAGTTCGATTGCTAAAAAGGCCAAGCAGGGATCAAGATTTGCTAAAAAATTTCAAAAATCCTACTCTTGCGAGGGATCAATTCCAAGATCAACGCTTGGATGACACTTTGACTCAGAGCCTTGATGTGTTCCCCCCTCCCCCCTAAAGTTTATGATTTTCTTTCTCGGTTTTCATGCATGCACAGGAAACAAATTGCTTTCGGGAGGGCAAAGCAGAGTAGCAAAAACAATAATTACAATCTTAATAGCCTTTGGACTCGGTGTTGCTTCTAAATTCTAATCTTGGGCTAGAGAATCCCAGCTTTGCATCCCCAAAAATACCATCTTTTTCATGATCAAAGCCTCACAACTAGTGTGATTCTTGCAATCGGGTTCATTCACATACTACCTGACACTTTTGAGAGCTTGATGAGTCCATGTCTTGGCCAAAAGCCGTGGGGCGATTTCCTCTTCACAGGCCTCGTTGCCATAATATCACACTTCAACAAAGCCAAATGCATTGCAATTTTCCCTAACTATACACTCATAGAGTCATAGTGAATGGCAAAAAGCAATCTTAATTATATAAAGAAAATGATTGTTCACACGGCATAAAAATAGAAAAAAAATAATTTAAGGGGAAGTCATCTAACCCAACACATTGGTCGGGTAATCTTCAGGTCCTTATGAGATCCATAAGGTTTTGGATTTAAAACTCTTAACCAGCATCTGGGAGATCTCCAAAAGATTCATTACATTATAAAAATTTAAGAAGTAAGAATTGTGTCTATAAAAAATCTCTAAGAGGGTAAGTGCTTGTTTGGTTAGAGTTTCTTGGGCCAATTCTGGCAGTTTGAAAATGTGACTATAGGGTGTTTGGTAAAATTTTGAAATCTTACTTTTTAGTCTTGCAAACGTGAAAAGGTTCGTTTCGCATTGCATCCTTCGAGTAGCAATTGCAAATCACCACTTTTTCATAAAGTTCAAATACAAAAAACTAAACCAAATTCACCCTAAATGGATCCCATACCACCATACATTTGAAAATTTTGTGCACAAATCCACAATTAATAAAATAACCCCTTCACTTACCTTTTTTTCTTCAAAAAAAAAAAAAAATCTTAATTAAGGTGATGTTTTTATTACTGAATTGTTAATACTTAATAGTTTCTTGTCTTATGATATGTATAAATTTTTATTTATTTTATCTTTGTACTTTTTTGTTTTGTTTATTTTTTTGGCCAAATGATAAAGCTATGTTTATTTTATTCAACCAAAAGGGTTTTGAATATCAAACTCTCCTCCAAGAGCTCGTATATGGTGTACTCGGCATACACTAATTAGTCCAACAATGTGTAAAGCCCGCCTGTGTGTGAGAGATCTGATATATGTACCGGGTACAAGATATAATTTTCGCTCCTCCAGGGCTTTAAGACAATTCAACAGAGGAGTCCACACTAAAACGAAACCCACTACAGATAGACTTCAGAGCCACCATATACATTGTTCAAAATCCTGGGTGAGGGAGGTCCAGGATAAATCCAGAGGCATTGAGTGGCATTTGACTGTTGTCTATTTATTTATTTATTCTTTTTTTTTTTTTTTTGATGCTGTATACCGACCATTATCACAAAGGAAAAAGTCAATCACAAAGGATTATTCTTATTTACTATTTACATTACAGCTCTTAGCTCTTATTCCCCAAACAGTTGCGGTATTTGCAATTGGATTATCTTCTGACATATCCGGTTAAAGATTTGTACACGATAAAATTGACCAAATTAGAAGATCCAAATGAGTGTATTATCACAATCTACGGAGAGGTAATCTAGTGATTCATTATCCACGTGTAAGTCGGGAGTTGTGAGTTCAAACCAGAATTATCTTAGGGAGTAGAAACCTAAAAAAATACTATTTTATTTTGGGTTGAACTGGAAAATTTATACATGAACTGAAAATTCAAACCTTATCCCCAACTTGGCCTACCCTTCACTTTTATTCCTTTACGTAAAAAATAAAATAAAAAAAAGCTATCCATCAAAATAATCAAATACTGCTCTCTGTCTCTTTCTTTCTTTCTCTCACATTAGTTGTCGGATTTGTGTCACCACTGAACCTGGTTTTCACTCTCTCATCACAACCACGAAAAACCCATAAAAACCAAACACACACACACACAAAAAAAAAGAACTCAACTCACTGTTTCTTGATAGAGGTTTCTTCTTTGTCTCTGTATTATCAAAATTAATTTATGGCTTCAATATCATCATCTCACAACCTTACCTTCCCAAACACCAAAATCCCCTCCCACCCTTATCTCAAAAGACCAAACTACCCTTCCTCCTCTTCCCCTCTGTTCCTTTCTCGGCTTTCCGACTCTGCCCTCTGCCGCTGCCGCCACGACTCCACACCTTCATCTTCCTCCGATAACTGGCGGTGGGACTCGCTCCTCAAGAGCGCAATCAAGAGCTTCGATTCTTTCTTCAATCCTCGCCCGAACGATCTTCACAGAGACGCCGGAATTGCCGCCGCCGCCGCCGACGACGACGACGACGAAGAGAAACGACGCGAAGAAGAAGAAGACTGGAATTGGGATCGCTGGCGAAAGCATTTCGACGAAATCGACTCCCAAGAGCGACTCGTCTCTATCTTGAAGGTATAGAGGTTTTTCATTTCTGGTTTCTTTACGTTTTCTAATTATTTTATTTTATTTTAATTTAATTATGTTTTTTCCATATTTGGTTCCATTTCTTGTTAGTAATTTGACCATTAATTAGTGTGCGTTATGTTAACTATTTCATGAAATATTAGCTCTAAATATATTAGAATGTATTCTGATAAAACTGTTCTGGCCGGTGGGGTCGTGTAGAAAGTGTTATTGATACGCTGTTTTGGCGAGTGGGGTCGTGTATCTGTGGTTTATTCACTAAGGCGGGGAGAAAGGGACCTACCTTGGTGAGGTTCCATTTTATTAAAAAAAAAAAAAAAAATCTGAAGAATGTTGGGATTTTATTGTTTTGATGGTTATGGACGGTTAGAAAATGGACTTTAGGATTAATATGAAAACGAAATCAAAGTCGTAATGAAGGTTTTGGAACGAGAGGGACCAAAATGAAAACAACTCCAAACTTTAAGGTCTCAAAATGTACTTTAGTCTTGGCTAGTTGACTAGGGAGGTGTAGTAGGGTCAGCAATGTGGCAATATGGAGCAGGATCCCCCATTGCCTCATGTGGATTATTTGCCGGGAGAGGAATGCTTGGATTGTTGAAGGGTGAGTTGATAGGTGCACGATTGAAGATTTTATTCTTCAATACTCTATTTGAGTGGATAAATGCTTCGGGTGTCTTCGTTTTCTACTTTATCTGATTTACTTGATTGTTGTACTTTTCATGCTTAATGTTGTGTTCTTATTGTATACCAAGTTGATTAATAAATTTTATTACTTATCAAAAAGAAGAAGTGTATTTTAGTCATTCTTTTACTTCTACTAACTAGGTTTTTGTGTGAACAGTCACAGTTAGGTCGTGCTGTTTTTACAGAGGATTATGAAGATGCTGCGAGGCTCAAAGTGGCCATTGCAGCTGCAGCTACTAATGACACTGTTGGCAGAGTCATGGCTTATCTCACTGTATGAAAAACATCATTAGAAAGCATTTTTTGGCTTGTCTTTCGTCCTTTTAACTTTTTGTGCATGTGTTTGTGTGTCATTGTCTTTGTTTCAGAAAGCTGTAGTGGAAGAGCGATTCCAGGATGCGGCTTATATAAGAGATAATGCTGGTGCTGGATTGGTGAGTTACTTTAATTAAAAATTGGAATCATACTGTGCATATATGTCTTTGTTGCTTTTTTTTTTTTTGGGTGCAAGTGTAAAAGGTAGATAAGTGATTCTAGTGCTGGTTCAATGTGCAATGAGTGAAAAAAAGAAAAAAAAAAATTTCTTTATATTATTTGTACCAATAAATGGTTTATGGATTCAATAAATGGAAAACATTTTGAATTCCTAATAGAAAAATATGCTTTACAAGTGAACATAAGAGATTTTTCCCAACAATAGTCTCTAGAAGCAGATGCCAAGAGTTTGTTTCAAGTAGAAGTGAGTGTCAAAATTTTATATATAAATTGATTATAATTTGGAAAAGAGAGATGCAAGGTGGAATCATGGGTGGCTCTTAACTTTTTCACATTGAATCCAAAACATTTTAGGTTGCAATGGAGGAAGGAGGTAATGTTTTCACTCTAAGGATTAATGAGAGGGAAACATTTTCTATGTTTTATATTCATGGGATGAGATAGTGCGAGGTAGCTCTTGGCCATGTTGGTTGAGCTCATTCATGCGGACTTGTCCAAGGACTTCATAAAAGTCTTCATGGCCCCATGATGCACCATCATGTTTGGAAAAAATTAGACTCTAGCCAAGTACGGAGGTAGTGCTCAAAAGGGGACGGTCATCATCCAGGAAGGCTATTTAGGAAGTGGTTGGAGAGGTTTCAGCATGGTGGTGAGGAAATTACTAGAATTTAGAGGATTCATACTCTTGTTTTGTCCAACTAATGACTATGACAGCTAGAAACAAAGTTTACAAGGGTCAACACATTGCTCAACAAACAACACAAGCTAATATGGCAATGCCTACGGAGGGGAAGATGCATGACTAAACTTCAAACAGATTTCAGAGTCGAGGAAAGAAGTATCAAGGACAGTCTAGGAGTGACAACGAATTCCAGAAAATTCGATTGTTAGTAGAAGGAAAGCGGTAGTAATTGTAATTTGTAAATCTGAAAGATAATTTTTGGGCAAGACTCTGTTTAAGCTTTATTCAGTGTGAGCTTATGGAAAATATATTCCAAGGTTGGGTTAATTTTGAAAGTTAAATACATTTTGAGGTGGGGGCAGATACTAGGATTTGTTTTCAGTATGATTGTTGGCATGGGGATGATAACCTAGAGCCCTGTAAAATTGCGAGAAACATAGAGGCAACGATGGCTGATATTTGGATGTGTCAAATGCATACTCAATGGAGCCCTTCTATTTGGACAGTTCAAGATGGGGGGCTAGAGTCCATGGATTCTTTCTTGGAGGATCTGTATGCTGGTAAGGTGCACCAGGGTCTGGAGTATAGGATAATATCAGGATTGGAGACCTATTTTGTGTGTTAGAGCTTCACCTTGTGTTGGATTCTTTGTATGGACAGCAGCAAAGGGTAAATTTTTAACAACAGATAATTGGAGAAAGTGGGGGTATTTGTGCTTATTTGGAATGTGTTGTTTCAAAAATAGTGCCAGATTTATTGACTTGTTGGAAAGGTTTATTTGGGAAAAAGGCAGAGTCAGAAATTTTGGGGGCTATCCTTTGTGTTTGATGTAGACTATATGGAGAGAAAGGAATATGCATGGTTTCAAAGGCAAAGAATGTTCGGCAATCCAGTTGAAGTCTCAGTTCCTTGGAACAATAATGAGATCGAACAAGTTGACTGGCCATGATTTTCTGTAGATCTTGTAGCTTTTATGGACAAGTACTTTAGATGATTTTCCTTGCCACTCTTATCTCAATTAGAGTGTCCTGATGTATAATACCCGTTTACTTGGGCTATACTTCTCTATTTCTATTATATCAATGAGATCCTTTTATGTAGAAAAACAAACCAGTTTGTGGATGAGTCCTCTTCTTTTTAAGGAAATTGCGCGAGCAGCTAATATAATTTTGTCCATATTATTTGTTTCCTGGTCTTATGTAGTTTGTTTTTTGATTCCATTTTCCAGGTGGGATGGTGGGCTGGCATTTCAAAAGATTTTAATGATCCTCTTGGTTTAATTATTCGGATAACACCAGAGCATGGAAGATATGTGGCAAGAAGTTATAGCCCTCGGTGAGGTCTTCTTGATTAATGAAAAGTTTCATTTGGATATCATGTTCTTCATGAAACTACACTTCTTAACAATCAACATCAAGCTTTAGTCAGACTCTTAAGTCTTAACCAAGACTGGAGCTTTGATATTGGAGTTGTTTTCTGTTGGAATTAAAAACGCATTTGTGCCTTTTGTTTTGTTGGGGTTTCCTTATTTATTGCTTTCCATTGTTTTAATTATTCTTTGTCAAAAATGGGTTTGTTTAGGGATAGTTGTTCATGAGTTGATGGGTTTTCCTTGTTAATGTTTGAATATATCCGGGGTACAGGAATGCTACCATAGATCCTTAATAGTTAGACTGCAGTCGGAAATCTGTGTTCAAATTTTCTGTGAGTTGAATTGTATTGCCCTTCAAAATGAAGAAATGCTGTTACGGTCTTAAACGTTTGTACCAGAGAGAAAAATTGAGGGTATATTAAAAAAAAAAAAAAAAACGCGCGATTCAAACATTAAAATTTCAATAATTTTTATATTCTTAATTTTTTATTGCATATAGAGTCCGGCCAGAACAGAAGATTGAACTGTTCCACCCATGGCTGATAACCTTTATGGGGTTGAGAGCAGCCAGTTTTAGAAAATCTTGCTTGTAAGACTTTTGTGACTGAAAAAATAGAAGCAGAACATGTAAATTACAAAAAATTCAATTAGAGCTGATAATATTGAGGAAAAAGCAGATTTTAACAGCTTTACCTGTTGTCAATTAAAAGAGCCTAGGGGGACGGGTGGGAATGTTTAAAAAGCAGCTCCTACATGTAGGGGTGAACGTGGTTTGGTGCAGCTGGTGTGGGGGAAGGTTTTTGGGTGGTTTGTAAAATGTGAACCGCTGCCGTGCCATTGGATCGAAATTCCGGCTACATCGGTGGTGGTTATTGTTGGTACAGTGGTCAGTTGCTTTGATCACTATGTACAAGAGTGAGAGTGAGAGACAGGAGAGATACCAGAGGCTTAGATCTGGACTTGAGGGGCTTACTTCCGTCTGCAGCCCTGTCGTCATCAGAATCTCTCTGTAGTGGTCGGCATGGTGCGAAACTGATGTGGTGGGTCGGAGGCGGATTGGGTCTGTTCACCCCTACCTATGTTCATGTCTAGCCCTGATCAGGCAAATTAGGGATTTCTGGTTTTTTCTCTTGGAATGTCAATAAGTGGCAAGCCCTTGGCTACAGCTGTTTCATTGGTCTTCTAGCCAAAATTCACTGGTTTTAGTATGGATATATATATATTTTTTGATAAGTAATAAGATATATTGATAAAAAAAGGAACACCCTAGTGCACAGGGAGTGAACAAGGGATAAGAAATCAAATACAAAAATTGCAAGAGTCTAGGAAATCAATAAAAGAAGGGAATGATTGATTTTGCAAAGCAAACAACCAATCCCTTAAAGTTCTAAAAAAGAGTAGCTTGAGGTCTGGAATAGATCTCTCAATATCTTCAAAACATCTACTATTTCTCTCCCTCCAAAGACACCACAATAAGCAATGAGGAATGATGGACCAAATATAACCATTTTGATGACGACTGAAGCTGCCTTGCCAACACCGTAACAGCCCCAAAACAGTGTGCGGCATAATACAAGTTACTCCAAATAGACCCAAATCCATAGACCATAGACCATAGATCCATAGTATGAATATTTATTTTAACTGCTGTATGCTATCCTATCTGGAAGATATCTTATCAGGAAGGTTTAGTTATGTATTTAGTCAACACTGCTTTGGTTATCTTAGTTACCTTTTCATATTTACTTATAATTTAAAGCACTTTTGGTACATTGATTAAATTTTTTTCAATCAGATCCTGCTGCATGGTGTGCTGCTTTTGCTGATTGTTCAATCTTGTTTCTCTTTTCCCCTCTTTCCAGGCAACTTGCTACTGCTACAGCTGGTGTTCCATTGTTTGAAGTATTCCTTAGAGTGAATAAGAGAGGTGAATACAAAGAGCAGGTTCGTTTTCTCTAGCCACTTGAGGTTGTTGTATACTTTGCTGATTGAATCATCTTTTCTACTTGCAAAGAATTTGACGTAGATCCCTTTATGGGTGCTTTTGAATTTGTACTGCTTACTGAGTTCTCTGTAAAATACTCACTAAAGACCTTTTTGTGACTATCCCATGTGCCTGGAAGTTGAGAGAGAGAGAGAGAGTTGTAGGTGAATGGATTTGAGGGGTCATTCCATTAGCCTGAGTCAAATGGAATTCACACCCCAATAAGTATGGGGTGGTAGGTGAGGCTTTTGCTTCAAGTCTTGTGATGTGAGTCACCAATCTAAAAAACGAGAGAAAGGAACTGAGGTTTCATTTTGGTTTGGTCTTAGAGCATTCACATCAACCTCTGCACAATTTTAGCTAAACTAGTCCCAAAAACTCAAATTTTACTATTTTAACAAACATACACCTACATCAGTCTCAATATTTATTGCTTTACTCTAACAAAATATTACTTATTCATTCTTCCCCATCCCATTTCACAGCCACACCTGACACCACCGCACACTCACACCACCAAGCATCCCTGCCTTAGAAAACCCGGGCCATTGAATACAGAATTCACCGTCAAGCTCATCCACCAAATCAACAAAATTGGTAAACCCATCCACCAAATCAACAAATTCAGTAAATCTTCACAACAAAATCAGTAAATCACAATGAACCCATCCACCAACAAAATCAGTAAAGCTAGACCATTGCCCATCCAACACCGTTGATGAATGGAGTTCTCAAACCCAGGTCGCCATAGATCTATGCATGAGAGAGAGAGAACTGCAAAAATCAACCCAAAAAACCCCACAACAAGCAACCCAAATCAACCACAACCCAGCCGCTGACCTGAATCTGTAAATGGAACCATCTATGGATTGCACAGGATGGAAATTTGTTCAAGGAGGAGCTTGATTGGCCATGGAGGTTTGATTCGAAGGAGAGAGAGAGGGGAGAGCTTGGTCTGGTTGAGGGGAGAGTGTCAGTGAGGAAGAGAGATGAATTTAAAATTGGGTGAAATTTAGTTTGTTGATGAACAGGGCTCAACAAATGTATTGAAACATTGTTCATTTGTTAGCTATTTGGGACAAAATATTGAGGCCGATGCATGTGGCTTTAGGGACTTTCACAACTTTTTTTTTTTTTTTTGACTAAGGGTTGTTTTATACTTTTATCTACACTGCTGTGAATGCTCTTAGAGTGGAAATAAAGCTGTATTTGATGGATATGTATGATAACAGATAACATGAACACTACAAGCTTTAGCATATGTCATGCACGAGAAAAATTCTGCTATTTCTGGTATAGTAATTGATTCAGCAAGGAATGTAAATTTTCTTGCCAATGAGCTCAAGTTCAATTGGCACCTCCTCTCCTTATAAGTTCTAGGTGGAGGATGACATCGTGGGTTTATGATCCATTGGGTGTGTGTGTACCTTAACAGAAAAAAAAAAGAAAAAGGAATGGCAATTTGCATGAGGTGGTGAATTGCAAAGTACTTAAGTGATTCACAATTTATAAATCATTTAGTAGTATTAACATGCATATTTGGAGTTATATTGTTATTTGTTGTTGGAAACAGCTTTGTTGCTCAAGTATTTGCTGAGTCTCACAGGCTTGTCATTCATTCATCACTGGTAACCAATGTTTCATTTCCAAGTATGAATTTTCGCACCTAGATTCATTGTTGTTTATGATGGAGAGTTGTTTCTTTAATACTTTAGAAAGTACTGCATTTCCTAAACTAGATTTTAATTGAAGGAGCCTCCTTTAGTGGTTTTGGCACAAGTCAATGGATGTCCTTGTTAAATGTAGTCGAGAAGCTTACCTTGTGGTTTTGGTTTTCTTTTTATGGTAGGTATTACATTTTATCTTTTTATTCTCTTTCTCGTGCTTTAAACATTTACTCCCTTTCTTGTTTTGATAAAAAAATTTTCCTAGAAAAATGTCATCAATGGCAAATATTTTGAGGGAACATGGTGTTTTTTTTTTTTTTTGTTTGGTCCAGACCTTGAAAATAATTTTGTAGTGTTTGGTTGCACCAAAAACCTCTCTCTCTCTCTCTCTCTATATATATATATATATATATATTTGTTAAAACCAACAAAAACATACAAAATTCAGTAGGCAGTGGTGGTTGTGGAATGTGGTGGCAGCATGGAGGAACTAGGGGAGGAAGAGGTGGTGAAGATGGCATAGAGGGTTATTGTTTTTTGGGTTGGGGGAGGAAAATTTGGGGGGGGGGGTGATTGGTTGAGGGAGTTGGGGAGTTGGGAAGGGCCACAAGCTTGATCTAGAAATTGATTTACACCTTTTGCATTAAATTGTTCTTTTCCTCTTTTTTATAGTTTTCTATTGACCATGATTTTTTTTCCTAGTAATTTTGGTTGTACCAAATACCTTAAAATGCAAAAAACCATATCCAAAAGTGGTTTACGTTGAAAACTCAGCCTTAATAAAGTGACGTTTTCAAAAAGTGAAAAACAACTAGGGTGTCGCTTTATATTGGTGCTCTTTTCTCAGGCAATCTTGGATTTGTTTCATCCTTAAAATTTTTATCCTTATGGAGTTTATATGTCTCACACGTTTCATATTTTCGCAATTTCAATTGATAAATGGCACACATTAGGGTGCTTGTTTCTTTGAGGAATTTCTATTATGCATCTATAATTTGAGATTCTGCAATATTGGATATACTTGCATCCTTATATACTTATAGATATGCATGAATTTGCCCAGTGTTTCACTTGTGATGTTTTGGATTCTATGTTTATTGTGTGCTATATCATCATGTTTTGTATGTTATCTTTGCCTATCATATCATTTTCAGGCTGTGTTCTTAAATCGGAGAGGAGTTTTTCAAGATTCTCCAACAGTTCGCTCTAAAGCATTGGATGCCACTGGAAATTTGAATCCGTTAGACTCAACTGAAGATAAAAGTGATCTAATTGTTGTGAATACTGAAGATCCTGAAGATGGTGATGATAGGGATGATAGTTCTGATCTAGCTGAAGGTCTATCTGGTTTCCAGAACATCTTGAGAGATATGATTCCTGGTGTGAAGGTCAAGGTTTTAAAAGTGACAGCACCGGGGAAGGTAGACAGGGATTTAATATCTAAGGTTATTGAGCAGATAATTGAGGAAGAAGATGAAGAGAAGGACAATGAGATAGAAAGTGTAGAAGCAAAAGATGAAGTTAATGGGGAAAGTGACCAAGAGAGTGATGGAGTTAATGAGGAAAGCGACCAACAAAGTGTTGAAAGTGAAATGGATGATGATCCTGAAATTATTGAAAGTGAAGACCGAAATGAAATTGCGGTTAAATTTGTTGTTGGAGGTCTTGCTCAGAAGCTTTCCAACAGTGGGCCTACTAAAGATTTACTCCGTGTACCTGCTAAGCTAGAGAAGAAGGGGCATTTGTCATTTTGCTTTTCTATAGAGAAAAATATCACTCAGCATGATTCTGGTGGCAAGGAACAAGCTTCAGTAGATAAATCAGCTAAGCGTCGAGTTCAACGCAGCATCGACCATGTTATGTTTGATCTTTCTAAATTCATCGGTAGGGAGAAGATACCCTTGAAGGTTGGTTTGAAGTTTTTACTTGGCATATCTTTTTACAAATTTTATTTTGTAGTGTAGACCCACATCAATGCTTAGTTTATAATCTTATGCTTCACTTCCAGGTACTCAAAGATGTTGGTGAATTAATAAATCTCACACTCATCCAGGCTCAAAATTATCAATCATTGTCTGGATCAACAACCTTCAATCGCATTGAAATACCAACTTCTTCAGATCCTCTGAATGGTGGTTTTTATATAAGAACATGTTCATTTTTATATTTATCTTTATATACAATTAGCTACTTATAGTACTTTTTTATTTTATTTCTAAATACTTGACTGGACTGTCTCTTTCTTGGGACCTTGAACCAACTTCCAGTGTAAAGACTAAAAGTTGAGAAAATGTCCATTTTGTCAGGACTTTACATTGGTGCACATGGGCTGTACACGTCAGAAGTCATTCATCTGAGACGCAAATTTGGTCAGTGGCAAGAAGATGGTGGGAAAAAGGAGCCTTCAGATCTTGAATTTTATGAATATGTAGAAGCTGTGAAACTTACGGGTGATCCTTATGTACCAGCTGGCAAGGTAATTTCTTAAATTCGATTATTTTATGTTACCATGGTATTGACAGCCAGATTTAGTGGAGCTTATTAACAAGTTTGTATGTTTCCTATTAGTGACTAGTGTTTCTACAAATTTTCACCGTCTTTTGTGTGTTTTTTCTTTCGCTAAAAAAAAAAAAAATTTACTTTGAATTGTTAGGAATCTTGTACTTATACAAGAGATACTTGCATCTCAGTCTGCTACAGCTGGTAGTTTAATACTTGGTATTGGATGTAAATGAGCTTTGCTGAAAGTACATTCTTATTGGCTAGCTAGAAAATAGAAGTTAACGGTTCTAAGTGTCTGACATTGTTATGTAGGATGGCATGAAATCCCTTTTTGATACTTTTGGGTGTGACTTCATGCCTGAAGGGGTAGGTAGTGTAGTCAAAGACAAGCTGGGCACTTTCTTAGGTGCACATGTGAGGCAAGGTGCCACTAAGGCGCCTTTGAGGTCCTAAGGCAAGGTGCCTTTAGTGAGGCACTCACCCTAGAGAGCCTCAATGAAATTCAGGAAAAAAAGGAAAAGCAAAGAAGGCCATTTTGTATTTTTTCCAAAAAGGGTAGGTATTTACTTTAATTCAAGTCAGTGGGTGTCTCATTCTTTCTCTTTTACCTCTCTTTTTGAATTTGTATCATATTATCTTTTAGCTTTGATGATTTTTCGCTGGGTTTTTTTTTTTTTTTGGGGAAAATTTTTTATGTGAATTCTTGCCCAAAACATGCCTATTATACTGGCAAGGAAAGTTGAACATTGAAGTGGTCTGCTGACCATTGGAATTTGCTGCAGTTTGTGGTGCGGAATATTATGGTTCTTTTAAAAAAAAAAAAAAAAAAAAAGTAGATGTGGAATCTTATAGTTCAGTACCTTGTGAGTTATGACTTCGAATGTAAGAATTTTGGCACTGGTTCAGGGAAAACTAACATATTTGTGCAGATAGATAGAGAATAGAAAAGACAAAGAAAATAGAGGGAAAGAAGAAGAAAGATTAACCTAGCATCACACTCAAGTGAAAGATGCATGGCACATCAAACAAATGACTGTGTTTTGTATTTGACTTCTGAAAATAAAATATTAATGCCTTATATAGGCTTCTACTTACCCAACTCTTCATTTGGCCATCTAAGATATTGATACATGCCTTATAAAACCTCGCACATGATCAAGCACAACTAACCATCTACTGGGAACGGTACTGGAGGACAAAAAAACCTGTCCCCTAAAATAAAATAATTCTAGAATACAACTAAATCAGTGAGTTACTGCCTGCATCAGTTTGTTTTTAAATTCAATAAGATGTCCACCCTGTAGATGCAAAGGAGCTTGGGTGTCAAAATATACCATGGAGCCCCATGCAGCTCCTATAAACCCAGGTGGAATTTTTTTTGGGTTATGTTAGACTTTACCATAACCTCTAATATGTGATTACAGTGTGATGATGCAAGGGGTCAGCTTTTAATGTTATAAATACTTCACAATAATTATGGTAGTTATGATATAAAATAACAAAACTGGTTGGTCTGCTTTAACTGATATGAAGTATTTTTTTTTTTGATAAGTAAGAATGTTATATATACGAAAGGCTACTCTATGCATGAAGAACAGAGTAAACCCAGAAAATACAAGAAGGAAAACAAAGAAAAAACAAAAAAGGAAACCAATCCACAAACTAATTACAAAGAGAAAGAGAGCTAATGAAAGAAGGGAGAGAATTACTAGTCGTGAGTCCCCGAGCTCGAGACCAATCAAAAAGAGTTCCACTAAAAGAAGCAAGCATTTGATCCCCGGAACTATCCAAATCCTCAAACGTCCGCTGATTCCGTTCCTTCCAAATACACCAAAAAATGCACAATGGAACTAAATTTCATATTTGAGACGAGTGCTTCCCCAACCAATTCCACCAACCAAAAAGCACATCTGGGATCGATCTAGGTACAACCCAAGACAGGCCAAAAGTTATAAAGACAAAGCTCCATATCCTATAAGCCATCTCACAATGAAGAAGTAAGTGAGCTACCGTCTCTCCACTGTGTCGGCACATAATGCACCAGTCCACAAAAAATCTCCTCAATCTTAGATTATTACCCGTTAGGATCTTATTCCAAGCTACACACCAAACAAAAGAGGAAACTCGTCTAGGGGCCTTTACTTTCCATTTAGCTTTCCAAGGAAAGACAATTGAGGGAGAGTTCCTTAATTTGTTATAATATGACCGGATATCAAAATCCTCATTAAGCTTCAACTTCCATCTCATCTGATCTCCCACATCCATTGGAGGAGTATTAGCTCCCAAAATACGAAGAAAATGCAGCCCTTCATCCATCTCCCAATCATTAAATTCTCGAATAAAATGAACATTCCAAACTCTTCTAACCTCCGCCCCCTGCCTTGACAAAGAAGCTTCAACAAATACCTCCTTATCAATGGCAATACCATACAACCTTGGGAAAGCCAAGTGAAGAGGTAGATCCCCACACCACCCATCCTGCCAAAACCTCACTCTATTCCCCAACCCAACAACAAATTGACAATTTTTGCTAAAATCCTCCCACCCCATGCGAATGCCTCTCCACAAACCACACCCATGAACTCCCCTACCCAGTTTAGAGGTCCAACCCCCCCATTCTACCCCATATTCTGAAGCTACCACCCTCCTCCATAACCGATCCTCTTCCTTCCCAAACCGCCACAACCATTTCCCCAATAAGGCCTTATTGAAAGTAGTAAGTTTCCTTATCCCCAAACCACCATTGGCTCTAGGCGCACAAACTTTATCCCATCCTACCAAATGAGATTTGCTATCACCCCATAGAAAATCCCTTTGCAACTTTTCAATTCTATTAGCCACATGAGTAGGAATTGTGAATAGTGATAGAAAATAGGTAGGAAGGCTAGATAGTGTACTCTTGAGTAACATCAATCGACCCCCCTTAGACAAATACAGCTTCTTCCACCCGGCTAATCTCTGCTCAAATTTTTCCAAAATAGGATTCCAAATTGAAGGGGAGTTATGTGAAGCCCCCAAAGGCATGCCAAGATAAGACATAGGCAACTTTCCAACTTTGCAGCCCAAAATTTCAGCCAAGGCATTCACATCATCAACCTCCCCTATTGGAACCATTTCACTCTTGTGCACATTAACCTTCAAACCTGTTACCGCATGAAAACTAAGTAACAACAACCGAATATGAAGGATTTGCTCCACATCCGCATCACAAAATAAGATAGTATCGTCTGCAAACAGTAGATGTGTAACACATTCCCCACCACCTCTCCTACCCTCAACTTTAAAACCACAGATCAATCCAGCTCCCTCCACTCTCCTCAACATCCTATTAAACACCTCCATCATAATCAAAAACAGCATAGGAGATAGCGGATCCCCTTGTCTTAAACCTCTTGAACTACCAAAGAAATTAGCTGGAGACCCATTAATCAAAACAGAGAACTGAACTGTGGATATACAAGTACGGATCCACTTACACCACTTCACTCCAAAGCCCATTCTATGCAACAAATTCAACAAAGCCTCCCAATTCACATGATCGTAAGCCTTCTCAATATCAAGTTTACAAATGACTCCAGGAACCCTACTCTTCCCTCGACTATCCACACACTCATTCGCAATAAGAACCGAGTCAATAATTTGTCTCCCACCCACAAAGCTATTCTGAGCCTCAGAAATCAACTGATCTAAAACCACTCTCAAAAGATTTGCCAAAACCTTAGACAAGATTTTATACACACTCCCCACCAAGCTAATAGGCCGAAAATCTCTAATATTAGAGGCATCATTCTTTTTAGGAATTAATGCAATGAAAGTAGCATTAAGGGATTTCTCAAACTTACAATGTTGAAAAAACTCTTCAAAGACCGCTAAGACGTCTTTCTCCACTACTCTCCAACAATGATGATAAAATGCCATAGTAAACCCATCCGGACCTGGAGCTTTGTCCCCTTCCAAATCACGTACAACTTGAAGTATCTCCTCCCTCTCAAACTTCCTTTCGAGCCAAACCCTCTCCACATCCCCAATATGATCAAATTCCAAACCCTCCACAAAAGGCCTCCACCCCTCAGTCTCCTTGTACAAAGTTTTATAAAATTGTACTACTTGATTAATCACCTCGGATTCCTCCTCAAAAACCACCCCATCCACCTCCAAAGTCCTTAGATGATTAAACCTTCGATGAGAGTTAGCCATTTTGTGAAAAAACTTGGTGTTATTATCCCCTTCCTTGATACATAACATCCTAGATTTTTGTCTCCAAGAAATTTCTTCCAAGGAAAGAAGATGCTCCACCTGGGATCTCAAAGCTACGCTATGACCTTTCTCCCCATCAGTGAGACCAAGGTCCCCTTCCTTGGCATCCAATTTTTTCAGCTCCTCCAACAAATGTTTCTTTTGACGCTCTACATTACCAAACTCTCGGCGATTCCATTGCACAATGTCCTCTTTCAAAGCCTTCAGTTTTTTTGCAAACACGAAACTAGGTGTACCTACAAAAGAATGCCGATTCCACCAGAACTGAACTCTCTCCACAAATCCCTCTGTCCTCAACCACATATTTTCAAATCTGAATGGACTTTTCCCCCTTGCCGTACCCCCTGCCTCCAAGAGAATTGGATTGTGATTTGAGATAGGACGTGGTAAAATCCTTTGAAGAACATCTGGGAAATGATCCTCCCAATCTGGAGTGACCAATGCTCTATCAATCCTGGACATCGCTGGTTGATCAGTACCACTTGACCATGTATATCTACCTCCGTCTAAAGGCAAATCAACCAAGTTAAGATCCTCAATAAATTTAGAGAATTTTTCCATAGCCAAGGTCAAGCGTGTCTCACCCCTACGCTCACTAGGGAAACAAACAATATTAAAATCCCCAAAGCAACACCACGGTAACCTCCAATACTGCTGAATACCCACCAACTCATCCCACATGTGACCCCTCTCGATATTCTCATTTGGGCCATAAACCCCTGAACATGCCCATATAAAACCGTCCCCCACCCCTTGCCACTTTACCGAAACTGAGAAAGTGCCAACCAAAACCTCCACCTTCTCCAAAACCCTTTTATCCCACATAAGCAAGATACCACCAGCAGTTCGATCAGCCTCCAAAACAGCCCAATCCACATATGGACAGCTCCACAAACTACAAACCGTCTATTCATGCTAGCAATTTTCGTCTCTTGTAAACAAACAACATCGCACTTCCACTCCCGCAGCAAATTCTTCACCACAAGTCGTTTTTGAGGATCATTTAAACCTATAACATTCCACGAAATCATTTTTATCTTCATAAGCACTAAACTAACCCCAACTTCTGACACCAACACAAAACCACCCTTTATCTCCTGTCATAATTCACCGAACATAACAAGTTTTGCAACTCTCTGCGTCCCTTATTTTTGGCCTTAGCCACTTTTTTACTACCCGTTTCTCTCCTGTGTAACACATTGGCTGCTTCCATCTCAGTTTCTAACCTTTGTAAGAGAGCAATGCATAGCTTCTCATGTCGAGTTGTTGACAACCCAACCAATTTACTGAACCCAGGAATTCTGTGCTTCACCCAGCTAGAAATATCCAACTTATTCCCAATACTCAAAACCTCAGTGGCCTCCTCCTATTCTGCCAAATTTGTTGATACACCAGGATCAATGATTTGCAGAGGTAAACAATCTACCGCTTCAGTTTCACCAAAACCCACAGAAAAATCAACTGCATCCTTCACAAGCATGACCTCCCTAGGAAAACTTAAAAGTTCCTTACTAGAGAAAGTATTAACCTCCTGACCCGATACTCCAAAACCCATTGACCCAGCTCGCAAAAACTCTAGAAACTGATCGGGAAGAGGAGTTCCGATCAATCTCGGCACAAATTCGAATCTTACCCACCTCTTTCCTTCAGAAATCGACCCACCCGACAACTTATTATAACCCAAAATGCTGTTCCAGTAGAACTAAGCCTGAAACCCAGCTTCAGAGGAGTCTCGGTGCACCCCGACACTTCCACCGGCGAGACCCAACGCCGATGAATTGACAAAGCACCCTCTGCCTTGGTCTGCGTCGCCCCTACCGACGAAACTACATGCAACGGATTGACCGAGAGTCTCCTTTCATCATCGTCGCTTCTCAATACAACCTCCGGCGTCGCTAACCCAGTTGTAAAAGCTGTGGGACTCTCTTTAGTCTCATCGGGACTAAGTGTAGATGAGAGTGGGCCTAAAGGACTATTGGAACATTCTCCAGCCTCTAAAATGTGTGGGCTTGTACTCAATGGGCCTAAAATAGGCTCACAGTGGGTTTCGGGCTGTTTTGGGCCCAACCCGAAACTCAACTTCTCTGTGACAGCCCGTGGCACCCATTTAAAAGCTGTTTTTCCTCCTTTATACTTATCCCAGGAAACTCTTCTCTTCCCATTCTCAGCCACCTCCACTATTAATCCCTTCCCAGTCCAACGTGAATCCCTCAAATCACGCCCCTTGCCATTTTCAGTTTTATTTGAATTCAAACTGAAAATTAACGGAGATCTGATTTGATTCTGAACCGGTAAATTCTCACCTACATTAATGCCCAAATTAATGCTCCTCTCTCTCCCCTCCCCTCCCCTCACGGCTGCTGTACCAGGCTGACCCACCGGACCATCAACCACCTGCTTCCGAGCTTGATACAGAGGCACTGCCATCATTTCCTTCATCCTATTCTGCTGTTTCTCCCCCATCGCCTCATCTATATTATTCTGTCCTACAGCCTTGATTTTATGGAGAGAATGAATACCATCTTTTGCCTGCATTGGACCCTTCACTGTCTCAACAAAAGACCGAGATGGATGAAATACTGAATTACGTTTCTGTGCCTGAGGGATAAACTTTAATTGGCCTGATCCACCAAAGGCATATTGATTGGGTTCTAACGTCTTCCTCAATTCTAGACCAAAAGCCTTCCAACCATGTTTTTCTTTCCCTTCAGGGATTATGACAAACCTCCGGAGCCCGCCAATTTTGAGTTCAGTCACTAACAAAAACTGACCAAAAGAGTTTGATCCCCGTTGCAAGGTAAATGCAGTATCTCCTTCCCTAAGCGTGAAAAACTGTTTGGGATTCACCCCAATCACCATATGTTCTATATTTTTCATCAACCATAATGCCGCGCTTTTGCCCATAAACACTGATTTCAAGAAATATTTGCCCCGTTCAAAAATACGTAACGCAAAAAAATTCCCTCCTTCCTCCACCACCAACTGAAAAAGCTTCGATTCAATGAAAAAACTATGTATCCCTCCCATATTGATGTGAATAAAAAAGAAATAGAAGAAACAATATCTGACTAATCTGAGGTAGCCGGGCCTCCGCTCATGAAAAAACCAATCAAGCACAAAATGGCATCCATATTGGTTGCAGATATCAATGACACAAGCCGGACCTAACAGTTCTAACTTTGTTTCTGTCCAATCTCAGGCTAAATTCTTTTGAACTCTTCAAACTAGGAGTTTCGATTCTTCATGCTCAACTTCCATGCAAAAAAGAACAGAGGATAACTGATATGAAGTATTTGATATTGTTTTAAAACCTTTTTGCTCTTGTATCAATGTGGCTGACTTAAATTAGGTCATAAGTAGTTAAATACGCTATTTGTGCTTGGTATATGTGGAAAAGAATACATTTATTATGTTTCTCTAAATTTGTGACACATTATATGGGATAAAGATGCAATATGATACATACTCGGTGATGTCAATTCTTGAAAATATAGGATCAGTACAATAGGGGTTAATAACTAGTCAGTAACTTATGCAATGCACAAAAAAGTTCAACAAAATATGATATTTTTCTGATTTATTTTTATAGAATTTGAAATTTTTAATATACATTTATGATTATGTTTGTATATGGAATTATTTATTGTATTATTTAAAGAAAATATGTTGTGAAAAATTCTAATGGAGGTTTTTTTTAGAGATAATTCAATATTTATAACGGTGGGAAGGGACCGCCGGGGGGGGGGGGGGGGGTCGGATTTGGATGTCTCCTTTGGAAACACCAGGAGGGGTAGTAGGTTTTAAACTCAATAAAAAATATGTATGATGTGGAAAAATGTGGGCTTTCAAAAGCTTATATGTCAATATTAGGAGAAGTCAACAAAAAGTCAAATGCTTTGTTTTATACATATTTTAGATAAATATCTGGAGTATTTATTATTTTAGTTTTTAGGTTATGAGACAAGCAACAATCAATAGAAGGCATAGAATATGTATAAATGATGAAACTATTTAGAAGCAATAAATAACGAAAGAAAGCATGATCCATGGTCCATGATCCATATCTGATATTTATAAAACTTTCAAGGGCACTAGTCCTGTATTTTACATGGAGCACCCCCCTTTTTTCCTTATGAACATTCAACTTTTACCTCCAAAAGAAGTATCATGTCAGATCTGTTCTATATTCCAACTATATCCTGCTATTAAGGATATGCATCCAATACGTATCTTAGCATCTATAGCTGATATGTATCACATACAGGTATCATGCTATTATGGGGTATATGTGCTTCCTAACTTAAAATCCAACTGAAAATTTTGTGTTTTTTTTGCTATATGTTATTTTGATTAACAAGGATGTCTAGAGTTTTTCGAGTACCTGATTGCCCCAGGTGTGTGTAGTCTCCCATTTTTCACACACCAAGTAATTATAGGAAGGAATTCCTTGGGGGTGACAGCAAGATGTTGGCTAGAGTTTTTGAACCCAAGACTTCATGAATCTCATGAGGCTTTAGAAACTACTAGGCCAATCCCTTGGGGATTTTTGCTACACTTGCTGTGTCTTTGCAACAATAAGGGTTACTTGGTTTCGGCAAGATTCCATGTTTGTATATAGTTATTAAAAAAAATTTCTATTGTTTGTATATAGATAGAATGAATGTAGAAGGTATTAATAACAACCTCTTGGCATTAATAAGTTTGTTGCACTGTTTTTAGGCAAATAAAATCTTGTTACTCATTAGGCTTGCTTTGACTTGTTTTCAAGCTTTTACTAGTTTGAAGGTGAATGTGGGGAAAAGTGAAATTGTCCCTGTTGGGGAGGTGCGTGACATTCAGTCCTTGGCTAATATCCTTCAATGCAGAGTGGGCAGTTTGCCTATGACTTGGGTATGCCGTTGGGATCTTCGTATAAAACACCCTCCATTTGGAATCCGATCCTAGAGAGGATGGAAAAGAAGCTTTTAGGTTGGAAGCGGCTATATTTGTCAAAGGGTGGTAGACTTACCTTGCTGAAGAGTACCCTTTCAAGCCTTCCGACTTATTACCTTTCCCTCTTTACTATCCCCAAAGCTGTGGTGATTAGATTGGAACGCATTCAAAGGAACTTCTTGTGGGGTTCATCAGTTGAGTGTTTCAAATATCCTTTGGTGGCTTGGGAAAAGGTTTGCTTACCGCGTGAATTGGGTGGTTTAGGAATTCGGAAGTTGGTGCCTTTTAATCAGGCCCTTTTAGGGAAATGGCTGTGGAGGTATGGCCATGAAACCTCTCATCTGTGGCGAAGGGTCATAACCATGAAATATGGGGAGGGAAAAGGGGGTTGGTGCACTAGAGCTTGTAGTAGGGCCCATGGGTGTGGGTTATGGCGGAGTATTAGTGAAGGGTGGGAAACTTTCGCTAAGCATTTTTCTGTTGTGGTGGGGGATGGATCTCGTATTCTTTTTTGGCATGATAAGTGGACTGGGGATGTCCCTCTTAAAAGTCTTTATCCTCAGTTATTTGTGCGCTCAGCTAATAAGGAGGCGTGTATTTCTGACGTGTTAAGCCCTTCAGTGGGTGATAACGACAGAGTGTGGAACTTAAGATGTTAGAGGGAATTCAATGATTGGGAGTTGGCGGCCTCCTACTCCCTTCTTCATTTCATCCAAACTCGAATCCCTAGGGGTGGAGGGTGTGACAGGCTTTGTTGGGATCTTAATGGCAGTGGGAAGTTTGATACACGATCTTTCTATCATAAGATTCGTAATGCAGCTCCTTCCATCTTCCCTTGGAAGGGTATTTGGAAAGTTAAGGTTCCTAAAAGAGTGGCTTTCTTTATATGGATAGCAGCTCATGGTCAGATTCTAACATTGGATAATCTTATGCTTCGTGGTCGCCCATTGGCGAATCGATGTTATTTGTGCTGTTGTAATGCAGAATCTGTGGATCATTTATTACTTTTTTGTCCGATAACTCATTCTTTGTGGATGTATATGCTTCGGTTGTTTGGGATCGATTGGGTCATGCCAGGTTCAGTCGAGGACTTATTATTCTGTTGGTTTCATTGGCTTGGGAAACATAGTTCTGATATTTGGGATTTGGTCCTAGGCTGCTTAATGTGGACTATTTGGTCTGAACGGAATAAGCGGGCTTTTGAGGGTGAGGAGAAATCTGTGGTTCAATTATTAGAGTTTTGCCAGAAGACCCTCTTTGATTGGTCTCGTTGTTGGGGTTTCTCGGATTGTTCTTCCCTTACGGATTTTATTTCTTTTATTAGAATAGATTAGGGGCTGTTTTTGTCTTGTTGCTTCTTTTTTCCATTGTTCACTACCGTGAACTTTTTGTGTTTCTCTTGCTTTTATTAATAATATTTTCTTATTACTTATCAAAAAAAAAAAAAAAAAAAATCTTGTTACTCATTTTTAGCTTTTCTTGTGAATTTTCTTGCTCATATATTAGTGCAAGTAAAATATGTTTTAAATTTTTTACTGAAATGAAACCTTGTAATATTTCCGAGGGATTTGTTATTAGTATTCTCTTTGAGTCTAGGATACTATAGTTCCATAGATTATGGAGATTGGGTTAGCTCATAATCTAAAGGTTGCGCATATTGCTGGTGCTGAATACCCAAAAAAAGAAAAGAAAAAAACAAT
This sequence comes from Quercus parvula, assembly GCA_030820535.1. Taxonomy (NCBI): domain Eukaryota; kingdom Viridiplantae; phylum Streptophyta; class Magnoliopsida; order Fagales; family Fagaceae; genus Quercus; species Quercus parvula. The sequence continues at coordinate 32,097,091 of JAUAME010000006.1, read as the reverse complement.
GGTCCTGAGACACGATAATCATCCTTTTAAGAAGTTTATCCCCATAATCATGACATTGTTGGTCCGCAGGTGGCATTCCGTGCAAAGGTTGGGAAAAGATATCAGCTTCCACATAAGGGGATTATTCCAGAAGAATTTGGAGTGGTATCATTTTAACTTATGCATTTGAATTTTTCTAATCTCTTGTATGCATTTCTCTTGTTCATTATCACCACTTTCTCTTTTCCATAAATTTAAGTGCTTCTTGTGATCATGTTGGCTACTCAGATTGCTCGTTATAAAGGTCAAGGTAGGCTTGCTGATCCTGGGTTTCGCAATCCTCGATGGGTTGATGGTGAACTTGTCATTCTTGATGGAAAGGTCTACATTTCACTATTTATCTTGTCTAACTGTTTTGTAGTATTCACTATGTTTTTCTTGAACATGTACTTTACTTTTTTTTTTTTTTTTTTCTTTCTTTCTCAAATGCGTACTGATTGTGTTATGTACCTTCAATGAAATTTTGCAGTACATTAAAGGAGGGCCTGTTGTTGGATTTGTCTATTGGGCCCCTGAACTACATTTCTTGGTGTTCTTCAATAGGCTAAGGCTTCAAGAGTAGATTCTCGCTGTACATACTATGTTCCAGCTTGTAAATCCTTTGTTCAGATTTTGTAAGTAAGTTCCCTTTGTGCAAAAAGAAAATAAGTTTAATGTTGTGCTCATGATTAACTGGGGTTTACTTTCTTTAGACAATTAGCAAAGTTGAAATGCTTTGATAAGAAATTATTTTATCAACTAAGTTGAAATGTTAGTATAACCTTACAAATGTTGGCATTTTCTAACTCATTATCATGTACGTATCATTGTTGGGTGTGGTCATAGTCATGGATCACCATCATCACCATCTCTCCTTTGGAAATGGGGATCACATAGCCACTCGTGAATACTGAATTGCTTGCATACATTTTAGTCCCCCCCTCTAAGTTGAGCTTAGAATCAAGATTTTTTTATTTTCACATGCACAACAGAGTAAATCCCAGAACCTTGCATATAGCTTACATACATTTTTTTACCCCCTCTAAGCTGAGTTTAGAATTGAGCTTTCTTTGATTTGCACATGCACACACAACAGATTAAATCCCTGAACCTTGCATGTTGACAAAGGAAGCATTTTATGCATCTATTGATATTGGAATTTCTAACTAGTATGTTGCTACAATATGACTTTCAACCACATAAGGTGTCACTAACTTCCTTATGACCATGATTGGTAGTATCTGGGGAAGGCCCAGAAAAAGAGAGCATATTTACTGGCCTGTTATATATAATATGTTTGGCATAAATTGAAAAAGGTTATGCACTGAATGACACCTTAAAATCCTTAATCAGAGGCTTTCCTGTTCCCTAGAGAACCAAATATGGCCTACACCTTTATGTTAATGGGTGATTTTACTGTGTGTTTGGGCGCAGCATTTTTTACCTTGAATTTTGGGTTTAAGTTGGCATTTTAAATTCTAATACTTGTGATTTCTGAATTTGGTCAAGCTAAAAGTGGCAAATAAAAAATTCCTCTGAAACTATTAGGTGGAATTTGTCATCTCAAAATCCTGGGTACAAATTCCTCCTAAATAGATGTCTTTTCCAACTTACTCTGTGACAGGTCTTCTCTCATCATCATATTATTGGTCCTTGTATGAACACAAAACCTGATATTGCTCTTCCATCAATTGCACAAACCCCCTCAAAATTGGATTCAATGACTACCACTATGGCCTTTGAGGTGTTAAATTACCTAGTCCCCAGCTTTCTCTTCCTCTTGATGGAGGAAGCTATTAACACGACGTTCAGTTTTTCAATAAAAGTTCTATTACCTATCAAAAAAAAGAAGAAGGTGGAAGAAGCTATTAACTAAGGAAATTTCATCAATGAGGAGCAAGTGGAAGTCCTCCACTTCAAGCTTGCCATCTTTGCACTCATCAATGAGCTTGAGGAGCTCTGCTCGCCACTCTCCTCCTAAGCCCTCTCCAAGGGGCTCAGCCTTGTCATCCATCCTGTAATGGTGTAACCCAATCGACATCCAGGGAGTACCTCAACTCATAGTTTCCTTTAACTGTTAGCCAATCAGCTTTTCCATCTGTGATGTGGCAGCATGGAACCAAAGACATGGCAAACCCCCTTGCATGTTCATGTCTGAAACGTGTTGGGGACACGGCTGCATGTGTGTTTAGTTTTTGCTCATTTACATCAGTATATGAGGAAGACATGGTTGCAACACAACTGCACTCTGGCCACTCAGAACAATCAAATCGATGCTCTTGAATCTCATTTGTGCCCCTCCAAACTCATCAGCTGTCTTTCTTTCTTGCCTGGTTCATGATCTTCTACTCTTCTTAAGCATGGAAATGGAAAGGATGTGATCCACTACTTCCTTCGACTTTTTTTGATTTTCCCTCCTCTAACATTATCCCTGATAGCTTGTACATTGTTTTGTTTCCAACATTTCCTTCCCTGCTAGTTTCTCTCATTGGGATTCTTCTGTCTTTGCTTATATGAGGGTTTGTAGTCCAACTTTTTGGCCTGATGTTTCTTTTTGGTGTTAATTGTTTACATCTCCTTCATTCTAATAATTTATTCCCTCAATAAAAAAAATGTTTATATCTGACAAGAAAAAAAAAATTTATGTCCTCTTTTTTTTGATAAATAATACGCTTTATTAGAAAAAATGCATCAAGTACACAGGGAGTATATGAACAACATAATGCAAATCAGAAATAACAATGATCCAACTCCAATAAATTACAAAAAGGATATGTCCCGTGGCCAGCATCCACTAGAATAATGTTATGATCACTTGGAGTTTCAAATCCACAATTATTCGTACACACTACACACCCATAAAAAGTTCTAGCATTCCTTTCCTGCCAAATACACCACATCAAACAATGGGGAACAAAGTAACCACGTACACAGGATGTGTACATAAAGTACATCAACATTAAACACAAAATGAAAGCATTTCAAACATATTAGCAAAAGAAAATAAAGGGAAAGCATTCATCCACTCTAATAAAGATTTGACTAAAGAAAGCTTAAGATCTGGCACAGATTTCTCCCTTCCTGTAAAAGTCACTGCATTCTCTCACACCAAAGACACCATGAGGCAGATTGCGTTTCAAATCATACTATTGTCAGCTCTACCAAATATGCCTTTCCAACTAGCTAGAAGCTCCTCCACACCAAAGCATAACCCACATGACCCCAAACAGAACAAGCACCATACTCCATAGCTCTTGAGCAATAGGGCAATGAAGAAACAAATTCCAACTGACTTGCACATACAACACCATTCAATGACAAGTATGGATTTTTTTGGTTTCTGAATTGAGAACTTTGTGTTTTCTTCATGGTCTTCAACTCCCATAGCTCATATATTTTTTATATATTTATATTTAAACTGTGTTTGTATGTGTACTATAATGGGTAGGTGTTGATCATGTTCACGACTTTATATGTCAAAATATGGTTTGACAGTGGGTGGCCATGGTGTAATGGATGGGATTCGTATATATATATTGCAGGTTTGTATAAATGAGTTTCCTTGTTTATGTATGAATTATACAACAATGAAATTAGTATTTGATCGGTGCTAATTTAGAGGAAATTATCATTACAGGAAATCTTCTGTGCAAATATTAATTTCATCCAAACACAACCAAAGGTTTTCTTGGATGAGAACTTTGACCTTATTCGATAGAAAATTATCATTACAGGCCTTCTCTATGTGCATTTGATTTTGCAAATATCTCCTATAATGACAGATAGTAGATCCTAGTACAAAATGTTATGATATATTTTGAGATACTGATACAGTGGTTTCCTGTATCATCTTTGTTGTGCAGTTGTAGAAGATATATATTAGCAAAAAGTTGGTTTTTCTCCCCAAAGCAGCAGAGAAAGCTTGAAGATCTTCGGCTGTATGTCCTATGCTCACCCAACTGACTGGCTTATTGACTCAATGTAACCCTTGCAGTTTCTTGTTTTTTGTTTTTGACAAACAAGGGTATTTAGACCTCTTTGAGTATTTGACTATTCACTTGGGTGTATTGTAGCTTTAAATTGCAACAAATGGTGCTCCTTTTCTCATTTATTGGAGAAACCCCTTCATCAATGTATTTTTTAGTTTTTGTTTTACTACAGATCAATTGCTAATTATCAGGGCTTTGTCTGGTAACTTGATCAGAATATGCTTTATATTTTAACTCTTATTTGATAGCTCCAACCCTTGGATGGGTCTTGTGAACTACCTTAATTGGAGATGTAAATATGTGAGGCCTGATGGCCTTATTTTTGGGGTTTAGTTCAAAATGATAAAACTTAAGTGCTATGTAATCAACTAATCATAATTCTTTTTCAATTTATTATGTCATATTCTTGTGTTATGCTATGCAAGACTTGAAAGTAATGTGACTAGATAAACACCATAGTAGGATGCATTGAATTTTCTTGGAAGTTGTGTACCTGTACCATTAATTGAACCTAGAGAAAAAGTTTCCCTTGGTGTATACCCTTGAAGATACGATAACTTGTGTTTGGATGAAGATATTTTTATTAGAGCATCGACAGTAGTGGAGCTAAATTTGTAGCTTTTTAGTTACACAAAGAGTCGCTTTATCTATTTTACTTTCTTGTGTTACAGCAGTTGAACTATTTTAGCTTTTAACACAATAAAATAATATAAACACAACAATAAAATAATATTTCATTCAACTGCCGACACATAACTACAACCACCATCAAACCCATAAAAATCACTGCACAACCACAACTTAGCTGTGCCCATCAAAACTAGTGAAGAAGAACAAAAAAAGAAAGCAGAAAAATCATAGCCTGAACACAAACCCAGCCCGAAACAAAACTGAAACCCATGCCCGAAACAAAAACCTAGCTCGAAACACAAACCCAAAACATAAGTACAACTCGAAACACAAAGCCGAAACACAAGCACAACTCGAAACACAAACACAGCTTGAAACACAAAGCCGAAATGTCAAAAATAGAGAAGAGAGGCCGAAATGGGTCAGGTCAACGATCGAGTGTGGGTTGGTGGCGATGGGTCTGTGGTGGCTGAGCTTGTGCAGATTGGCAATGGGTTTGTGAGGAAGAAAGAAGGGTCTGTGGGTCTGTGGAGGAAGAAAGAAGAGATGGAGAGGCAGTGAGGGGAGAGACACGGAGAAAGGAGAATGAAAGCAAGAAAGAATAATAATAATAAAAAATAGTGTGAACGCAAAATAAAAAATTATTATTTTTTAGCTCTAAGCTACGGTGCACATCCATAGATAGATGTGCACAGTAGCAATGAAGCTAAAAAAAAGAGCTTTAACTCCACTGCTGTATGATTATTTTTGTGTTTTTGGTGGAGCTAAAATAACTATATAGCTTTTTAGTTCCACTGCTACAAGTGTTCTTAACTATTTTGTTTATTGCATGAAGTATTGTTGTATCTTGAAAACGGTTATACTTTATAGAAAGTACATATTCCCTCCGTCTCGATTTGTTTGTCTTATTTGAAAAGTCAAAACTTTTTAAGGGAACATTATTTATTATCTTGTCTGCTTTATGAAAATGTATAAGTTTACAAAACTACCCTTAAATAAATTTATCAACTTTTTTTAAAAGAGTTATTCTTAATGAGGCAACTAAAAAGGTGGCCCAATTAGATTGATTTTTTAAATATTTGTTAGTATATTAATTAATTTTATTTTTAGAAATAGGACAATATTTTGGGACATTCTAAAATGGAATAGAGGACAAACAAACTAGAACGGAGGGAGTATATCATATATGAACATCATCCCAATTGGCCTATATATTGAGTTTCCAAAATTTTGATATTTTGTATTTCTTTTTCAATAGTTTAGAGACATAAATAGGGATGAAAAAATAAATTTTATTAATAGTTTAGTGATATGTTTTTAAAATTTTTTTAAGATAGTGAAACGTTTTAAATAGTTAATGAAAATATAAAAAATATTTTTAAATTTTAGAGACAAAAAATAAATTTTTGGTAAAGTTTAAATATTAAAATAATATTTTTACTAAGAAAATAAGTGGCAAAAATACAAATTATATGCTTTAAATTTGGGTGGATTGTCATTTTAGAAACTGAAGTTGACATTTATTATCAATGTTCATCTATATTTTTAACCATTATTTTGTTTTTAATGCTATAACATCTATTTTAATTGAATTTGAAACGCATTAAATAGATAATTTTGGTGTGGCTGTGAAGCTCATTAAATATCATTAACGCATTGTATTCTGTATTTTCTTTCGCTTTGCCCTTATAATCCAACTTTGTATTTGATATGAGGGTAAAGTGTGTGTGTGTATATATATATATGTGTGTGTATTATGACTAGATATATTTTTCTTTGGTAAAAAATTACAACTAGATAATAATTCTCAATTTTGTCGATGGATCACTGTCCAAGCAAATATTTTTATCAGATGAAACGCCAAAATCGAATGAATTGATCAAAAGTAATTATGATATGCAATAGTTCAAAAGTGAAAAACAAATGAGTAAGATCTAAAAAAGAAAAAGTATCTTTTGTAACATTCTTACAAAAGAAAGTTACATAGGAGTTCCTGTGTATCCACAAGGAAAATCTGGAATCTATTAGGAAAAAAAAAAAAAAAAACTATAAAAATATTATTATTCATGAAATTTTGAACCTCAATTTTCATTCTGCATATTGTAGGCATATTTAAAGTCTCCAAAAAATGCTAATTTTTCAAGTAAAAATATTCTAGAAGAGATTTGAATTGATATCCTAATTTGGCTAGAAAAGCACTAAATATTCCTAAAATTCTAGGAAATAATAACCCTAAACCTAGGGTCAGGGAAATCACATAATTTTTTTTTTTAAAAAAACAATTAAAATTATCCCCCATGTTCAATCCTACATAAATATATTTTAATTAGTTTTTTTACTTGATATTGATGTGGTAGCGTATCAATAAATTGGAACTTCTTCTAGTCATTCTAGTTGTGGTAACATATCCAGAGATTGAACATCACCATATAGAATGCATCTAATTCCATTCAACGTACTTCTGGACCTGATTTACAAATAAGAAAAATTTTTAGAAGATAAGTCAGTTTGTAATCCAAGGAATAAAAGATTCATAGGAGAATATATCATACAAGGAAATGGTTTTCCATATTTGACTTTCTCAAACAGTCAAACTGTGTTTTGGTTTTAATCACCAGCCTCCTAGTGTTGAAAGTCTATTTCCATCCATTTAGTTTATTTATTGTGCAAAAGTAACTCTACATTGAAAAAGACGTTTAAACAATAAACTGTAAATTCTACTGAAAGATGAAAATAAGTTCATCCAGATTATATCAATTCAATTTAACATAGATGATTTTTGCTTCATAACTTTGAATTAGTTTTTCATAGTTAAAGTTTGGACAATTTTGCATGTTATGATAATGCAATTGACCTGTTACTTTTTTTTTATTTTTTATTATTATTATTTTTATTTTTGGAGACAAACCAAATTAACTAGTTACCTTGTAATAAGTTATTATTAGGTTGAGTAGGTTAAAAAAAAAAAAAATTAGGTTAGCTAAATCTGGTGTTGGAAAAAATTATTGTGCTTAAGGCTGTGTTTAGTTGCCGTAAAACGTTTTTCGGAAAATACATATTTTCCGGAAATGCTAATTTCCGAAAAAGGAAAATATTTCCATGTGTTTGGTTGCATTTCAAAAAATTTTCCGGAAAAAATTTTCTGATGTTTGGAAAAGAAGAAGGAAAAGACAAACCCAAGAAAAATATCATCAACGATCGCGATCCGAGATCGCAATCTCGCCTGCGCGAGCTCGCGACGGCGCGATCGACGCGTCGCGAGATCGTGCCGTTTATCGCGATCTCGGTCGAAGGCGAGATCGCGATCAACTACGCGATCTTGCGATGGCGCGATCTCGCGAAGGCGAGATCGCGATCGACGCTTCGCGAGATCACGCCGTCGATCGCGATCTCGGTCGAAGGCGAGATCGTGATCAACTGCGCGATCTCGCGATGGCGCGAGATCGCGCCGTCGATCGTGAGATCGCGATCTTCGAGGCGATCTTCGAGAGATCGCGCCGTCGATCGCGATCTTCGAGGCGATCGTCGGACTGGAGATCGGCGCCGCTTGGAGCTTGGAGTCCGCCGGCGATCGTTGGACTGACTGTTCGGTTTCTTCTCCTCTTGCGCGCGCGCGCTCTCTCTCTCTCTCTCTCTCTCTCTCTCTCTTTTTCCGAAAATGCTTTGAAGTGAAAATGAGGGGAGAAAATCATTTCCGGGTCAAAGGTGAAAATATTGGTCAACCGGAAGTCATTTTCCGGAAAATATCATTTTCAGTGACAGCCAAACATGCGGGTTTGGGGGAAAATGATTTCCAGAAGTGATTTTCACCCAAAACAAACACAGCCTAAGAGAATTAAGAAAGAGTTAAGAAAAAGTTAGTCCTCCAAGAACCAAGTTTCTCACCCATAATTCATTCTTCATGATCACGGGCAATTTGATTTGATTTGATTTGATTTTTTATAAAAATAAAAACCATTATAGCAGGACTATCAAACATGACAGAGCATTGGGTTGTAATATCAGTAATTGTTTTTCAAACATTCATTAACCTATATCTATGTAATAATTCTATGCTCAATAAAATCCACAATTATCAAAGACAAGAAAAACCCATTTACGATTATACGACAAAAGTGTGCACAAACAAGTAAAAGAATAATAATGAAGAAAATAATATTACCAAGAACACACTGTTCAAGGATCGATTTTGCTAATGACGACGAAGGCATGTGCAGAACATCTCAGGCTGATTTTTATAGTGTTCATTATTAATTAAATATACTATTGCAACAGTGATTGCAAGAACGAGTACCATTGGAATGCAGGACTTCACAATGCGGCAGGCAGTGGTATTCCACCAAGATATGGCTGAAAGTGTTGTGTGGCAGTGGCGGTGGCGGTGACGGTGGTGGTGGCTGTGGCTATGGCTGTGGATTGGGGATTCTCACGACGTGTGGCTGTGGCTGTGGCTGTGGCTGCATGGCTACGGTATTCTTTCTTACTTTCATGGATGAATGAGGGATTTTCTAGGTTATTTTTTGGGGTTAACGTGTAATAGGTTGTGGGCTTTAGGTCCACCTTATTTACTTGTATAACACACATACTTATACTATACACTGTCTCCTATATAAAGACACTCATGTATATTTTATTATTTGAGAGAGATACAATACATTCATTCAGTATTTCTAACATGGTATTAGAGTCACTACTTTTAACTTTTTCTTGTGTCTTGCAATCTTGTCTTTGTTGGTATTCTCTGCCGCCTCAACTTCTCTGGTCAGTAAGCTTTTTGCGTCCTCTCTTGACTGCTCCGCTGTCGTCAGAGGTCCTCAAGGTTGAATCTCCACCACCAAATACCACTGCCTTCTGGGACTGTCCATTCTGATCTCCGATTATGACACCAGAATATCATTCTGTAGATCTTAAACCGATCTACTCAACGCTGCCAGAATCATCCCCATCTGACCTTTCACCCGCTGCCACGTGCCAGTCAAAGTTTCGGCAAAGATCTTCCACGCGCCTTAAGTATTATTCCAATCTTGACGTCGTCGCCACCATCGAAATCATTTTTCTTCGATATAACTCATCGGAAAAGAATCGGCATCAATGGAAGCTCCATGCGCCCTCACACGATGCCTGAAGTTTCTGCATCTTCATCTGCGCGCTCCATTGCTGCTGTTGACGTCATCTATGACGTCACACTGCCATGTTAGCCCTATTGACGTCATCTGTCACGTCAGCCTTATCTTGCCGATCTACCATGTCGCTTGTTGATGTCATCTCCGCTTACGTTAGCACCCTACGTCAGCCATAGTTGACTTTAACCAAGTGTTGATCATTGACTTTGACCATGCGTTGACTGTTGACTTTGACCTATAGTTGACTTTTTGCAGTCCAGGTGCTCTTTACCTAGTTTTTCACGTAGATTTCATTTTTGCAGTCCTTTTTTTTTTTTGGCATATTTTGCTTCTAAACGAAGAATAAGGACAAATCTTCTTTTTATTGCAACAATCGTCACTGACAATCCAACAAACGTTTTTGCAATTTTTGCAAACGTCTTGGCCATAATATTGAGACTTGCTATTAATGCAACAAATCAATTGTTTCCATTTTTGCTACTATTGTTGCTAAAACTGAGAGTATCCAACCAATGGCTCTCGTCTTTGCAAAGTCCAAGTCTTTTGGATCTATTATCACCATTTTCATAGTTGAACTACAAAACATCATCGTTAATACCATTCATATGGTTGATAATGCATCTTATTCCTCTTTTTTCTCAGTTTTATCTGGTATGTCTCCTTTCTCTTGGCTTATGGATTCTACTTATTGCAACCACATGACACTTCACTCATCCTTATTTTCTCAACTTGAACCTGCACAATACCCTCTTAATATTCGCACAGCTAATGGTTCTATAATGTTTGGTCATAATATAGGTTCTATCTCGACCTCCAACCTCTCGATTCCTGGGGTCTTTAATGTTCCTAATCTTTCTTACAATTTATTTTCTGTGGGACAATTAGTTAAGTTGGGTTATTGCATTATCTTTGATTATTCTAGGTGTATTGTGCAGGATACGAGGATAGGATAGGAGCTTGGGACCTGTCCTAGAATTGGCTGTATGTTTCCCGTGGACAACCTTTATCTTCCACCTGTTGCTTTGGATTTTGTTGTTGCTGCAATTTCTTCTATTCATTCCCTTGCACTTTGGCATGCTCAACTTGGTCACGCATCTTCCTCTCAGGTACAACACTTGACTTCTAGAGGTTTGTTATGATCAATGTCCCCGGAAAATTTTGATTGTGTTTCGTGTTAGTTAGGAAAACAACCACCCTTGCCTTTCAATACTAGTGAATCAATATCCATTGATTTCTTTGACCTAATTTATTCTGATGTCTGGGAGCCTTCCTCTGTCTCTAGTATTGGTGGATCTCGATATTTTGTTATCTTTATTGATGATTATTCTCGCTATAGTTGAATTTTTCATATGAAATATCGTCCTAAATTTTTGCAAGTATATTCTAATTTTGTAAAAATGGTTGAAACTCAATTTTCTAAACAAATAAATTTTTTTGATCTGATAATGCTCTTAAATACACTCAATATGCTTTCCAAGCTATTTTGCATTCCTATGACACTATTAACCAACTAACTTGTCTAGGTACCTCTCAGCAAAATGGTAGAGCCGAATGAAAACTTCGTCATATTCTTACACTGTTCGTGCTCTCCTTCTCTCTGCCAAAGTTCCTACTCCTTTTTGGGGTGAAGCTACTCTTCATGCTGTTCATGTTATTAATCGTATTCCCAGTCCTGTCATCCAAAATCAAACTCCATATGAGCGCCTTTTTGGGTCACCTTTATACTATCACTACTTTCGCTCCTTTGGTTCTGTCTGTTTCGTTCTTCTTCAGCTGCTTAAGCATAACAAACTTGAGTCTCGGTCTAGATTTTGTTGTTTTCTTGGCTATGGTGAAACTCAAAAGGGGTATCGGTGTTATGATCTTGTCTCTCATCATCTTCGTATCTCCTGCAATGTTGTCTTTTGGGAACATCGCTCCTTTGTTGAGTTTTCTCATTTCCGTGCCTCCCTATCGACCTCCTTTGTCTTAGATCTTTTTTTAGATGAGCCACATATTCTTTCTATAGTTGCTTTTGATCCTCCTATAGCCTTCTCTGTCCAACCACTAGATATTTTTTATACCTCTCCTAGATCACCCTCTAATGAACAGGTAAAAGATGAACAGGTCGAAGACGAGCCACCCAACCCTGAGCTTGGGTCCCTTACTCCTGCTCCGCTTGAAGATCTTGCACAAGACATTCCACCTCCCCACTCAACTTGGGTAAGATCCATTCTTGCACATTTACTTGACTATCATTGTTACACTGCAAGAACCTCACACCTATTGTGAGGCCTCCATTGACCCTTTATGGCAGCTTGCAATGAAAAAGGAACTTGATGCATTATCTAAAAATCATACTTGGTATTTGGTGACTCTCCCCCCTAGGAAATCTGTGGTTGGTTGTAAGTCGATTTACAAGATCAAGACTTGCTTTGATGGGTCCATTGGCGATATAAAACTCGTCTTATTGCAAAAGGTTTTACATAAGAGTATGAGATTGATTATGAAGAGACCTTTACTCTAGTTGCTCGAATCTTATCTGTTTGTACTCTCTTAGATGTTGTCATTGCCATTAAATGAGACCTTTTTTAGATGGATGTCAAAAATGTCTTCCTTAATGAGAATTTAAGTGAAGAAGTTTATATATAACCTCCTCCTGGTCTCTCTATTGAATCGAATAAGGTTTGTCACCTTCAACGTGCACATTATGACCTTAAACAAGCTCCATAAGCTTGGTTTGCCAAGTTCAGCTTTACCATTTCTCACTTGGGTTACATTGCTAGTCATTATGATTCTGCCTTATTTCTTCGTTGCACTGACAAAGACACTATTTTGTTTCTCCTATATGTGAATGATATGATCATAACTGGTGATGACCTTAGTGGCATTCAAAAACTTAAGAATTTTCTCAATCAGTAGTTTGAAATGAAAGATCTTGGACATCTCAGCTATTTCTTGGGTCTTGAAATTACTCATTCTACAGATAAACTTTATATTACTCAAGCCAAGTATGCTTCTGAACTTTTGTCTCGAGTTAGACTCACTGATAACTGATAGCAAGATTGTTGATACTTCAGTTGAACTTAATGCGAATTTGACTCCCTCAGGGGGGAAACCATTGTTTAATCCCTTTTTTTACAGATGCTTGTCACTATCACTCATCCAAACATTTCCTATGTCGTTCACTAGGTGAGTTAGTATCTGTCTGCTCCACGATCGACTCACTATGCTATTGTTCTGCGCATTTTTCGATACTTGAAGGGCACTCTCTTCCATTGCCTTTTCTGCACTGCTCAGTCTCCTCTTGTTCTCCGTGCATTCTTGGATGCTGATTGGGCAAGAGATCCCACTGATTGCAGGTCCACCACTGGCCATTGCTTTCTTCTTGGTTCTTCTCTAATTTCTTGGCGAAGCAAGAAACAAACCCTTGTGGTTTGCTCTAGTACTGAAGTAGAATATCGTGCCTTTGCAGATATCACATTTGAGCTCCTTTGGCTATGATGGCTTCTTAAGGACTTACGTGTGTCCACATCATCTGCTACTCCTCTTTATTGTGACAACCAGAGTGTCATTCATATTGCTCACAATGATGTCTTCCATGAACGGACTAAACACATTGAGATTGATTGTCATTTTATCTGTAATCATCTTGTCCGTGGTGCTCTCAAGCTGTTCTTGGTCTCCTCTAAAGATCAACTTGTAGATATTTTTACCAAATCACATCCTAAGGGACGCCTTTATGCTTTGGTTGACAACCTCAAGTTGGTCTCACACCCACATTGAGTTTGAGAGGGGCTATTAATGTGTAATAGGTTGTGGGCTTTAGGTCCACCTTGTTTATTTGTATAGCACACATAGTTGTACTACACACTCAGCCTCCTATATAAAGGCACTCATGTATATTTTATTATTTGAGAGAGATACAATACATTTATTCAATATTTCTAACACTTAGGAAGCAGGGAAAGTGGGAGCTAGAGAAGAGGAGTTAGGTTTTATACAGGGATGAGAAGAGCGGATAAGTATTGATGTATTATACAGTTACAATGCAGAGTTCAAGCTCAAATTAACCTCAACCTCAACGTTGAAGATAAAGATAATATTAATATTAATTAAGCTTATTCTTTTATCAACACAAATATATAATGATAATTTCCATTTGAAGAATTTTATATTTATTTAATTTCAAATTCTCTACTGTACATGGCTTTATGAAAACGTATTGTATTTTGTATAGTTACCTATTTAATACAAAGAGCTCTGTTTATTTAAAAAAGAAGAAGAGAAATACAAAGAGCTCTACGTGAAGAGAGAGCAAATATTACTAGATTCATATTCATCAACGTCTAATTAGATAAATAAATATATATATATATATATATATATTTTTTTTTAATCATCAACACAGAAGCTCTCCTATGGCCCTACCTAATTGATTTAATTTCCGTTTTCTTGATTTTCTTGAAATCAAGAGTTGGGATTGAGAAGAACTCTTGAATCTTGAGAACCAAGTTTTTCAAAGCAAGCACTACCATCCATGTGTGATTTTATTTTAAAGAGATTAATTTTGATGGATTTTGATTCAGATAGGAGTGCCATGTTTATCATCCAAGGGTTTTTTGGCAAGTCATAATTCTATGTTTTCCGTGTTTGTCATCCAAGACATGCAAAATGTGATCTATTCCCATAAATGTATGTGGCGTTTATATCACCACTTGTAGTTGTAGCAACATTTTGAATCAATTGTTTGCTTTCAATCATTTCTTTACTATAAAGGAAATATTTGTTCACTCCTATGATCAGTAATGCTTGCGAAATATTTGCTTCAAAACACTGGAAGATCAATAATTTTACTTGGTCATCAAAGAACATTGGTGGTTGAAATAAGGTACCAATTGAATCCTTTGTAGGACCAATTTGTTTTCCAATTACAAAAGTTAGAAAGGAAAGAGAAAAGTAAAAATTTCCCACCTTTCAAAACTTCAACTTGTAATCATCTATTTTAATGTTAATTTTTAATCCCAAACCAGTACATTATCATTTAATATTATAGTTCTATATCTTATTTAAGTATAGAAAAGTATGACCATGGCATTTCTTACCAAATACATTTCTTTTTTTATACATTCATAAATATCTACCAAATTCAAAAATATACCCATACGAATACGCTTTGCGAAAAAAGCACAAAATGTCAGATTAAGATTTTTTGCTTAATAGTGATTAAGTGCACCAATTAAGAAAACAACTTGCTTTTAATAACCTGTTAAGATTACTTTCACCACAGAAACTGCAAATTTCCACACTCAAAAAGATTATCAAATAAAAAAATATTAGCAAAATCTCATAATTAAACTTCTATACACATCATTATTTAAAAAAAAAAAAAAATCCAATTGCAAAATCTTAAATATGTCACTTATTCGATTGTTTTCTTGACTAAACATTTTTTTTTTTTTTTTGCCTGAGTTAGGTGCCACTATAGAGTACTTTAAAAACAACTATTGTGAGTATTTTCTCTACACAAACTACAAATTCTACATCCAAAGGGATATAAATAAATAAATAAAACCTAGCAAAGTCTCATAGTTCAACATCTAAACAGATCATTAAAAAAAAAAAATCAAATTCTCACTTCCACAACAACTAATTATTATACCAAACTCAAATCAAATCTAAGTGATATAAAGAAAGAACATGTGATCAAGAATTGAAAGAAGAAAACGCCTAAATGCATAAGCCATAACATATTTGTTAAAAAAAAATCTATTTGACAATTAAATTTGTGGGTGCCTGAGGACCGAGGATGAATCTGAAGAGTTGTAGTATGATTGTGGGAATGTCATAGTCCCCAGGCCTGAGGAGGAAAGACGCCCGAGGAAAGGAGGAGATGAGTCAGAGTACTCTAAGGGATTCCAAGAGAGAGAGAGAGAGAGAGAGAGAGTCAATGGTTATAGAGGAAGTTTTTGGCTTGGAGTAGCCTGTCGCCTCCGCATTAAATGGTGGGCAACAGATTAAGCAGCTGCATTGATGAGGAAGTGATATAAACAATACAAGTCATAGCTAAGCAAGCTCCTTCCACTATCTTCTTCAGATATAGAAAAAGACAAGTGTCATGAGAGGAAGCTAGTTAGGTAGGAATGGATAGTTGAGATATAAGGAAAGGAGAAGTATATAAGAAAGGGGGCTTTACAGAAAAAAGGGATCTAAAACACAAGTACCTAAAAAAAAGGAGAAGTACTAAACAGAGACAAGAAGAACAGGGAGAGGGGAGAGTGAACAGTGTAGCTTTTTGTATAATTTTAGCCTCCTTGGGCAAGCTTGTGGAGGGATATATTCTCTTATATTCTATAAAATTAACCTTTTCTTCTCTATCTGCATCCTCGGGCATAGCCCCCTCTTATTGTTCGTTTCCCTCTCTTACAAATTTTATTGATTTGGACCAAGGTTGAACTGTGCAACTCACTGTTCTAAGTGGGCTTGGGCCACAGGATCTTTTGGTCCTTACAATTGGTGTCGTCTGTGGTAATAACAAGGTGTGGTGGATCCGTCCTGAGTATTTATGGCAAACATAGGCTAGGATAGGGAGGAGTTAGTTGGCTCCCTAAGGGAGAACCGGTTTGTTAACCTAGAGCGAAGGAGAGATAGGCAACGTACCCCAAGTGTTGTGCTGGAGTCTTACCACACTGAGCATACTGAACGGAGTCATTCAAATACTAGGAATCATGCCTCGCATGATCAGGAGACGAGGAAGTTGCAGTAGGAAATAGATCACTTGCGCAGCAAGCTGAGGTGCAGGGAACGTGAAAGAAGAAGCCCTTCTCCCTCACTAAGTGATGGTTCTAGAGGAAGCAGGGATCGTTCCTACTGTTGTAGGTCTAGAACTCCATTCAATGAGTTCTATTCAGCTTCTTTGCACAAGGATGAGCGGGCGAAGAACAGTCATGACTGTGAGAAAAGGCCCTCCCACCATGGCATGGGGAACGATGCAATGAGTAGGGCCTTGCAGCAGATTTCTAAATCACCCTTCGTCAGAAGGATTAACAAGGCCAAACTTCCTAACTGGTTTTCTTAGCCGACGTTTGCCATTTACAATGGGAGGATTGATCCCATGGAGCACATCAGCCACTTTAATTAAAAGATGGTAGTTCATACCAATAATGAGGCTTTAATGTGCAAAGTGTTCCCGTCTAGTCTTAGATCTGTCGCCATGCATTGGTTTGACGCCTTAGAGGAAGGATTGGTGGGATCTTTTAAGGAGCTGACGAGGGCTTTCGGGGCTAGGTTCATAACATGCAGTAGGGTCCCCAAACCTGTAGATTCTTTGTTGTCTATGGCGATGAGGGAGGGAGAAACCCTTAAAACCCACTTGGACAGATACTGGGAAACATATAATGAGATTGATGGAAACTTTGAGGATGTGGCCGTGAGGACCTTCAAGGTTGGGCTCCCTGTCGAGCAAGAGTTAAGGAAGTCATTGATGATGAAGTTTGTCTTGAACATGCACCAACTTATGGATCGCATAGATAAGTATAAGCGGGTGGAAAAGGACTAGATATAGGGAAAGGGAAAGGCTAAAATGTTCCCTGAGATGAGGGATCCTCGGAGAGGAGGATACTAGGGTAATCACCCCGAAGGGGAGTTCCTTAATCAATCACCATCCATGGGAGCTCAGTTGGTTAACTCTTTGTTTAAAGAGCCAGTATATCACATACAGGAGAAAATTAAGAATGAACCTTATTTTAAATGGCCTAATAAGATAGGCAGGGACTCATCTAGAAGGAATCAAATCCTCTATTGCCATTACCACCAAGCCCGAGGGCATACTACGGAGGATTGTAGAACCTTGCGAGATCACTTGGGCCAGTTAGCGAGGGCAGGGAAGCTCAATCGGTTTTTACATCAGCTTATAGGGCAATTCGGTCACTCAGGAGCTGAGTTTCATAATGGTAGCTCTCCTCGGCTAGCACTAGGTACCATCAATGTGATCCTTGCCAGGCCAGGGAATAATGGGACCTCGGGCATCGGGGTTATGTCGATAGGTGGGAATTGTGACATGGAGACCGGTGATTAGGCTTCCAAAAGAGCTAGGGTGATGGTCACCCTTACCCTAGGATTCTCCGAGGAGGATAAGCAAGGAACTCTCCAACCACATGATGATGCTCTAGTGGTTACTATTAGGATTGAAGGTTACGATGTGAAAAGGGTGCTAGTTGACCAGGGAAGCGGAGCAGAGATTATATACCCAGATTTGTACAAGGGGGCTAAACTTGAGGCCCGAGGACCTGGAAAGGTATGATTCATTGCTGATAGGTTTTGATGGCAAAATGATGGTCCCCCGGGGAATAATAAGACTACCCGCACAAGTTGGGGATATGGAGGAATAGGTTAATTTCATAGTAGTAGAGGCATTTTCCCCTATACTGCTATCTTGGCTAGACCCTGGCTTCACGCTATGGGTGTCGTGCCCTCAACCTTACATCTGAAGGTCAAATATCCTACTCAGGGGAGAGTGGGAGAGTTGGTGGGTGATCAAGTCACGGCTAGGCAGTGCTTGGTGTTAGTAATAACTCGGCGGCCTTCAGATCCTGTTGCGGTGATTAAAGATTCAGTCCCATAGCAACTAAAGGGGCCTGCAGGAAAGTAGCAGACCAAGGCACCTGGAGAATTATCAGAGGAGCTAGAAAAAGTGATGATAGGGCTGGATCAGGAGCAGTATTTCCAAGTAGGATCTCAGTTGCTACCCTTGGAAAAGGCAAAGTTGGTGAAGTTTCTGAAGGATAATCTTGATGTTTTTGCATGGAATGCTTACAATGTCCCAGGAATTGATCCTGGGTTTATATGTCACCAATTGAATGTTTACCTCGAGGCCATGCCACTTAAACAACCTCCTCGGCGATCATCCAAAGATCATGCCAAGGCAGTCAGGACAGAGGTGAACAAATTGAATCAGGCTGGGGCCATTAAGGAGATTTTCTATCCTGAGTGGCTTGCCAACACAGTAGTGGTTAAGAAGAAAAATGGAAAATGGCGAGTGTGCGTGGACTTCACTGACTTGAATAAAGTTTGCCCAAAAGACCCCTTCCCCATTCCTAGAATTAACCAACTAGTGGATGCCATGGTGGGACATCCTTGGATGAGTTTCCTAGATGCCTTTTAGGATTACCATCAGATACCCTTGTCATTGTCTGACTAGGAGAAAATGGCATTTCGTGCTCCCAATGGGAACTATCATTATCGGGTGATTCCTTTTGGCCTAAAAAATGTAGGATTCATGTATTAGAGAATGGTGAAGCGGATGTTTGAACCATAGATTGGGAGTAATATGGAAGCATACATTGATGACATGGTAGTCAAGAACAGGCCGGTAGTAGAGCATTTGGCAGAGTTGGGGGAGACTTTCTCAGTTCTGAGAGAGCATAAGCTATGCTCGAACGTGTCCAAAGGTTCTTTTGGGGTCAACTCGGGCAAATTTTTGGGTTACATGATTACTTACTGTGGGATTGAGGTCAACCCCGAGCAGATTAAGGCTATTAATAGTTTGCATCCTCCTCAGAATCCCAAGGAGGTGCAGAGGTTGACTGGGATGGCAGTAGCCTTAAATAGGTTCATCTCTCGGTCTGCGGACCGGTGTCCTCCTTTTTTCTAGCTACTTCATAAGTGGAAGGATTTTCGATGGACCGAGGAGTGTGTAACAGCTTTTGAAGACCTCAAACAGTATCTGTCCAATCCTCCTATACTTTCCAGGCCCAAGAAAAAGGAAGTGTTGTATGTATATTTGGCAGTCATGGACTATGCTGTCAGCCTCGTCTTGGTCAGAAACGAGGATAGAATCTAGAGGCCCGTCTATTACATTAAATCCTTACAAGAGGCTGAGATGCGTTATCTACCTTTGGAGAAGGCGGTGTTAGCTATAGTGCATGCCACTAGGAAGCTTCCTCATTACTTTCAAGCCCACACTGTTGTGATGCTCACCTAACTCCCTTTGCAAGCCCTTTTGAGGAAATCAGATTATACTGGCAGGATTGCTAAATGGGGAATTAGGTTGGGAGCCTATGATGTCAAGTACATGCCTCGAACCACCGTAAAAGGACAAATTTTGGCAAACTTTGTGGTGGAGTTCAACGAGGGTACCTTTGAAAAGGAGGAAGCAGTTATAGGGATATTGGTCATGTTGGCCACTGCTGTTCCCTCGTGGGAGGTTTATATGGATGGAGCTTCGAATATAAAGGGAGCAGGAATAGGAATTGTGTTGATAACTTCCGAGAAGCTGATAATGGAGAAATTGTTACGACTAGGTTTCCTAGCCACCAATAATGAGGTCGAATACGAGGCCCTACTAGCAGGAGTAGCTATGGTCAGGCAACTAGGAGGAGAAGTGGTTGAGTTATACTCTGATTCTAGACTGGTCGTGGGCCAAGTCAATGGAGACTTTGAAACTCGAGATGAGAGAATGCAGGGGTACCTTACTAAGGTGCAGAATGCTTGGGCTCAATTTAAAGGTTTTGTTTTGAAGCAAATCCCTAAGGGACAGAATTCTCATGTAGATTCTCTAGCAATACTGGCCACCTTTTTGGGGTCAAGTCTTCCTCGGGTTGTTGTTATTGAAGACATGGATAGCTTAAGTCTCACGAAGGTATCCTTAATTGGGGTGTATAAACTTCAAGTGGGGACGAGCTGGATGGACCCCATTGTAACCTTTCTAAAGAATGGGGTATTTCCTGAGGACAAGTGTGAAGCAAAAAAGTTGCGTAGAAGCACTCCTCGCTATTGGTTATCTGAGGAGTAGAAGTTGTACAAGTGTTCTTAATCGGGGTCATATTTGTTGTGCGTACACCTTGAGGTAGTGGAGCCTTTATTAGAAGAGCTACATGAGGTCATATGTAGGAGTTATACAGGAGGTAGGTCGTTGGCATATAGGGCCCTCACCCAGGGATACTAGTGGCCTAGCATGCAAAAAACCTTCCAAGATTATGTGAAGAAGTGTGACCAATGTCAGAGGTATGCCCCAAACATTCATTAATCAGGGGGAGTCCTAAATACATTATCTAGCCCTTGGCTGTTCACTCAGTGGGGCTTAGATATAGTGGGACCATTTCCCTAAGCTATAGGGAACTAAAGATGGCTCCTCGTCGGCATGGACTACATTACCAAATAGGTGGAAGCTGAGCCATTTGCTAATATCCGAGATGTGGATGCTAAAAAGTTCATCTGGAGGAACATTGTCACGAGGTTTGGAGTTCCTTACACACTAATCTTAGATAATGATCTTCAATTTAACAGCAAATCCTTTTGAAGATACTGTGGGGAGTTAGGGATCAGAAATGGGTACTTTATGCCTGCCTATCCTCAAGGGAACAAACAGGCCGAGGCCACGAACAAGGTTATAGTATTTGGGCTGAAGAAAAGGTTGGATGACGCCAAAAGGAAATGGGTGGATAAACTTCCCTACGTGTTGTGGACCTATCGTATCACACCCCGAAGATCAACAAGGGAAACTCCTTTTTCAATGACTTATGGGGCAGAGGCAGTAATCCCCCTTGAGTCCAGATTCCTAACTTTGAGAACTGATTAGTTCAATGTTGAAGAAAATAAATGTTTGCTCCTAGACAGCCTAGATGTGGCCAGGGAAAGAAGGGAAGTGGCAACGGTAAAAATGGAATATTACCAATAGAAACTCAAGCAAATGTATGATAAGGGGGTGAGGTCCAAGCCATTAGCTCCAGGAGACCCGGTCTTGAGGAAAGTAGTGGGGCATCAAAGGACCTTGCCTGGGGAAAACTAGGCCCTAATTGGGAAAGGCCATACAGGGTCACTTTTGTTGCTAGCATTAGGGCTTATTATTTAGAAGATTTGGATGAAAATGTAATTCCTCGTCGTTGGAATGTAAACAATTTACAACGTTATTATTATTAATGATTTCCTTTCCAACTCATATCTTGAATGGTTGTGTCTTATTATGGATGTGTTTGCTGAAACAGTTAATCTGTTAAATATTCTAAGTGTTAAACAGAACCTAGTCCTTGTTTGAGTCCTCGGGTCACAAGTCTAGGGTAAATTAATATTGCAGAAAATATTTTATGTGTTAAACAAAACTTAGTCATTGTTTGACTCCTCGGGTCATAAGTCTAGGGTAAATTAACATTGCAGAAAATATTCTAAGTGTTAAATAGAATTTAGTCCTTGTTTGACTCCTCAGGTCACAAGTCTAGGATAAATTAACATTGCAGAAAATATTTTCTAAGTGTTAAACATAACCTAGTCCTTGTTTGACTCCTGGGGTCACAAGCCTAGGGTAAATTAACACTATATGAAATATTCTAAGCATTAAACAAAATCTAGTCCTTGCTTGACTCCTTGGATCACAAGCCTAGGGTAAATTAACATTATATGAAATATTCTAAATGTTGGATAGAGTTTGGATCTGACATAGCTCCTAAGGTCACAAATGGAGAACTAAGTGGACCTTGAGAAAGGTTGCTTGAAGGAACAGAAAAGTAAACGCCGTGGGCATTTCCTCGGGTTTCTGAAGTAATGCCAGTAAGTTTGCTTTGAAGTCCCAAATCCAGTTTCAAGTAAGTGTTGGTTGGTAATTTGCTTAAGACCCATAGGTTAGTTTACTCTTTATGTTATGATAAAGTGGTAAATTGTCATGGTGTGATTGTTATGAAGGAAGGAAGATAACGTAGTACGTAAAATGACTAGCATAAAGTAAACAGTAAAAAAAAAATGTACAAGTATAAAAAATAGACGAGCAAGGTTAACTTCAAACTTTTTTCATTAAAGATAAAAGAACTGTGGTACAATGAAAAAAAAGAAAGAAGGGGCACTAGCAATACAACAGCCCATTACAAATCTGCCTAAGTATCTCTTAGTCTAAGGCTAAGCTAGGCTGTCGGCTCCTTTTCCTTGGTTCCCTTCTTCTCCTACTATTTTTCCTTCTTCTTCCTCTTCAACTACACCGCCTCTGCCACTTCCTTTTCGGTTTCCACATCCAGCACATTAGCTGGAGGTGGCAATTCTTTTTTCTTCTCTTTACCTTTGGCCGAAGTGGGAGAGGGAATGGGATCGAGCTGAGCCGAGGAAGAAGGGGGAGCAGAGCTGGGATATGTTGGAGGCTGAGGGAGAGTGGGCGCCAAATGCAGGGCAAAAGGGTAGTAAACCTTATCAGGAGCTCGAAGCTCTGATTCGGTGCTGACCCCTACAGCGTTCAAGGCTTGGCTTCACACCTCCAAGCAAAAAGCATGAGCAATATCCCTGAGATGGGCAGTAAGGCTCTCAGCTGCCTTGGTCATGCCCGCATCATAGGTTGCTTGCTCGGCCTAAGCTTTCTCAGCCTCCTTGGCCTTTAGCTGCTTCTTTGTTTGTTTTAGCTTCACCACTATGAGAGCCATTTTATTCTTGACCTTCTTCTGGGCCTCCAAGGCATCAGCCACCTGCCTCTCATAGCTTTTGAGAGTAGACTCAGTGTTCCTCTGAGCCTTCTCCACCTTAAACAGCTGGGCAAGAGTCTCTTTCAACTTCTTGTCTGCCTCTGCGTGGGCTTTTTCTGTGGCCTCCAGTCCTTTTTTGGCTTTCCTTGCCATATCCAAGGAATGGTCTACCCATTCCTCGACTATAAAAGCGACTTGGATGGACTACAAAAAAAGAAAAAAAGAAAAACGTAAATGTCATATAACGCATGAAGTTAACTATATAGTTAGATGGGATCAGTCATGTACCTTAGCCAGGTCCTGTTTCAGAGCAAGGAAGACCTCGTGCTTACTGAAGGACCTCAACTTCGCTAAGTCCTCAGGCAAGCATAATGCCTTCTTTAGGCATTCTGCCACCAAGCCTGAGCTACCCTTTTTAGGGTCCCTCAGGTTGGCGTCATCAAGCACCGGATTGCCTGAGCTCAGGGTGAAGATGGGCCCCCAGATAGAGGCCTTCTTGGGTTGGTCTCCTCCAACCTTCTTAGAAATCCCAATGTGTGCGGGCTTCTTCGGCTGCCCTTTCGCTGCCCGGGCTTCCTTAGTTGGGGGTTTAGAAACCTCCCCCTCTTCAGCATCCTCAGAGCCCTTGCTTCCTTGGCCTTGATTTCTTTTCTTGTCTGCGGCATCAACGGGTGATGTGCGCATTGTGACAAGAGTAGGAGGGCGAGGTGTCACTGCTATAGCTGGGGAAGAGCCCTCAGCATGGGCTGTTAGCAAGGTAAGCAAATCTGGAGTTTTCTCTTCAAAACCTATCTCTACTGAATTATGAGTTGGTGATGTGTGGACTCCTTGGCCTCGTCATCTGATGGGATGGGCAGTTCTTGAGAATAAAGGAGTCTGACGGCTAAAAGAGCTGGAAGCTGGGCGTTTTGAGTCCTTATAGGAGGATGTTTTGACAACAGGAAGCCCGGTATGGCTACGTCAATTAAGGCCAAGCGGGGATCCTTGGCTTTAATAACGTTCTTCGGGCTCTGAAAATGCTTAGTGAAGGACTTGTATCCAAGGATGATGTGGGCTGCTCGGAGTTGGTCATCCTTATGCAGGAATATCTCCGACTTGAGCATTCGGTTTAGGTCTTTGAAGTTCACCAGGTGCTTGGCTGGGGCGGTATGGTATTCGTCTGCCAAGTAAAACAAGAAAAATTATGAGTAAAGCAAATAAAGGGAGAATTTTAATGTTAATACAGTTAAGTAAAGATCCTATGTATGACCCCGGTCTTCTGGAACCCTACCTGCTTCCCTTTCCTGGGTGGGACAATGCATGCCATCATGCCAGTCTCCTGAGACGATGAGGAAGTCCTTGTCCATACCTTTGCTCGAGTCAGATAGGCAGGAGATTAATCTAATGGCTGGGACCCTACACTTGATGTAGTATTTGGTTTTTTCCCCTTTTTGGCAATTGTACACCCAGTTTACATCATGCCATGTGAGGTTAGTCCCTATCTTCCTATTTAGCATATTTACACACCCGAGGACCCTAAAGATGTTTGGAAAGCATTGGGTGGGGGCCAGCCTATAGTTTATTAGGAAATACCTAGTGAACCTTCTCATGGGAAGTTCCGTCCCGCCTTCAATGAAGGCGATCATGGGAATCACTACGGACTTGGGGGGGGGGGGGGGTCTGTGCAAGACCAGCCACTCATTGTACTCATAGTGCCGGATTTCAACACTGTCTGGGATCCTATATTTTGCCCTAAAAATTGCCCTAGTCCTGGGAGTGTCCACTAATTTAGCGTATCTACCCATGGCGTTGTGTGGTGTGAAATGTTAAACTTATGAAAAAGAAAAAACAGGGAAATTAACACACTTATGAGTGAACACAAAAAGTGCTCCCCGGGAGGTTTCTTTAACTTAGATCGCCAGAATGTTCAAAATGAACCTCAGCCAGCTCCAAGTTCTCCTTTTGTAGGAGTGAAAAAGTGAGCGGTAAATTTCCCGCCCATAAATGAGGGGGAATGAGAACTGTAGGATCTTGATCGAGTCATAGAACATGGGGAGACATGTAGCCGCCTAACGCCATAAATGTGAGATTGTGGATTCTGAAGCATCAGGAGCATGTAGAAGACAGGTGAAAGGACGTTAATACATGGGAACACATATGGCACATGCGTAGTTTACCTATGAGACTAAAACTTCGCTTTTGTCTCATAAACAATAGCGAACGTTTTAGGGGGCTATTGTGGGTGCCCAAGGACCGAGGATGAATATGAAGAGTTGCAGTATGACTATGGGGATGTCACAGTTCGTGGGCCCGAGAAGGAGAGACGCTCGAGGAAAGGAGGAGATGAGTCAAAGTACTCTAAGGGATTCTAAGTGGGAACATGAGTCTGGAGAGAGAGAGAGAGAGAGAGAGAGAGAGAGAGAGAGAGAGAGAGAGTCAATGGTTATAGGGGAAGTTTCTGGCTTGGAGTAGCCTGTCACCTCTGCATTAAATGGTGAGCAACAACTTTGGCAGCTGCATTGATGAGGAAGTGACTTGAATAGTGCAAGTCACAGCTAAGCAAGCTTTTTCCACCATCTTCTTTAGATATAGAAAAAGACAAGTGTCATGAGAGGAAGCTAGTTACGTAGGAATGGATGGTTGAGATATAAGGAAAGGAGAAGTATATAAGAAAATGGGGGTTTATAGAAAAAGGGATCTGAAACATAAGTACCTAAAAAAAAGGAGAAGTACTAAATAGAGACAAGAATAATAGGGAGAGGGGAGAGTGAACAGTGTAGCTTTTTGTATAATTTTAGCCTCCATGGGCAAGCTTGTGGAGGGATATATCCTCTTTTATTCTATAAAATTAACATTTTCTTCTCTATCTACATCCTCGGGCAGAGCCCCCTCTTGTTGTTCATTTCCCTCTCTTACAAATTTTATTAATTTGGGCCAAGGTTGAACTGTACAACTCACTATTCTAAGTTGGCTTGGGCCACAAGATCTTTTGGTCTTTACAAAATTAACAATAACAAAAAGAACAATTAGTGGAGGAAAAAAGTGGTAGAAACAATGAAAAAAAAATTCACCAAAAGATAAACAAAATTGAAAAAATAGAGAGTATTGACCCTTTTTTTTCGCATAGAACTTGGAAGGAGTATGTAAGAGAGGTGGAAAGGAAGTGTAAGATGTTTATATGAAAAATAAAATAGAAGAGGAAGGGTTGAAGGAGATGAAAGGTTGAACAATGTAAAACAGTAGAATTTAAAAAGATATAAATATAAAAATTTATAAATGTATAAAGTGTATAAAATGGAAAATTTAAGAAACTAATGATTGGAGAAGATGAAATGTTAAAATAAGAAGACAACGGTCAAAGGAGATGAAAGGTTGCACAAAGTTAAAAAAAAAAAATGATGTTGATGACGTGATGCAATAGGAGCTTTGCAAAATTTATTACAAGGTTTCCATTATTATATATACTAGTCGGGAACCTGTGTGATGCACGGGAAAACTTTTTCTAAAAGTATGTTGGTCTCAAGCTTTGCATAAAAAGTATAATTAAATTATATTAGTCTTAAATTGAAATAAATACTACATGACGACTTAAAATAAAAAAATTGGTGTGCAAATAACTAAACATTCCTGTAGTTCTCTCTAGTTTCATTCTCTCTAGTTTCATTCTCTCTAGTTTCTACTATGGGATACCAAAATAATTTTTGCATCATAGATTTTATGCCAAATATTTGTGGCTAGAATCCTTTAAATTTCCAGAAATGACAAATGATATTAGAATCTACTAAAGGGACAAACACTATTAGAATCTATTACCTTAGTATCTCAATTGTTTGTCAATATCTGAACTTATGATCATCTTTATGCTTATGATGGACCTACCACTTTCATGCATTTGTATTAAAAAAAAAAAAAAAAGCAATGCGAAGGCACACAAACAGTTTGTTCCAACTTGTTGTGAATTTCTGAATCAGTAGTAGGAGCATATCAAAAGTCGTTAACAAATTGGTTTTCATATCTAGTACCATAGCATCACAGACGACTCAAAATTTAATATGAATATAGTTGAATGCAATATGACTATTGGTGACTGCCATATCACATAGTTTTGAATTTTTCTTTAACATGGAAAATTCTTAGGTACTTTCGGAGTATAGTAAAATGATGCTCCCTCCTCTCATATTTATGATGGACCTCACCATGAATATAATGAGTGGATTCCACCATAAATGTGAGATAAGGAAGCACTATTCACTATGCTCTAGGAGTACATAAGAATTACTCTTGTAACATAGCAAGAGAAGCATTTGTTATCTTAGTAGACAATCCTTCCAATGTGTAGTCCATTGGTAAGATGAATATTATCTTCAATTTGGAGAATCCTAATATAGCACTCAAAATGTGTGTGTGTGTGTGTGTGTGTGTGTGTGTGTGTGAGAGAGAGAGAGAGAGAGAGAGAGAGAGAGAATAGAGTTGTGGGATTGTTGAGGTCAGATTGTACATTTCCTTTTTATTTTTATTTTTTAGAGTGATTGTATATCTTCCTTGACCATACATCTCCATTTGTTTACATAAAATGGCTGAATTAAGACTTGAAAAATGAGTAGGAATGTTGATTTGGTTAGATATGATTAGTGAATCCGAACTACAAACCGTTGTTTGTAAAGAAGTTGAAGAGTGTGTGTAATCTGGAGGGAAGCTTGTATGGAGGAAGAGAGCTTTTAAGTGAGTCAAGGTCTTGGCTTTTAAGTTTCATCTACGCATGTGGGAGGAGAAAGAGAGTCTGTAAGTGGGTTAAGGTCTGAGCTTTCATCTACACATGGGAAATGATCATGCTTAGGTCAAAATATATATGGGAATAAGTGGGCTTGAGCTTTTCGTAAGGTTTGGTTTAATTTTCAACAACCCATCTTTTAGATAATAGTAAAAAGAAGTTAACGTGATTTTTAGGTAATAGTAAAAGCAATTTAATGAGAAGAGGTTAAAAAGACTAAATGCAATATTAGAGTGTCACATGACAAGAGCTCATGCACTCCCACATGAAGTCTCTACTTATTTATATATATATATATATTGATTATAATTTTTTTTTTTTCATATCTCCACACTCCAACACAACTTTCTTAATGTCAAGCTCCATTCCTATACCTACGCAACTTTATTCAGAACAGTAGATACAAATCCTTTTAACAAAGTACTCCATTAACACAAGTTTTATATTAGTAATGTTGCATCCTAGCTAGCTCATAGCTTCTTTGGTGCATCAAATGACACTTCACTTGCTATTTTTGCTCCTCTTTGTTTAGCCATGTATAGGCCGACATGATGCATAAACTCCTGCAAGTAACACAAGAATACCTTTGAGAGAGGCTTCTATTCGTTCATTCACTCATTTTTGTATTAAACATAGTGAGGCTAGCACATATACAATTAAATATAGCTAGTTTTCTGAATCATGTCCATGGCTTGGGGATTTGGCAAATATAGATGTTACAAAATTTGGCAGAAATATTGTGACGTTAAGGTCTTCTTTTTCCTTGGTAAAGTTCCTATGAATTCCATTTACAAACAGGTTTTAGATTCATAACGAGTCCTTTTTAAAGTACCAAACTTTGTATATTCCAAATTCCCTGTTTGATCTATGAGAAGGCAGTGTATGAGGAAGGTTAATGTAATCCTATTTACCTGGGGATGAACTAAAGCTCCTTTGGTGTTTTTGGCAACTTGGATAGGAACATCAAATGTAGCGCATCCACGGGAATACACCACTACATCCTTAAGAGGGGTGAGAAAACCAAGGTTTCTTGCAGATAATGTAGAGCAAACGAAGTCCAGAACACAGATATCTGTGCATATCCCTACAACCAATATCTACACCAAAAAGAAATCATGCTTATTAAAACCAAAAAATTAGGAAGATAAAATGCACTAACAACTCATAATTAACCAAGGAAAATAACATAAGGCTAGACAAGCTCCAGCAAATCTTTAAAATACTTACGGCTTTGATCTGATTCTTTTTCACCCAATCCACAAAAACATTTGAACCATCATCCTTGGTTGAACCCAAGTATCCATCAAAGCATTCTTTGCGCCTGATTGTTACATTAGGTTCATTCTCTAACCATCTCAGAGCTGCACTTTAGTGGAAGAAACAAACATGAGAGAGAGAAAAGTTGGGAGGGTTTGAAGCTTGGTATATTAAATACTTAAACACATAACAGTCACACAAGTACACATCTCATATATGGTTAGGCCTTTGATTTAATCCATGAGTGAAATACTGCAAGAAAATCTGCCAACATGGAGATGATTATACAATCTAATGATTGCTTGGGGGCAAAGGAAGAATTTTTCTTCTTCATCCTCAAGTTATACCACCTATAGGCAATGGCAATTGGCAAAGCATGTATAGACAATACAAACAGAGAATTCAAGACATGTCATAACAATAAAATTAGTTTATTGTGAAAGCTAACTTGCCAACATAACCATAAGCTTTAAGCTAAAATAGGACTACAGCTTCTAATTCTTAATTAAACAGTCTTCACTTCTTCAAAACTCCATTAAGTGTGATCCTAAATCCAAATTGTAAACGCAGTTCATGTTCAATCAAAAGATGAAATAAACGACAAACACTCATCATATACAATATTTTCCCCAAAATTAGGCAGGGAAATAGCCAGGTTTTGCTTGTTAAACCATAGCATATGCCATATGTTGCAAATTTTGGGGAGGGCTAACGCCAAAAGCTGATTTCATGTTTATTGTTTCTTCTTGACTCCAAATTTTACAATCCTCCACCTTATTTCTGGTTGGACACACCTTAAGTCCACTTCTGCGTTTCCCTCTTTTAGTAACTAAAAAAAAAAAAACAAAACTGATACATATTATACCACTATTAATGTTGCGTCAGGTTTTGCATCATACTCTAGATTTTGGATTATCAATGCATGTACCTCTTTGGAGTTATAGGAAATTTTGAATTACCTTTTCTAACAAGCATAGTCTGATCTCACTGATAAATTATATGCATATCATTCATCGTTGATAAAAAATTTGCTCTTCTATGCAAGCCCAAATATACAGAGAAACAGACAACTGCTTTGGACACCATAAATAACATAGTAATCATTCAACTGCAAAGATTAATTTGTCATGTTTGTGTGTGTGTAACCATGTACTTGGATATGAACAAATAGGCATGGAAAGACACTGTACAAAGGCATTAGACAAGAGAAAACAGGATTATATACCATGAACCAAATTTGCCTCATCGGTGCCAGCAATGCAATGAGGAGGATATGGTTCCTCAGGCTTATCAGGATGATGAGAATCAAGAAATCCAATGATAGGCCTTTTCTTCTCACAGAACAATCTGGCCAGCTTTTCTGATTCCTTGATCATTTCTGAAATCTGGCTATTGGGCTCTCTTGGTGCCTGAAAACACACAACATGTTTCACACTTAGTAAAATTCCAATTCTACGGCTCTTGATAAATACAATCTTGCCAAAAGTTTAACCCAAGACAAGTTCTAATCAGGATCCATGATAAACCTAAAGGTGATATAGATCCTTTTGGATTTTTTTTTTTAAACTACAAAATCCATAACTTTACAACAACAATTACAACAACAAATTTTTTGTCTAAAGATTTTGAAGGTATTGATCTTCAACAGACTAGTTAATATTGGCTACATGTATTATTTTGCCTTATTTTTTCTTTATTCGAAATTATACTTTATGTTGCTTCTTTAATTGACATGACTTTATAAAGTAAAAGGAAAAAAAAAAAAAAAAATTTGTTGCCGTTAGCGAAACAGCTTGAGCAAAATGAAAAGAAAAAAAAATTATCTCATCCAACTCAAAACAAAAAGATGTACAACAAAAGAAAGCCATTTAAAGCTAGCTTACCAGATTTCCAGCACCAACTGTGCAGAAACCATTACTGATGTCCACAAGTACAAGACCAGTCACATCTTGGGGTAAAACCACCGATTCCTGCTCAAGAGGAATCTCACTCTTCAAAAGCTCAACTGTTGGAGATACCATTCTAAGTTCTAGTTACTTAATTCACTTCGCAGAGATATAAGTCAACCAAGACACAGATAAATTGCATTACACAATGGGTGAGTGAGACTAACACCACTGTACAATAGACTTGGCAAAAAAACCCCATTGTTTTTACTCAAAAGCAAAAACGGGATGATCCATGACCCGATCCATGTTTTTGAGGGTCAACCCGACTCAATTTGCGACCCGACTCGAGTCCAAACAATTTTTTAAAACTTTTTTTTTTTGGTAAAAATAAAAATAAAATTAAGACAATATTAGTTTAATTGTTTGTTGTGAGCTTTAAGGAAACAATTGTGACATTTACATGACTGCATGCAAATTAATTGAAAGATGAATAGTTGAGCATTCTATAATAAGTAAAGATTTTTAGATATAAAATAGTAAAGTATATGCCAAGATAATCTGGTTACAATAGAGTTAAAAATATAGATTTAAAATTGTAAACATGTGTGAGAAACATTCACAAGTGTGAAAATAGTGAAGCCAAAGTATAAAATTAGCATAAATTATGAATGTTTAGACCTAATTTTTAACAATTTATGTCCAAAATAATAGTTGTGGGGCCAGAAGGTCCTAGAGGTTTCGGCCCATTCCATCTCAAGCCCAAGGCCCATGCCGAAGAGGAAGAAGTGCTCGGGGACGAATGAAAGGAATCCAAACTGCCAGAATGTACTGCCGAGGATGACCTTGTCCTCGGCAAGCCAAAATCATGGAAGAAAAAAGCGTCACGTCGCCCGAGGACATCCACTCGAGGATCACAAAAGAGATTCCAAGTCATATGGGCTAACCATAGGGGAATAGGTGGGGAGGCAGCCCTAGGAAAAGCTGTCACCTCCGTATTAAATATACACAACTAACACCTTGACCCCCTTTGATATGGATGTGACCCCTGGACAGGGCGATGGGGACCACAACAGCTCACAAAGCGCTAGAAAGAATGGCTGAGGGGACGTGCACTTGAGGATAGGCATGGATGACTGACAAGTGTAAGAGGAGGATGAACGGAAGAGAGGAATAAATAACAACAGAGACCACCCAAAGGAGGAGGCCCAGAAACAGGAAGAAGGCTCCTGCGTGATCGAGAAGGGTTGGTGCATTCTCGTCCTCGAGCGAGGGGTCCCTTCTTCCTGGGACGTTGGGCCGCCCGATTCTGTGTGCCTTTCATCCCCAAAACAAGCCGTCGCCTCATCAGAGCCCAACTTTTGGCCCCACTCTCTACAAATTCATTGTAATGGGCTCGGTCTGAAAACCGTTCCCCTACAATTGGCGCCGTCTGTGGGGAAGTTGCTTGTGCGACGATGAGTGCGATAGCTTGTTAAGGCAAGGCCAAACTCCCAAGGGGAGACGATGATGGCCAATCTGTTGGGCCGCAAGTGGAGAACTACCAGGAGGTTCCTAGTTCAACAGGCGTCTAGCACCATGTGCGTGGCCCTCGTCCCAACCAGGGGCCAGACGACCCGCGAACCTCACGGACGGCCCCCTTTAGGCCCTGATGGAGGAAGGCGACGGCCGTGCAAAACGCTTTCAAGGGGCTCCGCGGCGGGAATAGTTCTGGAAGATTGGTATTGGTGCCTTTTAACTCACTCGAGCAGTTGAATGGGGCTTTAGCAATGGCGAACCCTCAGAAGGCAGAACCAAGGTCTTGGATGGTCCTCGGACTCAAACCTGTGGGAAAATTAATAATTCATAACAAGTATTTAAGTGTTAGACAGAACCAAGGTCTTGCATGGTCCTCGGACTCAAACCTATGGAAAACTAATAACTCGTGACAAGTACCTAAGTGTTAGACAGAACCAAGGTCTTGCATGGTCCTCGGACTCAAACCTATGGGAAAACTAATAACTTGTGACAACTATCTGGGTGTTAGACAGAACCAAGGTCTTGCATGGTCCACGGACTCAAACTTATGGGAAAACTAATAACTTGTGACAACTATCTAGGTGTTAGACAGAACCAAGGTCTTGCATGGTCCTTGGACTCAAACCTATGGGAAAACTAATGACTTGTGGCAACCATCTGGGTACTAGGCAGAACCAAAATTTATTTTCGCTGAGCATTAAGTACAGCCATAACTTCGCCTGGGTCCTCGGACCAGACGACTGAGAGAGATAGACGCTCTGGCATCCCTATGGGTCTTGGACAGAATTATGGCGCGCCATGACCTCCTTGGATTGTATGTTTCAAAACTAGCATTTTATAAATGGTCGCACGGTTTGCAACATGAAGCGCATCGTTTTATGCTCGGCTGTTCTAGGAAAGACGGAGGCAGTGCAAAAAGTATATGCATAAGGAAAATAAGTAAGCAAAAATATATAAAAAACAAGAAAAAGAAAAGTATTACGTTTCACCAAGCAAAAAAGGTTTCACCAAGTAAAAGTCACAAGTCCCTTTCTATTAAATAAAATGATGGCAACATCAATTACAAAACAGCCGAGAAGGCTCGATTTACAACTAGCTACAGAACAGCTGAGAAAGGATTGTTTCACATCAATTACAAAATAACTGAGGAAGACTCGATTTTCAACTAACTACAGAACGACCGAGGCGTGCTGGCGGCAAAGCTAGCTAATAAAAGGGAGAAGGCTGGTGGTGATGGTGGATTCACAGTCTTGTTTAGGCAGCCTTTAAGCTCGTGTGCTTGGCGCAGGTGGTGATGAAGAAGAGGAGGCGGGAGCGCCTGAATTGGTTTTCACTTGCTGAGACTGCCTTAAAGCGAACCCTGATCCACAATATAATATCGGTACTCCTAGGAAGTCGCCCTCTATGGGTCTCGCCAGCTGCCTACAATGGCAGGGATGGCTCCCTTTAATATCTCAATTGCTTCCCTCAACTTCGCTTCACTTTCTTCCCTTTCCTCTTTAGCCAACTCCTGCACATTCTTGATTGGCGTTTGGAGGATAATCAGGAATCTGGCACGATCTGCGCTAGCTACGGTTCCTGGTCGAAGGAGGAGAGTGCTCTTTCTTGTCCGGTTGAAGAATAGGAGGATCTTTTAGCCTCTGTTCCCTTTGCCTCAACTGCAACGCCCATGATTCAGGCGGCATCTTTTTTGTTCAAGGAGAGTGAAGAAACTTGGAACTTCCGCAGAATTCCAAGGCCAGTGGATGTGGAAGATGGTCCTCTCAGGGTGCCTTATATAGAGGACGAAATCTGGGGGAGCTCACCACACACACAGTTCAAAGAAGGAATGTCAAGCAAAATAACTCTCGCCCAATTCCCAAGGGAACCTTCAACTTCCAAATCCGTGCCGCTTCATAAAGGCGCCATTGAATACACATTCCTTATATCGAAGCGATCCGCGTTATCCCCAAAAAGAAAACATTGATGACGATGCACCGCGCACGCCGAAACGTCAAAAGTGTGCCACGGGTAGCCGGAGAAACCCTGGCACCCATAGGGAAACAAAACTCAACCGGCCATGATTTAGGCCCGAGAATGTCAAAATCCTCCTCCCTGTCCGAGGAGCCGGGCAGCATGATTTTGAGGGGCTATTATGGGGCCAAAAGGTCCTAGAGGCTTCAGCCCATTCCATTTCAAGCCCAAGGCCCATGCCGAGGAGGAAGAAGTGCCCGGGGACGAATGAAGGGAATCCAAACTGCCAGAATGTACTGTCGAGGACGACCCTGTCCTCGGCAAGCCAAAATCATGGGAGAAAAAAGCGCCACGTTGCCCGAGGACATCCACTCGAGGATCACAAAAGAGATTCCAAGCTATATGGGCTAGCCATAGGGGAATAGGTGGGGAGTCAGCCCCAGGAAAGACTATAACCTTCGTATTAAATACACACAACTAACACCCTGACCCCCTTTGATGTGGATGTGACCCCTGGACAGGGCGATGGGGGTCACAACAGCTCACAAAGCGCCAGAAAGAATGGTTGAGGGGACGTGCACTTGAGGATAGGCATGGATGACTGACAAGTGTAGGAGGAGGATGAACGGAAGAGAGGAATAAATAACAACAGAGACCACCCAAAGGAGGAGGCCCAGAAACAGGAAGGAGGCTCCTGCGTGATCGAGAGGGGTTGGCGCATTCCCGTCCTCGAGCGAGGGGTCCCTTCTCCCTAGGACATTGGACCGCCCGATTCTGTGTGCCTTTCATCCCCAAAACAAGCCGTCGCCTCATCAGAGCCCAACTTTTGGCCCCACTCTCTACAAATTCATTTTAATGGACTTGGTCCGAAAACCGTTCCCCTACAACAGCTTTTCAAAATAGAGTGTGTGTTTCTTAACAATGATATGATATTCATAAGAAATACCATATATAAATAAGTAAACAATCTTTCCTAAAAAAAAAAAGAAAAAAAAAGAAAAAGTAAACAATCAAACTTTAATGTTTATCTCAAATTGAAATAGAATGTCAACCACAAATTATAAAATTAATTTTCAAGATTATAAATTTCTTATATGTTTTTATTCTTTATCAAATGAGTTATCCATTAAGTCATTTGTAATTTTATTTTATATTTTGGGATGTTGATATTGTGTAGAAATAAAACTTGCGTATTTGTTTTATTTATTTTTGTGTTATTTTGTTTTAGATAGTAATGTTAGGATTTGTATAATTTTAAAATTATTGAATAAGTATTAATAAGTTTAACTGAGTTCATTCTTGATATAAGTGGTGAATTCAAAGTAATACATTCTACATCAAGTAATTTGTTGCATGACTTTCCAAATAGTAAATGCATGATTTTTTCTTTAATAAAAAAAAAATTCATGTGAAAAATACGGGTCAACCCGATCCGACCCGCAACCTGATTGATCCGAACCTGTTTTAACCCGCTTAAAATGACATGTTTTGACCCACAACCCATTTGACCTGCAACCCAATTAACTTGACCCAAACCCGATCCGACCGTTTTACCATATCTCTGTACATGCGAATATTTATTTAGAAAGTGGGGTTGCATTATCTAGACTCTCATTTTATTTTCAACTCACTAAAATCCAAATTTGAAAAACTTATTTGATTTTCTTTGTCATTTTGGTAGAAAAGTCCAAAGAACATATAGAAATGTGCACATGCGTCCAAGTAGATCTTCATCATCACCATGTGAATCCAACTTAACACTCAACTTTGGTTAAATGAGAATAACATCAGCCATCAAAGATCAAAAACTGTAAAATTTATTGTTTTCATATGTAGATAAGAGGCAAAAAAGTATATATGTCCATCCAAATTAACAGTCCAAAACTTGGCTGGTTTATCCACCCACTCTAATTATTAACCAGTAAAAACCAGGTTTACCGTGGATATTCTTACCCAATATGCTTTTCTGAGTGAGTTGCATCAGCATGATTGAGTCGAAACCAGGAGTGGCTTGATACATTTGGGGGCCTAAGGCAAAAATTGATTATCTTGTTTTAGATGTAAAATTACTACTAATTACTATGAACAACGTAGAATTTTTTTCTTTTTTTAGAAATTTTATAAACAGAAAAAATTTGACAAAATTTTTCATATTTGTTGATGTGATAGATTGATAGTGGTAAGTAAAATAGTGGTGTTAGCGGTAGACTTAGATAAGAACTAGTAAAAGTTTGCTAATTAAACTCTTATTATTATTCTTTTTTTTTTTTTGGAAGTGCAACATTCACAATATTTTTTACAACAAATCCTAGGTTTTAAGTTGCCTTTTGTTTTCTATTTGAAAATATCACTATAATAATTTTTTTGCCATCAATAACAGGCTGTAACAACCTGTTACTTAGCATTAGTTGTAAAAGTGTTGTGAAAAATATTGTGGACATTACATTTTTTTCTATTTTTTATTTGTTTTTCATCTTGTAAAAAAATATTATTTTATTTATTGATTATAAATAACCTTATTTGTTAAAATTTGGAGGCTTTTTTTTTACTTGGGGCCTTAGGCAATTGCATCTCTTGCTCCACCATTTAACCGGCCTTGGTCGAAACCTAGACTGTCTTCCTTGTCTAAATCCATGCTTGCGGGCCGGGATTCTTCGCCACATTCTGGTGGTTGAAGATCTATCCTAGGAGGCTGCTTTCACTGTGTAGTGCTTTCACTGTGTAGTGTTTCTACCTTATTCAAGTGTCCACTGCTACCGTCCAGGGCCTCTCAGTCTCAAACAAGGGAGCATGCTTTTGCAGCTCCATATATAACTACGTACGTAGAATTGCAAGCACACGCCCTGTTTCATATGGAAATTAAGTTGCTTCCTATCTATTTATATTGATATTCTCCAAATGCACTTAGAGAAGAATTTTAAAAATTCTTATGAATCTTCTAATTTATTGGAATAAAATTTTATTACTTAATGTGTGTATTTAAAAATTAAGAAATTAGAGTATTATAATTGTTACAATTACAATAATGCCAAAGGATGATGGTGGTATGGATGGTATGGTCATGTTGGTGGTGGCTATGACATGATAATTATGGTAGTGTTGATAATAGTGGGTGATGGCATGATGGTAACGGTGATGACAACAATGAAAAAATGACAATGTTGATATCGCTTTTAAATCACATGTTGCCTTATAGAATTTGAACTTGAGAGATTTGGATGCGTGAAAGTAATCTGCAAAATTTAGCAGTGTTGGCATTTGGGCCCAAGCCCATTCTTGGACCCATTGTACAATCATTATACTCTCATGACTATCTATTGTATTGACTCCTACTACAATGCTACACATATATTATACAAACATTAGAATTTTTTTTTAATAAGAAATATGTAACTTTCATTAAGAAGAAGAGAAATTCAATACATCTTGAATTCATAAGGGCTTGATCATGCTAGAATTTTCTTCTATCCAAGTTACAAAATTAGCAACACCCTTGATATATTGAGTCAATACATATGCTGGTTTGTTCGTCCATCGCCTAACATGACACATTTGTACTTTACTACTTGGTCAATTAGCCTCTATATAAGCCCTCTCTACAGTATTTATCACTTATTTAGTAATATATATCCAGCTGTATATTTTTGATTTCAATCATTCCTTCTAAGCCTTACCAGTCATGGAACCCACTCCCATTACCGTACCTCTTCGCTGGAGGCATGGGCTTGATCTTATCATTTTATACAAAAGGGAATCGGGCTTTTGTAGGCTGGATGTTTTCTACTGAGTTCAAAGGTCTGTGGGCCAAATTTATTCTAAGGTGCCCAGGCCATTCTGCCGAAGACCCCTTTTGGGCTTTATTCTCTTCTCTTGGCGTTTGGGTCATGACAAACCCCAAGTTTTATTCTCCTTGGAAGATCCCCTTTACAGTGGTTATCCTTTTTATTTTGTTCCTCATCCAAGGGATGGTGGGTCATCCTTTTTATTCTGTTGTAAGTTACTCTTATTTACACTTTATTTTGGACTAAGTGTGGGCTTAGGCTTTACTTATTCTCTTTCTTCTTTGGGCATTTGGGTTTGGCCGTTTGAATCTTCTTGCTCC
The DNA here is from genome assembly GCA_030820535.1 of Quercus parvula. Taxonomy (NCBI): domain Eukaryota; kingdom Viridiplantae; phylum Streptophyta; class Magnoliopsida; order Fagales; family Fagaceae; genus Quercus; species Quercus parvula. The sequence goes on along the minus strand of JAUAME010000006.1, from coordinate 32,058,450 downwards.
CACCTCCTTGGTGACTCGCCTTGTCTTTTTGGGCTAGAGTTCATGAAAAAAGGGGTATCAACACTGTTATTTTTATGAATAAAATTTTTTTATACGAATTTCGAGGTATTATATAGAACATCAAGCAGTGTTATTGTAAAAGATTGAGGTGCTTAAAATTTTCACTAGAAGAGGTTAAATACTTAAATATAATGGTGAAAAGCCTTGAGATCATCTTAGAGCATGTGCAATGAAAAATCTTCTAAAAGAGGACGATACATAAAACAAAGCAGTTCAAAGTTTGTGATTGCTTCATGAAAAACGAAAAACCTTATTTGGTAACTTTTATATAACATTTTTAGGCGAAAATGGCCAAATGGCCATAAAATCCTAACTATTTAGTTAGTAGACCAGTTCTGAAACTATATTATTTATTAGCAACTCGAGTCTAAGAGACTCGATTTTGGCCTATAAATCGAGTCTTTGAGACTTGATTTTCATGGTCTAATCATATATGATGTGGCATCTTTTTCCACATGGCGACCACTTGAAAATCGAGTCTCTAAAACTCGATTTATAAACCAAAAAAATTTAAAAAAACTTTAAGTCTCAAGCGCAAACCTCACAAGATCAGATCAGATCAGAGAGAAAGAAAGAGTCAGATCAGATTAGAAAGAGAGAGAGAAAGAGCTCACGCGGCCCAGTCTGCCAAGCTCACGCGACCCAGGCAGCCAGGCTCGCGCGACTTGGGGCTCGCCGTGGCCTGGGTGGGTCTGATTTTTTCTGGCTTCTTTTCTTCTTCTATGGCTTTTTTTTTTTTTTCCCTTCTGGCTCTGATTTCTTTTTTGCTGGTGTTGTTGTTTTGTTATATATGGGCTTATAAATTGAGTCTCTAAGACTCGATTTCTATGTGGACACAACGTGGAAAGAGTGCCAACTCGGACCCGATTAAAACATGAAAATCGAGTCTCAAAGACTCGATTTATAGGCCAAAATTGAGTCTCTTAAACTCGAGTTGCTAATAAATAATATAGTTTCAGAACTAGCCTACTAACTAAATAGTTAGGATTTTATGGCCATTTGGCCATTTTCGCCACCTTTTTAATTAAGAAGAATTCATCTCAATTTAGTAATGTCAAAGTGACCCCACCCTGTCTTGAAGTTCCTAAAAAACAAGTGTGTTATTTTTTAAAAATAGATGTAGCTATTATTACAATCTTTATTTTTTAAATAACTATAAGCTTTCAGAAAAAATTGTGTCTTCCACAATGAAATTTGATAAGTGAGATTTTGAGTAAGTGTTTAGAATTTAGTAATGTCAAAGTGACCCCACCTTGTCTTAAGTTCCTAAAAAACAAGTGTGTTATTTTTTTAAAATAGATGTTGCTATTATTACAATCTTCATTTTTTAAATAACTATAAGCTTTTTTTTTTTTTATTACATCCAAAGTATAGAAATTAAAGTGTCAATTTTTTTCTCAAAAAAAAAAAAAATTGCCAATTTTAAATTATAAAATAAAGAAATAATTATAAAATTTTATTTCTTGTATGTTATTGTGGTGGGCTTTTTTTGTGTTCTACCGGGCTGCCTCTTACAGTACTATTATTGTATTGGGTTGAACTGCCTCCTGCGGTACTAGGCCCAAGTGTTCTGAATAAGGGAGTTGAGACCGGTTCAACTGGAACTCAACTTTGTTCGGCTTGTGCGCGAACTATACCTTGTCTGCCAGGAGCATGCTTACGGCAGGCAGAGCTATTCTGAAGGAATTACGGCAAGCAGACATGATAATAAAACAAAAGAAGAATACTTCGGCTTCTTGATTAAAATGAACAGTTAATCCATACTTAAGGATCATAATCATAACAACAATAATCTAAAGAACGCAAATGAATAAGTGGTTAGCATATGGGTCAATCAAAAGAAGAAAGAAATCAGAATAAGTCTAGTCCGCAGGACCCAAAACCAGAGAGGGAAGAACACCTCTTCTCAACGCAATTAATCTCTCAGGAAAATCCTGCTACAGAAATTAATCGTTTTGAGGGAAACAGACTTGATTGGTTGGTGTCCAGAGGAACCCCTTTTGCTTTTGGCAAATGGTAGGATTTTGAGAGGGAGAGAGGGAAATAACTTATTGGTGCATGCTTGTTGAACTAACTCTCTGTTTTTTTTTTTTTTTTTTTTTTTTTCTTTCTTTGTTTCCGTTTTTCCTTTTATCTTTCATTTCTTTTCTTTTTCCTTGTTTTCTATTTTGTGATCCCTCTTAAGTGGTTGTTACTGTGGTTCTTGCCTTTTTTCTGTTGTTGTTCCTCCCTTCCTTTGCGCACGGCAAGGGCCCCCTTTTATAGCTCTTGCTGTGGCTGGATTTTACTGTTTTAGCCTTTAACTACCTTTGTCTAGTCTGGGTGTACTTGCCGACCACCACTAGATCGTCTGTGTGCCACTCCCCATCACCAGACAAAGAGGAGTATTTTGTTTGTTAGTCTGCCGTGACACCCCTTCTTGCTACGGTGTGGGTGTCTTCTCTCTCCCTATCCCTTATGGCATGCACTTAGTGGCTCCAGCTCAGTTTTGCCCGTTTGGGTGGTGTGTCATCCCAGCAGGACACTTCTCCCAAAAGAGCCTTGGCAGGAACCTCAAAATAGGGTTTCCCCTCTCCCCACCACCAAACCATGCCCTTTTACCTCTGACCCATGACCTCACTACGTCCTGTATTGGCTAGGTACAGACTGGTGAGGTTTGGGCCTTGCGCGTGCCTTTCTTCCATATATGTCTAAAGTCTGCCTGCTGCTCACTCGTTTGCCATGGTCTGGAGGCTTGTCTGCACAGTCTGTCGTCCGTTTTTTGACCTTTTATGTGAGCTGTTTTTTGATTTCCTGCTCCCTTTAAGGGCTGGGCTTTTTGTTACTGGGCTTTACATTTCTTTCAACCCATTTCTTAATTGCCCTCATTTCCTGCCATATCAGTCTATCATTTCTGCTGTAATGACTCAATCCTGCTGGGTCTCTTTAGGCCTACCTTTTATTCTTTCCCATAGTGGCTTAGCATGACCATTGGTTTTCCTACTCATGGGCTCTTGTGTCCCTTTTGTTTTTCTCTTGGGTATCCTTGGCCCATTTGTTTTCTTTAGGCTTCCTTAGCCCTTTTACTAACTCTGCATTCCTATGGGGTTTTACTAATTTCATTGGACTTCCCTAACCCAATTACCTTATTCTCATCATTAGGGTTTATGGGCTTGCCATTAACCCCTTACTTTCTCTGTTTGCATTATTTTGGGCCTGCAGTGGCCCATTCTCACTTTTTTATATCATATACTACTCATAGGTATACTATTTCTCTATTTCCAGGCTCCTTTAAGCCCATTTACCTCCTCAAGGCTCATTTATTTATTTCATGGGCCTGTGATCCATTATTCCTGCCACTTGGGTCTAATGGTTTTACCACCTGTTTGCCAACCCTTTGCTGCCCTTGTGGCTGGGCTTTCTTTTTTCTACTTAGATTCTCAAAAATGACCTTCAACAGTTATTATATGTTATTGTGGCTGCCCTTATGGTTTTGGTGTTCTACTGTATTATTTCTGGTGTGAGACGGTGGTGGGTGGGACGTGGGTGGGGCGTTGATGGTTGCTGGCAGCGGGGGTGAGCTGTGAGTTGTGGTGGGGGTGGTTGGTTTTTTTATTTTGTATTTTTATATATTGTTGGTTTTTTTAATGTTATTTTAATATTGAAATATAATATTTTAATATATAGAATTGAAGAATAGAAGATATGATAAATGGTGAATTGTAAAATGATGTGCTAAAATGATAAAGTAGGTTTTTGATGTGTTAAAATGACATTTTTTATGAGAGAGTTGATGAGAATGCTTTTAGCATTTCAAATTTTTTTTTTTTGAAAAATTTATAGAGTTTTAAGTTTTAACTCATGACATCTACTTCTGATAACTGTACTCTTTATTATCAGACCAATATCAGATTTCTTATTCAACCATAATTTTTTTCTGGTTGAACTCACTAAAATTTCATTAGCATTTAATTTCAATATATTTTTTTTCATTTTTTTTTTTATACCCAAAATCACTTTTGTTGTCATCTTATCCCTTTCCTTTGGTTTCCAATTCAAGTCCAAAATCTACAGACCCGATCAGTCAGCACCGATCACTGCATCTCAAATGACACAGCTCCTAAAATTCCAACCTTGGAACCACTCTCTGCCATAATATGCAAACACCCACAATACCTCTCAACCCATCTTCAACCTTCCCTCCAAAATCCCACCATACCCAGTTGAAGTTGCTTCCAAAACTTCATCTCCTTCCTCAAAGCTTATTCTATAGACCACCAAAAATGGCTTCTCTTGGTGGGTTTGGTTTTGGTGTGAGGTCACAAGTAGTGGGTGGTGGTGCTTCTTCTTCTTCTTCAAGTGGGGTTGATACTAATGGGTTGTGTACTTTGACAGAGTATGTGGGTAAGGAAGGACTGAATGTGGGAGATGATATGGTGGTCTTGCTTCATCATATTCAGTATGCTTGCAAGAGAATTGCAGCTTTGGTGGCCTCTCCTTTCAATTCCAGCCTTGGGAAACAGAACACTCTTGCTGGCACTGGTACTGGGTCTGGCAGGGATGCTCCAAAACCACTTGATATTGTCTCAGTAAGTTTTACTCTCAATGAATTGAATGCCAATGATATTGTTGTTGAATTTTGGATTTTTTTGTTGTTGTTGCATACTTTATTTATATGGTCTAATGTGCTTGGTTTGGTAGTCTTATAAGGGCTTTGATTTTATTTTAAATGTGGGGTTTCATATGGGAAGGAAAATATTGGATTTTAGTGTGTGTTAAAATAGAAAAAAGAAAATAAGATGTTGTAGAGAGAGGAAGAGACTGGAAATAAGAGAATTAACACGGTTCGGACTAACAGGTTATGTCTTGGTTTTTGGAAAAGGCATTAAGGGATGGTGGGAGTTGTTTTCAGGTGGATGGTGGGAGATGGTAGTTGGATGTTTCTTTTGGTGCCATGAAGTGTTGTGTGAAGAGGCTGCTATGAAGGATTTGTTTGGTGATGTATTTCTCATAATAAAGGATAAAGATGCATCTATGGCTTGGTATTTGGGCACATTGGAATCCTAGGTTTGTGTGAGCTTTCCAAGATTTAGAGGTAGAATTGCTTAGTTCATTTTTTAATTTATTGTAACCAAATCAGCCTTTGGGTGGTGGATAGGACATTTGTTGGAGGCTTACCAGAAACGCTAAGTTTGATGGTCATGTTTAAATAAGGTTTTGGCAGGGTCTAATGGCAGCTTTGGATGTGTGGACTGTGGAAGTTCCATTGAGAGTTGCTCTTTTTCATTTGGACATCTGCTTCAGGAAAATTCTCAACGGCTGGAAATCTTATCAGGAGAGAAAGTTATTGTTTGTGATTTTTCAGCTGTTCATTTTTTTTATAGGGTACGTAACCATGGCAAGAGGCCTATGGTGGTGAGTGCTCTCTCTTCTTTGGAGTCTGATGGATAATGCCTACGATGGTTGTTGAGGTACTTGGTTCAGAAAGGGAGGTTTGGCCAACATAGAAGCAATAAGATTTGCAACACTGTCCAGACTTGCCTTATCTGGACAATCTAGGATAATAAGACTAACCAGTAACCAGACCTGTGGTATTGAGCTTTTCTGGAAGAAGCTTTAGTTTATTTCTGAGGTTGTATGATTGGATGACTGCTATAGGCCATCTCCTCTCTCTCTCTTTTGATTTTTTAAAGCTTAGACTGTTTACTTCTAGGAAATTTATTGTTTTGTTTAGTTGTTCGACCCTTTTCTTTCAATAGTTTTTTTTTTTTTTTTTTTTTTTTTTTCCTAGGGAAACTATGTTTTCTCTGCCACAAATAATGGTAAGTAAGGAACAAACAATCATGACATCCAATATATCTGCTTGTTAAATATGCAGAATGAAATCATCTTGTCGTCTCTTCGCAGTTCTGGAAAAGTTGCAGTCATGGCTTCAGAAGAAGATGATGCTCCGATCTGGTTAACTGATGATGGACCATTTGTAGTGGTAACAGATCCCCTTGATGGTTCTCGAAATATTGATGCATCAATTCCAACTGGAACAATTTTTGGAATTTATAATCGCCTTGTGGAAGTAGATCATCTACCCAAGGAGGAGAAGGCTTTGCTGAATTCACTCCAAGCTGGAGCTAGGCTTGTAGCTGCTGGCTATGTTCTCTATTCATCAGCTACAATTCTCTGCACCAGCTTTGGTTCGGGGACACATGCATTTACACTGGATCATTCAACAGGAGATTTCATTCTCACACATCCAAGCATTAAAATTCCTCCACGAGGTAATTATGAATAAAGTCATGTGTACTGTATGCTAATAATGCATAAATGCTATTTGTACCAAATCTATTTATGCACTATAACTCATTTTGCCTATAATAGAAATCATAAGAGCGATCCAAATGGATTTGTATGTGTGTGGTAAACTTTTTTAATACATACAATTGTCTGTTGGTTTCTACTATTGTCTTGGAAATATTTTTTGTCAGTCTCAATCACCTAGGGCTTGGCCTTGGAATAAACACTGACTGAAACTTTTCATCTTTATCATGAATAACATTAAAGTCCTAGCATATGAATCATTGCACCCAAAAAAATAAATCTGATGGGCATTACTATATTATAACCTTTAGTTTTAGAGTTTTAGTTTCATGCTTTGCTTTTCATGGACAAACCCCTCATATTTTCACATCTAGAATTTACAAATACAACATATATTTTTATTAAAAGAGGAAAAATACTATGAATGTCAATAAGCTGCTTTTGATTCTATTAAAGACAAATCTCTATCGTGTCAGGACAAATCTATTCAGTAAATGATGCACGATATTTCGACTGGCCCGAAGGGTTAAGGCGATATATTGACACTGTGAGACAAGGAAAAGGCAGATACCCCAAGAAGTACTCGGCCCGTTATATTTGTTCTCTGGTGGCTGATCTCCATCGGACTCTAATGTATGGAGGGGTGGTAATGAATCCAAGGGACCATCTTCGTCTGGTTTATGAGGCAAACCCTCTAAGTTTTCTTGCAGAGCAAGCTGGGGGCAGAGGATCTGATGGTAAAAGTAGGATTCTTTCAATTCAACCAGTTAAGCTGCATCAAAGACTTCCACTGTTTCTTGGAAGTTTGGAGGACATGGAAGAGTTGGAGAGTTACGGGGATGTACAACAGAGAGTAAATCCTGGTTATGAAGTTTGATGCTACAGTAATCCCAAAATTTCATTGGTTATTGTGTAAATCAACCTGGGTTTGCTTTATGTCACTAAAACCCTCTGTCTATCAAGAATTCAGACCTCTCATCACAAGTATGTATAATCTAGCCACTCCAACTATCAAGAATTGTAAAATTCTTAACTGTTGTTTGTTTCTGCTATTCATCATACCCATCTTCTCAGGAAATTAAAGTAACTTGAAGAGTTTAGATGTGAAAAACTAGAAGCCTAGAAGAGGTCTTTCTTCCTCTTTCCGTGGTCAAAAAATGTATTGTTTAAATTTTTAAGTTCACTCATGTAAAGATTGTATACTCTTTATGATCTGTGTAATTTGTTTTCTGTAATAAAAAGTATTCTATTTTGACATGTATTTGCAAAGTTCTGTCAGTCTCAAACAAGAGCTTGTACAAAAGATATTGAAATTCTTAAAACTTAAAGAGATTATTGCCATCTCTAGAGATTATGATGAGCAGTATGGTGTAATAATCTTTGGTTGGCTAAGGTGTTGTTTGGATGAAGGGTGTTTTGAGTGATATGATCCAAAACTCATCACTCATCATCCAAAATTGGTGGGACCCACGAAAAAATTTATGTTTGGACTCCATTACTTTGTTTTGGTGATTCTATCACTCAAAAATCTGAGTGATGAAGCCTAAAAAAAAAAACAGATTTCAATTGTTTTCAAATTTGGTCATCCATGATTCAGTGGCATTTTCGTAAATAGACTGGGTTTCTTCTTCTTTTTTTTCTTTTTTTTTTTTCTTTCCTTCTTTCAGGTTTCTGGGTTTCTTCTTCTTCTTTTTTTTTTTTTTTCTTTCCTTCTTTCGGGTTGCTGGGTTTCTTCTTCTTTTTTTTTTTTTTTTTTTTTTTTTTTTTTTTTTTTTTTTTTTTTTTTTTTTTTTTTTTTTCGGGTTTCTGGGTGAGTTTGGGTACTGGAAGTTGAAGGAAAAAAATAAATAAATAAAGTAAAAGCTGCACAAGGTACATGAATGGGGCTCACAAATAGTTGAAAAATATTGAGTGATGACAAATGAGTGATGGTGCCAAACAGGGTGGGGTGTTTTAAGTGATGAGTAATGAGTGATAAGTGATGAGTGATGAAAACTGAGTGATGAGTGATGGGTGATGAAAACTGAGTGATGAGTGACCATTTTTTTAAACCAAACAAGTCAGCTTATAATTCATAACAGTGTCATAGTAATATAATTCATAACAGTGTCATAGTAATAAGGATTAAGATGTCATGAGGGATACATGCATTAGAAGAGAACAATGGTAAAGTGATTATTACTCTTCTTAATTATGTGAATACTTTCTCAGCAAAGAGTTTTGAGAAAATGGGAGTTGACACTATTTGATGCGTTAAGAATTCACAATTAACAAATAAAACTGTAGCATGCCTGAATTACCTTTTCCTCTAGAAAATCAACTGCATTAATTTCACTCCAAGGCCAATAGAATAAAATATCTTTAGTAAAAGCTTTTACATGAAGATATAGATGAAAATATTACAGCGCAGATGACACAAACATTTTATACTCCTTGAGGTGGTTGTTTCACTGCAAAATGTCACACTACACCTTGATTCACTATGAGATCACCAAAACCAACAGAAACACCAAACAGCTGAGACAAGAGGTTTCACTAAGGCATAGAATCCATCACATTGGTAAAAATGAATACAATCATCAGGTCAAGGACAGCATAATCAGCTGACTGTGCAACGATGTGGATTCCAATTGTTTGGGATTGCCAGGTGGGCATTTTTATTTTCAATTGTTACAACAATATCTGGCTTTGCACCGCAGCATTTCCTTTTACAATCAGCAAAGAGAGCAAGAAAGAAGAAAGCAACAAGACTGAAAACCTGAGCTTGGCCACATTTGACTTGAGGTACCTATCTAGTTAGAAAGGAAGTTAAAGGCTTGAAGGGAAAGTAAAAAAAAAAAAAGGTGTGCTGTGAGTTGTGATATTGTTTTATTTTGTCATGATTTCTACTAGCCAGAGGACAAAATAATGAATCAATAGCCTCAGTCTGATTTCTTTAGTAGTCGTTTTGTTAAGTAAATTGCTGACACATTATTTGCATGAAAGTTAGTTTGGCATTATATTAATAGGGCAAAATGTAAAAAGATCCCTCAAAGTTTAGGACAGTTCCAATTCCAAACTAACATTTGTGCTATGAATTTTTTAGTTTAGGTCAGTTGCAAACTAACCCTTGTGCTTTGAATTTTTTAAAATTGACCCTGAGGTTTAACAATTGTTCAAATGGACTCCATCTCAATTTCGTTAACTATAATTGATAGAAATTGGTTTATGTGATGTGCACAAATTATTTTTAAAATAATTTTTTAAAGTAAAGTGGTTTGATGCACATCATGTGACTGTTAGTTATAGTTAACAAAATCAAGAATGGATCAATTTATAAAATTCTTAAATCTTAGGGTCAACAAACAGCAATACAACATTGATAGTATAGGGAGGTCTTTCTGCATTTTGGCCATTATATTATGAGAAATACTATGTCAACATTGACCCGAATTGGTGTAGTACTTTCCACTGGCTAGACAAACAAGGACCGTCTGTGGCTACCAACAGGTAAATTATTGTAGGCCTAACCTCTCTCTTTGGCTATCATCTTCGCCCCCCTCCCCCCCTCTCTCTCTCTCTCTCTCTCTCTCAATGTTTAGATATTAAGATTTTTTTTTTTTAAAATTATTGAATTGAGGCTTTTGCTTAACTCTACATTAATTCAAATTTTTTTTGGATTGTTATATGTTTTGGTGATTTGTGTATTGTGCTCTTTATCATCAGACTAAAATATCAATTGGTTTTTGGTATATGCAGGAATTGAACCCCAAATCTCTTATTTAAACATCAGAAACTTTATTAATTGAGTTGTTGATATTAATTTGATGCTTTGTTAGGTCTTGAGAGTCTAATATTTTGCTTTAAAAAATAATGTCAAAAAATAACAAGGAAATACTAAGATTACGTTTGGTAACAGTTTTTGTTTTTTATTTTCAAAAACTTGTTTTTGGGAATATAAAAAAAAAAATCGTATTTTTGAAATAAAAAACATGTTTGGTTAGTTGAAATTAAAAAGATAGTTTTTTGAAGAAAAAAAATAGAAAATACTAAAATATGTTGTTACTAGAATTTGAACTTTAATGTTAACTTATTAAATGAGATAGATTTATTAAATTAAATACATGTTTTCACTTTTGAAAATTAGAAACTAAAAACAGCTTTTTGCATGTTTTCAATTTCCTTCACAAATTGAGTTTTGAAAACAGTTTTTGTTTTCTGCTTATTTTGAGTTGCTAAATGAGTATTTTAGTCTTAAAAATAGAAAATTGTTTTTGAAAATAGAAACTAAGGAGAAAAATAATTATCAAACATACCCTAAGTGTACGGTGTATAAAGAGTTATCTCTCAAAAGCATGATATATAATATTCATAAGTAAAAAGTAACTACACTGGCTGACGTCTTTGTGTCATCCATTGAATTTATATTTTATTTATTTTAGTTTTACAAGATTAATAGTTTAGCATTTAATTTTATCACTATTTACTTAATAATATTTGCTAAATTTATTTGTGATCAAGAATTATGTTTTTACGTCATTACATATGAATGTGAATGTGAAATTTGTAAATTTACGTTAAAAATGATTTTATTTTTAATTAAAATGCTTCATTAGTAAACACAATTTTTTAAAGCTTTTTTATATTTTATTATTTTCTATTCACTTTATTAAAATAATGAAAATTCATTTGAAATTTATTTAAATTGCTTTATATCTTTTTGGGTAAATTTTCATCATGATATTTATCCTCAGTCCAACCTTAAAAGTTTTAAACTTCTCTCTTTTTTCCGATTCTTTAAATGGTCAAAGTCTAAAAACTATGCTCAAAATCCAATTTATTAGTTCCACAACGTTTTTTAATTAAAAAAATAATTGTATAAATAACTATTTTTGCAAACTAGGACTTTTGAAATTTGATCTGTTTTGAGTTTTAGAGTAATGCTATAGGCATAAATTATTTTACAATATTTTTACAAACTATTGATATAACAAATGCTTACTGGTAATACTATTTTCTATGTAAATCTTAGATAGGCTTCTGTTAGCCAATGAGTATATATCCCAACGGCATGCCATCCTTTTGGAGGTTTTCAAGTCCACGAGTGTGTGTGACTGAGTTTATTTAACATAGCAAAAAAATTGACTTTGCTATCAATAAGCATTCTTACTTGTTTAGCTAAATTTATCATAATAGTTGCTTAATTTGGTAAGAGAATATTGTATGCTTATTGTAAGGACACGGTTTGCAGCCCAAGCCCAAAGTGTAAATGGATATTGGTCCAACGAGCCAAGTACAATGAATTTGTAAATAGTGGGTCAAAAAATTAGGCCCTAATGAGTTGGATAACGGTTAAAATGGATTTAAAAGACAATCAAACAAAAACAGGAAGGATTTTTCTAAGTAAATTTGCCCTCGGCACAATCCAAGAAGGTCAGTTCTTATATAAATCAATTATGGAGAGAGAAAGCACTGTAGAAATCAAAATTGTATTTGTAACCTAAACAATTGATTTATATAAAAATTGACCTTCTCAAATTGTGCCGATGGCACTTAGACAAATCCTTCCTGCTTTTGCTTAATTGTTTTTTAAATCCATTCTAACCGTTATCCAACTCATTAGGGCCTAATTTTCTAACTCATTCTCTACAAATTCATTGTATTGGGCTCGTTGGACCAATATCCATTTACACTTTGGGCTTGGGCTCCAGACCGTGTCCTTACACTTATCTATCAACAAGTTTTTACTAAAAATCATTATTGCTTTACTAATGATTATAGAAAATTCAAATGAACAAATAATCCAACGGAAAAGTTAAAAGGACACCTTTTGATCACACAAATATGCATATTGTTGTATTGAATTTATGCCATGTCCATAAAGACTTGAACTTGATTTGATTTTTATTCTTTTGTTAAATAACAAGTATTAATGTATTATTAATACTTGATGGTTGTATAAGAGATTTGGGGTTCAATTTCCACCTACACCAAAAATTGATTGGTCTTTTGGTCTGATGATAAAGAGTTATCATTAAGAGCGGGCACCATATATTGAAACGATCTAAAAAAAAAATGTATTATTAATAGAGACAAAGATTCAAAAACCACAAGATGAGCCAAGATCTTCTCCCCTTCAACAATCAAAGGTTCAAGGAAGAAGGAGAGTGAGGAATATTGGCACATTAGCATTACAATCATAATCCCACTTAGCAACATTGTAGGAAAGGAATTCCTTTATCTAATTCCATGAATAAAATTAAAATTCCAAGCCACAAATTTTCTAAAAAAGACTAGTATTGCAAGAAAAGACTAGTGTTTCTAATAAAAGACTAATATTGAAACCTTGAATCGAATAGGGGACTTTCGAGGGCTAACCATGAATTGCATTATCACATTCAAAGCATCTGAAATTATCGTTCTGTTTGTTTCGGTGATAATATTTTCTAGAAAATGAGTCAATTTTCAAAAAGTATTTTCTATAAAATTATCTCGTTTTCCTATATTTGATAGCAACTTTAAATGAGTTAAAAAACAATCTTCTTAACTTCTTTTATTTAGTTTGCTGTGAGATAGAGTTGTTTTCCAAAAAAAATTAATGAAAAACAATCTCTAAAAATAAATTAATATTTTTTTTGTTAACCAAAAATAGTCTTCCATTGACTCATTTATTTTGATACTGCCAAACACTGAAAAACACAAAAAAACTATCTTTATACAAGATTTTCCATCAAAACAAGTGGAGCGTACATAGCTAGAACAAGTTATAAATGCTAAAAAGCTGCGAGAGTTCTTTCCATAACACATCCCCCAACTACTTCCTTCAGAAACTTGACCCAAAAAAAAAAATACATCTTTTTAATTAAGACCGGGGACTCTGAATATTGGCCACTACAAATTGGAGTGTCAATACTTCAACAGAAATCTTTTTTTTTTTTTTTTAAAGTTTTAAATACAATAACAAAAAGGAAAATAAAATCAACTTTTACACCAATATATCAAAAGATCCATTTAAGGAATCTTAGGACTTGTTTTGGAAACACATTTTAAGAAGTCGTTTTTGATCAATGAAAAAAATATAATAATAATAAAACATGGTTTTCCCAAATAGATAGCATGTGAAATGCATTAGCATGTGAGCATGCGAACACACATATAATATATCATAGGAAATGGCATGTGAAATGCATGGGCATGTAAATGTATGAACACATATAATCTATCCTAGAAAATGGCATGTAAAATGCGTGAGCATGTGAGCAATCTATTCTTGAAAGCAAGATTAAAGAGCATAGCTAAGTATTTGATTGCATGACATTGACTAGAAAGATAAATTAAATAGGGGTTACCTCACTCCTTTAAAAGCAAAGAAAATTTTATTAATTTACTATCCATATAATTACTCATGCAAAAATGTAATCAAGGATAAAAGGTCAGTCTAGGGGAGATATGTTGGCTTGCTTTTGTGGTCTATTGGCTTAATTAATTTAAATCATGGGCCAAGCATCACTTTTTTATAAACCACTTGGGAAAATGGCTTTTAATTTGAATATTGGAGTTTGCAGAGAAGGAACTAGTAAGGGGCAGAGGGGGGCCATTGCCCCCCTTCCCCAAATTTTTTTTTTTTTAAATAGTAATAGTATACACATTTAATGAATATTTTAACAATTGAGCCCAAAATAATTATTTTTGGCCCCCCTCCTCCCAATAAGTTACAAATTGGCTCATGAAAATGATAAAACCCAACAACTATACTACAACATCTGTGTTACTGTGTTGGCTATTTCTTACTCTTTCTTCTTAGATCCAAGCTATTTTTTTTATGAGTGTTAAGATTGACTATTCGAATTTTTGTGAGAAAGATATGACTATTTTTGCTGAAAAGAAAAAAAAAATGTGCAAAGAAAAAAAGAAGAAAGATAGATGAATACAGATTACAAACCAAGTTAATGAACTTGTAGTGAGTGAGAGTGACGTGTGTGGGTGGCCATTAATCAATGTGTGGGGTGGGATGGCAGGTGTGTTTGGCTATTAATTTTTAACTTAAAATATTTATTTTATTTTATTTTTTAACTTACTAGTTGGTTGTTTATTAGTAAATTAGTTTAATTTTATGTGGGGTATTATAGAATTGAATAGTTGCGTTAATAAATTGGTGCTAATGTGTAGTGTACAGTCATTAGTATTACAAATTTTATTATATAAAATTTTAAATTCATGTATCATTAATCAAAAGAAATTAGGATTGAAAGGGAGATTGTTGCAAAGTTTAGTACAAAATCAACTATAGATGATTTTTGTTATTTAAAAGAATGTTGAATTCTATTTTTAAATTATTAATTTAAAATGTAGTAATAAATGGTTATTTTGTTTCTCCTCTCTTTTGTTGATATTTTCTTAACATTAAATATATGCTAATTTGTATTTTAAAGAATTTTTTTTATTGAGATTTTGGCCCCCCCTAAGTTTTGATCCTAGTTCCATCCCTGGGAGTTTGCCTTGGAAAAGGATTTGTGTATTGAAAAGGATTTTTATTTCGGAAAAGGATTTATATTTTGGAAAATAATTTATATTTTTGAAAATGGGTTTTCATTTTGAAAAATATTTTCTGAAGGGCCTCTAATGTAAATCCCATGAATCGTTAATGAAAAATTCCCTCAAAGGGTTTTTGATGAAAATCTTAAAAAAAATTGGTGAAAAATTCCCTAATTGGGTTTTATTTTTTATTTTTTATTTTTTAATAAAAAATAAAAATCTCTTGAGTTTTTTATGAAAAAAAAAATCCCAAGAAGTCAAGAAGGATTTTTTTACTGAAAATCTCATGAGTTTTTAGCTTAAAATTTCCTTAAGGGGCTTTAGTAAAAATCTCATTGGTTTTTGGTGGTAAATTACCTTTAGGTAATTCTAGTGAAAATCTCATAGATTTTGGAAAAATTCCCTAGAAAGGATTAATGAAAAATCTCATGAGTTTTGCTTTTAAAATTCCCTATAAAGAATTAAAAAAAAAAAAAAAAAATCTCATGACTCTTTTAAAAAGGACAAAGTTTAGCTACAAAATTGGTTGTAGCCTAAGACTATAACTTTCTTTAAAAAAATTAACATTACTACATATTTTGAAACTCTAACCGTTAAATTGCATGTTCTTTATGCCAAATTTTATGCAAATAAGATATTATTTGCTATATAATGTATAAGCTTATATTTTATTCATAATTTTAAATTACAAAAATTTGCAATTTAAACAATTTATTGATGACATAGCTATTGATCTTTAATTTTCTAGAAATTTTGTAAGCATGAAGAATATAAGAAGAAAATGTAATCCAATGATTGATTTATCAAAATTCACCTCTAATAAAAAGATATTAAGTAAGATTGTAGTCTTAGATTACAACTAATTTTGTAGCTAAACTTTGTCCTTAAAAAAATAAAAATTCCCTAGTAGGGATTTAAAGAAAATGTCTCATGAGTTTTTATTTTTTGAAACAATGAACACATGTTTAGGAAAAATTTGAAAATACTCTTTGGAATTATTATTATTTTTTTTTTTTGGAAAATGATTTGAAAAAAGAAGAAGTTTGGATTAAGCCAATTTATTGTGGGACTATGAACTTGCAATGCTAACTAAGAAGCTAGCATACAAGCTCATGTATGTCCAATGGACAAGAAAATCACTTTACAAAGACATATTCAACAAAGTACTAAGACAAACCATTATGTAAGCATGGATATTAAATGTTCATGGTGATAAATCAAAGCATGTGAATCTAACCATTAGTATACACAAATCAAGTAAACATTCTATAAATCTAATGTATATACATAAATAATATATAGATCTAAACATGCATCTCACTATTAACATGTACATCTAAATAGGATTTTGCATTAGCATGTAGATCTAAATATATAAATCCAAATCTATCAACCAACATGTTAATCCAGACATATATATATATATATATATATATATATATATACCCAAATACATATACAATAGCATGTAACATGTAAATCAATATATGTGCTAATCATCATGTAGATCCAAGCATATCTAAACTAGTATATATGTGAATCTACTCATTAAAATTAGTACATCTATCAATCAACATATGGGTTTGTTAGGTTCTAAAGACTTAGGTTTTTATGTATTTAGAACTCTAATATGTATTGTTGGCAAACCATGATCAAAACAATATGTTTAGTCGTGTTTAGACTTGCTCAAAGCTGATTCGTTTATATAAAGTTGGAATAAGCTATTGCAGGATTTAATAAAGCAATTCAGCTTGGTTTGATCAATCGAAGCTTAGGCTCGATCAATCGAAAATCGGGTTAGAATGCTTTTTCTCCAGAATTCCAACTCAGCCTTGTTTTGTTTTAAAATGTTTAGGATTTTCTAATTTGCCCTAGGTATAAAAGGCAAACCCTAGCCACGTTTTAGTATTGCTCATATTGCGGTTTGTGTGAATCTCTTGTGAGATCCTTGAGGAGCTTTCCTTTACACAAACTTAGGGTTTTCAAGGAGGAGATGTTATCTATACCTTGATGATCAATTCAGTTGCTTCCATTGAAGTTTAAAGAAACACAAGTGGGTGTGCTTGTATCTGGTGGTGAATCCAAGAAAGAAGGAGTCCGTGGATTCGGAGCTTGCACATGGTCGTGTCAGTAAGTTCTACTGGTGGGTAGCAATAAGAAGTCGAGCGTGGGGGCTTGTAAGTCTTATTGTATGAACTTTGATTCTTTCAAGATAGTGGATTCATGTTTACCTTGAGGATAGCTAGATTAAATCCTCCCCAGGTTTTTACTGGTTTGGTTTCCTGGGTAATCATATCATTGTGTTATTTATCTTTCCGCTGTTTTGCATGATATGATTGTTTGATTGTGATAACCTAGATTTGGAATTTGGACTAAGTAACAATTTCGCTAATTACCTAGGTTAATCCGATTGTTGTTTTAAGGGGTCTAAAAACTATCAAGTGGTATCAGAGCGGGTAGCTCTCTTGTTGTTGATTTTTTGATTACTAAGCTGATCCTTGACCCCTGTTGTCATGGAACATGGACACTCTCTAGTTATTCCTCCTCACTTTGATGGGAATAATTATGCTTATTGGAAAGTAAGGATGATTGTGATAACCTAGATTTGGAATTTGGACTAAGTAACAACTTGGCTAATTACCTAGGTTAATCCGATTGTTGTTTTAAGGGGTCTAAAAACTATCAAGTGGTATCAGAGCGGGTAGCTCTCTTGTTGTTGATCTTTTGATCACTGAGCTGATCCTTGACCCCTGTTGTCATGGAACACGGACACTCTCTGGTTATTCCTCCTCATTTTGATGGGAATAATTATGCTTATTGGAAAGTAAGGATGAAAGCATTCTTGAAATCGATTGATGAGAGAGTCTAGAACTCCGTTGAATACGGATGAGAGAAGCCCACCACTCTTGGTAGAAAGTGGCAAACTTTTCAAAAAGAAGCAGTCACGTTCAATAGCAAGGCTATGAATGCTAACTTTAATGCTGTTTCTATGGAGGAATTTAAGAGAATCTCTAATGTTGAGGTTGCTCATACTGCTTGGAATATCCTCCAGACTGTGCATGAAGGCACAAAGGCTGTCAAAATCAACAAATTGCAGTAGTTGACTTCTAAATTTGAAAGCATTAGGATGTCTGATGATGAATCTTTTGATGAATTCTATGCTAAACTTAATGATATTGTTAATTTGCTTATAACTTGTGTGAAATCTATGATCAACCTAAAATTGTTAGAAAGATTCTTAGATCTTTAACTGAAAACTTTAGACCCAAGGTGACTACCATTACTGAGAGCAAGGATGTGGACTCCATCCCTGTTGATGAACTTGTAGGATCACTTCAATCTTATGAGTTGGACCTACCCAAAACTAGCAAATCCAAATCAATGGCTCTTAAGTTAGTTGATGATGTTGAGGTCGGTGGATTTGATGATGAGCTCTTTGCTACAAAGATTGCTTACCTTGCCAAGAACTTTAGAAATTTTCTCAAGAATAACAATAGAAAGGTAAGAGGTATGAACACTGCTGAACCTAGAAATTTTAGGAAGAATGATCCCACTAAGGTTAACAATAATGATAAACCTGGAGAAAAAGTAGGTCAATCTTCAAATAATTCTATGGGTCCTCAGTGTTTTGGATGTCAAGGGTATGGTCACATGAAATCTGAGTGTCCTACTTACTTGAAGTTTAAGGGTAAGGCTATGGCTGTAACCCTTAGTGATGGTGAAGTTTCTGATGATGAGTCAGAATGTGACGAGGATGGAAACTTCATTGCTTTCACTGTTACTGTTGTAGTAAATGAAAGCATATCTGCTGAAGAGAACCCTTCTGATGGGGAACTTTCTGAGAATGCAGATCTTCAAGAGGCCTACAATAAACTTTGCAAAGTTGCTGCAAAGGATGCTATGAATGTTGAACTTGGCCTGAAGAAAATTGAATCTCTTGAGCTTGGTAAGAAGAATTTGCTTGTTAAACTGTTTGATGCTAATGAACTTTTGAACAATGTGAAAACAAAGAATATGCTATTGCTTGATAAAGTTAAATTTTTGGAACTTGATTTATCTGTTGCTAGATTTGCTAGTTCTAAACTTGATCAAATGCTGAGTGTTCAAAAGTCTCCTTCTGACAAATTTGGATTAGGTTTTGTTGAAAGCATCTCTGTGTCTGCTCCCCATTCCACAAACTTTGTTCCTTTATCTTCTTCTGAACTTTCTGTGAGTGAGGTTGTGAGTGAAACTATCAAACCTATAGAAGTTTCACCATCTAGGAAGATTAGGGTTAATCTGAAAGAGTCTAAACCTAAGGAGTCTACCCTTTCTAAGGACAAGATGCATGGTAAGCTTGCTTGGGTTTGTCATTTTTGTGGGTAGTCTGGACACGTTCGTCCAAACTGTTACAAGCTGCAAGCTGCTAAGAGAGCAAACAAGCCAAAAATGCCTGTGCCACAAGCACAAGATCCTATAGCATTTATTGGTGAATTGGTAAAGGCTTTCAACTTTTATTCCAATCCTGGAGTTGGAAATCACTCTAATGTGAATACAAACTCCAATGCTCATGGTGCATCTAAAAGGTTTTGGATGCAAAAGACTCGATCTAATTGAGTCTTTCTGACATGGTCCTTGTGCTTCATTGTTTTTCCCTTTGTGATAATTGTTCTTTGGTTTTTGTTTTTTTTTCTCTTTGTTTTTAGGATTTGCATTGCATAACATTCATGCATTTCATTCTAGGTGTTTTTATTTTAAAAAAAAATTTTAAAAAAAAGGGGAAGGAAAAGGAAACAAATTGTGTTTTAGCACTATTCTCTTTGTTTTTGAAAACAAGGTTGGTCAATTTATTTTCACATAACATTTTTTTTCTACCTTGTTTAGCTTTGATGAGCTTACTTATTGCACTTTACTAGTTCAAACTTTGTAGTGTATGTTGTGTGGGAAAGATGTTTATGGTTTTGATCACTTTGTCTTGATCTTAAAGTCACATGTCTTTGACTGTTGGACTTGAACCTTTTGAGAAAGGCATAAATAACCATCTCACCATTGTTCACTAGCCAATCATGAACACCTAAGTGCATATCGTAAGATTTTGTGCTTGAGAAAGTGTAGCACATGCACAAAAAGAATATAAGGTGTAGCCTCGGTTTAATTGCTTAATACTTAAAATTGGTGTGTACTATTAGGCTTGATGCCAAATCACTTAATTAAAATTGGTGTGTACATTATCCTGGCTATTTTAAATAAGTTTCTGTATAATTAAAATTGGTGTGTATATTATGAGGCAAAATTCAAGAAACTTCGATGATTGCAAGCTTATGCTCTAGGAGATGTGAGAGTTATATGATGTAACTCTTTAGGTGATAGTCTCTTTTAAATTCTATGTGATGAATTTTGTAGATTTTGTGATTGATTGCTATTCACATATCACCTCACATGTATCTCAAGTTTTTGCTAGTTGCACACACTACACAAGTTACTCTTTGCTAAACATTATACAAGTTATTGTGTGTGTTTCTCGGTCTGTCCAACCAAGTTTGCAATTACTTTGAGTTTTTGTTTAAAACATATTTTGTGTTTGAGAATTTAAAGGGAGTTTGTTTGAAAATCTTAATTTTGGGAAAACTGGGTTTTAAACTTGTGTTTTGAAAAAGCATTTCATCTCATACTCATGCATTTTATTCATTATATTCAATGCTTTGAGGAGTTTTTTTTCAAAATCCTGGTTTTTTTTCTTTCTAAAATGTCGTTTTTCCAAATTTTCGATTGATCCAATCTGTTTTTCGATCAATCGAAATTGCATTTAAAATTTTTTGTGAGCTTTTGTCTGTTTCGATCAATCAAAACTGATTTTCGATCAATCAAAAATCGTGAATAAGCTTTTTTAAAAGTCAGATCTTGACTTATTCAACTCACATTTTTCAAAAGTTTTCAAACTTTCCTTTCTCTCTCTGACTCAGTAAGGCTCTACAGCAAATTTTTTGTCGTTTTCCTCCTAATTTCTTGCAAGGTTTTTCTCTCCATAAGCCGGTATGTCCATTATACCCTTTCTTTTTCATTTATTTTCAGTTTTACATGCATTGGAGGGTTATTTTCAGACTATGCATAAATCTGGGATTTTGATGTTTCAAGTCGAATTTTGTGAAATTGATCAATGGGTTTTGTTGATATATTGTTATATTCATGATCTATGTTGGTTAATTTGATCAGTTTGGGGTTTTGTGATGAATTCAGAATTCTAGGGCTTGTGTTGAACTCGAATTGGGGATTTTGTTGAAATTGAATTCAATTGATGAAATTGGCTTGTTGAATTGATGTAATTGATCATTATTTTGAGTAATCTGTCTTGTGTGATGATCAATTGATCAATTTGTTACAAATTTTTCAAGTGGTTTTTCAAATTTTTGGGGTTTTTGTTAGAAACTCTATGCTCAAGCCAATTTGTGTGAATTTGAACTTACTTTGAACTTAATTGCACTGCATTAGGACATGCATCATGACATTTATTTTTTTCATGCATCATATAGTTCTTGTTCTATATCGTTTTGTGCTAACTTGCAGTCTGCCCTTAGTTTTTTGTTTTTCTTTTTGCTTTGTGTCTTGGTTCTTATCCTAGCACCATGCCTAGGAAGACTAGAGCTAATAGGATTCTCTCTACTCCATCTGTGTCTCCCTCTAGAAGTCAGCTTTTTAAGAACGACCGTTGTCGAGAGGCCTTTGAGAAACTGAACAGTAAGCGTAAGATCTGGGCTAAGCGTTCTGTGGTCTTAGATGAGGTTGATTCGGCCATTAGGGCAAACCTAGAGTTTAGAGGTTGGCCGTCCCTGTTAGAGATAGATCATCCACCCTCGACCGCCCTGATTAGAGAGTTCTTCTCGAACCTCTCTTGCCACGTCTGTGATTCCAACACCCTAGTTAGGAGTTGGATACGAGGTGTTAGGTTCACCATTACCCCTAGGGTAGTGGCTGAGGCTCTTGGGGTTCCGGTCGTTAGGGAGCTTGTCTATCCCTATGATGAGACTCTTCCATTAGATGTTGTCATCTCATACATCACTGGGTCTTCTATCTAGTGGGGTTCTGATCCTTGAATCACGTCTTCTGAACTTTCTGAGACTGCCTATCTTTTTCTTAGGATAGCATGTCGTTCCTTGTGGCCTATTTCTCATCTCCACATCATCCCTCTAGAGCGATGTGTGTTTTTGTACGCTTTTATGTCTGGTGCATCTATCAGCTTTCCACATCTGTTTCTTCGTTCTTTGAACAAAGTTCATAGGAGTTCTGTTGTAGGGCATGCATTTATCCATCCTATTTTCATTCATAGGATTTTGTTATTTCTTGGTCTAGCTGATTTCCCTTTCGGTGAGCCCGTTCATGTTGTCGCTCCTTAGGCCACCTTCCTTAGGTAGAGGGCTGCTCACTTGAGAGTTGATCCTTCGCGTCCTAAAGGTGCATCTTCTGGTGTTGTTCCCCCTCCTTCCTTTTCTACAGGTGCTGATGCTGTTGAGACGTCTGGGGTTGCTGCTGCTGATGTTGATGTTCCTCCACCAACTACTTCGGATGATTTAGACATTCGACGTACGTTGGATCACGTCTTGACCGTTCAGGCGGCTCATGGATAGATTTTGGTGGATGTCCTTGATGAGATTCGTGGATTGTGCACAAAGTTGGCATAATTTCGAGGATCTTCACCGCCACCTCCTTTTAATGATGGATTTTAAGTGCCCTTTGGCATTCTGTCACAAAAAGGGGAGTACATACATATTTGAGAGCATTGTGTTTTGTTTTCAGGGGGAGAGTATATTTTTGTTGGTTGGAGCTTGTGGAGTTAGTTTAGATTGTATTTAGGTGCTTTACATTGTACTTTACCTTTTTCGCTCTTGCCATGTTCTTTTTGTTTTGTTGGGATATTCATGTTAGGGGGAGTATATTTTTTTGCTTTATATGTTTCTTGTTTCAACTGCTTATTGATTTATATTTATGAGTTCTTCATTGATATATGTCTTTATTGTGTGTTGTTTGAAATCAAGAATTTATTTTATTTACTTTTATTTTCCACACATGCGGTTATGCATTTTGTTTAGTATTTCAGGAAATATATAGGTTGGTTCAATTAAGCTGCTGTCTACACTTGCAACTGATGGATAGTAGTTAGGATTGAATTTGTTTTTATGAGCATTATTTTGTAAATGGTTTTTATTTGTAAACTTTGAGCTTCTAGTTGTGTTTTGTCATGGATTGCCAAATGTGGAGTTTGTTAGGTTCTAAAGACTTAGGTTTTTATGTATTTAGAACTCTAATATGTATTATTGGCTAACCATGATCAAAACAATTTGTTTAGTCGTGTTTAGACTTGCTTAAAGTTGATTCATTTATGCAAAGTTGGAATAAGCTGTTGCAGGATTTAATAAAGCAATTCAGCCTAGTTCGATCGATCGAAGCTTAGGCTCGATCAATCGAAAATCGGGTCAGAATGCTTTTCTGCAGAATTCCAACTCAGCCTTGTTTTGTTTTAAAACGTTTAGGGTTTTCTAATTTTCCCTAGGTATAAAAGGCAAACCCTAGCTACGTTTTAGTGTTGCTCATATTGCGATTTGTGTGAATCTCTTGTGAGATCCTTGAGGAGCTTTCCTTTACATAAACTTAGGGTTTTCAAGGAGGAGATGTTATCTACACCTTGATGATCAATTCAGTTGCTTCCATTGAAGCTTAAAGAAACACAAGCGGGTGTGCTTGTATCTGGTGGTGAATCCAAGAAAGAAGGAGTCTGTGGATTCGGAGCTTGCACGTGGTCGTGTCAGTAAGTTCTACTGGTGGTTAGCAATAAGAAGTCGAGCGTGGGGGCTTGTAAGTCTTATTGTATGAATTTCGATTCTTTCAAGATAGTGGATTCAGGTTTATCTTGAGGATAGCTAGGTTAAATCGTCCTCAGGTTTTTACCGGTTTGGTTTCGTAGGTGATCATATCATTGTGTTATTTATCTTTCCACTGCTTTGCATGATATGATTGTTTGATTGTGATAACCTAGATTTGGAATTTGGACTAAGTAACAACTTGGCTAATTACCTAGGTTAATCCGATTGTTGTTTTAAGGGGTCTAAAAACTATCAGGGTTTATGTATATATATACATATACTAGCATGTAGATCAAGCAACATTTAATCATAAATCAACATGTATAAACCAAACTTGCATAGGCAAAATTTAAAACAATACATTTGCAGGAACATATTTCATTCAACATTAAGATTCTCATATTACCCACATTGAATCTCAATCAACTATGCATTATCATACCCAAAAACAATAATGAAAGCATTTTATTCACAAAATTAATTGAAATTTCAAAAGGAATTAAAATGAGGAAAATGACTTTGTACAAGCAAATATGAATAATTAAAAAGAACCCAAAGTTCCTGTCTGAAGTAGCATAGACACAAAGGTTTGAATATAAACTCAAAGACAAAAGACAGGATTGAATATACCCAACGTACACCAAAACCAAATGAAGTATACCAATCCCTAATTGTGTATGCCTTTCATTTTGGGTGTACTTTAGGTAGAAAGTTCTAAACATACTGGACCAAAAGATCTATATACTTTTTGGTCAGAGAATTGCTTATGTGCTATGAAATGGTTTTGGGCCTTGAGGAATGAAATGTTAGGCTTGACATATGATGTTGATCATTTTGGTAGAGATTGGTGTTTTGATCCCCTTTAGCTCTCATTGATCATTGGTTAAACCTGATCAAACTTAAGACAAAGTTTGGTTAATGAGAGTTTTCTTGGGATTTTGACTCTTGATTCATGAATTTGGCTGATCTACCATTTGA
Source organism: Quercus parvula (assembly GCA_030820535.1). Classification (NCBI taxonomy): domain Eukaryota; kingdom Viridiplantae; phylum Streptophyta; class Magnoliopsida; order Fagales; family Fagaceae; genus Quercus; species Quercus parvula. The sequence continues at coordinate 32,033,770 of JAUAME010000006.1, read as the reverse complement.
TTAGGGACAAACCAATCTAATTATTGTGATTCCCTTAGCTTTCAAAAAAGAAAAAATTCTCTTAATCACGCATGAATAACTACGGTTTCAGCAATTTCCTACTAAACTTATTGAGATACTATAACTATCATGAACAACCACATATATTAGAAATCTACCTAATTTCATAAAAAAAAAATTAAAAAAAAAAAAAAAAAACAACAACAACAACAACAATGCAAAAAGAGAAAGAAAAAAAAAATTAACAACCAAGATCTAAGTTGATAAAAATTAAAACTATAGGACAAAACAGCCATACACTCAAAAAAATGAAAACAGTGATGTATGGGATGAATTTAAATATATTTAAAATACAAGTTTATGTTTAAGGACATGTTTATGTTAAACAAATGTTTGTTAAAATTATTAAGATTAAGAAATAGCTAAATGCAAGTTGGTATTTTTATAATTTGAAGTTACTCGTAAAATGTTTTATTCTTTAGTATATTATTTGAACATCATTTGTTGTAACATTTGTGTCAATTTCTAAAAATTGTAGCTAATAAAATTTCTTTTAATTTTGTAATTTTCTAATAAAGGGTTGTGGGGGCCAATTGATCCCCTAAGTACTATTTGCATTGGAAAGGGCTGGGCCTATGGCCCAATAGCTAGTCTGAGGATAAGAGAGTATCCGAGAACGAACAGCAAAGGAAGAAGTGAAAACTATACTCTAGGAAGAGGTAAAGAATACCTATGTAGAACTTAACTGTGTCCGAGGATAATGACCACCTCGGAACCTCTGTCTGAGGTGGCCAGTAGCCTTCTCAGTCCCTTAATGTAACATATCAGAAGAACTTTGCAATAAAGGAGGTGGGAAAATACCAGATAAAGGATAAGGATGAGGGATAACAAATATCTGGAGATACTGCTACCTCTGCATTAAATGCTGCCCAGCTAACTCTTTGGCTGCATTAATGTGGAGGTGATGCCTGAACAGTGAACTAGCAGCCTTACAGCTAAGAGTAGAAGGTTCAAGGAGGGGCGAAAGGAGACAGAGAAACTCTGAACACCTAACTCACACGTGGGTGGAGAAATTGGTGTAAAAACCATAGTATATAACGCGAAAAGGGATAAAAAGAAAAATGAGGAAAAAAAGGAAAATAGAATAAAAAAAGAAAAGAAGGAGCAAAAGGTTGAAGAAAATACAACAGTAAAAAGAAAGAATACTGTACTCTCGATCATACTACTAGGGCATGACCAATGATACTTTTTGTGTTTGTACATGTACAACTCTTTCCTTTTAATACTATCTTCCAATATCTTTTCCCTAGATTCAGACTCGCATTTTCTCCCAGTCTCTACAAATTTATTTTTCGGGCTTTTTAGGCCTGAATCCATTCTTATTTTGGGTTCAAGTCAAAACTGGTCCTTACAATTGGGGCCGTCTGTGGGAAGGCTTGATCTGATCAGAAAAAAATTTTGGTTTAGTACTAGAAATGGAAGGATCAGGTTCGCATCAACCGATGATCGGGCCACATCAGGGTATTGACAATCAGCATCAGGCGGAATCAGGAGGTTCACTACATAATCACTCAGTGGAAAACTCTCAACGAAGGGGAGATCGTGAGGGAAGTGGGCAAACCATGCACACTAACAGGAATCAGTCGCGTGGGAAAAGTCATGTGTCCCATGCAGAGAATGAGAGAAACATGCAACGCAAGATTGACAAGTTGAAGAAGAAGTTACGTCGTGCATGGCGAAGGCGGTCATCAGTTGGGTCCGAGTCTTCTTCTGAGAATTCAGAGGATGACACGTACAGGCAGCGATCCAGAACTCCACCCAGCGAAACTTTCTCCGGCAACGAGGAATACAGTAACTATAGGCATAAAAGTAAAGGTACGTCGCACAAGGGCCTTAGGAACAAGGCCATGAATGAAGCGTTGAGCCAAGTCGCTAAATCGCCTTTCACACGACGGATTGAGGGTGCAAGCCTTCCTCGGCGATTCAACCAGTCGATCTTCTCTCTTTATAATGGTCGAACAGATTCGGTGGAGCACGTTAGCCATTTTAATCAGAAAATGGCCGTTCATTCTAAGGATGAGGCTTTAATGTGTAAGATCTTTCTGTCGAGTCTAGGTCCAATGGTGATGAGATGGTTTAATGGCTTGAAGGCAAATTCCATTGACTCTTTCAAGAAACTTACCCAGTCTTTTGCCGCTCACTTTATCACATGTAGCAGGGTTCCATTACCTTTAGGATCTTTGCTGTCTATGTCCATGCACGAAGGAGAGACTTTAAAGGCTTACTCAGATAGATACTGGGAAATGTTCAATGAGATAGATGGGAGCTACGACGACGTGGCTATTAGTACATTTAAGGCTGGATTACCAGCCGAGCATGACTTGAGAAAGTCACTCACTGGTAAACCTGTTACCAGTGTACGCTTGTTGATGGATATGATTGACAAGTACAGGAGGATTGAGGAGGATCAGTTACAGGGAAAGGGGAAAGCGAAGGTGATTCCCCAGGAGAGGAGGGATTCCAGGTCGGATCAGTTGTAGAATGATCGACCTCGGAGAGACTTTTCAGGGCAATCTGCGCCTAACAACTCCCAGACGGTCAACGTTGTGTTTCGGGAGCCAGTGCAAAAAATCTTAGAGAAGGTTAGGAATGAACCATTCTTCAAATGGCCGAACAAGATGGCTGGAGACCCCATGAATCACAACCAAAACTTGTACTGCCATTATCATCAAGATCACGGTCATACTACTGAAGATTGCAGGAATTTGTGGGATCATTTGGAACAATTGGTCTGAGAGGGGAGGTTGAAGCATCTCTTGCACCATTCCAGTGGCCGAGGAGGCCAGGCTGGTTTAGCGTTTCAGGGAAATGCTGCATCGAAGCCGCCTCTCGGCATCATAAATGTCATATTTGCTGCCCTTGGGAGGACTGGATCTTGCCCTTCTAGGGTAATGTCAGTGTCCTGTTATTCTAATGATGAATGTAATTCAGCGCCAAAGAGGAACAAGACGAACGTTCCTTTAGTGTTAAGCTTCTCGGATGCAGACAAACAGGGAACCATACAGCCACATGATGACGCTCTGGTGGTTACCCTTAGAATTGGTGGGTATGATGTAAAAAGAGTTATGGTTGACCAGGGAAGTGCGGCGGAGATTATGTATCCTGATCTCTTTAAAGGGTTGGGTTTAAAATCTGAGGACTTGAGGAGCTACAGCTCGCCTTTGGTGAGTTTCGAGGGTAAGATGGTTGTCCTTAAGGGACATATTAGATTGCTCGTGCAAACAGGGACTGATGTGGTCGAAATTGATTTTATTGTGGTAGAGGCCTTTTCCCCGTACACAGCCATTATGGGCAGGCCTTGGCTACATTCCTTGGGCACTGTTTCATCCATTCTTCATCAGAAGGTGAAGTACCCTTCTAGAGGTCAAGTGCTAGAGATAGTGGGAAGCCAATCTATGGCTAGGCAGTGTTTAATTGCGGCAATTCAACACAAACCAGAGAGTGACATCTCGGCCACTAAGGAAAATGATTTATAGCAGTTAGGGATCACGGCTCCTCTACTCAATGGGCCAGCCGACAAGGTGAGATGTGAAGACCTGGATAAGGTGGTCATTGGAGATGACCCTGAGAGATTCTTTCAGGTTGGGGCCCAACTCCCCCCAGAGGAAAAAGAAGAGTTAGTTGAGCTTTTGAGAAGAAATGTAGATGTGTTTGCGTGGGATGCCTATGAAGCCCCTGGTTTAGATCCGAAATTCATTTGTCATCATTTGAATGTGAACCCCTCAGTCGCTCCGAAAAGGCAGCCACCTCGGTGTCCTTCTAACAAACATGTAGAGGCAGTCAAGAGTGAAGTGACTAAACTTAAATAGGCAGGGGCTATGAAAGAAGTATTTTACCCTCAATGGTTGGCAAATACCGTGGTAGTCAAGAAGAAAACAGGGAAGTGGCGTGTGTGTGTAGACTTTACAGATCTTAATAAGGCTTGTCCTAAAGACCCATTCCCAATGCCTAGGATTGACCAGTTAGTAGATATAATAGTGGGCCATCCTCGGATGAGTTTGTTAGATGCCTTTCAAGGTTATCATCAGATACCATTGGCAACAGAGGATCAGGAAAAAATGGCTTTCGTCACTCTTGTGGGGAACTACCACTACAAAGTAATGCATTTTGGCCTGAAAAATGCAGGATCAACCTATCAACGGATGATGAAAAAATTTTTTGAACCGCAATTAGGTAAAAATGTTGAGGTTTATATTGATGATATGGTTGTAAAGAGCAAGTTGCGTCTGAATGCGTCTGACACCTAGCAGAACTTTCTAACATTTTTGAAATCCTGAGGAGACACAAGCTGCGTCTGAATGCGTCTAAATGCTCTTTTGGAGTGGGGTCGGGGAAGTTCCTAGGATACATGGTGACTCATAGGGGAATTGAGGTAAACCCAGAACAGATTAGAGCAATTAATGGCTTGCAACCACCTCAGAATCCAAAGGAGGTGCAGAAGCTTACTGGAATGATGGCTGCATTGAATCGGTTTATATCCAAGTCAGTAGAAAGATGTAGACCTTTCTTTCTTCTGTTACATAAATGGAAAGAGTTCCATTGGTCCGAGGAGTGTGTCATAGCATTCCAAGAGCTTAAACGCTATCTATCTCATCCACCCATAATGTCGAGCCCAGTGGTGGATGAAGTTCTCTTTGCCTACATCGTCGTTGCTCTATATGCCATAAGCCTTGTGCTCATACGAGTGGACAGTGGAATACAACGGCCAGTTTATTTTGTGAGCAAGTCGTTTAATGAAGCCGAGGTGCGCTATCTGCCACTAGAAAAGGCGATATTGGCCGTGGTCCATGCCACAAGAAAGCTTCCCCATTACTTCCAAGCGCATACTGTGGTCGTACTAACTCAACTCCCCCTTAAGTCAGTGCTTAGGAGTGCTGATTATACAGGGAGAATAGCCAAGTGAGGTACGATTTCAGGGGCTTTCGATATAAAGTACATGCCTCATACTTCTATAAAGGGGCAGGTACTCGCTGATCTGGTGGCTGAATTTGTTGAATGTCCTGAAAAGGTGGAAAGGGGAAGTGAAAAACTGGGTGAAAGGTTGGTCGGCGTGGCCTCTGTTCAAGGCCTACCGCCTTGGGAATTGTATGTTGACGGAGTAGCTAATCAAGGGGGATCAGGAGTGGGGCTAGTTCTGGTGTCACCTGAGAGGATTACTATTGAGAAATCCTTAAGATTGAATTTCTCAGCTATGAATAATGAAGCAGAGTACGAAGTTTTGCTGATGGGGATGATGATGGTCCAGAAAATGGGGGGAAAGGCAGTAAGGGTTTTTTCAGACTCAAAACTGGTTGTGGGACAAGTAAGAGGTGACCTAGAGGCGCGTGATTCAAGAATGCAGGAATACTTATGTCAAGTCAAGGTTATACAAGAAAAGTTTGAGGTTTTCAACTTGTCACATGTTCCTAGAAGTGGGAACACACATGCGGATTCGTTGGCCACCCTTGCCACGTCCTCGGCGCAGGATTTGCCCTGGGTAATATTGGTTGAAGACCTATATACGCACACTTCGGTGCATCATGGTGCTCCTCGGATCCACCAGATCACACTAGGCCCGAGTTGGATGGACTCTATATCACTATTTCTGGAAAAGGATGTACTGTCTGAGGAAAAGTCTGAAGCTGATAAAGTACGAAGGAAAGCTCCTCGGTTCTGGCTCTCCGAGGATAGAAAATTATACAAGCGCTCTTTCTCTGGACTTTATTTGCTTTGTGTGCACCCAGAAGCATCAGAATCACTTCTGGAGGAACTGCATGAAGGGGTTTGTGGAAGTCATACAGGAGGAAGATCACTGTCTCACAGAGCTCTTACCCAAGGATATTGGTGGCCAAACATGCAAAAAGAGGCGCAGGAATATGTCAAGAAATGCGATCAATGTCAGAGGTTTGCACCCAATATTCACTAGCCTGGAGGGGTTCTCAACCCTCTTTCTAGTCCGTGGCCTTTTGCTCAGTGGGGTCTAGATATTGTGGGACCTTTCCTCAAGGCAGCGGGAAATAAAAAATACCTCCTGGTCTGCACAGATTATTTCACTAAGTGGGTCGAAGCTGAGCCTCTAGCTAATATCAGGGATGTGGATGTTAAAAGGTTCATCTGGAAGAATATTGTTACACGATTTGGGGTCCCTAACATCCTCATCTCAGATAATGGTCTTCAATTTGACAGCAAAGCTTTTAGGAAGTACTGTTCCGACATGGGTATAAAGAACAGATATTCCACTCCAGCCTATCTGCAGGGAAATGGACAAGCTGAGGCTATTAATAAGGTCATCGTGAACGGACTTAAAAAGAGGTTGGATGACGCCAAAGGAAGATGGGTTGAGGAGTTACCACACGTTCTTTGGACATATAGGACAACACCTCGAAAGTCCACTGGAGAAACCCCCTTTTCAATGACGTATGGGGCTGAAGCTGTAATCCCTCTGGAGAACGGTTTCCCCACCTTGAGGTCTAGCGCATTCACCTCGGATGGAAATAACGAATTGTTAAAAAAGAATTTGGATCTAATTGAAGAACGACGTGAAAACGCTAGGGTGCAGTTAGCCTATTATCAACACAAGCTTAAGCAAGGCTACGATATGAGTGTGAAGCTAAGGCCATTGGCCCCAGGAGACTTGGTGTTAAGGAAAGTTGTTGGAAACACTAAAAACCCTGCTTGGGGAAAATTGGGGCCTAACTGGGAGGGACCATATCACATTACGTCAGTGGCAGGAGTAGGTGCGTACTACTTAAAAGATTTAGATGAAAGAACTGTACTTCATCCTTGAAATGTAAATAACCTGAAAAGGTATTATTATTGATAAGAAATTTCATACTATGTTTTTTGCTTCCATTTATCTTAATTGTATGTTGAGAATGATATGGCATCTGTTGAAATATTAAACAGAAACTAAGTTATGTCAAGTCCTCGGACCACAAACTTAGTGGAAATTAATATCCTATGGCATCTGTTGAAATATTAAACAGAAACTAAGTTATGTCAGGTTCTCGAACCACAAACTTAGTGGAAATTAATATCCTATGGCATCTAGTGAAATATTAAACAGAAACTAAGTTATGTCAGGTCCTCAGACCACAAACTTAGTGGAAATTAATATCCTATGGCATCTGTTGAAATATTAAACAGAAACTAAGTTATGTCAGGTCTTCGGACCACAAACTTAGTGAAAATTAATATTCTATGGCATCTAGTGAAATATTAAACAGAAACTAAGTTATGTCAGGTCCTCGGACCACAAACTTAGTGGAAATTAATATCCTATGGCATCTAGTGAAATATTAAACAGAAACTAAGTTACGTCAGGTCCTCGGACCACAAACTTAGTGGAAATTAATATCCTATGGCATCTAGTGAAATATTAAACAGAAACTAAGTTACGTCAGGTCCTCGGACCACAAACTTAGTGGAAATTAATATCCTATGGCATCTGTTGAAATATTAAACAGAAACTAAGTTATGTCAGGTGCTCGGACCATAAACTTAGTGGAAATTAATATCCTATGACATCTAGTGAAATATTAAACAGAAACTAAGTTATGTCAGGTCCTCAGACCACAAACTTAGTGGAAATTAATATCCTATGGCATCTAGTGAAATATTAAACAGAAACTAAGTTATGTCAGGTCCTTGGACCACAAACTTAGTGGAAATTAATATCCTATGGCATCTAGTGAAATATTAAACAGAAACTAAGTTATGTCAGGTCCTCAGACCACAAACTTAGTGGAAATTAATATCCTATGGCATCTGTTGAAATATTAAACAGAAACTAAGTTATGTCAGGTCTTCGGACCACAAACTTAGTGAAAATTAATATCCTATGGCATCTAGTGAAATATTAAACAGAAACTAAGTTATGTCAGGTCCTCGGACCACAAACTTAGTGGAAATTAATATCCTATGGCATCTAGTGAAATATTAAACAGAAACTAAGTTACGTCAGGTCCTCGGACCACAAACTTAGTGGAAATTAATATTCTATGACATCTGTTGAAATATTAAACAGAAACTAAGTTATGTCAGGTCCTCGGACGACAAACTTAGTGGAAATTAATATCCTATGGCATCTGTTGAAATATTAAACAGAAACTAAATTATGTCAGGTCCTCGGACCACAAACTTAGTGGAAATTAATATCCTATGACATCTAGTGAAATATTAAACAGAAACTAAGTTATGTTAGGTGCTCGGACCACAAACTTAGTGGAAATTAATATCCTATGACATTTGTTGAAATATTAAACAGAAACTAAGTTATGTCAGGTCCTCGGACCACAAACTTAGTGGAAATTAATATCCTATGGCATCTAGTGAAATATTAAACAGAAACTAAGTTATGTCAGGTCCTTGGACCACAAACTTAGTGGAAATTAATATCCTATGGCATCTAGTGAAATATTAAACAGAAACTAAGTTACGTCAGGTCCTCGGACCACAAACTTAGTGGAAATTAATATCCTATGGCATCTATTGAAATATTAAACAGAAACTAAGTTATGTTAGGTCCTCGGACCATAAACTTAGTGGAAATTAATATCCTATGACATTTGTTGAAATATTAAACAGAAACTAAGTTATGTCAGGTCCTTGGACTACAAACTTAGTGGAAATTAGTATCCTATGGCATCTTTGAAGTATTAAACAGAGGCTGATTTGTACTAGGTCCACATACCATAAGCTTGCTGAGAATTAGTGTTCCAGAACATTTCTTGGAATATAAAAAGGAAAAAATCCTTTGTATCAAGTCCTCAGACCATAATCATTGTAAGAACAGTAATTCTTGCCATGTCAAGGGATACATTCAACAAAATATAAGTTGTGTTAAAACCTTTAGAACGTGATCCTTAATGGAAATTGTTGCTTTTTAAGCCAAGTTTTGGCTTATTTTATAAGTCATTGGTCAGCCTCATAATTATCAATTAAAAGTCAGTGTACTTCAATATATTGACGTTTTGCTTATTATGGAAGTGTTGGGATATTCCCTAGATGTTGTAATACTTGTTAAAGAGCTTGGTCAAGAAAGAAAGAAATATATCTTTAGCGTGGTTTGATGATACGTTTTATCAATGTACTTCACTCTTTAATGATCTATGTGGAGGAAAGGATAAGAAATGAGATAAAATGAAAACCATACACTTAAGTAAAACAATATTACTGACAAATGTTATTAGGACCAAAGAATAATGCCTCATATATTGTCAAAATTTTTCCTTCAATAAAAAGAAAATAAATAAAGTTACAATCATTATGAATATCATAAAAACTAGTACAAAACTTAAGATTTCAACTTGATTTGAAGCTTGGACTTGGGAGCCTGGTCAGCCACTTCAGGGGGGGTCTCTTTTTCCTTACCCTTAAGAGATCCCTGCGCAGGTAAAGTGACTAAAGCCAATTGCTTCTCAAAGTCTTGAGAAGCTATTCCTGGCTGAAGGGCTTCAGTCACCTTATCCGAGGAGGGTCCCTTTTGGATCTCTTGTTCTCTACCCTGTTCTTGCTGACCAATGGAGGGAGGATGCTGAAGTAGGACTTCTTTGACTGGTTGGGGCGCAGGAGGGGCTATCTCTGTCTGCTTAAGGATTTGCAAGGCTAGAGGAAAGATGATTTTTTCAGGTCTCCTCAGCTCGGAAGAAGCTTCAACCCCAGCTTGATTGAGAGCTTCTTCCCAGGTCTGAGCGCAATAAGCCCGGCACACCGCAGGGACCTCTGCTCGAAGAGCATTCTCAGTCTCAGCTACGCCGATGTCGTAGCCGTGCTGCTCAGCCTCATCTCTCTCCTTCTCAGCTTTAGCCTTGTCCTCCTTAGCTTGCAACTTTGCTTTTTCAGCCTGTTCTTTAAGTTTTTTGGCCTCCTCCAGCTATTGCTTCAAAGCTGCCACTTGCTCCTAGGATGCAGCCAATTGTTCCTTGGCCTCATTTGTTAGTCTCCTTTGGCTCTCGGCCTGCGTTTCAGCACCCTTCAAAGCAGCCTCTGCGCTTTTCTTGGCTTGTTCCTCGACCTTTAACTTCTGTCTGAGGTCGGCATTGCTGTTTTCAGCAATGGTTAATGTCTGCACAATAGTACTCCTTCGTTTTCTTTCATCGTCTAGCTGCTGTGCAATGGAGTGGTACATCCCCTCCATTCTAAAGGTGCTTTGAACGGCCTTATAAAAAAAAAACAATTTTTTTTTGAAATAAGCGTTATACTAAGTAAAAAGAAAGAAAAGACTGTAAAGGGATAAATACGTACCATGCCCAAAAACCGTTTGGCTTGAAGGAAGACTTCATTCTTCCTCAGTCCTCGTAACTCCACCATATCCTTGGGGAGTAGGAGGGTTTCTTCCAGTTAGAGGCAACTTGGCAACCTATGCCCCCGTTATAGTCTCTGATGGAAGCGTCATCAATCAGGGGCTCACCTCCAAGCATCGGGGCTGGGAGCCATGCTCGGGGCTTGGTTATCTAAACATCGCCCCTTTCTGATCCTCGGCTGGGGGCCTGGCTGGTTCTCTGTTGCTTAGCTGGCTTGTGTGCCTCTTCTTCAGTGGAAGAACGAAGTCTTCCAGGTTCCATCGTCTCCTTGCCCTTTGGTTCCCTTCTCCTCTTAGGGTCAGCTTGTTCAATCTTGGAGGGTGGAGGTGGTTGAGGAGCACGGGGAGGAGATTTGGGTGGGGGAGGGGGAAGTTTGGGTTGAGCAGACTTCCCAGCTTCCCCCCTTCTTGGCTGGCTTTCTAGCAATTCTTGAAGGCTGCGTTGGGGTTTCCTCTGAATACCCATGTCTTCGAGCACGTTTAGTGATGGAGAGGATTGATTGAAAATTTCGTAGTCGTCGGTGGGTAAAGTGAGGTCCACAAAATCCTCTTCCTCTTGTTCAACTTCTTCTTCCTCTTCTACTTGGAAAACCGGGGGGGGGGGGGGGGGGGGGGAAGATGTTGCTGCTGCTGCAAGGCTGGCAACGGGTAGTGGTTCTGTGAGTGGGGAGTATTGGGGGAGAGGAATGCCTTGGGGAACAACAAACCCTTCGTAGGCAACACTGATTCTGTGAAGCCGAGGATCCTTGGCCTTTATCACGCACGACGGAGCTTGGAATGCATGCGATATCGGATTATAGCCGAGGATGAGGTGCGCCGCCCTTAGCTGACCGTCTGACTCGTTGACGTAAATCTTGGCTCGAAGAACCCTGTCCAAGCTCGCTTTGTTAACTAAGCGGAGTGAAGGCGAAGTAGCTCTGGGATCTGCAATGTCAGTAAAAGCAAGGATGACTCATTTCAGTAATGGCAAACAGCAATGGGAGTACGAAAATTATGTAAAGCTAAATGTTAAAACTAAACAGTTAGTTTCCCACCTGGTTCACCCTCTTTAACTGGGCAAGGTAAGCCATCGTGCCATCGCCCAGAGAAGATTAAAAAATCCTCCTTTAATCCCTTGTTAGATACAGGGAGGCACTGAATCAACCTAACCTCGGAGTGCTTGGATTTTAAATAATATCCCTGCCCCTTCAGATGTTGTAGGTTGTAAATCCAATTTATATCGTGGTGTGTGAGGTTTAGGTTCATCCTCTCGTTCAAGGCTTCTATACTCCCTAACACCCTAAACATATTCGATGCGCATTGTGTAGGAGACAGCCTAAAGTACCTAAGGTAATTCCTAGTAAGGGTACCCATAGGAATGGTCATACCTCCTTCTATGAAAGCAATCATAGGGATAACCACCTCGTTCGTTTTCCTTTCATCAAACCGCTCATCCTATGCTGCGTATCTAACGCCGACATGTGGGGGAATGTTGTATTTAGACCTAAAACTCCTCATCCCCTCCTCGGTGTCTACTAATTCCTTAAATCTACCTATTTTCTAAGAAGTTCTATAAGGGAAATTTCGCAAAAAGAAAGGAATGAAAATTGAAAATAGTTTAGGAAGACTTACAGGTGTGTGAAATGGTCATCGAACAAGATTTTGGTATTTGTAAACGCGCAGAGGAGTGAGAAAAAGAAAGGAAATATTAGGTTCAGAATACGGGCTCTAGAATAGCGCAATCGTTTAAGGTGAAAAGAAACTGATTTGAAAGATTATTTATAGCGATGTAGAAATTATGAGCGGGAATTCGCCCGCTCAAATTCCCAGACAGCTTATCCGCCGTTGGATTCTCATCCAACCGTTGAACGTGGGAGACAAAGGAGTTGCCAAAATTAAATGAAGGCACGCCTTGGGCATTGAAGCGTCAGGGATGAGTCCTAGGAAGGTAGACACGTATTGTTATGATTTGACCTAATGAAGCAAAGCCATAAGGGAGATTAGATGAGGATATCAAAATCCTCCTTTTCTCCCGAGGAGCCGAAAAGCAAGATTTTGAGGGGCTATTGTGGGGGTCAATTGATCCCCTAAGTACTATTTGTATTGGAAAGGGCTGGGCCTATGACCCAATACCCAGTCCGAGGATAAGAGAGTATCCGAGGACGAACAGCAAAGGAAGAAGTGAAAACTATACTCTAGGAAGAGGTAAAGAATACCTATGTAGAACTTAACCGTGTCCGAGGATAATGACGACCTCGGAACCTCTGTCCGAGGTGGCCAGTAGCCTTCTCAGTCTCTTAATGTAACATATCAGAAGGACTTTGCAACAAAGGAGGTGGGAAAATACTAGATAAATGATAAGGATGAGGGATAACAAATATCTGGAGGTACTGCTACCTCCGCATTAAGTGCTGCCCAGCTAACTCTCTGGCCGCATTAATGTGGAGGTGATGCCTGAACAGTGAACCAGCAGCCTTACAGCTAAGAGTAGAAGGTTCAAGGAGGGGCGAAAGGGGACAGAGAAACTTTGAACACCTGACTCACACGTGGGTGGAGAAATTGGTGTAAAAATCGTAGTATACAACGCGAAAAGGGATAAAAAGAAAAAGCAGGAAAAAAAGGAAAATAGAACAAAAAAAGAAAAGAAGGAGCAAAAGGTTGAAGAAAATACAATAAAAAGAAAGAATACTGTACTCTCGATCATACTACTAGGGCATGACTGAGGATACTTTTTGTGTTTGTACATGTACAACTCTTTCCTTTTAATACTATCTTCCAATATCTTTTTCCTAGATTCAGACTAGCTTTTTCTCCCACTCTCTACAAATTTATTGTTCGGGCTTTTTGGGCCTGAATCCATTCCTATTTTGGGTTCAAGTCAAAACCGGTCCTTACAGGGACATATTCAATAAGCATTAAGGGTGAGCTTTAATGCATTTATAGATCATTGTGTAAAAATATAATTGTATTTGTTTTCTTCTAAATTGATTATTTAGACATGTGTTGACGAAGACAACAAAAGTAACTACCACATTTGTGATTACCATGATAATCTCTAGTTACCACATTTGCTGATTTATATACTTATAATGTTGCCAAAAGTAGAACTAAAAAAAAAAAAAAAACCTTTTGTAACTAGATTACTCCAGAAAATATACATTTACCCTAAGGAGAGAAATATCAAGGAAAACTCATATCAAGCTTCCAAGTTCCAACAAACCTAAATATAATTAATAATTAATTATATTGAACTATGTTTACTTATATTTTTTTCTTCTAAAAAATGATTAATTATATATTTTAAATAGAATATAATCAAAGATATATAAAGCATACAAAAATAAACCTTGAGTGTAGCTACATATACAATATATGACATTTTTATGAGTTAAACAGTTTATAAATTATTAAACAGCAATGCCATAACCATGTATCTTTATTTTTTAATGTAAATGTTGGATTTAGGAAAATATTTAAACTCTTATCCCATTTCATTTTATTATTCCTCTTTTTAAACTTTTTTCTTTACATGTTAGCTTTAACAAATAATATACAATTTTATGTTTTCAGCCAAAAAAATACAATTCTTCTTAAAATATCTTTAAACTCTTGTTCCACATAAAGTTTTAATTCCAGCAAAAAGAGTTTCATTATTTTCTCTTTTATTTGTAAGTATAGTAGAAAAATCTGCACAAATAGAATAAGGTAATATATGTTTTTTTTTCATATGTTTAAAAAACAAGTTTATGTTTAATTTCTAAACATAAACTTGTTTAATTCTAGTAGCAAAGGCTTTGGAATGGCACATTGTCCCCTCTGCAATGGCTCTAATCAAAGCTTTGCAAATTAACTCACAATTATACCACCTTATAAAAAAACTACGATACAAAAGTCATAACCGAAATCCAATACCAAGGAATATTAAGGCAAAAAGATATATATATATATATATATATATATATATATATATATATATAATTAAAAAAAATGTCACAGGAATCAAACAAAAAGTTTGGATTTTTAGAGACCATGAGAATTAATTTAACAATGTAGAGAGACAGATCTAAATTATAGAAAAGAAACAATGTGGAGGAAGTGTTTTATCAGCTATGAGTCATAGTAACAAAAAATGCAATCAAATTTACAAATTCTAGGGGTGCAGATTGTACTCTTAAAATCTAATGTTACTTTAGAAATCAATAATGCTCAAACTAAAAGCCAATTGACACATTTCGTAAATTAAAACTAAAACAAAAACTAAAACTGAATAAAATTTAAAACAATTCACAAACATTTAATGTGTTGAAGACTAAAAAAACTATATTGCTCTGTTTCTTTGAACACCATGAAAACGTTGATTGTTGGTTGTACTTGTCTTACCATCGTCATTAATTTTGATCGATATGGCTCCAATCCCATCAATCTCTACTAATCATTCAAAAGAAAAACACACCAAAACGTTACCCTAACTCAAAATCAAGTCAATTGAAATACGAAAGCCTAAACCTTATTTGACCAGAAAGTTTAAAAAAAAAAAAAAAAAAAAAAAACTTTTTCTGGTAATGTGTTCAAAAAAAGATAGGCTTGATGGTGGTAAAGTTCAACAAATTTCTCCCTTCCTTTTTGTCTTTCTATATGTAAGTCAATTTGTTTTAAGTAACAAAAAGGTTTAGCAAAAAGGCCAAAAAAATGGTTGTAAAAATTGTACTAAAATGGTTCACTTAGTTGACAATTAAAAAAAAAAAAAAAAAGTAAATGTGGTATAAATTTATATAGCCACATAGCACAATAGGGAGAGATACAAATAATAATAATAATAATAATAATAATAATAATAATAATAATAATAAAGAAAAAAATAAAGAAAGAAAAAAGGGTCAAACATTTCACTATACACACACACACTTTGTAGGTCAAACTTAATTTGGTTGAAATAATATGTCTCGATATTTTCTCTTTTATGTGTTTCAAAAATAAGAAAAATATCCACATATGGGATAAACATATTGTTAGAAAAATAGCATGGTGTGAATAAGAAATTGATGTTTTCTATGTTCACTTGAAGATGTTATTAAAAGTGGTAAATCTTGAGTCCCACATAGGAAATGAAAGAGATAATATATGAGTTTATATGCTCATGAGTTGGACATTGGGATGGGCCTTTGGCATATGTGGACTGGGCCTACTTGTCCAAATAATAATATTTTATTATTTTAATTTTTAAGTCAGCTAGTCTGTGCATAGCAGTTAACTGAAACAGAGTGCCTATTTAGTACGTATAATTTTACATAGTTCCTCATTCATAAAAACTACTTTTGAAAGAAAACTCTCGAAGTGAGAATATTTTATACATTCATTTTGTGTTAAAGAAAGAGAAAGAGACATTGAGTAGTTTGTAGAGCACGACCTTGTGTACTTCGTTTTCGTGCTATATATCATTTTATCTTGAGAGGCAGACATCCGTGAGTCTTAAAGCACCACAGTAATTGTGTGAGGGGTGAAATTTGCTTTAAGGAGATTGTGTCAAACATAAGACTTGATTTGAATCATTCATCTTTCACGCATTTGGTCTGTGAGTTTTTAATTATTTGCAGATTTCTTTTTATATATATTCAGTATTTGTTTATTGCTTTTGCCTATCACATCTATTTGTGTTATTGATTGTTCTTAGATTTGTGTGTTATTCCCTTTGCTTAATCACAGAGTAAATTGTTGAAATATATCCAACAAATATACAAAATCATTTAATTTCATTAATATATTTTATGTTTAAGTATATGTTTATGTAAAAATAAAATAAAAAATTGTTATTCGTTTAAATTTATAAATACTTAAATTCAAGTTGACACTTTCATAGTTTGATGTTACCCGTAATAGTCTAAAAGCAGTAGCCAATGTTTTTTTAATTAAGTATTTATTCTAATAAATGGACGAGTATTGTTATAGGCACAAACTATTTTACAATATTTTTACAGATTGCTAATGTGACTTTAGCATTTTCCAAATAATTATTAAGTAAAAATGTGATGTTAGTGGTGGGCCCAAATTAGAACTAATAAGAATTTGTCACATCAATAGTTTGTAAAAATGTTGTAAAATAGTTTGTGACTGTAGCATTACTATAAATGGGTATATTTAGTTAATGTTTGGGATGAAGGTCTTTAATGCTTGTGTAGACTATAGAACATTGTGTAAAAAGAACAAGAGATTTGACACCATCGGGTAATTAGGGTTAAAAATTGCATGTGTGTGCATTTAGGCTTTCAAAGTAAGAGTCCATTTAACTATTATCTTGTAATATCTTGAGTTTAGCTCTCTAACACTAGTGGAGTCACCATTGTGAGCGCCCCTACTTGGGTCTCCATCATTTCTAATAAAGGCTCCGGGTTTAATGGATCATTGTGAAGCAGGGTTAGGTAGGTAGCCTAGTATGGGCCTATCCTAAACATGAGCCTAAGAGTATGCCATAAACATCATGGGTTAATACAAAGAAATGAGTCATCTCCTAGGTTAGGTCTAGGAACCAACATTGAACTCCATGTGCAAAGATACTAGCCTATAGTAGGTCTGGATCTAGGATTTGTTCTTAATCTTTCATTTGAGCATAAAAAAGCTAGGGTATTTCTTGGAAAAGTGCTAAACACCAAAGACAATCAACTATAGCTGGCCTTAAATTCTATTAAGTGTATTATACCTAAATGGGTCTACCAAGAAAGCCTTAATTCTTCGAACAATCATAACCCTAAAAACCATAAAATTCTAACTATTAAAGGAGATAAACAAACAAACGGAACACAAAATAATAAAAAGCATAATTTGTGCAAGGAAGTAAAATAAATCAAGAAAGGAAAGTAAAAGTCATAAAAGTATGTGAGCAAAAGTGAAAGTAAACCAAGCATGAATTAATTGCACAATCAAAAATTAATTTAAGCTATAATTCAAACTTAACCCCTATTTGGGAAATTTAATTGTATTGTAAATTATTACCAAATTAGCTTCAAGATTCAAATTCAAATACACTCTTGATTTTTACTTATAGTTAACATAAACCATTAAAATCTAATAATTATTACTTAAAGTTTGGGGGTGTTTGGATTTTACATCCTCAAGTCTCATAATTTGGATTTTACCTCTTGAAATTTTGGAGTGTTTGGATTTTATATCATAAAGTTTCAAAATTTGGATTTTACCACTTAAATTTTAAGAGTGTTTGGATTTTACTCCATAATTTTGGGGGTTTTTGGATTTTACACCCTGAAGTTTCAAAATTTGGAGGTATAAAATCCAAATACCTCTAAACTTTAGGGGAAAAATCTAAATTTTGAAATGTTAGGATGTAAAATCCCAATGTCCTTAAATTTCAGGAGGTAAAATCCAAATTATGAAACTTCATGGTGTAAAATTCAAACACCCCCAATCTTTAGGAGTGTAATTTGTCATTTACTCTATTATTTAAGAAAGTTTTTGCCTTCAATTTACTAATTAAAAAAATTCCCCAACTTAGCCATTTAAATTCCAATTTCATTTAACTATGATTATTTAGGGAAATAATCTCTTACTTATTAAGGTTTTGAAAACTTAATCTTTTCTAAATCGTGATTTTATAATTTTCTTTAACTCCAAGTATCCTATTCTAGACAAAAGGAAATAAATCCTACACTATAAAAGGAAGAGTAATGCTATTAAAGTTATTTAACTAGACTTAGTTTAAGATTTTCAAACTTGTCATGATAAACTTGTATACCTTTTCTTTAGGTTCTAACTATTTCTTGTTGGAGCACTTAGAAGCTAGGCTTTTATGCGGTCTTGCAAGGTAAGTAGCTATTTAAAACATGTCATGTGTGTATATGTATAATGTGGGAAAAATGCAAAGTTTTTATTAATTCTAGGAGATTGGCTTTGAGATGATTCATTTATAATGGATATTACAAATACTTAGATAATTTGAAGAATTGGAAAGTGTCATTTGACAAGTGGGTGTGAAATCCTACTGGATAGGAATTATTTGAATTGAATTGTCAAAAAAGAAAAATCTATTGGTACCTTTGGGTTGTATTTTCTCATGCTTTGGACCCTTTTGGGTTTGAGGTGTGACAACTATGGCATTAGAGTCGAGGATGGCTCTCCTTTGAGGGTGTGGGTGAGGCTGGTGCCAAAAGTCCCACATTGCTTAAGTGAGTGGAGCCCACCTCTTCATTTGTATGAAACCTTTTCCCACGAGACTTGGTGTCACGTGGGAAAAGTAAAACCTTCAAGGACGAGGCTTCATGTCACTCCCAAAGAGGAGAATATTGTGCAGATGGGGCTACCTCCTTGAGCAAGAAAATTAAGTTACAACTTCTATTTGAAGAAGAATGAAACCATGGACTTAAATTTAGAGTAACTATTCAAGATATAAGTATTTATTTGTCATGATAGCTTTGTAGAGCCTATTTGCTAAAGGCAGGATCCATTTACTAATAAAATTTAAGAATGATAACGAATATCATCATTTTTCAACAATAAACAATTGAGTTTTGTTAAGACATTGTCACAATATTTAAATTTTTGTAATGAATGATGTCATATACTATAATTGAAGGTCTTCCTCAAATACTTGCAATTATCCATAATAAAGATTTTGTTATTCATACTTCCTTTTTTATCATCTTACATTTTTTGAGTCTAGCCACGATATTTAGCTTACTTAGTTTTTAATGAACACCATTTTAAGTAAGAAAATAAATAAATAAAGAAGATGATAACAAAAGGAATATGTCATTAAATTTTCCATTAGATAAAATTTCAAGTCTAGAATATTTAAACCTAAAAAAATTAATGTTCTCCACGGAACAAATAGAACACCTTATATTACCATTCCAACTTTTCAAGTATGACCACATAAAACTCAAAAGAAAAAATTTGAGTATAGTACTTGTAGGGTCTCAATTTGTGGTCCAAATGTATAGTATAATGGCCCAATGAGCCCAAGACAATAAATTTGTAGAGAGTGGGTTGGAAAACTGGGCCTTAATGAATTTGGGCAACAATTATCACAAGTTCAAAGAAGATTTGAATTAAAATTCAAAAATAAATAAGAACAGACTCTCAGTCCGAGGAGCTTTGCTTTCATATAGATTCATTCTCCCTGCGTACAATTGTAAATAAGCTTGTTATCCTTTTCTCTAGAATTTTCCCAATCTTCTTTCATAGAGGATTCTTTACATTATATAGCTCCCTTTGGATCATCTTAACTCTACACATGTCAATCGTTTGAGATATCACTTGAGTACATGTCCCATCAGACACCTCTCTTGGTTTTCTGTGAGTTGTAGTAGCCTGAGCTTCACTGTTCAGATGTTTTCTCCACATAAATGTGGCCAGGAAAGTGGTTACAGTGAATTTAATGTGGTTGTAGCAGTTTTTCCTTAGATATTTTTGTATTTCCGCCCCCCCTCTTTCTTTCATGTTCATAAGACATGTCCTCATTTCTTGAGTTTCTTGGAAGGTTCCTCCAGCTGTTGGGATACAAATTCGAGACATGCTAGCCATATTCGAGAAGGGATTCCTCCTCGGACATTCCTCCAGGTGTCTCTTACCTATGAGGTCCTACGCTGGGCCTTTATTAATCACTGGCATCTCCTCAGACAGTTTAGTGTCCTCGGATAGGCCAATGGCCCTATATATTATTTCGAGCTTCTGCCCCTACAGTACTTTAGGTGCTATTTCTTAGATTTATTTTTTCCCTTAAAATTCAATCATGTGGCTTTTTTCTTTTGGGATAGAAGTATATTTTTAGTTAAGTAGCCACATGACTGAATTTTAAAAATGAAACCTAAATAACAGCGCCTAAGTACTGCACCTAAGTTTTTCTCAAATTCAAAATACACGGATAAAATTTTTGTGCTATTAAAATTTGGTGGGAGTATTTTAGACATTGTAGAAGGAAACATTTTAGGAATCATAAGATTTCAAAATGGTTTAACTAAGAGAGTAACAATTAGGGTATTTGCTCAGTTTTAAAGTTTAGGGAGAAATGAAACTACCCCAAGGGCCTAATTTTTTTTTTTTTTTTTTAAACTTTTGGTGTAATTTTTATTTTATTTTATTTTTTACTTTAAATTTTAAACAATGTGTAAAAAAATAAAAACAAGCAAGAAACCTTACCCAAGAAAATTATGCGTGAAAAAGTGAACTTTGATAGGAATACAACAAAATATTACAACATTTTCACAATACCTCTATTTTCAATCGTGTTAGATCTCAGTCTAATATATATATATATATATATATATATATATATATTTTTTTTTTTTTACTTATAAGAAATTAACACCTTTTCAGATATTTTTACAGATAAGGATCATGTTTTTCCGAAACTCAGTCACACTAACGTTCAAGCTCTCAACTACCTCTTGAGATTGGAGATATTTGTGAGTGAGGACGGACAGTTGCGAGCAGCTCCTCTAATCTTGGACTGCGAGCCTCTGCCCCGTACTTTTCAAGACGTAGGCCAAGCGATAAGAGCCGGGAGTTCAAGATTGGCTTGGATTGACGTTTCCAAGCCATGATTTTTGGCTCAGAGGGATCTTCTCCCAGTTCCACGGCCAGCACTACAGAACCCTCCACCAGTTGCACTTCTACTTCTACAAGCTCCTCTTGACGCTGCAACAATACCCGTAGAGGGGGTTGCCTCATCTCGTTTATCACTAGAGGAGGAGATAGACAAGTTTCATTTTGAGGAAGAGAAAAGTCCAAGAGCTCCTCTGATTTGCATTTCGGATGCCAAGGGTGAATCAGACAGAAGTTCCGGTATTCACAATCCATATTTAATAATCGCACGCCCAGACAACTTGGACGAAGAGGAAGATAACATGGCGTTAAACAAAGGCAATAAAAGTTTAAGAGATCTTATGGCCATTAGGGGTAAAGAGTCCCCATCAAAAACAACCCTTAAGTCCCAAGTTGCTATTCCTTCTCCATAAATCCCCATCGACCTCGGCCTAAAGCCTAACCCTGATTTGAAAAAGAAAAGGCCAGTTGAGACACTCAAGGAAGGCGAAGTGGGCCCTCAGAAGGGGATGAAGCAATAAAAAATGGCCCCCGATGCTCGGGACAGGAGGTCCCAGTCCGTGGATAGCTGAGAAGAGCAAGACAGGGTTGATGTGCGTATGACACAACGCATATAGAGCCCTCGGCTAGAAGTGGATAGGGCTCCTATTCCTTGGGGTGCCCCAGTTCGTGAGTTTCAGAAGGGGTGAGTTGGTTACATAGTTGAAACCCTGGAACAGCCTTTATTCCTCCCAAAGGACATGGACGGCTATAAGCGCTTCTCACAAAATGACCTCTTCCTGTCTCTAAAGAGGGACCTTGCCATGGTAAACTACTCATCCACTTATGAATTTACATATTAAGTTGTATTTTTGTTTCTAATTCACACCATCTTTGTGATCTTTGGGTAGATTACTTAGCAAGTTTTTGTGGTCGAGGAATGGTACCGTGAAGCTTGTAAGTGGGCCGACGCTAAGGCCCTCACTCGCGCCGATGTTGAGAAATCATTGGGGGCTGTTAAGTAAGAGCAGCTGGAACTGTCCGAGAAACTGAAAATGGTAGACTAGGCTTGTTCTAGTGTTGAGGTTGGTTTGAAGACGGCAGAGAGGCAGGCTGAGGAGTAGCGCTAAAAACTGCATTCAACTGAGATAGACTTGGCCACGCAGAAGCAAATGGTCATAGATCTTCAGGTTGAGTTGCAGAAAGCTAAGGAGGAAGTCCAGCTGGCCAGGGAGGCAGCCGAGGCTGAGAAGAAAGTTTCTTACCAGCTTGGTGTGGAGGAAACCGAAATAAGGCTTGCCGAGGAGCTATCAGAGGTGTGTCAGGACTACTGTGACGTGACATGGGACAAAGCCCTGACCGTTGCAGGAATCCCCGCCGACTCTGCTTTGAGGCTACCGGGGAGCATTTATTACCATCCATAGATCTGTGAGATCCCTTCTGCCTCCTCTCCTCTTGCCCCTGCCCCAGAGTCTTATGAGCAACCTTTGGCAATCCCAAATGCCCTCCCTCTTCCTAAAATTTCAAAGGGATCCAGCCAGGCTAGTGACCGAGACCAGGAGGCTAAGGGAGAAAAAGGCAAGGACAAGGACAAAAGGAAGAAGCCATCTGCCAAGGCCAAAGATGCCGCCAAAGTGAAGGAAGCAGAGGCCGGAACCCAAGAGACTGATCCTAAGGCCAAGGATGCTCCTAGCTCTCAGCCAAGCCAAAAGGAGGACCCTCCTGTTAAAGCATAGCCCTTAGGATTCACCCTTCTTTTCTTTTTCTTTTTTGTAGTAATTTGAAAGAAAATTGTTTTGTTGTTATTGTTTTTTTATTTTTTTTATAACATCGCAATAGTGTGTTCAATGTATATTTTGTTTTATCATTTAATAAGAATGTGCTTCTGTTCATCCTTTATTCTTTTGCCTCGTGTAGTTTTGATGTCATTGTGACTTCAATTAAGGCAAATAATCATACGCCACTTATAATTTGATAAAGTGTTAGGAGTAAAGTTGCTAATAAAGCATGTGTGTTGTAAACTGAATCTTAGATAATGAAAATTGATATTAATGGACTTATATCATGTGGAGGAAAGTGATAGAGACAAATAATTTGTATATTACTATTTACAAGTTTAAATTTAAGTAATAAAGGTAGACAACCTTACGTTACATGTAAATATTTCATGTATACAAGTTTAAATATAAGTACATGCCCTTAAATATTAATTTCATCCTAATATGTGGCCTATAAAATATGATATGCTTTAAGATCTGTCTAATACTTGAAAAACTGCCATAAGTTATTAACTCCCCCTAAGCCAGTGATCCGAGGAGCCATGCAAGACTTAGGTTTTGTTTAATAAAAAGTTGCCATAAGTTATTAATTTCCCCTAAGCTAGTGGTCTGAGAAGCCATGCAAGACTTAAGTTCTGTTCAATACTTGAAAAGTAGTCATAAGTTATTAATTTCCCCTAAGCTAGTGGTCCGAGGAGCCATGCAGAACTTAGGTTCTGTTTAATAAAAAGTTGCCATAAGTTATTAATTTCCCCTAAGCCAGTGGTCCGAGGAGCCATGCAGGACTTAGGTTCCATTCAATACTTGAGAAGTTGTCATAAGTTATTAATTTCCCCTAAGCTAGTGGTCCGAGGAGTCATGCAGGACTTAGGTTCTGTTTAATACTTGAAAAGTTGCCAGAAGTTATTAATTTCCCCTAAGCCAGTGGTCCGAGGAGCCATGCAAGACTTAGGTTCTGTTTAATACTTGGAGAGATTGAGTAACATGAAATACAATGTTTTTACACAGTAAGAGAATTCACTTGATAAAGGAAAATTTTTATTAATAATAATACATTTTCAGGTTGTTTACATTCCAAAGGCGTGGTATTACACGTTCATCTAAGTCTTCAAGGATCTCCTATACCAGCCACAGATGTGATGTGATATGGTCCTTCCTAATTGGGTCCTAGCTTTCCCTATGCTGGGTTCTTTGCAGTGCCCAAGACTTTCCTCAATATCAAGTCACCAGGTACTAGTGGCCTTAGCTTTACTTTGGCATCATAACCTTGCTTGAGTTTGTGTTGGTAGTACGCCAATTGGACCATTGCATTTTCTCTTCTTTCTTCAATAAGATCCAAGCCCCTTTCTAGCAAGTTGTCGTTACTACTTAGACTGAACGAGCTGGTCTTTAGCGTTGGGAAACTTGTCTTTAAGGGAATGATAGCCTTGGCTCTATAAGTCATTGAAAAGGGGGTTTCCCTTGTTGATCTGCGAGGCGTGGTTTGATATGTCCACAAGACATGTGGCAGTTCTTCCACCCATTTTTCATTTGCATCGTTTAGCCTTTTCTTGATTCCATTAACTATGACCTTATTAATAGCCTCGGCTTGTCTGTTTCCTTGAGGATAGGCTGGGGTAGAATATCTGTTCGTAATTCCCAATTCACTACAATATTGTCTAAAGGATTTAGTGTCAAACTGAAGGCCATTATCCGAGATGAGGGAGTGAGGGACCTCGAACCGGGTGACAATATTTTTCCAGATAAACTTCTTGGCGTCCACATCTCTAATGTTCGCCTCATCCTCAGCCTCGTTATTCGTGGCTGAGAATCCTAGTCTTAGTGATTTCTCAACGGTGAGCTTCTCAGGCGAGACCAAAACTAGCCTCACTCTAGAGCCCATTTGATTTGCCACACCATCAATATATACCTTCCAAACGGGAGGTTCTTGCAGGGAGATTGTGCCAACCGATTTTCCATCCATGTTTTGTGTTGTTGACATTTCCTCCAACGCAGGTTCAGTGAACTCGGCCACAAGATCTGCCAGTATTTGACCCTTGACAGAGGTACGAGGCATGTATTTGATGTCAAAAGCCCCTAGGACGATGCCCCATTTTGCAATTCTCTCCGTGTAATCAGCACTTCGAAGTATGGCCTTGAGTGGAAGTTGAGTTAGGACAACTACTGTGTGTGCTTGAAAGTAGTAGGGAAGCTTTCTTGTACCATGTACCATTATTAGGATGACCTTTTCCAACGACAGATAGCGAATCTCAGCCTCATGCAGTGATTTGCTCATATAATAGACTGGTCGTTGTACTCCATTATCAATTCGTATCAATACCAGACTCACGGCGTGGGAGGTAACCGCGATATAAGAGAACAACACTTCGTCCGTCAAAGGGCTGGACATGATAGGTGGCCGAGACAGGTACTCTTTAAGTTGCTAAAATGCCAAGGCACATTCTTCAGTCCATTCAAATCTTTTCCATTTATTCATCAATAGGAAAAAAAGGCTTGCATCTGTCCGCGGATCGAGAAATAAACCGATTTAAAGCAGCTGTCATTCCAGTGAGTTTCTAGACTTCCTTAGGATTCCGAGGTGGTTGTAAATTGTTTATTGCCTTAACCTGGTCGGGGTTAACTTCAATTCCTCGGTGGGTCACCATGTAGCCCAAGAATTTTCCTGACCCCACCCTAAAGGAAGATTTGGAGGCGTTAAGGCACAATTTATGTTCTCTCAGTGTTTCAAAGATGTTTCTTTAATCTTCCACATGACTGGGTACCTCCTTGCTCTTCACTACTATGTCATCTATATAGACTTCAATATTCTTGCCCAACTGAGATCCAAACATCTTAGTCATTATTCTTTGATAGGTGGACCTTGCATTTTTCAGGCCGAAGGGCACCACCTTGTAATGGTAATTTCCAGTGGGAGTAACAAAAGCTGTCTTTTCTTGATCCTCTAGTGCTAGCGGTATTTGATGGTACCCTTGAAAGCATCTAAGAACCTCATTTGACGATGGCCTACAGTAGCATCTACCAGCTGGTCTATACGAGGCATAGGAAAGGGATCTTTGGGACAAGCCTTGTTTAAATCCGTGAAATCTACACAAACTTACCATTTTTCGTTCTTTTTCTTTATTACCACAATATTGGCCAACCATTCAGGGTAGAAGACTTCTTTAATAGCCCCTGCCTGCTTAAGGTTTGCCACTTCGTCTTTGACAGCATTAGAATGTTCTCTGGACAAGCACCGAGGAGGTTGCTTTTTGGGGATAACGGATGGATTGACATTCAAATGGTGACAAATGAAGCATAGATCCACCCGTGGGGCTTCCTAGGAATTCCACGCGAATACGTCCGCGTTTTTTCTCAGAAATTTGATTAACTTTTGTCTTTCTTGGGGAGGCAGTTGGGATCCGACCTGAAAGAACTTCTCCTGATCATCACCAATAGTAACCTTTTCTAGATCCTCGCATTCTGCCTCGTCGGTTGATTCATCGTTGGTTGATGTCGGAGTTCTTGATTGCTATAAGTTCCTTTCAGAAGAGGCCGAGGACTCTGCATTTGGTCTGTGTAATATGGCAGCCACCATGCATTGCCTAGCCATGGATTGGCACCCCCACAATCTTTTTAACCTGGCCGTGGGACGGATACTTCATTTTTTGGTGGAGGGTGGAAGAAACGGCTCCTAAGGCGTGGAGCCAAGGCCTGGCCACAATAGTTGTGTAGGGTGAATAGGAGTCTACCACAATGAAATCCACCTCCACTATTTCTAAATCAGTCTGTATGGGTAATCTAATCTGGCCTTTGGGAATGACCGTTTTTCCTTCGAAGCTCACCAGGAGGGAATCACAGGCCGTTAGGTCCTCGGGTTTCAAATTCAGCCCCTTGTATAGGTTGGGATACATAATTTTGACAGCACTGCCCTGGTCCACTAGTACTCTCTTAACATCATATCCCCATATCCTGAGAGTGACCACCAAGGCGTCATCATGGGGTTGGATGGTTCCAATCTTATTCTCGTTCGAGAATCCCAATATCAGCCAGATATCCATCTTGGCCCTTTTTGGCCCCAAACTGGAGTCCTCGGCAGGCAGTCGAGACACAGACATTACTTTGGACGGAGAGGATCCAGTTCTTCCTAGAGCAGCAAAGATGACATTGATCGTTCCCAGAGGGGGTATTGAAGGAGCATCCATCCGGGAGTCCAAACCAGTTTGCTCCGACCGACCATTAGAATGGTGCAAGAGCTCTTTTAATTTTCCTTCCTAGACCAGCTGTTCTAAATAATCCCACAAATTCCTACACTCTTCCGTAGTATGTCCCTGGTCTTGATGGTATTGGCAATAGAGGCTCGGGTTTCGCCTCCCAGGGTTTCGGCCATCTTGTTCGGCCATTTAAAGAATGGTTCATTTTTTATCTTCTTGAGAACTCAATGCTCTAGTTCTCAAAATACTGCACTAACCACTTGGGCGTTAATAGGTCTTGACAGTCCGACATAATCTTTCCGAGGTCGAACGGTATTAAATCGTTTCGACCTGAAATCCCTCTTCTCGTGAGGGATAACCTTCGCTTTGCCTCTTCCTTGTTGCTGATCTTCTTCAACCCTCTTGTATTTATCAATCCGGTCCATAAGTTGGCGTACACTGGTAACAAGTTTGTCAGTCAAGGATTTCTTTAGTCCATGCTCATTAGGGAGGCCGACCTTAAAAGTACTGATGGCTACGTCTTTAAAGTCGCCATCTATCTCGCTATACATCTCCCAGTACCTATTTGAGTACATTTTCAAGGTTTCACCTTCTCGCATGGATAGGGATAGTAATGAATCCAAGGGTCTAGGTACCCTACTACACATGACAAAGCGGGAACCAATGGCTCGAGTAAGCTCCTTGAAGGAGTTTATGGAATTAGCCCTCAAACCATTAAACCACCTCATCGCCATAGGTCCTAGGCTGGAAGGAAATATCTTGTACAACAAGGCCTCGTCCTTTGAATGGGCGGCCATCCGCTAATTGAACTGACTCACATGTTCTATAGGGTCTATTTGACCATTGTAAATGAGGAATATAGGCTGATGGAAGTGCCGCAGAAGTTTAGCCCCTTCTATCCTGCGTGTAAAGGGGGACTTAGAGATTTAACTTAGTGCCTTGTTCATAACGTCGTTTCCCACATCTTTACGAGGTGGGCTGTTATATTTTCGCCGGTGGTGAAGCTCTTCATCGCAAGAGAAAGATTCGCTCGGCAGAGTTCTTGACCTTTGCCTATAGCTAGTGTCATCTTCATCATTAGAAGAGCCATCAGAACTGGGAGGGGACCGCTTTCGTTGCACATGACGTAGTTTCTTCTTTAAATCATCAATTTCCCTTTGCATGGCTTTATTATCGTCTCGCCTTTGGGATACGTGACTTCCTCCTCGAGAGTGGCTTTTACTCATATGAGTAGTACACATACTACCCTCTCGATATTCTTCCTGATCTCGTTCACATTCAAGATTGAGAAAGTCATCTTGTCGTTGAGAGTTTGCGGGCTTTGCCTGGTGTGGATTCGTCTAGTGTTGACCTGATCCTTCCATATTTGACCGTTATACTCACTAATGCACAAGTCTTCCCCATAGGCGACGCCAATTGTAGGGTCTCAATTTGTGGTCCAAACATGTAGTATAATGGCCCAATGAGCCCAAAACAATAAATTTGTAGAGAGTGAGTTGGAAAACTGGGCCTTAATAAATTTGGGCAACAATTATCACAAGTTCAAAGAAGATTTGAATTAAACTTCAAAAATAAATAGGAACAGACTCTCAGTCCAAGGAGCTTTGCTTTCATATAGATTCATTCTCCCTGCATATAATTGTAAATAAGCTTGTTATCCTTTTCTCTAGAATTTTCCCAATTCTCTTTCATAGAGGATTCTTTACATTATATAGCTCCCTTTGGATCATCTTAACCCTACACTTGTCGATTGTTTAAGATATCACTTGAGTACTTATCCCATCAGACACCTCTCTTGGTTTTCTGTGAGTTGTAGTAGTCAGAGCTTCACTGTTCAGATGTCTTCTCCACATAAATGCGGCCAGGTTAGTGGTTACAGTGAATTTAATGTGGTGTTAGTAGTTTTTCCTTAGATATTTTTGTGTTCCCCCCCCCCCCCAATTTCTTGCATGTTCATAAGACATGTCCTCATCTCTTGAGCTTCTTGGAAGGTTCCTCCAGCTGCTAGGATACAAATTCGAGACATGCTAGCCATATCCGAGAAGGGTTTCCTCCTCGGACATTCCTCCAGGTGTCTCTTACCTATGAGGTCCTACACTGGGCCTTTATTAATCACTGGTATCTCCTCGAATAGTTTAGTGTCCTCGGATAGGCCCATGGCTCAATATATTATTTCAAGCCTCTGCCCCTACAGTACCTTAGGTGCTATTTCTTAGATTTTTTTTCCCCCTTAAAATTCAATCATGTGGCTTTTTCTTTTGGGATAGAAGTATATTTTTAGTTAGGTAGCCACATGACTGAATTTAAAAAAATGAAACCTAAAGAACAACACTTAAGTACTGCACCTAAGTTTTTCTCAAATTCAAAATACATGGATAAAATTTTTGTGCTATTAAAATTTGGTGGGAGTATTTTAGACATTGTAGAAGGAAACATTTTAGGAATCATAAGATTTGAAAATGGTTTAACTGAGAGAGTAACAATTAGGGTATATGCTCAGTTTTAAAGTTTAGGGAGAAATGAAACTACCCCAAGGGCCTAATTTTTATTTTTTTACTTTTGGTGTAATTTTTATTATTTTTTTTTTTTTTACTTTAAATTTTAAACAATGTGTAAAAAAATAAAAACAAACAAGAAACCTTAGCCAAGAAAATTGTGCGTGAAAAAGTGAACTTTGATAGGAATACAACAAAATATTACAAAATTTTCACAATATCTCTATTTTCAACCATGTTAGATCTCAATCTAATATTTTATTTTGACTTATAAAAAATTAACACCTTAGTAGTTGTGAAAATATTGTGATAACAATAAAATGTCACGACATTTTCACAATACCTTTATTTTTAGTTATGCTAGATATCAGTATGATATTTTATTATTTTATTTTATTTTTACCCCTAAGAAATTGACACATGCATCACAATATTTTCAGAATATCTCTATGTATACATTGTACTTACAATGTAAATTTATACTGTAAACACATAAAATTTGAAAAATTTTGTACACATTTGCAAAATTTATACAATATTTACCTCTTTTTGCAAATTTGTATAATATTTGGCACTATTTGTGTGTCTATAATGTAAGTTTACATTATAGGTATAGAGTAAACATATAAAGATCCCTAAAGGAAAAAAAAAAAAAGAAGAAGCTCAAACCAAGCTTGTGTGTTTAAGGGGAGAGTAGAGAGTATGGATCATTAAGTAGATTCATAACTTCTCCTTAATAATTTGAATGATTAGCTCTCAAATGACTCCTTTTATCACTTTTATAAGACAATGCTAAACCTAAGACAGAATGAGGAGAATTTTGGTAAGAATGGGGTGTGTAGATATTTTCCATGTGATTTTCGAATGGTTTGAAATGAGGTTGGGGAAATTTGTTTTATCTAAAGGCTTAGAAGGTCAAAAAGAGATTGGTGGTTTTGGCCAACTAGCAATGGCCATAATCATCCACTATATGAAAATATAGTAATTTTAGAGTTCTTGTCTTTGAGTGGTGTATGCTACTTTCAAAATAGCATACATTGGTTCGGAATTTTCTTGATGGACTTTTAAATGGGTTTCAGCCTTAAGGAATGAACTGTTAGGACTCACATTATTGACCATTTTGGTAGAGATTGGTGTCTTGATATCTTTTAGGTATCGTCTGACCATTTGTCAAACTAGTCCAAATTTGGTCAATGAGAATTTTCTTGTAGTTTTGGCCTTTGATATGTGAATTTGGTTTATTCAACATCCGAATGGGGAAAACCAATCTAATTCTTGTCATTTTCATAGCTTTCGAATAATGAATAAATAAATATGATTTTTGAGATTTTTTGTATTCAATTCTAAATACTAACACAAAAATTGAGGACATATGATAACTTTTTAGGGTCGGCTTTATAGTATAGACAAATGAGGCAGTTGCCTAAGACCTCTAAATTTTAATCAATAGAGTTATTTATTTAATTTTAATAGTATTAATTAAGCCCAAATATTAGCCAATAAATAAAATGATATTTTTTTCATCAAATGAAAAACACAAAGAGAGAGAGAGATGTTACGTTCACAACATTTTCGTAACCAATCCTAAGTGGTAGTTTATTATTGGCTATTATTAGTGGGTAAAAAAGTAATTTTAGTGGTGGATTCAAATTAGAATTGATAACTAACTTAGGATTTATTCTAAAAATGTTGTGAATATTTCTATAAAAAAAAACACAAAAATTTCATAATATTTTTCACAACAGCTGAGTTGGCAAGTTTTTACTAGTTTTTATCTAAATCCACTACTAACATCATTTTTTTACTTGCCACTACCAATTTGCCACATAATAGGTGTGAAAATTTTTGTCAAATTTTTTATGACTATAGATTTTCTTAGAAAAAAATTCTATATGATTAATTTGTAATTTTGCATCTAAAACAAAATAATAGAGTTTAATTAATATTTAATTTTTTTAAAACATCATATTTAAATATAAGGGAAATTACACTTTGCCCACCTGTAGTTTGCCTGAAAAACACTTTGTCTACCTATGGTTTTAAGATTGGCACTTTACCCACCTAAGTTAAGATCCATTTGTCTCCCACTACCCACCTCACATCTATTAAAAATATGAATAAATTTATATTTTTACTACCATTTTATATTTCTCTCATTTAAAAATATTAAAAAAAAATAAAAAAATCAAGAGAAAAGAATATCTAAAAGCTAGGTTTTGTAAAAATTAAAACCTAACTTTTAGATATTCTATCAACTTTTACCCCAATTGTTGGAGCAAATGCCATTTACCCCATTTGGTTTGGTCATAAATTAACCTATATGGTATATGACAGTGGATATATAAAAAGCAATCCTACTTCAGTTTTGCTACATCTAATAAGACTGGCAGGAAGATCTCTTAAGCTTACAATGAACGAATACAGTCAAACCTCAACATACCTTGAAAACTCGAACCAGCAAAAGTGAAATGAGCAAACATTAAAATTTGCAAAACAATATTATAATGTAACTCAGCTAAAAAAATCAAAATAACATACCAGGAAGCAATCAATGCCCACGGTATTAACCATGTGTTGTTATCATATTGAAAAGATTTTATTTGCACCTATAAATTGTGTCATTTGTGTTCAGATTTCTTCACCTGGGATTTGGAGGCTTCCCACTTTATGGGCAAAACAATATAAAAACCCAACTTTTTTTTTTAATGTGTTAAAATAGAAGATCTAAAAATTGATAAAAAAGAGATCTAAAAATTAGGTTTTAATTTTTACAAAACCTAGCTTTTAGATTTTCTTTTCTCTTGATTTTTTAGTTTTTTATGTTTTGAGGGGAGAGAGACATAAAAAGGTAGCAAAAATACAAATTTACTCATATTTTTAACAGAGGTGAATGACGGGAGACAAACGAAACTTACCTTATATAGGTAGGTAAAGTATCAATTTTTAAACCACAAGTAGGCAAAGTATTTTTCAAGCTAAACAAAAGTGGGCAAAATTTAATTTTCTCTTAAATATTTAAAAAGCCTCAAATCAATTTTCGCCTAATGCCCCAAAATACATCAAGCTGTCCTTGTAACGTGCTAGACTTGATGAGATACTACAACTTTCATGAATTTTCGCTAGCGACAAACTAACTTGCATCTCATTTTTGGATTGTCTTAGTTAATTTTTGACTAAAATCTTAGATATTACTCGTTTGCAATTTCTTTTAGGTAATAAGTACGAGGGTGTATCTCATATATCTCATATATATATATATATATATATATATTTTTTTTTTTTTATTGTATAAAAAAAATGTATACATTTGGGATATAGATCGAGTGCAATAGTCATGCAATGATAAATCAAACTGATACTAAAAAGCTAAAAAATCACTTTTAATCTCACTCTTAGGACAAAAATGAATAAAAAAAAAATTTACCTTCAATTTTTTTACTACTTATACTTTTTCACCCATTCTAAAAAAAAAACCACGCTAATTGCACCAAATCTAAATCCTTATATATATATATATAACCAAAACTTTTGACTTTTGGTTGACCTCTTCACAATTTTTCACATCAACATTTTTTATTTATATTTTTTAATTTGATTTAATTCTTTCGATTTTATAGCACCAAATTGGAGAAAACTTATTAAATTTCTAAAAAAAAAAAAAAAAACAAATTCAGTTGTTTGGTGCCATACAACCACTATACTTAAAGGAGACCTATATTATTACCTAATTAGAAAATTTTTAGATAATCCTAACAAACTATATAATAACTCCATTAATATAAATCTATCCAAAAAATTGGAATATATCTTCATTAATTTGATAATTTCTATGTTGATGACTTAAAAAAAAAAAAAAAACTATCATATTTCCTTATATCTATCAATCACATTTTCTTTCTCTTTTTCTTTTTTAATTTTTTATAATTAACGTTGATTAGAAATTATAATTTCAATAGGATTTAAACTCTATATTATATCAAATGAGACTCAACAAATATATATATCATTTTTAATTTCAATAGGATTTAAATTTTATATCAAATGGACTCTACCAACATATTGATCCTTTAAAAAAAAATTTATATATCCAAATTTGATTAGGAATCTATAACAAGGGAGTCAATTCCGTACCGGCAAGCAAACCGGTACATATAACCCCCCTGTTTCGTACCGGAAAAAATACCGGCCGTACCGGCCAATTTTGAGCAATACTGGCCGGTACAAATTTTTATTTTTATTTATTTTTATATTTTTATTATTATTTTTTTCAAGTTTTGTAATTTTTGAATTTTTGTTAGGGCAGAATGATAACTTATTTGCATTAACTTATTACTATTATTTGTTTTCTTAGTATGCAATGGTAACTTTTAATCTTTCTATTTTTTATATTGTGTTTTTTTTTTTTTTTTAATTGATACTAAAGTCTAAAACCATAAATAATTAGTTCTGAATTAAGGAAATGTTTTATGATAAACTTTTATATTTATTAATACACACACACACACACACACACACACACACACACACACACACACACACATACATACATCATATATATATATATATATTTATTGATAAATATAAAAAATAGCGGTAAACCCGAAACGGTACATCAGTATTGACCAGTATCCGAAATATATCGTACCACTGGTCAAATTGGTACAGCCTCCGGTACGGTATTGACTCATTTGATCTATAACCCTATATTATATTATAAATAATTTTTTTAGGAATTATTTGTTACAATTTCAACTTGGCTTTTCATTCCTATATTATATTTTAAACAGTTTTTTTTTTTTGGATTATTCTTCCAACACCACTTTGCTATACAGTCTCTTGCTTTGATTTTGGTTCTTAGAGCGCCTTCAAAACAAAAGGTATGTAAAGTTTTCTTATTAGATTTAATGTTAACATATATGAGAGATATTGTGTTTTTATTTTTGGAATTATTTACGTTCATGTTTATGTATGTATTGGGTTTAATTGAATTGGAATTATCTTTGAAACTTTGGTTTTGATTGAATAATGAAAATGATAGAAGAAGTATGTTTCCATATTTGGATTCTTATGTATATGTGTTATAGTTTAAACTTGGTATTTGAATTGTTAAATTGTTAATTCACAGTTTCATTGTTGATCTATTAATCATGAAAAATAATATTGCTATTTGCAACCATCATGATATGGTATCAATGATGTGATCATTTTGAATACTTTTTGATGATGCATAGAAAATCAGTAGGCTCAATGCTTCGGGCTTCAATGATCTAGAAGGCCTAAAAAGGAAAACAAACAATCAAAGGAGATTGGTGGTGATCGGCCAAGAACCCTTCGATACTTAAGTTAGTTTCTCTCTGAATTTCTAGAGTTCAAACTTTTTGGGAATTGTCACACTTACCTTCGTTTGATGTAGATGAGTGTTTATAGAGTATACACTAGAAGTGGTTACTTGTCTAGTAACTTCCCCTATTTTTTAGGAGGTCGAAAGGTTCGAGGTTAACTTCCACAACCGCCATGGAAGTTAGATTATTTGATCTTATTTTCCATAACCGTTTTTGGAAGTAATTAGTAAGAACTTGTAGCAATGAACTTTGATTTTTACTCATGCCTCGGAATAGGAACATGTGGTTCACTCCATTAACTCGTGTAGAGAAACATGCTTGGAATTTTCGTCTGGGGGTCATCCAAGCGTCTTTGTTGATGGACGACCTTTTCACAGACGACTGCTTTATAAAGAATGCCCATTCTTCTATACTTGGAGACCACGGACGACCCTTATGGACGAGCTTGGAGTTGGGTTATTTCATAGTACACCATCACTTTTCTTTAGAGTTTAAATAGAGTCTATTTTATGATTAAAAATATTTACAATTAAAAGACTTTTGAAATTACATTTAAATAAAAAAAAATTATTGGATACGTTGGATCTTAAATGACTTCTATTAAACTTCATCATTTATGGCATCATTAAAAAGAAAACTCATATAGATAGGTATTAGGATATTATTTAGAACCATCATAATGGACTAACATATTACGCATGGTATGAATCTAACTGTAACATCCTATGCTATAAAATAAAAATTGGACCTATGGTTATCTTCTCTTTACAAAAAATGGTTAAATTCTCATTAATTGTGATAGTTCACTTTTAGGTAAATATATATATATATATATTGAGAAACAAAACTGTGATTTTTATTAAGTTGAAGGCAAATCTGCCTTATACATTTCAAAACAAAGGGATGGAACATCCTCCATCCAAATAGAAAAACCTGTGACATGTCGTGCATGCCTAGCAAGGTTATGAGCTACACTATTTCCTTCTCTACCCACATGCTGAAATTTTACATGAGTAAGTCGATTAGCCAATTCATTTGCCTCTTTTATGAGAAAGTTGAGTGGAGCAAAGTTTGGCACCTGATTTGTTAAGCCTCTGATGACAATGCTAGAGTCGCCTTCAAAAATAATCCTATCAAGACCAATTTCTGCAGCAAGTTCCATTGCCCGTGTGGCTGCAAGTGCTTCCATCTCCACCACCGAGCTAGCCATAAGAAATTTAAAATTACATTTCTAAATATTTCTTGAACATTAAATTTTATTTTAATTATTTTAATAATTTTATATTGTAAAAGAATAAAATTTATACATTACATACAATCATTACTTCAATTACATTCTAAATGATGGAGGATATGAGAAAGCAATTTGTAGATCTATTATGAAGATAACATAGATTAGATTGGTAGTGGATAGTAGATTTAATTGCAGTTAAGTATTGTGTGAAGTCATCCCTATAGAATAGCCTATGTCGGGATGTGTCATGTGAAACCAATGATATGAAAGAATTTTTTTTTTTATAAACTATTATATTGAACAAAAAATTACTTATTTTCATTCATTTTCAAGTTATACATTTTTTTAAATCAAGTTATAGACCTTTAAGCAAAATAAATATTTTTAATTTTTATTTAACTATCTCGTGCATCATATGAGTTAGCGACTAGTTATTAATTATAGTAAGACTTAGGTACAGTACTTAGGTGCTATTTCTTAGGTTTCCTTTTTAAGATTCTGTCATGTAGGTTTTTTCTTATGAGATGAAAGTGTATTTTCCAGTTAAATAACCACATGACTGAATCTTAAAAGAAAAACTTAAGAAACAGTACCTAAGATACTGTATCTAAATTTTGTCATATTAATGAATTATTATTGTCGTACACAAGAATAGCAATAGCCACTCATATTATAAAGTCTACCGGATTTAGAGAAACAACAAAAATCTGAAAAGAGGAAAAAAACACAAAAAAGGAACAGTGAATCCATCCCCCAAAAAAAGGGAACAGTGAACATAAAAAACGGTGACGTTTCAAATACTGATAGTAAGCGCAATGCGCACCCTAATCTTCCTTAGCGGCCGCGCACTTTAGCCCCAAAACCCCTCTCGTTCTCACCTCTCTGCAACTCTCTCTTATATACACACAAACAGACAAATTTCAAAAAAAAAAAAAAAAAAAAGAGAAAAAATTTAAAACCCTAAAAACCTATACATATAGAGAGAGAGAGAAAACACAAAATATAGAGAGAGAAAGAGGGAGAGGGAGAGAGAGAGAGAGAGTGTGTAGTATAAATCGTGTGTTTATATATGTGAGAGACTGTTGAGATAATGGGAAGTACCTTTCTCACTCCACCAGCAAAGCGTCCGAACTCCACACTCTACGCCTCCTCCACCGCCACCACCATGCCCGACCCGAACCCGAATTCGGTAAACGGATCCTCGAAGCGGCACAAGCACCCGCCGCTGTCCGTTCCGCCCGGCCACGTGGCGTTCCGGCTGCTCTGCCACGCGTCGCGAATCGGCGGGGTGATTGGGAAGTCCGGCAACGTCATCAAGACCCTGCAGCAGGGCACGGGCGCCAAGATCCGAATCGAGGAGGCTCCGAACGAGTCGCCGGATCGGGTCATACTGGTCGTGGCGAAATCGAACCTGAGCAGCAAGCTGAGTTTGAAGAAGAGCGAGAGGAGCGAAGTTGAGGAAGACGAGGAGGAGGAGGAGGAGGAGTTGGAAGCATTTGGGAGGAGTGGTGAGGAGGTGGTGGAGGTGTCGAAGGCGCAAGAGGCGTTGGTGAAGGTGTTCGAGAGGATTCTGGAGGTTGCGGCGGAGAGTGACGGCGTCGGGGCCGGGGTTGGGGTCGTGTCGTGCCGGCTTTTGGCGGAGGCGGCTCAGGTTGGGTCTGTGATTGGGAAGGGAGGGAAAGTTGTGGAGAAGATTAGGAAAGAGAGTGGCACTAAAATTAGGGTTTTGTCCGACAAGTTGCCGGCTTGCGCCGCCCCTTCCGACGAGATGATTGAGGTATAGCTTTTCGTGTTTTTCGGGTTTTTATTACAATGTGTGTTGATATTTTTAGTTGGTGTGTGGTTATTTAGTTGAAATTTTTTGGATTTGCTGAGCTAGGTTGATTGTAGAGTTAGTGATGAATGACATTTTAAAGCATAGAGTAAACTTTAAACTTATGTGCTGTTGGCAGCATCATATTCTGGTCTTTCCTTTATAGTTACCTCAGTTGTTGGGATTTAAAAAAAAAAAATTATGTTTGTTATTACTCAACAGAGTTAAATTCTTTTGTATAATCCTTATTAAGTTCTTTCATGGGTATTGGGGGTTCAATAACAGCTTGTTTGAGAGTTCAATTGCAAAATGTTGGAAGGAGAATTGCATCACCTAGCACCTTTTTTCGGTTAGGATGTTGGTATATGACCAATTAAGTACTAAATCCTTCCAGTAGGACTGTAGGAGGGAATCCTAAAGATTGGTATCTTGTACGTTTACTTGGAAGACTTGGTTTAGTGAAAAGAAGAGCATTATGTGAATCAGGGTTTGGCTTTTCATTCAAAGTAACAAGCAGAGCTAGGTTGGGGGAATCTTATATCCAAAAGTGAAGTTCAATTGTAAAATTATTTTGGAGATTTCCATGGCATACAATTGTTGCAAGCAAAGTGTGGAATCAAGGGTGTGCTTAGCGTTTTGAGGCTGCGAAAGTATTGTGATCGTTACTTTAAATCGAAGTTCATATGCTTAGTTTTGTAAGAATACAAATGACAAGAGTATTGTGTTTATTACTTTATTTAGAAGTTGATCACACTTAGGATACTGTTTTGATCTTATTGAATAGAATGTGGGAATCTTGTGTGAAATTATATTTCATGTGGGATGGTGATTCAGATGAGTGCCTCTAGAGTAAAATTTCCTCATCTTTTTCCATCTTGTGGAGTCATCATTGTCCCATCTAAAGGCTCCCCCTCCCCCCCCACCCTTGCGGTTCATTTAACAATATTCTCTTCTTCTCTTCTTACTTATCAAAAAAAAAAAAACAATATTCTAACAAGAAGAAATCTAAAAGCTCTGTTAGCTTCTCCACACATTGAAAGGCTAACTCTTTTGATTACCATTGGTTTAGATGTTGGTTCCTTTTAGTGGAATGGGTTTGCGAAAAGAGTTGTTGAGATTTCTGGGTAGTTTTATTAGATTGTTAGAAGGCATTTCATTTTAACTATGATTTGCTTTGTCTAGGTAGAAATAAATGCTAGAACTTTTTAAGTTTTTATTATCACACCTCGGTTGGGGTCTTCACAACCACCCCCCCCCCCCCCCCCCCCCCAAAAAAAAAAACTTTTTCCTTTACGCTTTCTTTTCAAGTAAGAAGTAAAAATCTCTAGGGTGGTCTAGGTCTCTGATCTATTGGAGAAACTTTGGTCAATTTCTTTCCTTGTGCTTCTGTAACCTCTGATTTATAATATGAGGTTTCCTATTGTTTTAAATCTTAGATATTGCACTTCAATTTCTTGTTTAGGGAATCTGTTAATTATTCTTGTCTATTGAAGCCCCTCCTATAGTTCTGGTTGACTTTAAAAAAAAAAAAAATTTTTATGGGTGGAGAAACCTTTCATCCAGTGCTCCAATACACTGGACAGGACACAGGTGCAACACGTGGCCCTTTTTGTACAGGTTTCGTGTCAGTGCCCAGCACTGGACTCAAGCAAAGTCCATCTTTTATGGATGTTCTCTCAGAATTTTGGGGCTAATTGGACAATTATTTTTCTGAAAGGCTCCTTTTGTGTATGTAAAGATATTTCTTTTGAGAAGTGGGGAAAATTAGCTTTGAAAATTCACCAAAATCATGAAGGAGAACTTAGTTTATTCTTTCAATGGGTCAGTTAGGATATATTGAAAAACAATATTGTAATGCTTTTCAGAAAAATTAAATCTCTGTTATAGAGCCACCTTTTGAAAAGTTTTCTTAAATTTCCTGTTGAGAAAGAAGCATTCAATAAACCTAATCAATCGAAAGAGACAAATCCTAACTGATGAACTTGTTGAGTGAAAGTGAGGTTGTGTACATTTCAGGTTCAAAACATGGTATAATTTTTTGTAATATACTTTTTTTTTTTTGATAAGTAGCACACAAATTTTATTAAAAAGAACGCAGCCCAGTACATAGGAAATGTAAAAATGTACTTTTAAAAGAGGGAAATAACTTTTGTTGTATGAGAAGCCATAATTAGTTTTCCATTTTGCTTGTACTTAGTTGTTATCATTTAATTAATGGTTATGAGGTGGAATTGAAACAAGGAATTACTTTTTTTGCCAATGGGCTCTTTGCTCAGATGGCAATTCCTTCTCTCATAAAAATGGGTGGGGAGTTGAGGGTGTTGATTCAAAAACCCATTGGGTGCATGTGTAAGTTACCAACAGGAATATATATATATACATATTCAATTTTAATAATTGAGTATTCTAGTACAGCTTCCAGAGTGACAGTTATGTATGTTGATCCTATGCTTGTGCTTCCCTTCTATTGTATATTATTAGACAATATATTTCTGGTTGTGAAAATGGATCAACATTGTGGCAGATAGAAGGGGATATTTTGGCTGTAAAGAAAGCACTTGTTGCCGTTTCCCGCCGTTTGCAAGACTGTCCTCCAGTTGACAAGACAAGGATGGCTGGAAGCAAACCTCTGGAAGCAGTTGCCCGTGAGACTTTGCCTGAACTGCGTGTAGATCATATTCTTCAAAGGAACTCAGGGCTACCCACTATGCCAAGTAGCTCAATCAGTTATGCTTCAGGAATTCATCCATTGTCAGTAGAAATTGACAGGGTTCCTGCTCTGGAAACAAACAACTTATTTCAGGATGTTACTTTTAAGATTCTTTGTTCCAATGATAGGGTTGGAGGTGTAATTGGAAAAGGGGGTTCCATTGTTAGGGCTCTTCAAAATGAGACAGGTGCTAGTATAAGTGTTGGAGCTTCTATAGCTGAGTGTGATGAACGACTGATTACTGTTACTGCATCCGAGGTTTGTCAGTTTGTGTTTCTTTTTCATCTCGATCTTTCACGATTTACCTGTCCTTATTTATGGGTGTATTTGTTATTAAATTATTAATTGGTTTTATGGTTGGCTGTCTTGTGTAGAACCCTGATTCACGATATTCACCAGCGCAGAAGGCAATTGTTCTTGTTTTCTCTAGATCTATAGAGGCAGGCATTGAGAAGGGGATAGATTCAGGCTCAAATAAGGGGTCAACCGTAAATGCAAGGATTGTAGTCCCACATAACCAAGTTGGTTGTTTGTTGGGAA
This sequence comes from Quercus parvula, assembly GCA_030820535.1. NCBI lineage: Eukaryota > Viridiplantae > Streptophyta > Magnoliopsida > Fagales > Fagaceae > Quercus > Quercus parvula. Next base: position 31,992,817 of record JAUAME010000006.1, on the reverse strand, counting down.
AAGGGGGTGCAATAGTTTCAGAGATGCGAAAGGTTACAGGTACTGGCATACGAATAATTGGAGGTGAACAGGTCCCAAAGTGTGTGTCAGAGAATGATCAAGTGGTGCAGGTGTGAGTTACTTCTTTCTTTTCTTTTTTTTTTTTTCTTTTTTTTTGGAATGATAAGTAATATTTCATTCAACCAAAGAACCTGCTTAGCAGGAAATAAAACAGCCCTCAACAATGAGAAAATAGACGTATCAATTCAATACAGAATTAGGCTGCTTCCACACACAACACAAAATCCTATTTTGGATTGAATTTTTTTTATTTTTTTATTTTGCCACAACTCTGCCCCTTACATCAGCGATTCACTTCTTTTGTTAAGTACAATGGAAGGATGGAAAATAAATTTTATTGATTTTTTTTTCTTGGATGGGATTTCTGTCCAAGCGGGGACTTCCAGATTAAAAAAAATGGTTAAATGTTGCTTCATATTGTAGCTTGGAATTATAGAAAAAACACTATATGGATTTTGCAAGTAACGACCCAGTGTTTACTTTTCAGAAAAGAAAAAAGTAAATGACTCAAAAGTATGTTTGTTTAGGATCTTGCTGAGAATATAGCTGGCTGCATCCTGGCTTTGTTCCCTGTTAGGAGTTCCTGTTGATTACTTGATACACAGTTTTGGTGGGCAGTCTTGCTGAGCCTTGGTGAGGCTCCACGCCATCCAAAAAAAAAAAAAAAAAAAAAAAAACCTGGCTGCATATTCTTGATGACAGTTTTGTTTAATCCAGCCTAAAACAATAATTTTTTTACCAATATTTATGATATTAAATTAGCAATATTTTATGATAATTTTTTCATTAAAGCAGACAAAATTTTGTCCTTCAATTCCTCTCCAATGTTTTATTTTATTTTATATTTTTATTTTTTTGTTGGATAAGTAATGAAAATTTATTGAACCCAAATAAAATCACCCATGTACATGGCGGTGTACAGTCCTTTTGAATATTATAAATTATAGAGATTTTAATAGTTTGTTGCATTTTATATTTCATGTTTGGGTTTGTAATTTAATGTACTCATCCTTCAAAGAAAATTTTAAGCAAACTGAATAATCTGGATTTTTTAGTAAAAACTTTGGTTTATGGTGGCCAAAGTCAAATAGGATAATCTCTAAATGCAGCAAGGTCCTCATTTATGATTTCTTTATTTATTTGACAGATTTCAGGAGAGCTTTCAAATGTGCAAGATGCATTGTATAATGTAACTGGTAGACTGCGAGATAACCTTTTCTCAAGCACACACAACAATGTTGGAGCACGGGGCAGTTCCTCTATATTAACTGATACCAGCCCCTATGGAAGAATAAGAGATCCTGTCTCTCTTGGAAATCATCCATCAGTTGGTGTCTCTCATAGTCTCAGCCGACATACTATTACCCAAAGTACAGATCCTTTAGTTGGTGTTTCACATGGTCTCGGTCGACATACTCCTTTAACTCAAAGTATGGATCATCTTGGAATTTCCCATGGTTTAGATCGTCCTCCTTCACCAAGGTTATGGGCATCACAAGTGAGATCTCTCTCCCTCCCTCTCTCTGTGTGTAGAAGTTCTCATAATTTTGCTACTTCTTACGGGTGGGTTTGGTTGCAGTCAGCAGGTGGAGTAAATTTAAGAAGCAACCCTGATGTTGGCAGAGGATTGACTTCACTTAAAGGTGGCTTGGAACTAGGCGGGTCAGTAATACCCTACAAATAGCATGCATTTTATGAGTATTATCCATGCTGTAGTTGATTATCAAATAAGCAATATGTTTGAGGTCCTTTGATCATGATGCTTTCTTGTTTAGATCTGTTCTTTGCATTTACACTCAGATGCAAAGCTCTTCTGCTTGTTACGAATAAGACTTGGTTATTGTTACATCCAATGATATTGCACTATGAAGTGTTGAATGAGATCTGCAGAGTTTATGAAATATCCTGTTCAAGTTAAAATTTAAACAATGATGAGTGTTAATTTATGATCAACTCAGATGCTGTTGTGCCTTATTATCTTATATGCATTCTCACATCTTCTACCTAAATATCAGTTAAATTCACTATATGCACAGTTGTATCTGTGGCTGGGACCTTTTGCATGCCGTGCAGAGTTATAGTTGATGCTTAATGAATCATGTAAAGCCTCTATTTTCAAGTACACTGAAATAATAAATCGTGACTAGCATATAAGATGTGATCATACACTAGCAGCTTCCATAGCATCATTGCATGTACCTGCAATGATACACCTACCCTGTCCATGTACCTTCTAATGGGAAGGAGAAAAGAGCAGAGCATAAAAGATTTAGAATGTCTAAACTTTGTAATTGTATGCCCTTTTATTAGTTTGTGACACTTTCATTTGGTGTTTGCAGTGGAAGTAAATCTGCTATAGTGACAAATACAACCGTGGAGATCATGGTTCCTGAGGATGTAATCGGTTCCGTATATGGTGAGAATGGTAGTAATCTGAATCGTTTGAGACAGGTAATCCACACACTTTCATTTGAAAACTTTCGTAGCACTACTTCCATGTTGGCATTAATTGTGAATGCCCATGTTTAAGCTTCCCAAAAGTTGCCTTTTTTTTTTTGTGTGTGTGGATAATTTGATAGTTACAACGGGGAAAGGGGATTTTGAACCCTGGACATCTTAATTGGAAATACCAAGAGGTGCTAATTAAATAACAATGCTCTTGGCCCCAAAAGTTGCCCTTGATTTATTCTTTGAGAATGAATTATTTCAGAACTCTGGGAATGTACTGAAGTGGCTGCCAAAACACAGTTTACAACCTTAAAATCCTTCTCTCCCTCTCTCTCACTCTGACAAAAGGGGTTAGGGGTTGGAGTGACGATGAGTCTTAGTTTTTAAAGGATTAAGAGAACACTGACTTTACTCGCTGGAAAGCTTTGTTGTTTGGACTAGTTTTTAATATAAATGAAAAGAAAAAGAGAGAATTGGGGGGGGGGGGGGGGGGGGGGTGGGGTTGAGAGTCTCCTTAGGTTGCTTTTTCTACTCTCACCTCACCTTCCCACCCCCCCCACCTCATTTCTTTCCCATTCTTGTTTTCGTGGAATCCCAAGCTGCACTTTTTCTGATGCTTGCATACCATGGTTGCTACCAGTGTTTAATATTTAATAATCTGTGAGATCTATTCTTAGGACCTTGTACTTACTTTCTGGGTTTTCTCTTACCAGATATCAGGTGCCAAGGTCATAGTGCATGAACCTCTTTCTGGAACAAGTGACAGGATTGTCGTCATATCTGGGACACCCGATGAAACCCAGGCAGCTCAAAGTCTCCTCCATGCATTCATTCTCACAGGATCATCATAACAAATAATCCTCAGTTCATAGTGTTTCTCGGAGTACACAGCTCCAGTTTGTTGCTTGTATTAGTTGTTTTTTTTTTCTTTTCTTTTCTTTTTTGTCAAAATGTGTACATTAAATTAGGAAGATTCATCCCTTCTATTTATGCCAATCATGTCATTTTGGCTCTAATTGTTGGCTGGTGTATTTTATAGTGAGTAATTATTCCCCTTTGCTGATCCATATTTTAAGAACAGATAAAGACAAAAAATGTTTGAGCCACATTTCTATTTTTTAAAGCCTTGTACTAAATCTTTTACCCCAGAAAAGGCTTTGTCCTAAATCTTAGGCTTGGGTTTGCATTACGTCGTTGTAGCAGCCTAAGGTTTTGTAAGATGACCAAATTTCATTGCGGAATTTTCATTATTAGATCCAAGCTGTATGATCTTTAAATGAAGATCCTTAATAATTTTGTGCCCAACACGAAAATACATCAATTCCTATGGCTTGAACTTTCCCATGATTCAAACTAACCTGCATGTTCATGTCCTGAACGTATCTTAATGTCCAGATGCATGCATTAATAACTGAAGAGAGTTCATACGCTTCATATGGTACATAGTATAGTACCTTGTAGGAAAGGACATACATATTACATGGATTTTCCTCTTCTGAGCTCAAATTCGTGACATAGAAATAAAGGACAACAAACATAATATCAGAAGTAAGATACATCATAGAGCAGTACATCATGATTAACTTCAAAACCAGATCTGATGAGTAATGGCACACAATGAGATCTGATGAGTAATAGCACACATTTTTAAGTGACAACTGCATTAGTTGCTGCTGCCACAGCAGCCGGGGTGGGTTTGAGTATGATTTCCACGTTGTCATGGACTCCTTGCAGCAGTAGCTCCCCATCATATGTCAAAAATTTCCTCTTCTTTGCTGCTCTTAGTGTACCCACGAGTGCTTCGAATATGTTTGCACACTTATCATCATTAAACAATACGCCAAATGTAACCTACCAGACACAAACCGAAATTTTGCATTAGAGAACAAGAAAAAAAATTAACAGATTGAAGCGGTAATTCCTGACATTAAAATGAAGTAAAAGGTCATAATAGCAGAATCAGATGGGGAGAAAACATTATCAGCAAATAATGTCAGCTGCAGAAAAAAGGAATCCATCAAACCAAATTATTGACAGGAATTTTGAACAATATACTCTTAATATCTCAAAGCACACACGCACTTGCAGCATTGCAGATTATCACTCTCACTTTTTCTACGAAGGTAGCCAATTATTTTACTTTAACAAAGGTATTGAGCAAATAAAAGTCCATCTGGTTGATAATTAGAAGAATCCATCTTTTTATGCAGGGGGATAAAAGACTCAGTCTCTTTAAAGCATTTATATGCAGAAATTTAACCTTCTGACTTAAAATAAAATAAATAAAGAGTAATTCAACAATTTGTTAAAACTGCAATCATGGAATTAGAAGGTGAGCAGTCTACCTTCTCTATTTGCTTTATACCTTAAGTTTACCAGCACATCAATGATCTAGAAGGATTAGTAGTTTATGTTAGCAAGTTCACTGTGGAAATTTTGGATTGTTTAAAACAATTCAAGAATTTAAACTATATTAAATCTCTTTTGCTGGGAGACAATATATAGAATATTTACAAAAAAAAGAAAAAAAGAAAAGAAACTTATAAACTTTAAAAAACAAAACGAGTGGACTATAATAGAAATAATATGGAACAGAAACCACAGATGGCAGTAGCAAAGTATTATATGCTGATATTGGCTTAATCAAATTGGAAAGGCACCGACTGTGGAAGGGTAAGGGGGCAGTGGTTTTTGCACTCTACAAACTTCTGATGGGCATTTAATTAAGTAGGTTGCTAGAGACATTCTTAAAGCTCATTTTCTTTTCTTCAAGTAATAAGATATTAAGAATTCACATCGCAGTTGGCAGGTTTTGCAAGGTAACAGGTCAAAGGAGGTATGTAGAATGAGCAGGACACCAAGTAAGTTATGTCTTCAATAAATCATTTGCTATTCAAAGACTGCATATCAAAAGGGAAAACACGAAAGAAAAATGAAAGTCTCCATCTTTGCACTAAAAAAATGATCAACTTACTTGCAGTAAAATTTTTGTTGTCCAAAAGGATATACTCTCCATGATTTATGGTGTTACCAACATGAAGAAAACCGCAAGAAATCAAACAGTGATAACGATGAAAAACAAATCAAAACAGGCAATATTCAAACCCAACTCCAACAAAGGAGTCCTTAAGCACATAGCAATCTAGTTCATTACCAACGCTCCAAAATATACAAAATGTCTGCCAATTTTCTTAGATGTTGCCTAGCCTAGGCATGTAAAGAACCGAATTCACAACCTAATCCACTTGACATTTAGGTACAATAAATGAAAGCATGATCAACCATTTCCAAGTTGGTTTTTTCCCTCACATTCTGAAAATGAAGCACCAAAGTAGTCAACTAAAAACTAAAAAGCCCACACTATCATCCTTAATAACCGCCAACACCTGGACAAAGTGCATTGTCTTTTTCTGTGTTAACTAGCATTTCATTCAAATTCCTTATCTTATAAATTACATATATAGTATCGCACTAGTACTTCTACAAAATATACAAAGAAGTATATACATTATACAGACTGTCAAAACTTTTAAATGACATAGTACTAAATGTCTCTTTAGATTTGTAATATCTAATCTAAACCATGAAATGGATCCATTCCAAATAAAGATGATCATTTTCTATTTTCATTACATTAGTAAAGAAAACTATCGAAAAAGTATCCAAATTTTAAATTTGAGAAATAAACATCTTTAATTGCCAGAATGTGTGTGTGTGTGTGTTATAGATATATAATGATATGAGGCAATCCGATCACATTACAGAATTTGACATAACCCAAAAACACAAAAGCTTGGAGACCCAGTAGAAATAAGCCAAGAACTAGTAGAAAAATTTGTGTTTCAACTTCAAACTGTACAATTTTTTGACATTCCCATGAACAAAAGAAACCAAAGGAACACAGACACTGTTAGATCTCCCATATGGATAAGCTGCCAAAAATGAGCTACATATTACAGATCAGCCATTGACATGGTCCAAACAATCTAGATCCAGATCAAAATCACATGGTCACTTGTCAGAAATTCAAATACCATGCAATTCATGTCATGTCAGCCTATATATATATATATATATAGATATTCTCGATCTGGGTCTAATACAAATATATTGATATATAGAAAGAAAGAGAAAAAAGAAGGTCAAAATCTAAGTGAGTGTTGGAAAGGAAATGAAGAAAAGCTGAGAGAGAAGAGTATGTAGAGTCTAGACCTTGTAAGAACCATCGTCTTGGAGCTTGCCAAGCCTCTTAATTTCTTCTCTGAGTCGCTCAACTTCTTCTTCTACGTTCATGGTTTCTGTTTTTTTTTTTTCAAAATATTTTTTCTCTCTGACTATTTTTTGAGATATATTTATTAATTTATACACTATTATGATTTATGAGATGCAACAAACCATGGTAGATTGGAAATACGAGGAAGGTGACGTGGCCTATATTTGTTGGATTGGATTTTGTGCCAAATCTAGAGAATCAAATTTATATTTGTCTATGTTACTTTCCTTTTGGAGTATTGTTATATGTACATCTACCTACTATTTATAACAATTTTACAAGCTTGTACCAAAATCTTACAAGTTTTTATCTGATCTCACTACGAATATCACTTTTTTACTTACTAATAACAGTTCACCATATCAACAATCAATCTGATCTCACTACGAATATCACTTTTTTACTTACTAATAACAATTCACCATATCAACAATCAATCTATATCTATATCTATATATTACTAAAAACTGAAGTATAGTGTTTAATGTTGCTGCGTTCACGCTGCGCCACGTCAACAACTATGTCATCCCAATCCTTTTTTTTTTTTTTAAGTTTTTATTTTACCTATAATTTCATAACAATTTTTACAAATTTCAGAATAATAAATCCCAGCTCACTCTTTATCTATTTACTTCCACCATAAAACCCAACCCAAGGCCTTTGAACTTAAAGGAAAGATTTGAAACCGCGGAACCCTGAAGGGTTGTGCGTGAGAAGCATAGCGTGAGGACAACCATAGAGTTTAACACTATGCTTCAGCTCTACGGTTTCACAATAACGGTTTCAAGGACAACCAAAGAGTCTAAAAATCTCCCACCTTCCTACTCTACGGTTTCACAGTAATGGCCATTTATCTGAGTTCCTTCCTTGCTGTCTTCCTCTCCTCACAGTATATAAATACTTACGAAACTTAGCTAATTCGGTTGAGGTATCTCTAAACCCTAGTTCTTTTTGTGCTCCATTATTTTTCTTGATGTTTTTGGTTTCCCTTTTTACATTTTGTTACGGCCTCTTTCATGGTGTGGTGTGGTGTGGATGATTGTTATGGTTGCTATGGTTTTTAATTGGTGCATTGTCTGACAAAAGCTGCAGAAATATTGCCAATAGTTTGTCTTTTGATTTATATGGATTGACAGTAGTGGTTTGCTACTTGGTTTTGAACACACAAGTTAGTTTATGAGATTATAAGGAAGACAAACACACATTCAAAATTGAATCTTTATTATTGGCCCGAGAATTTGGGTCGCTGTGGGTCGTCCAAGACCAATTGGTTTAGGTGGGTTGATTCAAGATCACGAGCAAATATGGACATAACAATTGTCCAAAACTACTTAAAGTTGAATTTTGGAGAATTTGAGATAGAGTAAACCAAGCCCTTCAATTATGAATAAAGAGCTTTGATTGTTGAGAGATTGAAGCTTACATTGTCCTTGACTTGCTTAACCAATGGAATTCACTCACTATTTGCACTCACAAATACAATAACTTTTTGTCTAATTGCATATACCTATTTAGCTAGTTGGGACTACTTTTGTTTATTTTTTTTGGTTAGCCATTGTCTTTTACATTGTATTTTCAAACTAATAGAACCTTAAGAAAAATGCCCACCACAGTGTTTATACCTTTGCATTTTCTTTTGCAAGTTGGCACAAAGCCATAGTAGGACTTTTCCTAGGTTCTTCTATTTTTATACTTTCCTTTTTACCATTTTTCTCTTCCGTGTCTTATTTTTATGCTTAAGGGAGGTTTAAATTTATGAAATAGGTTATTGGTGGGATTAATACCCAATTAGTTGTGGTGAAATTGTACCTTCCGCCTTAGGCAACTGTGCCCACTGACCGATTGAAAATAACTTGGAATGTAAATGTTCAAAGCCCTGTTGTTTTGCAACTTATCTTTGATTGGACTTGGAATAGCTTATCATTTATTGAAAATTTGGAATTGAAAATCCATTTTTATGTTGGTTGATGCACTTATATTGGCTTCTTTCATTATTTTTCCCACAATATTCCTACCAAACTGAGGTTTGCTAGACAGCAACTATAGAGCAGAACAGTGAGACTATATAAGTTGCACTTTTGGTTTGGGAGTATCGAAGGCACTGTGAAAAAGTAAGAACACTTCTAGGGGGCCTAAAATCAACTTTTTGTTGCTCTTTGGGACCACGATTTAACTTTCTTGTGCATAGCACTTGGAATATTCTTTGGATCTTTTGTGATATTTTTTTCTAATGGGCACGTCCTAAACTATTGCAGGTGCAATAATTTCCTCAAATTGAGAAGTTTTAATTAACTGCAGACTTTTTTTAAAATCTATGCCTCTTATGTCATGTCACTACTATTTAAGCACGATGAACTAAGGAAAAAGAAATCAACATTGAGATTAGTGTCTACGACATTTTTCAGCAACCATCTTGATGCCTTAGAACATGGTTAATTAATTATTTCCTTGATGTAGCCTTATATAAATCATTAAGTTCAATAATTTAGTTGATTCTCAAAAAAGTTCAATAATTTAGTCTTCTTGTGAGGTCCATTCTGTGAAATATTTGCTACCAAAGGCCAAGCTTCAAAATATGGTTATATACATAATAGATTTCAAAGTACAAAAAAACAAAATTGGTATTGTTTTGGGTCTTTTGTCTACTGATCTCATTCAAAATGAAGGTGTTAGCTGCAGTTATAGCAGTTGGAAAATCAATTTTGGAGCAATAAGTTATTTAATGAATTTTTTGACCGAAATTCACATGCTTGGAAGTGGAAGGTTTTAAAAAAAAGTGAAAGAGTAAAAACAAAGGTAGATTAAAAGCAAAAAAGGAGGGAGATTAAAAAGAATGAGGTTGGTCTAAAAAACTATTATAGTTTAAGTTTTTGGGTTGGTCTTACCTTGTGTTATTTTAATTTTTAACCAAAATGCATAAAGACAAGAATCTCCAAATAGTCTTAGAAAAATGGTCTTCATGATACTTGTGTGAACTTACTTACCAAGCAGGAAGACACTATAGATAGATGCCATAAAATATTATATTTTTTTTTATTGTTTGAGTGTGTATTGGCATGTGAGTGTTTGTGTTCATTTATCAAAAGATTAAAAAAAAAAAAAAAAAAAAAAGGTCTTGGTGTTCAATGATGTGAACACTTGTCACCGTTTTGATTACTATTTTACTCACTAGTTGCTCACAAGTTACCTATTAATTTACATGTTTTTACACTGGATTGTTTTTTCAAGTATTTCTAACTTTTAATTATAAATAAAATGAAAAGGTTTTGCTAAAATATTCTTTATATTTTTATTTGGTTGTATTGGTTGTTTATATTTTCTATCAGTTGATTACGAAATATCTATTAAATTGCAAGTTCAACGGCTATAAAATGAAAAGGCTATGTTAAAATATTTTTTATATTTTCTTTTGGTTGTGTAGGTTGTTCATATTTTCTATTAGTTGATTACGAATTATATGTTAAATTTCAAGTTCAACAGCTAGATTGTTTCGTAAAGTATGTCCAACTCTCAATTAATGAAATGGCTATTATAAAATTGAGATTATATTATCTTTTGTTGTGATAAAATAATTTTTATATTATCTTTTGGTTTCTACCAAATTATAATGGATTATCTATTTAATTGCAAGTTCACACAAGTTGTAATATTTCTTCAAGCCTCTCTAAAATGAAATGCTTTGCTAAAATAGTTCTCATATTATTGGTAGGGTGTTCATATTATCCACCAGTTATTTGAAATGATCTTTTGCTATAATGACGGTTAAATGATGGTTGGTAGGGCTTAAGTAGTAATACATTGAAAATTATTCAAAATAATTTGAATTTAAAATTATTTAAAATTCAATATCAAAGCCCAACTGTTGAGAGGGCTTAAGCAGTAATACATTGAAAATTATTCAAAATAATAACCCAATCATAAAAAATAAAAAAATAAAAAAAAAAAATCAAAAATTTATCACGTGCAACGCACGGGTCCGCGACTAATATATATATATATATATATATATATATATATATATATAAGCAGAGACCTTATGCAGGAAAGCATAAGATTTTGCCATGTGGCACACTCTATGAAGAGAATTGAAATACTCTTAAGTCGTATCAAAGATAAGAACAAATTTATAAATAGAGACTATTTATTTCCTTTGGTTTAATGTTTCAAGATTACTTTTTGTTACATTTTTTATTCAATATTTTAAGACTACTATTTGTTTCATTTGGTTCAATATTTCAAGACTTTTCTTCTCTTTCACACACAAAAAACTCTTTGCATTTCCATTTACTATTTCCACTTTTACTCCTTTATATACACATGCCTATAACCCTTCATGCTACCCCATCTCAAATACACTCAAACAAAAAACGATGTCATTTACTTTCAACCTTTCAATGACACCTATGTAACTCCGACATTGTGGTACCAGTTAATTCTAACCCGTATGAGTAGGCTATGACAAAGGAAGGGAGCTTGCGTTTTTTATTCAGTGACGGTAGCTTACGATTTGATGTTGAAGTAAGACATTTTGGATTTTGTAAAGGTTGTAATTCGTTTTGAGTCTTTGGATGTTTGAGATTTTGGTTTGGGAAAGTCATTAATGTATTTTATTTTAGAACTAAAGAAAAAGAAACATTCTAATTAATTATTTATGAAGTTAGCTTCTTCTTCTTCTTCTTCTTTTTTTTTTTTTTAAATTTTTTTTAAAATTTCTTTTAAAATTTTTTTATAACTTTTTTATTTTAATTTTAATTTTTTTAATTTTGTGTTAGAACTCATAATTTGTAGGTTTCTTGGTAGGTTTTTTTTCCTGCCATTTTATGCAATATGAGCCATAGTGATAAAAATAAAAATTGATGATGATTTCAAATTATTTTCAGCTTTTTTAAAGGTTACGGAAGCCCAAATAAAAACTATTAAATTTTGATAAATGGATGTATTTTTAGCCAATTTCTTTTTCTTTAATCAAGTTTTTTTATTTTTTTTTATTTTTTTTTATTTTTTATGCTAATACTTACAAATAATTTCTTTAATTTCATTGAGACAATGAGTTGAGTGTTTGCAATTGAGGTCTCCATATTTGGTTGTGAGAATAGAATGGTTGAAAAAGTGTTTGAGAGGTTGTGTAAATTTATGCTTTAAATTATTATTTATAGATTTCAAAATCATTTAATTAGTTTAAAAAATAAATCTACTTTTAACGGTAAATATTATAATATGTTATAGTTTTATAGTGTTATATAATTTTTTAAAATAAAATATGAATTAAGAAAATAAATTTTCAAAGTATTCAAAAATATTGTGGCTAAACATAAATATTATACAACAAAATAAGTATTATATGATGGTTTTAATATACATAAAAATGATTTCAAGTGAAATTATAAAGTAGTCCGCGTATCGCGTGGGACATCATCTAGTTTATGAAAAATATTGTAAAATAGTTTGTAGCCCTAGAATTTTCATTTTCAAAATACGATAAACAACTAAAACCAATCATATAGTTTGGGATATTAACAGCCATAAAGGAAAAGAACAAAAGGGGATGAAATGGGATAAAGGAGATTTTAAAGAACACTTCATTCATTCGGTCTTTGGAAGAGCTATCATCAGGAGCGGATGCCATATGTTGAAACTCTTTCTCTCAAAAAGAAAAAAAAAAAAAAAGAAAAAGAAAAGAAAGAGATGGCAATGGGTCCAATGAGGTGGGTTGGATCATGAGTGTCTCACCCTCTTTTTAAGGTAGGAAAAATTTGCATGGGACAGGAATGGGTTATGTCTAGACTAGACAAATTAGAGGTGTTTTGTATCTAATGAGATTTTGACATTAATGATGAAAAATGAAAGAAAAATGTGAGGGAGAATTGTAAGAATTCTTAGAGTGACACAAAGTAAGTGTTGGGGAAGAAAAAAATTACAATTTACAAAATTGTTATGTATAAAACTAGTTCAACTTATAAAACTCTTACTTTTGCAAGGTTTATAGGAGAGATGATTGGTAAATAGACCCTCAAATATATATGATAAAAAAGGTTTTAAATAGAAGCATATATAAATATACATACATATACAATTGAGATCGGTGAGATGAGAAAAGGCAAGGAAAACTTGCGCAAGACAGAGTAGGTCGAGCAGATAAAAACCTCTCCTTTTGAAAAATTCTTCTCAAAAAAGAAAAGAAAAGAAAAGTGAAATGAAAAAGATCCTGGTCCCGAAGATTTACTCAATCTTGAAATTAAAGTTTATTTTAAGGGTTATTATTATCCATCCCAAACCATTAGTAATATTGTAATGCATATGCAAAACTATTAAAATCTACAATTATAAATCTAATGCGGAAATAATTTGCAATATCTATCCATCTGTGTAAATACCAACTTCATATATTTTGACAAGCATGAAAAAACAAACCCATAAGCACAGACTTGTTATGTAGATTATGCAAAAAAGTCCCCTTTAAGTAATTTATAGAACACCATTAGTAATTTGGGCTATAACCACACCAGCCATTTCAATCGATGCCCGGTAACCAAAAAAAATCAACATGATGTAAGTCACTATAAAGAATCTAAAAGCATAAAATGATGTAAGTCACTATATAAACTTGCTATCACATGCACCTTTGAGATTAAACGTTACCATGTCTCCCAAATTTGATTATTGTTTTTTCCTCTTCTTCATAGTCGTACTTGTTGATATCCCAAGTAAGTACTTTCACATCGTTGCCATGATCATTATATTCGTATACTTTTTATACAAATTTAATGAAGCTTGTTCACTTCACCTGTTTTACAGGTTCTTTTTCATCACAGACAGTGTGCAGGATCGATATGATATCTTGTACGGTATATCCTACTGATATAGATATATGTGTGAATCGTCCAATTATACGTAGAAGTAAAAAATGGAGTGGAATATGAATTTATTCAGATGAAAGTTGCTTAAATCAATGTATAAAATGTTGGGGGGGGGGGGGGGGGGGGGTGGGGGGTGGGGGGGCATATTGTGGAAGATGTCATGATTTGGCATGTTTTTGCACTTACTGCAGTCATTGAAACACCATAAGGTGCCAACCAAGTCCTATTAATTAGTATAATTTCAAAAGTTTTATTAAGGGTAAAAATTGTATTCCTTTGGCCTGTTCTGAAATCCAACTACTTCAAGATAGTGCTATTCAAGAATCTGATGCCATTTCAAATCAGAAGAGGAGATCGATCAACTTCAGAAGGAGATCACCTCTTTAAGAGACCCGGTTGAAAGATTTTAGGAAGGCTTTAGAGAGTTTTTTGGGAATTTTTAGTTCAAGAAACAGTGATCTCTCTTCTTCTTCATATTCTGCATTGAACTAAAACTTCTGTTTGTGGATAGGTTTAGTATTACTTAACCTAAATTTTTAGATCAGTTGTAAATGTAAATGTAAATTTGACCAATAAATTGTCTAAAATTTGCAGTTTTTTTTACCCAGTATCATTCAAGTTTCTCCCATTTTCGCTATACTTAAAATTTTAAAATTTGTGCTCATCAAAATATTAAAAAAATAAAACAATTTTTAAAATTTGTTTTTTGGATTCTAGTTAATTCAACCAGTAAAGTCTCTTATCTTCGAAAAATAAAACATGGTTCAAATCACACTAAAACCAATTTGTGTCTTGGCATGATGATACAATGCAATTCTTATAAAGCAAACCCTCATATGTTCAATTTTTATTGTATCTACAAAAAAAAGTTTCAAATATTCATGCAATTGTCATATTGTTAGTTGATCACATGATTCTTTATCAAGATGGAAATTCCTTTGAATAATGTGGTAAAAATTACAGATGATTGATCAAATTCAAAGAAATTTAAAAAAAAAATAAAAATTTCACTAATTTTTTCAAGTAGTATTCCAATTCACACGATGTTATTTTGTTAGTCCTGACCTATTACTTTAGGAAAGTGCTAACCACATCTATATTCTTGGCAAAAAGGAATACGAAAAAGTGATGCCCCTATAACTACTTTTATATATATCCCAATTTACTTAGAGCATGCTCATATGGGACTCTAGACACAGTATTATGCAATACCCTTCACGATTCAAATTAGCACCCTCTCATGCATAACTCTTCACCCCAAACATGAATAGTTGTTCAAGACATTGAGGATGAGATTTTAGAATACTTTGTGTGAGTGACCGCAACCATGGCCTCTTGATTTTTCTCATTGGGCATAACCTGCGAAAAGGAGTGGGATTGTGTTGGTCGTTCAAAATGTTTAATGCACTATTAGTGTTTTCCTCTAGATTGAAGGTTTTATAAGGAGTTGACACTTATTTAAATAAAGAGAAAAATAAGAAAACTTAAATTGAAAACGTACCTCGTTGTATTGATATATGTGAAAATTTACATCAAATAATGTAATTAGAAATTACAATGCTCTTGTCCTAGTTGTAATCTAAAAGATGTAAAATTATATGGAAAAATTGTTAGTTATAGAACCCTTGATCTTGGTTCAGAGACTCATTTACAAGATGGAAAGGAATTAGGCACCTATCTCATTCGGTAAAAATCAATTTCTTAGGAAAGGGTCATGTTAAATAATTCAACAAATATGTAATACAAAACATGTTAAAAGGCATAAATTGAAAGTAAGGACAAATAAATATTGGGGCATTATATGTAAAGAGAATCATAAACTGAGACATGTTAGATATCAAAAGAGTTGTATAGAAAGCATAAACTTAGGACATGTTCATCCAAGACTATATTATAGAAGATAAAGAATTCTTGGCCTAGATATGATCATTCAAGCATGTGAAAACAAACAGAAAATTGGACATGTTCATCCAAGTATGTTATGGAAAGGAAAAAAAATTAGCCTAAAAGTGTAATGTAAGCCTGTTATGGAAATAAAAAAATTAGCCTAGAAGTGTTCATCTAAGCATGTGAAAAAAAAAATCTAGAAATTAAAAAAATCTAGACATGTTCATCAAAGTATTTAAAGGAAAATCAAGCATTAGCCTAGAAGTGATCATCTAAGCAAATTAAATATTATGGAAAACAGAGCATTAGTCTAGAAGTGTTCATCTAAGCATCATGAAAAAAATTACTTAGACATGTTTAGCTAATCTAAGCAAATCACCAAAAATCAGAAAATTTTCCATGTCATGTGCCATAGGTTTGAGAAGTGTTGTTGCATTAATTTCATGTATTAAAGTGCATAACCTAAATTACTAGCCAATATATTAGACATCCAAATTTTAATTACAACTTAATCAATTTTAAGTTAATCACAATTATGGCATGGAACTCAATACTTGCATGGATAAACTTAATTGAGCAATACAATAATGTAAAGGACAATAGGTAAAGAGGAAGAAAACCCAATATATGAAACACCAACTAGGCAACTACTTATACAACACAATTACGCTTTTAAAAAGTAACCGGTAAGGCTAAAAAGCACCACAAACATTGAGAATTCCTCAAGCTGACCAAAACCCTTGTAAAATTGCCAAACACCCATCACTCAATTTACCACCAAACATATAAAACAAGGTATCACAAGCACATTTCCAAGTACTTATAAATCACTATTCAATGGGAAATAAAAATAATTTCGCAGGTATATTATTATTTGGCTTATTTTCTCAATGAGCACAATTACATCAACATAGTTCAAGAAAGTAATCAAAACCCATATGGCTAAAAAGCACACACACACACACACTTTGAGAACTCATTAAACTAACCAAAACCCATGTCAAATCCCCTTCACTTAAATTACCACCAAAACACAACTATGTAAAAGAAGTAAAAAAAAAAAAAAAATCTTATTTGAAAATCTTACATAGCCATAGGTACATAGAGCAAATAGTTGTCAACATTATTAGAACTAATAGATAAAATATAAAAGAAAAAAAAAAGAAAAAAGAAAAAGAAAAAAAAACAACAACAACAACAACAAAAGAGAAGAAAGGATACTTCTGGCATCAAATAGTGATGATAAGTAATTTTAGATAGTGTGGAAGACCATTTCTACTTCTGTAGTAATCAATAAATCCTTCAATTCTGTGATTGCGACAAAGACGTTGAATTGCTGAAATGTTATATATAGATTCATCATTCATATATACCACCTTGAGCAGTGACAGAACTATAGTTGGACTTAGGGGGCAGTGCCCCCCCCCCCCCCCCCCCCCCCACCAAAAAAAACATTTTCAAATTTTTTTTTAGTGTATATATATATTTTGTAGGGTTAAGGGCCCAAAACCATATGTTGGGCCTTGGGCTTTTTTCAAGGACACGAGTTGGCCCCCTCCATAAAAGAAAGCAGATGAGGTCGTCCGAGGAGTACATGCTCCTCGAACTTAATAAGCATAGTGCAAAATGTATAATGCGGCTATTTAGGTGACTTTCCGAGAAGGTTAGGTGATAGGAATGCGTTTCACAGACATGGGAAAAGGATGAAGATCTAGAAATATCTAAGAGAAGACTGACACCACCACATTAAATGCAGAAACAGCTACTTTACTGGCCACATTTATGTGGAGAAGACATCTAAACAGTGTTACCTTGGCTAATGCAACTCACAGAAGGCTAGGGAAGGTGGCTGATGGGATAAGTACTCAAGTGAAGGTTCAGATGATCAACAGGTGTAGGGTGAAGATGAGTCAAAAGGGGCTATATAAGTTAAGGGACTCTCCACAAAATGGGGATCCTGAAAAAAAAAAAGGAAGAAAAAGGAGAGAACATTTGTATCATTTGTATCCTGTTTAGGCAATTTATATGAACGAACGCCTTCTCGGATACGAATACCTGCGTCCTCGGATAGTGAACCCATACAGCTACATGATACTTATTCCTACGTAATCATCTTTAAGATTCGTATTAGCCATTGTCAAATTCACTTGGGCGTTCTTTGACCCACTTTCTACAAATTCATTGTATTGGGCTCATAAGACCAAGACACTGTACAATTTGGGCTTGGACCCTAAATCATGACCCTACAATTGGCACCGTCTATGGGAAAAAACTTAGCCCTCAACAAGTACAATGGTAAAACATGGTGGGATCAGGTCCACACTAGGCAGAGCATGCTGGTTCCCAACGGCATGACAACTTTCTTAGCCTTGAATGGGAAAAAGATCAGGACAAACATCGAGAAGGTAGTTTATGAACCACCCAAACAAGCAAAAGCCATTCGAGGATGAGGAGTCACGTGTCCCAAAGGCAAGATGACAACAAAGCCCTACAGTGGGAAATTGACGACCTAAAAATGAAGCTACGATGTGTGCAATGAAGGCGGTCCCCCTCTAGTTCAGATACTAGTAAGGAAGGTGACGACGATTACAGACGAAGGTCAAGAACCCCACCAAGTGAGACCTTTTCTTACGAGGATGAATACAACCATAGACGCAGGCGCAAAAGTCCATCCCGCAAAGGCCTGGTGAACCACGCCATGAGCGAAGCCCTAGACCGAATCTCTAAATCACCCTTCGCACACAGAATAGAAGGGGTAGAACTCCTTCGACGATTCCATCAACCTACTTTCACTATGTACAACGGTCGAATGGACCCCATAGAGCACGTAAGCCAATTCAACCAGAGGATGGCCGTCTATTCCAAAAATGAGGTTTTGATGTGCAAAGTATTCCCGTCCAGCTTGGGGTCGATGGCGATGAGGTGGTTTGATGGCCTTAGGCCAAACTCTATAAATTCCTTTAAGCAGCTAACACAAGCCTTTGGGTCTCGCTTTATTACGAGTAGCAAGGTTCCTTAACCCTTAGATTCCCTTCTATCTTTGTCCATACGAGAAGGGGAGACACTAAAAGCCTACTCAGACAGATACTGGGAGATGAACAATGAGATAGAAGGTGACTATGACGATGTTGCTATCAGCATTTTCAAGAGCTGCCTCCCAACTGAACATGGATTAAGAAAATCCCTGACGGGGAAACCTGTCACGAGCTTGCGCCAGCTCATGGACTAGATCGACAAGTATAAAAGGGTTGAGGAAGACCAGCAGTTAGGAAAAGGTAAAGCGAAAGTCATCCCTCAGGAGAGAAGGGGTTTCTGATCAGACCGATTCAACAACAACCGACCAAGGGAAGACTATGCAGGGCAATCTAGGCCTGCTGACGTGCAGGCAGTACATGCTGTGTTCCGAGACCCAGTACATCAGGATATCCCGTGAAAAGGTCAAGAATGAGCCATTCTTTAAATGGCCGAATAAGATGGCAGGAGATCCCACGAAGCGCAATCAGATCCTGTATTGCCAATACCACCAAGAACCGGGGCACACCATCGAGAACTGTAGGAACCTGAAGTAACACTTGGATCAGCTAGTCCAAGAGGGGAAATTGAGGCATCTCCTGCACCATTCCAGTAGCCAGCAAGGGCAGGCGAATCCCGAGACGTGAAGGGACGCCCCCCTAAGACCTCCCATAGGCACGATAAATGTCATCCTTACTGCTTTGGGACGGACCGGGTCTTGCCCTTCTAGAGTGATGTTTGTGGCTCGGCTCCCCACCGAGAGCGATGATTAGGAATCCAAGAAGGCCAAGAAAGGAGCCTCACCTATGCTAGGATTCTTGGACGAAGATAAAATCGGAACCACAGAACCTCACGATAACACCCTGGTAGTTACACTCAGGATTGAAGGATATGATGTGAAGAGAGTGCTTGTGGATTAGGGCAGTGCTGTGGAAGTAATGTACCCCGACTTGTATAAGGGGTTGAACTTGAAACTCAAGGATTTAATGCTGTATGATTCTCCTCTGGTGAGTTTCGAAGGAAAGACAGTTACACCAATGGTCCAAATCAGATTACCCGTACAAACCAGCTCGGACGTGGTGGAAGTGGATTTTATCGTGGTTAACGCTTATTCGTCTTACACAGCTATTGTGGTCAGGCCCTGGTTTCACGTCCTAGGGGCTGTCTCTTCTACATTACACTAGAAGGTGAAGTACCCATCGGAAGGCCAGGTTATGGAGATTGTGGGGGACCAGACCATGGCTAGATAGTGCATAGTGATTGCCATCTGTGCCAACCTAATGTCGGACCCTTGACATCTATCGAAAAGGGGTTATAGCAATTAACCACGCCGGCGTTGCCCGGTAATGAACCAGTCGAGGAGGTAAAATGCGAAGACCTAGAAAGGGTAGCCATCGGCGTTGATCTGGAAAAGTTCTTTCAAGTCGGCTCAGAACTACTTGCTTTGGAGAAAGAAGAATTGATAAAGTTCCTCAGAGAAAACGAGGGTGTTTTTGCATGGGATGCCTGCAAGGCCCCAGGTGTTGATCCGAGTTTCATTTGCCACCACTTAAACGTTAACTTATCCATCGCCCCAAGGAAACAGCCCCCTTGGCGCTTATCGAAGGAGCATGCCAACGCTGTTAGGGACGAGGTGATGAAGCTTAAAAAAGCGAGAGCAATCAAGGAATTTTTCTATTCGGAGTGGCTGGCTAACACTGTAATGGTAAAGAAGAAAAGTAGAAAGTGGCGAGTTTGCGTAGACTTCACTGATCTGAATAAAGCCTGCCCAAAAGATTCATTTCCTATGCCCTGGATAAATTAATTGGTAGATGCAACTGCATGCCATCCCCGAATGAGCTTCTTGGATGCTTTCCAAGGATACCATCAAATAGCACTGGCTGCAGACGACCAAGAAAAAATGGCCTTTCTCACTCCTATTGGAAACTACCACTACAAGGTCATGCCTTTCGGCTTGAAGAACGCAGGGTCCACATACCAGAGAATGATGACCAGGATGTTTGAGTCATAGTTCGGAAAAAGCATTGAGGCCTACATTGATGACATGGTAGTAAAGAGTAAGGTAGCATCCGAACACGTGAGAGACCTCGGGGACATTTTTGAAATTCTGAGGAGACACAAGCTGCGTCTAAACGCGTTCAGGTGTTCGTTTGGGGTAGGGTTGGGAAAATTCTTGGGCTATATGGTGACCCATAGGGGAATCGAGGTCAATCCCAATCAGATCAGAGTTGTTAACAACTTGCAGCCCCTTTAGAATCCCAAGGAAGTCCAAAAACTTACTGGCATGATCGCTGCCCCAAACCATTTTATTTCTTGCTTGGCCGATAGGTGTAGGCCTTTCTTCCTCTTGCTGAATAAATGGAAGGGATTCAAATGGACGGAAGAATGTGTTTTGGCCTTCCAGCAACTTAAAAAGTATCTATCTCAGTCGCCAATCATGTCCAGTCTAGAGGCTGACGAGGTTTTGATCGCCTACATAGCCATGGCCCCACATGCAGTAAGCTTGGTGCTAATTCGGATGGACAATGGCATACAACAACCGGTCTATTACATGAGCACAGCGTTACAGGAAGCAGAGCTCTGCTACCTACCGCTAGAAAAGGCCATCCTAGTAGTGGTTCAAGCCACACGAAAGCTTCCCCACTACTTCCAGGCGTACACAGTTATCGTTCTCACGCAGCTCCCTCTCAGGTCCATACTTCGGAGTGCTGATTATAAGAGGAGAATCGCTAAATGGGGCACGATCCTAGGGGCTTTTGACATCAAATACATGCCTCGTACCTTTGTCAAAAGGCAAGTCCTCGCTGACCTGATGGCGGAATTTGCCGAACCCTTGCTGGAAGAAGAAGTAAGAACGCAAGACATGAGAGAAAAACCAGTTGGTGCGATTTCTCGAGAAGAGCCCACATGCTGGAGAGTGTATGTCGATGGCGCAACAAATCAAAGATGCTATGGAGTAGGGCTAGTCCTGATCTCCCCTGAAAGGATTACTATTGAAAAATCACTAAGACTAGACTTCTCGGTCACAAACAATGAGGCCGAGTATGAAGCCCTATTTGAGGGAATGTCCACGATTCAGAAACTTGGCGGAGAGGCAGTAGACATGTTCTCGGACTCGAGATTGATTGTTGGTCAAGTGAACGGAGAATTAGAAGTGAGAGATAAAAAAATGCAAGATATCTGGACAAAGCCAAATGCTTACGATCTAACTTTGACTCTTTTAGCTTATTGCACATCCCTAGAAATGGAAACACCCATGCCGATTCCTTGGCCACACTTGCCACCTCCTCGGGTCAAAGTTTACCCTAGGTCATCCTTGTGGAAGATTTATACAAACCCACAGCAACCAAAGGAGATGTAGTCCATACCCACCACGTCTGTGTGGGGCCTAGCTGGATGAACTTGTTGGTACTGTTTCTGAAAGAAGATACATTGCCTGACGACAAGACAGAGGCCGACAAGATAAGACGGAACGCTTCTCGGTTTTGGCTATCTGAGGACCAAAAGCTGTACAAACGATCCTTCTCCGGACCATACTTGCTCTGCGTGCACCTCGAGGCCTCAGAACTTATCTTGGAGGAATTGCACGAGGGGATTTGTGGAAACCATACGGGAGGCCAATCCTTAGCCCATAGGGCCATTACCCAAGGCTACTGGTGGCCAAACATGCAAAGGGAAGCACATGAATACGTAAAGAAGTGTGACCAGTGTCAAAGATTTGCGTTGAACATTCATCAGCCGGGAGGGACCCTCAATCCATTGTTTAGTCCTTGGCCGTTCGCTCAGTGGGGCTTGGATATCGTCGGGCCCTTTCCCAAGGTAGCAGGGAACAAGAGGTTTCTAGTCGTCGGCACTAACTACTTCACTAAATAGGTTGAGGCTGAACCCCTAGCGAACATCAGAGACGTGGACGTTAAGAGGTTTGTCTGGAAAAATATCGTCACATGGTTCAGGATCCCCTATTCTCTCATCTTGGACAATGGCCTCCAGTTCGATAGCAAAACCTTCAGGAGGTACTGTTGCCATTTGGGAATTACGAATAGATATTCCACCTAGCCTACCTCTAGGGGAATGGACAAGCTGAAGCTGTTAACAAGGTCATTGTGAGCGGACTTAAAAAGAGACTAGATGACGCAAAAGGAAGGTGGGTAGAAGAGCTGCCACATGTCCTTTGGATGTATCGAACAACACTCCATAAGTCAACCAGAGAGACCCCTTTCTCAATGACTTATGGAGCCGAGGCTGTTATTCCTGTAGAAACGGGTTTTCCAACGCTAAAAACCAGTTCTTTTGGTCCAAGCAACAATGATGAGCTGCTAGAGAAAAGTTTGGACCTTATTGAAGAGAGAAGGGAGAAAGCAATGGTCCAATTAGCATACTACCAGCAGAAACTTAAGCGAGGCTATGATGCTAAAGTGAAGCAGAGGCCACTAGAGCCAGGAAACTTGGTGTTGAGAAAAGTTCTGGGCGATGCTAAAAACCCGGCATGGGGAAAGCTCGGACTGAATTGGGAAGGGCTATACCGTATCACTTCAGTGGCTGGTATTGGGGCATATTTTCTGGAAGACTTAGATGAACATGTAATACCATGCCTTTGGAATGTAAACAACCTGAAAAGGTACTATTATTAATGAAAATTTTCCTTCTTGACAAATATTTCTTTCTCTTTCATATGTATATATATATATATATATCCATATAAATGCCTCGTCCAATATTTCCAAGTATTTAAACAGAACCTAAGTTCTGCTTGGATCCTCGGGCCACAGGCTTAGGGAAGGTTAATTACTGTTAACACCCAAAAGCCCTTATATAAGTGTTAAGGGGAACTGGAGATACGATGTATATTATTGATCTCCTCTAAATCCAACACGTTATTGACATCGTATGCAACAATAGTGATAAAGTCTAAAGAGCGAGAAATAAAAATTCGGAGAATAAAAGGAAAGATTCATTTATTAAACTTGAAAATATATATTACAAATCTGACTAGACCCTACAAGTACAATGTTGGGAAAACAGAATAAGGAAAATAAAACCCTACAACTACTTTTTCTTTAAGGAGGGATCCTCTTTGGTAACAGCAAACTTGACCGAATCCCTATCCTTTTGCTTCTTAGCCACCTTAGTCTGGGAGATTACATCCCTAATTGTCAGGGCATCCTCGGATGGAGTATTGCTGGCTAAGGGAGGGAGCTCTTTACCCGTACCAACTCCAGCAGAGGTCCCAACGTCAATAAGAGGGTCCTGAACGCTGGGAACATGCTCAAGAGTAAGAGAGGGCAAAGCAGCTGAGGAAGGGTCGATTAGGATCTCCCTTATCTGCCTTGGATAAAACACCCTCTCCGCCTTCCTCAGCTCAGATTCTGTAGGAACCTTTGCGCTGTTAAGGGTTGTAGCTTATGTCACAGAGTAGTAATCCCTGCACACCTCATCCACCTCTTCGGCCAGTCTTTGCTCCGTCTCGAGTACGCCCTATTCATAGGCTGCTCTCTCTGCAGTCTGGGCAGCTTCTTGAATCGCCTGGGCCTCTGCCTTGACCTTCTCCAACTTGGCCTTTAAGCTTACGACTGCAGCCTTTTTTGTGGCAAAGTCTAGTTCCATGTAGAGACGCTTGTGCTGGTCCTCAGCCTAGGCCTTAGTTGTCTTAAGTCCTGCCAGGGCGCTCTGGCGACCCTGCTAAGATGTTTTGAGCTTCTCGGCCAACTGGGTCTTCTTTTCCTTGACATATCCAAGCGTTTTCTCCACCTCATGCCTGAAGTTGGACTCAGCCTCGAGCTTATTATGAGCGCTTCTGACGCACTCTTCGGCCACGAAAACTTGTTGGGTGACCTACACGAAACAACGTGAAGATTATGCACAGAATACATGCTAAGAGAATCAAAATACTTATGGAACTGCACTCATCATTACGAGGTCCCGCTTTAAAGACCTGAACAGGTCAAGCTGCCTCATCCGCCTAAGCGCTTCCATGTCCTTTGGAAGAAGGAGGGGTTGCTCTAGGGCCTGAGCCAAGTACATGGAATGTCCTTGGCTGGACTCCTTTATCGTGGAATTGTAAGGGATAGGGGCTTCATCCATCTCTATCACGAGAGCCCACACGCGCTGCGAATAGCGGACCTCGACATCGTCCCGGCACTCCATAGACTTTGACCTCTTGTCATGATGGTCTCTTGCCTTCTGTGCTTTACTCCTTTCTGTGGGAGCATCTTCCCTTCCTCCAACTCCTGAATTGATCTTTTCTTCTTCGGGTCAGGATTGGGGCGTAGACCTTGGTCAACAGGAGGAAGAGGGGGAGGAGGTGGAAGGTTGATAGGGGTTTGGACCTTATGAGCTTCTAGCGGAGTCGCTCCCTTACCCCTACTAGCCATCAAACCCCTCAGGCTCGGTCTTTTCTTAAGGTCCATAGCCTCTACCTCCTCGGAGCTCATTTTAATAAAAGCAATGGCTTGCCCTAGTTGGTGGGATGTGGAAAGCCTGTCGGACTCAGTCTCAGAGTCCAAGATCTCCACCAACCTCTCAGGAGTTCTCTCCTCGGCAAACTGAAATCTGTCTATCTCCTCTACAAGTGACAAATGTGAAAAGGAGGCTACTCCTTCCGCTACAGGAATGGCTGCAAGAGGAACCTGTTGAAGGGGTGCTACCAGTTGCAGAGGATTCGGCTAAGCAGGCAATACCACAGGAGGCAGGTCCCGCTTAGCAAGGAAACGTGGCTTAGAAACGTCTATTCGAGCAAGACGGGGGTTGCTTGCTCTCAACACTTGGCCTGCGTCCTAGTATATGCGTGACAAGGGCTCGTAACCCAAGATAAGGTGAGTAGCCCGCAGCTGCCTATCTTCGCTCACAAATATCTTTGACCTCAGTAAAAAGTTGAGCTCGGGGACGTTGACGCAGCTTATCTTCGGAGATATGTACTCCTTATCTACAAAACATCCAAAGTAGGCAGACGTTAAACCGATGATGAACATTGTTTGAGAGGATGTACTATAGAAAATATATATAGAGATATCTCTTAAAACTAAAGCCTCGGCTGAGGGACTTGGTCCTAAAGAACCCCACCTGGTGTTCCTGCCTTAACTGGGAAAGAAAGACCGTTGTGCCATCCCCCAGAGACAATTAGGAAGTCGTCCTTCATGCCTTTGTTGGATTTAGGAAGGCAAGATATCAGTCTCATCTCGTCGGATTGAGATTTGAGGTAATATCCCCCCGAAAGGGAGTGACACTCATACAGGTGGACAACATCGTGCCAAGTAAGACCGAGGTTCATCTAATCATTTAGCACGTCTACGCATTCTAAGACTCTAAACACGTTGAGGGCGCACTGGTGTGGGCATAGCCTATTATTGCGCAAATAGTCCCTTGTTATCCTACCCATGAGAAGCGCCATTCCTCCCTCTATGAAAGCAATCATCGGTATGACAACTTCACCTCCTCACCTATCTGTGAGCACGCGATCTGGGGGACAATATTCTAAGCCTACTCTTGGGGGGATGTTGTACCTAGCCCTAAAACTCTCCATACTATCCAGAGAATCTACAAAATATTTGAATCTACCCATTTGAGTGAACAGAAACAACTTAGAAAGAAGCTTCTAAACGAAAGAGAAACAACTTAGAAAGAAGCTTCTAAATGAAAGAGAGAAGGCCGAGGAGGAAAGCCAAAATTATAAATACATATATACATATATATATATATATATATATATATATATGTATATGAAGGGAAATAACTTACGCAGATGAATGTGGTTGCCTCTGTTGTTTCTAAAGGATTTACGAAGAAATTTTTTTTGGGAAACTCTGTAGACTAGAGAGCACTACGATTTGGAGCGCCAGAAATCACTAGAAGAGTCTAAAAGGTTGGTAAAATAGAAGAGAATGCGTCCCCTCAAGGCTTTATATAGGGAGAGAAAAGAGAGGGAGTTATCCCGCTCAAATTTTCAGGGGGAGTCTCAACTGTTAGATTTGAGCTCCACCATTGGATTTGGAGACAACACACCCCTTGGAGCAATTAATGATGCTTTGTGGGTTGTGAAACGTCAGAAGTAACAATAAATTGCACAGAAAACTAAGCCTCCACGAGCTTGAACAACAAAATCGGATTGTCGTAGCAGTTAGTGGATTAAAACCTTGCTTTTCTTCTCAGATGGAAAGAAACCTGAGGTTTAGAGGGGCTATTGTAGGGTCAAGGGCCTAGAACCATATGTTGGGCCTTGGGCTATATTCAAGGACACGAATTGGTCCGAGGGTAAATAAGTGAATAGTGAAAGGCCCCCTGACCAAACCCCATAAAAGAAAGCAGATGTCAGGTCGTCCGAGGAGTACGTGCTCCTTGGACTTAATAAGCATGGTGCAAAATGTATAATGCGGCTATTAAGGTGACTTTCCGAGAAGGTTTGGTGATAGGAATGCATTTCATGGACATGGGAAAAGGATGAAAATCTGGAAATATCTAAGAGAAGACTGACACCACCGCATTAAATGCAGAAACAGCTACTCTACTGGCCGCATTTATGTGGAGAAGACGTCTGAACAATGTTACCTTGGCTAACGTAACTCACAGAAGGTCAAGGAAGGTGGTTGATGGGACAAGTACTCAAGTGAAGGTTCAGATGATCAACAGGTGTAGGGTGAAGATGAGTCAAAAAGGGCTATATAAGTTGAGGGACTCTCCACAAAATGGGGATCCTGAAAAAAAAAAAAAAAAAAAAAAAAAAAAAGGAAGAAAAAGGAGAGAACATTTGTATCATTTGTATCCTGTTTAGGCAATTTATATGAACGAGCGCCTTCTCGGATATGAATACCCGTGTCCTCGGATAGTGAATCCATACAGCTACATGATACTTATTCCTACGTAATCATCTTTAAGATTCGTATTAGCCGTTGTCAAATTCACCTGGGCCTAGTTCTTTGATCCACTCTCTACAAATTCATTGTATTGGGCTTATAGGACCAAGACACCGTACAATTTGGGCTTGGACCCCAAATCGTGACCCTACATATATATTTATGTATGTATGTATGTGTTAATTTTAGCAATTTGTTTCAATAAGTTTGCATTTTGACCTCTCAACAATATTATTGATCTTTTTAAAGGCCATAAAAAATTTTATTGATCTAAAATCTGAAATAAATTTAACAAGCTCAACAAAAAAATTTAACAATAACAAACTTAAGCCCAAACAACAACCCAAAACAAACCCACACAAAACACAAACAAAAAATAAAATAAAATAAAAAATTCCTAAGCCAATTCTAACTAGTCTAAGTGAACAACCAAACATATTTGACAACACACAAGACACCCTAAAAAAAAAGATTTATAAAAAAAAAAAAAAGCTTAACTTTCTAAATTGAGAAGTGTTATGTTCACAATATTTTCACAATATTTTCACAACAAGTCACATGTGGTAAGTTGTTATTGGTTCTAATTTGAATCCACAACTTAAATTACCTTTTTGCCCACTCATAACAACCAATAATAGCCTACCACTTACGAATTGTTGTGAAAATGTAGTAAAAATATTGTGAACATAGCATTTCTCTTCTAGATAAATGCCTATTTGGAGTTTCCAAAAAAAAAAAAAAAAAAAAAAAAATATATATATATATATATATATACTTTTGCCCCCCTTAATTCTAAGTCGTAGCTTCGTCCCTGGCCTTGAGGAATAGTATTCCATCACATCGCTACTTCATAGATGAATCATTCAACTAAACATCATAATGGAACATACTAGGCTGTAATCTTCTATACTCTTCAATCACGTGTATAAATTCAAACTCTCCTCTAGGCCATAGAAAATGAGAGTTTTAATAGATAACAAGAAAAGAGTAGAAGGTAGAGGAGAAAATGTTACATGGAATTGACAGTAAATTTTTGTAGTATTTGTAGTAGTGGGTAGTGAAGCGAGGGAAGGGGCAGGGGAAGATTTGACTAATCACAAATACTACCATTTTACGGAAACAAAAAACATCACAAATGATTCCCCAACACAACATTACAAAAATTAAATTTACCAAAACCCACTAAAACACCCAAAAATTTCTTAGCAAGACCTAAAAGAGTATCAGAAAATTCTCATACCCACATCAAGCACTCAAAACCCATTGAAACACCCATAAATTCCTTTGAAATGAACCCTTTCCCATGCACACACACAACTGAGAGATTAGAGAGAGAGATAATCATTTCTACAAGTAAAGCGAAACATCGAAAGGAGAAATCACCCATGTGGTGGTGGCCAACTTTTTTCATGGCGAAGCAAGGAGGCTCCACCATGTTCACCTCACTAGCCTTATCCCTCCACATTTTCTCTGCTCTCCACAACCTCCATCTTAATTCCATGCTCTTCGATTTCCTCACCACATTAACCACGCTATTTTTGCTTCCACGAGACTTAGTCACCTAGATCTTTGATTCAGGTTTTGA
Organism: Quercus parvula; assembly: GCA_030820535.1. NCBI lineage: Eukaryota > Viridiplantae > Streptophyta > Magnoliopsida > Fagales > Fagaceae > Quercus > Quercus parvula. The sequence continues at coordinate 31,963,849 of JAUAME010000006.1, read as the reverse complement.
TTTTTTTGAACTATGAGTTTTTTGTAAATGGAGGTAAGAGAATTGGGTTGTTGCTAGGTAAGAGAATTGGGTTGTTGCTAGGTTGAATTTTCAGGTTTGGTTTTGGTATTTTTGGACTATGAGATTTGATGATTGATGGGGGTTTTTGGTTTGTTTTCCTATAGGTATTTTGAATCTTCTGGGTATGCTTGAGATCAGTTTAATTATGGGTTGTTGGTGGTTGTGAACAAGGAAAGGTGGTGGCTTGGTGGTCAACTTGGTTGGCTGGTTCCAATGGTGGGTCGTAGATGCCTTGCTCATTGTGTTCATTTGCTGGTGAAGAGGATAAAAATATAGCTTAATGGGTCCTTTTTAAATGGGCTTGATGGATCCATGTTCGTGGGTCGATAAAGGGCAAGCCCAACTTGTGCAAAGGTCCATTATGAATAGATACATCAAAAGGGATGCCATGATCTGGAAGAACAGCTATGACAAAGGGACGCCAAACACAACGTTTAGGAGGAAAACCAAGAAGGCAACAATACCGAACGAATGGACCAAGAGAGGCCGGAAGGTAGTAATGCCTCGAGCAGACCAGAACGGTAGAACATGAGCCTTCCATCCCTCATGGATACGACCCCACCACCTATTGTCGCAGAGATGCAGGCAATGAATGAACAGATGGAAGTCATGATGAACACCCTCAAGGGACGAGTGTCCAGTGACCTTGATGACCTAGTCAATCGAACAGACTCACCGTTCACTGCCTCCGTCAACTCCTTCCCTCTATCGCATAAGTTTTGCATGTCGCAGATAGACAGTTACGACGGAGTCAAGGACCCCCTAGATCACCTAGAAACCTTCAAGAGCTTGATGCACCATCAAGGAGTTGCAGACGAAATCATGTGTAGGGCCTTCCCTACAACGCTGAAGGGTGCTGTAAGAATTTGGTTCAGTCGGTTAATGCCTAGCTCTATCGGTACTTTCAAGGAGTTGAGTGCCCAGTTCACTTCGCACTTCATTGGAGGGCACAGATACAAGAAGTCTACCGCATGTCTGATGAACATCAAGTAGCGGGAGGACAAGATGTTGAGGCCTTACATAACCTGTTTCAACAAGGAGGCCCTCTCAATTGACGAGGTGATCGACAAGATACTTGTGGCAGCATTCATTAATGGGTTACGAAAGGGTAAGTTCCTGTTTTCTCTGTACAAGAACAATCCAAAGACCATGTTGGATGTGCTTTACAGGGCTACCAAGTATATGAACGCGGAAGATGCATTGCTGGCCAGCGAGGATAAGCCCAGAAAAAGGGAAAGACAGGAGGATACACGGCAGGAGGGGGGGCATAAGAGGGCTAAGATCGTAGAATGACGAGATGATAGATGCTCCAAACCCCCCACTGGGAGGTTCACAAGTTGCACCCCATTAACTGCCCTAATAGATCAGGTCTTAATGCAGATCAAAGATGAAGAAGCCCTGACGTTCCCTGGAAAGCTAAAAGGAGATCCCAGTAAGCGGCCAAGGGACAAGTATTGCTGCTTTCACCGTGACCACGGGCATGACATAGCTAATTGCTACAATGTGAAGCAGCAGATAGAGGCTCTTATACGACAGGAGAAGCTACAGAGGTTCGTTAGCAAGGAAGGAATCGATCCACCCCAAGAGCAGGCCCTACGACAGGAAAACGAGCGTCCTAGACCGCTTATAGGGGACATAAGAATGATTGTTGGGGGTACAACCGTTGCTGGGTCTTCCAAAAAAGCCCACAAAACCTACCTCAGGATGGTCCAAAATGTTCAACTTACGGGCTCTGTACCCAAAATAGCACGGATGGATAACCTCGTCATTGAATTTTCAGAAGAAGATGCTCGGAGACTTCACCACCCGCATGATGACGCACTTGTAGGCAGCCTACAAGTAGGGGATTACAACATGCACCGGGTCCTAGTCGACAATGGCAGCTCGACCGACATCCTGTACTACCCTGCGTTCCAGTAAATGAGGATTGATAGAAAACGATTGATCCCAACGAACGCTCTGCTCATTGGGTTTGGAGGAATAAGGGTGTTTCCCCTGGACGCGATCACAATATCTGTAATAGCAGGCGACTATCCTTAGTAGATCACTAGGGACGTAACATTCCTTGTGGTTAACTGCTTGTCCGCCTACAATTCCATCCTCGTGTGGCCCACTCTTAATTCCTGGAAGGCAGCGGCATAACCCTACCACTTAATGATAAAGTTTCCGATAGAATATGGAGTAGGAGAGCTGCACGGAAGTTAAGTGGCAGCGCGAGAGTGCTATGTTACCATGCTCGAGATGGACGATTACCAACAAACGATGTGCATGGGAGAACAATGAGCAGTAGTAGAGTGGGTTGAGGAACTAGAGGAAGTGGTTCTAGATGACTCAAGACCAGACCGGAAGACTAGAATGGGCACATTGGCAAGTTGGCCGGTATGCCAAGTGCTAACAGCTTTCTTGAGGGATAATTTAGACGTGTTCGCCTGGAGTCATGAGGACATGCTAGGGATCAACCCCTCAATCATAGTTCACAAGTTAAATGTATCACCCTCGTTCCCCCCGATCCCACAAAAGAAACGGGTGTTCGTACAGGAGCGAGACAGAGCCATAGCCGAGGAGGTTTGAAAATTACTTGAGGCAGACTTCATCTGAGAAGTATACTACCCCGACTGGTTGGCAAACGTGGTCATGGTTAAAAAGGCCAATGGTAAATGGAGGATGTGTGTGGACTTCACAGACCTTAACAAGGCTTGCCCTAAGGACAGCTATCCACTCCCACAGATAGATACTCTGGTAGACTCGACTATGAGGCACCAAATCCTGAGCTTCATGGACGCTTTCTCGAGCTATAACCAGATCAAAATGGAAGAAGCCGATCAAGAGAAGATCTCTTTTGTTACCAGCCAGGGACTGTTTTGCTACAAAGTGATGCCATTCGGACTCAAAAATGCTGGGGTGACGTATCAAAGATTAATGAACAAAATGTTCACACACCATATTGGGAGGAACGTATAGGTGTACGTTGATGATATGTTGGTGAAGAGCCTACGCAAATATGATCGCCTAGACGACCTCAGGGAGACCTTTAACACCCTTCATTCATATAACATGAAGTTGAATCCAAACAAGTATGCGTTCGGAGTAACAGCAGGGAAATTCTTGGGCTTCATGGTATCCCAAAGAGGTATAGAGGTTAACCCGGAAAAGATATGGGCCATAATGGAGTTGGAGCCACCGAAGATGGTCAAAGAAGTGCAAAGCCTGAACGGCAAGATCGTAACCCTGAATAGGTTTGTCTTGAAAGCAACAGACAAATATCTACCATTCTTCTACACATTGAGAAAGTCATTCGAGTGAATGGACGAGTGCCAGAAAGCCTTCGAAGATTTGAAGAGATACCTTTCATCCCCGCCATTACTTAGCCATCCAAACCAGGTGAAGAACTATATCTCTACCTAGCAGTTTCCCAAGCAGTGGTCAGCGTGGCCTTAGTAAGAGAGGAAGATGGATCCCAAAGACCTGTCTACTTTATTAGTCGGGCGTTTCGAGGAGTAGAAGTGAGGTACCCCCAGATGGAGAAATTGGCATTCGCACTAGTAACGGTGGCACGAAAGCTCAAGCCGTACTTCCAAGCACATACAATCATAGTTTTAACTGATCTACCTTTGAGAAGAGCCATGAGTAGCCCTGAGGTTGCCGGACGGATGGCTTTGTGGGCAGTAGAATTGAGTGAATTTGTCATACAGTATCGCTTGCGGACGGCGATAAAAGGGCAAGCTGTGGCTGACTTCATCGCCGAGTTCGCTCAATCGAAAGACAAGGGGGAAGAAAACGCCGCACAATGGAACATCCACACAGACGGATCCTCTAACAGGTGAGCAGGAGGGGCCGGTGTGGTGATCCAAACCTTGGAAGGGGATAAGATCAAATGCATGATCCAACTGGATTTCCCCACGACCAACAACGAAGCCGAGTATGAAGCATTGGTGGTGGGACTAGACTTCGCAAGGGCAGTAGGTGCTGAAAATGTGGTTGTACACTGTGACTCTTAGGTAGTAATAAACAAGGTTAATGGTGGCTACAAGTGTAAGAACGAAAGGATGAAAAGGTATCTTGAAGAGGTGAAGAATCAGATCAGCAGCCTCGAAATCAGATTTGTTCAAATCCCAAGGGAGGAGAACGACTGTGTCGACCGTTTAGCAAAGGCTGCCTCAGCGGAATTTATGCTTGTCCCCAAATAGGTATTGTCATTTGTTGAAGTCTCCTCACTTATTGATGACGGGGCAAATGTGCAGGAAATGGGTTTTGAAAATAACTGGACAATGCCGTTGATATCCTACCTAAAAACGGGCACGTTACGAACGGAAAAGATGCCGCGAGAAAATTGAAGTTCCAAGCATCACGATTTGTGCTAATAAAAGATGTCCTATACAAAAGAGGATTCTCACAACCGTACTTGAGGTGTTTAAGCCACGAGGAAGCAGATTACGTAATGAGAGAAGTCCACGAGGGTATCTGCGGAAACCACTCGTGGGCATGGTCACTAGTGCAAAAGTTGATCCGAGCTGGGTACTATTGGCCAACAATGTTAAAGGATGCACAAGCTTACGTCAAGGCCTATGACAAGTTGATCCGAGCTGGGTACTATTGAATGATGTAGATTGTTAGAGAAGAACTAAATCTTTTTTTTTTTTCCTTTTTTTATGAATAGAAGAACAAAATCACTTAGACTTACAATGTTTATATATTTATATGATTTAAAAGTGAAGAGTGAAGATAATGTAGAGTTCAGAATTAAAAACCGGGGGGGGGGGGGAGATTACAGGTTACCCACTTGTGGTTTGCCTTAAATTTAACTTACCCACCCGTGATTTTATTTTTGACACTTTACCCACCTATGCTTCACTCCGTTACTATTCCATAACCCACCTCTCTTTTAGATGTTACTCTAACACATAATTTATCAAAAAGAAAGCCAAAACACATCAAACACTCCTCACTCCCAAAACACACTCCCATCCAACATGCTCACCAAACTAAGATCCTTGATGCTACAATGCAATGTGCTTGAGAAAATGGACCAAGAACCATCTTGTTTTGATTGTGCAAGTAAACCAAGGAAGAATGAGACATAGATTCTGGGTTCATCTGTTACAAATCGTATTTTTGATTTTTGGCACTTAATCCGTTTGTTTTCTCTTGATTGGGTGAGTTCCTGACTTTGTGAGCTTCAAGTTTTGGTTTTCTTTTACTTTCATATGCTCTGTTCATCTGATTCTAGGCAAATCCCTTTAAATTTTGAAATCTAGGGTTTTAAATTTTTTTTTTTTCAAAATAGGGTTTTTGCAAGGACGATTTACATGCAAATTCATGTTTTTGTTTTGTTTTTGTTTTTTGTTTTTTTGGTATTCATCAATGTGGGGCTGCTGGACCATAGGATTAGGCTTCCTTCATCAATGTGGGGCTCCATGACCCTAGGTCTATAAACTTGTACTTGTATCACTGTGAGGGAACTTATTTTTCTTTCACATGTCACTTTTTTCGATTATTGCTTTTCATGTGTAAAAATAGTATTGATTATTACTTTTTTACTCTCCCTTTCCCTGAGTTTGTCTCCCAAAAATAGAACAAAAACTTTTAATAATATTGTTTGTTTATGTGTTGTGGTTTGTGTGGACCACAAGACCACATGATACATACCCAATTGGTTACTTGAAATAGTTGGTTTCTACTTCAAATGATTAATTAATGACATTCATCTCTAGGACTTTTCCACATGCAAGCCCATCTTATTTGCTGGTATATAGTAAGGGAAATTGAAAGACAAATTTGACTGCCTAATAAAGCAATAACCTATAATAGATTATACTTTTCCACATGTAAGCCCATCTCATACTTTATTGTGTTGTGTTGTATTTTATATAAAGATGGTTGACTTGACGTTCAGTTTTGTGATTCATCATGGTGGCTAGTTTGTGTGGAACCCAGATTTGGTATATTTAGGAGGTAGTATTTCTTTTATCGATGAGGTTGATCCCGATAGACTTAGTTTATTTGAAATATAAGATATTTGGGGTGATTTGGGGGCAATTAGTACAAGTATATTTCATTATCTTATTCCTAAAGGTAATTTGGAGCAAGGGTTAATGGTTGAAAACTGAATGTTCAGTTCTGTTTTCAGCCCATGATGACTTGGCTTTGTAGGAATTCATGCACTAGGGTTCCTGAGCATATAAAAGATATATTTTACAGGCATCATCAAAGAGACAAAGAGACACACGCATAATAGGAGTTGCTGCGACGTTTGTGAGCCTAAGGTTGTGTAACAAGCTACTTTCAGTTCTTCCAAGCGTGGATTGAAGAACTTTGCAAAGCTACAACAATCAACAAGGCTGCTGTGGAGTTAGTCATGGATAGGGAGATTCAAGCAAAGGAGAAATTTTCCACAAGATCAAGTCTAATTGGGGATTAAAGCTAAGACAAGTATAGCTAAGTAGGTTCTAATGTATGTAGGTACTTTAGGATAGGCTTGTAGGGTAAAGTTTATTGTACTTGTAACCGCTTTTTTCTTATTTGTGGATTCTTCGGAAGTGGTGACTTGAAATTCACTCGATAAAGTTTTGCCTGTTTCCCCATCATGATCAAATCACCTGTGTCAAACTTATTTCCACTATACTTAATTTAGTTTGGTGATTTGGTTGTGCTTTAATATGATTTGCACGTAATTTGACTAATTAATAAACTTGGAAAATTAGATTAATTAACTGGAGTCAATCTATAACCCAACAAAGATTCCATAACTAAAAAAAAAAAAAAATTGGTGCAAGCTACACCCCTAAATTTTGGGTTCTTTGGAATTTTCACCTTAAAGTTTCATAATTTAAATTTTACCCCCTAAAGTCATTCTTTGTTCACATCAGCAGCTCATTTGTACAAAGTTTCCGTTAAGTGTCACATAATCTTGCCTGAAGCGTTTAATTTGTCCAAAAAATTGATGAAACGTAAAAAAGAATGGGTAATTGTCCCACATTGCTTAAGAGAGTGTGTTGTGTGTAGTATAACTTGTCTCACCTCCCTTAAAAGTTACCATGAATTTTGAGTGGAGTTGTGATGTGTTTTTGTGTTAGAACCTCTTTCTCTCTCCCTTGTGTGCGTGTGTGTGTGTGTTTGTTTCTCAAAAAAAAAAATATAAAAAAAAATTAAGAATTTTTTTTTATTTTACGCTACAACAATGGTGTGTCATGATGAAATTATTAAGGTGTAAATAAAGTCGTTAAAATTCTATTTCAGCCTCCAACGTGAGTTTAGAAAATAGTTTTAACACTTGTTTTAGTTATATAAATAACAAACTCTTAATTTGTACATTGTTAAATTTTGAGGAATTATACATTGTTTAATTAATTCAAAATTAAAAATTAAAAAAAAATCTCTAAAAACAAAAAATTTCAACGTAGAAATTTTTTCAGCATCTCCTCTTAAAAAGGAGGACAAGCTAAAAAAGAAACGGTGGGAAACTAATTATGTTGAAGTTACACCTGAACACCTCTGCTTCCAATTCTAATTTCCCTATCGAGCAAAAGATAGAAAAAAGAAAACATTGCTTCTCTTTTTCTAATATTGCACAATTAAACCTTGTGAGATGGAGAATAATTTGTTTAGCAAACTGCATCAAATCTCCCCATCCTTAATTACCTTTAATTAATTAGTCTATGCAAGAATTGTAATTTTGGAAAAAGTCAAAGATTCCATTTTAGCTCGAAAATCTCCACTAGAATAGGAAAACACAAAAGACAAAATCTCTGACTATAAATATAGGAGCAAGACAGAAAGCAAGAGAGAAAGGAAGAGTGGTACTGCATACAAAGGAGGAATAAAAAATGGTTCGAATTTGTATGATCACCCTCTTCCTTCTGGCTACACAGCTTCATTGGTCATTCACTCATGCTTCTAGTGACACAGTTAGAAAGGTGAATATATTTTTATAATTTGTATGAATAGTAATAATGTATATTATTTAATATTATAATTTCCTTCATAAAATCAGAAATTTTTTTTTCATTACCACATAGGCATACATCGTGTACATGGGAGAGGCACTGCAGTCAAAATCCTCTGCTATTGATCTTCATCACAACTTGCTTTCTTCAGTTGTTAAAGAGTAAGTGAGATGACAAAATATCTAAACATTGCATGCTTACATCTACTCATGTTTAATTCGAATAATAATAGTTTTCCATTTGTTTCTTGCATGGAATAGTTTTTTTTTTTTTGGTGGTAATTTATACCTGGAGTAGTTCATGTAGATATTGGTAAATGAGATATAAAGAAAAGAGAAGGAAGAAGAGAGAAAACATTAGAGTTTACATGATTCGGCCAAATGGCCAACATCTATGAGACAAGCTCAAAAGACTATATTTTCTCATACACCTTCCATGTTAGTAAATTACAATAGAATCCATATTTATAATAGAATTACATACAAAAGTAAAAAATAATCTTAATTTGAATTACATATTAAATATTAATTGTCTCAATCCCATGATTTTCTCTAGCAATCAATTTCTTAATTTGTTCAATAATCCCAAAATTTTCTCTAGCAATTAAAGTATATTTGTTCTTCACTTTCATGGAAACAAATTTGGTAGTTATAATTTATACTAGGGTCAAAGATTTGGTGGTGGGGAGGGTTCCATAATGGCTATAGGACTTAGGACTTAGGAGCTTATCAATATGTATAGCATCGGGCTTTTCTATGACCTAAAATTAGTTTTTAGGGTGTAATCCATATATTATATGACATCAAATCTAGCATGCAACAAATTGTAACACTTTTTCCCTCTCTTATGTGTGTATTTGATTCTAAAATAATAATCATAATAATAATTGTCCCACATTGCTTAAGAAAGAGTGTTGTGTGTTGTATAACTTGCCCCACCCTCTCTTAAAAGTTACCATGGCTTTTGAGTAGAGTTATGGTGTGTCTTTGTATTAGAACATCTTTCCCTCTCCCCTGTGTGTGTGTGTTTGTACTTTGTTTCTCATAAAAAAAAAAAAAAAAAAAATTAAGTTGTAACATTTGGGTAGGCAATTAAACAATTGAGTATTGCCGCTTTTCAGTGATCATATTGCCCAACAGTCCAAAATATATAGCTACACAAAGAGTTTTAATGCATTTGCAGCAAACCTATTGCCACAAGAAGTTCAAAGACTACAAGGTGCACATTATAAACTTCATGTTACACATCATTTCTATTTCTTTTTCTTTTTCTTTTTCTTGGGTTGATTGTCTTATGTAATTTATATACATATATGCATGCATTACAGAGAACGAAAATGTGGTGTCGGTGTTTCCTAGCAAAATGCAAAAACTTCATACCACAAGATCATGGGATTTCTTAGGAATGCCTCAATTAGTGAAGAGAAATCATCAAATTGAAAGTAATATTATTGTTGCTGTATTAGATACAGGTACTAATTAATTTAAGATTATTTCTCATAGAGTTTTGACTTTTCCATGTAACCTGTCATCGTGGAGGAATTTTAATCACTTCTCTAATCTTTCCGATCTCCTCCCCTTATTTTTAAGGAATTTATATCGATGCTCCAAGTTTTGACGACAAAGGATTTGGACCTCCTCCATCAAAATGGAAGGGTACATGCCAAGTTAGAGGCAACTTCACTGGCTGTAACAAGTAAACAATCTCAATCTCTCTCCTAGATTGTGACCTACCACAAAACATTGTGTCTAATAACACAATATTTGATTAATTAAAATTTTTTATTAAAATAGTTAATATGGCGATGCACAATAAGAATTATGTTGAATGAATCTAAATTAAAGTAATTTTATTCCAATCACAAAATATCATATCAACCATTTTGAAAAAAATGTTGTCTTTTTAAATATTACTTCTATTCATGCATGGATGTCTCATTTAATTTCCAAGCCATTTACCATTTTATGCAGCAAGGTAATAGGTGCAAGGTTCTACAATTACGCTTCCACCACTCCCCACCCAAATCCATCCCCAATAGATGAGGACGGCCACGGCAGTCACACTTCGTCCACCATAGCAGGTGCCTCGATAGCAGGGGCAAGCTTATACGGTTTAGCCAAAGGCACAGCTCGAGGGGGGGTTCCATCAGCACGCATTGCAATGTACAAGGTGTGTTGGGCCGATGGTTGTAGTGATATAGACCTTATGGCTGGACTGGATGATGCCATTAATGATGGAGTTGACTTCATATCAATATCCATCGGAGGGGATTCGACTAGCTATTTTGACAATCCCATTGCGATCGGTGCCTTTCATGCAATGAAAAAGGGGATTTTGACAACATGTTCAGCTGGGAATAACGGCCCAAGTTTGTACTCCGTGCAGAACACAGCTCCTTGGATATTGACTGTTGGTGCTTCTGGCATGGATAGGCAGTTTAGGACTCTGGTTAAACTTGGAAATGGCATAAAAACTGCTGTAAGCTCCTTTTTTTTTTTCTTTTTTTTTTTTCTTTTTTGGTTGAGAAGATTGCTGTAAGTTACTTCTTTCTAATATTTGATGAGTCTTTGAGTTCTATAATATTTAATAATGAGTCTAATATTTCTTCATTGATTTGTGTGTGGGTTTTCTAAATATATATATATGATTTTAACATATAAATTTACTGGTGCATTGTATAATAGGGACTTTCCATCAACACGTTTTCACCAAATAAACGGATGTACCCTTTAACCACCGCGGTGAAAGCAGCCAATGGAAGTTTAGAACAAGATCACTCTCCCTGGTAATTATAAGGAATTTTAACTGATGCTTACCCTTGACGCGATAGTCCCTTTACAAATATAAGTTCTTGTGGGATAAAAGGAAGAAGGGCAAAGATTAGAGTTCAAATCTCTAGGAATGAGTTTCACACATATACATTTAGATTATGTTAGAGTATGATTATTATTTCAAATTTAATTGAAGATCACCTAAACTAATATATATTCAAAGTCAGACTACTAATATTACTAGCACTAATCAATTAAAGAATTGGGCAGGTTGTGTGATGAAGGGAGTCTAGACGCGAATAAGGTCAAGGGAAAGATTGTGCTATGCAAAGAAGGACTAATTCAAGATTACGTTAAGCAAATAGGTGGGTTGGGGGCTATTGTATCTCTCCAACAGCAGTCAGATACAGGCTTTACATTTGCCATCCCTGCTGCCTTCATTGATACTAATGTTGGTGACAAAATTGAAATATATGTTAACTCAACCAGGTTAGTATAGGGAACCATTTTTTTTTTTTCATTATTCTACCTTTATTTATTTTCTAATTGATATTTTAACTTTCTTTACGGATTTTTTTTTTCATTGGTAAAACTTTCAGAGCCCCTCAAGCTGTCATATACAAGTCTACAGCAGTCCACAATGCCACTACACCCTTCGTGGCTTCCTTTTCATCCCGAGGTCCGAACACAATCTCTTCCACCATAATTAAGGTAACCCTTGCAATGATTACCATTATAGGCATAAATTTGTGTATTTTTTTTATAGCATATATACTAGAATGAGGTTTAAAATTATGTATGATTTGTAGCCGGATATTGTGGCACCTGGAATAGATATTCTAGCTGCCTACTCTAAACTTTCATCAGTGTCTGGGGATCTTGAAGACAACCGATTTGATGTGTATAATATAATTTCTGGAACATCAATGGCTTGCCCTCATGTGGCAGCTGCCGCTGCCTATGTCAAATCATTCCACCCTAATTGGTCTCCCGCTGCAATCAAATCGGCCTTAATGACAACTGGTTAGTCCCCTTAAATTCTACCATTTAAACTCATGATGAGTTAAAGATTAGTGCCACTTTACAAGAACCACCACTTGAATGGTGTCAATTAGAGGTTATTAGTGTTTAATTGAAATTCTCCAATGCAATCACATTGCTCGTTGTTTACCAGCAATGTTGTTAATACTTAACATGCCAATTGGTTTAGAGTAAATATTACACATGTTAATATATATCTATTGTGAGAGCTTAATTCAAATCTTAATTTTGATACGGACTTTCTTCGTGATTAATGGAGATGATTATTTTCTAATAAGAAATTAATGATATTCATTTTACGAGTGATTTTAGAGATGCTACAAATTTTATTGCACTAGCCTTACAAACTAGTGTGACACTATTCACAAAAAAATAATTTAAATAATTATTTATTAGTTATTGAAGTTGCACCAATAAAAAATATAGTCACCTTAGTGTGTTAAGCTCAAGTAGTAAAATTTGTAATAATCTTTAACACATGTATTCTCTCTATGTAAACACATAGATCAAGATATCATCCCATACTTCACTAAAATAAGTTCTATATGAAAATTAGCTTGGCTTTCTGGGTGTTTTATAATTTTGCTTCTTAATTGATGATCAGCATCTGAATTGAAAATCAAAGATGTCCAAGCTGAGTTAGCCTACGGGGCCGGCCAAATTGACCCGGTTAGAGCACTGCATCCCGGTTTGATCTATGACGTGTCAAAGTCCGACTACATCCGCTTCCTATGTAATGAGGGTTACTCTGGGACAGCACTAAAAGTGTTCACTGAAGAGAACACAAATTGCTCAAGTATCCCTGACATTGGGGGACATGATGCCCTAAATTACCCATCCATGTATTTGCAACTTAATAGCCCTAACTCTAGTATATCAGCCATCTTTCATAGGACAGTTACAAATGTTGGCTTGAAAAAAGCTATATACAAGGCAATTGTCAAGGCACCAGCAACTCTCAAGGTCACTGTTGTTCCGAAAGAACTAGCTTTTAGTCACTTGTACGAGAAAAAATCTTTCATGGTTGTGATAAAGGGGCCACCACTAAACAATATTTCCAGTTTATCAGCATCACTGGAATGGAATGACGCTAAACACAGAGTTAAGAGCCCTATCCACATTTTTTTGGACATATAGGTCAAATTGTTTTAGGCCGATATAATGTCTACTAGTGTAGAGCTTGGCAAGCTTTTTGTGTAAATCGTATATGGGTGCAAGCATGGAACAAGTGGGGAACGCTTGTTATTTAACTCGGTTTTTTATGTGAAGTTTAGCTGATTTCAAATTTGCACACCGCAATTTAGAGTTATTATTACTCTAAAATCTAAATGCATATTTTGCCACTATTTAGTGTTTTTTTTTTCCTTCTATGTAATAGAAAGAAACAAAGTATTTTTAATTTACCATTTTGTTGTAATATAATTCAGCAAAAATGGGATAGGAGATTTGGACTCTATAAAAACTAGTTGAAAAAACACCTTAATAAAATGGCTTGACATATGTCATTTATGATAACTCTAACCTTATTTTAAATTTTGTGGCGAAAGAGTGCTCCCGTGATATATAGCTCATTAGATAGCTAGATTGAGCACTAAAGAACAAGAGATTTAATTAAAAATTATCTCTTACAAACAACTCCACGGCTAATCATCCCACTAGAGCAATTTAGATTGCCATACTCCAAATTTTTCAAAGAATTGCCTTCCGTGAATTGACCAATAAATCCTTGGGAAAGTGGCTGGAGGATGAGAATTCTTTGTCGCCACCCAAAACAGGCATGACCCCACCCCCCCCATCTTCACCTTACACACATAGTGATGCAGTAACGAATGCATCAACAACAACTAAGTGTCCAACAGCATCAATGTAAAGCTCCGATGTGTAATCGAATAGGCTTAATGATGTAATTAAATTAATATCAGTTTGTGCAAGAATTAAGAATAAGTTACAGGCATGTGGCAGTTTGTTCTTGTTAAAATATTTTTATAAAAATAGTAATATTTTATATTTATTACCTTTCATCCAACTATCTGTTATGAGTTGCCTGCCTAGTAAACGTTAGTGGCTAACGTTTTTCTCTTTATTCAGTTTATTTTTGCTACCATTCATAGGCCTCACTGCACTTTTTAGTATTATTCATGGGTCCCACTGTACTATTTCAGCTAACTTTTACCTTTATTTACAGTACTTTTAACAAAACGTTTTTAGTTTTAGCAAAATAAGCAGATTCCAAACAGACCCTCAATCTTAATACATTGTTTTTAATTCTGACCTTAATTGGCTTAAGTTATTGTCATTAGTGCTCAAACGGTTTTTAACTTTATGGCTATCCAAACCTTTAATATTTGTCAAACGTTTTGAACACAAAAAAACGCCAGGAAGATTAATTGGATTTAAACATGGGATTAAATGACAAGGTTTCTCCTTAGACAGATATATATTCCCTTGGTTATTTCTGGTTTAGCTATTTCATTTTTTTATCGGCCAACTTTATTTGAGAGCTTGCCAAATATATATTTACACACACACACACACATATATAATGATCTAAACTTTTATATATTGCAACCATGCTTTCTACACAATATTTTTTTGGGTAATAAGGTTGCTCATTCTAAGTGTCCAGCAGCATCAGTGAAGGCCATGAACTTACCTTCCTGATCACTATCAGAATCATGATTAGATGCTTCATCGTCACTAAAAGTGACAACCATGGCCTTTCCTTTAGACCTCAAGTATGTAGGACATTCAGATTTTATATGTCCATAACCTTGACAATCAAAACATTTTTGACCAAAAGAAATGTTAGAAGTTTGACCAACCTTTTCTTTTCCAAAATTAGGTTTTTCAAATGAATCATTCTTAGGTTGGTCATTCTTCTTCACATTCTTATAGTCAGCAAAGTTTTTGTTTCTTGCATTTTTATTGTTATTTTCAAAAAGTTTCTAAATTGTTTAATAAGGTAAGCAATTTCAATAGAAGAGATTTCATTGTCAAACACACTATGATCAACATCATTACCCATGGCGGATAAAATTGTTCTCCATATATAAAAAAAAAAATTGCAATTATTTAGTAGCTGGAGCATCTTACACTTGCTTTACAAGATTGATGAGCTGATGGGCTACCTCTATGATGGGCTAAGTTTGAACATTCTGAGCTTGAACACTCTGAGCTTGGGCTAACTCCCCATCGCCTAGAACTTCGTCTTCAGCAAAAAGGTCGTCAGTATCCTCTGAGGCGATAGGCATGACAAAAGTTTGGGCTTGGTCCACAATTTTAATATTTGAAACATCCAAGTTGGGGTAGGCCTTCTTAACCTGACGAAGGGCGTCGTCAAAACCTTGCAAGAAGTAATCTCCTAGCTCTGACAGCATGGCGTCAGAGTCACGATACTCACGAACCGCCACCTCCTGAGCTTGATAGAGCCTATCCTTCAGGTCTTGTATTTCCTTGTCCTTACCCTCAAGAGCCTTCTTCGCCTCCTCCATGCTCTGCTCAAGATCTTTTCTCACCTTCTTCGAAAGTTCAAACTTTTTCTCCATTTTTGATTTCCAACTCCGTAGTTGGTTTAGCTCATTCTCCGTCTACTCTGCCTTTGTCCGCACACGCTCTAGGGTTTCCTCGTGATTGAGACACCGTCCCATCAGCCCTTTCATCATCACCATTGCCTAAAAACGCAAGAGGAAAAAAGGAGTTAGATGGAAAGAAAATAGAAAGGACAGATATAAAGGTGACGAGCTAGATTACCTGGGCAATTGCAAAAAGGCCCGACTCCCACATGGCTTCCGTGGAGTGGGTTCCCAAGTCCTCGTAATCCTCTGACGAAATGATGGACGAGAGCTGCTCCAAGGCATGTTTAGCATCCTTACGGAGGAGGACGGACGGTTTCTCTTGATTAGTGGATGGAGCCTTCATAAGGCCTTTGCCAACCCCATGCTTCACTGGGGTGACCGTCTTCGCGCCCTCAGCCATTATTCCTATGACGGGCTCCAAAGGGACTTTGGGCTTCTTAGCGGGACGGTCCCCCTTAGGTGGTGGTTTTCTCTTTGTGGACGGGTTACATGTAACCGTCACCATGGGAGCCATGTTGTCGGACTCCTTTTTCTTGGCAGCTTGCGACCTAATCAATGCTCTCCTCTTAGCATTGTCCATTTCTGAAAAGGTGAACGGGTAAAGTTACCTACTAGTATAAAAATTAAAACCATTCAAGTAGAATGAAAACGACGGACTTAAGTCTGCGAATTTTTGCTTCGTATTTGACGGCAGCTAGCGTTGGCACCGGTCCTTCGCAATACCAGTGGATGGTATTAAGTGTAACTAACTTTGCCCAAGTCCTTTCTTCCGGCTGGGTCTTAGAAAAATCTTCTCAAGAAAGCTAAATTCCTCAAGATCAACTTGTGGGCACCATCTAACTGTAAAGAAGGACGGTTAAAATTGTTGAAAAAATTTATAATAAACTGAATGGTTTTAAAAAATTCACACACTAGGACGGGTGCATATTGGACGGGTGCAATATGCCCCAAGTCGTGTCGACGGGCATGTATTTGGTGTCCCCTGGGCGCCACATCCAGTCGTTACCTTCTAGGAAGAAATAACGGCTCTTCCAATCCCTATTTGAGTTTGGTGTTTCATATATAACTTTCAACAACGGAATCCTAGGTATGAAACTATACATCCCCCTTGACTTGTCAATCTCATCCGGACAGTAGCAGTGAAGGAATTCCCTCACCGTCAGCCTCCTGGCATCGTCAGTCATGGCACTGTATAGGATCTCCATTGCTATGAAGACCCTCTAAGCATTTGGAGACACTTGGTTGATGGATAGGCCCAAATATTTAAGGAGCTCACGGTGAAGGGAGCTTAGTGGGAACCTAAGTCCCGCCTTTAGCATCTGTTCATACACTCCAACACCTTCTACCCCATCATAGTAGCAATTCTCTGACTTATAGGGCAGACGGATAGGGATGTTATCTGGAATTTGGAAATTATCCCTAAGTGTTTTGAAGTGATTCTCCTTGATAGTAGAAAGAAAATTATTCACCGTCCATTCCGGTAACATGATGAACTCCCTAAGTCCATCAACACCCACAACGGATTTTAGTGTTTGTTCCTCACCGTCATCAGAAATCTCTTCTTCATCAGGCATCTTCATATCCTCATTTGTTGAGGACGAGGAGGAGGCAGACGGATTCCTCTCTTCGCCTGGACTTTCTTGGTCTCTATGACTAGATGGATATACTTCCTTGTAATCCACCCCATCACGGACAACTAACTGGTTACTCAACGCACTAGACATTGCCTACACGTGACGACAAAACCTAAGAATTAGACGGATCTAGAAATTATGACGGGTGTATAAAGCCTAGGAAAATAAATTAAAATAAGAAGGGAGTAAGTATATCTGTAGGACTCGAGGAAAAAGAACACTTACCAATTTTTGTGAATGAACGAAGGACGTGCGTCGATGACAAATGTAGCAATTGAACGGAGTATGTGTGTCGATGACGGATGTAGCAATTGAACGGAGTATATGTGTCAACGACGGATGTAGCAAATTGAACGGGGTGGTCTCTGATAAGGATGACGGTTGCGTTTTGACAATATGTTTCAGTTGAAAATGAAGAAATGAGAAAGGTAGACCCTGGTATTTATAGAGGAAGTGCACGGAAGATGAAGCAACGCTTCGATCCGAGATAAAATCCAATCGAAGAACGACACGTGTCATGCGCCATAATGGCTTCCGGACAACCTGTCAGATGTTTGCGCAGTTGACGACATCCGCACTGAAACCGTTGACCCACAGGCCTTTAAATCGTCATCCCATGAGCTTTGAACCATCACCCCATTGGTCTTTCCTCTCAAGGATGACGGACCCGTGGGGTGAAGGGGGCAATTGAGGAGGATAAAAATATAGCTTGACGGGCCCTTTTTAAATGGGCCTGATGGATGCATGTCCGTGGGCCGATAAAGGGCAAGCCCAACTTGTGCAAAGGTCCATTATGAATAGATATATCAAAAACCCTAAATGGAAAATACTTGCGACACACACTTAATCACCATGGAATCCCAAGGTAAATAGAATCCTAGCACGACAAGGATTTCGGAAGATACATGCATAAATAAAGATCTTCTCTACAAGGAAATATCTGGTTCATCACGTTTGGGACTATTCAAGTAGAGTTGTATAAGGAAAAGACTTCTGTACCAAGGAAGAGGTGTCAACCCTCTACTACTATAAAAGCCCCAATACTTACACAAATCAAGGTACACATAATTTACCTTTCTCTAACACTCTAAAGTTGTGAGAATAGTTCTAACTTGACCTTCGTAGTGTATTCAGCCGGCACCACACCAGTGCTCCCTGCTAGGTTCTCTCTTTTTTCTGTGCAAATATCGATATGAGCGCGCGAGGAACTTGTAACTCACTGGTGATATTTACGGCATCATTAGCTGGTTTTGAATTTTTGGTTTGTTTATCATATTCATCTATAGAGTTGTTTTGTTTGGATTTGGGTTTGGGTTTGGGTTTGGGTTTGGTTAGATTTGGGCAAGAAAATGCTAGAAAATCTGGGTTTGTGTTCTTTAGTGTTTTTGTTGAAGATGAACTAGTTCTAAATTCATGTGGTTTTTGGATTTTAATTATGTTTTTTCTTTTTTATTTTGTTAAAGTTGATACTTTAAAAAAAATTAGATGATGATGTGGCATTTTTTAACATTATTTTAATGGCCATGTCAGCATTTAATGTGCCAACAATGCACTCCGTTTGCCACATAGAACATTTATGTTAAGTGAATAACAGTAGGAACCAAAATGGAACGCTTTTTTCATTTAGGGACTAAAAGCAGTAAAATAAAAAAGTAGGAACCAAAATATAAATAAAGTCAAAATGTAAGGACTAAAAGTGCATTTACGCCCAATTTTTTTTGCTTATTACGTTGATTTGGGAATATCTCACATACAAATTCTTCTATGAGTTCTTTGTATTTATCTTTTTGTTATTTGAGTCAAAATGAAATTTGAAATGAATATATATTTTTCTCAAAAAATTAGGGGGGCGGTCAGTCAAATTTTGGTAAAATTTATCAATTTCTCAACACTATTTCAATGCAATTAATGAAATTTTGATAAGGTTAGGACTTTTATGCCTGAATGATGTAGATTGTTAGAGAAGGACTAAATCTTTTTTTTTTTTTCCTTTTTTTACGAATAGAAGAACAAAATCACTTAGACTTACAATGTTTATATATTTATATGATTTAAAAGTGAAGAGTGAAGATAGTGTAGAGTTCAAAAATTAAAAAGGGGGGGGGGGGGGGAGGAATTACAAGTTACCCACTTGTGGTTTGCCTTAAATTTAACTTACCCACCTGTGATTTTATTTTTGACACTTTACCCACCTATGCTTCACTCCGTTACTATTCCATAACCCACCTCTCTTTCAGACGTTACTCTAACACATAATTTATCAAAAACTAAAGCCAAAACACATCAAAACACTCCTTACTCCCAAAACACACTCCCATCCAACATGCTTACCAAACTAAGATCCTTGATGCTACAATGCACTGTGCTTGAGATAATGGACCAAGAACCATCTGGTTTTGATTGTGCAAGTAAATCGAGGAAGAATGAGACACAGATTCTGGGTTCATCTATTACAAATCGTATTTTTTATTTTTGGCACTTAATCCGTTTGTTTTCTCTTGATTGGGTGATTTCTTGACTTTGTGAGATTCAAGTTTTGGTTTTCTTTTACTTTCATATGCTCTATTCATTTGATTCTAGGTAGATCCCTTTAAATTTTGAAACCTAGGGTTTTAAATTTTTTTTTTCGAAATAGGGTTTTTGCAAGGACGATTTACATGCAAAACTATGTTTTTGTTTTTTTGTTTTGTTTTGTTTTTATTTTTTATTTTTTATTTTTTTGGTATTCATCAATGTGGGGCTGCTGGACCATAGGATTAGGCTTCCTTCATCAATGTGGGGCTTCATGACCCTAGGTCTATAAACTTGTACTTGTATCACTGTGAGGGAACTTGTTTTTCTTTCACATGTCACTTTGTTTTGATTATTGCTTTTCATGAGTAAAAATAGTATTGATTATTGCTTTTCTACTCTCCCTTTCCATGGGTTTGTCTCACAAAAATAGAACAAAAACTTTTAATAATATTTTTTGTTTCTATGTTGTGGTTTGTGTAGACCACAAGACCACATGATACATACCCAATTGGTTACTTGAAATAGTTGGTTTCTACTTCAAATGATTAATTAATGACATTCATCTCTAGGACTTTTCCAGATGCAAGCCCATCTCATACTTTATTGTGTTGTGTTGTATTTTATATGTCGATGGTTGACTTGACATTCAGTTTTGAGATTCATCATGGTGGCTAGTTTGTGTGGAACCCAGATTTGGTATATTTAGGAGGTAGTATTTCTTTTATCGATGAGGTTGATCCTGATAGACTTAGTTTATTTGAAATACAAGATATTTGGGGTGATTTGGGGGCAATTAGTACAAGTAGATTTCATTATCTTATTCCTAAAGGTAATTTGGAGCAAGGGTTAGGGGTTGAAAACTGAATGTTTAGTTCTGTTTTCAGCCCATGATGACTTGGCTTTGTAGGAATTCATGCACTAGGGTTCTGAGCATATAAAAGATATATTTTACAGGCATCATCAAAGAGACAAAGAGACACACGCATATTAGGAGTTGCTGCGACTTTTGTGAGCCTAAGGTTGTGTAACAAGCTACTTTTAGTTCATCCAAGCGTGGATTGAAGAACTTTGCAAAGCTACAACAATCAAAAAGGTTGCTATGGAGTTAGTCACGAATAGGGAGATTCATGCAAAGGAGAAATCTTCTACAAGATCAAGTCTAATTGGGGATTAAAGCTAAGACAAGTATAGCTAAATAGGTTCTACTGTATGTAGGTACTTTAGGATAGGCTTGTAGGGTAAGATTTATTGTACTTGTAATTGCTTTTTTCTTATTTGTGGATTCTTCAGAAGTGGAGACTTGAAATTCACCCGATAAAGTTTTGCCTGTTTCCCCATCATGATCAAATCACCTGTGTCAAACTTATTTCCACTATACTTAATTTAGCTTGGTGATTTGGTTGTGTTTTAATATGATTTGCACGTAATTTGACTAATTAATTAATTTGAAAAATTAGATTAATTAACTGGAGTCAATCTATAACCCAATAAAGATTCCACAACTAAAAAAAAAGAAAAAAAGGTGCAAGCTACACCCCTAAATTTTGGGTTCTTGGGAATTTTCACCTTAAAGTTTCATAATTTAAATTTTACCCCCTAAAGTCATTCTTTGTTCGCATTAGCAGCACATTCGTCCAAATTTTCCGTTTAGTGTCACATAATCTTGCCTAAAGCGTTTAATTTGTCCAAAAAAATGATGAAACGTAAAAAAGAATGGGTAATTGTCCCAGATTGCTTAAGAGAGTGTGTTGTATGTAGTATAACTTGTCTCACCCTCCCTTAAAAGTTACCATGAATTTTGAGGGGAGTTGTGGTGTGTTTTTGTGTTAGAACCTGTTTCTCTCTCCCTTGTGTGTACGTGTGTGTGTTTGATTCTCAAAAAAAAAATTTAATTAAGAATTTTTTTTTATGCTACAACAATGGTGTGTCATGATGAAATTATTAAGGTGTAAATAAAGTCGTTAAAATTCTATTTCAGCCTCCAACGTGAGTTTAGAAAATAGTTTTAACACTTGTTATAGTTATATAAATAACAAATTCTTAATTTGTACATTGTTTAATTTTGAGGAATTGTACATTGTTTAATTAATTCAAAATTAAAAATAAAAAAATCTCTAAAAACAAAAAATTACAACGTAGAAATTTTTTCAGCATCTCCTCTTAAAAAGGATGATAAGCTAAAAAAGAAATGGTGGGAAACTAATTATATTGAAGTTACACATGAACACCTCTGCTTCCAATTCTAATTTTCCTATCGAGCAAAAGATAGAAAAAAGAAGACATTGCCTCTCTTTTTCTAATATTGCACAATTAAACCTTGTGAGAGCGAGAATCATTTGTTTAGCAAACTGCATCAAATCTCCCCATCCTTAATTACCATTAATTAATTAGTCTATGCAAGAATTGTAATTTTGGAAAAAGTCAAATATTCCATTTTAGCTCGAAAATCTCCACTAGAATAGGAAAACACAAAAGACAAAATCTCTGACTATAAATATAGGAGCAAGATAGAAAGCAAGAGAGAAAGGAAGAGCAGTACTGCATACAAAGGAGGAATAAAAAATGGTTCGAATTTGTATGATCACCCTCTTCCTTCTGGCTATGCAGCTTCATTGGTCATTCACTCATGGTTCTAGTGACACAGTTAGAAAGGTGAATATATTTTTATAATTTGTATGAACAGTAATAATGTATATTATTTAATATTATAATTTCCTTCATATAATCAGAAATTTGTTTTTTATTACCACATAGGCGTACATCGTGTACATGGGAGAGGCACTGCAGTCAAAAGCCTCTGCTATTGATCTTCATCACAACTTGCTTTCTTCAGTTGTTAAAGAGTAAGTGAGATGACAAAATATCTAAACATTGCATGCTTACATCTACTCATGTTTAATTCAAACAATAATAGTTTTCCATTTGTTTCTTGCATGGAATAGTTTTTTTTTTTTTTTTTTTTTGTGGTAATTTATACCTGGAGTAGTTCATGTAGAAATTGGTAAATGAGATATAAAGAAAAGAGAAGGAAGAAGAGAGAAAACATTAGAGTTTACATGATTCAGCCAAATGGCCAACATCTATGAGACGAGCTCAAAAGACTATATTTTCTCATACACCTTTCGTGTTAGTAAATTACAATAGAATCCATATTTATAATAGAATTACATACAAAAGTAAAAAATAATCTTAATTTGAATTACATATTAAATATTAATTGTCTCAATCCCATGATTTTCTCTAGCAATCAATCTCTTAATTTGTTCACTAATCCCAAAATTTTCTCTAGCAATTAAAGTTGATTTGTTCTTCACTTTCATGGAAACAAATTCAGCAGGTATAATTTATACTAGGGTCAAAGATTTGGTGGTGTGGAGGGTTCCATAATGGCTATAGGACTTGGGACTTAGGAGCTTATCAATATGTATAGCATCGGGCTTTTCAATGATATAAAATTAGTTTTTAGGGTGTAATCCATATATGATATGACATCACATCTAGCATGCAACAAATTGTAACACTTTTTCCCTCTCTTATGTGTGTATTTGTTTCTCAAAAAAAAATAAATAAAAAAACAAAAAAAATAATTGTCCCACATTTCTTAAGAAAGAGTGTTGTGTGTTGTATAACTTGCCCCACCCTCTCTTAAAAGTTACCATGGCTTTTGAGTAAAGTTGTGGTGTGCCTTTGTATTAGAACATCTTTCCCTCTCCTGTGTGTGTGTGTTTGTACTTTGTTTCTCGTAAAAAAAAAAAAAAAAGTTGTAACATTTGGGTAGACAATTAAACAATTGAGTATTGTCGCATTTCAGTGATCATATTGCCCAACAGTCCAAAATATATAGCTACACAAAGAGTTTTAATGCATTTGCAGCAAACCTATTGCCACAAGAAGTTCAAAGACTACAAGGTGCACATTAAAAACTTCATGTTACACATCATTTCTATTTCTTTTTCTTTTTCTTTTTCTTGGGTTGATTGTCTTATGTAATTTATATACATATATGCATGCATTACAGAGAACGAAAATGTGTTGTCGGTGTTTCCTAGCAAAATGCAAAAACTTCATACCACAAGATCATGGGATTTCTTAGGAATGCCTCAATCAGTGAAGAGAAATCATCAAATTGAAAGTAATATTATTGTTGCTATATTAGATACAGGTACTAATTAAGTTAAGATTACTTCTCATAGAGTTTTGACTTTTCCATGTTACCTGTCATCGTGGAGGAATTTTAATCACTTCTCTAATCTTTCCATTCTCCTCCCCTTGGTTTTTAGGAATTTATATCGATGCTCCAAGTTTTAACGACAAAGGATTTGGACCTCCTCCATCAAAATGGAAGGGTACATGCCAAGTCAGAGGCAACTTCACTGGCTGTAACAAGTAAACAATCTCAATCTCTCTCCTAGATTGTGACCTACCACAAAACAATGTGTCTAATAACACAATATTTGATTAATTAAAATTTTTTTAGTACAATAGTTAATATAGCGATGCACAATAAAAATTATGTTGAATGAATCTAAATTAAAGTAATTTTATTCCAATCACAAAATATCATATCAACCATTCTGAAAAAAATGTTGTCTTTTTAAATATTACTTCTATACGTGCATGGATGTCTCATTTAATTTCCAAGCCATTTACCATTTTATGCAGCAAGGTAATAGGTGCAAGGTTCTACAACCATGCTTCCACCACTCCCCACCCAAATCCGTCCCCAATAGATGAGGACGGCCACGGTAGTCACACTTCGTCCACCATAGCAGGTGCCTCGATAGCAGGGGCAAGCTTATATGGTTTAGCTAAAGGCACAGCTCGAGGGGGGGTTCCATCAGCACGCATTGCAATGTACAAGGTGTGTTGGGCCGATGGTTGCAGTGATATAGACCTTATGGCTGGACTGGATGATGCCATTAATGATGGAGTTGACTTCATATCAATATCCATCGGAGGGGATTCGACTAGCTATTTTGACAATCCCATTGCGATCGGTGCCTTTCATGCAATGAAAAAGGGAATTTTGACAACATGTTCAGCTGGGAATAACGGCCCAAGTTTGTACTCTGTGCAGAACACAGCTCCTTGGATATTGACTGTTGGTGCTTCTGGCATGGATAGGCAGTTTAGGACTCTGGTTAAACTTGGAAATGGCATAAAAACTGCTGTAAGCTCCTTTTTTCTTTTTTTTTTTCTTTTTTGGTTGAGAAGATTGTTGTAAGTTACTTCTTTCTAATATTTGATGAGTCTTTGAGTTCTATAATATTTAATAATGAGTCTAATATTTCTTCATTGATTTGTGTGTGGGTTTTCTAAATATATATATATGATTTTAACATATACATTTTCTGGTGCATTGTATAACAGGGACTTTCCATCAACACGTTTTCACCAAATAAACGGATGTACCCTCTAACCACCGCGGTGAAAGCGGCCAATGGAAGTTTAGAACAAGATCACTCTCCTTGGTAATTATAAGGAATTTTTAACTGATGCTTACCCTTGACGCGATAATCCCTTTACAAATATAAGTTCTTATGGGATAAAAGGAAGGAGGGCAAAGATTAGAGTTCAAATCTCTAGGAATTAGTTTCACACATATACATTTAGATTATGTTAGAGTATGATTATTATTTCAAATTTAATTGAAGATCACCTAAACTAATATATATTCAAAGTCAGACTGCTAATATTACTAGCACTAATCAATTAAAGAATTGGGCAGGTTGTGTGATGAAGGGAGTCTAGACGCGAATAAGGTCAAGGGAAAGATTGTGCTATGCAAAGAAGGACTAATTCAAGATTACATTAAGCAAATAGGTGGGTTGGGGGCTATTGTATCTCTCCAACAACAGTCAGATACAGGCTTTACATTTACCATCCCTGCTGCCTTCATTGATACTAATGTTGGTGACAAAATTGAAATATATGTTAACTCAACCAGGTTAGTATAGGGAACCATTTTTTTTTTTCATCATTCTACCTTTATTTATTTTCTAATTGATATTTTAACTTTCTTTACGTATTTTTTTTTTCATTGGTAAAACTTTCAGAGCCCCTCAAGCTGTCATATACAAGTCTACAGCAGTCCACAATGCCACTACACCCTTCGTGGCTTCCTTTTCATCCCGAGGTCCGAACACAATCTCTTCCACCATAATTAAGGTAACCCTTGCAATGATTACCATTATAGGCATAAATTTGTGTATTTTTTTTTATAGCATATATACTAGAATGAGGGTTTTAAATTATGTATGATTTGTAGCCGGATATTGTGGCACCTGGGATAGATATTCTAGCTGCCTACTCTAAACTTTCATCAGTGTCTGGGGATCTTGAAGACAACCGATTTGATGTGTATAATATAATTTCTGGAACATCAATGGCTTGCCCTCATGTGGCAGCTGCCGCTGCCTATGTCAAATCATTCCACCCTAATTGGTCTCCCGCTGCAATCAAATCGGCCTTAATGACAACTGGTTAGTCCTCTTAAATTCTCCCAATTAAACTCATGATGAGTTAAAGATTAGTGCCACTTTCCAAGAACCACCACTTGAATGGTGTCAATTAGAGGTTATTAGTGTTTAATTGAAATTCTCCAATGCAATCACATTGCTCGTTGTTTACCAGCAATGTTGTTAATACTTAACATGCCAATTGGTTTAGAGTAAATATTACACATGTTAATATATATCTATTGTGACAGCTTAATTCAAATCTTAATTGTGATACGGACTTTCTCTGTGATTAATGGAGATGATTGTTTTCTAATAAGAAAATAATGATATTCATTTTACAAGTGATTTTAGAGATGCTACAAATTTTATTGCACTACCCTCACAAACTAGTGTGACACTATTCACAAAAAAATAATTTAAATATTTATTTATTAGTTATTGAAGTTGCACCAATCAAATTTATAGTCACCTTAGTGTGTTAAGCTCAAGTAGTAAAATTTGTAATAATCTTAACACATGTATTCCCTCTATGTAAACACATAGATCAAGATATCATCCCATACTTCACTAAAATAAGTTCTAGATGAAAATTAGCTTGGCTTTCTGAGTGTTTTATAATTTTGCTTCTTAATTGATGATCAGCATCTGAATTGAAAATCAAAGATGTCCAAGCTGAGTTAGCCTACGGGGCTGGCCAAATTGACCCGGTTAGAGCACTGCATCCCGGTTTGATCTATGACGTGTCAAAGTCCGACTACATCCGCTTCCTATGTAATGAGGGTTACTCTGGGACAGCACTAAAAGTGTTCGCTGAAGAGAACACAAATTGCTCAAGTATCCCTGACATTGGGGGACATGATGGCCTAAATTACCCATCCATGTATTTGCAACTTAATAGCGCTAACTCTAGTATATCAGCCATCTTTCATAGGACAGTTACAAATGTTGGCTTGAAAAAAGCTATATACAAGGCAATTGTCAAGGCACCAGCAACTCTCAAGGTCACTGTTGTTCCGAAAGAACTAGCTTTTAGTCACTTGTACGAGAAAAAATCGTTCATGGTTGTGATAAAGGGGCCACCACTAAACAATATTTCCAGTTTATCAGCATCACTGGAATGGAATGACGCTAAACACAGAGTTAAGAGCCCTATCCACATTTTTTTGGACATATAGGTCAAATTATTTAGGCCGATATAATGTCTAATTGTGTAGAGCTTGGCAAGCTTTTTGTGTAAATCGTATATGGGTGCAAGCTTGGAACAAGTGGAGAACACTTGTTATTTAACTCAGTTTTTTATGTGAAGTTTAGCTGATTTCAAATTTGCATACTGCAATTTAGAGTTATTATTACTCTAAAATCTAAATGCATATTTTGCCACTTTGTAATGTTTTTTTTTTTTTTTCTAAGTAATAGAAAGAAACAAAGTATTTATAATTTACCATTTTGTTGTAATATAATTCAGCAAAAATGGGATAGGAGATTTGGACTCTATAAAAACTAGTTGAAAAAACACCTTAATAAAATGGCTTGACATATGTCATTTATGATAACTCTAACTTTATTTGAAATTTTGTGACGAAAGAGTGCCCCAGTGATATATAGCAAATTAGATAGCTAGATTGAGCACTAAAGAACAAGAGATTTAATTATCTCTTACAAACAACTCCACGGCTGATCATCCCACTAGAGCAATTTAGATTGCCATACTCCAAATTCTCCAAAGAATTGCCTTCCGTGAATTGACCAATAAATCCTTGGCAAAGTGGCTTGAGGATGAGAATTCTTTGTCGCCACCCAAAACAGGCATGACCCCACCCCCCCATCTTCACCTTACACACATAGTGATGCAGTAACGAATGCATCAACAACAGCTAAGTGTCCAACAGCATCAATGTAAAGCTCCAATGTGTAATCGAATAGGCTTAATGATGTAATTAAATTAATATCAGTTTGTGCAAGAATTAAGAATAAGTTACAGCCATGTGGCAGTTTGTTCTTGTTAAAATATTTTTATAAAAATAGTAATATTTTATATTTATTACCTTTCATTAATTCAACTATCTGTTATGAGTTGCCTGCCTAGTAAACGTTAGTGGCTAACGTTTTTCCCTTTACTTAGTTTATTTTTACTACCATTCATAGGCCTCACTACACTTTTTAGTATTATTCATGGGTCCCACTATACTATTTCAGCTAACTTTTACCTTTATCTACAGTACTTTCAACAAAACGTTTTTAGTTTCAGCAAAATAAGCAGATCCCAAACAGACCCTCAATCTTAATACATTATTTTTAATTCTGACCTTAATTGGCTTAAGTTATTGATATTAGTGCTCAAACGGTTTTTAACTTTATGGCTATCCAAACCTTTAGTATTTGTCAAACATTTTGAACACAAAAAAACGCCAGGAAGATTAATTGGATTTAAACATGGGATTAAATGACAAGGTTTCACCTTAGACAGATATATATTCCCTTGGTTATTTCTGGTTTAGCTATTTCATTTTTTTATCGGCCAACTTTATTTGAGAGCTTGCCAAATGTATATTTACACACACACACACACACACACACACATATATATATATATATATAATGATCTAAACTTTTATATATTGCAACCATGCTTTCTACACAATATTTTTTTGGGTAATAAGGTTGCTCATTCTAAGTGTCCAGTAGCATCAATGAAGGCCATGAACTTACCTTCCTGATCACTATCAAAATCATGATTAGATGCTTCATCGTCATTAAAAGTGACAACCATGGCCTTTCCTTTAGACCTCAAGTATGTAGGACATTCAGATTTTATATGTCCATAACCTTGACAGTCAAAACATTGTTGACCAAAAGAATTACTAGAAGTTTGACCAACCTTTTCTTTTCCGAAATTAGGTTTTTCGAATGAATCATTCTTAGGTTGCTCATTCTTCTTCACATTCTTATAGTCAGCAAAGCTTTGGTTGCTTGCATTTTTATTGTTATTTTCAAAAAGTTTCTGAATTGTTTAGTAAGGTAAGCAATTTCAATAGAAGAGATTTCATTGTCAAACACACTATCATCAACATCATCTACTGATTTCAAGGCCAAAGATTTAGACTTGTTGGTCTTAGGAAGCTTAGACTCATAAATTTGAAGGGATCCTACAAGTTCAACAACAGGAATGGTATCTACATCCTTACTTTTAATGATGGCTGTCACTTTGGGTCTAAAGTCTTTTGTTAAGGATCTTAAGATTTTTCTATCTTAGGTTTCTCATAAACTTCACTCAGATTAAATGCTAAGTTAACAATGTCATTGAGTTTAGCATAAAATTCATCAAATGATTCATCCTCCGACATTTTGATACTCTCAAATTTAGAAGTCAACTGTTGCAATTTATTGATTTTGACAGCTTTAGTTCCTTTAAGTATAGTTTGTAAGATATTCCATGCAGTGTGTGCTACTTCTACATTAGATATCTTTTTAATTTCTTCTAGTGAAACAACATTAAATATAGCATTCATAGCCTTGCTGTTATAACTAGTAGCTTCCTTTTGAGCATCAGTCCATTGAGCCAAAGAAGTAGCAAATTTTTCCCAACCAGTTTCAACAGACAGTTGTACTTTCTCATCTAGAGATTTCAAGAAGGCTTTCATCCTCACCTTTTAGTATACATAATTACTCCCATCAAGTTGGGGAGAGATCACACCTTTGGTACTTTTTTTACTGGATATGTCATTTTGTTTTAAATATACAATGGTAAGTGGGAGAAATTATAAGATCCACATGGTGGACAGGTGATGTGGTCTATCATTCTATTAAAAAAATTCCACATGTTTAAAATTGTTAGTTAGATTTTTTTTTTTTAAAATAGAAATTAATTATTGACTCAGCAATTTTCAACAAGTGGAAGTTTTTTAGTAAAATGGTGGACAAATGACTTGGTCCACCAGAGTACTCTATAATTTCTTGATAAGTGGGAGGTAGGTTTTAATTTTCACATTTTATTTAGTTAGTAGGTGACGTGGCAATCTCTCATTAAAATAAAAGGAGATTCCAATTAAAAAAAGTAATCGAGGTAAGCCACACCCCTTGCCACGAACATTATATTTATTTGTTCACTTATTATAAAAATTTGAGTAAATTGTATTAATGTTTGTGCATTTGACTTTTTTGACCAATTTTTCACTCCTATACTTTTGTATACAAATTTGATGAAGTTTGTTCACTCACCCATTTTACAGGTGTTTTTTTTCCTCTCAGGTAGAGTGCAAGATACAGATTCAAACTTGTAAGATATTTCCAAAAATAGATATACGTGTGAATCGTTACATTGAACGCAAAAGTCAATTATGGACTGAATTATGCATTCGTTCTTTTTCACAAAATAATTGCTGCAATCTATGTATAACCAGGGAGACGGCATATTGTGGAAGATGTAATTATTTAGCCTGTTATTGCACCTTCCACCGTTAATGAACTATGAATTATGATGAATTACAGTAAATATAAAATGTAAATTTTTTTTTTTTTTGGAGAAACAAACACACACATACACACAGAGGAGAGGGAAATGAGTTCTAAAATAAAGGCACACCACAACTCTACTCAAAAGTCATGGTAACTTTTAAGGGAGGTTGGGGCAAGTTATACTACACACAACACACTCTCTTAATATGAGAAGATCGATAAGATGCAAAACTTTAGCACAATTAGTCTCAATCTTTCATTTCCTCCAAAACCCATATGCAATTTCTTCAACCCATCAAAACCTTTTTCCCATTTTGCCTTTCACCTTCAAATTCACCTTCACTCAAATTTTCTTCTTTATGAGATTGCTAGCGTCCAATGCCCCAGATTAAAAATAGCAAGTTGTATTGAGTGTTTAAAAATAGCAAGTTTTATTTTGAAGGCCTACAACTGCACCTTTTGTAGACTGGAAATGGGATTGGGATTACTAAGTGAAATTCTAGAGCACAACACATTAAACAGGTTCTATGAACTCGACTTGCTTCAAGACTTTCACGCAGGTTCAGTTGGATGTGTAGTTTTTTGCTCAGAGATTTAGCCAATATCTTATAAAGTCAGCTGTGAGTCTATAAGTATTATTACAGTGTTTAGAGCATGAAGATTGTGTCTATCAAGCAAATATCCTTTTTTGTTTTTGAGAAGATATCAAGCAAATACCTCTATTGTTTGGTTTTATACTTTGGCCTCCTTACAATCCAAATTTTGGTTCCGTCCCTAGTCACGCTATGGCACCGCCACCAGGTTTAGGAGGATTAGAAGTCGATTTGAACACCCATGAACCCCACTTTTCACAACACATGAAAAAAAAAAAAAAATTAATAATAATAATAATAATTTGCAGACTAATGCACTGTGATCTATAGATAACATATTATAGACAAAAAAAATCACCTAATGAGAAGTGCTTGATGATGTGACAAATTTTGAGGTTATGAACACCGAAGATATTGAAATATTGTAACAATTTGCTACCTGTTACAGAAGAAGAAGCTAGAAATTGTTAATGTTTCCCCAAAAGCAACATGAAGTGAGCCCAACCCAAAACATGCTTAATATCCAAATTTCATGAAATACAAAAGAAATCCAAAACGATTGTTAGGAAGTGAAAGACACGGCGGGATGAATTGAAGTTGTATAGTTAATTTTATTGATGTGGGAGAAGATTGTGGTGGTGGGATGAATAATATCTGTTGGGATCTAACAATATATTTATTTTTTTATGGTTTTTGTGTTAATTGTTGTCAAAATGACTAAGCATTCTAAATCAATTATTATTATTATAAATAAAAATATTTTCTCAAGTAAGGAAGAATGGCATATTTTAAATCAATTATTATAATTATAAATAAAAATATTTTCTTATATAATACATATTAAAATTACCATTTAAATTCCTCTAAAAAATATTGATGTATAATTTTTTGTTTTTTTTATAGAAGAAATTGATGTATAACTTTATATAATTAATATACGCATTTACTCCATTATTTAATTCAATGAACTAATACTATGATATAAATGTAAACTTTATTGAGGTGTAAGTTTAAATAAAGAAAATCTCAAAGAATATGTCACATTGCAGAATGTCGTGCTATATGAGATATTTGCTTTTATATATACCAACATGTAACTCATGTAAACGCATGGATACATTTAAAATTAAGTACAATTTTTATTATAAAAATATAAATAATTAGTCAAATTATTATTGAAAAAAAAATAGCATGCAATACATGCATTCATGCATACATATAGATATATTTAAAATTAAACACAATTTTTATCATAAAAATATAGATATTAGTCAAATTATTATTTTTTAAATAAACGTAATTTGTTACATATTAAAATTCTTACTTAAATTTAATACTACTTATGATAAATTTTTTTTTTTTCTAATTTTTAGTAAGATAGAACATGTGGTGATTTTTGTTATGTGGTGATTTTTATTGAATATATGTGAATGTTTTTTTTTTTATTAGTTTATTAATATTAGATTTTTAGTATTTTGTACTCATTAACTCACTTGACACAAAAATTAAAAAATTTAAGTAGACACATGACACAAACTTAAGTAAATAAATGTAGTATGGTCTCCACGTAAATTTAGATATATAGCACAAATTAAAATCTAATTTTAAATTTTAATTCAACTTTCTCTAGACTTTACCTATAGATTAATTATCTTTTTACTAGAGATAGGGTATTAGTGGTAGTGTCATAGTGGGATACTTCCACCGACCTAAACGAAAAAAAAGAAAAGATAAAAAAAGCCACCTAACTTTTCAAAAATCGGTTTGGATTTGGACTTCTCTCAAGCGCCAACACAGCACAACACAACACTATATATAAATAACATTGTTAACAATTTCTCCTAAAGATGGCACTCGTTACTGTAAGTGAAAAACAGCGATTTTTATTTTCTTTGTCGTTTTTGGTTTCTTTAATTTCTTGATACTCAAAGCACAAAAATATGATTAATTATTGCCTGGTTTCTGGTTTCTTTGAATTGTATTTGTATTTTCTTCTTGTTTTTTACACTACAGCTATGTTATTTTTTTTTGAAACTTTTTATTTTCTTTGACACCCAAAACGCAAAGGTGATTGATTATTGACTGCCTGGTTTCTTTGCTTACTATTACCAAGAACGATAATCAAACACCATTTTTATTGTGTATATTTGTATTGTCTATAGTGTTGTGCTTCCTTCACTTTTGCCTACTACACTTCAAAAAATTTTGCCTACTACACTTCAAAAAACTCGTCCTACAAGGGTGTTTTTTCTTGCACTTTTCAAAACCACCGCTGTAAAAGATTTATAATAGCGCTTTTAGAAACCACTTAAATAGGTTGTCCTATTAGCTATAGCAGGGGCGGAGCTACGGGGGTCGAGAGCGGGCAATTGCCCCCCCTAACCTCACCCAAACCTACACCCCCTTAATATATATATATATATATATATATATATTCTTATATTTTCTTTGTATATGTTTTTGTTTACTTTAAGTTTATATTCTGCAACTTTGCATGTAATATTGTGCTACGGGGCTGTTACTTTTGGCTCCACTTGTAATATACTCTTCTTGGCTGATGATTATCAAGAAGCTCATTATATTCCCCTAAAAATATCATTTTTAGTAATAATAGCTTTGACCTGAAATTTTATTTTGAAAATATTGCAAACTCGTCTAATATAATGAAGAGAAAAATTCTTATATGTACTCTATGTAATCTTGAAATTAAAAAATGGTATATTATCACAACATCTCCAACCAATATGCCAAAAATTTTATGTTGCTTTCTTTAATTCTTCTATAATGCTTTTACGATAAACACAATATAGCATAGAATTAATAAACATCAATACTTTTATGATTTAAAAATAAAAAACGCCATAAAATCTATTTAAAAAAAAAAAAAATCTAATACTATGCACGAGGAAAAAAAAGAAACAACTTAACACTTATATTATATTTTATATGCTAATCAAAATTTTTGATTAGTTAGTTAAGTATTTTTTTTTAATTATACTAATTAAAAAAATTGAAATTGATTTTGCCTTCAACTCATTATTTCATCTTGCCCCCCCTAAACTAGAATTCTAGCTCCGCCATTGAGCTATAGGATAGAATTTTCAATTATTTTTTTTAAACAGCCTATTCCGGCAGTTTTAAAACCGCAACTTTAGGGTTTTTCATATGTAAAACTTATTCCGACGGTTTTAAAATTGCCGCTATGGGTTTCAAATTCTAATAATTATTTCTGAATAATTATTATATCTTTTTAATAATTATTGTTACATTAATATTTTTATTTTTATATTTTTTTTTCTTTTCTAAGATTTTTAGTTATAGCAACAATATTGTTGAGAGATTTTCAAAATGGCTATGCCCAAATCAAATCAACTGCCAAGGATTGGAATGTGGGAACCGATTTCGACTGCTTAGCCTTCTGAATTGGATGGGAGTAACAACCGGGAATTACAGAAGCGAATGGAGGATGTGGAGTTGTATGAGTGTCATGAGGAAGTGGTGAAAGGCAGGAGGTTCTGGGGAGATTGGACCAAATTGTGAAAGCATGGGTCAAAAAGGTTACTGAGGCTAAAGGGTACAATGAGGAGATGGTGGGAAAAGCTAATGCTGTCATCTTCACATTTGGGTCTTATCGGTTGGGGGTGAATGGCCCCGGTGCTGATATCGATACACTGTGTGTCGGGCCGAGGCACGTTACTCGGGAAGAAGATTTCTTTGGTGAACTTCATAGGATGCTGGCAGAGTTGCATGAAGTGCAAGAGTTGCATCCTGTCCCTGATGCTTTTGTTCCTGTCATGAAGTTTAAGTTCAATGGGGTTTCCATTGATCTTCTTTATGCAAAGTTGGGGTTATGGACTACACCTGAAGACTTGAATATTTCTTTACCATCTTTGCTGCTGGATTTGGATGAGAAGAGTGTGCTCAGTCTCAATGGATCTAGAGTTACAGATAAGATCATGCATATGGTTCCTAATGTCCAGAATTTTCAGACAACCCTAAGACGCATAAGATATTGGTCTAAACAGCGTGGAATCTATTCGAATATTGCAGGGTTTCTTGGTGGTATAAACTGGGCCATTCTTGTTGCTCGTATACGCCAGTTGTACCCAAATGCATTGCCTAGTTTGTTGGTTTCTCGGTTTTTTAAGCTCTATAGCCAGTGGCGGTGGCCTAATCCAATTATGCTATGTCCCATTGAAGGGGGATCTCTGGCACTTCAGTCTTGGGATCCTAGAAGAAATTTCGGAGACAAGAAACATCTAATGCCCATTATGACGCCGGTGTATCCTTGCATCAACTCCAGCTACAATGTCTCCTCGAGTACACTGTGTATTATGCAGCAAGAATTTCAGAGAGGCAATGAAATTTGTGAGGCAATGGATACAAATGCAACTGGCTGGAATACTCTTTTTGAGCCTTCCCATTTCTTTGAAGCATACAAGAACTATCTGCAGATAGATATAACTGCTCAGAATGATGTAGACTTGGTGAATTGGAAAGGATGGGTTGAATCTCGGCTTCGTCATCTGACTTCGAAGATTGATATATATACAAGGGGGAAGCTACTGTGCCACCCACATCCTGGTGAATTTCTGGACAAATCCAAACAATTCCATCGTTGTTATTTTATGGGGTTGGGGCGGAAACAAGGTGTTTGTGTTCAGGGAGGGGAACAATTTGACATAAGGTCTGCTATTCAGGAATTCAAGGACTTTGTGGGGATCTACGCCCTTAAAAAGCCTGGGATGTGGATTGGTGTATGTCACATAAAATGTAACAACATTCCGCTGTTTGTCTTTCCTGGTGGAGTTAGGCCTGCCCATCCCAAGAGATTAGGCAGCGAGTGTGGTGGTTCTGCTGAAGCTGGTGATGGAAAGAAAAGAAAAAGAGAAGAACCCATCTCCGGCCAGAAATTGAGAAAATCTGATTCTAAGGCAGGGAGTAAGAATGCATCTTTGGCAGTGGAAGCTAAAGTAGTGGATAGTTCACTCAATGCAAGATGTTCTAACGTTTGTAGTTCACAAAGTAGTCTGGGAGCTTCATTTTCTGTCAGTGGTTCATCAATCTCTACGGCAGTTGAGATCATTGATTCTGATATAATAACTGCTCCATCAGGGTACCAGCAAGGTTCTTCCAAAGAACATGACAGTCTTGAAGATGATTTGAAATTGATAGGTGAAGCCCAAAATTTTGGGAAAGGAGCAAGGGTTGAGAATGAGAGGGTGCAAAAAGTAGTGGCTACAGGGAGAAGTTGCTCTAGTATCTTCAGGAATGATGGAGGGGAAGAGGAACTTGAGCTTACTGTACCATCCCATAATGTATTATCTACTGCATGTGTTGCCCCAAAGCCGCTTATCAAGTTTAAGATCACTTCTTCGGTTGGAGCAAACTGCTAAGGCAATACACAAAATTCAGTTGTAAATTTTCAGTTTAGAGTTTAAGACCAATATTCTTGTTTATTACTGTATTTCTTCATTGTTTTTTATTTTTTATTTTTTTATGGAGGTGGCCTGGTTGGTACAGGGAAGTTTGTAATGTACAACACAGGCTTCTTTCCATTACAGACCTCTTGTATTGAAATTTTTTTGAATGAATAGTGAGATTCAAACTCTCTCTCTCTCTCTCTCTCTAACATGTGCTGTTTCTTTCCCTCTTTTCATTATATGCATCTATGGAGGCGGAAGGGGTTGATGATTATAGTGGTGATTGTTTTCTTAATAGATGTGCTTCAATTTGTGCTGTTGCTGGTGATGATAGGAGTTACTTATTGGGTTCTCTGTTCTTTGGATTCACTCTTTGAGTATGTTTCATGAAGCTTCATGAATGGTAATTCTGAATGTACACTGAATCAAATTGTTAATCATGGTACTTCTGTGCACATTCAGAAAAATTCACTCTTGTGCATTTTTGCGAAGTTGTTTTAACTATGATTACTTGCGAGATTTCACAAATCCAAGAAAATGTATTGAATGGTATAGAAAATGGAATAAAAAATTCACTCTCTAAGTAAAGCATATTATTTGTTTTGGAATTTTCATAATCAATGGAAACCGACAAATACTTTCAGAATCCTAATAGTTCGGTTATTGTTTAATAGTTACTAAATGTGTCTATTGGTTGTCTTCTCTCCTTCCCTCCACTTTCTTGAAAATCGAGAGAAACTATAGTTTTGTCATGGGTGTAGTCTTCTTGTACGAAGATTTCGAGAATTGTATTACATAATTAATAATTTCAATGCAGGGGTTCAAGCGATAGCTTGTCTTGATAGTAATGACATTCTTAATGTTGCTAAATGTATGTGATTCGAACCTTGACTCCACTCCCCCTTTATTTACATATAAATAAATGAATAAATAAATAAATCGGTGTGCTTCATGTCCAGAGTTAGTTGATTATCTTATCCTTCACATAATTTCTTGGTTTTTTTTTTTGAAACCTGCCTGTGTCCATATCAGTCTACCATTCTAGCTTAGATGAAGGTAATGATCATGTGCTGGTTGATGTATCCTCACTTCAGTGGTTCTCTCTATTTCTATGAACTCCTTGTGCCATCATGTCTCTTCTAGGAACCACAAATTGTCATCAAACCTGTGCAAGGAATACGGTGATGCTGTTGAAACTGTTGATGGAAAGGGGAAAAATAGATGAATCTATCACTTGCCCATAATTTGATCAGAAAATCTGATTCAGTGGCACCCTTGGCAGTGGAAGCTAAAGTAGAGGATAGTTCAATTAATGCAAGATGTTTGGTTGTGTTGTGTGATTGAAAATGTGTTATTTCAAATAACTTATTTGAGAAATTTTCCCTAGATGGCCTATATGAAAAATTACAAATTCTCCTATATGTTTTTTTTTATATAAATATAAAATAAAAAATTTAATTCAATATTTTAAAATATTAACTCAGAACAACTAAAACTAACCTAAAAAATAATCAAAATGAAATTATTAAAAATTTTACTAATTAATACACTTAAAATACGAGTGCAATAGTAAAAATAAATAAAACAATCAACAAATATCCATAAAACTTATACATGTATATGGCTAAAACTTTTTACACACCCTTATTGCACACTCTTGCACACACACTTTATGAAATTGTGATTTTTGAAAATGTGATTGCAGTAATAATTGTTGTGAAATCATATTTTAAAAATACGATTTCAGCTTACATGACATTGTGTGTTTTATACACAGTATGTAACTATCACCACTCTATTAACATGGATACTTAAAAAAAAGAAAGAATTGAAACCTCTAAAATAACATTTGAAAAGCTTAAGCCAACAAGTTTGGGCTCAATTATTAGTATCCAATCTAGGACTTTATTGACGGTTGGATATACAACATGAGAGACAAATTAACCTTGGAAAAGACATGCCTTACTCTAAATACTAAGAAAAACAAACTGAATTGAAATTAACTAACTGCAGGACACCGTATAACCAATATTACCAAACTTTTATTTCTTTAATTTTTATATGGATTTGGTTATGATTCTGATAATTAAGTATACAATGGAGCATGCTTATGAGCTCATTTACAACTCCAAATTCATCATCCAATCATGTTTTGAACTTTTGCCATAGATTCAAGCATTCCTGAACATGACTTTAAAGCATATTCCTAATTCATAAAACCTTTCAGTTTTCACTCCTTTAATAAAGAATTCAACTTATCTTAAGATATTCCCACTTTCGAATAATGAACTTACAAGTAAATATAATAGGAAAACTTACCCTATCAATTGTAGAAACTTCATTTTTCTCTGTTACTACAATAGCTTTTATTCATTTCTGCCCCACAATATGCTCGATGAACTTTGACTGTGAAGATAATGAGAAGATAAGCTCATCAGGAAGTTTGTGTATTAAATAGTTTATCATAATGAAGACACAACTAATTGTGTTTTTTCCCCTTCGGAATCACATCCCAATTCCTAACTAAATTTTAAGGAAAATTTTAACTTAAAAATAAGCTTAAGGGGAAAAAAAAAAAAAAAAAGGGAAGATACTATAACTATAGTAGATACCATAAAACTTGAAGCTTAAACACAGATATATATATTCTCAGAATTTTCCTCACGACCATTTTGGGCTTGCCTTGATTTCGTCTAGTCTAAAGCCAATAGTTTAGGTGTATAGGAATCTTATCCCCATATATATTTATATATATACAAGAGCGACTTTCATTCAAAATATCCTGTAAAAGTACCTTTAATTAGATATTAACTAGCCAAATCGTCAATCAATCAATCGATCAATCAATCAATCGATCAATATATAAAAAAAGTAGAGACCTCATGTAAGAGAGCATGAGGTTCTGCCATGTGCCACTCTCTTTGATAAAAAATTTGTTCATATAAATTTTTTACTAAGGTGCGCACATCAGAGATAAAGACTAATTAAATTTCAAAAGATAATTCCCATGGAAAAAATATTCAAAAGGTAAGAATTCTTTCTTTTCTTAGATTCATTGTATCAGGACATTTCTCAAATGCTACATTATAAATAAGGACTAATTAAAATTTGAAAGATAAAGACTCTTTACTTTCTTGAGATCATTGTTTTAAGACTTTCATCTCTCTCTCACAAAACACAAAACTTTTCGTGTTTTCACTCACCCTTTTTACCTCTTGCATTTCTGCTACTTTATATACACCGACCCATAGTCTTTTGTCATCATGCCATAGGCTATGTGCTTTTTGATTTTGTTTTAGCCCTCACAATTTCTTGGTTTCTTTTTTTTTTTTTTTTTTACCACTATTTAATGTGGTATTGGTATGAGCCTCGACCATAAAAGCCATATTAGAGGTGATTAAATATTGATAAATGGAAGTATATTTAGCCAATTTTTCTTTGTTTGATTACGTTCTCTTTATGTTGGTACACAAATAAATTTTTTTTTTTTTTTCATTTAGATTACGAACAAAGTGTTTGAGATTGGGGTCTTAGGATTTGATGATGAGAATGAAGTGGTTGAGGAAGTGTCTAGTTTTAGAAATAAAGTCTACCTTTATCTAGATGTTATTTTATTATTTTAAATATTAAACTTATAATATGGTGTAAACTCCTAGAAATTTCTAATAACTATGTAATTACAATATCATATATATATATATATATATATATATATATATATATATATATATATTTTTTAGGGTCACTATTTGAGGTCCAGGCCCAAATTATACAGGGTCTTGGTCCTATGAACCTAATATAATGAATTTGTAGAGAGTGAGTCAAAAATTGGGCCTAAATGAATTCGACAACGGCTGATATGGATCTGAAAGTTGATTAAGCAGGAACAAGCATCATATAGCTGAATGAATTCACTATCCAAGGATACAAGTATTCATATCCGAGGAGATGTTCGTTCATATAAATTGCCTAAGCAGAATACAAATGCTAATTAAATTACTCCAGAGTTCTCTTTTTTTTCTCTCTCTCTTTTTGTGGAGAGTCCCCTACCTTATATAGCTCTTTTTGATTCATCTTCACCCTACACCTGTTGATCATCTGAACCCACACTTGAGTACTTGTCCCATTAGCCATCTTCCTTGGCTCTTTGTGAGTTGCGTTAGCCAAGGTAACACTGTTCAGAAGTTTTCTCCACATAAATGCGGCTAGTAAAGTAGATGTTTGTGCATTTAATGTGGTGGTGTCAGTCTTCTCTTAGATATTTTCAGGTCTTCCTCATTTTCTCATGTTCGTGAAACGCATTCCTGTCACTGAATCTTCTCGAAAGGTCACTTTAATCACTGCGTTATATATTTTGAACTATACTCCTTAAGTCCGAGGAGTATGTACTCCTCGGACGACTAGACATTTTCTTTCTTCTTACGGAGTTTGGTCCAGGGGTCTTTCATCATTTACTTCTTTATCCTCGGACCAATTTATGTCCTTGGATAAAGCCCAAGGCCCAATATATGATCCTGGGCCCTTGCCCCTACAATAACCGCTCCAAACCTCGGGTTTCTTTCCATCCGAGAAGAAAAGTGAGGTTTTGATCCTCTAACTACTGCGACAATTTGATTTTTTTGTTCACGTGAGTGGAGGCTCAATTTTTTGTGCAATTTATGGTTATTTCTGACGTTTTGCAGCTCATGAAGCATCATTAATTGCTCCAAGTGGCGTGTTGTCTCCAAATCTAATGGTGGAGCTCAGATCCAACGGTTGAGACTCCCCTTGGAAATTTGAGTGGGATAACTCCCTCTCTTTTTCGCTCCCTATATAAAGCCTTGAGGGGATGCGTTCTCTTCTATTTTACCAATCTTTCAGACTCTCTAGTGATCTACAGCGCTCTAAATCGCAGTGCTCTCTAATTTACAAAGCTTCCCAAAAAATTTTCCTTCGGAAA
The DNA here is from genome assembly GCA_030820535.1 of Quercus parvula. Classification (NCBI taxonomy): domain Eukaryota; kingdom Viridiplantae; phylum Streptophyta; class Magnoliopsida; order Fagales; family Fagaceae; genus Quercus; species Quercus parvula. The sequence goes on along the minus strand of JAUAME010000006.1, from coordinate 31,922,440 downwards.
TCTTTTAAAAACAACAGAGACAAACACATTCATATGTGTAAGTTATTTTTCTTCATATATATATATATTTTTTAAATTTTTGCTTTCCTCCTCGGCCTTCTCTTTTTTCGTTTAGAAGCTTCTTTCTAAGTTGTTTCCGTTCATTCAAATGGATAGATTTAAGTATTTGGTAGATTCTCCGAATAGTATGGAGAGTTTTAGGGCTAGGTACCACATTCCCCCAGGAGTAGGCTTAGAATATTGTCCCCCAAACCGCGTACTCACAGATAGGCGAGGAGGTGAAGTTGTCATACCGATGATCACTTTCATAGAGGGAGGAATGACGCTTCCCATGGGTAGGATAACAAGGGACTACTTGCGCAATCATAGGTTATGCCCACACCAGTGCGCCCCCAACGTGTTTAGAGTATTAGGTTGCGTAGATGTGCTAAACGATCAGATGAACCTCGGTCTTACGTGGCACGATGTTGTCCATCTATACGAGTGTCACTCCCTTTCGGGGGGATATTACCTTAAATCTCAGTCCGACGAGGTGAGACTGATATCTTGCCTTCCTAAATCCAACAAAGGCATGAAGGACGACTTCCTCATTGTCTCTGGGGAATGGCACGACGATCTTCCTTGCCCAGTTAAGGCAGAAACACCAGGTGGGGTTCCTTAGAACCAGGTCTCTTGGTTGAGACTTTAGTTTTAAGAGATAATTCTATATATATATATATATTTTTTCAATTGTACGTCTTCTTGGACAATGTTCATCATTGGTTTAACGATGTCTGCCTACTTCGGATGTTTTGTAGATAAGGAGCACGTCTCTCCGAAGATAAGCTGCGTCAACATCCCCAAGCTTAATTTTTTATTGAGGTTAGAGATATTTGTGAGCGAAGATAGGCAACTGCGGTCCTCTCACCTTATCTTAGGTTACGAGCCTTTGTCGCGCATATACTAGGATGCGGGACAAGCGTTGAGAGCAGGCAACCCCCGTCTTGCTCAGATAGACGTTTCTAAGCCAAGGTTTCTTACGAGGCAGGATCTGCCTCCTATGATATTACCTGCTCAGCTGAATCCTCCACAACTTGTAGTACCCCTTCAATAGGTTCCTCTTGCAACCGTACCCGTAGCGGAAGGAGTGGCCTCCTCTTCACACTTGTCACTTGAAGAGGAGATAGACAGATTTTAGTTTGCTGAGGAGAGGACTCTTGAGAGGTTTGTGGAGATTTCGAATTTTGAGACTAAGTCCGACAGGCTTTCTACAGCCCACCAACCAAGGCAGACCATTGCTTTCATTGAAACGAGCTCCGAGGAGGCAGAGGCTATGGACCTTAAGAAAAGGCTGAGCTTGAGGGGTTTGATGGCTAGTAGGGGTAAGGGAACGACTCCGCCAGAAGCTCCTAAGGTGCAAACTCCTGTCAACCTTCCTCCTCCTCCTCCTCTTCCTCCTGTTGACCAAGGTCCACACGCCAATCCTGACCTAAAGAAGAAAAGACCAATTCAAGAGTTAGAGGAGGGGGAGATGCTCCCACAGAAGGGTACAAAGCAACAAAAGGCGAAAGACCATCGTGGCAAGAGGTCAAATTTTGTGGAGAGCCGAGACGATGTCGAGGTCCGCCGTCCACAGCGCGCGTGGGCTCCCGTGATAGAGATGGATAGGGCCCTATCCCTTACGATTCCACGATAAGGGAATCCAACCGAGGACATTCCATGTACTTGGCTCAGGCCTTAGAGCAGCCCCTCCTTCTCCTAAAGGACATGAAAGCGCTTAAGCGGATGAGGTAGCCCAACCTGTTCATGTCTCTAAAGCGGGACCTCACAATGATGAATGTAGTTCCATAAGTATTTCAACTCTCTTAGCATGTATTCTTTTTATAATCTTCATGTTGTTTCGTGCAGGTCACCCAACAGGTTTTCGTGGCCGAAGAGTGCATTAGAAGCGCTCATAATAAGCTCGAGGCTGAGTCTAAATTCAGGCGCAAGGTGGAGAAAAAGCTTGGGTTTGTCAAGGAGGAGAATTCCCAGTTGGCTGAGAAGCTTAAAACTTCTGAGCAAGGTCATCAGAGCACCCTGGCGAGACTTAAGACCGCTGAGGCCCAGGCCGAGGACCAGTGCAAGCGTCTCTACACCACGGACTTGGACTTAGCCGCGGAAAAGACTGTGGTCCTAAGCTTAAAGGCTGAGTTGGAGAAGGCCAAGGCAGAGGCCCAAGTGATTCGAGAAGCCGCCCAGGCCGCAGAGAGAGTAGCCTATGAAGGGGTTGTATTTGAGACGAAGCAAAGGTTGGCCGAAGAGGTGGTCGAGGTGTGCAGAGATTACTGCTCTGTGACTTGGGCCGTGGCCCTTAATAGTGTAGGGGTCCCTGCAGATTCTGAGCTAAGGAAGGCGGAGAGGGTGTTTTATCCTGAGCATATCAGAAAGATCCCAACCGACCCTTCCTCAACTGCTTTGCCCTCTTCTACTCTTAAGCAAGTTCCCAGCATTCAGGACCATCCTGTTGACATTAGGACCACTGCTGGAGTTTGTATGGGTAAGGAGATCCCTCCTCTAGCTAGTGATACTCCGTCTGAGGATGCCCTGACAATTAGGGATGTAATCTCCCAGGCTAAGGTAGTTGAGAAGCCTAAGGATGGGGATTCGACCAAGACTGCCGTTACCAAAGAGGATCCCCCTCTGAAGAAAAAGTAGTTGTAGGATTTTATTTTCCTTGTTTTGTCTTCCAAACATTGTAGTTATAGGACTTGGTCAAGTTTGTAATATATTTTGAAGTTTAATGAATGAATTCTTTCTTTTATTCTCCGAATCTTTATTTTTCGCTCTTAGACTTTATCATTATTGTTGCACATGAGGTTAATAACATATTGGATTTAGAGGAGATTGGTAATATATATCGTATCTCCAGTTCTCCTTAACACTTATATAAGGGCTTTTAGGTGTTAACAGTAATTAATTTCCCCTAAGCCTGTGGTCCGAGGGTCCAAGCAAAACTTAGGTTCTGTTTAAATACTTGAAAATAGTGCAAGTGATTAATTTCCCTTAAGCCTGTGGTCCGAGAATCCAGGCAGAGCTTAGGTTCTGTTTAAATACTTGAAAATTATACAAGTGATTAATTTCTCCTAAGCCTGTGGTCCGAGGATCCAGGCAAAGCTTAGGTTCTGTTTAAATACTTGAAAATATTGAATGAGGCATTCATATGGATATATATAAAAAAGCATTTGTTGAGAAGGGAAATTTTCATTAATAATAGTACCTTTTCAGGTTGTTTACATTCCAATGGCATGGTATTACATGCTCATCTAATTCTTTTAGAAAATATGCCCCAATACCAGCCACTGAGGTGATGCGGTATGGCCCTTCCCAATTTGGTCTGAGCTTTTCCCATGTTGGGTTTTTAGCATTGCCCAGAACTTTCCTCAACACTAAGTCTCTAAGCCCTAGTGGCCTAAACTTTACTTTAGCATCATAGCCTCGCTTAAGTTTTTGCTGGTAGTATGCTAGTTGGACCATTGCTTTCTCCATTCTTTCTTCAATAAGGTCTAAGTTTTTTCCTAGCAGCTCATCATTGCTGCTTGGACAGAATGAGCTAATTTTTAGTGTTGGAAAACCTGCTTCTAGGGGGATAATAACCTCGGCTCCGTAAGTCATTGAGAAGGGGGTCTCTCTGGTTGACCTGTGTGGTGTTGTTCGATATGTCCATAGGACATGTGGCAGCTTTTCTACCCACCTTCCCTTCGCGTCATCTAGTCTCTTTTTAAGTGGTGATTGTTTTCTTAATAGATGTGCTTCAATTTGTGCTGTTGCTGGTGATGATAGGAGTTACTTATTGGGTTCTCTGTTCTTTGGATTCACTCTTTGAGTATGTTTCATGAAGCTTCATGAATGGTAATTCTGAATGTACACTGAATCAAATTGTTAATCATGGTACTTCTGTGCACATTCAGAAAAATTCACTCTTGTGCATTTTTGCGAAGTTGTTTTAACTATGATTACTTGCGAGATTTCACAAATCCATGAAAATGTATTGAATGGTATAGAAAATGGAATAAAAAATTCACTCTCTAAGTAAAGCATATTATTTGTTTTGGAATTTTCATAATCAATGGAAACCGACAAATACTTTCAGAATCCTAATAGTTCTGTTATTGTTTAATAGTTACTAAATGTGTCTATTGGTTGTCTTCTCTCCTTCCCTCCACTTTCTTGAAAATCGAGAGAAACTATAGTTTTGTCATGGGTGTAGTCTTCTTGTACGAAGATTTCGAGAATTGTATTACATAATTAATAATTTCAATGCAGGGGTTCAAGCGATAGCTTGTCTTGATAGTAATGACATTCTTAATGTTGCTAAATGTATGTGATTCAAACCGCAACTCCACTCCCCCTTTATTTACATATAAATAAATAAATAAATAAAAAAGTCGATGTGCTTCATGTCCAGAGTTAGTTGATTATCTTATCCTTTACATAATTTCTTGGTTTTTTTTTTTTTTTCGAAACCTGCCTGTGTCCATATCAGTCTACCATTCTAGCTTAGATGAAGCTAATGATCATGTGCTGGTTGATGTATCCTCACTTCAGTGGTTCTCTCTATTTCTATGAACTCCTTGTGCCATCATGTCTCTTCTATGAACCACAAATTGTCATCAAACCTGTGCAATGAGTAGAAGGAGCCTTATCTAAGGAGAGATGAATTTCTTTCTAAGGCAGTGAGATACCCAAAATAGAATGACTCTGAAGCTCCAGAGAAACTTTTTTCTAGTGAAGTATGTGAGTACTAATTAGGCTAGTCAATGAGTCTAAACTAGATAATTTCCCGCGTGATGCGCGGATGCTTGGTAATTTTATTTGAAAATTTTTTATATTTTTTTAAGACCCATATACAATAATTATTTTGTTATATAGTATTAATGATGTTTCTCATAATATTGTTGAATACTTTGAAACTTAATTTCCTTAATTCATATTTTATAATTTTTCCTTATCCAAGAAGTAGTTTCTGAATATTGAGTGGATTTTCTTTACTTATATATATATATATATATATATATATATATATATATAGGGGCAAGGGCCCAGGATCATATATTGGGCCCTGGGCTTTATCCAAGTAATCTAAATAGCATTTGTATTCTGCTTAGGCAATTTATATGAACGAACGCCTCCTCAAATATGAATACTTGTATCCGCGGACAGTGAATTCATTCAACTATATGATGCTTGTTCCTGCTTAATCATCTTTCAAATTCATATCAGCTGTTGTCGAATTCATTTGGGCCCAGTTCTTTAACCCACTCTCTACAAATTCCTTGTATTGGGTTCATAAGACCAAGACCTCGTATAATTTGGGCCAGGACCTCAAATCGTGACCCTACAATTGGCGCCGTCTGTGGGAAGAACTTAGTCCTCAACGAGAACAACGATTAAACATGGTGGGATCAGGTCCACACCAGGCAGAGCCTGTAAGTTCCCAACGGCAAGACAACTTTCTTAACCTTGAATGGGAAAATGACTAGGACAAACATTCAGAGGGTAGTGTACGAACCACCCACAAAAGCAAAAGCCGTTTGAGGGTGAGGAGTCACGTGTCCTAAAGGCAAGACGACAACAAAGCCCTATAGTGGGAAATTGACGACCTAATCTCTAAATCACCCTTCACACACAAGATAGAAGGGATAGAACTCCCTCGGCAATTCCATCAACCTATTTTCACTATGTACAACAGTCGAACGGACCTCGTAGAGCACGTAAGCCAGTTCAACCAGAGGATGGCTGTCCATTCCAAAAATAAGGCTTTAATGTGCAAAGTATTCCCGTCCAGCTTGGGGCCGATGGTGATGAGGTGGTTTGATGGCCTCAGGCCAAATTCTATAAATTCCTTTAAGCAGCTAACACAAGCCTTTGGATCTTGCTTCATTACGAGTAGCAGGGTTCCTCGGCCCTTAGATTCCCTTCTGTCTTTGTCCATGCGAAAAGGGGAGACACTAAAAGCCTACTCAGACAGGTACTGGAAAATGTACAATGAGATAGAAGGTGACTATGATGATGTCGCCATCAACACTTTCAAGAACGGCCTCCCAATTGAGCATGGTTTAAGAAAATCCCTAACGGGAAAACCCGTCACGAGCTTGCGCTAGCTCATGGACTGGATCGACAAGTATAAAAAGGTCGAAGAAGACCAGCAACTAGGAAAAGGTAAAGCAAAAGTTGTCCCTCAGGACAGAAGAGATTTTCGATCAGACCAATTCAACAACAACAACTGACCAAGGGGAGACTTTGCGGGGCAATCCAGGCCCGCCGACGCGCAGGTAGTACACGCTGTGTTCTGAGACCCAGTACATTAGGTCCTGGAAAAGATCAAGAATGAGCCATTCTTCAAATGACTGAATAAGATGGCAGGAGATCCCACGAAACGCAACCAGAACCTGTATTGTCAATACCACCAAGAACCGAGGCACACCATCGAGGACTGAACCTGAAGTACCACTTGGATTAGCTGGTTTGAGAGGGAAAATTGAGGCATCTCCTACAACATTCCAACAGCCAGCAAGAGCAGACGAATCCTAAGACGCGAAGGGACGCCTCCTTAAGACCTCCTATAGGCAAGATTAATGTCATTCTTGCTGCTCCAAGATGGACTGGCTCTTGCCCTTCCAGAGTGATGTTTGTGGCTCGGCTCCCAGCCGAAAGCGATGATTAGAAGTCTAAGAAGGCCAAGAAAGGAGCCTCACATGTACTGGGATTCTTGGACGAAGATAAAATCAGAACCACCCAACCTCACGATGACGCCTTGGTAGTCACACTCAGGATTGGAGGATACGATGTGAAGAGAGTGCTTGTAGATTAGGGCAGTGCTGTGGAAGTAATGTATCCCGACCTGTACAAGGGGCTGAACTTGAAACCCAAGGACTTAACATCGTACGATTCCCCTCTGGTGAGTTTCAAAGGAAAGACAGTTACCCCAATGGGCCAAATCAGATTGCCCATACAAACCGGCTCGGACGTGGTGCAAGTGGATTTCATCGTGGTTGACGCTTATTCACCTTACACAGCTATTGTGGCCAGGCCCTGGCTTCACGCCCTAGGGGCTGTCTCTTCTACATTACATCAGAAGGTGAAGTACCCGTCAGAAGGCCAAGTTAAGGAAATTGTGGGGGACCAGACCATGGCCAGATAGTGCATGGTAGCTGCCATCTCACGTAGACCTAGTGCCGGACCCTCAGCCTCTACCAAAAAGGGGTTATAGCAATCAGCCACGTCGGCGTTGCCCAGTAATGAACCAACCGAGGAGGTAAAATGCGAAGACCTAGAAAAGGTAGCCATTGGCGTTGATCCGGAAAAGTTCTTTCAAGTCGGCTCGGAACTACCTCCTCAAGAGAAAGAAGAACTGATTATGTTTCTTAGAGAAAACGCAAACGTGTTTTCATGGGATGCCTACGAGGCCCTAGGTGTTGATCCGAGCTTCATCTGCCACCACTTAAACATTAACCCATCCGTCGCCCCCAAGAAACAGACCCCTCGGTGCCTGTCGAAAGAGCATGCCAACGTTGTTAAGGACAAGGTGATGAAGCTTAAAAAAGCGGGGGCAATCAAGGAAGTTTTTTATCCGGAGTGGCTGGCTAACACTGTAGTGGTAAAGAAGAAGAGCGAAAAATGGCGAGTTTGTGTAGACTTCACTAATCTGAATAAAGCCTGCCCAAAAGATCCGTTCCCTATGCCACGGATAGATCAATTGGTAGACGCAACTACAGGCCACCCCCGAATGAGCTTTTGGATGCTTTCCAAGGATACCATCAAATAGCATTGGCTGCGGACGACCAAGAAAAAACTGCCTTTCTCACTCCCGTTGGAAACTACCATTACAAAGTCATGCCTTTCGGCTTGAAGAACGTGGGGTCCACATACCAGAGAAGGATGACTAGAATGTTCGGCCACAACTCGGGAAGAGCATTGAGGTCTACATTGATGACATGGTAGTAAAGAGTAAGGTAGCATCCGAACACGTGAGAGACTTTGGGGACATTTTTGAAATTCTGAGGAGACACAAGTTGTGTCTAAACGTGTCCAAATGTTCGTTTGGGGTAGGGTCAGGAAAATTCTTGGGCTATATGGTGACCTACAGGGGAATCGAAGTTAGTCCTGATCGGATTAGGGCTGTTAACAGTTTGCAGCCCCCTCGTAATCCCAAAGAAATTCAGAAACTTACTGGCATGATTGATGCCCTAAATCGTTTTATTTCTCAGTCGGTCGACAGGTGTAGGCCCTTCTTCCTCTTGTTAAATAAATGGAAGGGATTCGAATAGACGGAAGAATGCACTTTGGCCTTCCAACAACTTAAAAATTATCTATCTCAGCCATTAATCATGTCTAGTCCAAAGGCCGACGAGGTTTTGTTTGCCTACATAGCTGTGGCTCCCCATGTAGTAAGCTTGGTGCTAATTTGAATGGACAATGGCATACAAGGACCGGTCTATTACATTAGCAAAGCATTACAGGAAGCAGAACTCTGCTACCTACCACTAGAAAAGGCCATCCCAACGGTGGTTCAAGCCATACAAAAGCTTCCCCGTTACTTCCAGGCACACACAGTTATTGTTCTAACGCAGCTCCCGCTTAAGTCCATACTTCAGAGTGCCGATTATATAGGGAAAATCACTAAATGGGGCACAATCTTAGGAGATTTTGACATCAAGTACATGCCTCGTACCTCCATCAAGGTGTAAGTCCTCGCGGACCTGGTGGCTGAATTTGCCAAACCCTCGCTAGAAGAAGAAGCAAGAGCACAAAGCATGGGTGAAAAATCAGTTGGCACGATCTCCTTGCAAGAGCCCACATGCTGGAAACTATATGTTGATGGCGCAGCAAACCAAAGAGGCTCCGGAGTGGGGCTAGTCCTGCTCTCCCCTAAAAGGATTACTATCAAAAAATCACTGAAACTAGACTTCTCAGCCAAGAACAATGAGGCCAAGTATGAAGCCTTACTTAAGGGAATGTCCATGGTTCAGAAACTTGGCGGAAAGGCAGTAAACATGTTCCCGGACTCGAGATTGATGTTGGCCAGGTGAACGGAGAGTTACAAGTGAGAGACAAAAGAATGCAAGAGTATCTGGACAAAGCCAAATGCCTACGATCTAACTTTGATTCTTTTAGCTTACTGCACATCCCTAGAAACAGAAACACCCATGCTAATTCCTTGGCCACGCTTGCTACCTCCTCAAGTCAAAGTTTACCCCCGGTCATCCTTGTGGAAGATTTATAAAAACCCACAGTGACTAAAAGAGAAGTAGTCCATGTCCACCACGTCTGAGTAGGGCCTAGCTGGATGGACCCTTTGGTACTGTTTCTGAAAGAAGATATCTTGCCTAACGACAAGATAGAGGCCGACAAGATAAGAAGAAACGCATTTCGGTTCTGGCTATCCGAGGACCACAAGCTGTACAAACGATCTTTTTCTGGACCATACTTGCTCTGCGTGCACCCTGAGGCCTTAGAACTTATCCTGGAGGAGTTATACGAGGGGATTTGTGGAAGCCACACGGGAGGCAGATCCTTAGCCCATAGGGCCATTACCCAAGGCTACTAGTGGCCAAACATGCAAAGGGAAGCACACAAATATGTGAAGAAGTGTGACCAGTGTCAAAGGTTCACGCCGAGCATACATCAGCCGGAAGGGACCCTCAATCCATTGTCCAGTCCTCGACCGTTCGCTCAGTGAGGCTTGGATATTGTCGGACCCTTTCCCAAGGCAGTAGGGAACAAAAGGTATTTGGTCATCGGCACTGACTACTTCACTAAATGGGTTAAGGCTGAACCTCTAGCGAACATCAGAGATGTGGACGTCAAGAGATTTGTCTGGAAAAAAATCGTCACCCGGTTCGGGGTCCCTCCTTCCCTCATTTTGAACAATGGCCTCCAGTTTGATAACAAAACCTTTAGGAGGTACTGTAACGAGTTGAGGATTACAAATAGATATTCTACCCCAGCCTACCCCCAAGAGAATGGACAAGCTGAAGCTATCAACAAGGTCATTGTGAGCGGACTTAAAAAGAGACTAGATGACGCGAAGGGAAGGTGGGTAGAAAAGCTGCCACATGTCCTATGGACATATCGAACAACACCACACAGGTCAACCAGAGAGACCCCCTTCTCAATGACTTACGGAGCCGAGGTTATTATCCCCCTAGAAGCAGGTTTTCCAACACTAAAAATTAGCTCATTCTGTCCAAGCAGCAATGATGAGCTGCTAGGAAAAAACTTAGACCTTATTGAAGAAAGAATGGAGAAAGCAATGGTCCAACTAGCATACTACCAGCAAAAACTTAAGCGAGGCTATGATGCTAAAGTAAAGTTTAGGCCACTAGGGCTTAGAGACTTAGTGTTGAGGAAAGTTCTGGGCAATTCTAAAAACCCAACATGGGAAAAGCTCAGACCAAATTGGGAAGGGCCATACCGCATCACCTCAGTGGCTGGTATTGGGGCATATTTTCTAAAAGAATTAGATGAGCATGTAATACCATGCCATTGGAATGTAAACAACCTGAAAAGGTACTATTATTAATGAAAATTTCCCTTCTCAACAAATGCTTTTTTATATATATCCATATGAATGCCTCATTCAATATTTTCAAGTATTTAAACAGAACCTAAGCTTTGCCTGGATCCTCGGACCACAGGCTTAGGAGAAATTAATCACTTGTATAATTTTCAAGTATTTAAACAGAACCTAAGCTCTGCCTGGATTCTCGGACCACAGGCTTAAGGGAAATTAATCACTTGCACTATTTTCAAGTATTTAAACAGAACCTAAGTTTTGCTTGGACCTTCGGACCACAGGCTTAGGGGAAATTAATTACTGTTAACACCTAAAAGCCCTTATATAAGTGTTAAGGAGAACTGGAGATACGATATATATTACCAATCTCCTCTAAATCCAATATGTTATTAACCTTATGTGCGACAATAATGATAAAGTCTAAGAGCGAAAAATAAAGATTCGGAGAATAAAAGAAAGAATTCATTCATTAAACTTCAAAATATATTACAAACTTGACCAAGTCCTATAACTACAATGTTTGGAAGACAAAACAAGGAAAATAAAATCCTACAACTACTTTTTCTTCAGAGGGGGATCCTCTTTGGTAACGGTAGTCTTGGTCGAATCCCCATCCTTAGGCTTCTCAACTACCTTAGCCTGGGAGATTACATCCCTAATTGTCAGGGCATCCTCAGACGGAGTATCACTAGCTAGAGGAGGGATCTCCTTACCCATACAAACTCCAGCAGAGGTCCTAATGTCAACAGGATGGTCCTGAATGCTGGGAACTTGCTTAAGAGTAGGAGAGGGCAAAGCAGTTGAGGAAGGGTCGGTTGGAATCTTTCTGATATGCTCAGGATAAAACACCCTCTCCACCTTCCTTAGCTCAGATTCTGCAGGGACCCCTACGCTATTAAGGGCCGCGGCCCAAGTCACAGAGCAGTAATCTCTGCACACCTCGACCACCTCTTCGGCCAACCTTTGCTTCGTCTCAAATACAACCCCTTCATAGGCTACTCTCTCTGCGACCTGGGCGGCTTCTCGAATCACTTGGGCCTCTGCCTTGGCCTTCTCCAACTCAGCCTTTAAGCTCAGGACCACAGTCTTTTCCGCGGCTAAGTCCAAGTCCGTGGTGTAAAGACGCTTGCACTGGTCCTCGGCCTGGGCCTCAGCGGTCTTAAGTCTCGCCAGGGTGCTCTGATGACCTTGCTCAGAAGTTTTAAGCTTCTCAGCCAACTGGGAATTCTCCTCCTTGACAAACCCAAGCTTTTTCTCCACCTTGCGCCTGAATTTAGACTCAGCCTCGAGCTTATTATGAGCGCTTCTAATGCACTCTTCGGCCACGAAAACCTGTTGGGTGACCTGCACGAAACAACATGAAGATTATAAAAAGAATACATGCTAAGAGAGTTGAAATACTTATGGAACTACATTCATCATTGTGAGGTCCCGCTTTAGAGACATGAACAGGTTGGGCTACCTCATCCGCTTAAGCGCTTTCATGACCTTTAGGAGAAGGAGGGGCTGCTCTAAGGCCTGAGCCAAGTACATGGAATGTCCTCGGTTGGATTCCCTTATCGTGGAATCGTAAGGGATAGGGCCCCATCCATCTCTATCACGGGAGCCCACGCGCGCTGTGGACGGCGGACCTCGACATCGTCTCGGCTCTCCACAAAATTTGACCTCTTGCCACGATGGTCTTTCGCCTTTTGTTGCTTTGTACCCTTCTGTGGGAGCATCTCCCCCTCCTCTAACTCTTGAATTGGTCTTTTCTTCTTTAGGTCAGGATTGGCGTGTGGACCTTGGTCAACAGGAGGAAGAGGAGGAGGAGGAGGAAGGTTGACAAGAGTTTGCACCTTAGGAGCTTCTGGCGGAGTCGCTCCCTTACCCCTACTAGCCATCAAACCCCTCAAGCTCAGCCTTTTCTTAAGGTCCATAGCCTCTGCCTCCTCGGAGCTCGTTTCAATGAAAGCAATGGTCTGCCATGGTTGGTGGGCTGTAGAAAGCCTGTCGGACTCAGTCTCAAAATTCGAAATCTCCACAAACCTCTCAAGAGTCCTCTCCTAAGCAAACTAAAATCTGTCTATCTCCTCTTCAAGTGACAAGTGTGAAGAGGAGGCCACTCCTTCCGCTACGGGTACGGCTGCAAGAGGAACCTATTGAAGGGGTACTACAAGTTGTGGAGGATTCAGCTGAGCAGGTAATATCATAGGAGGTAGATCCTGCCTCGTAAGAAACCTTGGCTTAGAAACGTCTATCCGAGCAAGACGGGGGTTGCCTGCTCTCAATGCTTGTCCCGCATCCTAGTATATGCGCGACAAAGGCTCGTAACCTAAGATAAGGTGAGAGGACCGCATTTGCCTATCTTCGCTCACAAATATCTCTAACCTCAATAAAAAATTAAGCTTGGGGATGTTGACGCAGCTTATCTTCGGAGAGACGTGCTCCTTATCTACAAAACATCCGAAGTAGGCAGACATCGTTAAACCAATGATGAACATTGTCCAAGAAGACGTACAATTGAAAATATATATATAGAATTATCTCTTAAAACTAAAGTCTCAACCAAGAGACCTGGTTCTAAGGAACCCCACCTGGTGTTTCTGCCTTAACTGGGCAAGGAAGATCGTCGTGCCATTCCCCAGAGACAATGAGGAAGTCGTCCTTCATGCCTTTGTTGGATTTAGGAAGGCAAGATATCAGTCTCACCTCGTCGGACTGAGATTTAAGGTAATATCCCCCCGAAAGGGAGTGACACTCGTATAGATGGACAACATCGTGCCACGTAAGACCGAGGTTCATCTGATCGTTTAGCACATCTACGCAACCTAATACTCTAAACACGTTGGGGGCGCACTGGTGTGGGCATAACCTATGATTGCGCAAGTAGTCCCTTGTTATCCTACCCATGGGAAGCGTCATTCCTCCCTCTATGAAAGTGATCATTGGTATGACAACTTCACCTCCTCGCCTATCTGTGAGTACGCGGTTTGGGGGACAATATTCTAAGCCTACTCCTGGGGGAATGTGGTACCTAGCCCTAAAACTCTCCATACTATTCGGAGAATCTACCAAATACTTAAATCTATCCATTTGAATGAATGGAAACAACTTAGAAAGAAGCTTCTAAACGAAAGAGAGAAGGCCGAGGAGGAAAGCAAAAATTTAAAAAAAAAAAAAAAATATATATATATATATATATATATATATATATATGAAGAAAAATAACTTACGCATATGAATGTGTTTGTCTCTGTTGTTTTTAAAAGATTTCCGAAGGAAAATTTTTTGGGAAGCTTTGTAAATTAGAGAGCACTGCGATTTAGAGCGCTGTAGATCACTAGAGAGTCTGAAAGATTGGTAAAATAGAAGAGAACGCATCCCCTCAAGGCTTTATATAGGGAGCGAAAAAGAGAGGGAGTTATCCCGCTCAAATTTCCAAGGGGAGTCTCAACCGTTGGATCTGAGCTCCACCATTAGATTTGGAGACAACACGCCACTTGGAGCAATTAATGATGCTTCATGAGCTGCAAAACGTCAGAAATAACCATAAATTGCACAAAAAATTGAGCCTCCACTCACGTGAACAAAAAAATCAAATTGTCGCAGTAGTTAGAGGATCAAAACCTCACTTTTCTTCTCGGATGGAAAGAAACCCGAGGTTTGGAGCGGTTATTGTAGGGGCAAGGGCCCAGGATCATATATTGGGCCTTGGGCTTTATCCAAGGACATAAATTGGTCCGAGGATAAAGAAGTAAATGATGAAAGACCCCTGGACCAAACTCCGTAAGAAGAAAGAAAATGTCTAGTCGTCCGAGGAGTACGTACTCCTCGGACTTAAGGAGTATAGTTCAAAATATATAACGCAGTGATTAAAGTGACCTTTCGAGAAGATTCAGTGACAGGAATGCGTTTCACGAACATGAGAAAATGAGGAAGACCTGAAAATATCTAAGAGAAGACTGACACCACCACATTAAATGCACAAACATCTACTTTACTAGCCGCATTTATGTGGAGAAAACTTCTGAACAGTGTTACCTTGGCTAACGCAACTCACAAAGAGCCAAGGAAGATGGCTGATGGGACAAGTACTCAAGTGTGGGTTCAGATGATCAACAGGTGTAGGGTGAAGATGAATCAAAAAGAGCTATATAAGGTAGGGGACTCTCCACAAAAAGAGAGAGAGAAAAAAAAGAGAACTCTAGAGTAATTTAATTAGCATTTGTATTCTGCTTAGGCAATTTATATGAACGAACATCTCCTCGGATATGAATACTTGTATCCTTGCATAGTGAATTCATTCAGCTATATGATGCTTGTTCCTGCTTAATCAACTTTCAGATCCATATCAGTCGTTGTCGAATTCATTTAGGCCCAATTCTTTGACTCACTCTCTACAAATTCATTGTATTGGGTTCATAGGACCAAGACCCTGTATAATTTGGGCCTGGACCTCAAATAGTGACCCTAAAAAAAAAAAAAAATATATATATATATATATATATATATATATATATATATATGATATTGTAATTACATAGTTATTAGAAATTTCTAGGAGTTTACACCATATTATAAGTTTAATATTTAAAATAATAAAATAACATCTAGATAAAGGTAGACTTTATTTCTAAAACTAGACACTTCCTCAACCACTTCATTCTCATCATCAAATCCTAAGACCCCAATCTCAAACACTTTGTTCGTAATCTAAATGAAAAAAAAAAAAAAAAAAATTTATTTGTGTACCAACATAAAGAGAACGTAATCAAACAAAGAAAAATTGGCTAAATATACTTCCATTTATCAATATTTAATCGCCTCTAATATGGCTTTTATGGTCGAGGCTCATACCAATACCACATTAAATAGTGGTAAAAAAAAAAAAAAAAAAGAAACCAAGAAATTGTGAGGGCTAAAACAAAATCAAAAAGCACATAGCCTATGGCATGATGACAAAAGACTATGGGTCGGTGTATATAAAGTAGCAGAAATGCAAGAGGTAAAAAGGGTGAGTGAAAACACGAAAAGTTTTGTGTTTTGTGAGAGAGAGATGAAAGTCTTAAAACAATGATCTCAAGAAAGTAAAGAGTCTTTATCTTTCAAATTTTAATTAGTCCTTATTTATAATGTAGCATTTGAGAAATGTCCTGATACAATAAATCTAAGAAAATAAAGAATTCTTACCTTTTGAATATTTTTTCCATGGGAATTATCTTTTGAAATTTAATTAGTCTTTATCTCTGATGTGCGCACCTTAGTAAAGAATTTATATGAACAAATTTTTTATCAAAGAGAGTGGCACATGGCAGAACCTCATGCTCTCTTACATGAGGTCTCTACTTTTTTTATATATTGAACGATTGATTGATTGATCGATTGATTGATCGATTGATTGATTGATGATTTGGCTAGTTAATATCTAATTAAAGGTACTTTTACAGGATATTTTGAATGAAAGTCGCTCTTGTATATATATAAATATATATGGGGATAAGATTCCTATACACCTAAACTATTGGCTTTAGACTAGACGAAATCAAGGCAAGCCCAAAATGGACGTGAGGAAAATTCTGAGAATATATATATATCTGTGTTTAAGCTTCAAGTTTTATGGTATCTACTATAGTTATAGTATCTTCCCTTTTTTTTTTTTTTTTTCCCCTTAAGCTTATTTTCAAGTTAAAATTTTCCTTAAAATTTTAGTTAGGAATTGGGATGTGATTCTGAAGGGGAAAAAACACAATTAGTTGTGTCTTCATTATGATAAACTATTTAATACACAAACTTCCTGATGAGCTTATCTTCTCATTATCTTCACAGTCAAAGTTCATCGAGCATATTGTGGGGCAGAAATGAATCAAAGCTATTGTAGTAACAGAGAAAAATGAAGTTTCTACAATTGATAGGGTAAGTTTTCCTATTATATTTACTTGTAAGTTTATTATTCGAAAGTGGGAATATCTTAAGATAAGTTGAATTCTTTATTAAAGGAGTGAAAACTGAAAGGTTTTATGAATTAGGAATATGCTTTAAAGTCATGTTCAGGAATGCTTGAATCTATGGCAAAAGTTCAAAACATGATTGGATGATGAATTTGGAGTTGTAAATGAGCTCATAAGCATGCTCCATTGTATACTTAATTATCAGAATCATAACCAAATCCATATAAAAATTAAAGAAATAAAAGTTTGGTAATATTGGTTATACGGTGTCCTGCAGTTAGTTAATTTCAATTCAGTTTGTTTTTCTTAGTATTTAGAGTAAGGCATGTCTTTTCCAAGGTTAATTTGTCTCTCATGTTGTATATCCAACCGTCAATAAAGTCCTAGATTGGATACTAATAATTGAGCCCAAACTTGTTGGCTTAAGCTTTTCAAATGTTATTTTAGAGGTTTCAATTCTTTCTTTTTTTTAAGTATCCATGTTAATAGAGTGGTGATAGTTACATACTGTGTATAAAACACACAATGTCATGTAAGCTGAAATCGTATTTTTAAAATATGATTTCACAACAATTATTACTGCAATCACATTTTCAAAAATCACAATTTCATAAAGTGTGTGTGCAAGAGTGTGCAATAAGGGTGTGTAAAAAGTTTTAGCCATATACATATATAAGTTTTATGGATATTTGTTGATTGTTTTATTTATTTTTACTATTGCACTCGTATTTTAAGTGTATTAATTAGTAAAACTTTTAATAATTTCATTTTGATTATTTTTTAGGTTAGTTTTAGTTGTTCTGAGTTAATATTTTAAAATATTGAATTAAATTTTTTATTTTATATTTATATAAAAAAAAAACATATAGGAGAATTTGTAATTTTTCATATAGGCCATCTAGGGAAAATTTCTCAAATAAGTTATTTGAAATAACACATTTTCAATCACACAACACAACCAAACATCTTGCATTAATTGAACTATCCTCTACTTTAGCTTCCACTGCCAAGGGTGCCACTGAATCAGATTTTCTGATCAAATTATGGGCAAGTGATAGATTCATCTATTTTTCCCCTTTCCATCAACAGTTTCAACAGCATCACCGTATTCCTTGCACAGGTTTGATGACAATTTGTGGTTCCTAGAAGAGACATGATGGCACAAGGAGTTCATAGAAATAGAGAGAACCACTGAAGTGAGGATACATCAACCAGCACATGATCATTACCTTCATCTAAGCTAGAATGGTAGACTGATATGGACACAGGCAGGTTTCAAAAAAAAAAACCAAGAAATTATGTGAAGGATAAGATAATCAACTAACTCTGGACATGAAGCACACCGATTTATTTATTTATTCATTTATTTATATGTAAATAAAGAGGGAGTGGAGTCAAGGTTCGAATCACATACATTTAGCAACTTTAAGAATGTCATTACTATCAAGACAAGCTATCGCTTGAACCCCTGCATTGAAATTATTAATTATGTAATACAATTCTCGAAATCTTCGTACAAGAAGACTACACCCATGACAAAACTATAGTTTCTCTCGATTTTCAAGAAAGTGGAGGGAAGGAGAGAAGACAACCAATAGACACATTTAGTAACTATTAAACAATAACCGAACTATTAGGATTCTGAAAGTATTTGTCGGTTTCCATTGATTATGAAAATTCCAAAACAAATAATATGCTTTACTTAGAGAGTGAATTTTTTATTCCATTTTCTATACCATTCAATACATTTTCATGGATTTGTGAAATCTCGCAAGTAATCATAGTTAAAACAACTTCGCAAAAATGCACAAGAGTGAATTTTTCTGAATGTGCACAGAAGTACCATGATTAACAATTTGATTCAGTGTACATTCAGAATTACCATTCATGAAGCTTCATGAAACATACTCAAAGAGTGAATCCAAAGAACAGAGAACCCAATAAGTAACTCCTATCATCACCAGCAACAGCACAAATTGAAGCACATCTATTAAGAAAACAATCACCACTACAATCATCAACCCCTTCCGCCTCCATAGATGCATATAATGAAAAGAGGGAAAGAAACAGCACATGTTAGAGAGAGAGAGAGAGAGAGAGAGTTTGAATCTCACTATTCATTCAAAAAAATTTCAATACAAGAGGTCTGTAATGGAAAGAAGCCTGTGTTGTACATTACAAACTTCCCTGTACCAACCAGGCCACCTCCATAAAAAAATAAAAAATAAAAAACAATGAAGAAATACAGTAATAAACAAGAATATTGGTCTTAAACTCTAAACTGAAAATTTACAACTGAATTTTGTGTATTGCCTTAGCAGTTTGCTCCAACCGAAGAAGTGAACTTAAACTTGATAAGCGACTTTGGGGCAACACATGCAGTAGATAATACATTATGGGATGGTACAGTAAGCTCAAGTTCCTCTTCCCCTCCATCATTCCTGAAGATACTAGAGCAACTTCTCCCTGTAGCCACTACTTTTTGCACCCTCTCATTCTCAACCCTTGCTCCTTTCCCAAAATTTTGGGCTTCACCTATCAATTTCAAATCATCTTCAAGACTGTCATGTTCTTTGGAAGAACCTTGCTGGGACCCTGATGGAGCAGTTATTATATCAGAATCAATGATCTCAACTGCCGTAGAGATTGATGAACCACTGACAGAAAATGAAGCTCCCAGACTACTTTGTGAACTACAAACGTTAGAACATCTTGCATTGAGTGAACTATCCACTACTTTAGCTTCCACTGCCAAAGATGCATTCTTACTCCCTGCCTTAGAATCAGATTTTCTCAATTTCTGGCCGGAGATGGGTTCTTCTCTTTTTCTTTTCTTTCCATCACCAGCTTCAGCAGAACCACCACACTCGCTGCCTAATCTCTTGGGATGGGCAGGCCTAACTCCACCAGGAAAGACAAACAGCGGAATGTTGTTACATTTTATGTGACATACACCAATCCACATCCCAGGCTTTTTAAGGGCGTAGATCCCCACAAAGTCCTTGAATTCCTGAATAGCAGACCTTATGTCAAATTGTTCCCCTCCCTGAACACAAACACCTTGTTTCCGCCCCAACCCCATAAAATAACAACGATGGAATTGTTTGGATTTGTCCAGAAATTCACCAGGATGTGGGTGGCACAGTAGCTTCCCCCTTGTATATATATCAATCTTCGAAGTCAGATGACGAAGCCGAGATTCAACCCATCCTTTCCAATTCACCAAGTCTACATCATTCTGAGCAGTTATATCTATCTGCAGATAGTTCTTGTATGCTTCAAAGAAATGGGAAGGCTCCAAAAGAGTATTCCAGCCAGTTGCATTTGTATCCATTGCCTCACAAATTTCATTGCCTCTCTGAAATTCTTGCTGCATAATACACAGTGTACTCGAGGAGACATTGTAGCTGGAGTTGATGCAAGGATACACCGGCGTCATAATGGGCATTAGATGTTTCTTGTCTCCGAAATTTCTTCTAGGATCCCAAGACTGAAGTGCCAGAGATCCCCCTTCAATGGGACATAGCATAATTGGATTAGGCCACCGCCACTGGCTATAGAGCTTAAAAAACCGAGAAACCAACAAACTAGGCAATGCATTTGGGTACAACTGGCGTATACGAGCAACAAGAATGGCCCAGTTTATACCACCAAGAAACCCTGCAATATTCGAATAGATTCCACGCTGTTTAGACCAATATCTTATGCGTCTTAGGGTTGTCTGAAAATTCTGGACATTAGGAACCATATGCATGATCTTATCTGTAACTCTAGATCCATTGAGACTGAGCACACTCTTCTCATCCAAATCCAGCAGCAAAGATGGTAAAGAAATATTCAAGTCTTCAGGTGTAGTCCATAACCCCAACTTTGCATAAAGAAGATCAATGGAAACCCCATTGAACTTAAACTTCATGACAGGAACAAAAGCATCAGGGACAGGATGCAACTCTTGCACTTCATGCAACTCTGCCAGCATCCTATGAAGTTCACCAAAGAAATCTTCTTCCCGAGTAACGTGCCTCGGCCCGACACACAGTGTATCGATATCAGCACCGGGGCCATTCACCCCCAACCGATAAGACCCAAATGTGAAGATGACAGCATTAGCTTTTCCCACCATCTCCTCATTGTACCCTTTAGCCTCAGTAACCTTTTTGACCTATGCTTTCACAATTTGGTCCAATCTCCCCAGAACCTCCTGCCTTTCACCACTTCCTCATGACACTCATACAACTCCACATCCTCCATTCGCTTCTGTAATTCCCGGTTGTTACTCCCATCCAATTCAAAAGGCTGAGCAGTCGAAATCGGTTCCCACATTCCAATCCTTGGCAGTTGATTTGATTTGGGCATAGCCATTTTGAAAATCTCTCAACAATATTGTTGCTATAACTAAAAATCTTAGAAAAGAAAAAAAAATATAAAAATAAAAATATTAATGTAACAATAATTATTAAAAAGATATAATAATTATTCAGAAATAATTATTAGAATTTGAAACCCATAGCGGCAATTTTAAAACCGTCGGAATAAGTTTTACATATGAAAAACCCTAAAGTTGCGGTTTTAAAACTGCCGGAATAGGCTGTTTAAAAAAAATAATTGAAAATTCTATCCTATAGCTCAATGGCGGAGCTAGAATTCTAGTTTAGGGGGGGCAAGATGAAATAATGAGTTGAAGGCAAAATCAATTTCAATTTTTTTAATTAGTATAATTAAAAAAAAAATACTTAACTAACTAATCAAAAATTTTGATTAGCATATAAAATATAATATAAGTGTTAAGTTGTTTCTTTTTTTTCCTCGTGCATAGTATTAGATTTTTTTTTTTTTTTTTAAATAGATTTTATGGCGTTTTTTATTTTTAAATCATAAAAGTATTGATGTTTATTAATTCTATGCTATATTGTGTTTATCGTAAAAGCATTATAGAAGAATTAAAGAAAGCAACATAAAATTTTTGGCATATTGGTTGGAGATGTTGTGATAATATACCATTTTTTAATTTCAAGATTACATAGAGTACATATAAGAATTTTTCTCTTCATTATATTAGACGAGTTTGCAATATTTTCAAAATAAAATTTCAGGTCAAAGCTATTATTACTAAAAATGATATTTTTAGGGGAATATAATGAGCTTCTTGATAATCATCAGCCAAGAAGAGTATATTACAAGTGGAGCCAAAAGTAACAGCCCCGTAGCACAATATTACATGCAAAGTTGCAGAATATAAACTTAAAGTAAACAAAAACATATACAAAGAAAATATAAGAATATATATATATATATATATATATATATATATATTAAGGGGGTGTAGGTTTGGGTGAGGTTAGGGGGGGCAATTGCCCCCTCTCGACCCCCCCTAGCTCCGCCCCTGCTATAGCTAATAGGACAACCTATTTAAGTGGTTTCTAAAAGCGCTATTATAAATCTTTTACAGCGGTGGTTTTGAAAAGTGCAAGAAAAAACGCCCTTGTAGGACGAGTTTTTTGAAGTGTAGTAGGCAAAATTTTTTGAAGTGTAGTAGGCAAAAGTGAAGGAAGCACAACACTATAGACAATACAAATATACACAATAAAAATGGTGTTTGATTATCGTTCTTGGTAATAGTAAGCAAAGAAACCAGGCAGTCAATAATCAATCACCTTTGCGTTTTGGGTGTCAAAGAAAATAAAAAGTTTCAAAAAAAAATAACATAGCTGTAGTGTAAAAAACAAGAAGAAAATACAAATACAATTCAAAGAAACCAGAAACCAGGCAATAATTAATCATATTTTTGTGCTTTGAGTATCAAGAAATTAAAGAAACCAAAAACGACAAAGAAAATAAAAATCGCTGTTTTTCACTTACAGTAACGAGTGCCATCTTTAGGAGAAATTGTTAACAATGTTATTTATATATAGTGTTGTGTTGTGCTGTGTTGGCGCTTGAGAGAAGTCCAAATCCAAACCGATTTTTGAAAAGTTAGGTGGCTTTTTTTATCTTTTCTTTTTTTTCGTTTAGGTCGGTGGAAGTATCCCACTATGACACTACCACTAATACCCTATCTCTAGTAAAAAGATAATTAATCTATAGGTAAAGTCTAGAGAAAGTTTAATTAAAATTTAAAATTAGATTTTAATTTGTGCTATATATCTAAATTTACGTGGAGACCATACTACATTTATTTACTTAAGTTTGTGTCATGTGTCTACTTAAATTTTTTAATCTTTGTGTCAAGTGAGTTAATGAGTACAAAATACTAAAAATCTAATATTAATAAACTAATAAAAAAAAAACATTCACATATATTCAATAAAAATCACCACATAACAAAAATCACCACATGTTCTATCTTACTAAAAATTAGAAAAAAAAAAAAAATTTATCATAAGTAGTATTAAATTTAAGTAAGAATTTTAATATGTAACAAATTACGTTTATTTAAAAAATAATAATTTGACTAATATCTATATTTTTATGATAAAAATTGTGTTTAATTTTAAATATATCTATATGTATGCATGAATGCATGTATTGCATGCTATTTTTTTTTCAATAATAATTTGACTAATTATTTATATTTTTATAATAAAAATTGTACTTAATTTTAAATGCATCCATGCGTTTACATGAGTTACATGTTGGTATATATAAAAGCAAATATCTCATATAGCACGACATTCTGCAATGTGACATATTCTTTGAGATTTTCTTTATTTAAACTTACACCTCAATAAAGTTTACATTTATATCATAGTATTAGTTCATTGAATTAAATAATGGAGTAAATGCGTATATTAATTATATAAAGTTATACATCAATTTCTTCTATAAAAAAAACAAAAAATTATACATCAATATTTTTTAGAGGAATTTAAATGGTAATTTTAATATGTATTATATAAGAAAATATTTTTATTTATAATTATAATAATTGATTTAAAATATGCCATTCTTCCTTACTTGAGAAAATATTTTTATTTATAATAATAATAATTGATTTAGAATGCTTAGTCATTTTGACAACAATTAACACAAAAACCATAAAAAAATAAATATATTGTTAGATCCCAACAGATATTATTCATCCCACCACCACAATCTTCTCCCACATCAATAAAATTAACTATACAACTTCAATTCATCCCGCCGTGTCTTTCACTTCCTAACAATCGTTTTGGATTTCTTTTGTATTTCATGAAATTTGGATATTAAGCATGTTTTGGGTTGGGCTCACTTCATGTTGCTTTTGGGGAAACATTAACAATTTCTAGCTTCTTCTTCTGTAACAGGTAGCAAATTGTTACAATATTTCAATATCTTCGGTGTTCATAACCTCAAAATTTGTCACATCATCAAGCACTTCTCATTAGGTGATTTTTTTTGTCTATAATATGTTATCTATAGATCACAGTGCATTAGTCTGCAAATTATTATTATTATTATTAATTTTTTTTTTTTTTCATGTGTTGTGAAAAGTGGGGTTCATGGGTGTTCAAATCGACTTCTAATCCTCCTAAACCTGGTGGCGGTGCCATAGCGTGACTAGGGACGGAACCAAAATTTGGATTGTAAGGAGGCCAAAGTATAAAACCAAACAATAGAGGTATTTGCTTGATATCTTCTCAAAAACAAAAAAGGATATTTGCTTGATAGACACAATCTTCATGCTCTAAACACTGTAATAATACTTATAGACTCACAGCTGACTTTATAAGATATTGGCTAAATCTCTGAGCAAAAAACTACACATCCAACTGAACCTGCGTGAAAGTCTTGAAGCAAGTCGAGTTCATAGAACCTGTTTAATGTGTTGTGCTCTAGAATTTCACTTAGTAATCCCAATCCCATTTCCAGTCTACAAAAGGTGCAGTTGTAGGCCTTCAAAATAAAACTTGCTATTTTTAAACACTCAATACAACTTGCTATTTTTAATCTGGGGCATTGGACGCTAGCAATCTCATAAAGAAGAAAATTTGAGTGAAGGTGAATTTGAAGGTGAAAGGCAAAATGGGAAAAAGGTTTTGATGGGTTGAAGAAATTGCATATGGGTTTTGGAGGAAATGAAAGATTGAGACTAATTGTGCTAAAGTTTTGCATCTTATCGATCTTCTCATATTAAGAGAGTGTGTTGTGTGTAGTATAACTTGCCCCAACCTCCCTTAAAAGTTACCATGACTTTTGAGTAGAGTTGTGGTGTGCCTTTATTTTAGAACTCATTTCCCTCTCCTCTGTGTGTATGTGTGTGTTTGTTTCTCCAAAAAAAAAAAAATTTACATTTTATATTTACTGTAATTCATCATAATTCATAGTTCATTAACGGTGGAAGGTGCAATAACAGGCTAAATAATTACATCTTCCACAATATGCCGTCTCCCTGGTTATACATAGATTGCAGCAATTATTTTGTGAAAAAGAACGAATGCATAATTCAGTCCATAATTGACTTTTGCGTTCAATGTAACGATTCACACGTATATCTATTTTTGGAAATATCTTACAAGTTTGAATCTGTATCTTGCACTCTACCTGAGAGGAAAAAAAACACCTGTAAAATGGGTGAGTGAACAAACTTCATCAAATTTGTATACAAAAGTATAGGAGTGAAAAATTGGTCAAAAAAGTCAAATGCACAAACATTAATACAATTTACTCAAATTTTTATAATAAGTGAACAAATAAATATAATGTTCGTGGCAAGGGGTGTGGCTTACCTCGATTACTTTTTTTAATTGGAATCTCCTTTTATTTTAATGAGAGATTGCCACGTCACCTACTAACTAAATAAAATGTGAAAATTAAAACCTACCTCCCACTTATCAAGAAATTATAGAGTACTCTGGTGGACCAAGTCATTTGTCCACCATTTTACTAAAAAACTTCCACTTGTTGAAAATTGCTGAGTCAATAATTAATTTCTATTTTTAAAAAAAAAAATCTAACTAACAATTTTAAACATGTGGAATTTTTTTAATAGAATGATAGACCACATCACCTGTCCACCATGTGGATCTTATAATTTCTCCCACTTACCATTGTATATTTAAAACAAAATGACATATCCAGTAAAAAAAGTACCAAAGGTGTGATCTCTCCCCAACTTGATGGGAGTAATTATGTATACTAAAAGGTGAGGATGAAAGCCTTCTTGAAATCTCTAGATGAGAAAGTACAACTGTCTGTTGAAACTGGTTGGGAAAAATTTGCTACTTCTTTGGCTCAATGGACTGATGCTCAAAAGGAAGCTACTAGTTATAACAGCAAGGCTATGAATGCTATATTTAATGTTGTTTCACTAGAAGAAATTAAAAAGATATCTAATGTAGAAGTAGCACACACTGCATGGAATATCTTACAAACTATACTTAAAGGAACTAAAGCTGTCAAAATCAATAAATTGCAACAGTTGACTTCTAAATTTGAGAGTATCAAAATGTCGGAGGATGAATCATTTGATGAATTTTATGCTAAACTCAATGACATTGTTAACTTAGCATTTAATCTGAGTGAAGTTTATGAGAAACCTAAGATAGAAAAATCTTAAGATCCTTAACAAAAGACTTTAGACCCAAAGTGACAGCCATCATTAAAAGTAAGGATGTAGATACCATTCCTGTTGTTGAACTTGTAGGATCCCTTCAAATTTATGAGTCTAAGCTTCCTAAGACCAACAAGTCTAAATCTTTGGCCTTGAAATCAGTAGATGATGTTGATGATAGTGTGTTTGACAATGAAATCTCTTCTATTGAAATTGCTTACCTTACTAAACAATTCAGAAACTTTTTGAAAATAACAATAAAAATGCAAGCAACCAAAGCTTTGCTGACTATAAGAATGTGAAGAAGAATGAGCAACCTAAGAATGATTCATTCGAAAAACCTAATTTCGGAAAAGAAAAGGTTGGTCAAACTTCTAGTAATTCTTTTGGTCAACAATGTTTTGACTGTCAAGGTTATGGACATATAAAATCTGAATGTCCTACATACTTGAGGTCTAAAGGAAAGGCCATGGTTGTCACTTTTAATGACGATGAAGCATCTAATCATGATTTTGATAGTGATCAGGAAGGTAAGTTCATGGCCTTCATTGATGCTACTGGACACTTAGAATGAGCAACCTTATTACCCAAAAAAATATTGTGTAGAAAGCATGGTTGCAATATATAAAAGTTTAGATCATTATATATATATATATATGTGTGTGTGTGTGTGTGTGTGTGTGTAAATATACATTTGGCAAGCTCTCAAATAAAGTTGGCCGATAAAAAAATGAAATAGCTAAACCAGAAATAACCAAGGGAATATATATCTGTCTAAGGTGAAACCTTGTCATTTAATCCCATGTTTAAATCCAATTAATCTTCCTGGCGTTTTTTTGTGTTCAAAATGTTTGACAAATACTAAAGGTTTGGATAGCCATAAAGTTAAAAACCGTTTGAGCACTAATATCAATAACTTAAGCCAATTAAGGTCAGAATTAAAAATAATGTATTAAGATTGAGGGTCTGTTTGGGATCTGCTTATTTTGCTGAAACTAAAAACGTTTTGTTGAAAGTACTGTAGATAAAGGTAAAAGTTAGCTGAAATAGTATAGTGGGACCCATGAATAATACTAAAAAGTGTAGTGAGGCCTATGAATGGTAGTAAAAATAAACTAAGTAAAGGGAAAAACGTTAGCCACTAACGTTTACTAGGCAGGCAACTCATAACAGATAGTTGAATTAATGAAAGGTAATAAATATAAAATATTACTATTTTTATAAAAATATTTTAACAAGAACAAACTGCCACATGGCTGTAACTTAGTCTTAATTCTTGCACAAACTGATATTAATTTAATTACATCATTAAGCCTATTCGATTACACATTGGAGCTTTACATTGATGCTGTTGGACACTTAGCTGTTGTTGATGCATTCGTTACTGCATCACTATGTGTGTAAGGTGAAGATGGGGGGGTGGGGTCATGCCTGTTTTGGGTGGCGACAAAGAATTCTCATCCTCAAGCCACTTTGCCAAGGATTTATTGGTCAATTCA
Source organism: Quercus parvula (assembly GCA_030820535.1). Lineage (NCBI taxonomy): Eukaryota > Viridiplantae > Streptophyta > Magnoliopsida > Fagales > Fagaceae > Quercus > Quercus parvula. Next base: position 31,894,945 of record JAUAME010000006.1, on the reverse strand, counting down.
CGGAAGGCAATTCTTTGGAGAATTTGGAGTATGGCAATCTAAATTGCTCTAGTGGGATGATCAGCCGTGGAGTTGTTTGTAAGAGATAATTAAATCTCTTGTTCTTTAGTGCTCAATCTAGCTATCTAATTTGCTATATATCACTGGGGCACTCTTTCGTCACAAAATTTCAAATAAAGTTAGAGTTATCATAAATGACATATGTCAAGCCATTTTATTAAGGTGTTTTTTCAACTAGTTTTTATAGAGTCCAAATCTCCTATCCCATTTTTGCTGAATTATATTACAACAAAATGGTAAATTATAAATACTTTGTTTCTTTCTATTACTTAGAAAAAAAAAAAAAAACATTACAAAGTGGCAAAATATGCATTTAGATTTTAGAGTAATAATAACTCTAAATTGCAGTATGCAAATTTGAAATCAGCTAAACTTCACATAAAAAACTGAGTTAAATAACAAGTGTTCTCCACTTGTTCCAAGCTTGCACCCATATACGATTTACACAAAAAGCTTGCCAAGCTCTACACAATTAGACATTATATCGGCCTAAATAATTTGACCTATATGTCCAAAAAAATGTGGATAGGGCTCTTAACTCTGTGTTTAGCGTCATTCCATTCCAGTGATGCTGATAAACTGGAAATATTGTTTAGTGGTGGCCCCTTTATCACAACCATGAACGATTTTTTCTCGTACAAGTGACTAAAAGCTAGTTCTTTCGGAACAACAGTGACCTTGAGAGTTGCTGGTGCCTTGACAATTGCCTTGTATATAGCTTTTTTCAAGCCAACATTTGTAACTGTCCTATGAAAGATGGCTGATATACTAGAGTTAGCGCTATTAAGTTGCAAATACATGGATGGGTAATTTAGGCCATCATGTCCCCCAATGTCAGGGATACTTGAGCAATTTGTGTTCTCTTCAGCGAACACTTTTAGTGCTGTCCCAGAGTAACCCTCATTACATAGGAAGCGGATGTAGTCGGACTTTGACACGTCATAGATCAAACCGGGATGCAGTGCTCTAACCGGGTCAATTTGGCCAGCCCCGTAGGCTAACTCAGCTTGGACATCTTTGATTTTCAATTCAGATGCTGATCATCAATTAAGAAGCAAAATTATAAAACACTCAGAAAGCCAAGCTAATTTTCATCTAGAACTTATTTTAGTGAAGTATGGGATGATATCTTGATCTATGTGTTTACATAGAGGGAATACATGTGTTAAGATTATTACAAATTTTACTACTTGAGCTTAACACACTAAGGTGACTATAAATTTGATTGGTGCAACTTCAATAACTAATAAATAAATATTTAAATTATTTTTTTGTGAATAGTGTCACACTAGTTTGTGAGGGTAGTGCAATAAAATTTGTAGCATCTCTAAAATCACTTGTAAAATGAATATCATTATTTTCTTATTAGAAAACAATCATCTCCATTAATCACAGAGAAAGTCCGTATCACAATTAAGATTTGAATTAAGCTGTCACAATAGATATATATTAACATGTGTAATATTTACTCTAAACCAATTGGCATGTTAAGTATTAACAACATTGCTGGTAAACAACGAGCAATGTGATTGCATTGGAGAATTTCAATTAAACACTAATAACCTCTAATTGACACCATTCAAGTGGTGGTTCTTGGAAAGTGGCACTAATCTTTAACTCATCATGAGTTTAATTGGGAGAATTTAAGAGGACTAACCAGTTGTCATTAAGGCCGATTTGATTGCAGCGGGAGACCAATTAGGGTGGAATGATTTGACATAGGCAGCGGCAGCTGCCACATGAGGGCAAGCCATTGATGTTCCAGAAATTATATTATACACATCAAATCGGTTGTCTTCAAGATCCCCAGACACTGATGAAAGTTTAGAGTAGGCAGCTAGAATATCTATCCCAGGTGCCACAATATCCGGCTACAAATCATACATAATTTAAAACCCTCATTCTAGTATATATGCTATAAAAAAAAATACACAAATTTATGCCTATAATGGTAATCATTGCAAGGGTTACCTTAATTATGGTGGAAGAGATTGTGTTCGGACCTCGGGATGAAAAGGAAGCCACGAAGGGTGTAGTGGCATTGTGGACTGCTGTAGACTTGTATATGACAGCTTGAGGGGCTCTGAAAGTTTTACCAATGAAAAAAAAAATACGTAAAGAAAGTTAAAATATCAATTAGAAAATAAATAAAGGTAGAATGATGAAAAAAAAAAATGGTTCCCTATACTAACCTGGTTGAGTTAACATATATTTCAATTTTGTCACCAACATTAGTATCAATGAAGGCAGCAGGGATGGTAAATGTAAAGCCTGTATCTGACTGTTGTTGGAGAGATACAATAGCCCCCAACCCACCTATTTGCTTAATGTAATCTTGAATTAGTCCTTCTTTGCATAGCACAATCTTTCCCTTGACCTTATTCGCGTCTAGACTCCCTTCATCACACAACCTGCCCAATTCTTTAATTGATTAGTGCTAGTAATATTAGCAGTCTGACTTTGAATATATATTAGTTTAGGTGATCTTCAATTAAATTTGAAATAATAATCATACTCTAACATAATCTAAATGTATATGTGTGAAACTAATTCCTAGAGATTTGAACTCTAATCTTTGCCCTCCTTCCTTTTATCCCATAAGAACTTATATTTGTAAAGGGATTATCGCGTCAAGGGTAAGCATCAGTTAAAAATTCCTTATAATTACCAAGGAGAGTGATCTTGTTCTAAACTTCCATTGGCCGCTTTCACCGCGGTGGTTAGAGGGTACATCCGTTTATTTGGTGAAAACGTGTTGATGGAAAGTCCCTGTTATACAATGCACCAGAAAATGTATATGTTAAAATCATATATATATATTTAGAAAACCCACACACAAATCAATGAAGAAATATTAGACTCATTATTAAATATTATAGAACTCAAAGACTCATCAAATATTAGAAAGAAGTAACTTACAACAATCTTCTCAACCAAAAAAGAAAAAAAAAAGAAAAAAGGAGCTTACAGCAGTTTTTATGCCATTTCCAAGTTTAACCAGAGTCCTAAACTGCCTATCCATGCCAGAAGCACCAACAGTCAATATCCAAGGAGCTGTGTTCTGCACAGAGTACAAACTTGGGCCGTTATTCCCAGCTGAACATGTTGTCAAAATTCCCTTTTTCATTGCATGAAAGGCACCGATCGCAATGGGATTGTCAAAATAGCTAGTCGAATCCCCTCCGATGGATATTGATATGAAGTCAACTCCATCATTAATGGCATCATCCAGTCCAGCCATAAGGTCTATATCACTGCAACCATCGGCCCAACACACCTTGTACATTGCAATGCGTGCTGATGGAACCCCCCCTCGAGCTGTGCCTTTAGCTAAACCATATAAGCTTGCCCCTGCTATCGAGGCACCTGCTATGGTGGACGAAGTGTGACTACCGTGGCCGTCCTCATCTATTGGGGACGGATTTGGGTGGGGAGTGGTGGAAGCATGGTTGTAGAACCTTGCACCTATTACCTTGCTGCATAAAATGGTAAATGGCTTGGAAATTAAATGAGACATCCATGCACGTATAGAAGTAATATTTAAAAAGACAACATTTTTTTCAGAATGGTTGATATGATATTTTGTGATTGGAATAAAATTACTTTAATTTAGATTCATTCAACATAATTTTTATTGTGCATCGCTATATTAACTATTGTACTAAAAAAATTTTAATTAATCAAATATTGTGTTATTAGACACATTGTTTTGTGGTAGGTCACAATCTAGGAGAGAGATTGAGATTGTTTACTTGTTACAGCCAGTGAAGTTGCCTCTGACTTGGCATGTACCCTTCCATTTTGATGGAGGAGGTCCAAATCCTTTGTCGTTAAAACTTGGAGCATCGATATAAATTCCTAAAAACCAAGGGGAGGAGAATGGAAAGATTAGAGAAGTGATTAAAATTCCTCCACGATGACAGGTAACATGGAAAAGTCAAAACTCTATGAGAAGTAATCTTAACTTAATTAGTACCTGTATCTAATATAGCAACAATAATATTACTTTCAATTTGATGATTTCTCTTCACTGATTGAGGCATTCCTAAGAAATCCCATGATCTTGTGGTATGAAGTTTTTGCATTTTGCTAGGAAACACCGACACCACATTTTCGTTCTCTGTAATGCATGCATATATGTATATAAATTACATAAGACAATCAACCCAAGAAAAAGAAAAAGAAAAAGAAATAGAAATGATGTGTAACATGAAGTTTTTAATGTGCACCTTGTAGTCTTTGAACTTCTTGTGGCAATAGGTTTGCTGCAAATGCATTAAAACTCTTTGTGTAGCTATATATTTTGGACTGTTGGGCAATATGATCACTGAAATGCGACAATACTCAATTGTTTAATTGTCTACCCAAATGTTACAACTTTTTTTTTTTTTTTTTACGAGAAACAAAGTACAAACACACACACACAGGAGAGGGAAAGATGTTCTAATACAAAGGCACACCACAACTTTACTCAAAAGCCATGGTAACTTTTAAGAGAGGGTGGGGCAAGTTATACAACACACAACACTCTTTCTTAAGAAATGTGGGACAATTATTTTTTTTGTTTTTTTATTTATTTTTTTTTGAGAAACAAATACACACATAAGAGAGGAAAAAGTGTTACAATTTGTTGCATGCTAGATGTGATGTCATATCATATATGGATTACACCCTAAAAACTAATTTTATATCATTGAAAAGCCCGATGCTATACATATTGATAAGCTCCTAAGTCCCAAGTCCCATAGCCATTATGGAACCCTCCACACCACCAAATCTTTGACCCTAGTATAAATTATACCTGCTGAATTTGTTTCCATGAAAGTGAAGAACAAATCAACTTTAATTGCTAGAGAAAATTTTGGGATTAGTGAACAAATTAAGAGATTGATTGCTAGAGAAAATCATGGGATTGAGACAATTAATATTTAAAATGTAATTCAAATTAAGATTATTTTTTACTTTTGTATGTAATTCTATTATAAATATGGATTCTATTGTAATTTACTAACACGAAAGGTGTACGAGAAAATATAGTCTTTTGAGCTCGTCTCATAGATGTTGGCCATTTGGCTAAATCATGTAAACTCTAATGTTTTCTCTCTTCTTCCTTCTCTTTTATTTATATCTCATTTACCAATTTCTACATGAACTACTCCAGGTATAAATTACCACAAAAAAAAAAAAAAAAACTAACTATTCCATGCAAGAAACAAATGGAAAACTATTATTGTTTGAATTAAACATGAGTAGATGTAAGCATGCAATGTTTAGATATTTTTTCATCTCACTTACTCTTTAACAACTGAAGAAAGCAAGTTGTGATGAAGATCAATAGCAGAGGCTTTTGACTGCAGTGCCTCTCCCATGTACACGATGTACGCCTATGTGGTAATGAAAAACAAATTTCTGATTATATGAAGGAAATTATAATATTAAATAATATACATTATTACTGTTCATACAAATTATAAAAATATATTCACCTTTCTAACTGTGTCACTAGAACCATGAGTGAATGACCAATGAAGCTGCGTAGCCAGAAGGAAGAGGGTGATCATACAAATTCGAACCATTTTTTATTCCTCCTTTGTATGCAGTATTGCTCTTCCTTTCTCTCTTGCTTTCTGTCTTGCTCCTATATTTATAGTCAGAGATTTTGTCTTTTGTGTTTTCCTATTCTAGTGGAGATTTTCGAGCTAAAATGGAATATTTGACTTTTTCCAAAATTACGATTCTTGCATAGACTAATTAATTAAAGGTAATTAAGGATGGGGAGATTTGATGCAGTTTGCTAAACAAATGATTCTTGTTCTCACAAGGTTTAATTGTGCAATATTAGAAAAAGAGAAGCAATGTTTCCTTTTTTCTATTTTTTGCTCGATAGGAAAATTAGAATTCGAAGCAGAGGTGTTCAGGTGTAACTTCAATATAATTAGGTTCCCACCGTTTCTTTTTTAGCTTATCGTCCTTTTTAAGAGGAGATGCTGAAAAAATTTCTGCGTTGAAATTTTTTGTTTTTAGAGATTTTTTTTTTTTTAATTTTTAATTAATTAAACAATGTACAATTCCTCAAAATTAAACAATGTACAAATTAAGAGTTTGTTATTTATATAACTAAAACAAGTGTTAAAACTATTTTCTAAACTCACATTGGAGGCTGAAATAGAATTTTAACGACTTTATTTACACCTTAATAATTTCATCATGACACACCATTGTTGTAGCGTAAAAAAAAAAATCTTAGTTAATTTTTTTTTTTTTGAGAAACAAACACACACACGTACACACAAGGGAGAGAGAAACAGGTTCTAACACAAAAACACACCACAACTCCACTCAAAATTCATGGTAACTTTTAAGGGAGGGTGAGACAAGTTATACTACACACAACACACTCTCTTAAGCAATCTGGGACAATTACCCATTCTTTTTTACGTTTCATCATTTTTTTGGACAAATTAAACGCTTCAGGCAAGATTATGTGACACTAAACGGAAAATTTGGACGAATGTGTTGCTGATGCGAACAAAGAATGACTTTAGGGGGTAAAATTTAAATTATGAAACTTTAAGGTGAAAATTCCCAAGAACCCAAAATTTAGGGGTGTAGCTTGCACCTTTTTTTTTTTTTTATAGTTGTGGAATCTTTATTGGGTTATAGATTGACTCCAATTAATTAATCTAATTTTCCAAGTTAATTAATTAGTCAAATTACGTGCAAATCATATTAAAACACAACCAAATCACCAAACTAAATTAAGTATAGTGGAAATAAGTTTGACACAGGTGATTTGATCATGATGGGGAAACAGGCAAAACTTTATCGAGTGAATTTCAAGTCACCACTTCCGAAGAATCCACAAATAAGAAAAAAGCAATTACAAGTACAATAAATCTTACCCTACAAGCCTATCCTAAAGTACCTACATACAGTTCATCTTAGCTTTAATCCCCAATTAGACTTGATCTTGTAGAAGATTTCTCCTTTGCATGAATCTCCCTATTCGTGACTAACTCCACAGCAGCCTTTTTGATTGTTGTAGCTTTGCAAAGTTCTTCAATCCACGCTTGGATGAACTGAAAGTAGCTTGTTACACAACCTTAGGCTCACAAACGTCGCAGCAACTCCTAATATGCGTGTGTCTCTTTGTCTCTTTGATGATGCCTGTAAAATATATCTTTTATATGCTCAGGAACCCTAGTGCATGAATTCCTACAAAGCCAAGTCATCATGGGCTGAAAACAGAACTAAACATTCAGTTTCCAACCCCTAACCCTTGCTCCAAATTACCTTTAGGAATAAGATAATGAAATCTACTTATACTAGTTGCCCCCAAATCACCCCAAATATCTTGTATTTCAAATAAACTAAGTCTATCGGGATCAACCTCATCAATAAAAGAAATACTATCTCCTAAATATACCAAATCTGGGTTCCACACAAACTGGCCACCATGATGAATCTCAAAACTGAATGTCAAGTCAACCATCGACATATAAAATACAACACAACACAATAAAGTATGAGATGGGCTTGCATGTGGAAAAGTCCTAGAGATGAATGTCATTAATTAATCATTTGAAGTAGAAGCCAACTATTTCAAGTAACCAATTGGGTATGTATCATGTGGTCCTATGGTCCACACAAACCACAACACAGAAACAAAAAATATTATTAAAAGTTTTTGTTCTATTTTTGGGAGACAAACCCATGGAAAGGGAGAGTAGAAAAGCAATAATCAATACTATTTTTACTCATGAAAAGCAATAATCGAAACAAAGTGACATGTGAAAGAAAAACAAGTTCCCTCACAGTGATACAAGTACAAGTTTATAGACCTAGGGTCATGAAGCCCCACATTGATGAAGGAAGCCTAATCCTATGTTCCAGCAGCCCCACATTGATGAATACCAAAAAAAAAAAAAAAACAAAACAAAACAAAAAAACAAAAACATAGTTTTGCATGTAAATCGTCCTTGCAAAAACCCTATATCGAAAAAAAAAATTTAAAACCCTAGGTTTCAAAATTTAAAGGGATCTACCTAGAATCAAATGAACAGAGCATATGAAAGTAAAAGAAAACCAAAACTTGAATCTCACAAAGTCAAGAACTCACCCAATCAAGAGAAAACAAACGGATTAAGTGCCAAAAATTAAAAATACGATTTGTAACAGATGAACCCAGAATCTGTGTTTCATTCTTCCTCGCTTTTCTTGCACAATCAAAACCAGATGGTTCTTGGTCCATTATCTCAAGCACAGTGCATTGTAGCATCAAGGATCTTAGTTTGGTGAGCATGTTGGATGGGAGTGTGTTTTGGGAGTGAGGTGTGTTTTGATGTGTTTTGGCTTTAGTTTTTGATAAATTATGTGTTAGAGTAACGTCTGAAAGAGAGGTGGGTTATGGAATAGTAACGGAGTGAAGCATAGGTGGGTAAAGTGTCAAAAATAAAATCACAGGTGGGTAAGTTAAATTTGAGGCAAACCACAAGTGGGTAACTTGTAATTCCCCCCCCCCCCCCCTTTAATTTCTGAACTCTACACTATCTTCACTCTTCACTTTTAAATCATATAAATATATCAACATTGTAAGTCTAAGTGATTTTGATCTTCTATTCATAAAAAAAGGAAAAAAAAAAAAGATTTAGTCCTTCTCTAACAATCTACATCATTCAGGCATAAAAGTCCTAACCTTATCAAATTTCATTAATTGCATTGAAATAGTGTTGAGAAATTGATAAATTTTACCAAAATTTGACTAATCGCCCCCCTAATTTTTTGAGAAAAATATATATTCATTTCAAATTTCATTTTGACTCAAATAACAAAAAGATAAATACAAAGAACTCATAGAAGAATTTGTATGTGAGATATTCCCAAATCAACGTAATAAGCAAAAAAATTTGGGCGTAAATGCACTTTTAGTCCCTACATTTTGACTTTATTTATATTTTGGTTCCTATTTTTTTTTTTTACTGCTTTTAGTCCCTAAATGAAAAAAACGTTCCATTTTGGTTCCTACTGTTATTCACTTAACATAAATATTCTATGTGGCAAACGGAGTGCATTATTGGCACATTAAATGCTGACATGGCCATTAAAATAATGTTAAAAAATGCCACATCATCTTCTAATTTTTTTTTTTTAAAGTATCAACTTTAACAAAATAAAAAAGAAAAAACATAATTAAAATCCAAAAACCACATGAATTTAGAACTAGTTCATCTTCAACAAAAACACTAAAGAACACAAACCCAGATTTTCTAGCATTTTCTTGCCCAAATCTAACCAAACCCAAACCCAAACCTAAACCCAAATCCAAACACAACAACTCTACAGATGAATATGATAAACAAACCAAAAATTCAAAACCAGCTAATGATGCCGTAAATATCACTAGTGAGTTACACGTTCCTCGCGCGCTCGTATCGATATTTGCACAGAAAAAAGAGAGGACCTAGCAGGGAGCACTGGTGTGGTGCCGGCCGAATACCCTACGAAGGTCAAGTTAGAACTATTCTCACAACTTTAGAGTGTTAGAGAATGGTAAATTATGTGTACCTTGACTTGTGTGAGTATTGGGGCTTTTATAGTAATAGAGGGCTGACACCTCTTCCTTGGTGCGGAAGTCTTGTCCTTATATGACTCTACTTGAATAGTCCCAAACGTGATGAACCAGATATTTCCTTGTAGAGAAGATCTGTATCTTCCGGAATCCTTGTTGTGCTAGGATTCTACTTACCTTGGGATTCCATGGTGATTAAGTGTGTGTCGCAAGTATTTTCCATTTAGGGTTTTTGATGTATCTATTCATAATGGACCTTTGCACAAGTTGGGCTTGCCCTTTATCGGCCCACAGACATGCATCCATCAAGCCCATTTAAAAAGGGCCCGTCAAGCTATATTTTTATCCTCTTCAATTGCCCCCTTCACCCCACGGGTCCGTCATCCTTGAGAGGAAGGACCAATGGGGTGACGGTTCAAAGCTCATGGGATGATGGTCAAAGGCCTGTGGGTCGACGGTTTCAGTGTGGATGTCATCAACTGCGCAAACATCTAACAAGTTGTCCGGAAGCCACTATGGCGCATGACACGTGTCGTTCTTCGATTGGATTTTATCTCGAATCGAAGCGTTGCTTCATCTTCCGTGCACTTCCTCTATAAATACCAGGGTCTACCTTTCTCATTTCTTCATTTTCAACTAAAACATATTGTCAAAGCGCAACCGTCATCCTTGTCAGAGACCACCCCATTCAATTTGCTACATCCGTCGTTGACACATATACTCCGTTCAATTGCTACATCCGTCATCGACACACATACTCCGTTCAATTGCTACATCTGTCATCAACGCACGTCCTTCGTTCATTCACAAAAGTTGGTAAGTGTTCTTTTTCCTTGAGTCCTGCAGATATACTTACTCCCCTCTTATTTTAATTTATTTTCCTAGGCTTTATACACCCGTCATAATTTCTAGATCTGTCTAAGTCTTAGGTTTTGTCGTCACATGTAGGCAATGTCTAGTGCGTTGAGTAACCAGTTAGTTGTCCGTGATGGGGTGGATTACAAGGAAGTATATCCGTCTGGTCATAGAGACCAAGAGAGTCCAGGTTAAGAGAGGAATCCGTCTGCCTCCTCCTTGTTCTCAACAAATGAGGATATGAAGATGCTTGATGAAGAAGAGATTTCTGATGACGGTGAGGAACAAACACTAAAATCCGTCGTGGGTGTTGATGGACTTAGGGAGTTCATCATGTTACCGGAATGGACGGTGAATAATTTTCTGTCTACTATCAAGGAGAATCACTTCAAAACACTTAGGGATAATTTCCAAATTCCAGATAACATCCCCATCCATCTGCCCTATAAGTCAGAAAAATGCTACTATGATGGGGTAGAAGGTGTTGAAGTGTATGAACAGATGCTAAAGGCGGGACTTAGGTTCCCACTAAGCTCCCTTCACCGTGAGCTCCTTAAATATTTGGGCCTATCCATCAACCAAGTGTCTCCAAATGCTTAGAGGGTCTTCATAGCAGTGGAGGTCATGTACGGTGCCATGACTGACGGTGCCTGGAGGCTGACGGTGAGGGAATTCCTTCACTGCTACTGTCCAGATGAGATTGACAAGTCAAGGGGGATGTATAGTTTCGTACCTAGGAGTCTGTTGTTGAAAGTTATATATGAAACACCAAACTCAAATAGGGATTGGAAGAACCGTTATTTCTTCCTAGAAGGTAACAACTGGATGTGGCGCCCAGGGGACACCAAATACATGCCCGTCAACACAACTTGGGGCATATTGCACCCGTTTAATATGCACCTGTCCTAGTGTGTGAATTTTTTAAAACCGTTCAGTTTATTATAACCTTTTTCAACAATTTTAACCGTCCTTCTTCTTTACAGTTAGATGGCGCCCAGAAGTTGATCTTGAGGAATTTAGCTTTCTTGAGAAGATTTTTCTAAGACCCAGCCGGAAGAAAGGACTTGGGCAAAGTTAGTTACACTTAATACCATCCACTGGTATTGCGAAGGACTGGTGCCAACGCTAGCCACCGTCAAATACGAAGCAAAAATTCGCAGACATAAGTCCATCGTTTTCATTCTACTTGAACGGTTTTAATTTTTATACTAGTAGTTAACTTTACCCATTCACCTTTTCAGAAATGGACAATGCTAAGAGGAGAGCATTGATTAGGTCGCAAGCTGCCAAGAAAAAGGAGTCTGAAAGAGAGGTGGGTTATGGAATAGTAACGGAGTGAAGCATAGGTGGGTAAAGTGTCAAAAATAAAATCACGAGTGGGTAAGTTAAATTTGAGGAAAACCACAAGTGGGTAACTTGTAATTCCCCCCCCCCCCTTTTTAATTTCTGAACTCTACACTATCTTCACTCTTCACTTCTAAATCATATAAATATATAAACATTGTAAGTCTAAGTGATTTTGTTCTTCTATTCATAAAAGAAGGAAAGAATAAAAAAGATTTAGTCCTTCTCTAACAATCTACATCATTCAAGCATAAAAGTCCTAACCTTATCAAAATTTCATTAATTGCATTCAAATAGTGTTGAGAAATTGATAAATTTTGCCAAAATTTGACTGACCGCCCCTTTAATTTTTTGAGAAAAATATATATTCATTTCAAATTTCATTTTGACTCAAATAACAAAAAGATAAATACAAAGAACTCATAGAAGAATTTGTATGTGAGATATTCCCAAATCAACGTAATAAGCAAAAAAATTTGGGCGTAAATGCACTTTTAGTCCTTACATTTTGACTTTATTTATATTTTGGTTCCTACTTTTTTATTTTACTGCTTTTTGTCCCTAAATGAAAAAAAATGTTCCATTTTGGTTCCTATTGTTATTCACTTAACATAAATATTCTATGTGGCAAACGGAGTGCATTGTTGGCACATTAAATGCTGACATGGCCATTAAAATAATGTTAAAAAATGCCACATCATCATCTTATTTTTTTTTAAAGTATCAACTTTAACAAAATAAAAAAGAAAAAACATAATTAAAATCCAAAAACCACATGAATTTAGAACTAGTTCATCTTCAACAAAAACACTAAAGAACATAAACCCAGATTTTCTAGCATTTTCTTGCCCAAATCTAACCAAACTCAAACCCAAACCCAAACCCAAATCCAAACACAACAACTCTACAGATGAATATGATAAACAAACCAAAAATTCAAAACCAGCTGATGATGCCGTAAATATCACCAATGAGTTACACGTTCCTCGCGCGCTCGTATCGATATTTGCATAGAAAAAAGAGAGGACCTAGCAGGGAGCACTGGTGTAGTGCCGGCCGAATACCCTACGAAGGTCAAGTTAGAATTATTCTCACAACTTTAGAGTGTTAGAGAAGGGTAAATTATGTGTACCTTGATTTGTGCGAGTATTGGGGCTTTTATAGTAGTAGAGGGTTGACACCTCTTCCTTGGTGCAGAAGTCTTTTCCTTATACAACTCTACTTGAATAGTCCCAAACGTGATGAACCAGATATTTCCTTGTAGAGAAGATCTTTATTTATGCATGTATCTTCCAGAATCCCTGTCGTGCTAGGATTCTATTTACCTTGGGATTCCATGGTGATTAAGTGTGTGTCATAAGTATTTTCCATTTAGGGTTTTTGATGTATCTATTCATAATGGACCTTTACACAAGTTGGGCTTGCCCTTTATCGGCCCACGGACATGCATCCATCAAGCCCATTTAAAAAGGGCTCGTCAAGCTATATTTTTATCCACTTCAATTACCCCCTTCACCCCACGGGTCCGTCATCCTTGAGAGGAAGGACCAATGGGGTGATGGTTCAAAGCTCATGGGATGACGGTTCAAAGGCCTGGGTCGACGGTTTCAGTGCGGATGTCGTTAACTGCACAAACATCTGACAGGTTGTCCAAAAGCCATTATGGCGCATGAAACGTGTCATTCTTCGATTAGATTTTATCTCGGATCGAAGCGTTGCTTCATCTTCCGTGCATTTCCTCTATAAATACCAGGGTCTACATTTCTCATTTCTTCATTTTCAACTAAAACATATTGTTAGAGCACAACCGTCATCCTTATCAGAGACCACCCCGTTCAATTTGCTACATCCGTCCTTGACACATATACTCCATTCAATTGCTACATCCGTCATCGACACACATACTCTGTTCAATTGCTACATCTGTCATCAACGCACGTCCTTCGTTCATTCACAAAAATTGGTAAGTGTTCTCTTTCCTCGAGTCCTGTAGATATACTTACTCCCTTCTTATTTTAATTTATTTTCCTAGGCTTTATACACCCATCATAATTTCTAGATTCGTCTAAGTCTTAGGTTTTGTCGTCACGTGTAGGCAATGTCTAGTGCATTGAGTAACCAGTTAGTTGTCCATGATGGGGTGGATTACGAGGAAGTATATATGTCTGGTCATAGAGACCAAGAGAGTCCAGGCGAAGAAAGGAATTCGTCTGCCTCCTCCTCGTCCTCAACAAATGAGGATATGGAGATGCCTGATGAAGAAGAGGTTTCTGATGACGATGAGGAACAAACAGTAAAATCCGTCGTGGGTGTTGATAAACTTAGGGAGTTCATCATGTTACCAGAATGGACGGTGAATAATTTTCTGTCTACTATCAAGGAGAATCACTTCAAAACACTTAGGGATAATTTCCAAATTCCAGATAACATCCCCATCAGTCTACCCTATAAGTCAAAGAAATGCTACTATGATGGGGTAGAAGGTGTTGGAGTGTATGAACAGATGCTAAAGGCGGGACTTAGGTTCCCACTAAGCTCCCTTCACCGTGAGCTCCTTAAATATTTGGGCCTATCCATTAACCAAGTGTCTCCAAATGCTTAGAGGGTCTTCATAGCAGTGGAGGTCCTGTACGATGCCAGGAGGCTAACGGTGAGGGAATTCCTTCACTACTACTGTCCGAAAGAGATTGACAGGTCAAAGGGGATGTATAGTTTCGTACCTAAGAGTCCGTTGTTGAAAGTTATATATGAAACACTAGACTCAAATAGGGATTGGAAGAGCCGTTATTTCTTCCTAGAAGGTAACGACTAGACGTGGCGCCCAGGGGACACCAAATACATGCCCGTCGACACAACTTAGGGCATATTGCACCCGTCCAATATGCACCCATCCTAGTGTCTGAATTTTTTAAAACCGTTCAGTTTATTATAACTTTTTTCTACAATTTTAACCGTCCTTCTTCTTTACAGTTAGATGGCGCCCACAAGTTTTTCTTGAGGAATTTAGCTTTCTTGAGAAGATTTTTCTAAGACCCAGCCAGAAGAAAGGACTAGGGCAAAGTTAGTTACACTTAATACCATCCACTGGTATTGCGAAGGATCGGTGCCAACGCTAGCCGCCGTCAAATACGAGGCAAAAATTTGCAGACGTAAGTCCGTCGTTTTCATTCTGCTTGAACGGTTTTAATTTTTATACTAGTAGTTAACTTTACCCGTTCTCCTTTTCAGAAATGGACAATGCTAAGAGGAGAGCATTGATTAGGTCGCAAGCTACCAAGAAAAAGGAGTCCGGCAACATGGCTCCCATGGTGACGATTACAAGTAACCCGTCCACAAAAAGAAAACCATCGCCTAAGGGGGACCGTCCCGCTAAGAAGCCCAAAGTCCCTTTGGAGCCCGTCGTAGGAATAATGGCTGAGGGCGCGAAGACGGTCACCCCAATGAAGCACGGGGTTGGCAAAGGCCTTATGAAGGCTCCGTCCACTAATCAAGAGAAACCGCCCGTCCTCCTCCGTAAGGATTCTAAACATGCCTTAGAGCAGCTCTCGTCTGTCATTTCGTCAGAGGATTACGAGGACTTGGGAACCCACTCCACGGAAGCCATGGGGGAGTCGGGCCTTTTGCAGTTGCCCAGGTAATCTAGCTCGTCACCTTTATATATGTCCTTTCTGTTTGCTTTCCATCTAACTCCTTTTTTCCTCTTGCGTTTTTAGGCAATGGTGATGATTAAAAGGCTGATGGGACGATGTCTCAACCACGAGGCAACCCTAGAGCGTGTACGAACAAAGGCAGAGTAGAAGGAGAATGAGCTAAACAAACTACGGAGTTGGAAATCAAAAATGGAGAAAAAGTTTGAACTTTCAGAGAGGGTGAGAAAAGATCTTGAGTAGAGCACGGAGGAGGCGAAGAAGGCTCTTGAGGGTAAGGACAAGGAAATACGAGGACAAGGATAAATTTTACCAAAATTTGACTGACCACCCCCCTAATTTTTTGAGAAAAATATATATTCATTTCAAATTTCATTTTGACTCAAATAACAAAAAGATAAATACAAAGTACTAATAGAAGAATTTGTATGTGGGATATTCCCAAATCAACGTAATAAGCAAAAAAATTTGGGCGTAGATGCACTTTTAGTCCATACATTTTGACTTTATTTATATTTTGGTCCCTACTTTTTTATTTTACTGCTTTTAGTCTCTAAATGAAAAAAGCGTTCCATTTTGGTTCCTACTGTTATTCACTTAACATAAATATTCTATGTGGCAAACGGAGTGCATTGTTAGCACATTAAATGCTGATATGACCATTAAAATAATATTAAAAAATGTCACGTCATCATCTAATTTTTTTTTTTAAAGTATCAACTTTAACAAAATAAAAAGAAAAAACATAATTAAAATCCAAAAACCACATGAATTAGAACTGGTTCATCTTCAACAAAAACACTAAAGAACACAAACCCATATTTTCTAGCATTTTCTTGCCTAAATCTAACCAAACCCAAACCCAAACCCAAATCCAAACATAACAACTCTACAGATGAACATGATAAACAAACCAAAAATTCAAAACCAACTGATGATGCCGTAAATATCACCAGTGAGTTACACATTCCTCGCACGCTCATATCGATATCTACACAAAAAATATAGAGGACCTAGTAGAGAGCACCGGTGTGGTGCCGGCCAAACACCCTTCGATGGTCAAGTTAGAACTATTCTCACAACTATATTGCTAGAGAAGGGTAAATTATGCATACCTTGATTTGTGAGAATATTGGGGCTTTTATAGTAGTAGAGGGTTGGCACCTCTTCCTTGGTGCGGAAGTCTTTTCCTTATAGGACTCTACTTGAATAGTCTCAAACGTGATGAACCAGATATTTCCTTGTAGAGAAGATCTTTATTTATGCATGTATCTTCTG
This sequence comes from Quercus parvula, assembly GCA_030820535.1. Taxonomy (NCBI): domain Eukaryota; kingdom Viridiplantae; phylum Streptophyta; class Magnoliopsida; order Fagales; family Fagaceae; genus Quercus; species Quercus parvula. Next base: position 31,878,193 of record JAUAME010000006.1, on the reverse strand, counting down.
GAATACTTGTCGTGCTAGGGTTCTATTTACCTTGGGATTCCATAGTAATTAAGTGTGTGTCGCAAGTATTTTCCATTTAGGGTTTTTGATGTATCTATTCATAATGGACCTTTGCACAAGTTGGGCTTGCCCTTTATCGGCCCACGGACATGGATTCGTCAGGCCCATTTAAAAAGGGCCCGTCAAGCTATATTTTTATCCTCTTCAGTTGCCCCCTTCATTCCACGGGTCCGTCATCCTTGAGAGGAAGGACCAATGGGGTGACGGTTCAAAGCTCATATAATGACGGTTCAAAGGCCTGTGGGTCGACGGTTTCAGTGCGGATGCCATCAACTGCGCAAACGTCGGACAGGTTTTCCCGAAGCCATTATGGCGTATGACACGTGTCATTCTTTCATTGGATTTTATCTTGAATCGAAGCGTCACTTCGTCTTCCGTGCACTTCCTATATAAATACCAGGGTCTACTTTTCTCATTTCTTCATTTTCAACTGAAACATATTGTCAGAGCGCAACCGTCATCCTTGTAAGAGACCACCCCGTTCAATTTGCTATATCCATCGTCGGCACACATACTCCATTCAATTGCTACATCCGTCATCTACACACATACTCCGTTCAATGGCTACATCTGTCATCGACGCATTTTCTCCGTTCATTCACAAAAATTGGTAAGTGTTCTCTTTCCTCGAGTCCTACAGATATACTTACCCCCTTCTTATTTTAATTTATTTTCCTAGGCTTTATACACCCGTCATAATTTCTAGATCCGTCTGAGTCTTAGGTTTTGTCGTCACGTGTAGGCAATGTCTAGTGCGTCAAGTAACCAGTCAGTTGTCTGTGACGGGGTGGATTACGAGGAAGTATATCCATCCGGTCATAGAGACCAAGAGAGTCTAGGCGAAGAGAGGAGTTCGTCTGCCTCGTCCTCGTCCTCAACAAATGAGGATATGGAGATGGCTGATCAAGAAGAGGTTTCTAATGACGGTGAGGAACAAACACTAAAATCCATCGTGGGTGTTGATGGACTTAGGGAGTTCATCATGTTACCGGAATGGACGGTGAATAATTTTGTGTCTACTATCAAAGAGAATCACATCAAAACACATAGGGATAATTTCCAAATTCCATATAACATCCCCATCCGTCTGTCCTATAAGTCAGAGAAATGCTACTATGATGGGGTAGAAGCTGTCGGAGTGTATGAACAGATGCTAAAGGCGGGACTTAGGTTCCCACGAAGCTCCCTTCACCGTGAGCTCCTCAAATATTTGGGCCTATCCGTCAACCAAGTGTCTCCAAATGCTTGGAGGGTCTTCATAGCAATGGAGGTCTTGTACGGTGCCATGACTGACGGTGCCAGGAGGCTGACAGTGAGGGAATTCCTTCACTGCTATCATCCGGATGAGATTGACAAGTCAAGGGGGATGTATAGTTTCATACTTAGGAGTCCGTTGTTGAAAGTTATATATGAAACACCAGACTCAAATAGGGATTGGAAGAGCCGTTATTTCTTCCGAGAAGGTGACGACTGGATGTGTCGCCCATGGGACACCGAATACATGCCCATCGACACGACTTGGGGCATATTGCACCCATCCTAGTGTGTGAATTTTTTAAAACCGTTCAGTTTATTATAACTCTTTTCAACAATTTTAACCGTCCTTCTTCTTTACAGTTAGACGGCACCCATAAGTTGATCTTGAGGAATTTAGCTTTCTTGAGAAGATTTTTTCTAAGACCCAGCCAAAAGAAAAGACTTGGGTAAAGTTAGTTACACTTAATACAATCCACTGGTATTGCGACGATCTAGAGCCAACGCCAGCCGCCGTCAAATATGAAGCAAAAATTCACAAACGTAAGTCTGTCGTTTTCATTCTACTTGAACGGTTTTAATTTTTATTCTAGTAGTTTGATAGGGCACAAACTGAATAACCCATTGTGATAGGAATTAATTTTCATCAGTCTGTCCTATAATTAATAACTTGGCTAACTAATTAATTAATTTATCATGCAAAAGCACGGTAACACAAATAAATCACCAATAAAATAAAATTGCAACGGAAAATAAATGACATGGTGATTTGTTTACAAATAGGGAAAAACCTAATGGCAAAAACCCCATCGGGTGATTTTCAGGTCACCACTCCCAAAACTCCACTATTATCACAACAAGCGATTACAAGCAAGGAATCTCAAGTACCTTACCAACCTACAGTTGAACCCTTACCCCAATACACAATCGGACTTGTTCTGTAGTGACAGTTCCCCTTTCTGATGCACGGCTCCCAAGTACATGACTAACGGTTGCGCGGATCCCAGTACACGACTTCAAAACACCAATTTGAAAAGATTGTTGGCTGCAAAGTTCCTCAGTTCATCCACACGATGAAGATTAGGAAGATGCTTGGTCCCAAAACCTTATAGTGCAAATACACAGCAACTTCTCCAAGAGAGAGATAAACTAGGTCAAGAACTTTGTCTCCAGTCACAATTTGCTTGAACAAAGTTTGCTCAATACTTGTGCAACTTGTGTACCATTTGACGGCTCTTAAAACAATCCTTTTATATGTCTAGGGTTAGGAGAAAAGAAGGCCCATAGACAAATTCACGAATCCCAAGAAAATCAGAGTTGAAATTTGAAATTCTTAAACCTCGATAGATTGTAGGTGTCGAGAAGGTATCGACTAGCTGTCGAGCTTTAATGAATTTGCACTCCTTGCTTGATTTCTTGAACAGACTTGAAGGCATCAACACTAGATCTTGAAACGTGGTTTCTTGAAGTAGTTAAACACATCCTAAGTCTACCCAAATACAAGTAAAGTGTGTTTTGTCAAAGGATAATCCAATAACATAAAATCATGACATATGTTCTATAACATGAGAAACACATATGTCCTAACATAGTTAACTTTACCCGTTCACCTTTTCAGAAATGGACAATGCTAAGAGGAGAGCACTGATTAGGTCACAGGCTGCCAAGAAAAAGGAGTCCGGCAACGTGGCTCCCACGGTGACAGTTACAAGTAACCCGTCCACAAAGAGAAAACCACCGCCTAAGGGGGACTGTCCCGTTAAGAAGCCCAAAGTCCCTTTGGAGCTCGTCGTAGAGCTAATGGCTAAGGGTGTGAAGATGGTCACCCTAGTGAAGCATGGGGTTGGCAAAGGCCTTATGAAGGCTCTGTCCACTAATCAAGAGAAACCGCCCGTCCTCCTCCGTGAGGATTCTAAACATGCCTTGGAGCAGCTCTCGTCCATTATTTCGTCAGAGGATTACGAGGACTTGGGAAACCACTCCACGGTAGCCATAAGGGAGTCGGGCCTTTTTGCAGTTGCCTAGGTAATCTAACCTGTCACCTTTATATCCGTCCTTTCTGTTTGCTTTCCATCTAACTCCTTTTTTGCTCTTGCGTTTTTAGGCAATGGTGATGATGAAAGGGCTGATGGGACGGTGTCTCAATCACGAGGCAACCTTGGAGCATGTATGGACAAAGGCAGAGCAGACAGAGGATGAGCTAAACCAACTACGGAGTTGGAAATCGAAAATGGAGAAAAATTTTGAACTTTCGAAGAGGGTGAGAAAAGATCTTGAGCAAAGCACGGAGGAGGCAAAGAAGGCCCTTCAGGGTAAGGACAAGGAAATACAAGACCTAAAGGATAGGCTCCGTCAGGCTAAAGAGGTGGCGATTCATGAGTACCGTGACTCCGACGCCTTGCTGTCAAAGTTAGGAGATTCCTTCTTGCAAGGTTTTGACGACACCCTTCATCAGGTTAAGAAGGCCTACCCCGACTTGGATGTTTCAAATATTAAAGTTAAGAACCAAGCTCAAGCTTCCGTCATGCCCGTTGCCTCAGAGGATACTGACAACCTTTTTGTTGAAGACGAAGTTCTAGGCGACGGGGAGTTAGCCCAAGCTCAAAATGTTCAAACTCAGCCCGTCGTAGAGGTAGCCCATCAGCCCGTCAATCTTGTAGAGCAAGTGTAAGATGTTCCAGCTCCTAAATAATTGCAATTTTTTTTTTTTTATATGGAGAACGATTTTATCCATCATGGGTAATGTGTAAACACTTTTTTCTTTAAGGGTTTGTTAATATTTTGTTGTGTGAATTCGTTTGTGGAATGTATCCGTTCACTTTGTTTTAGCATTAGTTCATATCCGTCTGCTATTCACCTTTTTTGTAGGAAAGAAAAAAAAAAAAAAAGACTCCCGTCCATGTACTGGGCATGAAAGGACTTTTACCTTTTTGTGTGATCCGTCAACTTTGTTGACTTGAATGATTTTCCACATTATGGGAGGGTCCGTCCACTATGTGGACTTGATAAAATTTTCACCCTTTAGGGGGTCCGTCTACTTTGTGGACTTTATAGAATTTTTCACCCTCTAGTGGGTCTGTCCATTTTTGTGGAGTTGATAGAATTTTCACCCTCTATGGGGTCCATCCACTCTGTGGAATTGCTAAAATTTTAACCCTCTAAGGGGTCCATCCACTTTGTGGACTTTGTAGGATTTTTCACCCTCTAGTGGGTCCGTCAATTTTTGTGGAGTTGATAGAATTTTCACCCTCTAGGGGGTCCGTCCACTCTGTAGACTTACTTGAATTTTAACCCTCTAGGGGGTCTGTCCACTTTGTGGACTTTATAGATCTTTTAGCCCTCTAATGGGTCCGTCCACTTTTATGGAGTTGATAAAATATTCGCCCTCTAGGGGGTCCGTCCACTCTTGTGGAGTTGATAGAATATTCACCCTTTAGGGCGTCCGTCTACTTTTGTGGGCTTACTAAATTTTTCACCCTCTAGGGGGTCCATCCACTTTATAAACTTTCTAAAATTTTCACCCTCTAGGTGGTTTGTCCACTTTTGTGGAGTTGTTACAATTTTCACCCTCTAAGGGGTCCATCCACTTTTGTGGAGTTGATACAATTTTCACCCTCTAGGGGGTCCGTCCACTTTGTGGACTTTGAGATTTTAAGCAGTAAAACACAATTGAGTCTGAATGTTCTTCTCTTTAAAAAATAAAAAATAAAAATAAAAACATGCGTTCGTAGAAAAGTACCTGCCCCCTTGGGCTTAAAAAGGTACATAAAACATTGTAGCAAAATTTGTCTAAGTAAAACTAGTAGTTGTAGTAAAATTAAATAAACTAGGAAAATAGGGAACGTACATCATCTCTACTGGTACTATTTCCTAGGTGCTCTGTGTTCCATGGGTGCTGAAGTTTTTGTTCATCCAACGTCTCGAGGTGGTAGGTTTCCTTCCTCTGCCATGACGAGATCCTATAGGGTCCTTCCTAGTTAGGGCCTAGCTTCCCTTGCGAAGGATCTCTAGCAGCGCCCATTACCTTCCGTAGCACAAGATCTCCAACCTGAAAGTCCCTATGTCTAACATTGGAGTTGTAGTGTTTTGCCATGAGATTCTGATACCACGCCAATCTTTGCTCCGCTGTTGCACTGACTTCGTCCACTAGGTCAAGCTAAAGGTGAATGGCTTCCTCATTCTTATCCTCTACGTAGTTCTCCACCCGATAGCTTGTGAGCCCTATTTCTGCTGGGATAACAACATCACTCCCATATGCTAGTTGACATGATGTTTCTCCAGTGGGTGTTCTTGCTATAGTTCGATATGCCCACAGGATGCTTGGTAGCTTGTCCAACCAGATACCCTTTGCCCCCTCGAGCTGGGTCTTGATTATCTTGAGTAAGGATCGATTCGTGACTTCAACTTGCCCATTGGCCTATGGGTGTGTGGGTGAGGAGTAGTGATTCCTAATACCTAGTTCCGAATAGAAGCCCCTAAATGCACTGTTGTCGAATTGCTTTCCTTTGTCGAAGACAAGCACTCTGGGTATCCTGAATTTGCAGATAATGTTCCTCCAAACAAAACTTCAAATGTTCTTCTTCGTGATAATGGCTAGGGCTTCTGCTACCACCCACTTTGTGAAGTAATCGATACCAACTACTAGGAACTTTAGCTGTCTAACTCCTGTCGGGAAAGGACCCATGATATCTAGTCCCCATTGGGCGAATGCCCAAGGGGCCATCATGGGTGACAGTTCTTCGGATGGTTCTTTGATGAAATTGCTAAATCTCTGACACTTGTCGTAGGCCTTGACGTAAGCTTGTGCGTCCTTCAGCATTGTTAGCCAATAGTACCCAGCTCGGATCAACTTGTGCACTAATGACCGTGCCTCCGAATGGTTTCTACAGATACCCTCGTGGACTTCTCTCATTACGTAATCTGCTTCCTCGTGGCTTAAACACCTCAAGTATAGTCGCAATAATCCTCTTTTGTATAGGACATCTTTTATCAGCACAAATCGCGATGCTTGGAACTTCAATTTTCTCGCAGCATCTTTTTCGTCCGGTAACATGCCTATTTTTAGGTAGGATATCAATGGCGTCGTCCAGTTGTTTTCAGAACCCACTTCCTGCACATTCGTCCCAACATCAATAAGTGAGGAGACTTGAACAAATGACAATACCTGTTTGGGGACAAGCATAAATTTCGTTGAGGCAACCTTTGCTAAAAGGTCAGCACAGTCGTTCTCCTCCCTTGGGATTTGAACGAATCTGACTTCGAGGCTGCTGATTCGATTCTTCACCTCTTCTAGATACCTTTTCATCCTTTTGTTCTTGCACTCATAGCTGCCATTAACCTGGCTTATTACTACCTGAGAGTCACAATGTATGACCACGTTTTCAGCACCTGCTGCCCTTGCGAGGTCTAGTCTCGCCATCAATGCTTCATACTCGGCTTCGTTATTGGTTGTGGGGAAATCCAGTCGGATCATGCACTCAATCTTATCCCCCTTCGGGGTTTGGATCACCACATCGGCCCCTCTTGCTCGCCTGTTAGAGGATCTGTCAGTGTGGATGTTCCATTGTGCAACATTGTCTGCCCCCTTGTCTTCCGATTAAGCGAACTCGATGATGAAGTCAGCCACAGCTTGCCCTTTTATCGCCGTCCGTGGGTGGTACTATATGTCAAATTCACTCTGTTCTACTGCCCACAAAGCCATTCGTCTGGCAGCCTCAGGGCTACTCATGGCTCTTCTTAAAGGTAGATTTGTCAAAACTTTGATTGTATGTGCCTGGAAGTACGACTTGAGATTTCGTGCCGCCGTTACTAATGCAAATGCCAATTTCTCCATCTGGGGGTACCTCACTTCTGCTCCTCGAAACGCCGGCTTATAAAGTAGACGGGTCTTTGAGATCCATCTTCCTCTCTTACTAAGGCCGCACTGACCACTGCTTGTGAAACTACTAGGTAGAGGTATATAGTTCTTCACCTGGTTTGGACGGGCTAAGTAATGGCGGGGATGAAAAGTATCTCTTCAAATCTTCGAAGGCTTTCTAGCACTCGTCCATCCACTCGAATGACTTTCTCAATGTGCAGAAGAAGGGTAGACGTTTGTCCATTGCTTTCAAGACAAACCTGTTCAGGGCTGCGATCTTGCCGTTCAGGCTTTACACCTCTTTGACCATCTTCGGTGGCTCCAACTCCATTATGGCCCGTATCTTTTCCGGGTTAACCTCTATACCTCTTTGGGATACCATGAAGCCCAAGAATTTCCCTGCTGTTACTACGAATGCACACTTGTTTGGATTCAACTTCATGTTATATGAACGGAGGGTGTTAAAGGTCTCCCTAAGGTCGTCTAGGTGATCATTTTCACGTAGGCTCTTCACCAACATATCATCAACGTACACCTGTATGTTCCTCCCAATCTGGTGTGTGAACATTTTGTTCATTAATCTCTGGTACGACACCCCAGCATTTTTTAGTCTGAATGACATCATTTTGTAGCAGAACAGTCCTTGGCTGGTAACAAAAGAGGTCTTCTCTTGATCGGCTTCTTCCATTTTGATTTGGTTATAGCCCAAGAAAGCGTCTATGAAGCTCAGGATTTGGTGCCTCGCAGTCGAGTCTACCAAAGTATCTATCTGTGGGAGTAGATAGTTGTCCTTAGGGTAAGCCTTGTTGAGGTCTGTGAAGTCCACACACATCCTCTATTTACCATTGGCCTTTTTAATCGTGACCACGTTTGCCAACCAGTTGGGGTAGTATACTTCTCGAATGAAGTCTGCCTCAAGTAATTTTCAAACCTCCTCGGCTATGGCTCTATCCCGCTCTTGTGCGAACACCCATTTCTTTTGTTGAATCGGGGGGAATGAGGGCGATACATTTAACTTGTGAACTATGATTGAGGGGTCGATCCCCGGCATGTCCTCATGACTCCAAGCGAACACGTCTTAATTATCCCTCAGGAAAGCCGTTAACGCTTGGCGTACCAGTCAACTTGCCAATGTGCCCATTCTAGTCTTCTGATCTTGTCTTAAGTCATCTAGAACCACTTCCCTCTAGTTCCTCAACCGGCTCTGCTACTGCCCGTTGTTCTCTTATGCACATCGTTTGCTGGTAATCTTCCATCTCGAGCATGGAAATATAGCACTCTTGCGCTGCCACTTGACTTCCGCGCAGCTCTCCTACTCCATATTCTATTGGAAACTTTATCATTAAGTGGTAGGTTAATGTCGCTGCCTTCCAGGAATTGAGAGTGGGCCGCCCGAGGATGGCATTGTAGGCGGACGAGCAGTCGACCACAAGGAATGTTACGTCCCTAGTGATCTGCTGAGGATAGTCACCTACCGTTACAGATATTGTGATCGCGCCTTTGGGAAACACCATTGTTCCTCCAAACCCAACGAGCAGAGCGTTCGTTGGGATCAATCGTTCTCTATCAATCCTTATTTACTAGAACGTCGGCCGAGCTACCGTTGTCGACTAGGACCCAGTGCATGTTGTAATCCCCTACTTGTAGGCTGACTACAAGTGCGTCATCATATGGGTGGTGAAGTCTCCGAGCATTTTCTTCTAAAAATCCAATGACGGGGTTATCCATCCGTGCTATTTTGGGTACGGAGCCCATAAGTTGAACATTATGGACCATCCTGAGGTAGGTTTTGTGAGCTTTTTTGGAAGACCCAACAACGGTTGTACCCCCTACGATCATTCTTATGTCCCCTATAGGCGGTCTAGGATGCTTGTTTTCCCATTATGGGGCTTGCTTTTGGGGTGGATCGGTTCCTTTCTTACTAACGAATCTCTATAGCTTCCCCTGTCGTATAAGAGCCTCTATCTACTACTTCAGATCATAGCAGTTGGCTGTGTCATGCTCGTGGTCATGATGGAAGCGGCAGTACCTTGTCCTTTGGCCGCTTACTGGGATCTCCTTTTAGCTTTCCAGGGAACGTCAGGGCTCCTTCGTCCTTGATTTGCATTTAGACCTGATCTATTGGGGCAGTTAATAGGGTGAAGCTTGTGAACCTCCTAGTAGGGGGTTTGGAGCGTCTATCATCTCGTCGTTCTCCGGTCCTAGCCATCTTGAGCCCCCTCTCCTACCATGTATCCTCCTGTCTTTCCCTTTTTCTAAGCTTATCCTCGTGGGCCAGCAATGCGTCTTCCACATTCATATACTTGGTAGCCCTGTAAAGCACATTCGACATGGTCTTTGGATCATTCTTGTACAGAGAAAATAGGAACTTACCCTTTTGTAACCTATTAGTGAATGTTGCCACGAGTATCTTATCATTCGCTTCGTTAATTGAGAGGGCCTCTTTGTTGAAACGGGTTATGTAGGACCTCAACGTCTCGTCCTCCTGCTGCTTGATGTTCATTAGACATGCAATAGACTTCTTGTATTTGTGCCCTCCAATGAAGTGCGAAGTGAACTAGGCACTCAACTCCTTGAAAGTACCGATAGAGCCAGGCATTAACCGACTGAACCAAATTCTCGTAGCAGCCTTCAGCGTTGTAGGGAAGGCCCTACACATGATTTCGTCTGCAACTCCTTGAATTTGCATCAAGGTCTTGAAGGTTTCTAGGTGATCTAGGGGGTCCTTGACTCCGTCGTAACTGTTTATCTACGGCATGCAAAACTTATGCGGTAGAGGGAAAGAGTTTACAGAGGCAGTGAACAGTGAGTCTATTCAATTGACTAGGTCGTATCTATGAAGGATGGGAGGCTCATGTTCTGCCGCTCTGGCTTGCTTGGGGCGTTACTACCTTCCGGCCTCTCTTGGTCCCTTCGTTTGGTACTGTTGCCTTCTTGGTTTTCTTCCTGAACGTTGTGTCTGGCGCCCCTTTAACGTAGCTGTTCTTCCAGATCATGGTTCTGTTGGGTGAGACACTTTACTGCCATCATGAGGGTTTGGACCTGTCTCTCCAATGCAGTGGATCGCGGCGGTTCGTCTCCTTGGACGTTGTTGGTGGTAGCCATCGAGCGAGTGAATACCATGCAACTCTTATGTCCAGGAAGCGATAGTCTGGCTAAATAGCTTTTTCTTCCTACAGACGGTGCCCACTGATGATGCTGTAAATATCACCAGTGAGTTACACGTTCCTCGCGCGCTCGTATCGATATTTGCATAGAAAGAAGAGAGGACCTAGCAGAGAGCACCGGTGTAGTGCCGGCCAAATACCATCCGAATGTCAAGTTAGAAGTATTCTCACAACTCTAGAGTGCTAGAGAAGGGTAAATTATGCATACCTTGATTTGTGAGAGTATTGGAGCATTTATAGTAGTAGAGGGTTGACACCTCTTCCTTGGTGCGGAAGTCTTTTCCTTATAGGACTCTACTTGAATAGTCCCAAACGTGATGAACCAGATATTTCCTTGTAGAGAAGATCTTTATTTATGCATGTATCTTCTGGAATCCTTGTTGTGCTAGGATTCTATTTACCTTGGGATTCCATGGTGATTAAGTGTGTGTCACATGTATTTTCCATTTAGGGTTTTTGATGTATCTATTCATAATGGACCTTTGCACAAGTTGGGCTTGCCCTTTATCGGCCCACGGACATGGATTCGTCAGGCCCATTTAAAAAGGGCCTGTCAAGCTATATTTTTATCCTCTTCACCTGCAAATGAACACAATGAACAAGGCATCACTAGATTTAACAACAAACCTAACCTACAACCCACCATTGGAACCAACCGACCAAGTTGACCACCAAGCCACCACCTTTCTTTGTTCACAACCACCAACAACCCATAATTAAACTGATCTCCAGCATACCCAGAAGATTCAAAATACCCATAGGAAAACAAACCAAAAACCCCTATCAATCATCAAATCTCATAGTCCAAAAATACCAAAACCAAACCAAAAAATTCAACCTAGCAACAAACTAATTCTCTTACCTAGCAACAACCCAATTCTCTTACCTCCATTTACAAAAACTCATAGTTCAAAAAAATCAAAACCTGAATCGAAGATCTAGGTGACTAATTCTCGTGGAAGCAAAAATAGCGTGGTCGATGTGGTGAGGGAATCGGCGAAGAGGAAATCGAAGAATGGAATTGAGATGGAGGTTGTGGAGAGCAGTGAAAACGTGGAGGGATGAGGCTAGTGAGGTGAACATGGGGGAGCCTCCTTGCTTCGCCATGAAAAAAGTTGGCCACCACCACATGGATGGTTTCTCCTTTCGATGTTTCGCTTTACTTGTAGAAATGATTATCTCTCTCTCTAATCTCTCAGTTGTGTGTGTGCATGGGAATGGGTTCGTTTCAAAGGAATTTATGGGTGTTTCAATGGGTTTTGAGTGCTTGATGTGGGTATGAGAATTTTCTGATACTCTTTTGGGTCTTGCTAAGAAATTTTTGGGTGTTTTAGTGGGTTTTGGTAAATTTAATTTTTGTAATGTTGTGCTGGGGAATCATTTGTGATGTTTTTTGTTTCTGTAAAATGTTAGTATTTGTGATTAGTCAAATCTTCCCCTGCCCCTTCCCTCACTTCACTACCCACTACTACAAATACTACAAAAATTTACTGTCAGTTCCATGTAACATTTTCTTCTCTCCCTTCTACTCTTTTCTTGTTACCTATTAAAACTCTCATTTTCTATGGCCTAGAGGAGAGGTTGAATTTATACACGTGATTGAAGAGTATAGAAGATTACAGCCTAGTATGTTCCATTCTGATGTTTAGCTGAATGATTCATCTATGAAGTAGCGACGTGATGGAATACTATTCCTCAAGGCCAGGGACGGAGCTAGGACTTAGAGTTATGGGGGGCAAAAGTATAAAATTTTTTTTTTGAAACTCCAAATAAGCATTCATTTATAAGAGAAATGCTATGTTCACAATATTTTTACTACATTTTCACAACAATTCGTAAGTGGTAGGCAATTATTGGTTGTTATGAGTGGGCAAAAAGGTAATTTAAGTTATGGATTCAAATTAGAACCAATAACAACTTACCACATGTGACTTGTTGTGAAAATACTGTAAAAATGTTGTGAATGTAGCACTTCTCAATTTAGAAAGTTAAGCTTTTTTTTAAAAAACTTTTTTTTTTTTTTTGGGGTGCCTTGTGTGTTGTCAAATATGTGTGGGTGTTCACTTAGACTAGTTAGAATTGGTTTAGGAATTTTTTATTTTATTTTATTTTTTCTTTGTGTTTTGTGTGGGTTTATTTTCGGGTGTTGTTTGGGCTTAAGTTTGTTATTGTTAAATTTTTTTTGTTGAGCTTGTTAAATTTATTTCAGATTTTAGATCAACAAAATTTTTTATGGCCTTTAAAAAGATCAATAATATTGTTGAGAGGTCAAAATGCAAATTTATTAAAACAAATTGCTAAAATGAACACATACATACATACATACATACATATATATATATATAAACTAAAAAAAAAATTGAAAAAAATTTGGGGGGCAATGTCCAACTATAGTTCTGTCATTGCTCAAGGCGGTATATATGAATGATGAATCTATATATAACATTTCAGCAATTCAAAGTCTTCGTCGCAATCACAGAATTGAAGGATTTATTGATTACTACAGAAGCAGAAATGGTCTTCCACACTATCTAAGATTACTTATCATCACTATTTGATGCCAGAAGTATCCTTTCTTCTCTTTTGTTTGTTTGTTTTTTTTTTTTCTTTTTTCTTTTTTCTTTTATATTTTATCTATTAGTTCTATATAATGTTGACAACTATTTGCTCTATGTACCTATGGCTATGTAAGATTTTCAAATAAGATTTTTTCTTACTACTTTTACATAGTTGTGTTTTGGTGGTAATTTAAGTGAAGGGGATTTGACATGGATTTTGGTTAGTTTAATGAGTTCTCAAAGTGTGTGTGTGTGTGTGTGTGTGCTTTTTAGCCATATGGGTTTTGATTACTTTCTTGAACTATGTTGATGTAATTGTGCTCGTTGGGAAAATAAGCCAAATAATAATATACCTACGAAATTATTTTATTTCCCATTGAATAGTGATTTATAAGTACTTGGAAATGCGCTTGTGATACCTTGTTTTATATGTTTGGTGGTAAATTAAGTGATGGGTGTTTGGCAATTTTACAAGGGTTTTGGTCAGTTTGAGGAATTCTCAATGTTTGTGGTGCTTTTTAGCCTTACCGGTTACTTTTTTAAAGCGTAATCATGTTTGTATAAGTAGTTGCCTAGTTGGTGTTTCAAATATTGGGTTTTCTTCCTCTTTACCTATTATCCTTTACATTATTGTATTGCTCAATTAAGTTTATCCATGCAAGTATTGAGTTCCATGCCATAATTGTGATTAACTTAAAATTGATCAAGTCGTAATTAAAATTTGGATGTCTAATATATTGGCTAGTAATTTAGGTTATGCACTTTAATACATGAAATTAACACAACAACACTTCTCAAACCTATGGCACATGACATGGAAAATTTTATGATTTTTGGTGATTTGCTTAGATTAGATAAACATGTCTAAGTAATTTTCTTCATGATGCTTAGATGAACACTTCTAGACTAATGCTCTGTTTTCCATAATATTTAATTTGCTTAGATGATCACTTCTAGGCTAATGCTTGATTTTCCTTTAAATACTTTGATGAACATGTCTAGATTTTTTTAATTTCTAGATTTTTTTTTTTCACATGCTTAGATGAACACTTCTAGGCTAATTTTTTATTTCCATAACAGGCTTACATTACACTTTTAGGCTAATTTTTTTTCCTTTCCACAACATATTTGGATGAACATGTCCTAAGTTTATGCTTTCTATACAAATCTTTTGATATCTAACATGTCACAGTTTATGATTCTCTTTACATATAATGCCCCAATATTTATTTATCCTTACTTTCAATTTATGCCTTTTAACATGTTTTGTATTACATATTTGTTGAATTATTTAACATGACCCTTTCCTAAGAAACTGATTTTTACCGAACGAGATAGGTGCCTAATTCCTTTCCATCTTGTAAATTAGTCTCTGAACCAAGATCAAGGGTTCTATAACTAACAATTTTTCCATATAATTTTACATCTTTTAGATTATAACTAGGACAAGAGCATTGTAATTTCTTATTACATTATTTGATGTAAATTTTCACATATATCAATACAACGAGGTACTTTTTCAATTTAAGTTTTCTTATTTTTCTCTTTATTTAAATAAGTGTTGACTCCATATAAAACCTTCAATGTAGAGGAAAACACTAATAGTGCATTAAACATTTTGAACGACCAACACAATCCCACTCCTTTTCGCAAGTTATGCCCAATGAGAAAAATCAGGAGGCCATGGTTGCGGTCACTCACACAAAGTATTCTAAAATCTCATCCTCAATGTCTTGAACAACTATTCATGTTTGGGGTGATGAGTTATGCATGAGAGGATGCTAATTTGAATCGTGAAGGATATTGCATAATACTGTGTCTAGAGTCCCATATGAGCATGCTCTAAGTAAATTGGGATATATATAAAAGTAGTTATGGGGGCATCAATTTTTCGTATTCCTTTTTGCCAAGAATATAGATGTGGTTAGCACTTTCCTAAAGTAATAGGTCAGGACTAACAAAATAACATCGTGTGAATTGGAATACTACTTGAAAAAATTAGTGAATTTTTGATTGATTGGTATTTGACAAAGTGCCAATTTGGCACTTATTTGATATTAATTAAACTTAAAATCTTTCAAATGAAATTTTGATTTTCAAAAAAAATTTCTTTGAATTTGATCAATCATCTGTAATTTTTACCACATTATTCAAAGGAATTTCCATCTTGATAAAGAATCATGTGATCAACTAATAATATGACAATTGCATGAATATTTGAACTTTTTTTTGTAGATACAATAAAAATTGAACTAATGAGGGTTTGCTTTATGAGAATTGCATTGTATCATCATGCCAAGACACAAATTGGTTTTAGTGGGATTTGAATCATGTTTTATTTTTTGAAGATAAGAAACTTTACTAGCTGAGTTAACTAAAATCCAAATTTTTTTTTTTTTTAAATTTGTTTTTTTTTTTTAATATTTTGATGAGCACAAATTTTAAACTTTTAAGTATAGCGAAAATGGGAGAAACTTGAATGATATTGGGTAAAAAAAAAACTGCAAATTTTAGACAATTTATTGGTCAAATTTACATTTACAACTGATCTAAAAATTTAGGTTAAGTAATACTAAGCCTATCCACAAACAGAAATTTTAGTTCAATGCAGAATATGAAGAAGAAGAGAGATCACTGTTTCTTGAACTAAAAATTCCCAAAAAAACTCTCTAAAGCCTTCCCAAAATCTTTCAACCGGGTCTCTTAAAGAGGTGATCTCCTTCTGAAGTTGATTGATCTCCTCTTCTGATTTGAAATGGCATCAGATTCTTGAATAGCACTATCTTGAAGTAGTTGGATTTCAGAACAGGCCAAAGGAATACAATTTTTACAATAAAACTTTTGAAATTATACTAATAAGACTTGGTTGGCACCTTATGGTGTTTCAATGACTGCAGTAAGTGCAAAAACATGCCAAATCGTGACATCTTCCACAATATGCCCCCTCCCATTTTATACATTGATTTAAGCAACTTTCATCTGAATAAATTCATGTTCCACTCCATGTTTGACTTCTACGTATAATTGGACGATTCATACATATATCTATATCAGTAGGATATACCGTACAAGATATCTTATCGATCCTGCACACTGTCTGTGATGAAAAAGAACCTGTAAAATAGGTGAAGTGAACAAGCTTCATTAAATTTGTATAAAAAGTATACGAATATAACGATCGTGGCAACGATGTGAAAGTACTTACTTGGGATGTCAACAAGTACGACCATGAAGAAGAGGAAAAAAACAATAATCAAATTTGGGAGACATGATAATGTTTAATCTCAAAGGTGCATGTGATAGCAAGTTCATATAGTGACTTTTAGATTCTTTATAGTGACTTACATCATGTTGATTTTTTTTGGTTACCGGGGCATCGATTGAAATGGCTGGTGTGGTTATTGCCCAAATTACTAATGGTGTTCTTTAAATTACTTAAAGGGGACTTTTTGCATAATCTACATAACAAGTCTGTGCTTATGGGTTTGTTGTTTCATGCTTTTAAGAAATGAATTTCAATGGATGTCAAAGTTTGGAATCTCATGATTTTCTTGAAGAACTTGTGGCTAGTGGGTTTCACCGTACTAAGCCAACAATACATGATTTTCTTGAAAATATGCTATGCGGATTTTTTTTTTCTTAATTTAATTTAATTTTATTAATTCCTTAGAGAAAGAAATTGGAGAATCACGACTAAATCTATTGAAAGTATTGTTGTTCAAAACTATGTCGACCATTAATGCTTTGCCAGCTTTTCTGGATTCCGATGGGTTAGCCAAAGGCTTCGGGGGTGTTTGGTTTGTGTTTTTAAACAACCATTTTCAGTTTTTAAACAACATTTCACGCATTTCAACGCACTTTTTTGCCCACATGTATTTCCATAAATGTTTTCAAATAAAAATTTTCAGTTTTTAAACACATGTACCAAACGGGCCCTTCATGGCATGGCAACACACTTATTTTTTTTTTCCAAAAATTAATGCTGTTTGTGGTGATGTAAGGTGGATTAAGTACATGTTTCTCAAACAAAAAAAAAAAAAAGATTAAGTGAACATATGGAATGGTTTAATTGGGGAAGCTTAAGGAATCACACTTAAATTTTGCTCTTAATCTTTATCATGAAGTTAAGACTACAATTTTAAAAACTAGACCAGAATGGCTGGTTCAACTTGAACTAGACCTATACCAGTTTGGTAAAAACCGAAAAAATAAGCAAAACAACAAGTGAAAATTGGTCATTTTTTCGATTCTTTAACCATTATGGTTTTTAAACCATGGTCAAGACATTAATTAAATTTTGATATAGGTGGGTTTCAAACCCATATTTTTTATTCAACCACAAATTTTTCTTTTTTACCAATTGAACTAATTAAAACTCACATATATTTTATTCTTACTGTTACTATTAATAATGTAATAATTTAGAAATTAGAGTTAGGTATTTACATTAGTTCGTGAAAATTTTATGTTTATTTTAGTATAAAACCTAACTTTTACATTTTATATAATTATATTTTAAAAAATTTTCAAAAATATCGTGTCAAATTATCTATTCTCAAATCTAAATTCATTAAGATATCAAATTTTATTAATTTTTTAAACTATTTCTATTTCCTCACACATAACACACAATCATTTACTATTTTCCTTCACACTTAGATACGTCACAAGAAAAAAAAAATTGTAAAATAAATATGGTCAACGTAACATCTTTACAAATTTACATAAAAAGCTCTAATAAAAAGCATGCACGTGGCATTTCCTCTAATTTTATAGACCACAATTCAGAGGTGCGAGACCTGACCTTATCACGACACGACGCGACAGGACCACTCACTACAATTAAGACTAAACTCAGCCAACGCAAACAAACACTCTTTTGTCTTTTTTTGGACCACTCACACTCTACAGTGGCATTCTGCGTAAATAACTCCATAAATCAGTGGCCATTATTTCTTCCTCTTCTTCAACGTTCTCTCCCTTTCCCTCTCTCCCAATACCAAAATTCTCTCTTTTCATCAAATCCAACAAATTTCAAATTTCCTTCTTTTATTGCAATCTTCAACCTTCAATTTTTTCTTAAAAGTTTTTCAATTATAATTACTAATAATTATATTATTGCATTTTTTTTTATATTTAATTTACTTCAAAAACAAAATTGACGAATTTTTTTTTTTAATTATAGGTTTTATTATTCAAATTGGACTCTCTTTTTTTTTTTTTTGGGGTTCTGAATTCTTGTCCTTCTCAAAGCTTTTAATTTTGTTTACTGTATTTGTAAAATCAAATTTCACTAATTTAATTGTCTAGGGTTTCTTTTTTCTTTTTCAAATTAGTGTAAAGCTGTAAATGGTGTAATTGTTTGACTGTGACAATGGCGGAATCGAATCACGAAGATTCGATTTACAATCGCAGCATTCAACAACAGCAGCAGCAGCAACAGAATGAAATTGAGGATGAAGACGACGACGTTGTGGGGGGAGACGAGGAGTCTATAGACAATCCCCAAATGCGATTCGTACCGGTGTCGACGCTAAACGGTGCCGTCCAAGAAGTTGCTCCCAATGCCGTGTTTGTGCCCGGTGGCTCGGATTATCCTCCGGTGAACACCGGGAACGGTGGCTCTGACCAGCTCACGCTCTCGTTCCAGGGCGAGGTTTACGTTTTCGACGCTGTCTCGCCTGATAAGGTATTGAATTTTGTGAATTATGATTTGTGTTTTGGTGGTGATTTGAGTGAAGGGGGGCTTGTAGGTTTTGGTTAGTTTTGATGAATTCTCAAAGCTTTTTGGTGCTTTTTAGATAAATGGGTTTTGGTTACTTTGTCGAAAACTATGCAAATGCTGTGTAATTGATGTTTATAAGTAGTAGGGGAACCCTGTTTCAAGTTGAAATTAATGAATTTTATGAATTATGATACCTTGTTTATGCGTTGTGGTTGTAATTTGAGTGAAGGAGGTTGGGGGATTGGACTCGGGTTTGATTAGTTTGATGAATTCTCAAATTTTGTGGTGCTTTTTAGCCAAGAGTGTAATCACGCTTTATAAGTAATTGCCTAGTTGTTGAAGTAAGTGTTTCAGCTTGAGATTATGAATTTTGCGAATTATGACACCTTGTTTTTATGTGTTTCACTGTTTTGGTGTTAATTTGAGTGAAGGGTTTAGTAATTTGGCATGGTTTTTGGTTAGTTTGAAGAATTCTAAAAGTTTTTGGTGCCTTTTAGCCATATGCTTTTCAGTTAGTTTGTTGAACTATGCAGTGGAATTGTGCTTTATAAGTAGCTGGAGAAGTCGGGGTTTTCAGCTTGCTGTTGATTAGTTTTGTGAATTATGCTACGTTTTGTAGCTCTATGTTGCTGCTTAGCCAAAAATGTCTGGATTGTTTTTTTTTTTTTTTTGTTTTTAATACAAATCACCTCAACTAGTTTCTTTTCTTTTCTTTTACTCCCCCCCACCCCCCCTCCCCTTAATGGGTCATTTTTGTGAATATGCTGTACTTATAGGTGTATGCTAAAAATTGGTCAATTATGTGGTGTTTTGTGTTTTGGTGCTGTTTGAACTGAAAAGGTTTTAGTTTTTCTATCTGCTGACTCTGTATTTTGAACATGTGGCTTTTTCTTCTTCTTTTTTGGTCCAAATTGTAATTATGTATTTCCATTTGTTGAAAATAGGTCCTGTTAGGATTTTATTTTGGTGAGACTTAAAGTCTGTTTGTTTTGGTTTATTTTGTGGTCTATACAAGTTAAATATCTGGATATTTTATGTGCATTAAGCTGAATCATTTTAGAGGTTTGGACTTGCGAAGGAGTTATGCTTGTTTTAGTTGATTCTTAAAAGTATTCTCCTCCCCCCCCCCCCCCCCCTCTTCCAAATTACTTATTAACAATGGAATGTTTTCTTTAACAGGTACAGGCAGTTTTGTTACTTTTGGGTGGATATGAAATCCCTTCTGGCATTCCTGCTGTGGGAACAATCCCTCTTAATCAAAGGGTATGTAAATGCTTAATCCTATATCTGGATGGATGGATGGAAGGGTTGCTTACAGCCTTCCTTCTGCTTATATTCCAAATATTCCTACAATCATTCAAGCTTTCTCAAAACTATAAGTGCTCCAAAAGGTGTTGATTTGTTTTTACATTCACTGCCCTGAGTACATCTCTTCCAGGGTATGAATGACTTTTCTGGAAGGTCAATTCAACCACAGAGAGCTGCTTCCTTAAGCCGATTCCGGGAGAAGAGAAAAGAGCGATGTTTTGATAAGAAGATTCGTTACAACGTGCGGAAGGAAGTTGCGCTCAGGTATTTTATTGGATTTAAGTTTAAACTTTTCATCCTTCATTTAAAAGTGAAGTTTTAAAAAATGCTATATCTTTTTAATGCAAAACAAATTTCAGAATAAAAGTTTATCAGCATGTTGAATTGCAATTCTAATTAATGTTATCAAAGAGAAGGAAGTTGAATAATATTGGGGTCCTATTTTGCTGTTGTATAATTTCATATCATTGAGGTGTTTACTCTAGGAAGCATCAAGACAAATTCTGTAATGGTAAAATGAAAAAACAAATTCTGTAACGGCTTAGGAGCATTTATAAAAAGAGAATACTTTCACCTTTTGGAGATTTCTGATTTGTGTTGTTTTTTGTTAAGAAAACATATTTCATTATGGTAATGGCGATTACTTGGATGTGTCTTAGCAGCACTGTTCAGAAAATGTTAAGAGATGTCTCAGTGTATAAATGATCAAAGAAGTTATAAATTGAGTTGAAAAATGTATAAACTGCACTTATCAAAAGAAAGAAAAATGTATAAATTGCTTTAGAAGTATGGGTTAGTGGGTAAGAGGTCGTGGGTTAAGGGTATGACATCACCAAAGTTATCATGATACAATATTGATGGCACAGGTCTGAGAGGTTGAGAAGGGTTCAGGGGTTTGATACCTTTAACACCCAAAAGAAGGTAACCTTGAGGATTTATATTCTCTTCCAACAATCATTCTTGTCTTTCTTTACATGGAAGTGGAACCTATAAATTTTTGACTGATTTAATGAACTAAAGATACTTGCTGATGGACAGATCATGTAATTCTTGCCTTGTCTTTGAGTTTATATGGATGATCCAAGTTTCTGTGTGGACATTTTATTGTTCCAGTTAGCTATGTGGACAATCTAGCACATGTTCCAATTGTAATAAAGAGTTGGTGTGTTTGTACAATGATGGATGGATATTGATCTATGTTCCTTACTATTCTCAGAAGCAGAACCTGGCCTCTGGCAATGTGAAGTGTTAGGACATGCAACTTTAGTCCCATGGTCTAGCTCTAGTATGAAGAGATGGCTTTGTCCCATGGTATTGGTCTAGCAGCTTCAATTTTAGTCTTGAATTGTTACTTCTTTTTTTGATTGGTAATAAGACTTTTATTGAAAAAATTGAACATCCTGTTCATGATGGTGAACACTCTGAACAAGAAACAAATACAATTTAATCAAGAACTAAAGGAAATAGATACTGAGAATTCAGATAAATCATTACTTCATTAGTGTGAGGACATGTAATTATAAAATATTTCTTGAAGTTTTAGAAGTTCTATTCTTTGGCATTGTTTATGAGAATGTTTATTTCTTTTCTTTTTTGCTTCAAATCCTAGATAGGAATGTGAAGTTCTATATATAGGAATGTTATGTCCTACAGACTCAAAGAGGTTGCTCTTAGAATATAACGTGAAAGTTTATTGATATTATGATATACATGAGGCATTGTTAAGTTGTTGCATGCTTGCCAATCACTGTGCCCAAGTGATTAATACTTATCAAGATTGGTTGATTAATGGATTTTGAGAGAACTGATGGGTCTTGAATGCTGAAATAATGAATATTTGTTCATGTCTATTGGTTCTAAGTGCAAAATATATAAATGTGTATAAACTAGCTTTTCATGTTCAACATGAGAATATGGTTGAAGTGGCCTTCTGCAAGCCTTTTTTTTTTCTTCTTCTTCTTCTTCCCCCCTTCCTGCAGCCTGTTCCTATATCTCTGTTTCCTTTGTTCTCTTGTGAGAATGGGTTTCCTTCTGGTAATCTTCTCATTTTCCATATGTGGCTATATCAGGATGCAGCGTAAGAAGGGTCAGTTTACCTCATCCAAAGCCATATCTGAAGAACTGGGCTCAGATTCTTCAGTTTACAGTACGACACAAGGTTCTGGACAAGATGACAGCATGCAAGAGACAATGTGAGTCTAAATCTATCATTCCAATGTATAACTTTTTGTATATCCCAAGGACCATTAGAATGATTTCCTATCTCCTGTCCATTGCCATTTTCCATTCAACGTAATATACATTTTCACTGTAATTCTAATGTGTCTAAAATGAAGATGATAGTTCTATTCTTGTTTATAAATACAACGTTATATGTTCTCTTTTTGTAAATCCTTGCTCAATGCTCTGTGCAGATGTACACACTGTGGAATTAGTTCAAAGTCTACTCCGATGATGCGTCGTGGGCCAGCTGGTCCGAGGACTTTGTGTAATGCATGTGGACTCAAGTGGGCCAACAAGGTTTGCACAATCACAAAAAATATACTGATTGATTTTTTTTTTTTTTTTTTCCTTTAAACGGATATATGCATACAAAAAAAATCTGTATATTGAGTGCATGGTGAGTCATAGTATTGGTTGCATAATCATCCCCTTTGGGGTTTATTGTTATAGCCACCAGATCCTTCTTGATTTTAGTTGCAGTATATGGTGATTTAGGGAATGGCTTGACAAATTCTTAACTGATTATTGGAGGTAATTATGATTTTACCCAATTATTGTTGCAATTGACCCCCTCCTTTTATTCCTTGGTTTTCTTTTCTTTGGGTCAAATTATCTTTGACCTATGATTCAAATTCAAGCAGTTCTGTAGCTTGTATTGTTTGCTGATGCTGACAATAGTTTTAGATGGCAAGCTAGAGAAAGGAAGTAAAACTGAGAGAGATGATTTTTGAATTGAAGATTAAGGATAAGCAATACAAGCTTACATGGTCCACAGTTTTCATGAGTTGCAAGTGATTTCAAAAGTTGTTTTCTAGAAGGTCTGCAGAAATGACCTTTCTGAAAAGTTGAGTTTGAATGGGACATCACTTATATATTAGGGGTGTATTGGAATGAATTTTTTCAGTCTAAAGGAAAATTTTCATGGAGAGACTTTGAGGCCATTGTTCCATCTGGTCATATATATTGGTTGATTGGGTGAGAACAATGGGTCATAGTACAGGATGCTGTGTAGTTGGAGATATGTCCATATGGTATTTAACCAACGTGAGGATGTTGAGAGAAACGAGGAGGATTGACACATAAGAAACAGATACATGTGGTGAAACATTAGCATCGGCTAAGATGGGGATTTTATAATGTTCTGCAAAATTTGAGGACTCGGACAGTTTGGTGGTATATGGAGGCTACACACTACGATTTTTAAACATACTATATGAGATTGGGAAATCTATGGTTGAGTAGCAAACTGTATAGAAGAGCTAATGTAAGATGGGGATTTTATAATGTGCTACAAAATTTGATGACTCAGATGGTTTGATGGTGTATGGAGGCTACACTACGTTCATTAAAAAAACATTATCATATATTGAGAAAGCTATGCTGGAGTAGCAAATTGTATAGAAGAGCTTCTGTAACCCTTTTGTGATCAATAAATGAACTTTGAAAGAAATAGAAAGGAAGAAACACTGCTCTCTTGAATGATTTTAGTTGAGAGTCTTCATTGTTTGTATCAATGAAACAATGATAGGGATCAGTAGCTAGGGATCAGTAGCCAGGGTTTGCTCAGATGTAGCACCAAGTGATGAAAACCAAAAAATAGAATGAAACAATCAACACCTAGGTTGCTTGGAATCAGCACCTAGACTTGCTTGGAATCAGCACCTAGACTTGCTTAGAATCAGCACCAAACATTGGAAGAATACTTCCAACTCATATATCATCAATTTAATCGTCTACAATAGTACCAAATTACCAATAATAAAAGAAAATAAACTCATGACGAGATTACGTCATATATTGAAATAAAATTCAAATAGCAATCAAATATCTCTAGTAGCATCAATTATTGAAACCAGTATCAAATATCAATCATGGTCATTTAGGTCCAACAAAATCAATTGATATTAATATGTCTAATTTGGTACTCCTCTTGGTCCCGCCTTGTGTTTGTGTGTGTATTACACAGTGCTTGTCATCCTCTGGCCTGCTCATAAAATAAAAACTAAATAAGAAAATAATTGTTTCCCTTTTTCTTCATCCTTATTCCACTCTCATTGTGGAACTAACTCCTGCTGCTTTCAGTGATATTGTGGGAAATTGAATTTTGCAGGGAATTTTAAGAGATCTATCTAAGGTTTCAAATGTGGGTATCCAGGATCCTCCTGTGAAGCTAATTGAACAGGTATAGCTACATCCCTTGTGTTTGATATTTGAAGCCTTCCCCCAGAAGACAATTCTTACCCTTTGCCTTCTGCTCTTCTCATGGGTGTTTATCACAGAATAATGGTGAAGCTAATGATTTAGTCGTGGTAACCACAGCTACAGACATTGTCCCCTCCTCTAATGGCATATCTCCGCTGTAACTGCCGAAAGGTGAGTGAAAAGTTGCATCTCCTGCAGCAGTTGCTGTGCCATTTGTTGTTTTAGAGAAAAATGTGAAATAAATCTGAATTCAATGTAATAACTTTCAACTTAATTTGACCAGCTGTAGATATATATATTCGTGGCCTCAATAGGTGTTCTATTCTTCATACTTATTATTTCTGTAATTTGGGTATAGTAGAGCATGGGCCATTATGATTTGTCATCTAAATTTTGTCATTTGTATTAATTTCTCCGCAATGAAAAAAGCAGAAATTGCCATTCTTTTCCCCTGTAAACAATGGTGAATTCAATTTCTACTAGTTTCACATATTCAAACCCCACCCTCAACTCCTCATGCACACATGTTTGAAGTATGGTTGGAATAATCAACAAGATCAATCTCATATCTTGAAGCTTTTTAATTTTTAATTTTTAATTTTTTATAATTGAAAATTTTAATGCGAAAGGGAACTAGGGTCCTCAGCAGCTTCCTTAGCCTGTATTCTCATCCTCTACTTCCTTTCCAACGTGTATAAATTTTACATATAGACTTTCTGAGAGTAAAAATTCTCTAACACAAGCTCCATTTTCCAAGGAAATAGCTATAGTTCATTCAATATTCAGATCTGCAAGCTAGGTTGCTCACTTTTTTTTTTTTGATAGGGAAATAAGATGATTCCATTGATCTGAAATTGGAATACAACAGAGCTAAAAAACAGAAATTACATTAAGTCATCGTTTAGAATATGCTGAATGAAATGAGGTGAGACCCCCTTCCATGTGTGGGATTGGCCCGGGAGTTTTGCTTCTCGGGCTACTCATGGGCAGCTCTGTTGCCCTCCCTTTTCAGATGCTTAAAGGAGCTCCAATTGAAGACGAGAGTCGAGGACCTAATATCTTGGAGGATGTGGCCGAGCTCTCCCCCACTCTCCTTTGAGTTTAATGTCTGAATAAGAACTAAGGCATCAGACTTGAATATAGCTTTTGATGTTCCCATTTCTACAGTAAAGAGAACTCCTTGATGCAATGCGAACACCTCAGTGATAGTGGCAGGGAGGGCCGATGGGAGGAGTTTGTTGAATGCTCCAATAGTGGCACCGGTGTGGTCTTTGATGATGACGCCAATGCTAGAGCGGCCACCATCGTTTGCTGTTGCCCCATCTACATTAATTTTGTGAAAACCTAATGGGGGAAGAGACCAATGGGTCCTAACTGTGGGATGAGAGGGGTGATCGTGTGAGCAGGAGGTAGTGAAGTCTATTTGAGATTGCTTTGCTATCACCCAAGCTTGAGCTGGAGGACAGCCTGCATCATTGTGTATGGCATTGTTCCTGTTTCCCAAATAGTCCAGGCAATCATGTAGAAGAGGTCCAGATCAGTGGAAGACCCTTTCTCAAGGAATTGGGTCGTGATACCGATGAAGTCCTAAGCTGAAGAAGAGAGGTCCATGGGGCAATCAATCCAATAGGCCTAGGTTTTCTATGCATGGTTGAAATG
Organism: Quercus parvula; assembly: GCA_030820535.1. Lineage (NCBI taxonomy): Eukaryota > Viridiplantae > Streptophyta > Magnoliopsida > Fagales > Fagaceae > Quercus > Quercus parvula. Next base: position 31,852,180 of record JAUAME010000006.1, on the reverse strand, counting down.
GAGCAGAGCATGGTTAATTGATTCCAAGTCCTTGTCACAAATTTGACAAAAACCAGAAGTATTCAGCCCCCTATGCCAAAGATTAAGCATTGTTGGTAGGCCATCCAAGCATACCCTCCATGCAAAGATTTTAACTTTTGGAGTTACATTTAGCTGCCAAATCTTCTTCCAAAAAGGAGAGGCTTGGTGGTTTAATGAATTTTCTCCAGCAGTACCTCCATCCAACAGCCTTTTAGCAACGTAATAGGGACTTAGCTGCCAAATCTTCTTCCAAAAAGGAGAGGCTTGGTGGTTTGATGAATTTTCTCCAGCAGTACCTCCATCCAAAATTGCTTCCCAATTTTGCACTCAAGATATCGTCATAAGGAAAGTATTTGGCTCTATAGACCCGAGCCATTAGGGAGTTTGCAATGGAGCTAGCTTGCTCACTTGTAAACAAACTTGGCCCATTTCTATGTCTTCTCTTTTCTCATTTGCTTATTGGGTTGATGAAGGTGTAGGCCCTAAAACTTTAGGCAATCTGGATTGACTTCTCGTGAGGTCTCTTGAAATGACACCCACAACTAAATGTTTCATGGAATGACAATCTGTCTCTTGAAGTTTGTATAAATATTTGTTTTTCCTTAAAGTTGTTACTTTCCTAATGAAATATTTGATTTTTAAAAAAGATACATATCTCTACCATGAGAATACTCCCCTCCTTGAGAATGACACTCTTACCCTTGAAGTTTGTATAAATGTTTAGGAATGTTTATTGAATATTCAGCTAAGAACGTAAAAGTATGAGTGGATATGAACTTATCAGTTTCATTTAGAAAAATTCTCAAAAATGGAAATGTCCTTTATTGAAATGTTTGGAGAAAGTATCATTTCCTGAAATCTTAAGGTTGTTTGGTATATTCTTAAGAATCCTCGTATTTGGTTTATTCTAAGAATCTTGTATTCTTCCCAAAATATTCTTACGTTTATAAATAAAATGTCATGCTTTTTACCCACCACTTTTATGTGGCTTCCTACAAATAATTAATTAATATGAATCATACATTAAGGGACCGTTTGGATAGAACTTATTTTGCTGAAATTGAAAATTGAAAACACTGTAGCAAAATAATTTTTAAATTGTGAATAGTGCCGTGGAACCCATTTTTAATAAAAAAGTTGCTAAATAGTGAAGTTTATGGGTCCCGTGCACTGTTCATGGGACCCATGGGACTGATAAAATGAGCTAAAAAGTCAACAATATACGGCTACTGTTCATGAATAGTAGCTGTTTGTCACCCTAAACGCGTGCGCAGCAGCAGAGAGAAAAGAAAAAGAAAAAAAAAAGAGAAGAAACATAAACGCAAAACGCAACAGCCAGATCCAAACACATACTAATACTCTGTTTGTTTTGACAATAATGTATTTTAGAAAAATGAGTCGTTTTCTAAAAAGTATTTTCTATAAAACTATTTTATTTTCCTATATTTGGTAGTGACCTTAAATGAGTTAAAAAATAATCTCATAACTTTTCTTATTTAGCTTACTATGAGATAGGGTTGTCCTCCCCCACCCCCCCAAAAAAAAAAGTAGAAAACAATCCCTAAAAATAAGTCATACTTTTTATGTTGATTAAAGATAATTTTTCTTTAACTCATATTTTCTAGGGGAAATACTAATGGATGCCCTTAGGGAAATAATTAATAATCCATTTAAAAAAAAATTTATTAGAAAAGAAAAGAAAAGAAAAAAACAATTAATATTTTGATAGCTTTTTCCCTTTCTTATAAAAATTGTATCAAAACTTTTCTAAAATGAATTGTTAATCATTACCCTAAATGCACCCGTTAATATTACATTTTTTCTAATGCTACTAAACATTAGAAAACACGAAAAACAATCTTTATATATGGTTTTCCATCGAAACAAACAAAGCGTAAGTAAAATCTCCTAAAATAGTAGTCTAAGATTTCCAAATGAGACATACCAAACCAAAAAAAATTATTTCAAAAATCTTTTATGGTTTATTAGAAAATTATGCATTAAAAAAAAGAAAAAAAAAAGGAACAAGATCAGAAGAAGAAGAAAGAGAGAGACTAACAATTACAAATATGAGATAAAAATTAAATTCAACAATAATCCTTGAAGATAAATATAGCCATAATATAAAATCGGTTTGAATACACAAAATAAGCAGGTGATTAGAAAGTGTTACTAACTTGCTATATTTTAGTTAAAATCTATTCCATTAGGGATATAATCATCACTTTATAAAGAATAGAACATTCCAAAACATTCCCAAACATGAAAAGAATCAAAAGATACCTAGATTTTTAAAAGGGAATTCAAAAAGATAGGATTGGTGTTACCTTAAATTTTTCCAACTAAACATGGCAATGCTCTTTATGAATCCTAAAAGATCCGGTATGTGTAAAATTTAGATATGTGGAAGAGTGGCAGAAGTGCTACAATTACAAATTATTTTATAATATTTTTACAAATTGTTGATATGACCAACTTTTTATTAGTTTTTATTTAGACCCACTACTAACATCACTTTTTTCATTTACCAATAACTATTCACTGCATTAACAATTTATAAAATTATTTATAAAATTTTTTGTTTCTCTAGCTTTACTCAAGTAGTGGAAGACCATACCAAATTTGTGAGAAAAGTATCATTTGCCATCTTAATAAGAACAGGTTATTATAGCTATTGCTGGGATAATAGAGGATATTTTTAGACTTTGAGGAAAATGTTAAATGTAAAATATTAATATCTTCAAAAGAAAATAGTAGGGTGGGGAAGGATACCAAAATTTATTATTATTTTTTATTTTTGGGGAAGGATACCAAATTGGCAGAAAAAGAAGCATCATTCTCATATGTGTGAACAAGTTTGTTTGTTTGTTTTTTTGTGGGAATGTGAGAACAAGTTGGTCAAAGAGAATATGTCTTGGTCTTTTTAATTTTCATAAATATTCATGACTTTTGGGACAGACTTTGGACTTTAATAGAGTTTGGTCTTGTTATTTTCTACGTGTGACTCGTTGTTTCTTTTCTTTTCTTTTCTTTTCTTTTGTCTTACACCAAAAAAAAAAAAAAAACAATTAAATACGAATGCCCATAGATCATAAAATTGGGTCTCCTCCATTCCTAATACCGTAATTTAACACAGCTATATGCTTGGGGATAACGCTTCATATCAATTCTCCACCAAGGGACTCCTTTCTATCAGAAGTTATCTCATGAGATGATTTCATGACTCATGAGACCAATCTCTCATAACATATGAGATCTACATATGTAGGATTCATACATATTATGAGAGAAATATCTTAAAAGACCGTCTCATACTCTCATAAGATAACTTTACCTTTCTATAGTGATGCAGATGGACATCTTTCCACACCCTTCATATGGCACATACCCTCCCTTACATGTGACTCACCCTCCCTAGGCTCAACCTAATCTCCATCACACCATCCTCTACAGTCTACCCAATGTGAATTATGTTGATTGCCTCTTAAAAGATGTGGTTTGACTAATGACATTTGACCCCCTATGTCTAGGGTTTTACACATAGTCATTACTTATTTTATTAAATTGAAAAAAAAAACCACAATAATAAATAAATACCTCATTTTTATTTATTCAAATGAATATTTACATTTGATAGAACATAAAAAAGAAAATACTTGATTTTATTCTTAGATACAATCTAAAAAAATTAAATGACTTTGATTTCCTAGTTACATTCTAAACAGAAAAATGAAAATTACATGATAAAGTCAAGTTTAGAATCATTGATCTAAGAGGCTAAATTATAGGGTGGGAAGGTATTAGACTCCCACCCTTCCAAATGAGTTAGTTTTATAGAATATGTTGATCATGGTCATTTCATATAAGCATCATCCCAACATGTTATGATCAATAAAACATATTGAAAATTAGGGTTTTTCAAAAAAAAAAAAAAAAACATTTTATCGTTATTATATTAGGTACCCAAATTTATAACTAGCATGTTCATCAAATACAAACATGTTTTCATACATATTAATTAACCAAAGATTTGGATCTATCCTACTCGGTTCAAAGTTTATACATGCATGCATGGTTGGCTTGGTGAAACAGAGTCAATGGTCGGGCTTCTAGTTATATAGACAATGCCTCTCTTTGAACATCACCTCAAAATTCCTTTTGTCTTTTGGAAATTTGGGCAAAGTCATGGCTTATTGATGAACTTTTGAACACGGGTTTGGATGTTCTTCGAGATTGAATCTTGGTCTTGGGCAGCACCTCCTCTCTTCAAGGTTCCTTGGGTAATTAGGAATTTGTGTAGCACCTCCTTCCTTCAAGCTTAGAAATTTTTGTTAGCACCTCCTTCCTCCAATAATTTTGTTGAAACTTCCATTGAATCTTTGAAGATTCCAGCCGAGTTAAGATAATTTTGACTATCCAAGCTTTCTTTCATTCGGGGTCCCTCTTCAAGCCCCTAAATCATACCTTCATCACCATTATCCCCCAAATCTCCTTCCCTGATGATGTGTCACATTTTAGGCCTATTAGTCTATGTAATGTGATTTATAAAACCATTTCCAAAATCCTTGTCAATAGATTAAAGCCTTTCATGGACAATCTCATTTCCCCTTTCCAAAATGCATTTTTAAAAGGTAGGAACATCTCTGACAATATTCTTATTGCTCATGAGATCATAGATGTACTTAGAAAGAAAAAGGGTAGGAAGAATAGTTTTGGAGCTTTAAAGATTGACATGAGAAAGCTTATGATAGGGTGAGTTCGAAATTCCTAAAAGCTATGTTGATTGCCATGAATTTTGACCATAAATGGATCAAATGGATAATGGAGTGTGTGACTTTAGTCCAATATACTCTTCTTGTCAATGGTAGCATTTCAAACTCTTTCAAGCCCTTTAAGGGTCTAAGACAAGGTGATCCTCTTTCTCCTTACCTTTTTCTCATGTGTGCTAATATCTTATCCTTGTCCTTACAAAAGGCAGAACATGCTAAGTTGATGAATGGAGTAAAGGTTGGTAGGAATGGGTGTACTTTTACACACCTTCTGTTTGCTGATGATTCATTGCTTTTCTTCAAAAAAGACAATAAATCTTTAGCAAACTTGAAGAGAATTCTGGATTGGTATTGTAATCTCTTTGGCCAGTGCATTATCTTAGATAAGTCTGATCTTTTTTGCTCTCCAAACATGCCTAAGGATGAGCAAGAATGCCTGGCCAAACAACTTCAAGTGAATTTGGTTCAAAATCCCAACAAATACCTTGGACTAAACTTTAAACTAAGGGGCAATAGTGTGGCATATTTTCAGTTTCTGGTGGATAAGCTTCAATCCAAGCTACAAGGATGGAAAGCAAACCTCCTATCCCAAGCTAGGAGGACCACTCTTATAGCTTTTGTCTTTCAAACCCTCCCTTTATATACATTTTCTTGTTTCAAAGTTCCTAAAACAATTTGCAAGAAGATGGATTCTTTAGTTAAAACCTTTTGGTGGGGTCATGAACATGGGGTTAGGAAACTGCATTTGCTTAAATGGGATAAGATTTGCTGTCCTAAGTCTTGGGGAGGGTTAGGACTCGAAAAGTTCAATCTAATGAACCAAGCAATGCTTGCAAAATGGTATTGGAGAATAAGCCACAACCCAAATTCTCTTGTTGCAAGAACTTTTAAGGCAAAATATTTTCCTAGAGGATCCATTCAGAACTGCTCACCTAAACCACTCCAATCATGGGTTTGGAGAAACATAATCAAGTTTGATAACCCCAAGCTTAAGGAAGGGAGATGGTGGGTTGGTAAAGGAAACAATATCCCTCATAGGCATCAAGCTTGGTTTAAGAGTCAATCTCACCATCTAAATAATCCCAATCTGACCTCTGGTACAGTAGCTGACCTTATAAATCAAGAGTCTCATTCTTGGAGAGCAGATTTAGTTAGGACTACATATCATTTCCCTCTTTGTGATGAGATCCTGCAAATCCCCCTTTCCAAGACCAACTCTATTTGTGATAAGTTGTTATGGAAGCATTCAAATAATGGAGACTTCGAGGTTAAAACAGCTTATAGAATTCTCCTTGAGGATTGCTTGTCAAATTTTGCTGAACACCCTAGGCAGCCTCATACCGAAAACAGAGTTTGGAAGCTGATATGTAAGATAAAAACACCTCAGAGAATTTGTAACTTTGTATGGAAGCTTATGCATGATAGTCTACCCACTGTGCATCTTCTAAAAAATAGGGGAATTACTAACAATGGTCTATACCCTTTATGAAACTATGATGAGGAATCCACCTCCTATCTGTTTCTGCTATGCCCCTTTACTAGAGCTTGTTGGCATGGTTTACCACTAGCTGTACACACTTTTGACCTTATAGACATCTTTGTGCAGCAATGGTTAAGGGAGTTGATTGTTTCTCACAATTTAAATGAGGATGTTTTTATGGAGTATATGCAAAACATTTTTATCACATTGTGGACCATATGGACTCATAGGAATAAGGTGGTTCATGAAGGAAAACAACCAAATCCTATGGAAGTAGTCCTAACAGTTCAAACTTTGTCTTGCAGGTACAAAGAAGTTTTCTCCAATCATCCTGGCTCAAACAATAGATGCTGCAGGACACTGGTAGCCGTTAATCAAGGTTGCAGGGGTTAGAAAATCAAGGTTTAAAAGAAGTGCCTGGACTTATGAAGCTAAGGATCTTCAGGGAGATATCAAGTTTTATGGTGTAGCTAGTAGCAAAGCAGGTTCAACAAATGGGGTTGTACAGGAGGTCTTGATGGAAGTAGTAATCAAAGCCAGAAACTGGATTTCAACGGATTCTTTTTTTGAACAACAACAAGAATCTAGTCCAACTCATAAACAAGACTAAGAAACTAGCTTGGCAAGAGAGATCCTTGATTGTTGATCTGGAGTTTTTGTATCAATATGGGCTGTTTTGTAATCTGTTAGTTGTCCCCAAGGTTGTTCTTGATTTTGTTTATGCTGCTGCAAATTTGGCAACCTGAATGCCAATTCACCAAAGTTGGGTTAATCCAACTATTTTGTATCCTTGATAAACTCTGTATCTTCCTTATTTGGTATAAAAAAGAAGAAAATAATTTTGACTATGGGAAGTGATTAGGCTTTTCTATGAGCCAAATTAATGCTAAGGACGCCATAAATTCGAGGCTTTTGTGGGACAGAGTGTCGTGATTGATGAAAAGGATTAGAAATCACCCAATGCCTCCTTACTTTCATTGGATTATTGATTGCATGATCTCAATATTTTTTTATGAGTATTAGACCTCGGGCTTGCTTCATTTAAAAACCAATAATAATATAGAAAATTTAAAGTTAGTTGTGGTGAAAAGCAGAGTTCGGGCTTTGGTGCGATATCAAGTGCCTTCTACTAAACGCAACATGTTGCGAATTTGAGTTCAGGAATCAAGCTCTCCAAAAATTGGGTATAAGGTTGTCTTTTATAACGACTTGCAAATCTCATAAAAGTAGGAGTTTTATGCACTAAGACAATTTTTTTAATTTTTATTTTTTAATTATAATAAAGAGCCTTGAGCTTTTGTTAGCTATCGATATGGACTTGATATTTTCCTCTTCAATGCTAAATATTTGCAACACCTTAGTGTGTGTTTATTATTCGTTCAATTTTTTGAAAGAAATTGATATGTATTCTTCGATAATCTTACATTCCCCCCCCCCCCCCCCCCCCCCCCCCAACTAATTCAATGGTCAATGTCTATACTCATTTTGCTTTAGTTTTAATTGAATAGTAGAGATTTGCTTCTACAATATTTAAAATAATTAAACATATATCTTCTTAAGTCATTAGTCATTACTTTGTATAAAATGTAAAATATAGATATCTTGAAAAGAAAGTAGTGGGAAAGGATGCCAAATTGGCCAAAGAAAGCATCATTCTCATAGGTGAGAACAGAACAAGTAGGTCAAAGAGACCATAGCTTGCACGACTTTAGGACAGACTTTGGACTTGAATATTTTTTTTTTTTTTTTGGCGAGTCTTCGTTTATGTCTTAACTCTTACCCAAAAAAAGAAAAAGAAAAAGAAACACAAACACCAAAATATCGTGAAATTAGCCTCTTTGGAAGCATTTAGCGAAGATTCGTAAATATGAGAGTTTCAAGTTCTATTCATTATGTTAATCGACTCATAATATTTACATAGTATTTTGTGGATGAATATTGAATAATGCAAGGATACACTTAATTACACACTCAAATTCATAACATGCTTAAGTGATATTGTGATTAATGCACATAATTTTTTAATTTTTATTTTTTTCCAGCAAGTTAATATCTAAACATATTATGAAATTGGGTGTGAGTTTAACTTGGGCAAAAAACCCAATACCATTTCCTTTTGGAATTATTTTAAGACCATAACTAATTTTACACTTTTTTTTCATAACTATTATATGTGATAGATTGTGAGTTTCAATTAGTTTAATTGGTAAAGTCTTTAATAGTTGAATAATAAATTTGATGTTTAATATTTTCTTATATCAAAAACCAATTAATGTCTGAAATATTATTCGTTATTTTTACATTGACTCATAAGTTATGACTCCCTTTTCATTACTCATTATCAACCACATGGGATGGTCGTGAAATCTGAAAATGGGTGTTAATTAGTCATGGTTCTAGAATTTTTCTTTCCTTGTGTATGTTATCATAAAAATTGGGCCCCTCGCAACCACAAATTCCATCTCAATTCTCCACCACAGGATCTCCTATCAAAGGTAATGATGCACACATTTAAACATCATATTCCACACCCCACACATGAAACGTACCCTCTCCTCCTCGTCCTCTACACGGTGACCCCACTCCTCCATGGGACCCCACATCTAATTTCCACACTTGTATCCAACGGCTGAGATCGCCTCTCCAAAAAGAGAGAGAGAAAAAAAATGAAAAGAACCAAAAAAAAAAAAAAAAATCTAAAAATTCAGTTTTGATTCCTTCACTCACAGACCTCTTTTTTTCTCAGTATTATTCAGTATCTGAAAATAAATAGAGAGTCTCTTCTACTTCTAGGATACACAAAATAAACAAACCTTTTCATTTTCAATATGTATATATATAAAACACGTGTTTTATATTTACGATTTTAGGGTTTATGACTTTTTATTTAAGGTTAAGGGAAGTTGTTATTACTTATTTAGTAGAACGTGAAAATTTGTGTGTTTTTCAAAAAAACTTCGAATTAAAAGAGTTTCTGTTAGGGAACCGAGAAAATTTTGAGAGAGAGAGAGAGAGAGTGAGTGAGTGAGTGATGCTTGTGGTTGGGGAATGGAGATGGTGAATCCGCAGCCACTGCAAGTGAGGCCATTGGAGGAGGAGGAGAGAGAGAACCATCTTGTTCAGGTGCCGATAGAGATGGACGGAGACGAAGGTGGATCCGAATACGAGTACATGAATGGAAGAAGTGCTCAGCATGAGGCTATGAATGGTGGAGGAGTAGGAGTTGGAGGAGGAGGAGGAGTAGAAGTGGAGGCTCGTGCCAGTGGCGCTTCTGGTTCTGCTTCGGCTTCGGCTTCGGCTTCGGCTTCTCGCACGAGCGAGCTCACCATCGCGTTCGAAGGCGAGGTCTACGTTTTCCCAGCGGTTACGCCTGATAAGGTTTGCGAGTACTTTTTTTTTGTTTTTTTGGGTTTTTGGAGGCTATATACTCTGTTTGGTTCCTGAGAAAACCCAATGGAAAAACAAAATCAAATATTGAACGGCACTTTCTAGCTTTACTCTTTTTAGTAAATATATATATTTTTTAGTAAATGTTTATTAGTTACTTTGATTTCTATTTGTTTGTTATAAGTTGTTTACTTATAGAAATGTATCAGTTTGTTTGTTAGGTAGGGCATTGCCTTTTGGGTATTTTGTATTTATATGTTTGGTGAATTACTATAAATATTGGCCAAAGTGCCCAAAGATTTTACTTCCAAATCGGTTTGAAGGAAATTTCCTCCAACCGTTACTTGGCGATTAATAAAACCATCCCTGTGTATTTATAGTCGCATGACTTATTTAATGAGTTATGTAATTTGTTTAAAATAATACGCGTGGATAGCGTGGATGGCTTTATTGATCACCACATAATGGATGGGAGGAAATTCTTCCAAACTACTATGAGTAATTGACTATTATGTTGTTTTTTTATTTATTTTTATAAATGGTAGAACTTCATTGAGTGAAAATAAATCAATTACAAAGAACTAAAGCACACAGGAAGTGTACTGAGGTAAACATGAAAATAAACAGACTAATATGCATGAAAAGTACAACTATCGTGAAAACACCTGATGCCATTGTCCACCCAAGCAAAGTATGGAAAAAAGCTAGTTTCAGGTCTTGAATTAAACTTTTGGCTCCTTCAAAATACGAGCATTCCGCTCCTGCCTAATTCCATGTTTGAGATTCCTCTGCCCCGTATTAGAATATGAGATGTTAGATTTTGTAATCATCTCTTTTCATTGGGCTGGGTGCTAACTTTTTTTTCTTTCCCTTCTTTTTTGGGGTGTAAAGGTGACTAATTGACAATTATGTTATGATCTTTGGAGTGTTCCCATGCCTATTTTATAGTCAACTTGCATGGAATACTTTTTTTCATTAGGTCAATCGTAATGTTTAGTTGGGGTACTTGTGAATCAACACACCTTTGCAGAATGACTTGAGTTTCTTTTTGGGTTAAGTAATGCTTAATTGGCTGGAATGTGCATATGCAGGTGCAGGCAGTGCTACTACTACTGGGGGGTTGTGACATACCCAATAGTGTCCCTAGCTCTCAGTTTCTGCTACAACAGAATAGCAAGGTATCCCTATGAAAAACCGTTTTGCTCTCTGATAAATTTTGTTAATGTTCCTTAATTCTTTTTTATTGTTTTTTTCCCCAAATACACTCTAGGGTATAGGTGAGACCTCACGAGGTTCGAAACTTTCACGAAGAATTGCATCTCTTGTTAGGTTCCGTGAAAAGCGGAAAGAGAGATGTTTTGAAAAGAAAATCCGGTACACATGTCGAAAAGAGGTTGCTCAAAGGTGAGTTGTAACATTTTTTTGGGAAACTTCTGTGATATGTTGGAAAACAAAACCTTTTCTTATAATTAATACATTATATAAGACAATGTTGCCAATGAGGTATTGCTCAAGTGTCACCTTCCCCCCCCTTTCTGCTTTGAATATATAAATACTTAACCTTCTCTCTCTCTCTGATGGGGACACACACACTTGAATTGGATGTAGCATGTATTTTATGTAACCTTTGATTTTCGCATTTGAAAGGAATATTGGTACATTTTTGTGTAGAATTTGACACATAAAATATCCTTCAATCATTGAGGCTGGTATTGTGCTAGAGTTTGGTAGTATATAAATTCAAATTGGTTTGTCTACTAGGATGCATCGTAAGAATGGGCAGTTTGCATCGTTGAAGAATTCATTTAAAGTAGCTGGTGAAAACTGGGATTCAAGTGATGGCACGCCTTGTCCTGCACCTATGTGAGTTTGAAGCTTAATGTTCATTTACCAGTTTAAACCTTAGAAAACAGATAAAATCAATTCTCTTTAATGATAGGATGGATTTCTGTGTATCATATTTCGTGTTTATATGTTTCTTCTACATTCTGTATAGTTTACGTAGATGCCAACATTGTGGGATTAGTGAAAAGTCTACTCCAGCGATGCGTCGGGGGCCAGCTGGTCCGAGATCCCTTTGCAATGCCTGTGGGCTGATGTGGGCAAACAAGGTAGGTGTTGTCTGTTAATATATTTTATGTAAGCCACTGAGCTCTAGTTCAAATGGCATTTCCTCCACTCATAAGAGCAAGGTGGAGGGTGAGGGCTTGGGTCCAAGACTCATTGGGTGTATGTGTAATTATCAGCAAAAAATATTTTATATAAATTCTCGTTCTTGCAGTTATTTATATCCAAGTCTTCTTTATTCACAAAATGCATTATTTTGAGTTAACTATTCATGTAATTTATCAGTTTTTTGACATTCAATGAGGTAGGGACTCAAGACTATCATTAGATTTAACAAAGATTTATTTTGTGATGAAGTAAGCAATGGAATCATAAAGTGTAGATGACCATGGTAATGGAGATGACAGAACATGACAGAGGTATTACATGGCCATTAGCAAAATACAAAAGAAATCTACTAGATGTCTTTGGACTATGAACTTAGCATCAATGTTTGGGTATAGCAGTCAATATGTATGGAAATGAGCAAAATGAAAGCCACGTATGAGTATACTCAAGCTCAGCTGATGAATTTGGGTTTGATTGAGTTGGGCTAAAGCTCAAGTTGAGTCTGGTGATTTATGTTACATATAGATGATTTATTGAACTTGTGAGCGGTTCAAGTTTGGGTCATGGGTTATCCCAACACCTTTTATTTGGAAGAATTCAATTATACGTTGTTCTTGACTTCTTGTATACATGTCAAAAGAGTCAAATAAATTTAGCTAGAATTTACTTGATGTCTCATCTGATGGCTTCACAACAAAGATGTGATCAGAAATAATACTGATAATTGTAGTTTGCAAAAGCGCTTTGGGGATTGTTGTGACCACATTTTTTGAGCTACTAAAAGAAAACCTGCTGGAACTAAAAGTATGTTCTTGAACTTTTCTTAGGCCTTCTTGGGCTATTTTTTATTTATCTTTTCACTGAAGAGGCTTCAGTACAAACTCTTTGTTTGGTTTCTTTATTAAATAAACAAATCTTGAATGGTTAAATTAGGACGCACACGACATTGAAACTAGGTTTAATTTTGTGATGGGAAGGTAACTGGAAACCCCCTTTGAAGACTTATAAGAGGTGAGGGAAAGCTAGTTTTGTGCCAAAGCAACAATTTGGGATATTTTGGATAATGGAGGGATCTTTTGGGACCTTGCTTAGTTAATCTCAGTTGAATTGAGTCTTACTTATTGTTTACTTTCTGTTGAATCACTTAAGTTTTACTAGAATAAGGACAATCTAGTAAATTCCAGATTTTTTGAAATGGGTTGTCCTTAGCTGTGCTGAAGGCTCATGAATCTTATTTTGCATTTTGAGTCCTTTTCTTAGTTGATTTAGAAGTTCTTAAGTGTTTTCTCTGTGTTATTTGTAATCTTAGTCTTTCTTTTTTGATAATTCAATGGCTACAAGTGAGGAAGGGGAAATTCAAACCCTATTTCTCCTTATAAAGGAGACCAGTCAATACCAATGAGCTACTAGTTTCTTGGCTAATATTAGTAGTCTTTCTAGGAATAGATTATTTGGGAGTCCTAGTCCTTTTAGGAAAGGATATAGGAATAGCCTATAGGCTTGATTGTAGTCAATAACATTCATAGATAGATTGAGGGTGTGATTGCAGCAAATTTTGTTCTCAATTTGGAAACTAATCCTTCCCCTTGTCTTCACTTGTGTTCTCAATTTAAAAATTTAGGGGAATAAATGGGAGATGCATTCTCACCCTTGATGTTGTGTACACGAAATCTTTCTTGACTTGCAATTTAGGAAGACCTTCTAGCGCTGCAATTTCTATTTTCTTTTGTATCCTCCTGGGATAGGATTGGAAGAATCTACTTAGTAATGAATTTGGGAGAACATGAATGAGTTGATTTAAGGGTTTCCAAATGGGAAATAGAATTTTATTGGGGAAGACCTGAATGCTCACGGTGAAATACATATTGGGGCTTTGAAAGAGTTCATGGAGGCTAGGGATTTGGAGAAAGGAATGAAGCAAGAGATGCTATTAGATTATGCAACAACGAATGGTTTGTTATTAACGAACACGTGTTTCAAGAAGAGAGAATCAAACTTAACTACCTTCAAAAGTGGGACATACAATAACTTATCAAAAAAAAAAAAAGTGGGACATACAATAATAAAATAGATTTAATCCTTACTTAAAAAATGGATGGTAGATGTAAAGATTGTAAGGTGATACAAGGAGACAACATAACCGCTTAAAATATGTTGGTGGTACTAAATATATTGGAAGATGGAGAAGAAGAGGTATTAGACCAAGAAACTCACAGATTAGTAGTGGGCTTTGAAAAGGGAAGAAGCAAGATGTATTTAAAGATAAAATGATCAAGGAAGACAAGTAAAATTTAGATGAAGATGTTGATAAGATGTGGAATGGAATGGCCAATTGTATAGAGAGGCTAAAGACATACTTAGGAAATCTAAAGGATGTTGGTGACCGACTAAGGAGACTTGGTGGTGGTCTAGGGAGGTTCAAGTAACAATTAGATTAGAGATAGAGAGATGGAAGTCAACCTAGTTGTAGAGATAATATTGCTTATGAAAATTATAAGCAGGGGAGCCTTAGTGTCTTATATGTTGGATCATCACATTGGTGAAGAGGTAAGGAGTTGGAATGTAAACTTCTCCATGGTATTGCATGATTGGGAATTGGATTCAGTGACATCCTTCTTTACCCATATTTACTCTCTAGTGCCTACCGCCGGGGGGGGGGAGGGGAGAGGGGGGTGTTGTGATAGAATGAGATGGTGTTTAAATGGGAATAGTACATTTGATGTTCACTCATTCTTTCCATGGAAGAGTATATGGTGTGTCAAAACCCCAAAGAGGGTTTCTTTCTTTATGTGGACAGCAGCTTGGGGAAAAATCCTTACCATTGATAATCTCTTTAAGAAGGGCTTATCTTTAGTAGGTTGGTGTTGCTTGTGTTGGTGTAGTAGGAAAATAGTGAGTCACTTATTGCATCACTGTGATATTATTTATGCCTTGTGGTCTGAAGTTTTCTCTATGTTTGGAGTTTGGTGGGTAATGCCTATGACAATTTCATCCTTTTTATTTGGGGGAGGAATTGGTTTGTAAAGCACTTCTCGGCAATTTGGCATTTAGTGCCATCTTGTTTAATTTGGTTAGTATGGAATTAGTGCAACTCTCGCAGGTTTTAGAATATTGAGAGATCCCTTAATCTGTTGAAATCCTTATTGCTTTGCACCTTGTTTGAATAGTCTAGGATTTGGGGTTTTACTCATTGTACCTCTGTTTTAGATTTTCACAATACCTTAGCTTTGCTTTGTTATTTTTTGGTCCTTTGTGTCATTATCATGAACATGAAGTGTTTTTATTTTTTAATAAAGCTATTCTACTTATAACAAAAAAAGAAAGAAACTTATAATGTGGCAAAGACGAAGCAAAAAAGGTTGTCCAAGAGGCTAAAGGCCGGTTTGGTACATGTGTTTAAAAACTGAAAATTGTTGTTTGAAAACATTTGTAGAAATACGTGTGGGTAAAAAAGTGTGTGGAAATGTGTTAAATGTTGTTTAAAAACTGAAAATGGTTATTTGAAAACACAAACCAAACACCCCCTAATTGTAAGGTTTATGATGAACTATGTAGCAATCTAGGGATGAATGACGGAAAAAAGAATATTTATTTTGATAAACATTTTAATGGAAGTGATAAAAAATATTGTTTGAAATGAGTAATCAATTGAGGATAAAACCGTAGGTTTGTTTGAAGAATTAGGATGACTAAGGTGAAGGACACATTGTGAATGATGAAAATGAGAAAAGTCATGGGATCGGATAATCAATTAATGAATTAAGGAATGAAGTAACATAGAGTATGACTCGGGATAGAATAGAATGGTTGAAAAGCATATATGTGGTCAATCCTGACTGACCTATTTAGGATTCATAGCTGACCCTAAAATTTTTGGAACTAAGTTTGTTGTTGTTATTGATGTATTGTAATAAGTTAGAAGTCCTGAATAATGTATGTTTTGAAGATGTCAGCTAACTTCGTTTTAGATTCTCGTGGTGTCATATTTGAGATAAAGAGAGGGTTACCCCGCTTTATGTAACCCATCTTTAAAGATAATTAATAACAAATAATTAATGTGTTCAGTCCTTAGTGCCCATTCTTGGAAAATTAGATTCACCCCTCTGCTATGTGGACTGCTAGGTGTAAATTTTTTGTTTATTTGATGTTTTTATGGTTCTTATGTGCTTATCATTCTTTGTGATGGATTATTTTCCATGGATGAGACTCTTTTTCATGGATGAGACTCTTTAATTCACCTTTGTCATGTGAAATACATTATTTTACTGGATCTTAGATGGTCACCAAGTTGTACATGACTTCTGTAATTTCCATCACTATACTATTTCATTAAGTAATAAAAATTTTAAGTATAAAATATTTTATATGCAGAATGATTATATTATGTGTGCAAGGTATCATTGGTGTTAAATTCTATTCTTGCTTCTAATTTTAAAAAAAAAAAAAAAATCTTACAAGCTACAGTGTTGTTTTAAATATTTATGTGAAGTTATTATAATCATATCCATTGCCCTTACTTACCCTTATTTAATCTTTTTGCTGATATTGAAGGGAACCTTGAGAGATCTTTCAAAAGCTGGAAGGACTATTTCTTTTGACCAAAATGAACCTGTACGTATTTTGATCTATGATTATTATAAAAAACAAATTTTGATCTGTGTTTACTTTCCCTATATTTCTTTTTTTTTTGATAAGTAATAAGACTTTTATTGAAAAAAGTTGAACATCATGTTCACGATGGTGAACACTTTGAACAATGAAACAAATACAAGAAGATCAAGAGCTAAAGGAAATAGAAACTAAAAAATCAGCTACAGCAGTACAGTTCATACACCCCCAAATACGAGCCCAAAGAAACAGAGTATGAAAAAGTAAACATTTTAATGTTCCAAAGTTCTTGCTTTGCCTTCAAAAATGCGGGCATTACGTTCCTGCCAGACTAACCACATTAAACATGCCGGGACCATGTTCCAAATGATAGAAAGATGCTTTCCAAACCAGTTTCTCCAAATAAAGAAAAAAGATTTCACTGACCTTGGCATTACCCATTGAATCCCAAACACTGCAAAAACTTCACACCATAAGACATGAGAGAACTTACAATGAAGAAGAAGGTGGTCCACTGATTCCCCATTGCAACAACACAAGCAACACCTATTTACCAAAAACTGACCTTTCTTAATAAGGTTGTCAATGGTGAGTATCCCATCATTAGCTGTTGTCCATAAGAAGAAAGACACTCGTCTAGGCACCTTAGTACGCCATATACCCTCCCAAGGAAAGGCATCAGTGGTAGGACTAGCTAATAGCTTATAAAAAGAGCGCACATCAAAAGCACCAGATGTAGTCAATCTCCAGACCAGCTGATCATCCCCCTCACCCCTTGGCATAGACGAATAAATAAACTCAAAGAATGAGTAGACAGTGGTTGCTTGCCAATCCTGAGGACCATGACGGAACAATAAATTCCAGCTCCTACCACCTTCTGAATTTGAAACAACCAAGTCAGAGACCCATGCTTCTTTGGAAATAGAGCAATCATACATGGAAGGGAAGAGTTCCTTCAAAGGAGTAGGCCCACACCATGGGTCATGCCAAAAACTAACACGGTTACCCTCCCCCACATTATACAAAATTTGGCTAAAAAACTTCTCTGTTCCTTCTTTAATACTCCTCCACATCCCACACCCGTGAGCACCTCTTACCCCTCTAGTGCACCAGCCTCCTCTTGCCTTTCCATATTTGTTTGATATAACCTGATGCCATAATCTATGATTTTCTTTCCCAAACTGCCACAACCACTTCCCAAGCAAAGCCTTGTTAAACAGCCCAACTCTCCAGATTCCCAAGCCACCACATTCAACTGGCAAGCATACCTTATCCCAAGCAACTAAAGGATATTTAAAAATATCCTTTGAGGCCCCCCAAAGGAAATTCCTCTGAATTCTTTCAATTCTTGTAGCCACAGCCTGAGGGGATAGTAAACAATGATAAAAAGTAGGTGGGAAGACTCGATAGGGTACTTTTTAACAAAATAAGCCTACCTCCTTTCGACAAATACAGTCTTTTCCAACCAGCCAGCCGTTTCTCCATCTTTTCAATAATAGGATTCCAAATTGATGAATCCTTATAGTGTGCCCCAAGAGGCATGCCCAAATATTTCATAGGCAGAGTGCCCACCTTGCAGCAAAGGATACGAGCCAAACCATTCAAATCCCCAACATCGCCAACAGGAACAATCTCACTCTTGCCTACATTAACTTTCAAGCCTGTAATAGCTTCAAAGAAGATCAGCACCAGCCGCACGTATAATAACTGTTCCCTAGAAGCATCACAAAACAATATAGTATCATCAGCAAAAAGAAGGTGAGAAATATGGATACCCCCATGTCTATGCGACCCCGCTTTAAATCCACAAAGAAAACCACCATTTTCTGTCCTTTTCAACAGTCTAGTCAACACTTCCATAATCATAAGAAATAAAAGCGGAGACAAAGGATCCCCTTGACGAAGATCATGAGAACTACCAAAAAAACCTGTTGGAGATCCATTAACCAGAACTGAGAATTTAACTGTAGAGATGCATGCCTTAATCCACCTACTCCACCTTGCCCCAAAACCCATCCTTTCCATAAGGTAAAATAGTGCATTCCAGTTCACATGATCATAAGCCTTCTCAATGTCCAGCTTTATTATAACACTAGGAATACCACTCTTCAACCTGGACATCACATACCCAAGATCTGTTCACATACCTTGAGTCGCAATGGATTGTTTGTTTAATGAAAATTTTTGTTCTTCACCATTTCACTTTATATGGACTTGATCTCAACTGGATTCTTGTATTTATAGGGTTCATTTCTGATGATAATATCTTAACTAATATAATATGTATGGAATGTCATTTCTGATGATATCCATGTTACCACAGGAAACTCCAGCTGATATTAAGCCTTCAACCATGGAACCTGAGAATTCCTATGCCAACCAGGATGAGCAGGTATAGATTCTTAGGATTAATTGTTAATCAGTGATGCATATGAGCAAAGAAAATTAATCTTCAGTGTGTGTCTGTGTGCATTTCAATTTAATTCTTAAATTTGGTAGAGTCTTGATTTCCTGTTACCCATTGTTAGCTTTGTTTACTAGTTCTTTATTTGATTGGTCTCACGTTTGGGGCTTTACTGGTAGTTTTTTTTTTAATAAGTAGCTTTACTAGTAGAAATTGTTTCCGGAGTTTATGGAGTCACTGTCTTTCTGTGCATAATACTGCTCATCTCTAATTCTTTAGACTTCTTTATTTCAATTGTAAATGAATTAGTCACTTATCAAAAAAAAAAAAAAAAAATTGTACATGAATTAGTCGTTATGCAATAAAATACTTACTTATTTTTTTAAAGAATGGTTTCTTGTTATACAAACTCGTCTCTATCTTTCTGGGCTTGCCAAATAATAAATCAAATTAAGTTGTTTAAGATGTGATGTCACATAAAAACTTTAATAGGAAAATTTCTTTCCAAGATAGTGTATTTGTTGATATGTTTTCAAGAGTGGTTCCACATAAAACATACTTTACTATATATAAAAAAAAGCAGTCTAAACCAAGGTTTCAAAATATTAATGCTCTACTGGGTCCTTCTCACCGGACTGTCCTGTGTTGGCTGCTCAGGGAAGCCTGGATGACAATAAGCCTGTACTTTTGGATCCTGAAAATCCTTCTATGAGGTCGGGTGAGCAGGTGATGTGTATTTGGAGCTGGAACAAATAGTGCATCAGTTACAGATGATCCGATGTCTGATCCTATTTCATGGACAGTATCTTCAAATCTTTCTGTGTTTTTGCATTTTTGGTTAATGATTAGTTTACTTGACTTCACAAGAGATTTTAAAGAAAAAATAAGGATTAGACAATGTAGGCTGTTTTGGAGCATTCCAGCAAGTGTTTTCAATTGGAACCTTGAGTCCTAACCGAACAAGAAGCTGTATGGTTAACATCTAGGGAAATAAAGGAAGAAAACAAACTATTACAGTATATTTAAGTAATCTGAATAAGGAGAAAAAAATTTGAAGCGTTTGAGGGATAAGATATTTTATTTTGAGCCTTGGTTTTTATTAGTCATATACCACTAAAAACTCTCTTACCTATTTGGTTCTAAGTTATAGTATTTACCAATGCCTTTGAGTAGAAAAAGGTATAAGAGCGTCCATATGCTCGGCTAGTAAAGTTTGTGTTGTCATACAAGTGTTGTGTGTGTGTGTTGTGTTTTTTTGTTGGGGGGGGGGGGGGGTCTATTAATGTAACACCGCTTAACTTTGGATTTAATAAGGTTTTTTTTTTTTGGACACCGTTTTGATTACATGTTATTTTTGCTTTGAATGTGAACGTCAAATTTTATATCAATAAGATGTTATTTAATACCCTATTCATTACTTATTAAAAAAAAAGAAAAAACCCTATTCATTATTTTAGAGTACAAAAAACTTGAACTCTAATATTTTATAGATGAGATAGTTATTGATTTATAATTATCTTGATATTTTGCAAACCTTGATTTTATTTATAAAAAAAAAAAGGACAATTGTATTCAATGATAGCTTTGTCAAAAAATCATTTGGTTAGGGTTACACAAGGTGTATATATATGTGTGTGTTTTGTGTACAAAATTGGGGATAGATGATAGATCACAAGCGTGCTCTTGATTGAAGTAAATCACAGATTTTTCAAATATAATTTATAATAACTGCTAGAGGTTCGTAGCACATGAAAAAAAGAGGTTAATAAACTCAAAAATAGTAATTTTATTTTTTGCATATCTCTAATGGATGGTGTAAATGCACAAAATTTGTAAGTTAAAATTTACCGAATCTATTTCAATTTCATATATATTTTTTTTGATAAGTAATAAGGATTCATTGATAATAAAATAAGAGACACCCAAGCACACATGGAGTATATAGGGGTGAACAAGTCAAGAACGAAAATTACAAAAGTCAAGTAAATCCAAAATAGAAAAAGGATGGTTTCTCCACACAGAGAACCAGTCAAGTAAGGTTCGGATAAAAAGAAGCTTGAGATCAGGCATAGCATGCTCAATGTCTTCAAAGCATCTACTATTCCTCTCCTTCCAAATACACCACATCTATTTCAATTTCATATATTTTTATTTAGTAAACTAGAAAACAATTTTCAATGGAGAATATGATAATAATATAAAGTTTAAACATAACATTTTCTATAATTCTTACGTGCTTTATATAAATACATAATTGTGATAGTTATGATCATAATGAAGTATATGGCAAAGATAAAAAAGCACAAGAATCGTAAATTATCCTTATTTGTGTCTTTTGATATGTGAACAAAGATTTGTTGTGTAGTGCCTCAAGAATATTATTTATTTCATAGACCAATTACTCATTTCATCCTTCAAGATCAAACGGTTATTTTGAATGATTCATATATCTTTTAGTGTGCTTTGTGCTCTTTCAAAAAGCATTAGAAAAGTGCGTGCCTCACTAAACAAGATTTGCTTTGGCCATGCAAAGTGTATAAACTTTGGAACTTTGAGCTTTGAGTTTTAAGCACATTTTTAACAAAAATAGGATAGATGTGATCAAATAGAACGTGTTAATGAGAGATGTGACCTGGAGGGTTATTAGGCTTGATAGATATGGCATTTTGTTTTGTGCACATATAAATGGTTGTTATTATCATTTACAACCTAACTGGGAATTTTGCTAACTATCATCATCATTATCATTATCATTATAATTATCATTTCAGCTTGTGGTTTTGATATCTATGATCCTTTGTAATTTCATGATCATGTTACTGTATTACTAAATTAGAGAGCCATTTATAATTAATTGTTACCTAAAAGTTGCCATTTTTGAACTTACCAAGTAAACCAAAAAAAAAAAAAGTCAATTTGAAGGTGACTGCTTATTTTAATTTAAAAAAAGTCGAAAAAATATTTTATGCAGGATTTCCTGGACGTTGCTGAAGCTGTTACCGAACATCTGTCCATCCAATTGGATAATCCATCCATTGGCCTCGATGAGCAGGTATTTCTCTCTATTAATAAAGTAATTTGAAATGATAATAGGTTCAGGACAGATTATCTTCTTGGCCTCTATATCTTTGACTATTCCTCCAGTTGTCATCATCTTTGGTGGACTCCTTTGCTTTCAAACAAATTCTTTATGTAATGTCTGTACACATGTATCTGACAATTTGTACAAAATTTGATGAAGCTTTATTGCTTGCATTCCATTAGCTAATATTGGTATCTCTAAATTAAGGTTCTGTGAGAGATCTGGATACAGTCCTAACCTTCAACACCTTTGACATGAAGTGGCACTCTAATGGCTAGTTGGGATGGAGGGGAAGTAGACTAGAGTTGGCCAAAACCTAGGAGGGGGAGAGAGGGGGAGTAGAGAGTAGAGTTGGCCAGCCTAATTTTTGGCCAACTCTACTCGCTACTCCCGCTCTCTCCCCCTCCATCCAAACTGGCCCTAAATGATTACAACTGCTTACTTGTGCTACAGATCTGAGACTTTTCCCCTTTGCACCAAACAATAATCCCTTTTGTTGCATGCAACTTATGTTTCATATAATTTAATTTAAAAATTAATTTAAAAAAAAAACCATGTACAGTTTAAATATATACTTCAGCATTAACTACTTTGTTAATGGACACTAAATTATATTAGATGCTATTTTGTTATCTCTTAGATCACTGTTTTGATGTTGGATTTCCATTATTATTGCTGGGTTAGATGTGAACTTAAGGACCATCTTGACTCTGCCTATTCCTTATTTCTTGATCCAAGGCCCAGAGGTATCTTTCAGTGTTAAATTCCCCTAATATTCCACAATAGGATCATATTATCAATTTATCTGTGTACGTATATCAATGATAAAAATTAGAATATAAATTATCAAAACATGAAAGACTTAAATCAACCAATGTAACTTTCTTCCCTTTCTCTTTTTTTTGGCCATCTGAAGAAATTTATTCGACTTTCTTGAAGGGATCCCAGTGTCATCATGGTATTATACCTTTGGAAGTTGCAACTTAATATTATATGGTTCTTACAGGAAACTCTTGATGAACTTGCAAATGCTTCTGGGACGGAATTTGAGATTCCTGAGAATTTTGATGATCAGGTATTGGTTTCTACTGCCTTGATGTTAGATTTCAAGCAACACCACATGCCCCAGCTGAGTAAAAAAAGCTTTTGTTAATTACTTAACATTTGTGAATACCTACTTACAGGTTGACATCGATGATTCCAGCATGGTGACTGACTGGCCAAGGAGTTGAAGAAAATGCAGTGTGCCCATAATATGATCTCTAGTAAGTGCATATGGTCTTTGCTTGACCGGGTTGCTGGTGCATTGATGTTTTCAACTGACATTAGATATCCCAGATATGTTTTATGTTCATAGACAGATTGCCCTTGTGGATGCGAGTTGTACAACACAGATTTTACTTGTGAGTCGCTGTACATCATATTGAAATCATATAATGTGAATAAGCTGTTCCTTTTTCCTTCTCTTTTGCCTCTCTCATATGATGGAACTCTAGATATCTTTGGCTCTGTTATTGGTCAAGATTTTTGTTAATTTATTTTTATTTTCTGAATGGTCAATATGTTATTTATTTTTTTGAAGAATGGTCAATATGTCTTTGGTTGAACTGTAAAGAAAATGTGCTTCTAGCTTTCTGCCTACCTTCTAATTTAGCTGGTGCAAATGATGAGTAAAATAACTGGTCTAATGGGCTTTTGGCTTTCCTACTATATAAACATGAAGCAGCCGAATGGGTCAACTTTAATTTGTAGTCATCCTTCGATAATGAAAGTTTCAACTTGTATTCTTCCAGGAGGTAGCTCAGTTATCAGAGCTGTTTGTAGTCATCCTAAACACATGCAAACACAAAATAGCATACATGTAAAATTCTTTTTAAAAAAATCACTGTCCTATTGCTAGAGTTGGTGATGAATCTCACACTAACTTCAAGGTAACCTTCCCAACCTAAGGCCACATAAAGACAAACCAATAAGTTTGTGCTTGGATTTTTTTTAGGACTTGTTAGCTTATTCGCTCATGTATAGTTTTTTAAAACCTTATTTTTGAAGGTATAATTATACTTTTGCCAACTTTTAGCAAATAGGCTTGTTGGGTGGGTGATTTTTAAAAGGTGTTTCTAACACTTGCAAACAAAATCCTATGGAATTCACTAAAAAGAATTGGTTAGGAGCTGGAATGTAAACTTTTACAGGGTGTTTCTTGATTGGGAAATGGATTCAGTTACTTCTTTCTTAACCCATATTTGCTCTTAGGTGCCTAAGGTGGAGTGGGGATAGGATGAGATGGTGTTTAAATGGGGACGGTTACATTGATGTTCACCCTTTCTACAAGGCTATTCGAGGTACAGATGGTAATCCTTTCCCTAAGAACAGTACATGATGTATTAAGGCTCCAAAGAGGGCTTCTTTTTTTATGTGGACAAATTCATTACTATTGATAATCTCATTAAGAAGACCTTATCTTTAGTAGGTTGGTGTTGCTTGTGCTGGTGTAGTGGGGAAACTGTGAGTCGCTTTGTGATGTTTACTTATGCCTTGTGGTGTGAAGTTTTCTCTATGTTTGGAGTTTAGTAGGTGCCTATGACAGTTCCATCCTTTGTATTTGGGCGGAGGAATTGGTTTGGAAAGCAAATTGGAATTTAGTGCTGTATTGTTTGATTTAGTTAATATGGAAGAAGCGTAACTCTCGTGCGTTTCAAAATATTGAGAGGTCCCTTGATTAGATGAAATTGCATTGCTTTACACCTTGTTTGAATGGTCAAAGGGTTCGGGGATTTTCTCATTGTACCTCTGTTTTTGAGAGTTAAAACTCTCTTACCTTTTCTTTGAAATTTTTTGGACTCTTTGGGTTCATTTGAACTTGAAGTTACAACAAATCTATTCTACTAAGGAAAAAAAGAAAAAGGCTTGGCCCATTGTTTTTGAAAACTCATCTCAAAAACTGTGTACCAAAAACAGTATAGATGAGTTTTTAGAGAACACCTTTCATTGTCAATGTTTTCATCCTCCAAATAAGGGTGTGGAAAACTTGTAATAAAAATCCCAAAATAGAAGCATATTGCCAGACAAGTTTTTAGGGGGAAAACACAAGCAATTTTGAAACTAATTGGGGGTGTTTGGTTTATGTTTTCAAACAATCATTTTCAGTTTTTAAACAACATTTCACGTATTTCAATACATTTTTTTATCCGCACGTATTTCCACAAATGTTTTTAAATAACAATTTTCAGTTTTTAAACACACATACCAAATGGGCACTTAAATTCTCAAAGCACAATTTTTCAGTGTTTTTTTATAAAACTTGCTAAAATTGCTACCAAATAGCACATTTGGCAAATAAATAAATAAGCTATTCAGCATAAAATTAATCCAAAATAAAACTTAGAAAGCCTAAATATTTGCCAATATAAGTAGCCCTACTTAATACCAAGAATGCCCCTAATGTTAATGCTCTGACTCCTTCGAGTGCATTGGGGAAAAACAATTTTGAACTCTGAGACTAGTTTTTTGTCAATACATCTCACATAAATGACCTAAAACGTCCTAAATTGCCACATTATTCTAAGAGTAGTACCAGTTGAAAGAACCAGATTGTTCGCAAAATAAAAGATGAGAAAAAGGATTCGATTGAGAAGCTTTAAACTTTAAAGGGCTTCCAAGTTCCTTGTTGCTATAACATTGGCTCAATATGCTATTAGGGGAGATTGTCATATGGTTTTGCTTGAGGAAATACCACACTCAATCAAACTGCCTATTTTCTATATATATATATATATATATATATATAAATAAGGTCACACCAAACACATTATTGCAAACATTTTTTTATGGTTGAGATTCTTATTTGATAGCAGTAAGGCTCTGTTTTTGTTTTTGTTCAATAATTGACTTTGTAATAGATACAATGGCTAACATTGTTATCAAATAACAGTCAGACCAAACACATTTTGTTGCATTACTATGGATCACTATTTTAACAAACATTGTCATCAAATAATAGTTCAAATTTCAAAAGGCAAAATCTATAGTTCACAAGGAACATGCAATCAGTTAATAGTACAACTTACAGCATGACGCCTTTGGTAAGATTTATATAAAGAAAAAAGAACAAAGAAATCAAGTATAACATGCATTTTGCTTCACATCATTTTAGATAAATATTTCCAGTCTTCCTCCTTCGTGCTGATGTACAGATTTCAAGTATAGAGAAAAAAGTTGGAATGTCCTCAAATGATTTACTGGTTTATGTGCAGCCAGAGTTGGTACATGAACATATGAAAGGCATCAAATTTGACTGGAGATTTATGCCAGACAAAGTGGGATTGGACCTGATTCACAAAGAAGACGAATTTTAAAATATAAGTCAGTTTGTAATTCTAGGTCTGAATCATTTCAAGGAGAATATATCATTTCTTACATTTCTGAGAAGCATTTTCCAGATTTAACTTTCTCAAGCTGTGAATACTAGAACCTCACATTGCTTTAAGTTAAGACAGTCTTGCGTGTTGTGATAGTAAACAAACTAGTAAACTCAACTTTAAGTTACTAAGTTGAGTGAAAAAGGGAAATTAAAGATCATTTTAGCCAATATGCATTCTAGAAATCAGTGTTTGAAACATCAATTGTCTTTAGAGAACTAAGAAAAAGATAATATCGTAATGCATGACACGACGTTCATATCAATTGTCTTTCATTTATAGACTTTTTATACCAACATCAAAATTTTATAATTTTCTAGAGCAACTCAACATGCTAGGATACCTTTTTTTAAGAAAAATAAAAAAGTAAAATGAAGATCAGATCAAGACACCAGAGTATGATGCTTTTTCAACAGGGGAGAAAGTCAGAACATTATTTACCTTGCGTAAGTTGCTAAACAATTTGATTAATGTTTCATCTTCTATGTCTTTAACAATTTCCTGCAGCTGATCCTGTATATTATTCACAAGAACATCTCCCTCGGAGTCTATTACAGAAAATTTCGTCCAATCAAGTGTGTTATTGAATGGCAATTCATGGTAGCTCAACGAGACAACTGCAAGAGACACACAAACTTCTTAGAAAAGCAATTAGAAGAGATCATGTTGGAAAAATAAAAGTAAATATGGTCTTAAAAGAAAGAAGATTAAAAGCATAATACACTCCATAGGATTAGTCTAGAATCACTTCATAAGTCTCGGGGAAGATGATATTACCAGGAATACAGTTCTCAACTATCGCTTCCGCTAAACAGGCATAATAATAGTATAGGGCTATAGAGCATGAGCAGACGTCTATTTTAAGATCCTTCAAAATTTTGGATGCAACTATTCTTTCCCTGCAATATGAAACACATTATTTGTGTGGAAGATTTAAAGGTACATAGAAATAGAAACTTGTACAACCAAAACTGACTATGCTGGATGATGTATGCAATATTAGCCAAAGAAATGAAGTAAATGCCAAAACAATGCCCTTAAAAGAGTTCAAGACCATGCAGCAGCTAACTACATCTTAATGTCCCATGAGAAATTGGCAGAACAAGTGCTAGAAAAGGATTTTATTCCCCAATTAATACGATGTCCGACAATTTTCCAATAGGGAAAAGAAATATTTGCTAGGCATAAAAAGAAAAAGAAAAAGAAGTGGGGTAGAAGTCCGAGAGGGAAAAAAACAACCCTTTAATGTAGCAGATGAAGAACTAAATGAAACAACCATGCTTAGAACATGTGTATTTTTGAAAAAAGAGATTTTTTTTTTCTTGATTATATTAGCTATATACCTATCTATAAAATCATATCCAGAACTCAAATTGAAATCTGCTGGGTAGATATCATATCCAAGAGGTGGGAGAAACATATCCATGGACGGATTAAATTGCCTAATATCCTGAGTTGCACACAGAACTCGAATTGCATTATTCAGTAATGGAACATCTATGGATTCGTGGCAATGCACAAAAAAGTGATCAGCTCCTTGGCTTCGATTCCAATAAGGGTGTTCTTGGATCAAGCTTTGGACATAATTCTGGACTACAATTTCCATTTCTTCATAGCTAGGTTCCTGCATTCCACAAGAAAGTAAATTATCAAAATGGTTCTGTTCTTGGATAATATCAAGAATCACTTTTAACACATAGAAAGAGCAAAGTGATCCTATTCATTGAAAGAAAATAGACAAATACATTCAAAGATTATAAACTAAATCATTATAGATACCTCAGACAGCATTAGATGGGTGCGAATTGGAATAAAGAAGAGCTGAGCCTGCTTAGGATCAGTGGTGAGGAAGGTGCTCTTATTGATATTACTGAAGAAGTAGCCCTCGTCTCTGTACTCCCATGTGAAGCTATCAGGATCAGTGGTGGGGAAGGGAAACTTGTAGTACTTGTTGAGGACATCATCTCGGTACATATACACCTTGAATTTGCTTTCCATTTCTTTGTAAGTCGATGAAAAATCAACCAGGTAGTTCGAATCCTCATCCCATTCAGCTTTCTTGTAATCGTGGCTGCCAGTTGGAGTTGGAGCAGGGTAAGGGGGACCAGAGATGAAGTCCACGTCTTCATGCTTCGGTAAGAAAACATTGAAAGGTGGTTGAAAATCGCTCAAGAAAGGGTCGCGGTTGACGGAGTAGTGCGGCAGAGTCAGCCATGCAATGTTAAGTATTGCAGCGCCGAGAAAAACTGAAATATATAAAAAGCAGCGCGGGGAAAGATTGGGAATGGGAATGCCTAGGAAAATTCTGGCCATGGTTGGGTTTTTCTTTCTTTCTTACTTTCTTGGAGGTTGGATTTTCTCTAGAGCGGGAAAAGGAAAACCAAGTTGGTTTCTTGGGAAGGAAGTGAGGAAGGTCGGTAAGTTAGTTAGAGGGAGCTGTAGAAGTTAATTGGTTTTATATATAGACTATAGAGAGAGATTTAGAGGCCTGGTTCAATGTGATTAAGAGAGGGAAAATCAGCGGGTAATATCTGTTAAACCCAGTGTGACACTACTGCATAATAGTAAAAAAATTAATCAATTAAATATTCGTTAGTGTAACACCAATATCATGTAAGTTCCAAGTATCCAACACCAAAAATGTACGCAAAGTTCTAAATTAACAAATCTGTCATTGGCTACCAAAGGAAAATCATCCCAATTACAAAGTTACAAAGAGTTTACAAACGTTTCAATTGTATTAAGATAATGAAAAATGTCAACCCTTTCAAAACCATTACAACTTGATCAATAGGGTTGGATAGTCCTAATCTCACCATAGAGAGACATAATCAATCAATCAATATTATTATCAATATATATATATATATATATATATATATATAAGAGCCCTCATGCTAGAGAGCATGAGGTTCTACCAACTAGCACCCTTCTTTGATAACTCATCCAAAATTTTTTTTTCAACTTCCACCTCATCTTTTAACACTACTCCTCTGACTCCTCTTTCTCTTTCTCAACTCTTGTCCATCAATTCAATCGGCTATCCAGAATTCAGACCCTTCAATTGTCCGTCCCTTGCAATTTCCATCTCTTTTCTTCTTTACAAAACTATGTCTTAGTATACTTCCGACCTATACTAAATCACTAATATAAATGCTCACAATTTTCAAAGCAACTCTTTATTAGTTACAAATGCTCTCAGCAATCCACTGGAAAATACATCAAGTTTTGGCCATCTCAATTAGGGTGCAAAGCTTGCTGCATCAAATTTACGAGAATGGAAGTCTGAGCATGTCAAGCGTTAAGTTAACTAGGCTGCACTGTTTCTGGATAGTTCTTCCATTTGGTTCAGGGATGTGCCTGATTGTATTGCTAATATTGCTGAAGCTGAGTCTAATGCCCATCTGTAATTATCTCTTTTCTTCAATGCAATGAATATTTGTCTTCTTCTCAATTTTGTTTTTCAAAAGGACTAAATTGCAGTTACAGTATGCCCTCTTACCATAACTTCTTTTAACTTTTAAGTTTCTCCTTTTATGTTGAATTTTTTTTTTCCTTTCTAAAATCTTTAGTTTGCCAATGCCATTGCTAAATTTGCATGATTAATCACAAGTACACTATAGTGGTAATTCTAAAACGTTTCTTTAGTAATCAGGGTTTTATAACTTAGTAGGTTGGTGTTACTTGTGTTGGTGTAGTGGAGAAACTGAGTCACTTATTGCTTCACTGTGATGTTAGTTATGCCTTGTGGTGTGAAGTCTTCCCTATGTCTGGAGTCCAGTGGATAATGCCTATGACACTTTCATCAGTTTTGAATTGGTGACAGAATTAGTTTTGAAAGCACTCCTCGATAGTTTGGAATTCAGTGACATCTTGTTTGATGTGTTTAGTATGGAAGGAGTGCAAGTCTTGTACGTTTCAAAACATTGAGAGGTTCCTTGATTAGATGAAATTGTCACTGCTTCACACCTTGTTTGAATGGTCTTAGGTTTGGCCCGTTTGGGGTTTTTACTCATTGTACCTCTGTTTTTGAGTTTCACAACTCTCTTAGCTTTTCTTTGTAATTTTTTGAATTCTGTGTTCATCATTATAAATATGAAGTGTTTTTATTTACATTAAATCTATTCCACTAACTCAAAATATAAAAAAAAAAGGGTTTTGACCATTGTTTTTGTAAACTCATTTTAAAAATTATGTCCCAAAAACACTGTGCAGATGAGTTTTTGGAGGACACCCATTTTGTGTTTCAGTATCAATGTTTTCTTTTCCAAATAAGGCTGTGGCAAACTTGTAAGAAAAAATCCAAAACAGAAACATATTGCCAAATAAGTTTTTAGGGGGGGAACTCTATAAAAAAAAATTTTCGAGAATAAATTCCCAAAGCACAGTTTTTCAGTGATTTTTAGAACGTTTTCTAAGAATTACCAAATAGCACATTTGGAAAATAAATAAAAAAGCTTTTCAGCATAAAACTAATCCAAAATCACACTAAGAAAGCCTAAATATTTTCCAATATAAGTAGCCCTCCTTAATACCAAGAATGCCACTAAGAAAACTAATTTTGAACTTTAAGATTAGCTTTTTGTCTAGACATCTCACATAAATGACCCAAAACGTCCTAAACTGCCACATTATTCAAAGAGTAGTACAAATTAAAAGAACTAGATTGTTCTCAAAAGAAAGGATGAAAAAAAGGACTAGATTGAGAAGCTTTAAAGGGCTTCCAAGTTCCAAGTTCCAAGTTCCTTCTTGTTATAACATTGGCTCAATATGCTATTACAACATGACTCCTTTGGTAAGATTTATATGAAGAAAAAAGAAAAATGAAATCAAGCATATGTTTTTTGCTTCACATCATTTTAGATAAATATTTCCAGTCTTCCTCCTTCATGCTGATGCACAGATTTCAAGTATAGAGAAAAAAGTTGGAATGTCTTCCAATGATTTACTGGTTTATGCGCAGCCAGAGTTCGTACATGAACATATGAAAAGCATCGAATTTGACTGGAGATGTACACCAGGAAAAGTGGGATTGGACCTGATTCACAAAGAAGAGGAATTTTAAAAGATAAGTCAGTTTGTAATTCTAGGTCTGTATCATTTCAAGGAGAATATATCATTTCTCACATTTCTGAGAAGCATTTTCCAGATTTAGCTTTCTCAAGCTATGAATACTAGAACCCCACATTACTTTAAGTTCGGACAGTTTTGCATGTTGTGCTAGTGTAATTGATCTAGTAACCTTTTTCTTTTTGAGCACAAATCAAACAAACCAGTAAACTCAACTTTATGTTACCAAGTTGAGTGAAAAAGGAAAATTAAAGATCATTTTAGCTAATATGCATTCTAGAAATCAGTGTTTGAAACACCAATTGTCTTTAGAGAACTAAGAAAAAGATAATATCATAATGCATGACAAGACATTCATATCAATTCTCTTTTCATTTATAGGCTTTTTTATGCCAACATCAAAATTTAATAGTTTTCTAGAGCAACACAACATGCTGGGAAAAAAATTGTTAAGAAAAAAAGTAAAATGAAGCACATAGTTAAATATAAACAAGATCAGATAAAGACATCAGAACATTATTTACCTCGTGTAAGTTGCTAAACAATTTGACTAATGTTTCATCTTCTATGTCTCTAACATTGTCCTGCAGCTGCGGGATTATATCGTCCACAGGAACATATTTCTCAGAGGCTATTACAGAAAATTTTGTCCAATCAAGAGTATTATTGAATGGCAAATCAGGGTTTCTGAACGAGACAACTGCAATTAACACACAAACTGCTTAGAAAAGCAAATAGAAGAGATCTATTGGAAAAATAAAAGTAAATCTGGTGTCAGCAGAAAGATAAAAAAAGATAAAAAGAAATGACCTTCAAAAGAAAGAAGATCAAAAGCATAATACATGCCATAAGCTTATTCTACAATCACTTCATAAGCATAATGTGAATATGAAACTAAAGCTTATGTAATGAGCTAAATTTCCCCAGTTGGTAGATGACATGCATAACAACAAAAAGACTATTATCATTTAGAGATTAATACTTTATTTATCTTTTAAAATTATGCAGGGTTACTTTTTGAAAGTCACAGGCCATGGGTTATTTAATCTGAAACAAAGGTAGATGCTATAATGCTATAGCTTAATTTTGGGAGGTTGTTTGGCCAACGAACTGTTTTATACTAAGTTTTACACAAATCAACCATTGCTAAAGAATTTGTGCATTCTCAAAAAGAGTTTTCAATAGAAGGAAATGATGCAATGCACAAGGACATGTCTAAGATTAATGTAAAAATTTTCACAGAGAGACAGTTAGGTTAATTTATAGAAAACCATAACATTTAAAAAAAGAGTCTTGGGGAAGATGATATTACCAGGAATACAGTTCCCAACAATCGCTTCTGTTATACAGGCAGCATAATAATAGTATAGAGCCATAGAGCATGAGCAGACGTCTATTTCAAGATCCTCCGAAATTTTTGATTTTACTAATCTTCTCCTGCAATATGAAACACATTATTTGCGTGGAAGATTTAAAGATACATAGAAATACAAACTTGTACAACCACTAAGCTGGATGATGTATGCAATATTAGCCAAAGAAATAAGGTAAATGCCAAAACAATGCCCTTAATGTCCCATGAGAAATTGGCAAAACAAATTCAACGAAAGGATTTTATTCTCCAATTAATACAAAGTTTGACAATTTTCCAATAGAGAATTTTTTTTTTTTTTTGCTAGGCATAAAAAAGAAAAATAAAAAGAAAAGTGGGGTAGTTGTCCAAGAGGGGGGCAAAAACCCATGTAGCAGATGAAGAACTAAATGAAACAACCATGCTTAGAACATGTGTACCACTGAAAAAAGAGATTTTTTTTTTTCTTGAGTATACGAGCTATATACCTATATTCTATAAAATCATATCCAGGAGGTGGGAGAAACATATCCTTGGATCGATCAAATTCAAAAGCATGCCAAGTTGCACACAGAACTCGAATTGCATTCTTGAGTAATGGAAAATCTCTGGTTGCCAACACACCAATTTTGTGGCAGTTCACAAAAAAGTGATCAGCTCCTTGGCTTCGATTCCAATAAGGGTGTTCATTGATCAAGCTTTGGACATAATTCTGGACTACAATTGCCATTTTCTTATAGGGTCCCTGCATGCCACAAGAAAGTCCATTATCAATATGGTTCTGTTCTTGGATAATATCAAGAATCAGATTTGACACATGCATATTGTCAAAAGCAAGAGCAAAGTGATGTTATTCTTTGAAAGAAATATAGACAAATAAATACAAAGATAACAATAAATCTCAAAGATTATAAACTAAATCATTATAGATACCGTGGATTGCATTAGATGAGTGCGAATTGGAATAAAGAAGAGCTGAGCCTGCTTAGGATCAGTGGTGAGGAAGGTGCTCATATTGATATTACGGAAGAAGTAGCCCTCGTTTCTGTACTCCCATGTGAGTCTATCAGGATCAGTAGTGGGGAAGGGAAACTTGTAGTACTTGTTGAGAACATCATCTCGGTACACATACACCTTGAATTTGCTTTCCATTTCTTTGTAAGTCGATGAAAAATAAACCCGGTAGTTTGAATCCTCATCCCATTCAGCTTTCTTGTAATTGTGGCTGCCAGTTGGTGTTGGTGCAGGGTAATGGGGACTAAAGATGAAGTCTGAGTCTTCATGCTTCGAATCTTCATCCCATTCAGCTTTCTTGTAATTGTGGCTGCCAGTTGGAGTTGGTGGAGGGTAATGGGGACAAGAGATGAAGTCCGAGTCTTCATGCTTCGGTAAAGAAACATTGAAAGGTGGATGAATATCGCTCAACAAAGGGTTGTTGTTGAGGGAGTAGTACTGCACAGTTTGCACTGCGATGAAAAAGATTGCAGCGCACAGAAAAGCTGTGAGTAGTAAATGGTTGCGTGGATTCCAAATGTGAATGCCTTGGATAATCTTCTTGACCATGGTTGTTTCTTTCTTACTTTCTCTTGGAGATTGGATTTTCTCTAGAGCGGGAAAAGGAAAACAAAGTTGGTTTCTTGGAAAAGAAGTGAGGAAGGTAGGTAAGTTAGTTAGTAGGAGCTGTAGAAGTTTATTGGTCTTATATATAGGGAGAGATTTAGAGAGGGAAAATCAATGTTAGTGTTCTACTGTTAAAATCTGTTACACGCAGTGTGACACTACTGCATAACAGTAAAAATTAATTAATGTCATTCTTTTTTCTTTTTCTTTTTTTGGGGTAGGATCTTACATTCCCTTCATACAAGATCATGATCCCATGTTTATCATACACCATGAAAAATTCTTCATTGATCTAGATCATTATTTTTTTGGGATAGGATTGTAAGATATTAGGATTTTAAGATTCAGGATCATGAAAAATGATTAATTCATTTTGACAACCATGCAAGGTACAAGCTTCAGCTCGATTTCATCAAGAGACTTGAGCTTCACACAAAAAAAGAAAAAAAACTAAATTTTATTTTTTTTGTTTATAAAATTTCTATACTTGGTATTAGATCGGAATACTGAGATGTAAAAGCTATTTTAGATGTTAAGTGTTTAGAAGTCCACTTCTAGTAAGATTGGGCTAGGTTGTGCAGGGTTTTGTCCCTCAAAGTGGAAAATTGACCTCTAATAGTAGAGGAAAAAGGGTCATGAATAAATCTAAATCTAAGCTTTTTCCACGTTCCAATGAAACAAGATCAACCTCATACTCCATACTTCTGTGGTGTTGTTGGACATATATATTCATCCAAACTGCTAAGATGACAATGTCTGTGCCTGGAGTGTCAGATTAGCTTTGACTTGCACCACACTAGTTCCAAACTTTGAGCTATGCGAGATTATTGTTTTTACAATTTGTTTGTAATCAAATTAAATTCGTGATATATTTCTTTTGATATAAATTATTAAATTTTTTTGTTGTAAAGCTGAAATTTTACTCCAGCCACTCATTGCATGAATTGAAATATAATGCATGTAGCCCATGGGCATCATCTTTATTGTAAGCACCGCCATACAGCCATCTTAACAGGAATGAACAAGATGGTAGCCGAGTGTAGCAGTAGAATAGTACTGTTGTATTATCCAATAAGAAATTTTAGAATTTCCTTTCTTTTTTACATATATGTAATCTGTTAATAAGGTATGAATATTTGGTATATGATGCTTATTTTTGAGTGTGAGCTTTGAATGATTAACAGGTGGAGTTGGGAATACAAATATCCTCTATCACTTTTTGTGTTTTATTTTATACTTCACAAATTACAAATTACCATATATTCATTTGACTTTTCTTATAAAATAATCAAAGTTTAAAATGAAAAAAAAAGAAAGAAAGCTAAAATACCTTTTTGATCCCTACATTTTGGGCAATTTTCCACTTTGGTTCTCACTTTTTTTGAGTTCCTATTTTAGTCCCTAAAAATCAAAAATAATTTTCAATTTAGTCCCTACCTTTCGATTGTGAAATGGTGGTAGGGACTAAATTGAAAATGATTTTTTTATTTTTGGGACCACATAAGAAGCTCAAAAAAAAAATGGGGACTAAATTGAAAAATGACCTAAAATGTAAGGACCAAAAATGGATTTTTGCCAAAAAAAAAAAAAAATTAAACACATAACATGTCATGACTGGTGGAGCATAAAGTGGGACAGAGGTTGGTGTCTATTTCCATTAATAGACCATTTAGCAAATTTTTATTTTTTTTCATATTTGATTTGATGTTAGATGCGGTTTTGTGTTCTATGGCTAAAGTGTGTTCCTTGTTATTGAATATTCACTTCATTTCTTGAATGAAAAATTCTAGGACTACAAGTAATTTTACATCCATTTTTATAACTATCCAATGTGATTGATGGTGAGTAGCGGGAAAAAATTATGAGTCCATATGAAAGTGGCAGGCAATTTAGTGATAGTTTGCACTTAGGATAATTGTGAAAATGTATGTGAAATTGGTTGAGGTCTTAGAATAACTCTTTGATTCTTTGGTACTTCTTTTCAAACACCGGCCTCTCTCTCTCTCTCTCTCTCTCTCTCTCTCTCTCTCTCTCTCTCTCTCTCTCTCTCTCTCTCTCTCTCTCTGCCTTTAATTATATATAGATAGCTGTCCTAGGATGGTCATCACTCATCATTCATCAATAGAGCACCTAAGCATGCGGTTATTGGGAATTGCATACTAACAAAAATTTAGGTAAGTTTTACTTGTGATTAATCAAACTATTAAAAACATTTTCTTTCATTAGTGGAATTAATTTTGGAAAAAATTGAAAAACGACTTATTTATGAAAAAAAATTCTTAACTGATAAACAAAAATTTAATGAATATGAGAATGTTTTATGGGTTTTCTTAAATAAGATATCATTTAATATACTCATGAATGACTTTTTATATATCATATATTGCTGTCAATTCTTAAACCCAAAAAAAAAAAAAAAAAAAAAAAAATCATATTGGTCTCAAGCACAATATATATACTCTTGAAGTCAAATCATATTGATGCACAATAGTTTTAAAACTTGCTTAAAAATGCTGAGCCACAAATCATTGTGCATTTGTACCTCTTGAAGTGTCTTAGCAGTTGGATCAACAAATCATGTATCACTAATGGAAACATTTCATCAATGTTAACATTCTACAGGTAACAGAAATATTCATCTGTTTGATGTGAGCAGAAAGAATTTGAATGGCGAGAAACATGCAGTCAAGTAATGTTGAAAGATGAATGGATTTATGAATTAATCGCGTCGCCAGAGTTCGTACATGACCATATGAAAAGCATCAAATCTGACTGGAGGTGTATTCCATTTAAAGTGCTTTTGTACCTGATTCACAAAGAAGGAAATTTTACAGGATAAGTTAGTTTGTAATCCTAGGTCTAAAAAATTTCTAGGAGATTATATAATTTCTCACATTGATGTGAAGAGTTTTTTAGATTTAACTTTCTCAAGCTGTGAACACTAGGAACTCACATCACTTCAAGTTAGGATAATCTTGCATGTTATGATAATGTAACATTTTCTTTTGGGAACAAAGATAATGCTGTAATGCATGACACTGTAGTGTAATTTATGTAATGCATTACATTCATATTGATTGTAATTTAATTTATCTAGTTTCTTGTACCATAAACAAAATTTAATGACTAAGGAACCAACACTTCTAGAGCAACACATAATGTAAAATTTAAAATTTAAAATGAAGTAGATCAGATCAAGAAAGAAAATCAAGATGTTCTTTCGGTGGGGGAAGAAGTTAGAGCATTATTTACCTTGAGTAAATTGTTATGCAATTTGGTGAAGGTCTGATTGTCTATGTCCTTAACGGTGTACTGCTGATTGTCTTTGTCCTTAACGATGTACTGTAG
The DNA here is from genome assembly GCA_030820535.1 of Quercus parvula. Classification (NCBI taxonomy): domain Eukaryota; kingdom Viridiplantae; phylum Streptophyta; class Magnoliopsida; order Fagales; family Fagaceae; genus Quercus; species Quercus parvula. Next base: position 31,814,447 of record JAUAME010000006.1, on the reverse strand, counting down.
GAGGTCTTCATTCCTGGTGACTGTTACAGAAAATTTTGTCCAATCTAGAGTATCTTTGAATGGCAAATCTAGTTCGCTTAGCGACACAACTGCAGAGTGGCACATAATGTAATTCAAAAAGCAATAAGAAGAGAATCGTCTTGAAAATGATAAAAGAAAGAAAAAAAGAATCTGGGCTTTAAAAGAAGAAATCAAAAGGATAATAGATGTTGTAATCCCATCCAATGATCACTTCAAAACCAAAAGATATACCATAATGTGAAGAGAAAACTGAGCTTGCGACAGGCTTGCATTGGGGATATAAGATGCATTAGAATTATATGCATTAGAAACAAAAGACTCTTAGCACTGTGAGATGCATATTTTATTAATCTTTAAAGCTATTCTAGGCTATTTCCTGAAAGTCACAGGCCATAAGTAAGGTTTTTTTCACCTAGCTAAGGCTCGGAAACCTTAATGTATTGTATGCCTATTTGAGGAATATTCTGTATTTAAAAGCACAAACTTTCTGCACTAGCAGTGGAATGTCCTATTGGAAGTTGGTAAGGCTTCACACAGTCACACATATTCTTCACCATTGCAGTAAAAAAATAAAATAAAAAAATGCTTAGGGAAAGATGATTTTACCAGGAACACATCCGTCAAGGATCGATACTGCAATACAGGTGGTAAAAAATTGGGATTTAAGGCACGGGCATAATTTCTTATTAAGTTCTGCATCATCCTCCGAATGATCAATTCTGCTATACACCAGCAATAAATTCTAAGAGGCAGCAATGTTTCCAACAACGAAATATATGAAACACATTCTTTGTGTGGAAAGTTATAAAGCTACAAAGATTAAAAATAATTGTACAACAAAAAATGATTTAAGCGAAAATCATTCAAAGAATAAAAGTAAAATTCTAAAACATATCCCTTAAAAGAATTCAAGACAAAAAAAAAAAAAAAAAAAAAAAATCTAACTACATGCTAATGTCCTAAGAAAATTCTAATAGCTTTATGAGAGTATTTTATGGAAGTTACCGGTTTCTGTTTGCAATGTCTTTTCCAGAAGGTGGATGATGACTGAATGGTTGAAGTTTTTGAGCTGGTAGGATAGAATCTTTGGATGGTGTAAATTTTGAAGCAAACCGAGATGCACACACAACTTGAGTTGCATTCTCGAGTAATGGTAATCCATTGGCAGCAATCACACCAATGCCATGGCAATTCACAAAAAAGTGATCTTCGTTTGGATTGCAATAATGGTATTTTGAGATTAAGCTCTGGACATATTTCTGGGCTACAATGGCCATTTTCTGAAATGATACTCTCTGCATGCCACAAGATGTACACAAATTGATGTTATTCTTTGCAAGAATATAGATAAATTATAGCAAACCCGAAATGATATTCACAAATTATAGCTCATTGTTTATACCTTGCCCTGCATTCGGTAGGTGGAAATGGGGATAAATTTGAGGTGAGCCTCATGAGGAACAGTGGTCAGGAACTGACTCTCATTGAGATTCTTGAAGAAGAAGCCCTCATTCGAGTACTTCCCCATGAGCTTTCTTGGCGATTGGTAGTACATGTCAAGATCGTCATCTGGGTACATATAGATCTTGAACTCCCTCTCCATTTGCTCGTATTCATGCAAGAATTCCTCTGAAATGTAAAGCTCATCATCTGACACAATATACATAGGAGGGTCTGCTCCATTATCTTTCTTGGAAGGTGCAGGTTGTGGGGTGGTGGAGATGAAGCCTGAGGTGAAGCTTTGACTTTGCCAGCGATATATGTAGACGTAAAGGCAGGTGTGCAAAATGGCAAAGATTACTATGGCAACGAGAAACAAAACACAAACGTGTTTCTTGGTGCGTGACTCAGAAGAGTTGTTGTGAGCCTGTGACTGTGACTGTGACTGTGACTGGAATGGATTGTGACGAGTGTGGCGGTTTCTAATGTTTTCCATTGTTTCTTTCTTGGATGTTTGATTTTCTTGGAGCGGGAAAACGAAGTGTGTTTCTTTGGGAAGAGAGGAAGGTAGCTAAGTTCGTTAGTGAGAGTAGGAGAAGTGGTCTAATAATGCAATCTGGACCCATGATATTAACAAAACTAAAAGTGAATGTATTCATTACGTAACGAACTAACACTTCCTATATTCGCATGTCAGTATTTTGAGATATATCAGTGTCAGTCTTCTCTACTTGTGAGGCTCAATCGGTCGGTATGCAGTCCAGGCAACAAATTCAACAGTTTGAATATATAAAATATTTTCCTATTGTGAATGGCCTTGTTAGAATAGGGGTCTCCCGTAGTGGTTCTTCCTTTGGAGTCTTATTTCTTATTCAATTTTCTACTTGGTCAATGGTCACCAAATCACAATGTTCACTGTCTTATGTTTATTTCTTTTTTATCAGGAGATTTACTGGTTCTGTGTCTTAAATTACAATAATAAAATTGTTATCACATAATTATATAATTGGAACTTAATTTATAATTTTTCTGTATAATTAATTAGGGTGTGCAAACAAGATGGTTTAAATATGTATCAAAGCGTAGGTACACTCTGTAAGGAAGTAGATTCTTGAGTGTAATCCTTGACTCGTACGACCATGGATAATTATCAGTTTCTTAATGCACCTGCACCCATTATCTCAAGAAGATTAAGATGAAAATGATGACCTTCTTCAGGGCATTACGTATGTAGTGCCCATTAGTTAAAAAATTCAATTAAAGAAAATTTTTATGAGAAAAAAAAAAAAAAAATAATATTTTGACATCTTTTTTCATTTCTCATAAAAGTGATGTCAAAGCTTTCCTAAAATGAATTCTTAACTAGTGCTTTAAGGGTATTCGTTAGCATGATCCAAGATTTATTAAAGAACATGACTCTTTAATCATTTGTGTGAACAGAAAAGCCTTGAATTTCACATAGTTAACTCATCGGGAATGACAAATTCAATGTGTGAAATTAGACTAGGCTTATTTGAAAGCGCGAGAAGATCTCTTGATTTAATTTATCTTTTCCACTTCACTAATCCTTTGATCTTCAAATGCAATTTTTTTGGCAAGTGCTCCCTCCAACTTATTACCTTCTTGAATTAAGTAATAGCAAACTTAACCTTAAAATACTAACTTGACGTTAAAATATATTTTCTATAGAAACGTTGGTGAAGTAGCACCATCCACAAAGTGGGTATTATAATTTTCCACTTCGAGGGACAAAGCCTACACTATCAAATTCTGCATCATCCTCCGAATGGTCTGCCAATGTAACTTTTATTTTCCTGCAATATGCACCAATTAACTTTAACAAAAAGATGTGTACCTCTGATGAAAGAAAAAAAAAGAGACTTCTTATCTTAATTGTCTAATTGCTAGATTTATAGAGCAGTTGAAGGAAGTTACCTGTTTGATATGACAATATTTCCAGGAGGTCGATGAGTGAATGGTTGAACTTCTTGACCTGGGAGGACAATATCCTTTGATTGGTTTGAATTCCAAACCATCCAAAGATTCACACGCGACTTGAATTGCATTCGTATGGTAGCTTTCCAGCAAATGTCATCGCAATTCACAATAAAGTGGTTGGCACCTTGGGTTCGATTCCAATAAGGGTGCTTTGAGATTAAGCTCTGGACAAAATCTTGGACTAAAATGGCCATTTTCTCATTACATGGTCCATGCAAGCCACAAGAAGTTATTCTTTGGAAGAATATAGATAAATACATGGCCAAAATGGGAAATTAACACTGATTTTCAAACAATATAATTAGTAAGCACTGTTTTCAAACTATATTTTTTACTAGCATCTCGAGTTTAAGAGACTCGATTTAGGGCCTATAAATCGAGTCTCAAAGACTCAATTTTCATAGTTTGATCATGTTTGATGTGACATTTTTTCCATGTGACGACTACCTAGAAATCGAGTCTCTAAGACTCGATTGATAAGCCATCTTGCTTTTTAAGTGCGTGTGCGTTTTAAGTGCGTGTGCATGATTATTGGTACAATTTAAATATGAGTACAGAGAGGAAAATAAAAGGAGATCATCGGAAATAGTACAACCCCACAGCCAGCCAGACCATGCCACGCGACCTAGGCTGCGTGACCTTGGGTCGTAGTACCTAGGCCGCGCTTTCTCCCCTATCTGATCTGGGTTTCAGACATTCTTCCATGGTCAGACATTCTTTCACAAAATTGGTGAGGTAAGTTTTCTCCTATCTAATTTGGGTGTCTAGATTCTTTCTCTCTCTGATCTGATTGTGCTGGGATTGTTGTGTCTCTGATCTAATTGTGCTAGGATTGTTGTGTTTCTGAGATTTCTTAAATTTTTTTTTTTTAGGTATTTTTGGGAATGGCTGAGAGACTTGAGACTTAAAATTTTTTTGGTTTATAAATCGAGTCTTAGGTGGTTGCCATGTGGAAAAAATGCCACATCAAATGTGATCAGACCATGAAAATCGAGTCTTTGAAACTCGATTTATAGCCCAAATCGAGTCTCTCATACTCGAGATGCTAGTAAAAAATATAGTTTTGAAACCATGCTTACTAATTATATTGTTTGAAAAATGGGCTCAATTCCTAATTTTGGCCTAAATACATACATAAATACAACTAAAGCAAAGGTGAGTTTGATCATACATTGTCCTTCATTTGGTGGCTGGAAATGGGGATAAAGAATAGGTGAGCCTCATCAGGGTTAGTACGTGGTGAGGAATTGACCCCCTTTGAGATTCTTGAAGAAGTAGCCCTCATTGGAGAACTTCCCCGGTGACTTGTAGTAAATATTGAGGTCTTCATCTTGGTATTCATAGATCTTGAAGTCTTTCTCCATCTGTGTATACAAGTCTATGAAAAGTGCTGGAGTGTGAAAGACATTTGACATGATAGGATAGCTTCCATTTTCTTGTTTGGAAGCATTCTGGGAAGGTACAGGCCTACAGGGTATATGAGATCATCATAGTCATAGATGAAGCCAGAGTCTTGAGGGTTATGAATGTTGAAGTATATATGGGTGTGTACTTCTTGAGAGGCATAAATATGGAAGCAAACCAAAAGGCAGGTGGGAAAAACGCCAATGATTGCTATGATGAGAATGAAAAAGAAGCTGGTGCTGTTGGGTGACTTTGAAGGGTTTTGTGACTGCAAAGGATTGTGTCTGTAACTGTGACTGCAAAGCATTGTGTGACAATGAACAATTATGATTGTGACTGAGGCAGTTTCTCGAAGGCATGGTTCTTTTCTTGGAAGGATTTTGTTTTCTTGGGATAGTTTGGAGCAAGAAAAGGAAAACCAAGCAAGTTTCTTGGGAAGCAAGCGAGTAGGGTTTTTTGGATTTGTTAGTGGGAGCTAAAGAAGTTAAATTTTCCTCTATGAGTGTGAGTCATGATAAATGTTTGGTATACCCTTAGCTTAGTAGATGTTTCTAAAACTGAGAAGGCTACGTAAGGATTTTTAGGGATAAATTCTTGAAGATTCTTAAGATTTTTGAGATAAGAATCTTAGAAATTCTAATTTCAATTTAAATTTAAATTTTTTTTTTGATATAAGATTTAAATTTTATTTTAATTTAATCTAAGTGTATATGTGTGTAAAGCTCCCTCTTAGAGATTTAAATCCCGGTTTTTGCCCCTATACCCCACAAGCACTAATTCTTGTGGAGTGATTATCGAACCAAAAGTGTACGATGGTTCAATTTAATTTGATTGCTCTTAAGAGGACCTATTTACTAAAGTGTAATTAATCGCAACCCAATCCCAATTTATAGAGGTCCATTAGATTGGAAACCCATGGGAGCCCAAATACACTGGAAAGTGGAAAGTAAGACTTCAAAATGTTGTGGGCCACAATTAAAAGAATCATTTTAACCGAATTTACCTGGTGAGGGCAGTCATATGGACCTGGTTTCCACTTGCCTTTTAATGTATTAGGTATAGGACTGGTAACCTTGTTGCACAAGTAATGTGCTTTAAAACCAACCAATAACCCGGCCCATGTGCATGTGTTTGTTTTCCTTTGTAAATATATAAACAAGTAAAAGATAAGAGTACAAATTTTGAAACAAATAAAAGGGAAATTTCCTTAAGAAAATCTTAAAATTTTAAGGAGATCTTCTCCCCAAAAAAAAAAAAAAAAATCTCTATTAGGAATTATATTTTTGTAATTGGAAGAAAAAAAAAATGAAAAAAGAAAAAGATCTGAAAAACAAAAAATGATTTTTTTTTTCTAAAAAATGTACAACAAATTTAAAAAATCCTGAAAAACGAGGGAGAAGAGAATTATTTATTCCCTAAATAAATATCAAAATAAAAAGAAAAAAAATGCAAAAATTAAAGAAGACATTTTTCTCAAAAACAAAAATTTTAGGGCCATTTCTCTTTTTAACTATATTTATGATCCATATTAAACTCAGGGATAAAGACTAATAGACGGTTCAAAAATATTGATCACACTATAAATTATACTCAAAAGCTATGATAACTTTTAAGAGAGATTATGATAAGTTATACTATACACAATACATTCTCTTAACTAATGTAGGACAATTACCCAAGTACATATGGATCATAAGTTTTACACACTACATGCAAATGACTATTCATTTCCTAAAGTCGGCCTTTTACTGCCAAGTACATATGGATCATAAGTAGAAATCATGTGCTTGAAAGCAAGTAAACATCGACAGTGGAAGCTTTTACTGCCAAATGTATATTGATTTATTGCTCTATCCAATGTTGTTTTCTTTCATATAGAATTAGGCCTCTGGGTTGTCCTTATTTAGAAGTCCGCAAGAACAAGCTCATTAGTAAAAGTATGACAGATTGATAGGTAGTTCAAAATGAATAAACTAGAATTCTAATTCTTATATATTTCCTTCTTGTCCTTTCCATATAGTATGGTTTGCTTTATGTTAAAGTATGCAAAATGGTTTTATTTTTTTGGAACTGTTAGCAGACCTTTTTTTTTTCTTTTTCTTTTTTTTTTTTGGTTTAATTTGATCTGTCCATTAGAAGTGATTTCATTCAACCTTACTCGATTCAAGCTTGGATCCAGAGCTGGCTGAAAGATATCATGGACAATTTAAAGAACTCAAAGTACTTCCTGGAGTCATTTGTCTTTATTTTGTGGTCTATTTTGACTAATAGGAACAAAGGTAAGGGAAATAGATCCTTTCCCTGCCACTAATGTGAACATGCATAGTAAAAGTTTGATTTTTATGTGCAGGGTAGCTAACAGCTCAAAAATAAAAGAAAGCCTCAACAGTAGCAAAATAGCAACTCCAGACCTTTATAAAGTTTTCCAATTGGCAACTAATCTTGCTGGAGGAGAGCTGCAAGGGTAGAAGAAAGAAATGGAGGGGATTCAAAATTTTTTTAAAATAAAAATAGAGATGGGTCCATGGCTGGTTGTTTAAGTTGGACTACAGAGGCTGAAATAGAAGTAACAAAGAGGTGGTAGAGCTGATGAAGGACATTCAGATGTTTAGGAACCAGTTGACAGATGTTCGGATTCTGACAAGTGGACAGACATCTTCTAGAAGAGCCTCAATGTTGTACTTTTTTATTCTAGTTTTATTTATGTTCCTTTGTATCAATGTATCATGGCGCAAATCCATCACCAAAGTCATACATTTTTTTAGAACAAAATATAAATCCATAAAATTTTAAGATTATATTTTTTGTTTAGAGTGAAATTCCTTAATATATATGTTAGTGATAACAAATAGTCAGGCTGTCATTTTAATCTCTCAGAATTATCTTCCATTTCGTTTAACATAGTTGAAAAATTTTTGGTCGTTGTTTTCTCACTTTCACACCTACTTTGTTTAAATAATTGAGTTGTTGACCTTACTGCAAAACCAAGGATGTGCATACCAATTTCCAATCTTAAATTTAACAAGAAATTAGTATGGTAACAAAGAATGGCAAGAAATGCTTTTTTTTTGGTCTTTTAAATGCAGAAGACATCATCTGCTTGAAAGTTCTTGCCAAAAGTGCTAGTTTTTGTTCTATCTCATGTTCGTTTTCTTCCTTTTAAAATTATACATCTCACTCCCCAAATTTTCCATAAGCATAGAAACGCCACAAAGTGAAACACACACACACACACAAAATTAGAGAGGTTAGGATCAGAAGTAGATTGAATGGAGAGGAGAGAGAAGCAGAGAATTGAGAGAGTAGAGAGGTGTAGATATGTGAGAATGAGGTCTTGCGAGAGTTTCCTCTCTTTTTCTTGACAAAATGCCCTCAGTATCACTGACATTGACATTATTAGCAATCTACCGGACTCTGTCCTCTGCCACATCCTCTCGTTTCTACCAACCCGAGATGTTATCTCCAACAAGCATTCTATCAAGTAGGTGGAGGCCTCTCTCGACTCTTATCCCAATTCTTGACTTGGGTACATACTTTGGGTGGCAGGATCAAAATCTTAGCATTATGGATATATAATGTCCAGAATTTGTACTCTCGCTAGGCCATTTCCATTACCATAAAGTAACATTTTCTGCAATAGAACAGTTTCTTAATGGGATCGTTTAGATAGTGGGAATGAAGGACATGCGGGAATATTAGAAAGCTGTGTAGGGAATATTATCATAGAAGGCTACTATTAGAAAGCTGTATAGGGAATAATATCATAGGGTTTAGATTAAGGAAGCAAGGAAATGCATGCTTTCTAAACTTTTAAATTAATAAAGATATTACAAATTTTACGAAAAGGAAAGCTTAAAAACTAGCCTAATGAGAAATGTGATAGTGTTGTTGTTTCAATAAAATAATAAATAAATGTTGAAATTTTTTTTGAATGGTGTTATAGGTATTACGTATACTAGTCGCTAACCTGTGTGATGCATGGAAAAATTACTGAGAATGAAATCTAAGAAATGCTAAGCAATTATGCAAAATACCATCAAACAATATATATATATATATATATATATATATATATATATATATATATATATATATATATATATATATATATATATAAGCAGAGATCTCATGCAGGAAAGCATAAGGTTCTTGTTGGAAAAATACATGTTTGTATCGCATATAAAACATACGCAGCAGAAAATTAACGAATCTATTTCATTCGCAATTGATAACATGTACTATATAAGTTTCAGAATTTAAGAATATGAAAGCGTACCTTGATACGGTGAAATTCAAAAACAAAAGATTAGAAGTACTTGGGAACACTTTTAATTTTTACTCCAATTCCACTTAATACCCAAGAAGTGTGATCTCTCAATCAGTTTTCATTCCTTATATGATCTTAATGAAAAACCTTATTGAAATTCTATATATTTCTCTCCTTATATATAACTGATTATCTAATTAGGCTAACATTTTGGGCCATTTCAATTGGGTTTTAGTATGTAACTTGGAGTGGGACCAAAAGGAAACAAATAATACTCTAGCTCTAATAGGCCTTGGGCTTTTTTGTCAACTCTAGACAAGTCCAAAGTTACCATTAATTATATTCAATACCATTATATGAATATAATTGTACTCAAGGCCGTATTAATAAATTATATCCCAAGACTTTATTATACCTGCAACCCCTTCATTAAAATATTCGTAGTAATATAAAGTCATAAATGTTGACTGCCACTTTGAAAATTACTACATTTTAATCCTTAAGTACCCGGTTTAATCCTTTAAGTTATTCATCATATATTTATGAAATCCAATTTCATAAATATATACTTTAGTAACTCCTTACTAAAGTGGTTGGGCCCAACACTCTGAATAACCAAACCCATTAAACTTATCTCAATGGAATATTTTATATCTCCATTAAGAGATTATGAATTCCATCTTAAGAATATATGTTCCATCAACATTAAATGTGATTGCCCAATATACTGAGGTTTTAATCGTGACTTTATATCTCATTCCTGATATATCGAAGCAACCTACACTTCAAGATCAGGTACATTATTCTCTCATGATTTAGAGTTGAAGTAAATAGAAGTCGTGAGATTTATTATTCATTTGATAGTCGATAGGAGAATAATAAATCTCACAGTAGTCTAATTCAAGATGTCTTAACTCTTAAAACATATCAACATATCAACTAGAAGTCTCCACTTCCATGATCAAGACAAATCATCTTAATTGATATGTTATAGTTTTCGCAGATGAAATGCCCAATTTCATCACTGACTACGAACTAAAATTCTGAGTTTACAAAGAACTTATGATTTATATATTCTAGAACTAAATCACATAAATCACATACTATGCATCTCATGGACTAAGATAATATCCCATTATTTCATTTATAAATAGTCTCGTATAATTAAACAATTTAATTATTTATAACATGCTAATAAATTGGATTTTAGTGCATAAACCCCAACAATCTCCCACTTGCTCTCAAAGACAATTTACCATATATCCGACACTTATCTCCCTTTAGAGTAATTTAAAGTCACTCTAAGGCAAGGTTTGGAAACAAGTTTCAGCCAAATTTATTGCATAAATTATCTTTTCTACTACTACTTCTCACATACTTATATCTCTCTAATGAGATAATACTTACGCTTAACGTGTATCTTTACCACCTAGGATGAACACATATCTTGAAGTCCAACTTCATGAATCACAATCAAACTACAAGTCAGTATTTGTACATTCAATAACCATCAAAGCCTCACTTTGGTGGACAAACATATAATCCCTCATTCTCCTAAGATATTTGAGTATATGCTTTACTCCCACTAAATTAAGTGGCCTTTGATTAAATTGATATTTGTTTACCATACCCACTGCAAAATTGATATTTAGCCCAGTATTTAGCATAGCATAAAGACTTCCTATTGATTTGTTATATGGAATCGTCTTAGTATGATTTTCCTTTTATATGTGTCAGGACTATAGTCCTTTATAAAGGAACTTCAAACTTAAAAGAAAAGAATCCTTTCTTGAAGTATTATATGCTATACTTGGCTAGAATCTAATCTATTTAAGCAGTTTAAGATAGACCTAACATCCTAATTTCTGAATTTTAATGAAGTTTAATTCTTAGGATGTGACTAATCTTTCCCAAGTACTTTATATCAAACTGGACTAGACAACAAAAAACTTTATTGATGACAATAACTCTACACCATTCTAAATGATTAGAATGTCATCAACATACATTAAGAGATTTATGATTCTATATAGCTTTTACACACATAAGGCCTTTTAATACTTGATCAAAATCAAAAAATTTGATTTCTTGATCAAAATCAAAAAATTTGATTTCTTAATCAAAGATGATATTTTATGATTCATATGCTTGCTTTAGTCCATAAATGGAATTTAAGCAACTTGCATACTAAACGCTATTGGTTCTTTGCTATGTACAAGTCTAGTTACATCATATAGATGTCTTCCTCAAGATTTCTACTAAAAGAAGCTTTCTTGATATCCATTCTCATATTTCATCCAAATGAAATATAATGGATAAGAGAATCTAGATAGAGTCAAACTTGACTATTAGTGAAAAAATCTTTTCATAGTCAAACCATTTCTTTTTGAATAAATCTTTTCACCACTAGTCTTGACTTTGAAGGTTTGCACCTTCAAATTTATCAATCTCATTTTCTTGTAGACCTATTTGAGAACAATAGGCTTAATGCCACTAGGGGCCTCTACAAGTTTTAGACTATAAATAGAATCTAATTCTATTTTACATAACCTTGATCCAGTAGTCCATATTCATATGATCTATTGCCTCTACATAGGACTGAGGATCAAATTCATATCCTTGTGGAATGACTTCAAAAGTTTATCACAAAAGTATGAATTTATTTGGTAATTGACAATACTCCCACTATGATATTATATCGGTGTACTATATATATATATATATATATATAGAATAATGTCATGTGGTGTATCTAATATAATCATCTCATTTCTAAATGTATTTTATAGTTGTCCTACAACAAATTCTGACATTTTTCTTCTAGAACAATTCTACATTTAGCTTTAAGATTATTCACATAGTCATCATTAAGAAACTTTGTATTTGTACTTTACAAACATCTTGTGTTCTTTATGACTACCAAAATAATCTTCTGCAATTCCTTTTGGATACCCAAATAAACATACATTTTTCTATCTTTTGATTTCAATTTGTTAGACTTCCTTTCTCGCACAAGTGCTAGACATCTCCAAAAGTGGAAGTATCATATACTAGGTATTTACCCAATCCACAATTTGACAAATGTCCTAGGAACAAACTTTTGAAATCAATTTTAGAAAATGTATAGTAATAATTAGAGTATATCTCCAAAAGAAATAAGTATATGGAAATACTTATCATGTACTTTACTATTTCTAAAAGAGTCTTATTCCTCCTTCATGTATGCATTGACTTAAAGAAGTCATTGATACTATATTGCTTTACAAAAGGAGCCCTAGATCATATTATCCTCTAAATAGAATTCATAGACTAGGAATATAACAAAATAATGGTTCTAAAAGACCCATCTTTCACCAATTTTGAATACCATTTAGATTAATAAGATTTAGACATTAGTGCCAAAACATACAACACCAAAGGATGAAAACTTTCTCTTTAAAAAGTAAAACATGTAAATTTCCATCTAGAAAATAATCATGGACAATGCTTAGCTTTACCAAAATAGAAACACTTCCCTTTTGGTCATACTTTTGAGTCTAATTTCCTTTTGGCAACTACTAGGGCAACTAGCTTGTCCAACTGTTTGGTATTATAATTCCTCTTCTTACCACCCTTACCTTTCGGTTCAAGCTAAGAATTTGAATTAAATCATATTGATCCTAGCCTTAGCTTTTAGGATGTCTTCCATTGCATAGAGCTCACTCATCAATTTAGATAATATAAAAAGAATTTACTTATTTTCCAAACAATTTGAATTGATCAAATGATTCTAACAAGAACTTATGGATCATATCCATATGAGATTAACATTTAATCTCTACATCCAAGAATTCCAATTCATTTAAAAATAAAATATTTTCATAAAATGATATAGATTTGGAACTCCTTAAGTGTTTCTTAGCACTCAATATGATTCATACCAAAACTCTCATTTAGACTTAACATAAAGTCTAAGTCTAGTACTAACTCTTGCATCTCATACTGTAGTACAATTGAGATAGAAGCCAATGAAACATTTTAGCATTTCAATGGAGACTATGATCATATCATAAGCTATCTTCCATCAATGCATCATGCATAGAAAATTATGACAATGCTGAATCGAAACATATTTATGTACTTCAGCTCCTTTAAGCACCATGAGCAAAATTATTTCTTAGTTAATGTGATTCAATTAAAATAGTAGCTAGAGAACATAATTTATGACAACTATATTTTGAGACTATGAACATAATTACAGGGACATTATATTTTGCATCCATAACCATATAATATGAAACCCGAAAACCATATTATACTAGGTGCAATAACAACCTAATCCCACAATTAATATTCCTCGGTAGCGAGGTAATACCACTCACTATGATTAGGCAAGAATTATTCTCATTATTAATGCTATTATGGTAATTCTTACCAAACAAAAATAATTTGCCGCTTTTCCTTTAGCCTCTATGTAATAATGACATAGCTCCTTTGGGAGGTTAACATTATACTTAGTCTAGTGTACACCATTATCTAGAATCACGTGTAGCCACATTTCATCTTCCTTATAGTGTTTAAACTTGTTAGTACCAAGAAACAAAACACCCTCCTTTGGGATTGTGAGATATATACGCCAAGACGAGGTGCTTGTTTACACTACTTTAAACGGGTAAGTTCAATCGTGTAGTATTATGAAGTAAACACCCTCCTTTGGGATCGTAAGGCATATACGCCAAGATGAGGTGCCTACCCACACTACTATGAACCGATAATGGAGGCTGTGAGATCCAACCCTTGTATATCTCTCCCACTAGAAATTTTGAAACAAGTGGATTGTCTTGAAATCATTGTGATCTAATCACAATTTTAACCCTACATATCAAATGTGTTTAATTGTTTAAATTTGATGTGATCTGACTAAGTCATGTCACAATAGTGTAACGAACATTCGCGTAATCACAAAGAAGTTTAATCATGTAATCCGTGAAGTAAATACCCTCTACATGGAATGCAAGGCTCTAGGCCAAGACAAGGTACCTATTCACATTACAATAAACTTAACAAAAGGGTTATTTCTACACTCCCACTCGTTATTTGGGTTTTTCTTTAAATAATTGTGATCCCATCACAACTAATAACCTTGCACTTGTTGAAGACTCTAATCTCATTAGAATCACTAACTAAAATGGAAGTCCTAAACTATTTAGGATTCCTTAAACTCTAATGGATCAAAAATTAGTTATAAAGAACTCTATTCTTAATTTACTAAATAAAAAGTTCTAATCTCATTAGAAACTATATATACCTTTTAATTGAAGCTTTAATCTCATTAAAACTTCTAATTAAAATAAATTAAGGACTTTTAATCATACAAAAATTCTAATGTCATTAGAATGTTTCTTAAAAGAGAAGTCCCAAACTATTTAGGATTAAGAGTTCTATTTAACTAATATCTTTGATCTCATTAGGTCTTTCAATTAGATAATGATTAATAAATGTCCTTAACTTTTAAGAACCATAAAATTAATCATTTTATATAGAACAATGTGTAATCTCATTAAACATAGCCTTGCACTTTTAAATGTGAAAAACTTAGTGAAAATTCAAAATTCACAACTTTCGATCGATCGAATTTATCTCTCGATCGATTGAAATCAGGAAGAAAATTTTAATTAACAATCTAGATGACTCGATCAATTCTCGATTCCTATTTTATCGATCAAAAAGGAACATTCGATTGTTCAAAGGGAATTCTCGATTGGTCGAAACTCGTGAAACTGAATTTTCTAGAATTTTCACCAAGCAATTTTTAATGGTTTTTCATGAACAAACTACCATCATATGAACATAATAGATTGAGTTTGAGATCAAAACTGAATACCATTGATGCTATAGCCATAAAATTCAATTTAACATACTTAATATCAAACTTAAACAACATCATAACATCAATATCAGTTTTTATAAAACAGTAATTTCAACAAACATGCAAAAAATTAACTGTAGAATCTTCTAACATCATGAAATTAGTTGCTCTAATTCCAAAACTCACAAAGCACGTTATAAAAATTCGAAAATGAAGATCTCTTTGATACCAATTTTTGGAAAAATACATGTTTGTATCGCATATAAAACATACGCAGTGGAAAATTAACAGATGTACTTCATTCATAATTGATAACATGTACTATGTAATTTTCAGAATTTAAGAACATGAAAGCATACCTTGATGTGGTGAAATTTAAAAACAAAAGATTAGAATTACTTGGGAACACTTTTAATCTTCACTCCAATTCCATTTAATGCCCGAGAAGTGTGGTCTCTTAATTAGTTTCCAAGGGAGAATAAGAGAGTGTCTTACACTCATATACATATCATTTCATTCCTTATATGATCTTAATGAAAAACCTTATTGAAACTCTGTATGTTTCTCTCCTTATATCTAAATGATTATCTAATTGGGCTAGCCTTTTGGGCCATTCCAATTGGGTTTTAGTATATGGTTTGGAGTGGGACCAAAAGGGAACAAATAAGACTCTAGCTCCAATGGGCCTTAGGCTTTTCTATCAACTCTTGACAAATTTAAAGTTACCATTAATTATATTCAATACCACTATATGAATATAATTGTACTCTAGGTTTTATTAATAAATTATATCCCAAGACTTTATTATACCTACAACCCCTTCATTATAAAGTTATGAATGTTGACTGCTACTTTGAAGATTACTACATCTTAATCCTTGAGTATCCGGTTTAATCCTTTAAGTTATTCATCATATATTTATGAAATCCAATTTCATAAATATATACTTTAGTAACTCCTTACTAAAGTAGTTGGGCCCAACACTCTGAATAACCAAACCCATTAAACTTATCTCAATAGAATATTTTATATTTTCGTTAAGATATTGTGAATTCCATCTTGAGAATATATGTTCTATCAACATTAAATGCAGTTGCCCAAAATACTGAGGTTTTGATCGTGACTTTAGATCTCACTCCTGATATATCAAAGCAACCTACACTTTATAATCAGGTTCATTATTTTCTTAGGATTTAGAGTTGATGTATATAGAAGTCGTGAGATTTATTATTCATTTGACAGTTAGGAGAATAACATATCTCACTGTGGCCCACTTCAATTTGTCTAAACTCTTATGACATATCAACAAATCAACTAGAAGTCTCCAATTCCATAATCAAGATAAATCATCTTAGTTGATATGTTATAGTCTTTGCAGATGAAATGCCCAATTTCATCACTGATTATGAACTAAAACTCCGAGTTTACAGTGAACTTATGATTTATATTTTTTATGACTAAATCACATAAATCACACACTATGCATCTCATGGGCTTAGATAATATCCCATTAGTTCATTTATAAATAGTCTCATATAATTAAACAATTTAATTATTTATGACATGCCAATAAATTGGATTTTAGGGCATAAACCCCAACAGTTCTGCCATGTGGCATATTTTATGAAGAGAATTGAAATACTTTTAAGTCATATCAAAGATAAGAATAAATTTAAAAATAAAGACTCTTTATTTCCTTGGGTTCAATGTTTCAAGACTACTTTTTGTTACATTTTTTATTCAATATTTTAATACTACTATTTGTTTCATTTGGTTCAATTTTTTAAGATTTTTTTTCTCTCTCACATACAAAAAACTCTTTGCATTTCCATTTACCATTTCCACTTTTACTCCTTTATATACACATGCCTATAACCCTTCATGCTATCCCATCTCAAATACACTCAAGCAAAAAACGATGTTATTTACTTTCAACCTTCCAATGACACCTATATAACTTTGACATTGTGGTATCATTAAATTCTAACCCGTATGAGTAGGCAATGACAAAGGAAGGGAGCTTGCATTTTTTATTCAGTGACAGTAGCTTATGATTTGATGTTGAAATCAGACATTTTGGATTTTGTAAAGGTTGTAATTCGTTTTGAGTCTTTGGGTGTTTGGGATTTTGGTTTGGGAAATTAATAAATGTATTTTGTTTAGAACTAAAGAAAAGGAAATATTCTAATTGATTATTTATGAAGTTAGCTATTTTTTTTTGTTCAAAAAACAATTTGTGTTAGAACTCATAATTTGTAGGTTTCTTTGTAGGTTTTTTTATTGCTATTTTATGCAATATGAGCCATAGTGATAAAAATAAAAATTAATGATGACTTCAAATTAAAGGGTACGGAAGCCCAAATAAAAACTATTAAATTTTGATAAATGGATGTGTTTTTAGCCAATTTATCTATCTTTAATCACGTTCTTTTTATGTTAATACTTACTGTAAGGACCAGTTTTGAGTCCTTAGCCCAAAAGACGGATGAACTTAGACCCAAAAAGCCCAAAACAATGAATTTGTAGAGAGTGGGTTGGAAAATTGGGTTAAGATGAGTTGGACAACAAATAATGTGGGTTCAAATGACAAGAACAGGAAGATAGGTTGATTTAAACTAAAATATATCATCCTCGGCACAATTTGAGGAGATATGTTCTTATATATTTCTCGCAAGTTTGGTTACAAATTTTGTTTCCTGATTGTTACAGTGTTTCTCTCTGGATTTCTCGATTATGATCTTTTCTGGAGATATCAGAACTAGCCTAACTCCAAATCCTTTGTGATTCGCTGCATCATCAATGTACACCTTCCAGGACAAAGGTTCTTGCAGGGAGACCAACCTAACCGATTTTCCATCCATGTTCTGCTTCTCTACTCTTTCTTCTAATGGGGTTTCAGTAAACTCGGCCACTAAATCAGTGAGGACTTGACCCTTGACAGAGGTGCGAAGCATGTACTTGATATCAAAAGCCCCTAGGATCGTACCCCACTTTGCAATTCTCTCTGTGTAATCAACGCTCCAAAGCAGAGATCTGAGCGGGAGTTGCGTTAAGACAACAACTGTATGCGATTGGAAATAGTGGAGGAGCTTACGTGTAGCATGCACTATTGCCAGAATGGCTTTCTCTAGTGGCAGATAATGGACCTCGACCTCATGTAGTGACTTGCTCACATAATAAACTGGCCTCTGCACACCACTATCAATCTGTACCAGCACTAAGCTTACCGCGTGGGAAGCCGTTGCGATGTAGGCAAACAAAACCTCATCCATCTTGGGCCTAGACATAATGGGGGGACAAGATAGATATTTCTTTAGCTGCTGGGAGGCTAAAACACACTCTTTTGTCCATTCAAATCCCTTCCACTTGTTTAGCAACTAGAAGAAAGGCCTACACCTGTCTGTTGACCGAGAGATGAATCGGTTTAAAGTAGCAGTCATCCCTGTTAGTTTCTGAACCTCTTTGGGATTCCGAGGTGGCCGTAAATTGTTGATTGCTTTAATCTGGTCAGGGTTAATTTCAATTCTGTGGTGTGTAACCATGTACCCTAAGAATTTCCCTGATCGGACCCCAAAAGAACATTTAGAAGCATTGAGTTGTAGCTTATACCTCCTCAAGATCTCAAAGATATTCCCAAGGTCGTTAACGTGCTCAGATTCCAACTTACTTTTGACTACCATGTCGTCTATATAGACTTCAATATTCTTGCCCAATTGTGGCTTAAACATCCTAGTTATCATCCTCTAAGAGGTAGACCCTGTATTTTTCAACCCAAAAGGTATCACCTTGTAATGGTAGTTTCCAATAGGAGTGACAAAAACTGTTTTCTCCTGATCTTCCAAGGCCAAAGGTATCTAATGGTATCCTTGAAAGGCATCTAAAAAGCTCATCCAAGAATGGCCTACAGTGGCATCCACTAGCTGATCAATCTGAGGCATGGGAAAGGGGTCCTTTGGAAAAGCTTTGTTCAAGTCTGTGAAGTTTACACACACCCGCTACTTCCCACTTTTCTTCTTCACCACTACGGTATTGGCCAACTACTCAGGGTAAAAAACCTCTTTAATAGCTCCAGCCTACTTGAGCTTCATCACCTCGTCTTTGACAACATCAAAATGATCCCTAGATGAGCACCAAGGTGGTTGCTTTTTGGGGGTGGCTGATGAATTGACATTCAAATGATGGCAGATGAAGCTCGGATCCACCTCTGGAGTTTTGTAAGCGCTCCATGCGAACACATCAACGTTCCTCTAGAGAAATTCTATCAGTTCTTCCCTCTCCTGAGGAGGTAGCTGAGCTTTAACCTGAAAAAACTTCTCCGGATCATCACCCACAACAACTTTCTCCAAATCCTCGCATTTCGCCTCCTCGGCTGGCCCATTGATAGGTAACGCCGAAGATTTTGATTGTTATAAGCCCCTCTCAGCAAAGGCCGAGGACTCAGCGGTAGGCTTATGCATAATTGCAGCCACGAGGCATTACCTAGCCATGGATTGACTCCCCACGAGCTCCTCAATCCGGTCCCCTGATGGATACTTCACTTTCAAATGCAGAGTTGAAGAAACGGCCCCTAGGGCATGGAGCCAGGGTCTGGCCACGATGGCTATGTAGGGAGAGTATGCGTCCACCACAATGAAGTCCACTTCAACCACTTCTGATCCTTCTTACACAGGAAACCTAATTTAACCCCTTGAGATGACAACTTTCCCATCAAAACTTACCAAAGGTGAATCATAGGGTATCAGGTCTTCAGACTATAAGTTCAGCCCTTTGTACAAGTCAAGGTACATAATCTCCACGCCACTGTCCGAGTCTACCATCACCTTCTTCACATCATATCCTTCTATTCTGAGAGTGACTACCAAAGCATCATCATGTGGCTGGATGGTTCCTATCTTGTCCTCATCCGAAAAACCTAGTGCTGGTTGGATCTCCAATCTAGCCCTCTTCGGCTCAAAATTAGGGTTCTTGGCTGGTAGCCGAGCTACCAACATCACCTTGGAAGGATGAGAACCAGTCCTCCCAGGTGCAGCAAATATGACATGAATTGTGCCTAACGGGGGCCTTGAAGAAGCGTTCCCTTGAGCCCCTGACATTGATTGGTCTCCTTGTCCGTTGGGCCAATATAAACACTGTTGTAACTTGCCCTCTCTGACTAGTTGCTCCAGATGGTTCCAAAGAGTTCTGCAGTCCTCAGTGGTATACCCCTGCTCTTAGTGGTATTGGCAATGGAGGCTTTGGTTATGCCTCAAGGGATCTCCTCCCATTTTGTTTGGCCATTTGAAGTATGGCTTGTTATTGATCTTCTCCAAGACTTAATGCACTGGTTCTCGGAACACAATGTTAACCACCTGAGGAGCTGTAGATCCAGACTATCCCGCAAAATCCCTTCGAGGTTTGTTATTGTTGTATCTGTCCGACCTGAAATCCCTCCTCTCTTGAGGGATAACCTTACCCTTCCCCTTGCCTTGTTGTTAGTCTTCCTCGACCCGCTTGTACTTATCAATGCGATCCATGAGTCAACGAACACTCCTTACCGGCTTCTTGGTTAGGGATTTTCTCAAATCATGCTCGGTGGCCAATCGGATCTTGAAGGTC
Source organism: Quercus parvula (assembly GCA_030820535.1). NCBI lineage: Eukaryota > Viridiplantae > Streptophyta > Magnoliopsida > Fagales > Fagaceae > Quercus > Quercus parvula. The sequence continues at coordinate 31,793,874 of JAUAME010000006.1, read as the reverse complement.
TTTATAGCCACGTCATCAAAATCCCCATCAATCTCATTAAACATCTCCCAGTATCGGTCCGAATACGTCTTCAAGGTCTCACCTTCTTGCATGGACATGGACAATAAAGAATCTAAAGGTTAAGGAACCGTACTATACGTAATGAAACAAGATCCAAACGCTTGTGTGAGCTCCTTGAATGAGCCAATAGAACCCGCACCGAGACCGTTAAACCACCTTATTGCCACAGGCCCCAAGCTGGATGGAAATACCTTGCACATCAAGGTCTCATTTTTGGAGTGGACAGCCATCATCTGGTTGAAGTGACTTACGTGTTCCACAGGGTCTGTACATCTGTTGTACATGGTGAATGTGGGCTAAGTGAACCTCCAAGGAAGTCTCCCTTCCTTAATCTTGTGTGTGAAAAGTCATCTAGAAATTTGTTTGAGCGCTTTGCTCATCGCATCATTCCTCAGGCCTTTGGAAGATGAGCTTATGTTTCTATGTTCATGGTGGTAGTCCTCATCATACGAGAAAGACTCACTGGGAGGAGTCCTTTATCTCTGCTTGAAACTACCATCCTCTTCATTGTCAGAAGAGAAATCGGAAATGGAGGGAGTTCGCCTTCTCTGTTCGTGGCACAACTCCCTCTTTAAACGATCAATCTCCTGCTGCATGAATTTGGTATTTCTCTCATGAGAGAGGTGGCTACCACCCTAAGAATGGTTCCTATTAGTATGGGTAGTATGTACACTCCCCTCATGGTCCCTTCTTCGCTTGAGATTGACAAAATGATCTTCATGTTGAGACCCCATAGATTCTGTTTGGTTTGGACCTGAACCTACCATCATTGAATGTTAGACTCACTATCACACCAGTAATTCTCACAAATAGCGCCAATTGTAAGGACTCAAAACTGGTCCTTACACTTACAAATAATTTATTTAATTTCATTGAGACAATGAGTTGGGTGTTTGCGATTGAGGTCTCCATATTTGGTTGTGAGAATAGAGTGGTCGAAAAAGTGGTTGGGAGGTTGTGTAAATTTGTGCAATTTTAGAATATACAAGTATTTTATGCTTTAAATTATTATTTATAGATTTCAAAATCATTTAATCAGTTTAAAAAATAAATCTACTTTTAATGGTAAATATTATAATATGTTATAGTCTTATAGTGTTATATAATTTTTTAAAATGAAAAATAAATTAAGAAAATAAAAATTTTCAAAGTATTCAAAAAAATTGTCGCCAAACATAAATATTATACAACAAAATAAGTATTATATGATGGTCTTAATATACATAAAAATGATTTCAAGTGAAATTATAAAGTCGTCCGTGCATCGTGCGGGACATCATCTAGTTATGAATTAATGGGCTGTCAATTTTTTTTTTTTTTTTGGGGGAGAAGATAGTATTTTAAACCTTGTCATCTGTATTTTGATAATTACTCTTTATTATCAAGTTAAGATATTAATTAGTTTTTTTGTGTAGGTGAGAATTGAATACCAAATCTCCTATTCGACAATAGGAGACTTCACATGTTGAACTAACTAGAATCCAGACGTACTATCAAGTTAGTTAGGTAGTGTGTTTGTAGTTTAACAATAATTTGTAACTAAAGTAACAAGGTTGAATTAGTAGAGTTTGTTTCATCTTCTCTCTCAACCTTAGGTTGTGTAGAAATACAGGCTAAGAAGCTATGTAATTCATTGACAAAGAATAATACAAGTTTTCTTTCTTGAATTCACTTTTCCTTCATTTTCGTACTTTTCCTTCATTTTCGTACTTTTCCTTCTTTTTCGATCTCTATCTCTTCCCTTTAATCAAAATACTTTCATTTCTTTGAAATCTATAATTCATTTACCTACAATGGATTAAAAAATAAACAGACTTTTGATAGATCGTAGAATAAAATATAAATAACTAATAAAATCAATATTTCAAAAAATCCACTATATAAACATTAGCACTTTTCAATATCATGGTTAGTTAAACTAAGAATTGAAAATTTGTCACCCCACCAAAATAGATTCCAAGGATGTAACTTCTGGTTCATTCCTACTGCAGAATATAAAGTCTTCCCACATTGGCTAAGAGAGAAAACTCAAAATGAGGACTCTTAATTATAAGGTGCTCTACCAAAATGGTTAAACTCTTAGAGCTGTGTGGTGAGCACAAAGCAAACTATTCTTTCGCCTTTTACTAAAGAATACCGTGTGCTGGCCACCACTTATTTTGCGGCATACATAAATTTTTGTAAGGGTTGAGTTAAACCCCTTACCAAGTTTAGTTTAAGTTATTTTATTTTATTTATTTATTTAATTTTTTTTATGACATACACACACATATATATTCTCTCTATAATCCAAAGATCATTTGGGAGCATTTGGTTCGTCGTGATATGCCCATAATGTACGTGATGCACATTACATTAATGAAATCCAGTAGCAAAGAAATCAGTATTGACATTTTTGTAATTAATTCGAAAGAAATCTAGCACCAATAATATCTACATAGACCACTTGTAATTAACCCTATTGGTAATTAAACTTGGAATGTTAGTTTTCCAAGTTTCCTTTTATAGGTTCTCATTTTCCTTTATAGGAGAATGACAATATTGAAGAACCGCTAGATTCTAAGCAATGGCAAATGATTTTCTTAAATGTATAGTATTGACCTAGCCCAAATTTGCGCCTAGAAAAGGTGAAGTTGGGATTACACCTACCAAAAAAAAAAAAAAAAAAAAAAAAAAAAACCTAAATATAAGATTCTATGGTGAAATACACCAACATAATTTGTTCTTAAAAAATAAAAGAAAAAGAAATTATTTGTTCATTTAAAATCTTTGTAGAGCCCACTAAAACATAAATCTTATTGGGCTTATTTCATGGGTTACTAAATCTTATTTACCATGAAAGACCTTTTATATATATATATATATATATATATATAAATGAATTCTTTCCACCTATATAATAGTCACAACACGAGTAAAACATATTTGAATCATATATATTTTCATTATAAACACCTTGAGGAGCTTGTTCAACTACAAAATTATTGGCAACAACGATTGTATTTTCAATTGCTTATCTCTTTTGAATGGACCCTATGCATAACTTTAGAACACAATTACTTGAAACAAAACTCTATCTTTCTCTTAGAAAAAAAAAAAAAAAAACAGAACACGGTCAAATAGAGTATGTAGGAAGCAGCCTATTCCTGAATAATGTAGCTAATTAGCCTACTATTTTAAGGCCCAAGAATTTCTTTACGCAGACCAAATTAAGACTAGGAGTACTATAAAAGAATTGGAGATTTCCTAGTCTCCTCTATCTCTCGTTCCAATTCCCAACCCTACCTTTTAGCCTTTATTACTCATGATAATTGCTCTTTATTATCAAGTCAAGATATCAATTAGTTTTTGGTGTAAAATGAGATATGAATCCTAGATCTCATGTTCAATGAAAGATCTTACTAGTTGAGCAAACTGGAACTTATTTTTTATAGCTCTTTTCTACATAAAAAAGAATTTGTGATGTCAAAGGTATAGAGCCCAAAATATGAATCAAACATACCAAAATGTAAGCAATAAAATTTCTTTTTCAACAATTCAAAATGCAAGTTAATGCATATATTCATTTTTAATAAAAGTTAATTATTACATTTTTTATAACATTAAAAAGTATATACAATTTGAAAATTATTATTTTAGTTAAAAAAATTAAATCCTACTTTTTCTACCCTAAAATTCAAAACACCAAAAAATCATATCTCAAAAATTAATAAAACTTAACAATTGTTAATTGGAAAAATTAGGGAAAATTTTCAAATTTTCTCAAACCCTATTTTTTCTACCTTACAATTCAAAACACCAAAAATATAACTCAAAAATTAATGAAACATAACAATGATTGATTGGACAAATTAGGAAAATAATATGTTATTGATAATCTATTGAGATTATTTTCTTTGCAGAACTTGCAAATTCTTCCACCCCAAAAAATTATCAAATAAACAATTACTAGTAAAATATCATAATTAAGTTTCTATATATGCAATGTTATAAAATAATAATAATAATAATAATGAAAATATAATTGCGACAAGTTAAAATATGTCACTCATCCGATTATTTTCGTTTGACTAACCTTTACTTTTGTATGAATAAGTGACGCTGTAGAGTACTTCTAATACAACTATTAAGAGTATTATCTTTGCATAAATTAAAAAAATTTCCCCCCAAAAAGATTAAAAAGTAAACAGTGAACAATTACTACTTTTACTTTTAGGTGTTTGCTACAAGGTTTCCCAATTCTTTCTTAGAGCATTAGCATTAGCCTCGCCAAATTAAATAGTTTTTCAACAAAAATTTGTCTAAACTCAACCAAAACTACCCTACATCAACCTCAACAGTTTAGCAATTTTTTTTAACAATGAATTGTATCTTGCTACATGTATTGAGGACTATTCTTCACTACATCAAAAGGAAAATTATTTTTTATTCCAAAGCTCTCTCTGCCCCTCTCTCTCTCTCTCTCTCTCTCTCTCTCTCTCTCTCTCCCCTTCATCTGTGACTCTCTCTCGTTTCCCACCAACCTAGCTCTCCACAAAACTAGTGCCCAATTTATGGGTTTTGCAATTCACTCAAAAGGGTGTTCAAATCATCAACTAGTTTAGAAGTTCTTGTTGGTTTGCTTTTAGAGTTAGATGTGGTGGATTGATGCAAATAATGATGATTGATTTTATGAAATGGGTATGTGGAAATTGCCAGAAATAAGAGGGAAATTGGTTATTTGAAGATCATCACAGCCACCACCTTATGTTAATTATTGTGGATTTAAAAGGTAATTTTTTTCTATTTTTTCTATCTTCTATTCTCAGGAAAATGATAAAAGTGAAGGAAATTTTTGTTCTAGGTGGTTGAAGAGATTTTGGTTTGTAATGGTTTTTGTAGGTGGCAGTTTGGATGGTAGTTGGCTCTTTGGTGTGGTATGTGGTGGCTTGTGTGGGTGGTGGTTTGGGCTGGTTGGAGTAGCACGGTGATTTGTGTTTTTTGGTTGAAAATTGGGTAGAGATAGGAGAGAGAAAAAAAAAATTTATATGGATAAAGAAAAAAAAAAATATTAAGGTGATGTAGGTGTCTATTTGGTAAAATAGCAACACATAAGTTTTTTGGATTAATTTAGCTAAAACCTTATAGAGATTGATGTGAATACTCTTATCATATAAGAAATGGCTAGCATTAAGTGATTGATGTATAACAATTTATGTGGAGAGAGAGAGAGAGAGAGAGGAAACGTTCATTAAACTCTTCAATAAGGGTGGAAAAATAGAAATTCAATGAATGAGGTCTTTAGTGTGTTCTCAAGAGTTTCTATATCAAAATTAATATTTCACCTATTTATCAACACAAGTATTTTCAATTAGTTGTGTTGATATCATATTTTTCTATAAAAAAGTTACATATCTTTCATTCTACAACTGAAGACGATTAACACTTGCTATCCGAAGAATTTCAAGAGTAAGTGTTAATGGAAGGCTACAAACAATTTGTTGTGAAGGCTTTTATGATTGTATTAATGGCATTCTTAACTTTTATTAGAAGCACAAAAGGGCAGCCAATTTGTTGCTTTCATGACGCTTGTTGCTGTGAAACTTGTTTGCATCTGCCTCTGCATATAAGTAATAATTGAAATTTGTAAAAGCATATAAAATGTATGAGTGAAGTATGAATAACATATGAAATATATGAATAAATTATTTTAACTTTTGGTTGATTTGCTACAATTTTTTGTATGTTGCTTCTCTCTCTCTCTCTCTCTCTCTCTCTATATATATATATATATATATAGCATGGTACAAGCAGAAAACACCACAATAGCTACTATTGTTGACACGACAAACTTCTCAAATGAGGAATTTTAGAGCTTCAACTTAGGAAAAGTAACAATTGGGATTTAATGTAATTGAGTTTTCTTTTGAAGCATAATTTTTTTTTTAGTCATTTTATATACTTTAAATCAATTGGAAGTTGCTTATATGAATGAAACATAGTGATGGAGTTACACTATTCCCAGGGGCCATAGCTTTTGCTTAGACCAATGATTGTGTTTCTTCGCAACTTTGTTTATACTAACAAATAATGGTTCCAACTTCATATATTTGATAAATTAGGAAAAAACATAAAATAAAAGAAGTTTCGTCTAACAAATATAACAAAGGGTGCACTATTCATATATGATATTCATTTTCTTCTTTTAATTATAATGCTCATTTTGATACTTATTATTGATATTCATTATCTTCTTTTACTTAATGCTAATTTCAATACTTATTACTTTAAACCGCATATTTCAATTTTCAACTAGTTTAAATTGAAAAACAAATATTAGTGAATGTTGTTAACCTTAGCTATTTGTGTTACATCTAGAATTTCATATCTAAGTTACTACAATACTACTTGTAGCAACTGAAGCTCACAATATAAGTATATTACGTGATGCCAAGACTTATATTATCTTCAAGCTCCTCTTAGCCTTACAGAGTCCCTAACAAAATTTCTTTTGTATTGAATTTGATTTCAGAGGACTTATTCAACATTATTAGAATTAAACCTCACAAATTAGAAAGAAAAATAAATAACATTACAACGTTGTAGCTAATTAATATACAAATAAACTACCAATTTAACAAGATGAATCACTATTAGTAATTTAGAAAGCAAAAAATAACAAAATTAAAGTTGTTACCCATTTACCCTAAAACTTTTCATATTCTAAAGTTGTCAAACACCTATTAACAAATAGCTATTGATATAAAATATTCAGTAATTCCTTCAATACCGCAAGTTTTCTCTAATGCCAAAACTCAAAAAACATGTTATACAAATTCGAAAATGAAGACCACTCTGATACCAATTTTTGGAAAAATACATGTTTGTATCGCATACAAAACATACGCAATGGAAAATTAACGGATCTACTCCATTCGCAATTGATAACATGTACTATGTAAGTTTCAGAATTTAAGAACGTGAAAGCGTACCTTGATGTGGTGAAATTCAAAAAAAAAGATTAGAAGTACTTGGGAATACTTTTAATCTTCACTCCAATTCCACTTAATGCCCGAGAAGTGTGGTCTCTCAATTAGTTTCCAAGGGAGAATAAGAGAGTGTCTTATACTCACATACACATCATTTCATTCCTTATATGATCTTAATGAAAAATCTTATTGAAATTTTGTATGTTTCTCTCCTTATATATAACTGATTATCTAATTAGGCTAGCCTTTTGAGCCATTCCAATTGGGCTTTAGTATGTAGCTTGAAGTGGGACCAAAAGGGAACAAATAAGACTCTAACTCCAATGGGGCATTGGGCTTTTCTGTCAACTCTTAACAAACTCAAAGTTACCATTAATTATATCCAATACCACAATATGAATATAATTGCTCTCTAGGTCTTATTAATAAATTATATTCTAAGACTTTATTATACATACAACACATTCATTAAAATATTCGTAGTAATACAAAGTCATGAATGTTGACTGCCACTTTGAAGATTACTATATCTTAATCCTTGAGTACCCGGTTTAATTCTTTAAGTTGTTCATCATATATTTATGAAATCCAATTTCATAAATATATACTTAAGTAACTCCTTACAACACTCTGAATAACCAAACCCATTAAACTTATCTCAATGAAATATTTTATATTTTCGTTAAGAAATTATGAATTCCATATTGAGAAAATATGTTCCATCAACATTAAATGCGGTTGTCCAACATACTGAGGTGTTGATCGTGACTTTAAATCTCACTCATGATATATCAAAGCAACATACACTTCATGATCAGGATCATTATTCTCTTAGGATTTAGAGTTGATGTAAATAGAAGTCGTGAGATTTATTATTCATTTGATAGTCGTTAGGAGAATAATAAATCTCGCAGTGGTCCAGTTCAATATGTCTTAACTCTTAAAACATATCAACATATCAACTAGAAGTCTCCACTTCCATGATCAAGACAAATCATCTTAGCTGATATGTTATAGTCTTTGCAGATGAAATGCTCAATTTCATCACTAACTACGAACTAAAATTATGAGTTTACAAAGAACTTGTGATTTATATTTTCTGTGACTAAATTACATAAATCACATACTATGCATCTCATGGACTAAGATAATGTCCCATTAATTCATTTATAAATAGTCTCATATAATTAAACAATTTAATTATTTATGACATGCCAATAAATTGGATTTTAGGGCATAAACCCTAATAGTTCTGTCATGTGGCACATTCTATGAAGAGAATTGAAATACTCTTAAGTCATATCAAAGATTAGAACAAATTTAAAAATAGAGACTCTTTATTTCATTTGGTTCAATGTTTCAAGACTACTTTTTGTTACATTTTTTATTCAATGTTTTAAGACTATTGTGGGTGCTTGAGGACCGAGGATGAAGTTGAAGGGTCGCAGTATTGGCCCGAGGACCGAGGAGGAAGTCGAAAGGTCGCAACATTGACGTGGAAATATTGCAAGCCACGGGCCCAAGGGAAGAAGCCGCTTAAGGAGGAGATGAAATGAATCATGGTACTCTTTGGTATTCTTAATGGAAGTCAGGATCTGAAGAGAGTGGAAGTCAGTGGGCAATAGGGAAACTTTTGTCCTGGGGTAGCCTGTTGCATCCACAATAAATGGTAGACAATAGCTTTATTAGCCGCATTGATGAGGAAGTGATCTGAACAGTGTAATTCACTGCTAAGTAGATTCCTTCCACCATCTTCTTCAGATGTGAAAGGTAACAAGTGTCGAAAAAGGAGGGAGGTTAGGTAGAAATGGATGGTGAAGATGTGATGGAAGGAGAGGTATAAAATGAAAGGAAAGAGCATTGGAAAAGGGATCGAGAAAAGAGAGAAAAGAAACAGAAGGAAGAACATTGGGATAAGAAAGTAAACAGTACCACTTTTTATACAAACCTAGTCTCCTCGAGAGCACTTGGGGAGGGCCTAATACTCATTAGCTTTTGAATACAAACCTAATTCTTCCTTGTAGTCCTCAGGTAGAGCCTATTGTTGTTGTTCTTTCCCTCCTCTTACAAATTTTATTAATTTAGGCCAGGTTTGAAAGGAACAATCCATTACTCTAAGTGGGCTTGGACCACAAACTTTTTGGTCCCTACAATTGGCGCCATTTGTAGGGAGCAACAAGTTGTGGAGGATCTGTGTTGAGTACTTATGGATAACATTGGCCAAGATATGGAGGAGTCAGTTGGCTCCCAGAGGGAGAACCAGTTTGTTAACTTGGAATGTAGGAGAGACAAGCAACAAACCATAAGTGTTGTGGTGGAATCTTATCACACTGAACATACTGAGCGGAATCGTTCCAAGTCCAGGAGTCATGTTTCACATGACCAGGAGACACTGAAGTTGCAATGGGAGGTTGATTATCTATGTAGGAAGTTGAGGCGCAGGAAGTATGATAGGAAGAGCCCATCTTCCACATCAAGTGAGGGCTCAGAAGGAATCCATGATTGCTCGTATCAGTAGAGGTCTAGAACTCCACCTAGCGAGTGCTACTCAGCTTCTACATAGCAGGACAAGTAGGGGAGGGGCCATAACAAACGCGGAAAGGGGCCTTTTCATCACACCATGGAAAATGATGCTATGAGTAAAGCCCTATGGCAAATTTTAAGTCCCTTTTTATGAGGAGGATTAATAAGGCCAGGCTCCTCCATCGGTTTTCCCAGCCAACATTCACCATCTATAATGGAAGGATTGATCCCGTGGGGCATGTTAGCCAGTTTAATCAGAAGATGGCCGTCCATGCCAACAATGAGGCCTTTATGTGCAAGGTGTTCCCCTCCAGCCTTGGGCCTGTCACCATGCGTTGGTTTGATGCATTGGAGGAAGGGTCAATTGGGTCCTTTAAAGAGCTGACAAGGGCATTTGGTGCTAGATTCATAACCTGCAGTAAAGTCCCCAGGCTAGTGGATTCTTTGCTATCTATGGCCATGCGAGAAGGGGAGACCTTCAAGACTTACTTGGACTGGTATTGGGAAATGTACAATGAAGTTGATGGAGATTTCGAGGATGTGACAGTGAGGACCTTCAAGGTTGGCCTCTCGATTGAGCATGACCTGAGGAAGTCATTAACAATGAAGTCTGCTTTGAACATGTGCCAGCTCATGGATCGCATAAACAAGTACAAGAGGTTAGAAGAGGACCAGATGTAGGGAAAAGGAAAAGCTAAAGTGTTCCCAAAAAAGAGGGATCCTTGAGCAGGAGGGTACCATAATGATCGGCCTTAAAGAGTTTCCCTAGTCATATAGCATCCACAGGGGTTTAATTGGTCTATTCACTGTTTAAGGAGCCAATGTACTAGATACTAGAGAAGATAAAAAATGAGCCATTTTTCAAGTGGCCTAACAGGATGGGTGGGGATCCATAAAAAAGAAACCTAAGCCTCTACTACTATTACCATCGAGACAGAGGACACACCACGGAGGACTGCAAGACCTTGTGCGATCACCTCAATCAGTTGGCGAGAGCAAGGAAACTCAATTATTTCCTACATCAGCTTGTGGAACAGGTCGGACATTCGGGAAATGGCATGCATGGAAACAACATTCCTCAGCTAGCGTTGGGCACTATTAATGTGATCTTGGCTAGGCCAAGGGGTGATGCCAAGGCAAGTTCTAGAGTCATGTCTGTGGTGGGGGGCTCTGACTTGGAGGCCAGAGATCAAATTCCTAAAAAAGCAAGGGTAATGGTCCCCTTTAGCTTGAGTTTTTCTGAGGAGGACAAGCAGGGAACCCTCCAACCGCATGATGACGCCCTAGTGGTTACAGTTAGGATTGGGGGCTATAATGTGAGGAGAATACTGGTTTACCAGGGAAGCAGAGTAGAAATAATGTACCCAGATTTGTATTAGGGGCTAAAATTGAGGCCCGAGGACCTAGATACGTATGATTCTCCGCTGATGGGTTTCAACGGCAAGATGATGGTCCCTCGAGGAATGATTAGACTTCTCGTATGGGTTGGCGATGTGGAGGTCCAGGTTAATTTCAAAGTGGTAAAAGCATTCTCCCTATATATAGCTATCTTGGGTAGGCCCTGGCTTCACGCCATGGGTGTAGTGCCCTTGACATTACATCTGAAGGTCAAGTACCCTACTTAGGGGAGAGTGGGAGAGTTGGTAGGTGATCAGGCCATGGCCAGGCAGTGCTTGATATTAGCAATCACACAACAGTCTTCAGGTCTTGTCGTAGTGACTAAGGATCCAACCCAATAGCAACTAAAAGGGCTTGCAAATGGGCAGCAGACTGAGACATTAGGAGAATCATCTGAGGAGTTGGAAAAGGTGATGACAGGGCTCGACACAGAGTAGTATTTTCAAGTAGGCTCACGGTTACCGCCTATGGAAAAGGTAGAATTGGTGAAGTTCCTGAAGGCAAATATTGATGTTTTTGCATGGAAATCTTATGATGTTCCAGGAATTGATCCTGAGTTGGCGTGTCACTGGTTAAACATAAATCCCGAGGCCGTGCCGCATAAGCAGCCTCCTCGGTAATCATCCAAAGATCACATCGAGGTAGTTAGGATAGAGGTGAGCGAGAAGTGGCGAATGTGCGTGGATTTTACAGACCTGAACAAAGCCTGCCCAAAAGACCCCTTCCCCATTCCTAAAATTGACCAACTAGTGGACGCCACGGTCGGACATCCTCGGATGAGTTTCCTAGACGCCTTTTAGGGCTACCATCAAATACCTTTGTCATCGTCCAACCAGGAGAAGATGGCCTTTCGTGCCCCTAATGGGAACTTACATTATTGTGTGATGCCCTTCGACCTTAAAAACGTAGGATCCACTTATCAGAGAATGGTAACACGGATGTTTGAAAGGCAGATTGGGAGGAACATGTAAGCATACATTGATGATATGGTAGTTAAGAGCAAGAAGGTAGAAGAGCATTTAGCCGATTTGGGAGAAACTTTCTTATTGTTGAGAGAGCATAAACTATGCCTTAATGCATCCAAGTGTTCTTTTAGGCTCAGCTTGGGCAAATTCCTAGGGTACATGATTACTCACCACAGAATTGACGTCAATCTAGAGTAGATCAGGGCTATTAATAGTTTGCACCCTCCTTGGAATCCCAAGGAGGTGCAGAGGTTGACTGGGATGACAGCAGCCTTAAACGGGTTCATTTCTCGGTCTGCGGACAGGTGTTGTCCTTTCTTCCAACTGTTTCACAAGTGGAAGGATTTTCAATGGACCGAGGAGTGTGTAACAGCTTTTGAGGACCTCAAACAGTACTTATCCAATCCACTGATACTTTCCCGATCTAATAAGGAGGAAGTGTTGTATGCATACCTAGCAGTCACCAACCACATTGCGCATGCCACTAGGAAACTTCCTCATTACTTCCAAGCCCATACCATTGTGGTGCTTACCCAGCTCCCTTTGCAAGCTCTATTAAGGAAATCTGATTACACTGGCAAGATTGCTAAATGGGGAACCAAGTTGAGAGCCTATGATGTCAAGTACATGCCTTGGACTGCCAAAAAAGGTCAGGTTTTAGCAGACTTTGTAGCAGAATTCGTCGAGGGTGTTCCCGAAGAGGAAAATGCAATTATGGGTGGAGTGGTCTCATCAGCCACAATTGCCCCCTCTTGGAAAGTTTACATGGACGGAGCTTCCAACCAAAAGGGGGCAGGAGTAGGGATTGTATTAGTCACCCTTAAGAAGCTGATAATGGAGAAATCATTACGACTGGGATTTTTAGCAACCAACAATGAGGTCGAATACGAGGCCTTGCTAGTAGGGATAGCTATGGTCAGCTTGTTGGGAGGAGAAATTGTAGAATTGTATTTGGATTCTAGACTGATCGTGAGCCAAGTTAATGGTGAATTTGAAGCTCAGGATGAAAGGATGTAAGGGTACCTTGCTAAAGTACAGAATGCTCGAGCTCAGTTTAAGGGTTTTATTTTGAAGCAAATCCCAAGGGGTCAGAACTCTCATGCAGATTCTCTAGCAATGTTGGCTACTTCACTAGAGTCAAGTCTTCCTTGGGTTGTTTTTGTTGAGGAGATGGACACCTTAAGTTTTATGGGGGCATCTTTGATAGGGGTATGCAGCCTCTATGTGGGGTCGAGTTGGATGGATCCCATTGTAACCTTTTTGAAGCAGGGATTTTTGCTTGAAGTCAAGTGTGAGGCAGAGAAGGTACGTAGAGCTGCCCCTCGCTATTGGCTGTCTGAGGAGCAGAAGTTGTACAAGCACTCTAACTTAGGGCCATATTTATTATACATACATCCAGAGGCCGTGGAGCCCTTATTGGAAGAACTGCATGAGGGCATTTGTGGGAGCTATATAGGAAGAAGGTCTCTAGCACAATGTCAGAGGTATGCACCGAATATCCACCAGCCAGGGGAATTCTAAATCTTTTGCCTAGCTCCTAGCCATTCACCTAGTAGGGCTTGGATATAATGAGACCTTTTCCCCGAGCTATAGGGAACTGAAGATGGCTCATCGTCGACACGAACTACTTTACCAAGTGGGTGGAAGCCAAGCCCCTTGCCAACATTAGGGACATGGATGCTAAGAGATTTATCTAGAGGAACATTGTCACTAGGTTTGGAGTTCCTCACACATTAATCTCAGACAACGGCCTACAATTTGACAGTAAAGCCTTTCGGCGATATTGCAGGGAGTTAGGGATTAGGAATGGGTATTCTACACCTGCTTATCCTTAGGGGAATGGGTAGGCTGAGGCCACCAATAAAGTTATAATGGCTGGATTGAAGAAAAGGCTGGATGATGATAAGGGAAAATGGGTGGATAAACTGCCCCACGTATTATGGACCTATCATACTACACCCCGAAGATCAACGGGGGAGACCCCTTTTTCAATGTCCTATGGGTCAGAAGCAATAATCCTCCTTGAATCTGGATTTCCAACTCTGAGAACGGATCAATTCTATGTTGAAGAGAGCCACAATTTGCTCCTAAATAGCCTGGATCTAGTCGAGAAAAGATGAGAGGTAGCAATGGTAAAGATGGCTTCCTACCAACAGAAATTTAAGCAAATGTATGATAAAGGAGTAAAATCCAGACCCTTGGCTCCAGGAGACCTGGTCTTAAGGAAAGTGGTGGGGATGGCCAAGAACCCTGCTTGGGGTAAGCTGGGTCCTAACTAGGAGGAGCCTTATAAGATCACTTCCATTGCTAGCATTTGGGCTTACCATCTGAAAGATTTGGATGAAAATGTAATTCCTCGCCCTTGGTGTAAACAATCTACGGCGTTATTATTATTAATAAATACTGTTGCCATTCATATCTTACTTGGTCATATCTTGTTGTAGATACGTTTGTGGAGACAATTGGTTTGTTAAAAATCTTAAGTGTTAAATAGAACCTAGGACTTGTCTGGCTCTTTAGGTCACAAGCATAGCGTAAATTAATATTGCAGAAAAAATCCTAAGTGTTAAACAGAACCTAGGACTTGTCTGGCTCCTCAAGTCACAAGCGTAGGGTAAATTAACTTTGCAGAAAATATTCTAAGTGTTAAACAGAACCTAGGACTTGTCTAGCTCCTCGGGTCATAAGCCTAGCATAAATTAACATTGCAAAAAATATCATAAGTGTTAAATAGAACCAAGGTCTTGCCCGGCTCCTCGGCTCACAAGCCTAGGGTAAATTAGCATAAGCAAATTTGCTTGAAGAGACTGAACAGTGAGGGCCGAGGAAGAGGGATCGTTGCTGGGTTGAGCTGAGGAAGATTGAGGGGTGGAGCTTGCGTCTGCTAGAAGCTAAGAAAAGGTGGGAGCCAAGCGTAGGGTGGGTGGGTAGTACACCTTGTCAGGAGCTCAAAGCTCTGATTCAGTGCCAATCCTTGTAGCGGTCAAAGCTTGGCCCCATACCTTCAAATAGAAGGCACGAGTAACGTCCTTGAGCTGGATAGTGAGGCTCTCTACTGCCTTGGTCATCCCAGCATCATATGCCGCTTGCTTAGCCTCAACTTTCTCCTTCTCCATTGTCTCTAGTTGTTTATTAACTTGCTTCAGCTCCACAACAATTAGGGCCATTTTATTTTCCGCCTTCCTTTGGGCCTTCAGGGCTTCAGCAACTTGCTTTTCATAGCCATAGAGGGCAGACTTAGCATTTTTGCAAGTCTTCTCCACCTCGGCCAATTGAGCAATTGTCTCTTTTAACTTTTTGTCAGCGTCTGTATGGGCCTTTTTGGCAGCCTCCTACTTGGCCTTAGCATCCCTGGCCATCTCTAGAGAATGGTCCACCCATTCCTCGGCCATAAAGGCAGCTTGGACGAACTGCACAAATAAAAAATACGTAAGTGTTTATACCTTGCATATGGAGTAGCGCCATGCGATCAAGTGGGGGTGTTTACGTACCTTGGCTAGGTCTTGTTTAAGGGTGAGGAAGACTTCGCACTTCTTGAAGGATCTCAGCTCCTCCATATCTTCTTGAAAACACAGGGCTTTCTCTAGACACTTGACCACTAGGCTTGAGTTGCCCTTGGTGGGATCCCTTAAGTTGGCATCATCCAGAACTGGATTGCTTGAGCTTAAGGTGAAGATAGGCCTTTAGATGGATGCCTTCCTTAGTTGGTCCTCCAACCTCCTTGGAAGTCCTTGTTGATGTGGACTTTTTGGATTGTCCCTTTCTAGTTCAGGCTTCCTTAACAAGGGGCTGATGAGAAGAGTGTGTAATCTCCCATTCCTGTGTGCCTTTGGCACCCTTGCCTCATTGGGCCTTTTTTCTATTCTTGTCCCCAGCGTCAGCTGTGGACGTATGCGTGGCAGTTGGGGTAGGTGGTCGAGTTACCACCGCCACAGCTGGGGAAGAGCCCACAGCATGGGCTATAAGTAATGCTAGAAAGTCTAGGGTTTTTTCTTCAAAACCCATGGTTGTAAAGGGTTGAGCTTGGGATGTACTGGGAGTGTCTGAGCGATACAAAACTTCAAAATCCCTATTTGTCACTTCTTAAACAAACTCGGATGTGGACTCATTGTCTTCTTCGTTCGAGGGGAGAGTCTGCTCTTGGGAGTAGAGAAGTTTGGCATCTAGGGGGGCAGGCAACTGAGCGTCTTGAGTCCCTTCTGGAGGAGGTTCGGTCAGTAGGAATCTAGGGACTACTATGTCAATTAAAGCCAAGCGAGGGTCCCTGGCCTTAATAGCGTTCTTTGGACTCTAGAAGCGTTTTGTGGATGATTTGTACCCAAGGATGACGTGAGCCGCCCTAAACTGCTCGTCCTTGTGAAAAAATATTTCTAACCTGAGAATCTTGTTCAGGTTTTTGAAGTTCACCAAGTGTTTGGCTGGAGTTGTGTGGTATTCGTCTGCCAGATGAAACCATGGGGATTCTTAGTAAAAAAACATAAAAGAGAAGAAAAATTTGACACTAGAAAAGCTATGTAAAATCCTAAGTGTAACCCCGGTCCTCAGGAGTGATACCTGGTTCCCCTTCCTGGATGGGGCAGTGTATCCCATCATGCCATCCTCCTGAGACAATGAGGAAATCCTTGTCCATGCCTTTGCTTGAGTCTGGTAGGTAGGAGATTAACCTAACTATAGGAACCTTACACTTCAAGTAATATTTTGTTTTCTCCTTTTTTAGGCATTGGTACACCCAATTTACATCGTGCCAGGTAAGGTTAGTCCCCATTCTACGGTTTATTGTATCTATGCACCCAAGGATCCTAAAGATGTTAGGTGAACATTGGGTTGGGGTTAACCTATAGTTTATGAGATAGTCCCGAGTTACCCTTCCTATAGGAAGTTCCATCCCGCCTTCAATAAAGGCAATCATAAGAATGACTACGGACTCAAAAGGTCTGTTCAAGACCAACCACTCACCCTCCTCACAGTGTCGGATTTCAACATTATTAGGGATCCTATATTGTGCCCTAAATGTTGGCCTAGCCTCGACAGTGTCCACTAACTTAGCTTACCTACCCATGGTCTTTTGAGGGATGAAGTATGAAACTTTTGAAAAAGAAGAAACAAGGGAAATGAACACACCTACTGATGAACGCAAAAAGTGCTACTTGAGAGTTTTTTTTCTTCAACTTAGATTGCCAGAATGTTCAAAATAAGCCTCAGCCAGCTTTAAGTTCTCCTTTTATAGGAGTGAAAAAGCAAGCGGAAAAATTCCCGCCCATTCATAAGGGGAAACGAGGACCGTACGATCTTGATCAAACCGTAGAACGTGGGGAGACAAGTAGCCACCTGACGTCATAAATGTGAGATCATGGATTCCGAAGTGCTAAGAGCATGTGAAGGATAGATGAAAGGACATTGATACGTGGGAACGCATGTGGCACGTGCGTATCTTACTTGGAGGACTAAAACTTCACTTTTGTCTCTAAACAAATAGCAAAAGTTATAGGGGGCTATTGTGGGTGCCTGAGGACCGATGATGAAGTTGAAGGGTCATAGTATTGGCCCGAGGACCGAGGAGGAAGTCAAAAGGTTGCACCATTGACGTGGAAATACTGCAAGTCATGGGCCCAAAGGAAGAAGCCACCTGAGGAGGAGAAGAAATGAATCATGGTACTCTGTGGTATTATAAATGGAAGTTAGGATCTAAAAAGAGTGGAAGTCAATGGGCAATAAGGAAGCTTTTGGCCTAGGATAGCCTGTTGCATCCGCATTAAATGGTATACAACAGCTTTATCAGCTGCATTGATGAGGAAGTGACCTGAATAGTGTGAGCCATAGCTAAGCAGATTCCTTCCACCATCTTCTTCAGATGTGAAAGGTAACAAGTGTCGAAAAAGGAGGGAGGTTAGGTAGAAATGGATGGTGAAGACGTGATGGAAGGAGAGGTATAAAATGAAAGGAAAGAGCATTAGAAAGGGGGTCGACAAAAGAAAGAAAAGAAACAGAAGGAAGAACATTGGGAGAAGAAAGTGAATAGTACCACTTTTTATACAAACCTAGCCTCCTCGAGAGCACTTGGGGAGGGTCTGTTACTCATTTGCTTTTGAATACAAACCTAATTCTTCCTTGTAGCTGTCCTTGGGCAAAGCCCATTGTTGTTGTTTTTTCCTTCCTCTTACAAATTTTATTAATTTGGGCCAGGTTTGAAAGGAACAACCCATTACTATAAATGGGCTTGGACCACAAACTTTTTGGTCCCTACAACTATTATTTGTTTAATTTGGTTCAATGTTTCCAGATTTTTCTTCTCTCTCACACAAAAAAAACTCTTTGCATTTCCATTTACCATTTCCACTTTTACTCCTTTATATACACATGCCTATAACCCTTCATGCTATCCCATCTCAAATACACTTAAACAAAAAACGATGTCATTTACTTTCAATCTTTCAATGACACCTATGTAACTCTGACATTGTGGTACCATTTAATTCTAACTCATATGAGTAGGCAATGACAAAGGAAGGGAGCTTGCATTTTTTATTCAATGACAGTAGCTTACGATTTGATGTTAAAGTCAGACATTTTGGATTTTGTAAAGGTTATAATTAGTTTTGAGTCTTTGGGTGTTTGAGATTTTGGTTTGGGAAAGTCATAAATGTATTTTGTTTTAGAACTAAAGAAAAAGAAACATTCCAATTGATTATTTATGAAGTTAGCTATTTTTTTTTTCAAAAAAAAAATTTGTGTGAGAACTCAGAATTTGTAGGTTTCATTGTAGGTTTTTTTTTTTTAAAAATTTTTTTTTAATTTTTTTTATACTGCTTTTTTATGCTATATGAGCCACAGTGATAAAAATAAAAATTGATGATGATTTCAAATTATTTTCAATTTTTTTAAAGGGTACGGAAGCCCAAATAAAATCTATTAAATTTTGATAAATGGATGTGTTTTTAGCCAATTTATCTTTCTTTAATCACGTTCTTTTTATGTTAATACTTACAAATAATTTCTTTAATTTCATTGAGACAATGAGTTAGGTGTTTGCGATTGAGGTCTCCATATTTGGTAGTGAGAATAGAGTGGTTGAAAAAGTGTTTGGGAGGTTGTGTAAATTTGTGCAATTTTAGAATATAAAAGTATTTTATGCTTTAAATTATTATTTATAGATTTCAAAATCATTTAATCAGTTTAAAAAATAAATCTACTTTTAACGGTAAATATTATAATATGTTATAGTCTTATAGTGTTATATAATTTTTTAAAATAAAATATGAATTAAGAAAATAAATTTTCAAAGTATTCAAAAATATTGTGGCCAAACTTAAATATTATACAACAAAATAAATATTATATGATGGTCTTAGTATCAAGGAAGTCGATTTCATACCGTACCGGCCGATATGGTTGGAATTTGCCGTACCGGTGCTTAGGTCGGAACAGAAATATGACTGTTTCATTCTACTCCAAATATTGGGTCATACTAGGATGTACCGGCCGTTTTGGGAAAAATACTGGATATCGGCCGGAAAATGAAAATCGGCCGGTAAAGTGTAAACCAATGAAAAAAAAGAAAAAAGAAAAAGAAAGATACCCAAATACCTACTGTCGCTTCCACTTTTCTGGTAGCGATGCCACTTCGCCAATCATCATCCATCTCCTTTTTGTCTTTGGTTCTTCTTCTTCTTCTTCTTCTTCTTCATCTTTCGTCCAAAGTTGCTCCACTTCTGTTTCACTTCTTAGAGCATTAGCAGTGGGCCTACCATATGCCAAATGTAAGGTGCATTTGGCATTCAAGCCCAAAAAATTCTCAGCAACTAGAAGGCCAAACTTGGGAAAGGCTAAATTTTTTTGGCATAGTGCTACAGTACCATCTTAAATGTAAGAAGATACTGTAGCTGAATGTGATTTAAAAAAAAAAGTTTTTAATACTCTCTCTCCCCTTTTTAACCTGTGAATTTCTCTCTCCTATCTCATTATTTCTCTTCTTTTCTCTCTCTTCCTTCTCTCATTCTCATTTGTTCTTTGCTCTCTTCAGACCCAAGACCCTGTGGCTTCCTCAATGGTGGAATCAGATGGCTTTGATAGTGATTCTGACAAGGCATCGGTGGTGGGTTTCTTTGGAGGTGTAGGTTTTGACAACGGTGGAGATTGTGGGTTTTGACGACGGTGGGTAGGTGGGCTAGGTTTGGATCAGCGTGAGGGCTCTGATGGGTTTGAATCGAAGCTCCGATAGCTCCGATCGTGATTCCGACGAGGCATCAGTGGTGGGTTTCTTTAGAGGTGTGGTGGGTTTCTTTTGCATGTTTGATTAGTCTTTTTTTTTAGGGGGGGGGGGGTGGGGGGAGTTTGAAACTCTTGGATTGTGTTCTGTTTTTATTTGGTGTGAAGATGAAAGAAAATAAGAGAAGGTTCGGGGTTTTGTTCTTGTTTGTGAACTGTTTAGTTTCCTAGAAAGTTAAGGAAGAACAAAGAGAAAATGAAACTTATGAATCTTGATTCTTAATATTTTTTGTCGTGGCTTTTCAAGAATGAAACAGTTTGTTTCAAAAGAGTGATTACCTGTGTTTGTGTGTGTGTGGCTCTATGTGTGTGGTGATGGGTTTGGATAGGTGGATCGGTGTATCATGGGTCTCTGTGTGTGTGGCTCTGTGTGCTGAAACCGGTGCTAGAGGTTAAGGGAGAAGGAGAGGAAAATGAATAGAAAAAGAGAAATAGTAAAAAAAGGAATAAAATAGAATATTTAAATAAAATGGGGAAAAAATAGAATTTTTGGATGTTGGGTGTGTTGTAAAATGATATGGTATAATTGATAAAGTAGCTTTTTGAGATGGTAAAATAGGATGGGATGACAAAACCGTTTGGAGATGCTCTTACCGACTAATGTTTCTTTGAACTTTTTTTGCTTTTTGCTTTTACTTTTCATCAAAGAGGAGACTTGTTAAGTGTGGAGGTGTGCCCTGACACTACCCATGTGAACTTGGACAGTTTAAATTTCAAATAGATTTATATATATTTTTTTATATTAAAAGGACACAAGTTTTAAAGGCATTTGACAGTTCAAACTTGTATTACTTTTGTTAAGGATACAAGTGATCTGCCATCTACAACTATAAACTTATTATTACTACTATTGTTAATGTAACTAGTGCATGACCCGTGCAATGAGCGGGCAAATTTTATTAATTATTCAAAAAATATGTAAAATCACAATAAATTCTATTAGTAGAATATTAGTTGTTTCACTAATTGTCTATCAAACTCTAATAGCATGATCATGATACAAAAAGTTTGTTCTAACTCCATTAGCCAATCAAACATTATCATGATATCATAAAAATATTATGATAACTCCATAGACAATTAAAAGAAGTATGCTGATTTTTCAAAGAAAAAAGAAACCTTCCCTCTTATGTTTATTTTTCTTTATTATTATTATTTTAAATGATTAGAAACTCCCTTAAAATTGAAGGCCTGTTTATGCATTAAATATGGTCAAATGAAGACATACTAAATAAGGAAAATACAAAGAACCTCAATTATACAAACTATGTTTATAACGATTACATGATTCTTACTATAACTATCCAATTTAAACTGGACAATTAATTTCAAGAATACAAAAACTGGACAATTAATTTCAAGAATACAAAAACTGGACAAAAGATATGTCTTAGGGTAGAGGGAAAAAACCAAAACTCTTGAAAAAGCTATATTGTAGAGTTTTATCAATACCAATCATTGTACCACCCTATAAGAAAAATAAAAGATGGTAGCACTCAATCAAAGTTACATTTATGAAATCTCACAGAGAAATCTACAACTACCTAGTCCCTTTCCTAAGTCATGTACATCTACTTGATGCTTTTTAGTGCTATCCTTTTCCTTAAATTTCTTGGTGCATAAGGATATTGACAATTTTTGCCCTCTTCTCAACTTCATTAATAGCCATTTTCTTATTTGTCTTTGGCAATTTCTCAACCACTCTCCGGCTTTTAATAACAATTAAGACCTAACAAAGTAACATCAATATAAATTAGAGAATGGTGCACTATGTTGCACTCTATAAACTTCAAAGGATTATTATTAACATAAATCATTCAATATATTTGTCACTAACTGGGTATGGGTGCAGCAAACACATGCATGTACAAAATTTTGGGTATAAGCAAAAAAAAAAAAAAAAAAAAAAGAAAAAGAAAAGAAGAAGAAGCAAGCCTGTAATGTTGAATGCTCATGGGACCAAGACTAATCTAATTTAAAATGTAAATTCAATGTTCAGCAAGCATTTGGAGTAATATATATATATATATATATATATATATATATATATATATATATATATATATATATATATATTTATATAGCACATTCTATTTGTAAATAATCTACATATCAAGAATCATAAACTGATTTAGGAATAAGCATCATCTTTAAAAAATAACTAACTCAGAAAAATATAGATATTGGATAGGAATTTCAAAGACATTTCCTAAAGACATCATCTCTCAATAGAAGCTAAAAATACGAAAATATTTAACTAATAGACTAACATGTACCAAAAAATCAAATGGCATTCAAGATGATTAGTGTTAGACTCCTATAAGATTAACACAATGCAACACCCATATATTAGAATTGAATAATACCAAAATTGGAACACATATATTACAATTAAACACACACACATAGACTAAGGAGAAAAATCCCATGATCATTCACTCAAAAAATCAAATGTCAAAAGCTTAAACACGCAAAAGTAGCAAAAAAAACATCAAAAGTTTATGCATAAAGCCATGCCTATATAACTTTTAAATCATCCAAATGTAGCAATTTTAGAAGCAATTTTAAGGATTCTTTCCTACTCTTAATGGCTTCTGCAACATAAAAATAACAATCAACATGTATACATCTCACAAAGAACAAAGAACAAAGAACAAATTTGTTAATGTTCCACTTGTCAATTGAAAAAAGTCCCAAGTTAACTACCAAAATAGGAGTCACAACCATAACTAGAGATCGTACCAACTTCAATAAATATATGTATCTTTGTCTAAAAGAGTGTAATTCCTTTTAAAAAAAAAAAACAGCCAGGTTATCTTAGACTTAGGCAACCAAAAAAATCTGGTTCCATCCAAACCAAGAAAAGAAGAAATACTAGACTTTAGCTAGAAATGTTTTCTATTAAGCTTTGTAGTCAGGGGGGCTTTGATGAAGGGTGGGTTTGGTGAGTCAAAGAGATGTGATGTAGTTTCCACTTGGGATGCACCACCGCTAAGTGGTGTCAAGTTTACTTGCTTCTTGTGCTAGTCATGTCACCGACTTTAATTTCATTCCTATGTGTTTTAACCTATATGTTTTAAGCTATACACCACCATCATAATGCAAATACCTTAATCAAAGCCACATATAACTGAAAGATATACATCCAAACTAATCCAACTATTATAGAAAAAAGAAGATAATATTTAATGCTCAAATTGAAAAATAAAGAGGAAAACTTACTGTTTGTAGTTCCGGTAGGTTAGTGGTGGGAGGGTTCTTTGTTCTGTTTCTTCTCTAAAACACCATATACCCAAGTTTCAACATACCAATGTTGATTATTCTCTTTGAATACTTTATCTTCTCCATATACTATTTCTGTTGTCTATAATTTACCACAATTGCTTTTCCTTAGCATCTAAAATTTTCAGTATCTACACTCCTAATCATTAAAACCCACCTATCCACTCTTTATATAAAAAAAAAAAAAAAAAAATTAAATAACATAGTAAGAGAGCCCATAACTGTAAATAAACTTTAAACAAAGAAAAAAATGAGATATGTAGAGAAATTCGAATGGTAAAGCATAAAGAGAGGGAGATAGAAATCTGACCAAAATGCCTAAATCAAAACAAAGCAAATACCCAAACTGCCAAACATAAATCATAGTTATCACAAGATTTTGGTTTTTCTTCTAAAAATTTATATAAAAAAAATCAAAAAACAAAGAAAGCCAAAAAAAAAAAATCACCTTGCATTGAGAGAGAGCTTTGTTTAAAACCAAGTGAGCACTTTCCCTTGCCAAATGCTTCCTACATTTTGCAACGGCCTTAATTGCAGGAAAAAGCTTCTGCTTTTATCTCTATATATTAAGAAAGATTGAAGTTACATATCTTTTAAATAATCCAAAGCCAAAAAAATACGTTTCAAGCACATTACTGATATCAAATGCTAAACAACAAAGGTTAGCACGTTTGGTGCCCATAGTAGGATAAGTAATAAATCCCACAATTGGCTTGCCGAAGGATTACATTCATACATTAAGGTAGTGTTGTAGAATGGTAATAGACCTAAAAAATGTCTGAGTGAAAGTTAATGCCTCCTTCAATAGTTTGTAATGTAATACAATCTTTGATCATTTAAGCATTAAAAAAATTAACAAATGCAGAAGCAAACTATATTGGCCAATTATATTTGGCATATATTATAATCTTTAGGTAATTTAACAATTTCTGGCAAAAGAGAATTCATTTTAAGTTTTACAATCAACATGTATACATTTCATAAAGAACAAATAACAAATTTGTTAATGTTCTACTTGTCAATTGAAAACAGTCCCAAGTTAACTACCAAAATAGGAAATTAAAACAAATTTGTTAATACTGGACTTTACATATATATATATATATATATATATATGTATATATATATAAATATATGTATGTATGTACAACTTGGATAGAGTTAGATCCAGAATTACCACTTCAAATAGTTATCTTCTTCTCCAATTTATTTCTCTCTTTTCAATTTCAATTTCAAATGAAGGTACATTCTTAACAATACTTACAGTGGTTCAAGATTAATCTGAATAGTTCCAATGGCTTTAAAAAAGGGACCATTCAGAAACAACAAATGCAAAAACTTTAAAATTTGAAATAAAACTTTAGTGTAGTTTTGATTACTCAAAGGTTTGTGCTTTGAGTAACAAAGCAAATCTTCATTTTATGTGAACTCAAAATCAAAGCAACCCAAATATTCAAAATCGATTCTAAATACCCAAAACATTGAGCCAAGCCAAATACCCTAAAAACGAAACTTCTTCTAACCAAAATCCCTTAATCAAAACCAAACCTTACCCAAAATACTAATCTAAATCATAATTAACCCCCAATTGATTCTCCAAATTAAAACCAAAAACCCTTAATTTTTTAGTTTAAAGCAAAACTTTACCAGAAGCGATTTCGGTAGTCTGATAGTGGGTGGAGGCTTATAGTGATGACAGAACTTGTGGTGGTGCCCCTTTCTCAATCCATGGCACATTAACTTAATAGTCTAACGATTATTCTTCCTCTTCTTCCAAAAAAAAAATCCAATTAGTCTATCTCTCTACACTTTGTGACTAACCGATTCTCTCTCTACCATTCTCGGACTGTTGGCCTCTAAACCTTGATTATCCAAAGTCAATTGTAAATACCCTAAAACTAAACCAAAATCAAACACAAAATTAATTGAATTCAAATACTCCCAAAAGTTTTTAGTATACTGTGACATCACTAATCGACACATGGCCTTTTCCCACAAGGCTTGGTGTGACATGAAGAAGAATAAAACTATGAGAGGTTTCCTGGACTGACAAAATGGATAATATTGTGCTAGTTGTGTGTGGGTATAAAAAAATGGTATCAAAATCGGGAACGACTCTCCTTTGAATGTTGTTGCAGGGTGAGGTCTAACGAAGCTTTGTTCCACATCACTTAATTAAGTGAGTGTCCTAAGCTTGCTTCATAAGAGGGGGATACCTCACTAATCAATACAAGGCCTTTTCCCACGAGGCTTGGTGTCACGTGAGGAAGAAAAAAACCATGAGGTATCCATGGGACTACCAAAGCGGACAATATTATTGTTTAAAATTTCAGCCTTAAAAGAGTGATACTTACTCAATCTCATCAATTAAGGCGTTTCCCCAATTGTAGTAAGAGGAAAGGTTCACAATTAAAAAGCACATTCGATTCATGAGAAAGCTTTTGAGATGGTCATAAAGTGATTGGTAATCTTTTTAATCAATTGACAACCGAACCCTCAATTGATCTATAATCTTTGCTTTCAAAGTTCCAAAAACATCTCTAAACTTTACCCAATTCATCCTAAACACAAATTTTAGTGTTAGGATCATCCATCTAACCCAATATTGGTCATCAAGTGCTTTGTCAAAAATTATGCCTTTTCTTTATGGTGATTGAGACCAAGAAGAATGGTTGTGACATAGAGAAATAAATAGAAACAAAGAAAAATAAAATCTGCTAATAAATACTAGAAAATACGCTTTCTGCATATCGTACGTATATTGTCCAAAACATTGATTTTCGATTTTATTTGTGTGTAATGCGGTTATACTTCCATTTTCTCTATTGATATGAATTCTCTTGTTAAGACCTTATGAATCGAATAAAACTTGTACATGTAGGTGGAAATTCTCAAATAGATGCTTGTTTGATCCATTTATTATCAATTGATGGAAAACATGTTTGGCTTTAATGATATGAGGTAAATTAGAATTAATCATGCTAGCTACTACTTTAGAATTAGAGTTCAAATGTTAATATGTTGTTCATACACTCAAACATATATGTATCCCTACATCCTAGATCCTAGATCCAATTTTCTATGAATAGCTACTTTTCAGATCTATTCCATCTATTTGGTCTATTTCAGATCACTTCAGGCCAATTCGTCCTAGTTAAATGGAAAAAAAATACAAGTTTGTGTTGAGATTATTATCAATTACTTGAGTAATATCAATTGTAATTATATGATAAGTTTTGATTATCATAGTTAAGCTTGACATTATCTTTTTTCTCGATGGACAATTGATAGATTCCAATTTTTATATGCTATTATTGACAAATTGGAAAATAACGTCATTTTCCAATACCTGTTTTTTACTTTATTACGTTCAGTGGCAAAGTCAGGATTTCAAGTTGGGGGGCAAAATTAAAAGACAATATTGAAGATAAAATTAATTTAAGATATATTAATCGATACTAATAACAAAATAAATGAATGACTATTTGCTAAAGTAATTGTCATACACAATCTAATATAAAATGTAACTTTAATTCTTTTTTCATTCCTAATTTACTTTGCTCAATTGCAAAATTTACTTATATGAGCTCGTTTAGAAAATGATATAGACTTATTATTATGATTGGGTTTCTCCATAATCTCAATAAACTATAAATAAATAAATATATATATATATATATATATATATATATATATATATATATATATATATATATATATATATATATAAGGAAAAATTTAGGTATAGTACCTTTGGTGTGGTTCCTTAGATTCCCCAATTACATCATTACATGGCTAATAACAATTAAATCAAGGGATTAATAAAACTTAGGTAAAAAAAAAAAATTATCAATTCATAGCTAACAACAATTAAATCAATGTATTAATATAAATACACACAATTTAAACATGTAATTTGAATCTTTAAAATAAATTGGAAAAATAAAGCAATGTAAAAATATTAAGAATATAGAAATATACTTATGAAGTTGTATTTGGCTATACGCGACTCAATGCAATGAATGCTTCTAAACCAAAATACTAGTCACTACCCCCACTATACTCTCGCTCTAAACCAAAATACTATATTCTTCAACAACCATACTGAAGAGATTTTTTTGAACTCCACCTTCCAATGCTAGTCCACCACCACCACAATCCCGACTAGTACAACAGCCACCCCTTCAGCCAAATTGACAAGCATAATATGATATGTTCTACGTACCAATTGCACAACCCCACCAACAATAATATACCCCAATTCACAGCGACGCTGAAGGACAAGGCCAACAATAGATCACAATACTAGAGTTTTCTTCACCTGAAGTCCTGCAAATTCTACCACCATCGGCACTTGTTGAAGCTCCACCGCCATTGGGAAGCCACCCATGGTGGTTGATCCATTTTTTGTACTTAATTATAGCCATTTTTATGACATTTTTGGGTGATCTTTATGGATTTTCTCCAACAACCCAAGGCAACTTCTATTACGCACCTCCTCTGCTGCAGCCTCAAACTCAAGACTCAGGTCCTCCAAATGAAGGAGTGTTCAACCCATTTAATAGCGTCCCACCAATGGATATGAATGACCATCTCAATATGGAAAAAGATTTAAAGCTTTTGGTATATCCTGGTGAAAATGGGTTTAAAATCCCCAGGGAAAATGACAATGTTGCCTATTTTGTGAAGAATCTTTATCAGAGTCCTTATCCACATACCCCATCCAAGTTTGCCATTAATGTTTTAAAATCTCACTTTGGGATTCTTTTGATAAAACCCTAAGAAATCGCTTATGGCCTTTTCTTTTCTCTTCCCCCTCCCAAATTACTAAACATGGCAAATAGGTGGGTCAGGTCGGCTCCCAAAAAAAGAAAAAAAATTGTGTGGGACGTGCGTCCAGACTACGTCAAGACCGCACGTCGTGTCGGACACAAGTAAGGCTACCCTTTTGCTGCACCCCTGCTTCCCAGGTTATGACATAGCACTGCCACCTGTGGAGCTCATAGTTTCACCACAAACCCAATTTAGCTAACATTTTTTTTAATAAATAAATAAATAAATACATATCCTATTCTAAGAGGTAGTAGTGCCCTTTTGTAATGCATGTATGATTTACTCCTTGACCTACCAAATTGAGTTTCCACTTCTCCATCATCTTTTCCATGGAGTCAGTTCTAATTCTCCTCACTTTCTTTTTTTATCAAATATAATTAATCTTTCTCTCCCTCCCATCCAAGGACGTTCAAGAAACTAATCAAATGGTTCAGATTGGATTACTCTGACAGATCCCTATATACTCTATCGCTGTCACTATCACTAGTCACTACTCCCACTCTCACTCTCACTCTCACTCTAAACCAAAATACTATATTCTTCAACAACCATACTAAAAAGATTTTTTGGAACTCCACCTTCCAATGCTCCTACTCCACCACCACAATCCCTACTAGTACAACGGCCACCCCTTCAGCCTAATCTACAAGCATAATATGATATGTTCTATGTACCAATTGCACTACCCCGCCAACAATTATATACCCCAATTCATGGCGATGTTGAATGACAAGGCCAACAACAAATCACAATACCAGAGTTTTCTTCACCCAAAGTCCTGCAAATTTTGCCACCACTAACACTTGTTAAAGCTTCACCGCCATCGAGAAGAAGCCATGGTGGTTGCTCCATTTTTTGTACTTAAGTCTAGCCATTTTTATGGCACTTTTGGGTGATCATTATGCATTTTCTCCAACGACCCACGGCAACTTCTATTACGCACCTCCTCCGCCGCAGCCTTAAACTCAAGACTCAAGTCCTCCAAATGAAGGAGGGTTCAACCCATTTAATAGCGTCCCACCAATGTTTATAAATGACCATCTCAATATGGAAAAAGATTTAAAGCTTTTTGTATATCCTGGTGAAAATGGGTTTAAAATCCCCAGGGAAGACGACAATGTCCTATTTTGTGAAGAATCTTTATCAAAGTCCTTATCCACATAACCCATCCAAGTTTGCCATTAATGTTTTAAAATCTTACTTTGGATGCTCTTTTCGATAAAACCTTGAGAATTCGCTTATGACCTTTTTTTTTTCTCTTCCCCCTCCCAAATTACTAGACATGGCAAACAGGTGGGTTGGGTCAGCACCCAAAAAAAAAAAAAAAGGGTGGGACTTGCATCTAGGCTGCACACTGCGTCTGGCACGGGTAAGGCTACCTTTTTGTCACACCCATGCTTCCCAGGTCATGACTCAACACTGCCACTTGTGGAGCCCATAGTTTCACCACAAACCTGATTTAGCTAACTTTTTTTTAAATAAATAAATATCCTATTGTAAAAGGCAGTAGTGCCCTTTTGTAATGCATGTATGATTTACTCCTTGACCTGCCAAATTGACTTTTCACTTCTCCATCTTCTTTTCCATGGAGTCGGTTCTAATTCTCCTTGCTTTCTCTCTTTTATCAAATATAATTAATCTTTCTCTCCCTCCCATCCAAGGATGTTCAAGAAACCAATCTAACGATTCAGATTATATTACTCTGACAAATCCCTATATACTCTCTCGTTGTCACTATCACTAGTCACTACTCCCACTATACTTTCACTCTAAACCAAAATACTATATTCTTCAACAACCATACTGAAGAGATTTTTTGGAACTCCACCTTCCAATGCTCCTCCTCCACCACCACAATCCCTACTAGTACAATAGCAACCTCTTTAACCCAATCGACAAGCATAATATGATATGTTCTATGTACCAATTACACAACCTTGCCAACAATTATATACCCCAATTCACGGCGACACTGAATGGCAAGGCCAACAATAGATCACAATACCGAAGTTTTCTTCACTCGAAGTCCTGCAAATTCTGCCACCACCAACACTTGTTGAAGCTTCACTGCCATTGGGAAGCCACCCATGGTGGTTGGTTGCTCCATTTTTTGTACTTAAGTATAGCCATTTTTATGGCATTTTTGGGTGATCATTATGGATTTTCTCCAACGACCTAAGGCAACTTCTATTACGTACCTCCTCCGCTGTAGCCTTAAATTCAAGACTCAGGTCCTCCAAATGAAGGAGAGTTCAACCTGTTTAATAGTGTCCCACCAATGGATATGAATGACCATTTCAATATGGAAAAAGATTTAAAGCTTTTTGTATATCCTGTTGAAAATGGGTTTAAAATCCCCTAGGAAGACAACAATGTCACCTATTTTGTGAAGAATCTTTATCAAAGTCCATATCCACATAACCCATCCAAGTTTGCCATTAATGTTTTAAAATCTTACTTTGGATGCTGCTTTCAATAAAACCCTAAGAATTCGCTTATAGCCTTTTTTTTCTATTCCCCCTCCCAAATTACTAGACATGGCAAATAGGCGGGTTGGGTCGACTCCCAAAAAAAAAAAAAAAAAAAAAATTGTGTGGGACGCGCATCCAAGCTGCGTCCACATTGCACACCGCATCCAACGTGAGTAAGGCTACCCTTTTGCCGCACTGGTGCTTCCCAGGTCATAACTTAGCACCACCACCTGTGGAGCCCATATTTTCACCAAAAACCTGATTTTAACTATCGTTTTCTATAATAAATAAATAAATAAATATATATATATATATATATATATATATATATATATATATATATATCCTATTGTAAAAGACAGTAGTGCCCTTTTGTAATGCATGTATGATTTACTCTTTGACTTGCCGAATTGAATTTCCACTTATCCATCTTCTTTTCCATGGAGTCAATGCTAATTCTCCTCGCTTTCTCTCTTTTATCTGATATAAATAATCTTTCTCTCCCTCCATCCAATGATGTTCAAGAAACCAATCTAATAGTTCAGATTCGATTACTCTGACAGATCCTTATATACTCTCTCCCTGTCACTGTCACTAGTCACTATTCCCACTCTCACCCTCACTCTCCCTCTAAACCAAAATACTATTTTCTTCAACAACCATGCTGAAGAGATTTTTTGGAACCCCGCCTTCCAATGCTCCTCCTCCACCACCACAATCCCTGCCTGTACAACAGCCACCCCTTTAGCCCAATTGATAAGCAAAATACAATATGTTCTATGTACAAATTGCATGACCCCACCAACAATTACATACCCCAATTCACGGCAACAACAGATCACAATACTGGAGTTTTCTTCACTCGTAATCTTGCAAATTCTGCCACCATCAACACTTATTGAAACTCCACTGTCATCAGGAATCCACCTGTGGTGGTTGCTCCAATTTTTGTACTTAAGTCCAGCCATTTTTATGGCATTTTTGGGTGATCATTATGGATTTTCTCCAATGACCCAAGGCAACTTCTATTGCACACCTCTTTCGCCGCAACCACAAACTTAAGACTCAAGTCCTTTAAATGAAGGAGTGTTCAAACCGTTTAATTGCATCCCACCAATGGATATGAATGACCATCTTCATATGGAAAAATATTTAAAGCTTTTTGCATATCTTGGTAAAAATGGGTTTAAAATCCCAAGGGAAGACAACAATATCGCCTATTTTGTGAAGAATCTTTATTAGAGTCCTTATCCGCATACCACATCCAAGTTTGCCATTAATGTTTTAAAATATTATTTGGATGCTCCTTTTGATTAAACCTTGAGAATTCACTTATGGCCTTTTTTTTTTCTCTTCCCCCTCCGAAATTACTAGACATGACAAACAGGCGGGTCGAGTCGGCTCCCTAAAAAAAATTGTGTGGGACGCACATCCAGGCTACACACCACGTCCGACGTGGGTAAGGCTACCCTTTTGCTACACACATGCTTCCCAGGTCATGACTCAGCATCGCCACCTGTGGAGCCCATAGTTTTACCATAAACCTGATTTTAACTATCTTTTTTTTTTTAATAAATAAATATCCTAAACCGTATATATAGTTGTCGTAGCTTCATCCAAATGAATATATGAAAGAGCATGATAAGGATTAAGAAATAATGAAATATAGAGGAGATAATTTGTGGTACACATTTTATGTGTTGCAAACATAGCATACCTAGAGAAGCAGTAACAACCCAGATTTGCTGGTTTGATTATGGATCCCAAAGTACTACTTGTGTAGCAGATGCTATTCATTCTACACGCATTCCTGGTACGTTAATTTGAAAATCAAAAAATTAGTTAATTTTAGATTTATCATCTCTATTGTAATCGATGTGTTAATTTGAAAATCTAAAAATGAGTTAATTGTAGATTTATCATCTCTATTGTAATTAGTTTGTTCTCCTGCAGTTGTAAATTCAAATTTGAATCAATTACCCTTTAGTGACATTGTTGATTGGAGCAAATTTGCCATTATCATAAGGGACAACAATACACAAGTATTGAAAAGTTTAAGTAATGAAAAAATTAAATACATGATTCAAAATCTCCGCTTGGTAAATAAGTTTTCCCTTCTTTTTATCCCATCTTTTTATCTCAACATGATGACCCACACAATTTTCCTTTCTCCCTTCTCAAATGCAGAAACATTTTAAATGGCATTCAGTTCCTGTTAGAGCTGATGCATTTCATATGGTGCTATATGGCCTTTGGAAGCACCGAGGAGGATTTTCACATGTTTTAAATTTTATTTTGTCATAAGAAACACCTGCATGCATCTTTGCAAGTTACTATTTCCACAAATTTTTGTCACTTTATTCTGCCACTTCAGAATGTTATCTTTGCTAGTTACTATTTCCACATATTTCTGTCACCTTAGTGAAACATATATAAATGCAAAGTTAAGCTGAAATGCACACCATTTTTTTTTCTTCTTATTACTGAATAATTTTTATTTTTTTGACATATTTGGTTGTATACAAATCAAGCATTTTCAAGATAACTAAGTTATCCACATACCCCATCCAAGTTTGCCATTAAAGTTTTAAAATCTTTATTTTGGATGCTCCTTTTGATTAAAACTTGAGAATTCACTTATGGCCTTTTTTTTTCTCTTCCCCCTCCCAAATTACTAGACATGGCAAACAGGCAGGTCGGGTCAGCCCCAAAAAAAAAAAAAAAATAGTGTGGGTCGCACATCCAGGCTGCATCCAGGCTACACACTACGTCCGACGCGGGTAAGGCTACCCTTTTGCTACACCCGTGCTTCCCAGGTCATGACTCAGCACTGCCACCTGTGCAGCCCAAAGTTTCCCCATAAACTTGATTTTAACTATCTTTTTTTTTTTTTTATATAAATAAATAAATAAATATCCTAAACTGCATATATAGCTGTCATAGCTTCATCCAAATGAATATATGAAAGAGCATGATAAGGATTAAGAAATAATGAAATATAGAGGAGATAATTTGTGGTACACATTTTATGTGTTGCAAACATAGCATACCTAGAGAAGCAGTAACAACCCAGATTTGCTGGTTTGATTATGGATCCCCAAGTACTACATGTGTAGCAAATGCTATTCATTCTACACGCATTCCTGGTACGTTAATTTGAAATTCAAAAAATTAGTTAATTTTAGATTTATCATCTCTATTGTAATCGATGTGTTAATTTGAAAATCTAAAAATGAGTTAATTGTAGATTTATCATCTCCATTGTAATTAGTTTGTTCTCCTTCAGTTGAAAATTCAAATTTGCATCAATTACCCTTTAGTGACATTGTTGATTGAAGCAAATTTACCATTATCATAATGGACAACAATACACAAGTATTGAAGAGTTTAAGTAATGAAAAAATTAAATACGTGATTCAGAATCTCCACTTGGTAAATAAGTTTTCCCTTCTTTTTAGCCCATCTTTTTATCTCAAAATTATGACCCACACAATTTTGCTTCCTCCCTTCTCACGTACAGATACATTTTAAATGGCATTTAGTTCTTGTTAGAGCTTATGCATTTCATATGGTGTTATATGGTCTTTGGAGGCACTAAGGATGATTTTCACATGTTTTAAATTTTTTTTGTCATAAGAAACATCTGCACGCATCTTTGCTAGTTACTATTTCCACATATTTCTATCACTTTATTCTGCCACTTCAGAATGTTATTTTTGCTAGTTACTATTTCCACGTATTTCTATCACCATAGCTAAACAGATATAAATGCAAAGTTCAGCCGAAATGCACACCATTTTTTTTTCTTATTACCGAATACTTTTTTATTTTTTTGACATATTTGCTTGTACATAAATCAATCATTTTCAGGATAACTGAGTTATCCACATACCCCATCCAAGTTTGCCATTAATGTTTTAAAATCTTAATTTGGATGTTGCTTTAGATTAAACCATAAGAATTCACTTATGGCCTTTTTTTTCTCTTTCCCCTTCCAAATTACAAGACATGGCAAACAGGTGGGTCGAGTCGGCTCCCAAAAAAAAAAAGTGTAGGACGTGTGTCTAGGCTGCGTCCAGGCTACACGCCACGTCCGACGTGGGTAGGGCTAACCTTTTGCTGAACCTGCGCTTCCCAGGTCATGACTCAGCACCGCCACCTGTAGAGCCCATAGTTTCACCATAAACCTGATTTTAACTATCTTTTTTTTTCTAATAAATAAATAAATATCCTAAACTGTATATATAGCTGTCGTAGCTTAATCCAAATGAATATATGAAAGAGCATGATAAGAATTAAGAAATAATGAAATATAAAGGAGATAATTTGTGGTACACTTGTTATGTGTCGCAGGCATAACATACCTAGAGAAGCAGTAACAACCTAGATTTGCTGATGTGATTATGGATCCCCAAGTACTACTTGTGTAGCAAATGCTATTCGTTCTACATGCATTCCCAGTACGTTAATTTGAAAATCAAAAAATTAGTTAATTTTAGATTTATCATTTCTATTGTAATTGGTGTGTTAATTTGAAAATCTAAAAATGAGTTAATTGTAGATTTATCATCTCTATTGTAATTAGTTTGTTCTCCTTCAGTTGAAAATTCATATTTGCATCAATTACCCTTTAGTGACGTTGTTGATTGAAGCAAATTTGCCATTACCATAACGGACAAAAATACACAAGTATTGAAGAGTTTAAGTAATGAAAAAATTAAATACATGATTCAGAATCTCCACTTGGTAAATAAGTTTTCCCTTCTTTTTATCCCAGCTTTTTATCTCAACATGATGACCCACACAATTTTCCTTTCTCCTTTCTCATGTGCAGATACATTTTAAATAGCATTCAGTTCCTGTTAGAGCTAATGCATTTCATATGGTGTTATATGGTCTTTGGAGGCACCGAGGATGATTTTGACATGTTTTAAATTTTATTTTGTCATAAGAAACATCTGCATGCATCTTTGCTAGTTACTCTTTCAACATATTTTTGTCACTTTATTTTGCCACTTCAGAATTTTACCTTTGCTAGTTACTATTTCCACATATTTCTGTCACCTTAGCGAAACAGATATAAATGCAAAGTTAAGCTGAAATGCATACCATTTATTTTTCTTATTACCAAATACTTTTTTATTTTTTTGACCTATTTGCTTGTACACAAATCAAGCATTTTCAGGATAACTGAGTTATCCCCATACCCCATCCAAGTTTGCCATTAATGTTTTAAAATCTTATTTTGGATGCTCCTTTTGATTAAACCTTGAGAATTCACTTATGGTCTTTTTTTTCTCTTCCCCCTCCCAAATTACTAGACATGGCAAACAGGTGGGTCAAGTCAGCTCCCAAAAAAAAAAATTGTGTAGGATGCGCGTCCAGGCTACACGCCATGTCCGATGCGAGTAAGGCTACCCTTTTGCTGCACCTGTGCTTCCCAGGTCATGACTCTGCACCGCCACCTATGGAGCCCATAGTTTCACCATAAACCTGATTTTAACTATCTTTTTTTTTTAATAAATAAATAAACAAATATCCTAAACTGGATATATAGTTTTCACAGCTTCATCCAAATGAATATATGGAAGAGCATGATAAGGATTAAGAAATAATGAAATATAGGCGAGATAATTTAGGGTACACATTTTATATGTCGCAGGCGTAGCATACCTAGAGAAGCAGTAACAACCCAGATTTGTCGGTGTGATTATGGATCCCCAAGTACTACTTCTGTAACAGATGCTAATCATTCTACATGCATTCCTGGTACATTAATCTGAAAATTAAAAAAAATTAGTTAATTTTTGATTTATTATCTCTATTGTAATTGGTGTGTTAATTTGAAAATCTAAAAATGAGTTAATTGTAGATTTATCATCTCTATTGTAATTAGTTTGTTCTCCTGCAGTCGTAAATTCAAATTTGCATCAATTGCCCTTTAGTGACATTGTTGATTTAAGCAAATTTGCCATTATCATAAGGGACAACACTACACAAGTATTGAAGAGTGTAAGTAATGAAAAAATTAAATACATGATTCAAAATCTCCACTTGGTAAATAAGTTTTCCTTTCTTTTTCTCCCACCATTTTATCTCAACATGATGACCCACACAATTTTCCATTCTCCCTTCTCAGATGCAGATGCATTTTAAATGGCATTCAGTTCTTGTTAGAGCTGATGCATTTCATATGGTATTATATGGTCTTTGGAGGCACCAAGGACGATTTTGACATGTTTTAAATTTTATTTTGTCATAAGAAACATCTGCATGCATCTTTGCTAGTTACTATTTCCACATATTTCTGTCACTTTATTCTACCGCATCAGAATGTTATCTTTGCTAGTTACTATTTCCACGTATTTCTGTCGCCTTAGCGAAACAAATATAAATGCAAAGTTAAGCTGAAATGCACACCATTTTTTTTTCTTATTACCGAATACTTTTTTATTTTTTTGACATATTTGCTTGTACACAAATCAAGCATTTTCAGGATAACTGAGTTATCCACATACCCAATCCAAGTTTGCCATTAATGTTTTAAAATCTTATTTTGAATGCTCCTTTAGATTAAACCTTAAGAATACACTTATGGCCTTTTTTTTCTCTTCCCCCTCCCAAATTACAAGACATGGCAAACAGGTGGGTCGAGTTGGCTCCCAAAAAAAATTGTGTAGAACGTGCATCCAGGCTACATCCCGACTCCATGCCACGTCCGACGCAGGTAGGGCTACCCTTTTGCTGCACCTATGCTTCCCAGGTCATGACTTAGCACTGCCACATGTGGAGCCCATAGTTTCACCATAAACCTGATTTTAACTATCTTTTTTTTTTAATAAATAAGTGAATATCCTAAACTGTATATATAGCTGACGTAGCTTCATCCAAATGAATATATGAACGAGCATGATAAGGTTTAAGAAATAATGAAATATAAAGGAGATAATTTGTGGTACACAAGTTATGTGTTGCAGGCATAGCATACCTAGAGAAGCAGTAACAACCTAGATTTGCCGGTGTGATTATGGATCCCCAAGTACTACTTGGGTAGCAGATGCTATTCGTTCTACATGCATTCTCGATATGTTAATTTGAAAATAAAAAGATTAGTTAATTTTAGATTTATCATTTCTATTGTAATCGGTGTGTTAATTTGAAAATCTAAAAATGAGTTAATTGTAGATTTATCATCTCTATTGTAATTAGTTTGTTCTCCTTCAGTTGAAAATTCAAATTTACATCAATTACCCTTTAGTGATAGTGTTGATTGAAGCAAATTTGCCATTATCATAACTGACAAAAATACACAAGTATTGAAGATTTTAAGTAATGAAAAAATTAAATACATGATTCAGAATCTCCACTTGGTAAATAAGTTTTCCCTTCTTTTTATCCCAGCTTTTTATCTCAACATGATGACCCACACAATTTTCCTTTCTCCCTTCTCACGTGCAGATACATTTTAAATAGCATTCAGTTCCTGTTAGAGCTAATGCATTTCATATGGTGTTATATGGTCTTTGGAGGCACCGAGGATTATTTTGACATGTTTTAAATTTTATTTTGTCATAAGAAACATCTGCATGCATCTTTGCTAGTTACTCTTTCCACATATTTTTGTCACTTTATTCTGCCACTTCAGAATTTTATCTTTGCTAGTTACTATTTCCACATATTTCTGCCACTTTAGCGAAATAGCTATAAATGCAAAGTTAAGCCGAAATGCACACCATTTATTTTTCTTTCTACTGAATACTTTTTTATTTTTCTGACCTATTTGCCTGTACAAAAATCAAGCATTTTCAGGATAACTGAGTTATTCCCATACCACATCCAAGTTTGCCATTAATGTTTTAAAATCTTATTTTGGATGCTCCTTTTGATTAAACCTTGAGAATTCACTTATGGGCTTTTTTTTCTCTTCCCCCTCCCAAATTACTAGACATGGCAAACAGGTGGGTCAAGTCAGCTCCCAAAAAGAAAATTGTGTTGGAAGCGTGTTCAGGCTGCGTCCAGGCTACACGCCTCATCCAATGCGAGTAAGGCTTCCCTTTTGCTGCACCCGTGCTTTCCAAGTCATGACTCAGCACCGCCACCTATGGTGCCCATTGTTTCACCATAAACCTGATTTTAACTATCTTTTTTTTTTTTTAATAAATAAGTAAATAAATATCCTAAACTGGATATATAGTTGTCATAGCTTCATCCAAATGAATATATGGAAGAGCATGATAAGGATTAAGAAATAATGAAATATAGATGAGATAATTTGGGGTACACATTTTATGTGTCGTAGGCATAGCGTACCTAGAGAAGTAGTAACAACCCAAATTTGCCGGTGTGATTATGGATCCCCTAGTACTACTTGTGTAGCAGATGCTATTCATTCTACATGCATTCTCGGTATGTTAATTTGAAAATAAAAAGATTAGTTAATTTTAGATTTATCATTTCTATTGTAATCGGTGTGTTAATTTGAAAATCTAAAAATGAGTTAATTGTAAATTTATCATCTCTATTGTAATTAGTTTGTTCTCCTTCAGTTGAAAATTCAAATTTACATCAATTACCCTTTAGTGGTAGTGTTGATTGAAGCAAATTTGCCATTATCATAACTGACAAAAATACACAAGTATTGAAGATTTTAAGTAATGAAAAAATTAAATACATGATTCAAAATCTCCACTTGGTAAATAAGTTTTCCCTTCTTTTTCTCCCACCATTTTATCTCAACATGATGACCCACACAATTTTCCTTTCTCCCTTCTCAGATGCAGATACATTTTAAATGGGATTCAATTTTGGTTAGAGCTGATGTATTTCATATGTGTTATATGGTCTTTGGAGGCACCGAGGACGATTTTGACATATTTTAAATTTTATTTTGTTATAAGAAACATCTGCATGCATCTTTGCTCGTTACTATTTCCACATATTTCTGTCACTTTATTCTGCCACTTCAGAATGTTATCTTTGCTAGTTACTATTTCCACATATTTCTGTCACCCTAGCAAAACAAATATAAATGCAAAGTTAAGCCGAAATGCACACCTTTTTTTTTTCTTATCACTAAATACTTTTTTTTTTTTTTTTGACATATTTACTTGTAC
This sequence comes from Quercus parvula, assembly GCA_030820535.1. Lineage (NCBI taxonomy): Eukaryota > Viridiplantae > Streptophyta > Magnoliopsida > Fagales > Fagaceae > Quercus > Quercus parvula. The sequence goes on along the minus strand of JAUAME010000006.1, from coordinate 31,753,996 downwards.
ACAAATCAAGCATTTTCAGGATAACTGAGTTATCCACATACCCCATCCAAGTTTGCCATTAATGTTTTAAAATCTTATTTTGGATGCTCCTTTAGATTAAACCTTGAGAATGCACTTATGGCCTTTTTTTTCTCTTCCCCCTCCCAAATTACTAGATATGGCAAACAGGTGGGTCAAGTCGGCTCCCAAAAAAAAAATTGTATAGGACATGCGTCCAGGCTACACGCCACGTCTAACGCGGGTAAGGCTACCCTTTTGCTTCACCCGTGCTTCCCAGGTCATGACTCAACACCGCCACCTGTGGAGCCTATATTTTCACCGTAAACCTGATTTTAACTATCTTTTTTTTTAATAAATAAATAAATATCTAAACTGTATATGTAGGTGTCGTTGCTTCATCCAAATGAATATATGAAAGAGCATGATATGGATTAAGAAATAATGAAATATAGAGGAGATAGTTTGTGGTATAGTTTTTATGTGTCGCAGGCATAGCCTACCTAGAGAAGTAGTAACAACCCAGATTTGTTGACGATGGGTTGATGGGCTAGGTTTGACAATGGTGGGTCGATGGGCTAGGTTTGGATCAGCATGAGGGCTCTGATAGGTTTGAATGGGTTTGAATCAGAGCTCTGATGGCTTTGATCGTGATTTCGACGAGCATTTGTGGTGGGTTTCTTTTGCATGTTTGATTAGTCTTCTTTTTTGGGGGGGGGGGGGGGGTTGAAACTCTTGGATTGTGTTCTATATTTTTTTGGTGTGAAGATGAAAGAAAATAAGAGAAGGTTCTGGGTTTTTTTGTTGTTTGTGAATTGTTTGGTTTCCTAGAAAGTTGAGGAAGAACAGAGAGAAAATGAAACTTATGAATCTTGATTCTTAATATTTTTTGTCGTGATTTCTCAAGAATGAAACAGTTTGTTTCAAAAGAGTGATTACCTATGTTTGTGTGTGTATGGCTCTATGTGTGTGGTGATGGGTTTGGATAGGTGGATTGGTGTATCATGGGTCTCTCTGTGTGTGTGGCTCTGTGTGTTGAAACCGGTGCTGGAGGTTGAGGGAGAAAGAGAGGAAAAGTAATAGAAAAAGAAAAATAGTAAAAAAAGGAATAAAATAGAATATTTAAATAAAATGGGGAAAAATAGAATTTTGGGATGTTTGGTGTGTTATAAAATGGTATGGTATAATTGATAAAGTAGCTTTTTGAGATGGTAAAATAAGATGGGATGGCAAAACCAGTTGGAGATGCTCTTACGGACTAATGTTCCTTTGAACTTTCTTTGCTTTTTGCTTTTACTTTTCATCAAAGAAGAGACTTGTTAAGTGTGGAGGTTTGCCCTGACAGTACCCACGTGAACTTGGACAGTTTAAATTTCAAATAAATTTTTTATATTTTTTTTAATATTAAAAGGACACAAGTTTCAAAGGCATTTCACAGTTCAAACTTGTATTACTTTTGTTAAGGATACAAGTGATCTACCATCTACAACTATAAACTTATTATTACTACTATTATTTATATAATATCACCATGTAATCTATTAAGTATTATCTATGTATTTTCTTTTATTTATCATTAATGAGCTTTTATTTATCATTAATGAGCTGATACTTTAATTAGAAGGTTCACAATAAATATTTGCAACAAATTATATAGATTTTGAATAATGAATGAACATATATATATATATATATAAATTAGCGGTAAACCTAAAACGGTACACCGGTATCAATTGGTGCCAAAATATTTCGTTTTTTAACCAAACTGAAACGGCCTCCAGTACGGTATTAACTCCCTTATTTAGTATATATAAAAATGATTTCAAGTAAAATTGTAAAGTTGTCCGTGCATCGCGCGGGACATCATCTAGTTATGAATTAATGGGCTGTCAAAAAATTTTTTTTTTTGAGAAGATAGTATTTTAAACATTGTCATTTGTATTTTGATAATTATTCTTTATTATCAAGTCAAGATATTAATTAGTTATTTTGTGTTGGTGAGAATTGAATACCAAATCTCCTATTTGATGATAAGAGACTTCACATGTTGAACTAACTAGAATCCAGACGTACTATCGAGTTAGTTAGGTAGTGTGTTTGTAGTTTAACAAAAATTTGTAACTGAAGTAACAAGGTTGAATTAGTAGAGTTTGTTTCATCTTCTCTCTCAACCTTAGGTTGTGTAGAAATACAGGGTAAGAAGCTATGTAATTCATTGACAAAGAATAATACAAGTTTTCTTTCTTGAATTCATTTTTCCTTCTTTTTCGTACTTTTCTCTTTCGATCTCTCCCTCTTTTCCCTTTAATCAAAATACTTTCACTGCTTTGAAATCTATAATTCATTTGTCTACAATGGATTAAAAAACAAACAGACTTTTGATAGATCGTAGAATAAAAAAATATATAACTAATAAAATCAATATTTCAAAAAATTCACTATATAAACATGAGAACTTTTCAATATCATGATTAGTTAAACTAAGAATTGAAAATTTGTCACCACCAAAATAGATTCCATGGATGTAACTTCTGGTTCATTCCTACTGCAGAATATAAAGTCTTCCCACATTGGCTAAGAGAGAAAACTCAAAATGAGGACTCTTAATTATAAGGTGCTCTACCAAAATGGTTAAACTCATAGAGCCGTGTGGTGAGCACAAAGCAAACTATTCTTTCGCCTTTTACTAAAGAATACCGTGTGCTGGCCACCACTTATTTTGCGGCATACATAAATTTTTGTAGGGGTTAAACCCCTTACCAAGTTTAGTTTAAGTTTTATTTTTATTTTTTTTATTTTTTTATGACATACATACATATATATTCTCTCTATAATCCAAAGATTATTTGGGAGCATTTGGTTCGCCGTGATGTGCCCATAATGTGATGCACATTACATTAATGAAATCCCGTAGCAAAGAAATCAGTATTGACATTTTTGTAATTAGTTCGAAAGAAATCTAGCACCAATAATATCTACAGAGACCATTTGTAATTAACTCTTTTGGTAATTAACTTGGAATGTTAGTTACAAGTTTTCCAAGTTTCCTTTTATAGGTTCTCATTTTCCTTTAGAGGAGAATGACAATATCGAAGAACCACTAGATTCTAAGCAATGGCAAATGATTTTCTTAAATGTGTAGTATTGACCTAGCCCAAATCTGCGCCTAGCAAAGGTGAAATTGGGGGTTCCACCTCCCAAAAAAAAAAGAAAAAAAAAAAAAGAAAGAACTAGATATAAGATTCTATGGTGAAATGTACCAACATAATATGTTCTCTTTTCATTTTTTTTTTTTTTTAAATGAAATTATTTGTTCATTTAAAATCTTCGTAGAGCCCACTAAAACATAAATCTTATTGGGCTCATTTCATGGGTTACTAAAGCTTATTTACCATGAAAGACCTTTTATTCCCTCCACTTGTTGAATATTAGGGGTTTTTTTAATTACTATTCTATAATTCTTACTACTGGAATTAGAAATATATTACTGCATTACACATATAGAATGAGCCTTTGTATAGATTATAGAGGCCAGTTAATCTAGTAAGTACAGTAGCAAATATACTAGTGTAATACAAGGATATAGAACAAGAGAAAGCTTTATTAAGGTTTAAAAAAAAAAAAATTCAAAAGCTTCTATTATATAGTATTTATAGATTAGACCTTAGGTGCCAATTATAATATGCAAAAAAAAAAAAAAAAAAAAAATCCAATTATGACAAAATTAATTAGTTAGAACTTAGAACCATAGTTAAGTGTTAAACAACAATGAATTATCCAAATATATATATATATATATATATAAATGAATTCTTTCCACCTATATAATAGTCACAACATGAGTAAAAGATATTTGAATCATATATATTTTCATTATAAACACCTTGAGGTGCTTGTTGGACTACAAAATTATTGCCAACAGCAATTGTATTTTCAATCTCTTATCTCTTTTGAATGGATCCTATGCATAACTTTATAACCCAATTACTTGAAACAAAACTCTATCTTTCTCTTTAAATAAAATAAAATAAAATAAATAAAAAAAAATAAAAAAATAAAAAACAGAACATGTTCAAATAGAGTATGTAGGAAGCAGCCTATTCCTAAATAATGTAGCTAATTAACCTACTACGTTAAGACCCAAAGATTATTTACGCAGACCAAATTAAGACTAGGAGTACTGTAAAAGAATTGGAGATTCCTAATCTCCTCTATCTCTCGTTCCAATTTCCAACCCTAACTTTTAGCCTTTATTACTCATGATAATTACTCTCTATTATCGAGTCAAGAACTCAAGATATCAATTGGTTTTTGGTGTAAATGAGATATGAATCCTAGATCTCATGTTCAATGAAAGATTTTACCAGTTGAGCAAATTGAAACTTATTTTTTATGGCTCTTTTCTACATCAAAAGAATCTGTGATATCAGAGTTATAGAGCCCAAAAGATGAATCAAACATACCAAAATGTAAACAATAAAATTTCGTTTTCAACAATTCAAAATGCAAGTTAATGCATATACACATTTTTAATGAAAGTTATTTATAATATTTTGTATAACATTAAAAAGTATATACAATTAGAAAATTATTATTTTAGTAAAAAAATCAAATCCTACTTTTTCTACCATACAATTCAAAACACCAAAAAATCGTATCTCAAAAATTAATAAAACTTAACAATTATTAATTGGAAAAATTAGGGAAAATTTTCAAATTTTCTCAAACCCTATTTTTTTCTACCTTACAATTCAAAACACCAAAAATATAAACTCAAAAATTAATGAAACTTAAAAATGCTTAATTGGATGAATTAGGAAAATAATATGTTATTGATAATCTATTGAGATTATTTTCTTTGTAGAACTCGCAAATTCTTCCACCCCAAAAAATTATCAAACAAACAATTACAATTAAAATATCATAATTAAGTTTCTATATATGCAATGTTATAAAATAATAATAATAATGAAAATACAATAGCAAAATGTTAAAATATGTCACTCATCCGATTATTTTCGTTTGACTAACTTTTACTTTTGTATGAATAAGTGACGCTATAGAGTACTTCTAATACAACTATTAAGAGTACTTTATTTGCATAAATTACAAAATTTTCCCCCCAAAAAGATTAAAAAGTAAACACCGGACAATTACTACTTTTACTTTCAGGTGTTTGCTACAAGGTTTCCTAATTCTTTCTTAGAGCATTAGCATTAGCCTCGCCAAATTAAATAGTTTTTCAACAAAAATTTGGCTAAACTCAACCAAAACTACCCTACATCAACCTCAATAGTTTATCAATTTTTTAACAATGAATAGTATCTTGCTGCATGTATCGAGGACTATTCATCACTACATCAAAATGAAAATTATTTTATATTCCAAAGCTCTCTCTCTCTCTCTCTCTCTCTACTACAAGAAAAATGCCTTTTATCAACAAAGAATTTTTTACGGACCCAAAAAGCCCTCGCAAAAAATCCTATTTCTGATGGCAAAATAAAACCCTTGCAAATACTTGGTAAAATGTGAAATATTTGTGGCCAGCAAGAAAAGCCATCGCAATTATGTATTGTAGTTGTCACAAATGATAATATTTTGGGGGGAAATTTTCCCTCCATATTATTTGCAAGGGATAATTAAAAATCTCTCACAAGAAGTGTGTTATTTGTGACGGTTAAAATATGCTGTCACTAATACTAAATTATTTGTGAGGGCCAAGATTGACCTTTACAAATAATCATTAAAATGTTAAAATTTTTGGAGGGAAATGTTCCCACCAAATTATTTCTGAGGGACAATAAAAATCCATCGTAGAAAGTTTATTTTTTGTGTGGGTTAAAAATATGCCCTCACTAATACTAAATTATTTGCGAGGACTAAATTAACCTTCGCAAATAATCATTAAAATATAAATTATTTTTGGAGATAAAAGTTTTCATCAAATTATTTGCGAGGTGCAATGAAAACCCATTCTGAAAATAATATTGTCTATGAGGGTTAATAGAATGCCCTCACTAATAATAGATTATTTGTGACGACTAAGATTGGCCTTCACAAATAATCATTAAAATATCAAAACTTTTGGAGGGAAATTTTTCCCTCCATACTTTTTGCGAGGGACAATAGAATTTCCTCACAAAAAGTGTACTATTTGTGATGGTTAAAAATATACACTTACTAATAATAAATCATTTTAAGGACCAAGATTAGCTTTTCGAATTAATCATTAGAATATCAAATTGTAAATTAATGCTTCTCATAACACATTTACTCATTCATTTATTCATTGTAGTTTTTATTTTATCTTGTTTTTTAAAAATTAATAAGTAAAATTATTAGATGTGAAGCTATAACTTAAACAAAAATAATATTTCGAATGCATGCCTACTTAATTAATTAAATTTGCTAAAAGAACCAAAACCAATTAGAATTTGAGTTAAAGTGGAACAAGGGGGGTTAAGTGTATTGGCTTAGTGACTAGAATGAAATATTTTGTGAAATTAAACCGAAATAGAACTAAATGATTACTATGTTTCTAGTAACATGTTTTTTCTAATAAATATAATAGACTAGTTGAAACTATTTTTCTACAAAATATTCAAGATAAATTTAGGCTTGATAATAATTAATTTGCTTATGTTATATATAAAGGGTAAACTTATGCGTATGATATCATGTCATTCGATATAAAGAATGCCTGTGTGACCTACCAACGAGCCATGGTGACCTTGTTCTATGATATGATGCATAATGAGATTGGAGTCTATGTAGACGATATGATTGTCACTCACAAGTTGAATATTTTGAGAAAGCTAGAGATCATTTGATAGATTTAAGAAAGCTATTCAAGCACCTTGTCAAGTACAGGTTGAGGCTTAACCTTAACAACTGCGTCTTAGGAGCCAGTTCAGGGAAATTGCTCAGCTTCATAGTCAGCCAAAGAGGAATTGAAGTGGACCTAGCAAAAGTTCAAGCCATCAGGGACATGCCCATGCTGAAAACCGAGAAATAAGTTCGAAACTTCTTAAGAAGGATCAATTACATAGCTCGCTTTATAGCGTAGTTGACCGTTACATGTGATCCCTTATTCAAGCTCTTGAAGAAGGATACAAAGGTAGAATGGACAAATGAGTGTCAAGCAACATTTGACTGGATTAAGTGGTATTTGTTGAACCCTCCTATTTTGGTTCCCCCAATGCTGGGACATCTATTGATTCTCTACCTAGCGATGCAAGAGACATCCATGGGTTGCATGTTAGGCCAGCTAAATGAACCCGATCAAATAGTGAAGCCAATTTACTACTTGAGTAAGAAGTTCACTAGTTGTGAGATCAATTACATTGCCATTGAAAAGACATGCTATGCGCTAGCGTGGGCCTCACGTAAGTTGCGGTAATACATGCTTTGCTTCACCACGTAGTTGATTTTATGCATGGACCCCATCAAGTACATCTTTGAAAATCCCACCCTCATAGGGAAGATCTCTCGTTGGCAGAGCCATGTGAATTCAATATTGTGTTTGTAGTGTGAAGGCTGTTAAAGGCTAAGCCATAGTCGATTACCTAGTAGATCAGCCATTGAACGATCTAGATTTCTCAGAATCCCTTTTCTGAGATGAGGATGTTTTGGCAATAGAACTAGAACAAAGAAATGTGGAACCATGCGGTTGGAAGCTTTATTTCGATGGAGCCACCAATAGCATCGGAAATGGAATGGGAGCAGTTCTATTGTCACGTAAGTTTCGATACCGCCTCATTTTAGTGCACCATTTCGAAATTACCGTATATATATATATATATAATTTCATAACCTATTACTTACAAAAACAATTACAAAAAATTATATTTTTAATATATTTATAAAACTTGTTATCTTAGAACTAACATGATTATTCACTTAAACTACTATTATTTTATTAAAGTATACTAATTAATTTTTTATGCACCAAAAAAAAAAGCAAACTCCATACTGGCCGAATCTTGAATCTCAGCTGGTATTTACCGAAATGACCCAAAACACCCAAAATGAACTAGAATGACCCGAAATTTTTTTCAAGGTGGAATAGGAGGGGTTACCATTCTGATTTGTTTACCGGTATGGTATTTTCTAGCCAGAATGGCCCGGACGGAACTAAATTGATAACATTCTTTTACTGATTGCAAGGTAATGTCAAAGTGAAATCCATGTGACTATGTCTTACTATTATTTTTTATATAAATATGTCTTATTGATTATCTAAAAAGCTTTGCAATTTTTTTTTACTATTTAATATTGTAGTATTTATCTTTTGGCTGAAACTTTTATCGCCTAATTTTTTTTTAAATATCTTTACCACGTAATTTTTTTTTTTGGGGATAAGCTTTAACGTGTAATTTTAATATTTAATGTTTATCTTAAAATCATAAAGCCCCCATTTTTTAGATGATCAAATTAGGGCTGTCCACGGGTCGGGCGGGTCGGTTTTGGACCCAACCCGGACCCGACCCACCGTGCGTCGGGTGGGAGGCGGAGGGACCCGAAACCGACCGCCGGCGTCACTCGGTCGAGTCGGTTTTGGGTTCGGGTGGTGTTCGGGTCGGTTCGGTCGGTTGAGAGAGTCGCCGGATCCTACAAATGTCGCCGGAATCTTCAAAAAATTCACCGGAATCTGCAAAAACCCAATAGATCTGCACCAAAAATCGCCGAAATCAGCCTGGATCTCCTCGAATCTCGCCGGATCTCACCAAATATGGTCGAGATCTCGCTTGGATCTCCTCGAATGTCGCCGGATCTCACCAAATTTCACTTGGATCTCCTCAAATGTCGCCGGATCTCACCAAATCTCGCTTGAATGTCGCCGGATCTCACCAAATCTCGTTTGGATCTCCTTGCATATTGCCAGATTTGTATATAACGTCGGTCGGGTCTGGTGGCTCGGGTTTTGGAGAAGAAAACCCGCCACTCGACCCGCCGGCGTCGGGTCTTGGGCGCAGAAACCCGTCACCGACCGTCGGAGTGGTCGGTTCGGGCGGTTGGCGGTTCGGGTTCGGGCGGGTTGCTCGGGTTGGTCGGGTTCCGGGTTGAGTTGGACACCCCTAGATCAAATACACGTTCAGTTACCACTTTTTGTTCAATCCTAAAATCTCTCACACTTACTGCTTGTTAATTAATGAGGTCTCTCTCTCTCTCTCTCTCTCTCTCTCTCTCACACACACATATTCTACTTTTTTGGTTCATTTTTTACAATTTTTTAAGACAAGAAAAAAAACTTATCTCCCTTACTTTGGTGTTGTTGCAGAAGGATTAGGTGCAAACCATAGGATGGTTAAGGAATTGAAGATGGTACTTCCCTATCTCAAGTCTTGCCTTTGTACACATTGCAATGTGAGTTCCAGTCATTTTCTCTTATACGAAATGCTTGATTTTTGTAAATGTACACCCCATGTATTCGTTCTTTTTTGTTATCTTCATCAACTAACATTTCCAATTTCAATAATTTGGATTTTGGAGGCCATGAATAATTTTTCAAATGTGTAAATTTAATTTTGAACCTATGACAAATGGGTACTTTTATAATTTTTGTGTATTTTAGAATAAACCCATAAAATAATTAGTCATAAATATCTATACCGATATTGATTGAAGTTATTTATTTATTTATGTTTTTATAATTAATTTTTTTTAATCTCATATACAGGCAAATACAAACTTTTGTATCTTATTGAAAATATATATATACTGTGGTCATTTTCGGAACACTATAAAGAATGTTAAATGCAAAAATTTTGTAGAGTTCTCTGATGTGAGTTTTAAATTTGTAAGGCTTGTAGTGAGCTGAAAATCTATAGATATCTTGAAAAGGTTAATCAGGATGATGATTTTGACAGCACCTTTGTCCAATCTCAATTGTTTGGCTTGAGATTTGCTTTAGGTTGTGTTGATATTTCTATTTTATAGGAACCAATGTTAATTGTGCTAGCTATTTTTAAGAGTGCATAATTATATATGTGTTAGCAACCATTATTGTTGTTAGTTATATGATATGATGCTTTATAGGGAGTAGATAAAATGTCACTTTGATAGATTTTGGATGCATCATTCTACTAGATTGTGCACAGAGTATATTAATGGGGTTGAAAATTTTCTTGAGTATGCATTTAAACATTTAATAAATAAAGATATGAAAATAAATTATTTGTATATTGATTGTAGCAATAAGTATCGTCGGATTGGGGATAAGTTCTAGTATCATCTTTTACTAGTGGATCATGTCTTTAACACAATCATATTGGAAATATACATATTTATTATACTTTCATCATATTAATACTAACTAACAGTAGGTAGACGTGGCAAGGGCTTATAAAAAAAAAAAAGTAGAAATGGCAAGGGAAAGTAAAAGTAAAGGCAGAATCATCACATCAAAAGCTACTCGAGAGATTACATTACTTTTTCACCAAAAATTGAATGAAGCTTGGACAACTTTTACTGAATACCCAAGATCTGAGCTCGAAACTCTATATGCTTGCTTTAGAGCTCAACATTTTAAGCATAAGCAACTAGAGGAGGAAGTGAAGAAAGCATTTGTGGAATTCTTGAAACATCGCTATTTTGATTGGATGTTTCACATTAAAAAACCTATTTTTAAGAAGTACACAAAGAAAGAAGATCATTATAAGAATGGTCCTTCCTTCATTCCTACACCCTTTTGGAAAAAGATGGTGGATGAATGGATGGCTTGAGATCAAGGAGTAAGTATAAATGAAATACATGTTATAAATTCTCTCTATATATCTCTCTACATTCTCTCTAACCATTATTTGTTATTATTTTTATAAAAGCTAATATTCTAGTGTATGAATTATGTGTGTAGGACATAAGTTTAATAATTTTACCAATTGTTTTATTATTTTAATTTATATTTAATTTTGATAGTGGTTTAAGTAATCAAATTAAGTTATTATTATTGTTAAACTATTCCATACATGTTTATTGGCTTAATTGCTTTAAGTACTTCTTGTTTTTTTGGTGCAAAACAATAGTCACATTTCTGGGAACATGCAAACCATATTATCTTTTTTATTTGGGGTTTGAGTCTTATTGTAAGTAAGTGGGTTACTGTTTAGGAGAAATTCATGTGTACAGTACTAATAATTGTTTTTGTTTTCCCGGTACAAAACATTAACATTTATAAGAACCAAACAAAACTTTGTGATTTCTTCCATGTATGGTTTCATTGAAGCTCATGTTTTGCCTGGACCATATATGTTTACATTGATTGCTTCTTGTTTTGTTTCTACCAATAAAACCATAGCTCTGAACCATTGTCTTCATGCATTGTTAAGGGTCTCTCCCTGATGTTCGTGAAGTGCCTCAGTGTTTTTTTTCTCTTGCAAGACCATCATAGAAGCATCCTTGTTTGATGGTTTGTCCTTTCCTATCTTTTAGTTTTAGGACAAAATTGCCGCTTACAATTATTAATAGTATTGGCCAAGGGTTGCATTGGGTGAACCTGTTGTAACTAGTGGCTAGGTTTGGACTTGAATTTTCACTTTTGTTAACTTCAAGGGCCAAGATATATCCATTCTGACTTCAAGCTTTGGATTGTGTGGAGGGCCTTGTCAGCTGTTGCACATAAATCTGGAATTGTTATATTATTTTAATTTATATTTAATTTTGATAGTGGTTTAAGTAATCAAATTAAGTTATTATTATTGTTAAATTAAAAAAAAAGAAGAAGTCATTACTGTTGTTTATGAGATATTATTATATGATTATATTTGATATAGTAATATCTGTACTTATTTATTGAAACATTGATACAAATAAAAATTCACTTTAATTGTTTCATTTTAACTCATGTTTAATGCTTTTTTTTTTTTTTTTTTAAGGATGGTACTCGCAGAGATGATAAAAGGACAACTCAAATAATAACACGGGGGTCGAAAACAGCTTGGAGGGTGACTCAGAGGAAGACTAATATAGATCTTGTCATAATTCTAGTTGTTTAAGTTTAAAACAAGGTTTAATTTCAGGATTTCTTTGTATATTCTATATTTTAAAGTTTGAATTTATATTAATTTTTATCTTTCAATGGATCAATTTTTAGTAATTATTGTACTATTGTAACATGATATCTAAAAAAAAATGATATAAACACTACAACAAAATGTATTTTCAGTGACGAAAAAATTCGTCACTAAAAGTCTGATTTGATTTTAAAAAAAAAAAACAAACTTTTAGTGACAAAAATGTTTCTTCACTAAATGTTTTCCTCACTAAAAACACAATTCAGTGATGAAAATATTTTGTCACTAAAAGCACTTTAGTTTACTAAATCATATTTAGTGACGAATAATTTCATCACTAAAACTATTTTTAAGAAAATCTAGGCACATATAGTGACGAAAATTTTCTTCACTAAAACAATTTTTTGTTGCCATATTTGTGACGAAAAAATTCGTCACTAAAACTTATTTTCTGTTTTATTTTTTTCATGGCTTTGATATTAACCTGTAACCTGTCATTACATTATTAAAACCTCACATTTGAATAACACATTTATTTTAACAACACATTTATAAAAAAAGATTCATACATCCCACAAGTAAAAAATAAAACAAGTATCCAATTCAAACTCCTTCCATACAATAATTGTTTGCAATACATGCAATAACTCTACTTAAACCCTATTTTAGAACTAACGGAAGATGTCCTCATATGTCTTCAAATAATGCCAAAAGTAAATCCCCTAAAAGTTACCCATAAGAAATCTGCACAAATATAAAAACAATACTTCATTAAAATCGTAAAGTAAAAACATTAACTATGTTATAAGAAACATTTCTACCAATGCATTAAGAGTAACCACACCAATAGATTAAAATCACAACCCACTACAAAACCAATCACAAACATCACAACTATAATGTTTACAAGTATTGAAATCAAATAAAGGAACACAATTGCTACTAATCAACAATACTCATTCACATTTGCAAGAAATGAAAAACACTCCGTTCAATGAATTTAAACCACCTTATAACACCATGCAAGCCACCCGCTTGCTCCAACACAACAACCCACCACAAAACCAATCACAAACATCACAACTATAATGCTTACAAGTATTGAAATCAAATAAAGGAACACAATTGCTACTAATCAACAAGTTTCATTCACATTTGCAAGAAATTAAAAACACTCCCACTATGAACATGGGCGCTTTAATGTTTTTGGGGGCCTAAGGCGAAAATTGATTATCTTGTTTTATATGCAAAATTATTACTAATTAACAAAAACTACATAGAATTTTTTCTTTTTTTAGAAATTTTATAAACAGAAAAAATTTGACAAAATTTTTCGTACTTGTTGATATGGTAGATTGATAATAGTAAGTAAAAAAATGGTGTTAGTGGTGGACTTAGATGAGAACTAGTAAAAGTTTGCTAATTAAACTCTTATTATTATTCTTATTTTTTTTTAGAAGTACAATATTCACAATATTTTTTTCAACAAATTTTAGGTTTTAAGTTTTTTTTTTCTTTGAAAATATCACAATAATTATTTTTTTGCATATCAATAACAGGTTGTAACAACCTACTACTTAGCATAATTGTAAAAGTGTTGTAAAAAATATTGTAAACATTGCATTTTTCTCTATTTTTTTATTTGTTTTTCGTCTGGGAAAAAAATATTATTTTATTTATTGATTATAAATAACTCTATTGATTAAAATTTGGGGTCCTTTTTTCTACTTGGGGCCTTAGGTGACTGCATTTCTTGCTCCACTGTTCAGCCGGCACTGAATATGAACTTAAACCACCTTATAACACCATGCAAGCCACCCGCTTGCTCCAACACAACAACCCACCACAAAACCAATCACAAACATCACAAGTATAATGCTTACAAGTATTGAAATCAAATAAAATACTATTCATCACATCTAATCAACAATACTCATTCACATTTGCAAGAAATGAAAACCACTCCCAATATATATTTAAACCACCTTATAACACCATGCAAGCCACCTGCTTGCTCCAACACAACAACCCACCACAAAACCAATTTTCAACATCACAAGTATATATAGAGTTTTATAAGTTTTTAACTATAATTTACTTACTTTGCTCAAACTAAGTTTACAACTTTCAGAAAAAATCCAAAGTTAACTTGTGTTCTTCACCTTGTTCCTCACAATTTCTTCTGCCACAAAAGAGAAAGAGAGCTAGAGATAAAAGAAAGATAACTTTTAGTGAACAGTTAAGTAGACCCAAATTTAAAATACCTATTATTTATTCTTTTTCTCGTTTCTAAACAATGGTATAGCTTAGAATTCAATATTGAAAAGATTGAAACCCCACTTCATGTTATCAAGTCCCCATATTTCCCTTCGTTCATATTGCTAGTAACCAAACGCAATCATACCTCAAAAATATTCCTAATGTTTAATTAGTCAACACAAAACATGGAGTTAAGTTGCCAAGGTCCCTCACCCAACATTTGATAAGCCTCCCAATGATCTAATGGCTGCAGTCATCAACACATTCTATGTACCAATAGGATTTCACCTGCATGCAACACATAGAACAGTGAAGCTTTACCTCTTGATGGAGACAATGTAAGAATTTCAATAAAAAGATGACTCTCAATCTAGAATACCATAGATTCACATAATAAATAATAAGTAGATAACTGACATAAAGTGCGGGTTTGGGTTCAACGTTTCCGCTGAATCCCGCGTTGCGTTTCTCTCTCTCTCTCTCTCTCTTTCTTTCTTTTTTTTTTCTTTTTTTTTTTTGCGTTTCAGGGAGGAGAAAAAATTTACTATTCATGAGACAAATGTCACTGTTCATGCACTATTTCGGTACTATTTACGCACTGTTCATGAGACCCACAACCACTTTATTTAGAAAAAAAAAATTAAAAATGAGTCCCACGATACTATTCACACATTTAAAAATTATTTTGTTATAGTGTTTTCAGTTTTCAATTTTCAATTTTCGCAACAATAAGTTCAATTCAAACGGACCCAAAGTCATTAGAATTATGTAACAAAGTTTACACCTTCACTTGTACACTACATATATCTAACATTGGTACCAATGTGGAAACCAAACCAAGAGAGTGGGGATCCAAAACTAGAATCATCCAAACAATAGGAACCATAGAAATCTAAAATAATTGTAGCAATTGATAAGTACATATATAAGAAACTTTCTTCACAACCATTACACAGTAAATATCAAATACCTAAACTAAACAAAAATGCATATACCCATTATTGTATCAAACAAAAAAATACCCAAAGGAACTAGAATCATTAAACAAAAAAATTAACATCAAGCATTTAGAATCATTAAACAAAAATTAACAAAAAATTAACTCGTAGTTGAGAAATTCATATTAACATACAAAGCTCATACAAAGCTCACATCAAGTTATATTGAACAATTTAATCAGCAAAAACGCCTCTAGCTTAGCAAGTTGTAATTGCAAACAAAACCAAGAACATAGTTACAGGATTACCATTCTTCACTTGTAATTCATATGCCTCAAAAGCAACTAGTATTGTCAAAAAACAAAGAAAATTTGCCAAACTAAATTCACAGAATACTCACTAATATCCATCTCTAAGACCTCCAAATTTCTCTTGCCCAACTGTGTCCCAGCAGTAGAAATGTCCCAGCAGTAGAAATGGATTTTCCCACAGTTAGTGAAAAAGTCCAAAGGATGAACTTCCACACCAATAGTTGCTGTATGTAAAAATGAATTCAAACATCAACAATGAATCAAAACTTAACAAAGAAACCAAAACCCACAAACAAATCACTTTCAAAAATTCTTCTCTTAAAAGAAACTTGAGAAAAAAGTCAATCTCATTGGTAAAAAAAAAAATACCGATGAATAGATTGAAGCGTTGTCGGAAGCGTCGCAGATAGTGTGAAGGACTGAATCGTCACGAACGGTCGGCGAAGGACTGAAGCGCCGCGAATGGCCAGCGAGCTGAACTGTCGTGAGTGAAGTGGATCGGCGACGATAAGGTGAGGACGGTGAGGCTGGGTTTGGCGATGGTGAGGCTGGGTTTGGCAACGATAATGCAAAGGGTCACCGGTGCGATTTAGAGTGGGTATCGGTGTGGGTTGAAGTCTTCAGCGATTTGGAGTGGGATTTAGAGTGTTTATTTGCAACGGTGAGCTGAAGCGTCTCCGTTGAGCTTAATCGGCGACGGCTGAGCTCAACAGCGACGGTAGTTTGTGTTTTTTTGGTTGGGTTTTGGCGACAGTGAGGCGAGGTGGATCGGCAATGGTAAGGTGAGGACGGTGAGGCTGGGTTTTGGCGATGGTGACGAATGCAAAGGGTCATCGGCGATTTGTAGTGGCGATGGTGAGGAAGGTTGGTTTTTTTTTTTTTTTTGGTGACCGAAATGGCTATTGAAATGTTTTGCGGCTCTTGGTTTTTTTTTTTGTGTGCTGGGTATTGAAATTAGGCTTATAAGTCTTTAGTGACGAATTCCAGTTTCGTCACTAAAGACCGAGCTTTGTTAAGATTTTTAGAGACGAAATTCATATTTCGTATCTAAATCATACTTTTAGTGACGAATTGTGATTTCATCACTAAAACCATATAAGTGCAAAACTATTATTATTTTTAGTGACGAATATTTTTCGTCGCTAATTCTTCCTTATAGTGACGAAAGGATTTTTGTCACTAATACTATCCATAGTAATACCTACAGTGATAAAATATTTCGTCACTAAAAATTTCAACTTTTAGCGACGAAATATTTCGTCACTATAAATTAATTAAACTCGCGCCAAAGTTTCACTCCACTGGCGCCCATTTTTTAGACCACAATAGCAACGAAATTTATTTTTCGTCACTAAATGTTATAATTTTTTTCATTATTAGTGACGAAATTCATATTTCATCACTAAAGCTGTATTTTTAGTGACGAAAAATATTTCCTCACTAATTTTCGTCTCTAAAAATACATTTTGTTGTAGTGAAAATAAATTAAACATAAATAAATAATAAAATATGTCAAAAATTATATAAAATATTATCACTGATGACATAAAAATTTGGTCATAAATAACTTTAATAGTGATGACCAAGTCCCTCGCAATTTATAGAATAGTGACACCACTTAACCCCTTGCAAAAACATTTTAAGTGACAACTTAATGTCGTCACTATTATTCCTAACTAATTGCGAGGGGTTAAAAGCCCTCACAAATAAATTTTAGCGATGCCATTATTGTCTCTAAAAGTATGTTGTCAATTTGAAATTCGCAAATAACTAATTGTGAGGGTATAAAGGTCTTCACAAATAGTTGTTAATGATGACTACTTCCCCTAGCTAAAAATAAGTTGTTGACTTTTCTCGTCGTTTGGTAATATATTTGTGAATGCGGTTTTGTTCAGTAACGATGGAGGATTGCCCTCATAAATTATCTATTTGCGAAGCTATGGTCGCAAAATCTCTTTTAGCAACAAGAGCAAATACGACAGCCTTCGAAGGCCATATACCCTCGCTAATAACCTTTTGTGACTATATTTGAATTTTTGCGAGAGCCTTTTACCCTTGCGAGTAGACTCTTTTCTTGTAGAGCTCTCTCCCCCTTATCTGTGACTCTCTCTCATTTCCCACCAACCTAGCTCTCCATAAAATTGGTGCCCAATTTATGAGTTTTGCAATTCACTCAAAAGGGTGTTCAAATCATCAACTAGTTTAGAAGGTCTTGTTGGTTTGCTTTTAGGGTTAGATGTGGTGGATTGACGCAAATTAATGATGATTGATTTTACGAAATTGGTATGTGGAAATTGCCAGAAATAAGAGGGCAATTGGTTATTTGAAGATCATCACAACCACCGCTCTGTGTTAATTATTGTGGATTTAAAAGGTCACTTTTTCTGTTTTTTCTATCTTATATTCTCATGAAAATGATAAAAGTGAAGGAAATTTTTGTTCTAGGTGGTTGAAGAGATTTTGGTTTGTAATGGTTTGTGTAGGTGGTAATTTGGATGGTAGGTGGCTCTTTGGTGTGGTATGTGGTGGCTTGTGTGGGTGGTGGTTTGGGCTGGTTGGTGTAGCATTTTGATTTGTGTTTTTTGGTTGAAAATTGGGTAGAGATAGGAGAGAGAGAAAAAATTTATATGGATAAAGAAAAAAATATTAAGGCTAATGTAGGTGTCTATTTGTTAAAATAGCAGCATATAAGTTTTTTGGATTAATTTAGCTAAAATCTTATAGAGATTGATGTGAATGCTCTTATCATATAAGAAATGGCTAGCATTAAGTAATTAATAAATAACAATTTATGTGGAGAGAGAGAGAGAGAGAGAGAGAGAGAGGAAACGTTCATTAAGCTCTTCAATAAGGGTGGAAAAACAGAAATTCAATGAATGAGGTCTTTAGTGTGTTCTCAAGAGTTTCCATATCAAAATTAATATTTCACCTATTTATGAACACAAGTATTTTCAATTAGTTATGCTGATACCATATTTTTCTATTAAAAAGTTACATATCTTTCATTCTACAACTGAAGACGATTAACACTTACTATCCGAAGAATTTCAAGAGTAAGTGTTAATGGAAGGCTACAAACAATTTGTTGTGAAGGCTTTTATGATCGTATTAATGGCATTCTTAGCTTTCATTGGAAGCACACAACGGCAGCCAATTTGTTGCTTTCGTGACGCTTGTTGCTGCCAAACTTGTTCGAATCCACCGCCACACATAATTAATAATTGAAATTTGCAAAAACATATAAAATGTATGAGTGAAGTATGAATAACATATGAAATATATGAATAAATTATTTTAGCTTTTTGTTGATTTGCTACAATTTTTTGTATGTTAAATGTTGCACACACACACACTCTCTCTCTCTCTCTCTCTATATATATATATATATACACATAGCATGGTACAAGTATAAAACACCACAATAGCTACTATTGTTGACACAACAAACTTCTCAAATGAGGAATTTTAGAGCTTCAACTTAGCAAAAGTAACAATTGGGATTTAATGTAATTGGGTTTTCTTTTGAAGCATAATTTTTTTTTTTTTTTGGGGTCATTTTATATACTTTAAATCAATTGGAAGTTTGCTTATATGAATGAAACATAGTGATGGAGTTACACTATTCCCAAGGGCCATAGCTTTTGCTTAGACCAATGATTGTGTTTCTTCACAACTTTGTTTATACTAAAAAATAATGGTTCCAACTTCATATATTTGATAAATCAGGAAAAATAAATAAAAGAAGTTTCATCTAACAAATATAACAAAGGGTGCACTATTCATATCTGATATTCATTTTCTTCTTTTAATTATAATGCTAATTTCAATACTTATTATTTGATATTCATTTTCTTCTTTTATTTATAATGCTAATTTCAATACTTATTATTTTAAACCGCATATTCCAATTTTCAACTAGTTTAAATTTAAAGACAAATATTAGTGAATGTTGTTATCCTTAGCTATTTGTGTTACATCTAGAATTTCATATCTAAGTTACTACAATACTACTTGTAGCAACTAAAGCTCACGATATAAGTATATTACATAAGGCCAAAATTTATATTATCTTCAAGCTCCACTTAGCCTTACAGAGTCCCTAATAAAATTTCTTTTGTATTGAATTTGATTTCAGAGGACTTATTCAAAATTATTTGAATTAAATCTCACAAATTAGAAAGAAAAATAAATAACATTACAACGTTGTAGTTGATTAATATACAAATAAACTACCAATTTAACATGATAAATCACTATTAGTAATTTAGAAAGCAAAAATTAACAAAATTAAAGTTGTTGCCCATTTAACCTAAAACTTTTCATATTCTGAAGTTGCCAAACACCTATTAACAAATAGCTATTGATATAAAATATTCAGTAATTCCTTCAATACTGCAAGTTGTCCATGCTGTAAAAAATTTGAGGGAATAACACAGCAAGCTTCTTAAACTCTTTCTTGCTTAGATCCTACAAATATATATATATATATATATATATATATATAGAGAGAGAGAGAGAGAGAGAGAGAGAGAGAGAGAGAGAGAAAACCAATTATGATGGTGTTGGAGGCAAGGTTAAAGATTAAAAAAAAAAATTGAAGAAGTAAGCGATTTGGCTAGCATGCCAGATAGTTAATTTATATCAAAAGACATAAAAATCTTACAATCAAAGAGAATCCATCTTATATGTAAATAAATACATGTGGTACAATCAAATAAATAAAAGATTTGTCAAGATGATTAAGTTTGGCAATGAAGAAGACGCAACAACTATTGATGAGGGTAGTCTCTATCTCAAACTTGTGATAATGATGAAGATTCAACAATTACTAATTATGCAGAGCTAGCATAATCTTATTTTGATTCAACTACAACAAAAATGATGATAATTACCATAAAAAATTATATATTAAAAAAAAACAGTCTTTTATGATATAGCACATCAAGGGGAATAAATAATAAACAAACCTATGAACTAACAAATTTCAAACACATATAAACAGAAGTAGAACACCCACTAAAGTGTTTCATTTCCTTAGAAAGTGTGGCTAAAGTCACAACAAGCCCTGAAATGAAAAATTATGAAGATAAAAAAGACATTGTAACACTTCACAACAAAGGTTGGGTGATAATGATAATATTTACTCCCTCCATCCCAATTTGTTATTTAATTCAATCATTCCTCCAAAATAAAGGAGAAAGAATATGTATACCTTTCCAACTGGACTCCAAAGGAAATTATAAAATGACAACTTTGTTTTTTTCCCATGTATGCCACATTCCATATGATATATATGTTAGGAAACCCATTCTTTTCAGAGATACTTTAATTAATGTTAGCCCCCTGAGGAGTTTTTCTTTCTCTCATACTATAAGGCAAGGTAATGTTGTTGCACATGCTTTAGCCTAGAAAGCAAGACTTTCTTTTCCTTTATTAGTTTGGATGTCTAGATTAGTCAAATAAACAACATTCATCTAAAAGCCACAATGATATGGTTCAAGCATGTTCCAATAAAAAACCATTTCAAATAATTACAACATATCAATTACTGGAAAGAAACTTCATCCCCAAGAAATAATGAGCTATCCACATCAAACATTGTTTTACTTTCTCTTTTTTAAATTATCCACACAAAAAAAAAAGGAAAAAAAAAAGAAAAAAGAAAAAAGCAAACTCCATACAACCTACAGATGATTGCAAATTATCACAATAAAAAATGATATGACCGAAAATAAAGGCTAAGGCATCGACATGGTTGTAGAAAAATGTGCTAGACACTGATCTCAATGTTGATTTTTTTTTCCTTAGCTCATCGTGCTTAAATAGTAGTCACATGACATAAGAGGCATAGATTTAAAAAAAGGTTTGCAATTAATTACAACTTTTCAATTTGAGGAAAATATCTCACCTACAATAGTTTAGGACGTGCCCATTAGAAACAAATATCACAAAAGATCCAAAGAATTTTCCAAACAGCTCAATAAATAATTTGGGAAACATCTCAAGGCTAAAAATGACTAAGACAACTTCTGTTAGTACTTATATACTATGAAGAGAGGAGGAAGGAAGACGGAGAGACTACTGTTAAAAGGTGGGGAAGGGGAAGGAGCTAAATTTGCATGAGAAACAGAAGGTGGGGAAGGGGAAGGAACAAAATCTGACACAAAGTTAACCCATCAAATGGTTTAACATCAAGAAAACTTCAAATTAAAAAGCTTCCCAAACTGAAATATAAAATTGCTACATCCCATAACATAGCCAACAAAAAATAAAAAATTGTAACCAAAATCCTTTTTGTTTGGACTTAGTTTAATAATTCTTAGTTTTTTAAAACTAAGAAATAATGAAGTTACCACTGAAAGGTGGAGTTGAAAATTCTTATCTCAATCAGCAAACAAAGCTTCCAATACTGATAAATGCTTTGGCAGGGTCAAACATGGTAGATCATAACACATGGAACATCAAAATAATAAATCTTCAGTTAAGGGAAAACAATTCTTAGGAGACACCACTCCTCTTATCAGCAAGTAACCTTCTTTTTTTTTTCCTGGTATTCCTAACGCCATGTGAAGCCTTCCCTTTTTTAATGGGGAGGGGGGGATCAATCATGTAGAAAGAAATTACAAAACAAATCTTCAGAAATATATGCACGGAAGAGACCACCTATCCATCTAACTCCCCAACAAAAGCTTGGAGGAGACTACAAAGGAAAGCCACTATAACATTCAAAACTACAATCGAATTACCTTTGGTACCAATCTAAAATGACATAGATATTTGATACAGTTTGTTTAAATTTAAATACATACACAGAGGAGATCTACTACAATATTTGGCATTGTAATAAATACACAAAAATTTGTTTCAACTGCAACAATATTGCCTTATTTTGCATAGACTACACGAACTAATCTGAGTCGCATCACAACACTCAAGAGGTAGTAGGCAGTAACAAAATGTAAGAAGGGAATAAAAAACATCAAGCAATCAAGCAAAAAGAATAGAGCAGAAAATAGATTAGGATTTAGAGATACTTGAACTAAAGCATCCAATGTCTGTCAGTATTTATATACTGTGAGGAAAGGAGTAAGGAAGACAGAGAGGCTGCCGTAAGAAAGTGGGGAAGGGGAAGGAACACGTTTTGCGCAAGAAGTCTGCGATTAGAATGTGGGGAAGGGGAAGTCACACAATTTGTGTGAGGAATCTACTGTTAGAAGGTGGGAAGGGGAAGGAACACGTGAGAAACAAAAGGGAAGGAAATCTAGAAGTTGTAACCGTGGTTTTCTAAGGGTTTTCAGTTTAGAAGGCTCGGGTTTGAGCTTTAAGTTAGAATTAAATTTAGAAGAAATGGGGTGGTGGAATTAAATTTAAAAGAAGTGGGCTTTATGATGGAGAGAGGCTCGAAATAATTTTAGTTTTATTAGTATTTTAAAATTGATAAAAGCTATTTTAAAATTGTAGGATAAATTTAGGAAAAAGGATGTGAATGACATAACTGCTGACGTAATTCAATATAAGCGTAGCAACATTAAATGTTACACTTCAATTTTTAATAATATATAGATTACTACATATTCTATATAAGATGATATGTCAACTTCTAAAATACTCAATAAAATTGTAATTAAGATATTTATTTATTTTGTTGTTGGTGTGACACCAATAATCATTGTTAGGCTTTTTTTTATAAGATTGTTATAGTAAAATTGATAATACCTTTAATATTTTTTTTACTTTTTTTTTCATTGATGACACATCAGTTTGTAAGATTTATGCAATATTAATAAAATTTATATCCCTAACATTTCTCTTATGACTTTAATAAATCTATCTATTTTTTATAGTAGTATGAAGAGGCCGCACCAGACACATTAACGCAAACATATATAAGTTATACATTTTATAACATAAAGCTTACAAATTAATATTTTATCAATGATCACAAAAAAATAATTAAAACATTTATTACTTAAGATGTTGGAGTCTACAATTACACTCATTGCCTATTACTTTATAAACGTTTTGTAAAAGAAATTTATATTAACTTTAGCATTCTATGACATTCGTAGATTTTGTTGTTGCCTTTTTGCTCAATAATACAACTTTGTAATTGATACAAAGGTAAAGCACTATAATTATAGATGATCATGACTCAATTTGTCACATTACTATAAATCATAGTTTGAACAAACATTTTAAAAGCCACACTTTATAATTCACAAGTGATTTTGTCATGTAATTCACTACTAATAATTCCGTACATAGATGAGTTGTGATAAAAGTTGTAGTACAAGACTTTTTGATGCATATACAAACAGCTACAGTTTCTATCTGAATAAACGTGGTTGGATTCACATCTTTATGATGACACATATGATCATAATGGAAATATTCTGTAAGTACCCCAAATGGTTCAGCAACGTAACGTCATGTCAATTGTCAAGCTTAACTTCTGCAATAACAGAGACATTTATTTTTTTGATGTGTTCGCTGTTCAGAAAGAACTTGAGTGCTTTCTCAAGAAAAAAGAAGAAGAAGAAAGAACTTGAGTGGTGAGAAACAGCAATCAAGTAAAATGAAGTCTGCGTGCATGCTGCCAAAGTTCGTATATGACCATATGAAAAGCATCCAATCTCACTGGGGGTGAATTCCATTGAAAATGTTTTCGAATCTGATTCACAAAGAAAAGAAATTTTAGAAGATAAGTTAGTTTGTAATTTTAGGTTTGAAAATGTCTAGGAGAATATATCATTCCCCACACTGTCAGGAAGCATTTTTCTAATTTTGACTTTCTCAATCTGTGAACACTAGAAACTCACATTACTTAAAAGTCACTATCATGCATGTTATGATAGTGTAATTGATCTAGAAACCTTTTCCTTTTGGAAACAAATCAAAAAACTAGTAACCTTACACTAAGTTACCAGGATGAGTGAATAAGAAAAAGTAAAAGACCAATTAAGCTAATATGTACATATTAGCTTTCAAAACCCTAATGGCCATTAGGGAATTATGAAAAAGATAAAGTCATAATGCATGTCAGGAAATTCATTTTAATTGAATTTTTATTTATATTCTTGTGTCATTAAAAAAAAAAAAAAAAAAAAGAATACAAATTCCAAAGCAACATAGCATAGCTATAAGTTTTTAAGAAAAGAAAAAAAAAATGTAATTTGAAGCATACAAAGTCTTTTTAATGGGCGAAGAAGTCAGGACATTTTTTTTACCTCGAGTAAGTTGTTATGTAATTTGTTGAGCTTTTCACCATTTAAGTGTACGCCTTTAGTTCTTCCTATAATAGAAAATCTCGTCCAATCAAGAGTATCATTGAATGGCAAATCAAGGTTGAGGAACGTGACAACTGCAAGTAACACACAAGCTTTTAGAAAACCATTGCATTTTATGGTGAAAAAAAAATACTACAGAAAAACTAGGGGAAGATTATATTACACAAAAAAGATTATAGGCTTATAGCACATTACTTGCAGGAACACATTCCTCAAGGATCGATTCTACCATACAGGCTGCACGAAATGGGGATAACTGGCATGAGCAGTAGTTCCTATCAAGTTCTGAATCTCTTACTACTTTCCTGTAATATATATACACCATTAACTATAACAATAAAATTCAAAGAAGCAGCAACGGTCCTAGAACAAAATATGAAACAAATTCTTTGTGTATAGATGATTAGAGAATGGTACAAATATACGTAGTAGGACAAAAAAATTTTAAGGTGTATGATCTATGCAAATATCAACCAAAGAAACATAGTAAAATACCAAAACAAAGCCCCTAAAAGAGTTCAAGACCAAGCAACAGTTAACTACATATCGTTTGTATTGGAATCAGGTGCAAGTGGTGCATTTTAGACACAGCATGGGACAAGAAATGAAAATTATTAAAAATTATAGTGTTTTATAATTTATAATAATCAATTAGCATATTAAAATAAAAAATTCACAATGACCCTGACGTCTTTCAAAGAAATTTTCCTATTGATAAATGCTTTAGAAAAAAGAAAAAGTGCTTTATAATTTTTTCCTATTCACAAAGAAAAAAAGATTGTCTTTATTGGATGGAAGTTACCTGGTTGTTGTGGACGGTTTAAGATCTTGAGCTGGGATGATAATATCCTTGAATGGGTTAAATTCCAATGCATCCAGAGAGGTACACACAACTTGAATTGCATTCTTCATCAATGGCAATCCTTTTGTAGCCATCACACCAATTTCATGGCAATTTATGAAAAAATGATCTGCACCTTGGCTTTTATTCCAATATGGGTTTTCCGTGATTAAGCTCTGGACATAATTCTGGACTAAAATGGCCATTTCCTCATTCGATGTTCCCTGCACGCATTATCAAAATGGCTTTGTTATTGGACAAAAATCAAGAATAGAAAGCAAGAACAAAATGATATGTTATTCCTTGAAAGAATATAGATATACCATGTTGTGCATTTGGTGGGTGCGAATGGGGATAAAGAAGAGGTGAGCTTCTTGAGCAGTAGTGGTGCGGAACTGGCTATCTTTGATGTTCTTGAAGAAGTAGCCTTCGCTTCCATTCTGGTAGTACTTGTTGAGAACTTCATCTTCTGGGTACATATACACCTTGAACTTCATTTCCATTTGATTGTAATTCGTAGTAAAATTCTCTGAGTAGTAAGAATTTCCCCTGTGTTTAACTGGCTTGTAATTGCTCTCCATTATTTCATGGAAATGGAGTCCGGACTCTTCCTGCTGCTTAGATAAATAACCAACAAAACGCGAGTGAAAAAGGCTGTAGAAACTGTCACTGCCATTGCTGGAGTGTTCGAGTGCGAAGATCAAGAAGAAAAGGCAAACAAGTATCAATTCAAATGGCTTCCTTGGTATTTTATTAATCGTTTTAGAGAAATATTGGACATATTGGTGTGGCTCTGTATTGGGTGAAGGGTTTTGTGACAGTGGCTTTGAAAGTATGCGATTTTTACGAATTCTATCAGCCTTGGACATGGTTGAGTTTTCTTGCTTTCTTTCTTGGATGATGGATTTTCTCTTGGTTTCTTGGGAAGAAAGAGAGAAAGGTGGTTAATGAGAGCGGGACGAGTCAATTTGGTTTTATATATACTGCAATCTCGACCGTTCACATTTTACCCTTGGAGTACTCAGATCCCATTTTAATTTTAATTTTTTTTTTTATTTCACCCATTTTATTTTTTCAGCTCATAATTGTACGAGTTCGAGTAGCACAATTTTTCGTGATAGAGATAACATGCATGGGGACTACGTGGCTTTGTGTGAGTGGTTTGTTGGTTGATTGTTATGAAAACTGTATAGCTAATGGCCTATGGGCTATATTCAATTGCTGTTTGCCTATCATACTTTTGTATCATTATCTTACCCTTTATATTGCAACAAATTTCTGGGACTGAACAATAAATAGATGCTATTATCTCTTTGAATTCTAGTAACTGCTACTAGAAATTAGAGACTCAATACAGATGCTGTACCATCGAGCCTTTGTTTACTTTAGAATTGTCCAATATTTATTACCTCTTCTTTTTGCCTTTTTATTTTTTATTTTATAGTGTTAATTAATTAGTAGTTGTAGTTAGTTAATTATCATAAATCCCTTCTTTTCTTTTCTTTTTGGAAAATACTAAATATTTTTAACACATATACATAAGAAAAATAGAGAATATTTTTAAAGAAATTTACAGTTATGTATATCTATAAAGACCTAACTCTTGAATATACAGCACAAACTTTAAACAATTCTAAAAAAATTAAATTGTCACATAATAAGACACCATGAAGAAAACACGTTGAGGTAAATTTGATAAAGTTTAATATTTTAAGCTCTAGGCTAAATGTATTTATTCTGGAATTTCCACTTAACTTTCAATTCTTTTTCTTCTAAAAAAATTCAATTCTTTAGATAGCCACGTCAACTATATATACCCCAACCTCGTATCCTGTATGCAAAGCTTGATTGAAGGTACAAAGTATGGTTTACTTCAGTGGCCGCTTAAGGTATTTTTTTTAAGGGTGGTCATTAAAAGTCTAAAATTAAACAAAATTTAATAAAAATAAAACTTGAATATATTGACTTCACAAGAAAAGAAAAAAGTACAAATATATAAATTTCAGAATTAAATCAATGTAATATTCCACTAATTTTTTTCATAGGGAAATTATGAAAAAAAAAAACCTCTTTGTAAATATACTATTTTTATTTCATCTTGATTGTTAATATAAAAACTCAAAACATTTTCTTATAGTCTAGAATCTAAAAGAAGATTATTCAAATCAATACGAATTTTTTTAGAAGATAAATCTTGCAATATAAGTGATTTCTTTAATCCATGTTAATTTAAAGTCAAAATTTTTTAAGGTAAATATATATATTTTTTTTTTTTTTTAAAATCAGGCAAGTGTGATTCCTGGTACATAGACTTTGCACCAAACTCTGTTTGCACAAGGCTTCATTCTAGCATATCAAATTAATTTTCAATTTCTTCATAGTTTAAGTGACTGTCCCAAGTGGTTCATAAAGGGGATGCCTCACTAATTAATGTAGGACACGGTTTAATATTTAAAATATGAAATTATCTAATTATAGTATTTTTATGTAACTTTTGTTATTTTAAGTTTAGGTTATTTATTCCTTCTTTTTTAGGAACTTTTAATGTTGTTTAGTCAAATTAGGGTTTTATATGCTTTCATAGCCACCTTAGGTTTTTTTTACTATTTAACTACATTGTAGTCTCCAAAAGCAATTCAATTTTCAGATCAATAAAATATAGACTTTTGTTAAATTTTTTCTCTGGTAGATTCCAGTTTTCTCCTTGTGGATTTATGAAAACCCCTCGTGGATTCGAGATTTACTACCAGAAACTAACAGTTTAGTTTTTATTCCATCAAATGGACTATCGTGTGTGCTTTTTTTAGGCTTCCGCGACATCAATTGGTATCAGAGCCTTGACATACCCTAGTTTGATAGCTAATCAATGAGACAATGACCACCATAACAACAATGGCGGCAACAACGTCGACAACATAATCCTCACTAGGGCTGAGTTCCTTAAGTTTCGTGTAGAGGCTCATGATGAAAATCAATAATTTTGTGAAAAAGTCAGCAAATTATAGGAGAAATTCAGCAAATGATAGCTACTCATCTTGCTAGGAAATCATCTCACAACAACAATAATCAATATATTCAAAGACGCACTCCTAACTACAAGAAAATTCCATTCTTTGATGGATATGTGTGTAAGTTGGACTTTATTGATTGGCTTCTTGATTTGGAAGAGTATTTTAATTTTTGGAAGATTTGTGATGAAGAAAAAGTGCGGCTTGCAACTAATAAATTGGACGATGAAGCAGAGGAGTGATGGGAAGATATTCGAATTGATAAAAAGCGACGAGATAAGCATACAATCTGCTCTTGGCAAAGAATGATAATGATATTAATTGATTTATGGTTCCTAATGACTATTATGATATACTAGATTATACAAGTATTGATTATAAATCTGTATATTCATCTAAAAAGCAATATGTTCAAAACATGAAAGGTCAACCACAAAACCAAAATTATCATAGCCAATTCCATGTGTCAAGTAAAGGAAATATTTTGAGGGTTGAGAAGAAACAACCTCTTTCTAAAGAAAATTTTGAAGTGGTTAAAAAAGATTAAGACTTGCAACAAGTTATTAAATTGAAGATTGAAGATACCACTTGTCAAAAGTTTGATGAAGATGTCAAAGAAAAGAAGGTTGAGTTGATTGTGGATAATGATAGAAATCAAGAGATGGTAATTATTGAGAATATTGTGGAAGATCCTATTGAGGATAAATATGATGATGAGTCCATCATCCGCAACCCCCAAGTTCTGATTGATTTGTTGAAGATGACTACACAATATGTTGATTTTCTTAGAGTAGAAAATTTTAATTTTATTATCAACCTTTTGTTGATTGATGTTGCAAATAAATTGAAGGTAGATGAGAAGAAATTTTATACTACATTTTATGAAAAATTCAAGTTTCAAAGTATTTGTCTATTTGGAGTAGAAGATTTTAGATTTCAACCATCAACTCGAGGGTGAGTTTGTTTCAAGTGGAGGGGTCTGATGTAGGACAGAATTTAATATTTAAATTTTGTAATTTTGTAATTATAGTATTTTTATGTAATTTTTGTTATTTTAGGTTTAGTTTATTTATTTCCTTCTTTGTAGATGCTTTTAATGTTGTTCAGTCAAATTAGGGTTTTATACTTTCGTAGTCGCCTTAGGGTTTCCTAGCTACCTTAGAGTTTCTAGCCACTCTAGGTTTTTTTACTATTTAAACGCATTGTAACTTCCAAAGGCAATTCAGTTTTCAGATCAATAAAATACAGATTTTTGTCAAATTCTTTCTTTGGTGGATTCCAATTATCTCCTTGTGGATTCGAGATTTACTACTAGAAACTAACAGTTTAGTTTCTGTTCCATCAATGAGAGCATCATGTGTGCTTTCTTCAGGCTTCTGCGACATCACTAATTGACACATGACCTTTTCCCACAAGGCTTGGTGTGACGTGAAGAAGAATAAAACTGTGAAAGGTTTCCTAGACTGACAAAATGGATAATATTGTGCTAGTTGTGTGTGGGTATAAAAAAATGGTATCGAAATCGGGAATGACTCTCCTTTGAGTGTTGTTGCAGGGTGAGGTCTAACGAAGCTTTGTTCCACATCTCTTAATTGAGTGTCCTAAGCTTGCTTCATAAGAGGGGGATGCCTCACTAATCAATACAAGGCCTTTTCCCACGAGGCTTGGTGTCACATGAGGAAGAAAAAAACCATGAGGTATCCATGGGACTACTAAAGCGGATAATATTATTGTGTAAAATTTCAGCCTTAAAAGAGTGATACTTACTCAATCTCATCAAATAAGGCGTTTCCCCAATTGTAGTAAGAGGAAAGGTTCACAATTAGAAAGCACATTCGATACATGAGAAAGCTTTTGAGATGGTCATAAAGTGATTGGTAATCTTTTTAATCAGTTGACAACCGAACCCTCAATTGATCTATAATCTTTGCTTTCAAAGTTCCAAAAACATCTCAAAACTTTACCCAATTCATCCTAAACACAAATTTTAGTGTTAGGATCATCCATCTAACCATAAATTGATCATCAAGTGCTTTGTCAAAAATTATGCCTTTTCTTTATGGTGATTGAGACCAAGAAGAATGGTTGTGACATAGAGAAATAAATAGAAACAAAGAAAAATAAAATCCGCTAATAAATACTAGAAAAAACGCTTTCTGCATATCGTATGTATATTGTCCAAAACATTGATTTCCGATTTTATTTGTGTGTAATGCGGTTTTACTTCCATTTTCTCTATTGATATGAATTCTCTTGTTAAGACCTTATGAATCGAATAAAACTTGTACATGTAGGTGGAAATTCTGAAATAGATGCTTGTTTGATCCATTTATTATCAATTGATGGAAAACATGTTTGGCTTTAATGATATGAGGTAAATTAGTATTATTCATGCTAGCCACTACTTTAGAATTAGAGTTCAAATGTTAATATGTTGTTCATACACTCAAACATATATGTATCCCTACATCCTAGATCCTAGATCCAATTTTCTATGAATAGCTGCTTTCCAGATCTATTTCGTCTATTTGGTCTACTTCAGATCACTTCGGTCCAATTCGGCCTATTTAAATGGAAAAAGTACAAGTTTAGGTTGAGAGTATTATCAATTACTTGAGTAATATCAATTGTAACTATATGATAAGTTTTTATTATCATAATAATCTTCTTAAGAGAATGATACTTTTTTTGAGAAGGAAGAGAATGATAATTTAAATAATAACTTTGAAACTTAAAAATTTTAATTGTACGAAAAGAAACTTTGAAAATATAATGCATCATTTTTATAATGTAGTATTCTTAGCATCATTTTTATAAATTTTAATAAAAATACCTGCTTTCTATAAATAAATAAAGTCACACCATATACATTAATACAAAGATATATAATTTAGTAAGACATTGTTTTTATTTTTTTACTTCAAATTTGTAATTGATACAATGGTAAAGAACTATATATGACTCATTTATTAGTTGCATTACTAAGGATCACTGTTTAAGCAACCATTGCTATCTGATAATTGTTCAAAAGGCAATATCAATAGTTCCTATAACCGGAAAACAAACAAGATCTAGCAAAAGTATCTTTTCTATCCGAGGGAAAAAAATTACATCTTCATGTCAATCTTAACATTCTACTACAGCAGAAGAATATATCTGTTTGATTCGTGTGGGAAGAATTTGTATGGTGAGAAATATGCAGCAAGTACTGTTACAACATGATCCCTCAGGCTCAGGTTAAATTTATCAAAAAAAAGAAAGAAAGATGAATTAATCAAGTATGATAGATATGCTTTCTGCTTCACTCCAATTTAGTAATGTGTGCGCATCCAGAGCTTGTACATGATCATATGAAAAGCATCAAATTTGACTGGGGGAGAATTCCATTTAAAGTGCTTTTGGACCTGATTCACAAAGAAGGAAAATTTTAGAGGATAAGTTAGTTTGTAATCATAGGTCTAAACCATGTCTAGCAAATATATCATTTCCCACACTGTCGTGAAGAATTTTCCAAATTTGACTTCCTCAAGCTGTGAACACAAGAAACTTACAGTACTTTAAATCACTTGCATGCTATGTTAGTGTAATTGATCTAGTAACCCTTCCTTTGTGTAGAAAAAAAACAAATAAACTAGTAACCTTACTGAGTAACCAGGTTCAGTGAAAATGAAAAAATAAAAAATCATTTTACTTAGCTTAATTAGCTGCATTCTAGAATCTGTGTTGGAAACAATATTTGTGATTTAATGGACTAAGAAAATGATCATAATAACATGATGCATGACATGATATTAATATTAATTGTCTAAAACAGATCAGATAAAGACAACAAAGCATAATGTTTATCTATGGGGAAGAAATCAGAATATTATTTTACCTTCTTTAGATTGTCATGCAATTTGGTGAAATTTTCACCTTCTATGCCTGTAGCAGTGAAATAATCTTTCTTGGAGGAGACTACTGCAGAAAATTTCGTCCAGTCAAGAGTATCATTAAATGGCAAATCATGGTTGCTTAACGAGACAACTGCAAAGAACACATGAACTACTTAAAAAACAATTAAAGAGAATCATATTAGGAATGATAATAGTAATCTAGTATTAGCAAAAATGTTCTCTAAGAAAAAAAGAAATGACCTTCAAAAGAAAGAAAATCAAAAGCATTATTTATGGAAAACCATTACATTAAAAAAAATAAATAAATAAAAAAAGAGCCTAGGGAAAGATGATATTACCAGGAACACATCCCTCAAGGATGGCCTCTGCTATACAGGCAGCATGGAATGGGGCTACATTGCATGAGCAGAAGTTCCCAAATCTTAATTTAATGATAAATCCAAAGAGGCAGCAACGTTTCCAACAACAAAATATGAAATACATTTTGTGTGAGGAAGATTAAAGAAGGTACAAAGATGTATAGTAAACCAGTCTATGATAACTAATATCTCTCCACATATTTGTATAACAGAACAATTAGTAAATGGAAGTTACCTGTTAATGTCATTTACCAGTTGAAGTTCTTCAGCTGGAAGGACAATATCCTTGTGTGGCATATATTCCAAAGCATTCCTAGATGCACACACAACTTGAATTGCTTTCTCAAGTAATGGCAATCCTTTCGTAGCGATCACACCAATCTCATGGCAATTCACAAAAAAGTGATCAGCACCTTGTGTTCGATTCCAATATTTGTATTTTGAAATCAATCCCTTGACATAATCCTGGACCAAACTGGCCATTTTCTCAAAGGATTCTCCCTACATGCCACAAAATGTGCACAGTGACATGTTAGGAGGAGACCAGAAAATTGCCAATTCAAATTGTGTGAATTAATTAATTAAAGAGACCCATACAACACTTTGTGTTACCCTTACAACTGAATTTTCAAAATCAACAAAAAAAATAGAACAATGTGATATTTAAATTATATGTTACCCTTAGTTCACTATCAAATTCGCTTCCAAATATTAGTTAAAGAAAACTCGTCTTTTTTCAAAGCAAGAACAGAGTGATGGTTTCTTTGGAAGAACATACATACAAATTAAAGATATAAATTAACTCATTATACCTGCATTCGTTGGGTTTCTATGGGGATCAAGAAGAGGTGAGCCTCGTCATCATCTTCGGTGTAGAACCTACTCTCTTTGAGATTCTTAAAGAACATGTCAACCTTCAAAGCATTTCTTGTGAGCTGCCGTGGCAACAAGTAGTGCTTGTCGAGGTCACGATCCTTGTATACATATATCTTGAACTCCCTCTCCATTTCCTCATAGTCCAACTGGAAATACCCCGGATCAAGAAAGACATCAGCTGAGAAATCAAGGTCCAAGGCCTCCTATTCGATCAAGGAAATTCATTAATAAAAAGGAAAGAACATTTCTTAAAAAAAAAAAGATATGTTTTCCATTGATGTAAAAGAAGAAAATTATTCAACACTGTATATAAATTTGCGCTCAAGAAAGTGAGTCAAAATGTAGATATATGTATGTACCTGTTGAGAACGTTTCCATTCTCTATATACTTCAGGCATGAAAAGGATTACTAAGGCAGCAACGCAGATGAAAAAGAGACAGCAGCATCGATTGGGTCGATTGCGATTGTGATTCCTTTGTAAACGATTGGTATGGTTTCTCCTGGGCATGGTTGTATTTGCTTTCTTGGATGAATTTTCTTGGGAAGTATGAGCGGGAAAACCAAGCTGGTTTCTTGGGACGTAAGGAAGGTTTGTAGGTTGGTTAGTGTGAGCGGGAGAACTTGGTATATATATATATATATGTGTGTGGAGAGAGAGAGAGAGAGAGAGAGAGAGAGAGAGAGAGAGAGAGAGAGAGAGAGAGAGAGAGAGATTTATAAATTTGTGGTCTAATGCAATCTGGACCGTCATTTCATATACAAATCTACTAGAATGGATGATGTAAAGAACTAAAAATGTCTATAATTCACATTAAAAAAAAAAATTGTCTATAATTCGTAATTAGATTTACTACATTTTGAGATATATATGATTCCCAATGAAAATTATTAGGTATTCCCGAAGTACCATAAATACATACTTTCTTCTCTCATATGAATAGTGAGTTCCACCATGAATTTAATTAGTGGGAACCATCATTCATGTAAAAGGAGGGAGCATGCATTTCTGGTACTTCGAGAATACACAATAATTTCCGGATTCCCCAATCTATTGTATCAATATCAGTGTTAGTCTTCTCTCCTTGATTTTGGTTGCTGACTGATAAATGTATGACCTATTATGTAAAGCTCGACACTGTTGTATAGATTTTATAATAATCCAAACTTAATTTTCGATTCATCTGATGGCTTAACCAGCATAATAATCGAATTTTCCTTAGAATATAGGTATGGATGGCTCAAGTGAGCCATATGTATTGACAAATTAATATGTACGAGTGGCATCATTTCTAGAGCAATCTCTATTTCACTCCAATAGTCAATTTTCATAAAGGTTTTTATTTTCTCATATAATTTTCTTTTTTTCATATTGGTTGTTTCATATATAATTTTATGTGTTAATTAAAATGTAGACACTTCAATATCAATTGGAGATATGTATGTTAAACTAGTATGAAAGAATCACTAAAACAAACAGGATATTGTGACACTTAAAAATGTAGTAAATTAATCCATTATGTCCTTATATACATGACCCTTTAAAACGTTGCTACAAAACTAACGATGCTACAAAACTGTCACAATAGGATATTGTGACACTTTCAATAAGGACTTTTATTCTCTCACATTCACATTTTTAAATTAATTCTTTTTGTATTGAATTTTATGTATTAAACTAGTCGCAGACCCACGCGACGCTTAGAAATATATATAAATATTATATAATGGAGTGTAATATATAAAAAGTAACACTTACTTCAAGTATTGTCAATTTTTTTAAAAGATTTTTGTAAATATTTTTTATCTTTTTATCTCTACAAATATATCATTCTATTTTTTTTATTAATATTTTATTAAGGTACACCTTATCTTTCTAATTTTTGTTGTAATGTGTTATATTAAACTAATATACAACTAATTTTATAAGTTTCAACTCTCTTAAGGAATAAGTAGATATCATGAAAATCAAAACTCATCACAAAATTACAAATTTATCTTAACCAAAATTAAAATGAAACCAAAGAAATAAAAGATAGACTTTATCATAATTTATTGTTTAAATAATTGGTAGGCATAAACAAATTCATAGCCATATTGTAAATTGTGTTTTGATATAAACTTAAATTCCTGTTTCCAATAAATAAATATTAACCCAAACCAAAATTCAAACAAAGTTATAAAAGGGAGAGAGAAGACTTTATAATGGCAAATTTTAAATAAAAAAAAAAATCAATCTTAATTAGAGTTATAAAAATGAACAAAAATTCACCAAAAGAAAGGGGAGAGAGAGAGAGAGCACTCATAGTTTTTGTGTGGGATAAATATGGATTGAATTGGGGAAATGATATCAAGTTTACACAAATAAAATGGGAAGAAGAAGAGTCAAGTTATAAAAAAGAGAAAATGATGAAGGAAGTGTAACAGTGAAGTGAAGAGTTGTGGGGGAGGCAAAGAAGGAAGGGAAAAGCTGGAGGAAGTGTAACTGTAGATGTGGACTAATAGGGAGAAGAAGAGGTTTTTGTTTTTGTTTTTTGGCAAAGAGTAGCAAGAAGAAAAGTTTAAAAAAGAAAAAAAAGAGATAAAAATAAGTGGATGATGTAACTCAATGATTGAGTAGCAAAATGTGTGTGTGTGTGCACGCGCAAAACCTTACCAGCCCTTGACATATGAACATAAAGACCTGTCCTTAACAGGATGGTACTTACTTTCATACAATTGCTGCATGACTGTGTGTGTGTGTGTGTATATATATATAAGGATGAAAAGAAAATGACACTCAATGTTGAAAAGAGCTTTCAATATAAACAATAGACAACTAGAATTTATGATGGCATGTATTGCATCACATTTGGCCACAAAGAATTAATTTTGCAATAGACAATCAATAAAGATGGAAAACCAAAAAAATAAATTAAAATAGTGACAAGGCCGCTGATGTGGCTCAACAGGAGCATAACAACAATAAATGCTACGCTTCAACTTTTAGATATATATAGATATAGATATAGATATAGATGTGTACATTTTTTTTTGTCTCCATTTTTTTAAAATGTGTATATTTCCTCATTAATTGTAAATGTGTAAGAAATAAGGGATGTTAACTGAGTGTGAAAAAATATGTAACATTCTAGAAATGTCACTCTTTTTAGTTCTGCTCAAATTTAGCATTCTAGAAATTATGCATTAATCAATAATTGATGAGGCGCAGAACTTGCAGAAATTGAATCCAAGGCTTGATTTGTCGTCCATAATTTTGTACTTCCTTTTTATTTTTTTGGTATAAATCAAATGTAGATAAAGGGCATCATTTTTAGAGCAACCTCTCTTTCTCTCCAATAGTCAATTTTTATAAAGGGTTTTATTTTCTCATATTAGTTGTTGAAAAGCATTACGTCCACAATATTTTCACAACAAATCATAAGTGGTTTGTTGTTATTGTTTCAAATTTGAATCTACCACTGAGATTACTTTTTTGCCCCAACAATAACAACCAATAATAACCTACCACTTAGGATCTGTTGTGAAAATGTTGTGGATATAGCCGACTCCAACCCTAACTAATCTATTGAAATCCACAATCGACTCCAAAATTTTAGAACTAAGGTTTTGTTGTTGTTGTTGTTGTTGTACATGGAAAGTTGTGATTAGTGAAGGATAAAATGGAACACAAATGAACTAGTCCAATATTTATCTTTTTAGTTCCTATCAAGTTCTGAATCTCTTACTACTTTCCTGTAATATACACCATTAACTTTAACAATAAAATTCAAAGAGGCAGCAACGTTCCTAGAACAAAATATGAAACATATTTTTTGTGTATAGATGAAAATTGTTTTAAGGTGTATGATCTATGCAATATCAACCAAAGAAACAAAGTAAAATACCAAAACAAAGCCCCTAAAAGAGTTCAAGACCAAGCAACAGTTAACTACATATCGTTTGTATTGGAATCAGGTGCAAGTGGTGCATTTTAGACACATAGCATGGGACAAGAAATGAAAATTATTAAAAATTATACAGTATTTTATAATTTTTAATAATCAATTAGCATAGTAATTAAAATAAAAAATTCACCATAACCATGATGTCTTTCAAAGAAATTTTCCTATTGATAAATGCTTTAGATAAAAGAAAAAGAAAAAAAGATTGTCTTTATTGGATGGAAGTTACCAGGTTGGTGTGGACGGTTTAAGATCTTGAGCTGGGATGATAATATCCTTGAATGGGTTAAATTCCAATGCATCCAGAGAGGTACACACAACTTGAATCGCATTCTTCATCGATAGCAATCCTATTGTAGCCATCACACCAATTTCATGGCCATTTATGAAAAATATTTATGATCTGCACCTTGGTTATTATGGTGGGAACATAAAATCATATAGATATAGGAGAGTATCATGCTATTTGTTGTGATATGGCTTGACTTTGGATATTTGGCAAAGTCGGCGGCCTTTCAGTTTAATACTCTACTAGTGGAAGTAGGAAACTAGTATATCGTAGCTGAACAGGCAAGTCAAGAAGTCTAAGGGAAGGCTAGTGACCCTATCCCCTGATCCCAGACTTAATCAAAGAAACAATGACTAGGGTGTTAACCAAACTATGCTGTAACAGCATGACCACATCCAAACTGACTAAAACTGCCCGTAAAATAATGTAACCGCACCACAACGCAAGTGGTAATGAACCGTATCACACCGTACATCATTGTGTGGTGCGAAATGCAGTTTTATGATAAGAAAACCGCACAAAACCGCACCACACTGCACTCATATATATTTATTTATTTTATATTAAATATATATTAATAACTTAATATTTATATGAAGTAAGTGGCCAATCTAGTCTTAGTGCATTCCAATTTCATGTTAAAATGACTTTGTTTTGGTTAAATACAAAATCAAAAGTTCAAAACATCATTCACTTCTCCATCTCACACTCTCACTCTCAAAAATTCAAAAGTTCAAAAGTTTAATAATATTTTTTTGTTATATATATATATATATATAGAGAGAGAGAGAGAGAGAGAGATGAAAGTAAGTAGATGATGTGGCTGTTGATATGTATCAACAGGAGTATGCTTCAACTTATATATATATATATATATATATATATATATATATATATATATATATATATATATATATATAAATATATTTCTCCTTAGTCCTTGAAATGTGGTTTCTAGAATGTCTCATGAACAAGAAGTGAAATGATCTCACCAAAGAAATATTATTTAACATGAATACATAAAATTTAAATAAATAAATATCCATGATGCATGCTGTTCTCGTTATTCTACAAGAATATAGTAATGTTACTGAGATTGAATTCTACTCACTTAGAGATGTTTTAAGAATTGGGAAAAAAAAATTTTACATAAAGTGTTTCACACTTTGTGTGTTAAACTCATGTTTTCAATTCATATAAAATCATTTTGGGAAAGAAACACCATCCTTTCAAAATATTACCCTAAAATTACACTTTTTAGTTAGTAACAGGGAACTTTTTTTTTTTTCCCGTTAAACTCACAAGCCATTACCAAAACTGCATGCAACAGTTGGTAATACGGAGCAAGTTATAGACCCAAACACAAACACACACACACACACACACACCCCCATCGATGTGGGACAACAATTGCATGTAGTTTTGGTAATGGCGTGTGAGTTTAACGAAAAAAAAAAAAAAAAAAAGGTAAGAGGGAACTTTGAGAGTGCAAACTATGCAACTCATGCATGTTCTTTTGCGCTTCCACTAAGTCTGCACTCCAACAATTTCTTCGATTTGGTAAGAGAGAGAGAGATCTTGGAATAAGCTATTCTAAGTGAAAATAGAAGAGAATATACCAATCATATGTTGAATTTGAAAAGTTAAGCAGTGAAAATAAATGAGAACCAAAGTTCAATCATCCATATTCATACGGAAAGCACTAGTATAAGACTAGGTCTAGGTGAAAAAAAAAATGCCTTAGCAAACACTAGTAGTCTAGTACCCTTCTAATGTAAAAAACATCTACAAGTATCCATAACTAGAAACAAAAAGTTGCTTTTGTGCTCATTTACTTATCCCTGCACTCCACTTGAATATAACTAGGGCTGCCTCTCTAGACGTATGCCACCCAAGCATGTACATTGTCAAAAACTTTATGATATTAGCAATGTTATGAGTAATAAGGGAAAAATAGTAATATCATGTACTTATTTATATATAAATAATATTTTATGTGTTTGGGTTGACTAATCAAACCCTAAACACCTTCATCGTAAACAATATGGTATCAGAGCCACCAACCCACCACTATCATTAATCCTCCAACCACTTCCCACCGATACTGTTGTCGTCGGCAACCTCATTAGCTTTGACGACCCTAATAGAGACCTCCAACTATCTCAATTTAGTGGCTAAAGGAGTTGTCTAGCACCGGTGACACTTTTTCGAGTCTTGCGACACCAAATCAACATCGCCTGATAGCAAGAGAGGCAGACTTTTACTCGCCCTCCTCCGGCGACCCATCCTAGCCCACTCACCAGTCCTCGTACCACCACTCCTACACCCTAGCGCCGCCGCCAGAGTTTTTCAACTAAGGGTTTCAACCACGGTCTGATTTTCTTCTTTCTTCAATACATTCTCTGATTATCTGTTCAAGCAACCTTGGGTTGATTTGTTGGACTAGACATGATAGAATAGCTTTCTTTTTCTTGCTTGGAAGCATTTTGAGAAGGTACAAGGTATATGAGATCATCATAGTCATAGATGAAGCCGGAGTCTTAAGAGTTATGAATGTTGAAGTATATATGGGTGTGTACTTCTTCAGAGGCATAAATATGGAAGCAAACCAAAAGGCAGGTGGGCAAAACGCCAATGATTGCTATGATGAGAATGAAAAAGAAGTCGGGGCTATTGGGTCACTCTGAAGGGTTTTGTGATTGCAAAGGACTATATGTCTGTAACTGTGACTACAAAGCATTGTGTGACAATGAACGATTACGATTGTGACTAAGGCAGTTTCTTGAAGGCATGGTTGTTTTCTTGGAAGGATTTTGTTTTCTTGTGATAGTTTGGAGCAGGAAAAGGAAAACCAAGTTGGTTTCTTGGGAAGCAAGTGAGTAGGGATTTTTGGATTTGCTAGTGGGAGCTAAAGAAGTTAAATTTACCTCTATTAGTGTGAGTCATGATTAACAGGACTCCCACCATGTCATCATTAATGAAAATAGTACAATACTACTACTAATTTGGATTAGAGGAGTAAAAAGAACTTAATACAACAAGCTTTAACACTTTTATTATCTCACACTTCTAATATTTGTACCCCATATTGACACTTTGGGCCAGTTGGGTTGGCCGTTTTGGGAGATTTAAAGTGCATTTTTAAAACTTAAAACACTATTTTGCAACCACAACTCATAACTTTTTTACAAACACTTATTTTAAATTCAAAGCACAATTTTTCAGCAACTTACACAAACACAACCTTTGTGAATGATTGTTTGTGTGTAAGAAGTGTAGACTTTATTAGTGAGAGACAATCATTACTCAACTTTATTTACTTCATAAGCAATCACTATCTCTTCTTTCTTTCTTTTTTTTCCTTTTTTTTTTTTTTCTATAGTCTATATATATATATATATATAAAACCGAAGCTTTTGAAGCTCCCACAATTTTCCACGTCAGCACAGTATTAAAAAAAAAAAAACATAAACGAAAAAATAATAATAATAAGCGAAGAAAAACGTTTTCTAAAACCCGATAAAATCCTATCTACTCTTCTTCCTCTCTCGCACCCTTTCTCTGTACTTCCCTATATATAAATTTTGTCCTATCTGCAAAAGCACTCAAAGCAAGACTTCACAATTTTTGAGCAGCAAAGTTCCAAACCAAGTACAAAGGTTCACCGTAAGTCCAATACTTTTTATTTTTATTTTGCAATTTTCTTATGATTGTATTTGTTTGGTGAGAAATTGAGGGAAAAGAAAAGGGAAAAAGGGTTTTGGAATCGCAGCAATTCCTCAATCCTAACGAAGTAGTTCCTCCGGAATCCAATGAACAACAACGATTACTTAGGATCAGTTTTTGAGCAGCAAAGCTCCAAACCAAGTACAAAGGTTCACCGTAAGTCCAATACTTTTTATTTTTATTTTGCAATTTTCTTATGATTGTATTTTTTTGGTGAGAAATTGAGGGAAAAGAAAAGGGAAAAAAAGGGTTTTGGATCCTGGGAAAGAATGAGAAATCTGAGGGCACTACCTTTAAGATATGGTAAAAACCTAAATAGACGAAGGCTACGCCCCAGCCAATTCAGAAAACTGTATCAATCATCCTCTAGAGAAGGTGTAGAAGAAGAAGAAGAAGGAGGAGGAGGAGGAAGATGAGAGAACGGTCTCACCACCCTGTTACCTTGCGATTCAGAAAACCTGTTGAGCAGTCTTCTTTTCGTCTTTCCTTTTTCACTGATTTTTTTTTTTTTTTTTTTTTTTTGCCATTGATTTATAATCTGAAAACATGGAATAATTTACGATATTTAAAACAGTGAGAACTATAAGTGGAAGAAAATTACAGCATAATGAAATAAAATAATATCAAATGGAGACAAACTACTCATAAGAATTAGGAATATTAGAAGGCACAGATTAATGCTATGCAAGATCGTGGCATATCGTTTGTGAAATATGACATTCATAAGTGCCATAGCTACTTCTATGTTGCATTGTAAAGTTATTATCATTAGTTTTGAGTTTGAACAATTTGTTTTTATTGTATTTTAACTCAATTTTATTTTCAGA
Organism: Quercus parvula; assembly: GCA_030820535.1. Taxonomy (NCBI): domain Eukaryota; kingdom Viridiplantae; phylum Streptophyta; class Magnoliopsida; order Fagales; family Fagaceae; genus Quercus; species Quercus parvula. Next base: position 31,711,429 of record JAUAME010000006.1, on the reverse strand, counting down.
TAATATTCATCTCATATATTTATTTTTTTTATTGTTTAGGACTGTATTTGGTTCTAAAGTGATGGTTTCACTCTCTGATATTCGATGAAATTATTTTTTTTTAATTTAATTTTTTATCGTGGTCTCATAGTGTTTTTCTCTTTGTTCAATCAAAATGCAAAATTTTAGTTTCAGGGTCATCAAAGTTGTTGGTCAACATACTGTACTCATGGGTTTATCCGTTGGGAACTAGATTGCTTGAAGGGATGAAACGGTAAGTGTTTTTCCTTGAATCATCTTTTTGGGTTGCTTTGAATTAACTAATTTTTTAGGTCTTCTTTTGGTGTTGCATGACACATGTTTGATGAAATTCATTTTATACTGAAGTAAGAGATTATACTGAATTTGAAATGTGAATGTTTGATGTGAGATTTAATTTTGATGTATATTTGTGTTATTAGATCTATTATGTGTTTAATTTTTTATTTTTTCGTTCAAGATTTGCTTTTGTTATTGTTGGCTCTTTTATGGTTTTATGGGCATATTCTCTCCCTGCATGGATCATCAAGATTCCAATCACGTTTGTAGAAGTTGTTGTATGGGTATTCATCACTTACTATGTCATTGGCTTTGATCCAAGTGCTGGAAGTTAAAAGATAGAATACAAAGATATGTTTCACTTTTTCTTTTTCTATTTCAAATTATATATTTTCTCATGTTCATATTGCAGGTTTTTTAGGCAGTACCTTCTGTTTTTATTTTAACCAGATGGCTTCTGCATTATTTTGCTTCATTGGGACAATTGGTAGGGGGGACCTGATTCTTGCCAACACATTTGGATCATTTGCACTGGTCATGCGGTTTGCTTTGGGTGGCTTTGTCCTGTCAAGAGGTATAATTTAATAAGTGGCTTTTCTTTTATAATTGTGCAAAATCTTTTCTATTACTTCTTATTTGATTGTGTCCTCCCACAGAGAACATAAAGAAATGGTGGATATGGGGTTACTGGATGTAAATTAAATGTCTAGCTATAGAATGCGATTTTGGGTGTTGGTCCGTTTCTTCAAGATAGTGCATGGGGTTGTCTTGATCTAACTCATTGCAAAGGTCAAAACCTTAAGTTCATGAATTGCACTTCATAAGTTGCAAAAAACAAAATATATTTTTAACATTGTCGTAGAACTCACTCATTCATGGCTAATTATAATTTAAAATGCAGTTTCCTTCATTATGATGATCCATTATCAACACATGACCACATATACATGGCTGTGGAACTTGACTAATTGATATTGATTGTGTCTTTCTAATTGTTTTTACAATAAACTTTTGATACCATCTTTCGATATTTGGTTGTGTTATGATTGGACTAATTGTTCTAATAGTTGGTGTATGTTAACAATTAATTGATTAGCTTTCAACAACATGTGAGAGTTGGTCATGGTATTATTAGAAGGGAAAAAGAAATTGAAAAGGTAGATCATATAAAGTGCGATTGACGGATTTGCTTGAAAACATTAATTCTTTGTAATTGTAGTTCTTTTATTGACAAGCTTTGGTTTCAAATTAAAATTTCAGTTTTGATTAAGGCAAAGAGGAAGATGTTGTTTTTAATAGTAGGCCATTTAGCATTTACCATGAATTCTAGATAAGCATTGTTTAAAACATATATCTTTCTAAATTAGAAATATCTAGAATTTACGGTCAACAAAAAAGAAACTGCAACACTTCTCTACTTTTATTTTCATTAGGGGTGAATTATATTTGGTCACATGTATTTGGAAGTACACTAAAAATATTAAAATGCTATAAATTCTTATTTCATTCATTTATTCTTGCATTACATTTGTTTGTTTTTTTTTTCCTTCTTTATTTATTGGTAAATTTAGGGGTCCAAAATTGAGGTAGATTTCATGTATAGGTTTTTAGTTTTGATATAAGGCTCACTTTGTGGGTATGTTTGCTACATGTGCGTTTGGTAACACTTATTTTTGTCAACTTATTTTACTATTCCACTTATTTTTGCTACTATTTATGGACCCCACTGCACTTTTTTATATTATTCATGGGTTTTACTGTACCATTTCAGTTAACTTTTACTTTTATCTACAGTACTTTCAGCAAAAAGTTTTCAGTTTCAGCAAAATAAGTAGATCTCAAACAGACCCTACATACTAAGGGCCCGTTTAGTAAAGGAATTTGAGTAGTGTTATTTGTAGTTTTTTGAAATACGTGTTGGTAAAAAAGTGTATGGAAATGTGTGTGATGTTGTTTAAAAACTAAGAATGAGTTGTTTAACAATTCTACCAAATGGGGCCTAAGGTTTTTGAGTTTTCAATTAATTTCATGACTATAAATTCCATTAAGCAAAAACATATGAAGCAAAGAAACAAAAACACCATAGCTCTTAATAAATTAAGATGCAATCTTTGTAACATTAATATAATTATGAGAAGATAATTCATTATTTGTGCACATAAACAAAAACCTCATGGCTCTTAATAAATTAAGATGAAATCTTTGTAACATCAAATGCGGAAAGGGTCTTCACTGCCCAATTAACATCTCAAAAGTGGGTTTGGATTTTGGGTTTTGGTAGTGTTAACTTCTTTGCTTAATATGTTTTTGCTTAATGGAATTCAATAGTTTGACAAGTGAAAGTTTCTTCATATGCCACATGTCCTAATTGTTCCGGTTTTTCAAAGAGTTGACTTCCTTAAAAGTGAGTTTGTATTTTTGGTTTTGGTTTTGTGGTTTTTGTCATTTTTATTTAATACAACATTTCTTATTTAGTGTTTTTATTATTGCATGGGTTTGAACATGAGAAAGGAGATTATTGTAATTGCATATAATTTAAATATGTATCATAATATAATATATATATATATATATTTTGCAAAACTTTCCCGTGCATCGCACGGGTTAGCGACTAGTATTCATTAGTTTTAGTTAATTGATTGCCTAATTCCTAGAAAAAGTAAATAAAAAATAAAGAAAAAGAGAAAAGAAAATAGGATTAGTAATGTATATACTTCGCTATCCACCCTTAGCTGAGTAGATGTTTCTAAAACTCAGAAGACTTCTTAAGGATTTTTAGGGACAAATTCTTGAAGATTCTTAAGATTTTTGAGATAAGAACCTTAGAAATTCCAATTTCAATTTATATCTCTATTTACCAAAGTGGAATTAATCACAACCCAATCTCAATTTACAGGAGGTCCATTAGATTGGAAACCCCTTTATTGGATTCTATGGTAGCCCAATTCAAAATGTTGTCGGCCACAATTAAAGAATCATTTTAACCCAATTACTTAATGGTGGCAGTCAAATGGCCCTTGTTGGTATTGGTTATAGGACGGGTACCCCTTGTTGAACCTATCCACAAGTATTGTGCTTTAAAACCAACCAATAGCTAGGCCCGTGGGCATGGGTTTGTTTTCCTTTGTAAATAAATAAACAAGTAAAAGATACAGTACAAAATTTGAAACAAATAAAAAGGAAAGTTCCTTAAGAAAATCTTAAAATTTTAAGGAGATCTTTTCCAAAAAAAAAATCTATTTGGAAGTATGTTTTTGTAAACGAAAGAAAAATAAAAATAAGATTTGAAAAATAAATAAATAAATGATTTTTTTTCTAAACAATGTAAAACAAATTTTAAAAAATCCAGATAGAAAAGTGGGGGAAGAGAATTATTTATTCCCTAAATAAACATCAAAATAAAAAGAAAAAAATGCAAAAATTAAAGAAGACATTTTTCTCAAAAACAAAAATTTTAGGGCCATTTCTCTTTTTAATTATATTTATGATCCATCTTAAACTTAGGGATAAAGATTAATAGATGGTTCAAAAATATTGATCACACTATAAATTCTACTCAAAAGCCATGATAGCTAATTTTAAGGAAAGGTATGGTAAGTTATACTTTACATAATACATTCTCTTAACTAAAGTGAGACAATTACCCAAGTACATATGAATCATAAGTTTTACACACTACATGCAAAGGACTAATCATTTCCTAAAGCCGGCCTTTTAATGCTCAAATTAAAACCGTTCTATGTCAAAGTACAATATCCCATTACAATAGATCCAAGACAAAAAGGGGCATCTTTCCGCTTTAGTTTTATAATATAGGCTAAATTGTAAATTACACCCCTAAAATTTAAGGATGTTTGGATTTTACACCTTGAAATTTCAAAATTTAAATTTTACCCCCTTGAAATTTGTTGGTGTTTGAAATTTACATCCCAAATTTTTGAAACTTTAGGGTGTAAAATACAAACACCCCCAAACTTCAAGGGGTAAAATCCAAATTCTGAAATTTCAGTGTGTAAAATTCAAACACCCCAAAACTATAGAGGTATAATTTGCAATTCTGTGTACAATATATAAATATGTTTGTAGTGTCAAATTTCAAGAATATGAATATGTCAATGAATTAAATACAAAGAATATATATATATATATATATATATATATATATATATATATATATATATATATATATATATATTTGAGAAGAAGAATAAATATAAATTATTATTAATAAAAATTTCAAGAACATGTACCAATTACAAACATTTGTGTGGGCCTTGATGATTGATCATGAAATATGAATAACTCAGAAAAAAATAAAAATAAAAATAAAATAAAAATGTAGTTGGATATGAATAGTCTGTGTACCCTATCCCGGCGCTTTTGGAAGTGCTGGAATAGGGTCCACCTATTCCAACGCTTTCAAAAGCACTGGGACAAGTATCTCCATTCCCTTATAAAGAGATGTCCATCCCAGCGCTTTTTGAAGCGCTAGAATAAGTAGACCCTATTCCAACGCTTTTAAAAGCGCTGGGATAGGTATTTCCCAGAAGGGAAATCAGTAACCCTATTCTAGCGTAATAAGGCTTCCTGTACCAATGTCTTTGAAAACCGCCACTATAGGCCTCCTATTGTAGCGATTTGTAAAGTGTTGGTTTTGAGCTGCCATAATAGGATTTCCTATACCAGCGCTTTCAAAAAGTGCTGGTACAGGCTTATCTATTACAGCGGTTTTTAAAAGCGCCAAGAAAAAAATGCTGGGATAGGACAATTTTTTTGTAGTGATAATTCCAACTTCACACAGCAGCATGATTGCTTTGTATGTTTTTCAAAAATTGCTCATGAAAAAATAAACACAATGCATCCCAAGAATCGTTGTTTTCTACCTTAAGAGACCATACCAGAAATTAAAATAAGGAAAGCAAACTTTATACATTGCTAAATTAGAAATCAAAACAGGAAAGATACTTTATTGAATTTCATATTTGAGGTATTTTATTGAAAATTTAGTAAATGGAATCTTTTGAATATAAACGAAAATAAGTCTTACAGATCATTTTCACACAAAAGGAATGAATAATCTCTACTTAGTGGTTAACATTTGCCATAGTCATATTCAAGCAGAAGATACCTTGTTTAAATTCACAATAGTTTGACACGTACCCTTTGTTTGAAATATTCCCCTACTTAAAAAGGAATTCATCAAAATTATAATTTTAAAAATATATATAATTTGACTTGGATGCCCTCATTCATGGAAAATTATTAGATACTCTCGAAGTACCATAAATGTATACTCTCCCCTCTCACATCAATGGTAGGTACCACCATAAATTTAATTAGTGGAACCCACCATTCATGTGAAATGAAGGAGAACGTATTTATGATACTCCAGGAGTACACAATAATTTCCCCTTATTCTAACTATTTTGATTGCCATTCTTGTGTTTTGGATGCATGCTTATTTATAGTGCATTTTGAAGAAAGGAAGAGCAAGGGGGCGGGATTTCAAAATTGGAAGGGGATCTAACAGCTAACGATCAATAGGTAGAGCATTTGCTAATAAATTATTTAAAGAAAATTTTGATACAACTTTTATGAAAAATAAAAAAATTAGTCAAAAATTTTAGTTGCATTTTTTCTTTTCTTTTCTTTTCTTATAAAAATTTTTCTTAAATAATTCACTTATAAGCATCCATTAACAAAATCTATTATTACTTAATCCGACGACCAGTGCAGTTAATGATCATTAAATCTTTCACTTGGAAACAACTTCATATTGAATCTTTGCACCGTAAGGACGTAGTTTTGAAGCAGCAATCACACTTTCCCTATTGCAGCAAACTAATGTTTTATTTATAAAAATCATATAATGCTCTTCCTAAATTAAAATTCAATGCATTCTGTAGAAATTTCAGCATAACATAAATAAATTGAAGCATTATGAGGATACACACACAGTGAATGCTCTATCACCACCTTTTCATTCACAAAAGTATTGTCTATAATACATAAATGTAGATGCATACCATGCCATCAAAATGAGTTGCTACATAAATAATATGAACTTTTAACTTTTAAATTTTAAATAATGGCTCGACCATTATTATGATTTCAAAATCATTATGATTCAATATTTTCATCACAAATTATTGAGATATAGGAGAAAACTTTTAAAAAAAAAAAAAAAAAAAGTTGCAAATATAAAAGGTAAGATTTTACATGTATTTTGGTTTCAAAAAATAGCATTATATTTTCTATGTTTGAAAATAAAAAACAAAAACGGTTATGAAATCTTGTTTGATGAAGGAAATTGAAAAGTATAAAAGTGTTTTTTCTAGTTTGACTTCACATCAAGATTTGTGAAGTTTCTCCAATTATTAAATATGCTTATTAATGTTACTTTTATGGAGTTTTGAAAATTGTATAATATTTTTCTTGTTGAGCTGGACATTATCTTTTTTCTTGATAGACAATTGATAAATTCCAATTTTTATATGCTATTATTGACAAATTGGAAAATAACGTCATTTTCCAATACCTGTTTTTTACTTTATTGCGTTCGGTGGCAATGTCAGGATTTCAAGTTGGGCGGCAAGATTAAAAGAAAATATTGAAGATAAAATTAATTTAAAATATATTAATCGATACTAATAACAAAATAAATAAATGACTATTTGCTAAAATAATTGTCATACACAATCTAATATAAAATGTAACTTTAATTCTTTTTTCATTCCTAATTTACTTTACTCAGTTGCAAAATTTACTTATATGAGCTCGTTTAGAAAATGATATAGACTTATTATTATGATTGGATTTCTCCATAATCTCAATAAACTATAAATATATATGGAAAAATTAAGGTATAGTACTTTTGGTGTGGTTCCTTAGGTTCCCCAATTACATCATTACATGGCTAATAACAATTAATTTAAGGGATTAATAAACTTAGGTAAAAAAATAATTATCAATTCATAGCTAACAACAACTAAATCAATGTATTAATATAAATACACACAATTTAAACATGTAATTTGAATCTTTAAAATAAATTGGAAAAATAAAGCAATGTAAAAATATTAAGAATATAGAAATATACTTATGAAGTTGTATTTAGCTATATACGCAACCCAATGCTATGAATGCTTCTAAAATTTCATGTAGACATTTTTACTTTTGTAAGTTGTTAAAATATGAGTTTATAGCAAAAACTCAAGTTTGATATTGAAAAGGTTGATAGCTAGAGAAAATATTGTAAGCAGGAAACCAACTGTTGAGGCACTAAAGAGGCACATTACACATAAACATAAGTTTTTTCTTTCAAAGTCCAATTCCGATTTGTTTGTTTGTTTGTTTTGTTTTTTTTTTTTTTTTTTTTAGTCGCAGTTGCCAGAGTAGTGTGCAAAAAAATGTACAATCAGGTGGGACCCATTATGTAATAAAAGTGTTGCCGTGTGGATGTAAAATTATCTTCTCTTGTTGACAAGATAATAAATACTATAAATAACAAGAAAAAAGTAGATTGTCCTTTGTGTCAAGTGGGGAATTTTACTGCATTTTAGTACTGCTGCTTGAGTATTTTTGAATCGTTGCCACCATCAGTTTGGGTCGAATTGTATTTGCTGTTGATTCAGGGATTTAATGTGATTCAAATTCAGAAAAAAAATGTAAAATGAATTGATGGGCTTTTAAAAAGTTTGAGATAATTAATTCGTTAAGACTTCAATCCATAATATACCTTTTTGTGTAGCTTAGTCGGAATAAAGAAAATTTGTGCTGAATTAGTGGTAAGATTTTATGCAACATTTCCATGATGCGCTAACAGCTTATAGCCATTGATATCTATATAATAAATCAAATCTCTCTCGCTCTGACATTACCGGAGTTCTCTTCGCTGGCAGCCCCGGAACTTCTACCACCACAATCAACACTTTAAGCTCCACCGCCACCGACATTACTAGGAACCCACTCATGGTGGTTGCTTCATCTTTTCTACTTATGTTTGGTCATTCTTATGGCATTTTTCGGTGACCACTACAGGTTTTCTCTAATGACCGAAAGCTCGTATTACACTCCTCTGCAATCTCAATCTCAGTACTCGGGTTCCCCAGATGGATAGTGTTCAATCCGTTCAAGAGTCTCCCAACAATTGATATCAATGAACATCTCAGGATGGAAACGGGACTAAAAGTCTTTGTATATCCCAGTGAGAACGGATTTAAGATCCCTGGTGAAGATGACAACGTCACTTATTTCTTCAAAAATATTCCAGATTCTCAAATTTTACCAAAAAGAAATTCTCAAATACTAATAGTGTTTTGTTTTTTTCTTTCAGCGAAAGTCTAACGAGAACATGGATATCATAGCCCAAATATTAAACACTACTCACTGATGGCTTTAAAATTGTGAAAATGATATGATGGCTTTAAAATCAAAAGTACTTTCAATTCTTTCTTTCGATTTTCAGTATTGTTTGATTTTTATTTGTCTATTTAATGCTATACCAATTACAATTAAATTGCATTGATTCATACTACAATACTGTTTACTTATTTAAATGGAGCAAATTTCGAATTTTGATTACGTGAGCACAATTAGTGCCTAAATAAACAAATCTTTAAAATCATAGTATTCACTAAAATAAAAGCTAGAGTATGAATATAAAATCAAACATAAATGGTCAAAACTAGTTATTATCCACCACCGCCACTTCTAGGCGAGTTGGTACCCACTTATGTAAGTGACATATTACTCGGGGGTTCAAGCCCCCGCATTTACCTAGCAAAAAAAAAATAGTTATTATCCTAGCTTATAAAATAAAATAAAAAGTTATTAGTCTAGCTGAGCAAACTTGGTCAACGCAAGACCCACCCTTTTTATTCTCTCTCTTATTTGACACACCAACACTAATTGCTTCAAGCATTAAGTTCCATCACGTTCCATCACACCAACACTAATTGCTTCAAGCATTGAGTTCCATCCATAGTGAGTCACGAACCTCCCACTGTGTCATGACTTAAGAAGCACCAACACAGATACGGGTGAAATGCTCCATAGTGAGTCACAAACCTCCCACTGAGTCATGACCTAAGAAGCACCTACATAGATACGAGTGTAATGCGGCGACACAATAATTTTTTAAAAAGTAAAACACGAGTGCTGCGGTATACATATATTATTTAATTATTAAATATATTTTTATTTTTATTTATTGTATATTGTATATTGTATATTGTTAAGAATTTTTTATATTACATTAATATATATTAACTTAAGAGCAATAATGGATAATAAAGTAAATACATAATTATTAAATGATGTTAAGAAATTAGAATACGAAATTGAAAATAAAAGAGGAAGTGCTTGTGTCCCGTGAAAGTTTCTATTGAACACGTCCGGTTTCAGACACGTGTCCACAATCCAACGTGTCTAGTGGAAACTTCCACTAGACACAAGCCGCACCCAAATAAAAGGACACAAGTTAAAAAAAAAAAAAGATAGACTTGATAATGAAAATAATTATAAAAAAAAAGGCACAATTTTTTATATTTAATAATCCAGGCATAAGTTAAATATATATATATATATATATATATATATGTAAACATGTGTCTAATTAATAAATCACATTTGACTTGGGGAAGGGTCCAAAACTTAATAAATAAGTCTGAGTTCCAATGCCTTGTCACGTGCCAAGGCTCACAAAACGAAACTAAAGAAAATCAATAAATATTAACTAAGTGAAGACACAAAAAATAAGACCAACAAACAAAGCTCATCAAAAAAAAAAAAAAAAAGACCAACAAACAAAGAGTTGAAAAGTCAAAAACAAAAAACAAAAGGAAGGAGGACAGGCCAGAGGCGAGTAGAAGAATTTGGGAAGAATAGAAGAAGATCTGGGTTTGTGTCTGGCTATATCGGCTCCAAAAAACAAATTTATGTGGGAAGCGCGTCCAGGCCACACGCCGCATCCAATGCGAGTACCTACCCTTTTGCCGCACCTGTGCTTCCCAAGTCATGACCAAGCACTGCCACATGTGGAGCCCATAATTTCACCACAAACCCAATTTTAACTATTTTTTTAATAAATAAATATCCTATTGTAAGAGGCAATAATGCCCTTTTGTAATGCATGTATGATTTACTCTTTGACGTATCAAATTGACTTTCCACTTCTCCATCTTCTTATCCATGGAGTCAGTTCTAATTCTCCTCGTTTTATCTCTTTTATCAGATATAATTAATCTCTCTCCCTCCCATCCAATGACGTTCAAGAAACCAATCTAACAGTTCAGATTGGATTACTCTGACAGATCCCTATATACTCTCTCGCTATCACTATCACAAGTCACTAATCCCACTCTCACTCTCACTCTCACTCTAAACCAAAATACTATATTCTTTAACAACCATACTGAAGAGATTTTTTTGGAACTCCACCTTCCAATGCTCCTCCTTCACCACCACAATCCCTACTAGTACAACAACCACCCCTTTAGCCCAATCAACAAGCATAATATGATATGTTCTATGTACCAATTGCACAACCCTACCAACAATTATATACCCTAATTCATGTCAAAGCTAAAGGACAAGGCCAACAACAGATCACAATACCAGAGTTTTCTTCACCCGAAGTCTTGCAAATTCTGCCACCATTGGAACTTGTTGAAGGAAGCCACCCATGGTGGTTGCTCCATTTTTTGTACTTAATTCTCGCCATTTTTATGACATTTTTGGGTGATCATTATGGATTTTCTCCAATGACCCAAGCCAACTTCTATTACGCACCTCCTACGCCGCAACCTCAAACTCAAGACTCAGGTCCTCCAAATGAAGGATTGTTCAACCCGTTTAATAGTGTCCCACCAATGGATATGAATGACCATCTCAATATGGAAAAAGATTTAAAGCTTTTTGTATATCCTGGTAAAAATGGGTTTAAAATCCCCAGGGAAGACAACAATGTTGCCTATTTTGTGAAAAATCTTTATCAAAGTCCTTATCCACATCGTCTATCCAAGTTTGCTATTAATGTTTTAAAATCTTATTTTTGATGCTATTTTTGATAAAACCTTGAGAATTCGCTTATGGCCTTTTTTTTCTCTTCCCCCTCCCAAATTACTAAACATGGCAAACAGGCCGATCGGCTCGAAAAAAAAAATAATAATAATTTGTCGGACACGCATCTAGGCTGCGTCCAGGCTGCACGCCACATCTGACGCAGGTAAGGCTACCCTTTTGCCGCACTGGTGCTTCCCAGGTCATAACTCAGCACCGCTACCTATAGAGCCCATAGTTTCACCAGAAACCCAATTTTAACTATCTTTTTCTATAATAAATATATATATATATATATATATATCCTATCGTAAAAGATAGTAGTGCCCTTTTGTAATGCATGTATGATTTACTCTTTCACCTGCCAAATTGAATTTCCACTTCTCCATCTTCTTTTCGATGGAGTCAATTCTAATTCACCTCGCTTTCTCTCTTTTGTTAGATATAATTAATCTTTCTCTCCCTCCATCCAATGATGTTCAAGAAACCAATCTAACAGTTCAGATTGGATTACTCTGACAAATCCCTATATACTCTCTCGCTATCACTATCACTAGTCACTACTCCCACTCTCACTCTTGCTCTCGCTCTAAACCAAAATACTATTTTCTCATACAACCATGCTAAAGAGATTTTTTGGAACTCCACCTTCCAATGCTCCTCCTCCACCACCACAATCCCTGCTTGTACAACAACCACCCCTTTAGCCCAATTGACAAGCATAATACGATATGTTTTACGTCCCAATTGCACGACCACACCAATAGTTATATACCCCAATTCACAGCAACACTGAAGGATAACGCCAACAACATATCACAATAACAGAGTTTTCTTCACTTGAAGTCTTGCAAATTCTGCCACCACCGGTACTTGTTGAAGCTCCACCACTGGCACTTGCAAATTCTTCACTTGTTGACTCAAGACTCAGGTTCTCTAAATGAAGGAGTGTTCAACCCGTTTAATTGCGTCCCGCCAATGGATATGAATGACCATCTTCATATGTAAAATGATTTAAATCTTTTTGTATATCCTGGTAAAAATGGGTTTAAAATCCCCCGGGAAGACAACAATGTCGACTATTTTGTGAAGAATCTTTATCAGAGCCCTTATCCACATACCACATCCAAGTTTGCCATTAATGTTTTAAAATCTTATTTTGGATGCTCCTTTTGATTAAACCTTGAGAATTATCTTATGGCCTTTTTTTTCTCTTCCCCCTCCCAAATTCCCAGACATGGCAGGCGAGCCAAGTAGGCTCCTAAAAAAAAAATTGTGTCGGACGCGCATCTAGGCTACACACCATGTCCAACGCGGGTAAGGCTACCCTTTTGCCACACTCATGCTTCCCAGGTTATGACTCAACACCACTGCCTATGGAACCCATAGTTTCACCATAAACCTGATTTTAACTATCTTTTTTTAGTAAATAAATATCCTAAACTGTATATATAGTTGTCGTAGCTTCATCCAAATGAATATATGAAAGAGCATGATAAGGATTAAGAAATAATTAAATATAGAGGAGATAATTTGTGATACACTTTTTATGTGTCACAGGCATAGCATACCTAGAGAAGCAGTAACAACCCAGATTTGCCAGTGTGATTATGGATCCCCGAGTACTACTTGTGTAGCAGATGCTATTCATTCTACATGCATTCTCGGTACGTTAATTTGAAAATCAAAAAAATTAGTTAATTTTAGATTTATCATCTATATTGTAATCGGTGTGTTAATTTGAAAATCTAAAAATGAGTTAATTGTAGATTTATCATCTCTATTGTAATTAGTTTGTTCTCTTGCAGTTGTAAATTAAAATTTGCATCAATTACCCTTTGGTGACATTGTTGATTGGAGCAAATTTGCCATTATCATAAGGGACAACAATACAAAAGTGTTGAAGAGATTAAGTAATGAAAAAATTAAATACATGATTCAGAATCTGCACTTGGTAAATAAGTTTTCCCTTCTTTTTATCCCATCTTTTTATCACAACATGATGACCCACACAATTTTCCTTTCTCCCTTCTTAGGTGCAGATACATTTTAAATGGCATTCAGTTCCAATTAGAGCTAATGCATTTTATATGGTGTTATATGGTCTTTGGAGGCGCCAAGGAGGATTTTGACATGTTTTAAATTTTATTTTTTCATAAGAAACAATCTGTATGCATCATTGCTACTTACTATTTCCACATATTTCGGTCACATTATTCTGCCACTTCAGAATGTTATCTTTGCTAGTTATTATTTCCACATATTTCTGTCACCTTAGAAAAACAGATATAAATGCAAAGTTAAGCCGAAATGCACACCATTTTTTTTTCTTATTACTGAATACTTTTTATTTTTTTGACATATTTGGTTGTATACAAATCAAGCATCTTCAGGATAACTGAGTTATCCACATACCCCATCCAAGTTATCCATTAATTTTTTAAAATATTATTTGGACGCTCCTTTTGATAAGACCTTGAGAATTCCCTTAAGGCCTTTTTTCTCTTCTCCCTCCCAAATTACTCATCCATGGTACTAATGTTTCACCAAAGAATCCAGGTAATTTACAACATGCTGACCCTGAAAATCTTCATCCGTTTAGTCAATGGCCATCTCATTGTAAGATTGACCACGAAATTTGGCATGATACTAATAAAAGGGAGAATACAAAGAAAACAATCAAATATAAACATATTAATGGTAAAATTAAGACATCAATTGCTAAAATAATCATATCAATTTAGTTACAAAACTTCCATATTATTTCCATATAACCTGGCATTTTCCACATTATTATTATGCAAGTTACACTGGCAAAATAAACGGCAAATAAATTTCACATATATATGCAAAAATGTCAACAAAACAAACAGCTAATGGAAAGAGTTAGAGTTATTGTGCTCTCCACCAAATGGGGGAGTATAGTACTAGCATAGGTACTTCAAAGATAATTGGCTCAAAATCATCACAATTCAACAAATCTCAAACTAGAAAGCTTGCAGGAAAATACTCTCAAATCTCAAATCTAACGATTCAGATTGGATTACTCTGACAGATCCCTGTATACTCTCTCACTGTCACTATCACCAATCACTACTTCCACTCTCACTCTCACTCTCGCTTTAAACCAAAATGTTATTTTCTTCAACAACCATGCTGAAGAGATTTTTTGGAACTCCACTTTCCAATGCTCCTCCTCCACCACCACAATCCCTACCAATACAACAACCACCCCTTTAGCCCAATCGACAAGCATAATACGATATGTTTTAAATACCAATTATAGGACCCCGCCAACAATTATATACCCCAATTCACGATGACACTGAAGGACAAGGCCAACAACAAATCACAATACCGTAGTTTTCTTCACCTGAAATCCTGCAAATTTTGCCACCATCGACACTTGTTGAAGCTTCACTGCCATCGAGAAGCCACCCATGGTGGTTGCTCCATTTTTATGGCATTTTTGGGTGATCTTTATGGATTTTCTCCAACGACCCAATGCAACTTCTATTACGCACCTCCTTCACTGCAACCTCAAACTCAAGACTTAGGTCCTCCAAATGAAGGAGTGTTCAACCCGTTTAATAGCATCCCACCAATGGATATGAACGATCATCTCAATATGGAAAAAGATTTAAAACTTTTTGTATATCCTGGTAAAAAAGGGTTTAAAATCCCTAGGGAGGACAACAATGTTGCCTATTTTGTAAAGAATCTTTATCAGAGTTCTTATCCACATACCCTATCCAAGTTTGCCATTAATGTTTTAAAATTTTATTTTGGATGCTCCTTTTGATAAAATCTTGAGAATTCACTTATGGCCTTTTTTTTCTCTTCCCCCTACCAAATTACTAGACATGGCAAACAGGCCGGTTGGGTCGGCTCCCCAAAAAAAACATTTTGTGGGACGCGCGTCTAAGCTACACTCCGCGTTCGGCGCGGGTAAGGCTACCCTTTTGCTGCACCCATGCTTCCTAGGTCATGACTCAACACCGCCACCTGTGGAGCCCATAGTTTCACCATAACCCGATTTTAACTATCTTTTTTTTAATAAATAAATAAATAAATATCGTATTGTAAATGGTAGTAGTGCCCTTTTGTAATGCATGTATGATTTACTCTTTGAATTGCCAAATTGACTTTCTACTTATCCATCTTCTTCTCCATGGAGTTGGTTCTAATTCTCCTCTCCTTCTCTCTTTTATCTTTCTCTCCCTCCCATCCAATGACGTTCAAGAAACCAATCTAACGGTTTAGATTGGATTACTCTAATAGATCCTTATATACTTTCTCGCTGTCACTATCACTAGTCACTACTCCCACTCTTACTCTCACTCTCACTCTAAACCAAAATTCTATTTTCTTTAACAACCATGCTGAAGAGATTTTTTTTCAACTCCACCTTCCAATGCTCCTCCTCCACCACCACAATCCCTGCCAGTACAACAGCCAGCCCTTTAGCCCAATCGAAAAGCATAATACAACATGTTCTACATACCAATTGCATGACTCCGCCAACAATTATATACCCCAATTCACAGTGACGCTAAAGGACAAGGCCAACAATAGATCACAATACCGGAGTTTTCTTCACCCAAAGTCCTGCAAATTTTGCCACCACCGACACTTGTTGAAGCTTCACTGCCATTGAGAAGCCACCCATGGTGGTTGCTCCATTTTTTTTACTTAAGTCTAGCCATTTTTATGGCATTTTTGGGTGATCGTTATGGATTTTCTCCAACAACCCAAGGCAACTTCTATTACGCATGTCCTCTATCGCAGCCTCAAACTCAAGACTCAGGTCCTCCAAATGAAAGAGTGTTCAACCCGTTTAATAGCGTCCCACCAATGGATATGAATGATCATCTTAATATGGAAAAAGATTTAAAGCTTTTTGTATATCCTAGTTAGAATGGGTTTAAAATCCTAGGGAAGATGACAAGGACACCCATTTTGTGAAAAGTCTTTATCAAGGTCCTTATCCACATAATCTATCCAAGTTTGCTATTAATGTTTTAAAATCTTATTTTGGATACTCTTTTTTATAAAACCTTGAGAATTCATTTATGGCCTTTTTTTTTCTCTTCCCCCTCCCAAATTACTAGAAATGGCAAACAAGCGGGTCGGGTCAGCTCCCAAAAAAAATAATTTGTGTGGGACGCACGTCCAAGCCGCACGTTGCGTCCAACGCAAGTAAGGCTAGCCTTTTGCCACACTGGTGATTCCCAGGTCATAACTCAGCACTGCCACCTATGGAGCCTATAGTTTTACCAAAAACTCGATTTTAATTATCTCTTGCAGCAAAAATCTAACGAGTCCATCGATATGATAGCGCAGATATTAAACAATCCTTATTGGAGTCGATTCGGAGGAGTGGATCATTTTTATATAAATTGTGGGAATAGTATGATGACGACTGCTTCAAAATCAAAGGTGCTTTCCATTCTAGGGAAGAAAGCCATCCAGTTAGTGTGTTCGTCGAATCATGATTCTGAATTTGTTCCGTTCGAGGATATTTTGCTCCCTTCCACAAAGTACGTTTATTCAATGTACTACAATCTTTAATGGTAAACAAGCGTGTCGGGTCAGCTCTCAAAAAAAAAAAAAAATTGTGTGGGACGCGCGTCCAGCCTGCACGTCGCGTCCAACGCTGGTAAGGCTATCCTTTTGCCGCACTAGTGATTCACAGGTCATAACTTAGCACAGCCACCTATGGAGCCTATAGTTTCACCAGAAACTCGATTTTAACTACCTCTTGCAGCAAAAATCTAATGAGTCCATCGATATGATAGCACAGATATTAAACAATCCTTACTGGAGTCGATTCGGAGGAGTGGATCATTTTTATATAAATTGTGGGAATAGTATGATGACGACTGCTTCAAAATCAAAGGTGCTTTCCATTCTAGGGAAGAAAGCCATCAAGTTAGTGTGTTCATCCAATCATGATTCTGAATTTGTTTCATTTGAGGATATTTTGCTCCCTTCCACAAGGTACATTTATTCAATCTACTACAATCTTTAATGGTTTTTTGCAGTAGTTTTTTTTTTTTTTAATTATGTATTGGTGTTCTATCAATTGCATGGTACTGTCAACGTGATATTTTTTTTTTTTTTTTCATTTTTTAATCAACTTTCTATCTCTTCTAATTATTAAATATTCCTCTCCTCTCACGCCTCTCTAATCTTTCTCTTTTTCTGAATTAATTACTAAAAGTAGCTTCTTCTTTTTTTTAATGGAAATTGCTGAAAATAGCTATATATTAGTATTCCCCTGTTTGATTGCTGAGAAATTGGATGTGAAATCAATTGTAAGTCAAATGATATTAGGAAATGCCTTAATTAACAACATTATTTGGCTATTAAGAGAACCTAGCAAAGAATAGGACATGTTATTATTTTTTTTTTTTTCGAATAATTTTTGTTACAAAAGAAGAATGGGTATTTGAGGACCTTTAACTATATCAAGGCCCTCTAACATAGAAAGGTCCCCAAATATGGGGTGGTAAGTTTTTTTTTTTTTTTTAAATTAAAAAAAAAAAGAGTTAGGTGTACCTTTTTTTCCACTTTTAAAAAGATCTAAAATATTAGAATAATGTTAATAAATTGCAAGTTTTATTACATAAGTCTTATAAATTGATATGTCACAAAAAGTAAAATTCAATACTCATTTATTCTTTTGTTGAAGTGTTATATCAACAAAACCTATATAGTTTATTGGTGAGATTCTAGTTTATAAAACCTATATAGTAAGTATTATTAGCTCATTTTGAGTGAATTAGTCATATTAATAAGTAAGAATTAGTAATAGATTTAAAATAAAAATATATATAATAAAAAATAAAACTAAATATTATTTTAAGAGATATTTAGATGTAGAAACTAGAAAGGCCTTTAAAATTTTCGCTTTAAGCCTCAAATCATCTTGGGCCAACCCTAAACTGTATATATAGTTGTCGTAGCTTCATCCAAATGAATATATGAAAGAGCATGATAAGGATTAAGAAATAATTAAATATAGAGGAGATAATTTGTGATACACTTTTTATGTGTTGTAGGCATAGCATACCTAGAGAAGCAGTAACAACCCAGATTTGTCGGTGTGATTATGGATCCCCAAGTACTACTTGTGTAGTGGATGCTATTCATTCTACATACATTCCCGGAACGTTAAATTGAAAATCAAAAAATTAGTTAATTTTAGATTTATCATCTCTATTGTAATCGGTGTGTAATTTTGAACATCTAAAAATGAGTTAATTGTAGATTTATTATCTCTATTGTAATTAGTTTGTTCTCTTGCAGTTGTAAATTCAAATTTTCATCAATTACCCTTTAGTGACACTGTTGATTGGAGCCAATTTGTCATTATCATAAGGGACAACAATACAAGAGTATTGAAGAATTTAAGTAATGAAAAAATTAAATACATGATTCAAAATCTCCACTTGGTAAATAAGTTTTCCCTTCTTTTTATCCCGTTTGTTATCTCTACATGATGACCCACACAATTTCCTTTCTCTCTTCTCAGGTGTAGATACATTTTAAATGGCATTCAGTTCTTGTTAGAGCTGATGCATTTCATATGGTGTTATATGGTCTTTGGAGGCACCGAGAAGGATTTTGACATGTTTTGCAATTAAATTTTATTTTTTCATAAGAAACATCTGTATGCAGCTTTGCTAGTTACTATTTCCACATATTTGTCACTTTATTCTGCCACTTCAGAATGTTATCTTTACGAGTTACTATTTCCACATATTTCTATCACCTTAGCGAAACAAATATAAATGCAAGGTTAAGCAGAAATGCACACCATTTTTTTTTTCTTCTTATTATTGAATACTTTTTTTACTTTTTTGACATATTTGGTTGTATACAAATCAAGGACGCTCCTTTTGATAAGACCTTGAGAATTCCCTTATGGCCTTTTTTCTCTTCTCCCTCCCAAATTACTCATCCATGGTACTAATGTTTCACCAAAGAATCCGGGTAATTTACAACGTCCTGACCCTGAAAATCTACATCCGTTTAGTCAATGGCCATCTCATTGTAAGATTGACCACGAAATTAGGCATGATACTAATAAAAGGGAGAATACAAAGAAAACAATCAAATATAAACATATTAATGGTAAAATTAAGACATCAATTGCTAAAATAATCATATCAATTTAGTTACAGAACTTCCATATTATTTCCATGTAACCTGGCATTTTCCACATTATTATTATGCAAATTACACTGACAAAATAAACAGCAAATAAATTTCACACATATATGCAAAAATGTCAACAAAACAAACAGGTAACGGAAAGAGTTAGTGTTACTGTGCTCCCCACCAAATGGGGGAGTATACTACTAGCATAGGTACTTCAAAGATACTGATACAATTGGCTGAAAATCATCACAATTCAACAAATCTCAAACCAGAAAGCTTGCAGGAAAATACTCTCAAATCTCAAATCTAACGGTTTAGATTGGATTACTCTAACAGGTCCCTATATACTCTCTCGATGTCACTATCACTAGTCACTACTTCCACTCTCACTCTCACTCTTTTTTTAAACCAAAATACCATTTTCTTCAAAAACCATGCTGAAGAGATTTTTTGGAACTCCACCTTCCACTGCTCCTCCACCACCACAATCCCTGCAATACAACTACCACCCCTTCAACCGAATTGACAAGCATAATACAATATGTTCTAAATACCAATTACACGACCCCACCAACAATTATATACCCCAATTCACGGCAAAGCTGAAGGACAAGGCCAACAATAAATCATAATACTGGAGTTTTCTTCACCCAAAGTCCTACAAATTCTACAACCACTGATACTTGTTGAAGCTCCACCACCATCAGGAAGCCACCCATGGTGGTTGCTCCATTTTTTGTACTTAAGTCTAGACATTTTTATGGCATTTTTGGGTGATCATTATGGATTTTCTCTAATGACCCAAGGCCAACTTCTATTACACACCTCCTCCACCACAGCCTCAATCTCAAGACTCAGGTCCTCCAAATAAAGGAGTGTTCAACCCGTTTAATAGCGTCCCAACAATGGATATGAATGACCATCTCAATGTGGAAAAAAATTTAAAGCTTTTTGTATATTCTAGTGAGAATGGGTTTAAAATCCCCAGGGAAGATGACAATGTTGCCTATTTTGTGAAGAATTTTTGTCAGAGTCCTTTTCCACATATCCCATCCAAGCTTGCCATTAATGTGTTAAAATCTTATTTTGGATGCTCCTTTTGATAAAACCTTGAGAATTTGCTTATGGCCTTTTTTTTTTTTCTTGTCCCCCTCCCAAATTACTAGACATGGCAAACAAGCGGCTTCGGGTCGGCTCCCAAAAAAGAAATTTGTGTGGGACGCGCGTCCAGGCCGCACACCACGTCCAACGCAGGTAAGGCTACCCTTTTACTGCACCTATGCTTCCCAAGTCATGACTCAACACCGCCACTTGTGGAGCCCATAGTTTCACCACAAACACAATTTTAACTTTTTTTTTTTTAATAAATAGATAAATAAATATCCTATTGTAAGAGGCAGTAGTGCCCTTTTGTAATGCATGAATGATTTACTCTTTGACCTGCTGAATTGACTTTCTAGTTCTCCATCTTCTTTTTCATGAAGTCAGTATTAATTCTCCTCGATTTCTCTCTTTTATCATATATAATTAATCTTTCTCTCCCTTCCATCCAATGATGTTCAAGAAACCAATCTAATGGTTCAAATTGGATTACTCTGACAAATCACTATATACTCTCTCGCTGTCACTATCACTAGTCATTACTCCCACTCTCACTCTCACTCTCACTCTAAACCAAAATACCATTTTCTTCAACAACCATGCTAAAGAGATTTTTTGGAACTCCACCTTCCAATGCTCCTCCTCCACCACCACAATCCCTGCCAATAAAACAACCACCCCTTCAGCCCAATCAACAAGCATAATACAATATGCTATATGTACCAATTGCATAACCCCACCAACAATTATATGCCCCAATTCACGGCAACGCTGAAGGACAAGGCCAACAACATATCATAATACCAGAGTTTTCTTCACCCGAAGTCCTGCAAATTTTGCCACCACCGGCACTTGTTGAAGCTCCACCGCCATCGGGATCCCACCCATGGTGGTTGCTCCATTTTTTGTACTTAAGTCTAGCCATTTTTATGGCATTTTTGGATGATCATTATAGATTTTCTCCAAAAACCCAAGGCAACTTCTATTACGCACCTCCTCCGCCGTAGCCTCAAACTCAAGACTCAGGTCCTCCAAATGAAGGAGTGTTCAACCCGTTTAATAGCGTCCCACCAATGGATATGAATGACCATCTCAATATAGAAAAAGATTTAAAGCTTTTTGTATATCTTGGTGAGAATGAATCCCCAGGGAAGATGACAATGTCGCCTATTTTTGTGAAGAATCTTTATTGGAGTCCTTATCTACATACCCCATCCAAGTTTCCCATTAATGTTTTAAAATCTTATTTTGGATGCTCCTTTTGATAAAACTTTGAGAATTCACTTATGGCCTTTTTTTTCTCTTCCCCCTCCCAAATTACTAGACATGGCAAACAGGCGGGTCAGGTCGAGGTCGGGTCAAATCAATCAGGTTGTGGGAAAAACAGGTTACGGGTTAAAACATGTCATTTTAAGCGGGTTAAAACAGGTTCTAGTCAATCGGGATGCAAGTCAAGTCATGTCAAGTTGACTCATATTTTTTACGTGGTTTTTTTTAAAAAATAAATAAATAAAGAAAACAACATGTATTTGCCATTTGGAAAATCATGCAACAAATTACTTGATGTAAAATGTATTTCTTTGTATTCACCACTTATATCAAAAATAAACTCAATTAAACTTATTAATATTTAGTATCTGTTTGGGAACAGCTTATTTAGTTGACACTGAAAATTTTTGTTGAAAGTACTGTAGATAAAGTTAAAAGTTAGTTGAAATACTACAATGGGACCCACGAATAGTACCAAAAAGTGCAATGAGACCTATTAATAGCAGCAAAAATAAGCTGAATAGTAAAAAAAAGATAGCTTTTTAAGCCAATGCCAAACACACACTTATTCAATTATTTTAAAATTATACAAATCTCAACATTGCTAACTAAAACAAAATAACACAAAGATAAGTAAAACAAATACACAAGTTTTATTTCTACACAATATCAACATCCCAAAATATAAAACAAAATTACAAATGACTTATTGGATAACTCATTTGGCAAAGAATAAAAAACGTATAAGAAATTTACAATCTTGAAAATTAACTTTATAATCTATTATCAATTGTGATTGGCACTCTATTTCAATTTGAGAATATACATTAAAGTTTGATTGTTTACTTATTTATAAATGGTCTCTTTTATGAATACCATATCATTGTTAAGCAACACATAATCTAGTAAATATCATAATTTATTTTGAAAAGCCGTTTATTTTGGACAAAAATTGTTAAAAAATAGATCTAAGCATTCAAAATTTGTGCTAATTTGATACTTTAACTTCATTATTTTCACAATTTTGAATGTTTCTCACACATGTCTATAATTTTAAATCTATATTTTTAACTCTACTGTAGCATTCCCATCAGATGTTCTAAAAATATGTCATTTTAACACATCAAAAAGACTACCTTATTATTTTAACACACCATTTTACAATACATCCTACGTCACATGTTTTATTCTTTCATTCTATACATTAAAATAATATATATAACACATTAAAATAATATTTTCTTAAAATTCATCCCAATACAAAACAGTGGCCACCCAATAGGCAACAACCACTGCCCACCGACACCAACCAACAACCACGGCCACCGTTCACAATCCAAAACATAATTCAAAACAAAACCAAATAAATCTAGCCAAATACCCCAAACAAATCCATTTACAAAACCACTCACCACCACCGCAAAAATTCCAACCACCACCATCGTACAACAATCACAACCCAAAACCAATGAACTCAGTTTGATGTGAGGGGCTAAAACAATACAACCCAACCACCACCGGACTACCACAACCCAACCACCATCACAATCAATCCCACCCAATCAACCAACAAAATAAAAACCAAAAAAATAAAACCCAAAAAAATAAAACCCAAAAAAATAAAACCTAGAAAATCCAGAAAAATGAAACCTAGAAAACCAGAAAAATGAAACCTAGAAAACCAATCAATCCCACCATTGTTGGTGACGACGGAGTGTGAGGATAAGGCTGATCGAGTGGCAACGCATGTGGAGGAAAGGCCGATGATTTCTGGGTTTTGTTTATGTGATCTACAGCCCGATGAAGTGGCAGCAGGGTGGAGGAGAGGCCGATGGTTTGGTGGCAAGATTAGCGGCATATTCTAGAGAGAGGAAGAGAGGCTAGAGTGAGAGTGAAAGTGACTGACGAAGGGAAGAAAGGCGGCTGGGTTAGAGAGGAAGAGAGGAGAGGCTGTAAGAGCATCTCCAACAGTCATTGTATAGCTATTTTTGGAACACCAAATGCTATTGTTCATGCTCCAGCCGATTCTCTAAACGCCCAAATTCTCCAATTTTTTTTTTTGAAGTTGCTACAGTGATTCTCTTAATTTACAAAACACTGTAGCAACTCCAAATCAATTTTTCTGCTTAAAAAATTATCCCAACTGCTATTATATCAATTCTTTCTCTCTCCTCCGGATTTCTTTTTTTTTTTTTTTTTCTCTCATTCTCCTTGTTTCTCACATAATCCAAACACAAAACAAAATCCAATTCTTAAAATAAAGTTGAATCAGAACAAGCAAATATGAAAAAAAAAAAAAGAAAAAAAAAAAAAGAAAGAACAAGCTGATCTAACCCAGCCTGGTGGTGGGGAGGATGACGAGCGGCAGCGGTGGAGCGGAAGGCGTGACGGCACAGAGAGCAGAGCGGAGCCATCTAACCCATCTATTCTTTCTCTCTCTACCTCTTTCTCCATTTCTTATTACAGAGAAAGCTGGATAATGTGTTGGAATCAAGTAGAAAATGAAAAAAAAAAAAAAAAAATGTTGAGAAAGAGAGCTGTAGAAAGAAAGAGAGAGGGAGGTTCTGGAAAGTGAAAGTAGAGAAAAAAGAAAGGGAGAGGATAGGGATATATGGGTGAACGTGTGTGGTGGAGAAAAATCAAGAGAAAAAACAAAGAAAAAAAAAAGAAATGTATGGATGATAGAAAGAAAGAAAGGAAAAATAATATAAAAAAAAAAAAGGACAATTTAGAAATTCTACTACAATATTTTTACAATATTTTCACAATAAATTTTAAGTAACATATTGTTATTAGCTAATATTGGTGAGTAAAAATATAATTTCAGCAGTGAGTTCGAATTAGAACTAGTAACAATTTTCTACATAAGATTTTGATGTGATTCTTATGAAAGTATTGTGAAAAATGTTGTGAATATAACACTTTTCATTGAAAAATATAATTGTTGGAAATGAATATAGAAAGAATAAATGATGATAAAAAAAGAATAAAGAATAAATGAAGAAATAATATTTAAATGAGATCGAGAATCGGTTGGAAAGTGTATTTGAAAATATGGGTAGGTAAAAGTTAAATGTCACTGTTCATTCTCCAAACAATACAAAATTTTGGAGAAGCTGCTGGAGATGCCCTGATAAAGAAAAGAAACGAGGAAGAGAGAGAAATTAAAGTCAAAGAGGAGAGAGAGTATAATAAAAAATGATAAAATTTTTACAATTTGTGAATAGTACTGTCTCAAAATTGAGATTGTATTATTCACACGTGCCAAAATTTTTAGAATTTGAAATACCTAAGGGAGCTTTTTTGGTGTTTAGTGTGCTAAATGCCAAATATTTAACATTTGACACGCCTGATAGAAATGCTCTAAGAGCATTCGCATTTGGTATCGCAAATGCTATATGTAAGAGCATTTTAGCATTAATGCACCAAACAAGCCCAGCATCCAGACTTGCAAACACCAACTATTGCAAAAAATATTGCAATAGTGCTACAATGCAATTCTAAAGGTAGAATTGCACTGTAGCTCAATTCTTAAATTAAAAAAAAAAAAAAAAAAAAAAAAAAAAAAAAAAAAACCTAATATTTTATTTGCTTTATCAATTCCTCTCTCTCTCATCTTTCTCTGTCTCTCACTCACTTTCCTCTCTGTCCCTCTTCTCGACAATCAACGAAGCTCCACCGTGATCATCAACTATGGGTAAGCACCAACAACGCTCCACAGATCATCCACAGTGATCATTCACCATGATCATCCACTGTGATCATCAACGGAGCTCCACCGTGATCATCAACAGTAGTTTGGATGGGTGGGTTGGTGGAGAAGCACCAAGCCACAAACGGAAAGAGAGATGAAAGAGGGAGACTAAAAGTGAAAACGGTATGGGTATGGGTTTTATCTTTGTGATTTCATTTGGGTTTTTTTTTTTTTTTTTTTTTTGGTCTTTGGTCATGTAAATTGCACTTGTTCATTGGGTTTTTTTTTTTTTTTACTTGATTTTCGACTATGAATTCTGATTGGCTAGATCAAATGCAAGGTAGACGCTGATTTTGGATTGGATTTTTTTGTGGGTTCATGGTGGTGGAGGTGGGGGTTGCCGTTGTGGTGGTAGGGATGGGTTTTTGTTATGGGTCATCTATGGGTTCATGGTGGTGATGGTGGTGGCAGGTGGTTTTTAGGTTTTGTTTGGGTGGGTCACAGTAGGTATGTTGCTTGGTTCTTGGGTCACGACGAGTTTGTCATGATGGTGGTTTTGGTGTGGTGGTAACTCTGTTGTTGGTGGTGGTGTGGTTTGCTATGATGGTGGCTTTGGTGTGGTAGTGCTTCTGTCGGTGGTGGTGTGCTTGAGATGGAAAGGCAATGACAGAAATTAGAGACAGATGAGAGAGAGAATTTTTTTTATTATTTTATTGTATAATTTATATTATTTTAATATATTGTATTTTAAAATAAAAGTTAAGATGTTTGATGTATTGTAAAATTGTATTGTATAATTTATAAAATAACTTTTTGAAATGGTAAAATAAGATATGATAGAATTTCCTAATGTGAATGCTCTAACCAGATTATCTTAGAATATACTTTGCTATTTGATATCTAAAAATCTTTACTCATTACAAAATGTTCAACCATTCATCTTTCAATTCATTTGCCTGCAATTATGTAAATGTCTAAATCATTTCCTTAAAACTCATAACAAACAATTAAGCTAATATTGTCTTAATTTCTTTTCTTTTTTTTTTACCCAAAAAAAAAAGTTTTAAGAAATAGTTCAAGTCACAGTTTGGGTCGCGGGTCGAGCTAACTCACAAAAACACAGGTCAATTCATAGGCCAACTCATTTTTGCTTCGGGTAAAAAAAAAAAAAGGTTTAGGATGGGTATTTTCAGGTCGAGTCAGATCAAAAAATTCTGAGCCATTTTGTCATGTCTACAAAAAAAGGAATACTAATGTTTCACCAAAGAATCCAGGTAATTTACAACATCCTGACCTTGAAAATCAACACCTGTTTAGTCATAAAGTCCACCTTTCAAAAATACCAATGGCCATCTCGTTGTAAGACTAACCACGAAATTAGGCATGATACTAATAAAAGGGAGAATACAAAGGAAACAATCAAATATAGATACTAATAAAAGGGAGAATACAAAGTAAACAATCAAATATAAACATATTAATGGTAAAATTAAAACATCAATTGCTAAAATAATGATATCAATTTAGTTATAGAACTTCCATATTATTTCCATATAACCTGGCATTTTCCACATCATTATTATCATTATTATGCAAGTTACTCTGACAAAATAAACGGCAAATAAATTTCAACCATATATGCAAAAATGTCAACAATACAAACAGGTAACAGAAAGAGTTAGTGTTACTGTGCTTTCCACCAAATGGGGGAGTATAGTACTAGCATAGGTACTTCAAAGAAACTGACACAATGGGCTGAAAATCATCACAATTAAACAAATCTCAAACCAGAAAGCTTGCAGGAAAATATATATATAGAAAGCTGCTGCCTCTGACATACGGAGATTATAGGGACCCTGTTATTCTTTTTCGACCCTTGTAAACAATGAAATTAAAACCTATATAATATTGGAGGAACAAAACAGAAATATATAAAGATGAAAGCAATACCAAAATCTGGCTTTGCACAAAACTAGTTAGAAGAAAATGCCGACTCCCCGATGAGCCAGCCCTGGCAGGTCGAATTCCAACCATCTTTCGAATTCCAACCATCTCCAAAGTTGGACAGGGCAGTCAAATGAATATATGCCTTGTAATTGTTAATAAGACATGGACCAATACACAGCAAATTCAAATGCCTCATGCATCCACTGTCGGATAGAGACCTGGCATGTAAGAGCGTCCACTTCCATTAGAATCTGCATTACCATAAAATGGTGGCTGAAGCTCCCCTGAGTGAGAAGACTTTCGTGACTTCGGGTTTTTTGGAGATGCTGAATACGAATCACTAGAACTGCTCGTAGAATACATCGATGATGTTGGCAGTCCATGTATCCTTGGCAACCCTGTCGGATCAGCACCAAAACTGTAACCCTTCTCAACTGTTTCAGCATCCAAAGGCAACTCATCCAATGTCTGCACAAAAGAGAACGTCTCAATTAATTTGACCATAATTTCCAACAAATTAGTAAACTTATTGAGTTTAAGATATCAAATTTAGTATTTTACAACATACTTATACTTATGTGGTATTGAAGAAAGGTTTAAGAATTTCCAGCAATTAAACAAGTTTTACAGCTAGGAGAAGAAAATAGGATTTAAGTAGGAACTCTAAGATCCCTAGGCACGAAGAATTCAAGTAATACTCAAATCTGAAATTTCATACATTAAATCAGAAAAAATTGCCTACAGTAACTCAAGATAGGCTATTTATAATAATCCTAGACCTTCATCTTACCTATAAAATTAAAATACTAACCATCTAACTTCAGTAAAAGTCACATTACCTTATAAAATACACAAAACATAACAAAAATATATTATATTAAATATAACAGATAGTGCAATTAAAGACAATGGACTAGGGGGCCTTTTTTTCCTTTTGGGCATAAATTCTTCTGCATCACACATTCATGAAACTAAGGCTAGTAATTATATGCATCCAGGAAAAGGGCAAGGAAAAAAAAAAAAATCATCCCACCGTGGACATATAATATGCACAATGTTTTCATTAGAAAATCCCTTCCCCAAACAATGAAACTAATAATCAAAAACTAAATGCAGTTGAGAAATTAAAATAATATTTGAAAAGCCTATAGATTCACGCAAACTTCTGCTGATTAATAATCAGGCAACACTTACCCTGAAAGCCTGTTGAAGAACTCGGAGTGAGTCTCGAGTGCGCTTTCTCTTCATTGCTACCTCCTCAGGCTCCTGCAACATCTCTTCAAACAGATTCTCTCTGTTTTGGAGCATAAGATACATTGCAGTGGTTACATTCAGAACCAAGGGGAACTAGTATACAATCTAAAATTCAAGGGATTACATCTCAGTACACTTCTCTACCTTACCTGTAAAGCTTTTTGATGAAAACATTGTGCAGCTCACGTTTTGTATGGTTTACCTGAATACACATTCAAGTAACTATCAAAATTAAATGAATATCAAATGAAAGAAAATTGCACCCCAGGAATAATGACATAAAGCGCAAAATCATACACAATTTTTATGGATTGTTCAGTGTACTACTTGTAAAGGCCTCCTACATTATGATTCTTTCCTAAGCTATTAACATTCTTAATTAACATTAAGAATGTGAAAGTTAATATGAGGCCAGAGAAACATTCTTAACCTTAATTTCCATATCCCTGTACTGTGAAAAGAATTGCATATAAGCCACATGTTACTGCTAACACACCCACCCACCCATAATTTTTTGATTATGGAAAAGACATGATGCACATATTAATAAAATAAAATTTAAAAAAAAAAAGATTTCCCATGACATGACAAAGGATGAGGATGAGAATACCAGGAAGTGCATAATTGCTTTAGGTATAGAGTCCTCAATGTTCTTCCGGACGATGTCATAATATGATCTCAGAAGCAATTTTGTCACCGCAATTTCAACAGCCTCCTGCTCTGAGTGACCTTCTGTAGGCCTCAAGATAGTTGGGGGCTTAAAGAACATCAACAAATATTTATTAGAATAAATTAAGCATATGAGGGGGAAGATTTTGGAAAACTCAGCAGCAGACACTGGAAAGATAATGTATACCTCTCTCAAATGGATCACAGATAAGGATTGCTCCATACTGTGAACAGGTTCAATATATGACTTGTTTGTGAAGCTCTCTTTAGCAGCAATACGGTTATCACCTCCACCGAAAATTGATGAAATTCCCCAAGTTGAACCACTTGGGTTTCCTGATCAACAATTAATCCTTCCAAATTTTAGAATATCTTTTAATCCTACTACTGAATTAGCATAATTGGGGATAAAAAAATGAAATGGGTAATTTACTGCTTCCAAGATTTATTGTCAGGAACAGCATTTGCAATCAACAGATTTTATATATAAATATATATTTATATATAATTTAAGATTTGGGTATTTTTTACAGCTTTCATGCAGCCAATAAGCTCTATCTAACTCTAATGGTGCCTCCCCTTGTAAAAGCAAGGTGGAGGGTAAGGTCATGGGTTCAGAAACCCACAGGAGGGCATGTGCCTACCAATAAAAAAATTACTGCTTTCAAGGAATTAGCACCGTTCAGGATTAAGAATTTAATACACAATCCCAAAATGTTATTGCAGATATAGTGCCCGTTTGAATTCAGCGTTTTCCGCTGAATCCTGCGTTGCATTTTTCCACTTCTTCTTTTTCTTTTTTTTTCCCCCTCACTTCACGCATTTGATTTAGGCCAGGGGACAATTATCACTGTAGCAGCACTATAGCAATACTGTTCACGTATTTAAAAATATTAAAAATGGGTCCCACGACACTATTCACACATTTAAAAATTAATTTGCTACAGTATTTTCAGTTTTTAGTTTCAGCAATAATAAGTTCAATCCAAACAGACCCATAAAACAATTTGAACTATATTTATCAACTTAACACATTACCTGAGGAAGAGACTTTTTCAACCTCTGCCACAGGCCGAACACCCTGTGAATCCATATGAAATCACAAAAACAAAATTAATTAGACCAAATGAATATATTAGCCTTCGGAAAATTTTAACTTGCTTGTTAAGTTTTAATATGTAATGGCAAATACAGGCATAAAGTTTGCATAGTTTCTTTAGGGATGAGAAGGATTGTGCTTGTTCACCAGATGAGTGAAAGAAAAATTCTCCATACTTTTTTCCTTTCCAAGTCAAATTCTCCATACCTGATCAGACACAACTCCATTTGCTTGCCTGGCAAGAATGGCTCGCGATTTCAGACTTCTTTCAGATGCTGGTGCCTTATCAGGTTCTACACCATCCTTTAAAAAACAAAAGATGAAAAAGAAAAAAGAAAAATCAAACAGAAGAAAATTAATGATTTCATGTATTGCAAAATATACATGACTAATAGCACAGCAGACATACCTTTTGCCTGGAAACAGTTAAAGGGATCCTCGAAGATGTGGTCTGTTGACGTGCAACCTCTACAGCTTTGCCCCCACCAATAAAATTTGGGTGGGAAGTGTTTATGTAGTCCATCTGCAAAATGAGTTAGATTGCAAAATCCATAAGCATTCCTAAGAAACAGAATTAAGCATGATGAAATTAGTATGTCCA
Organism: Quercus parvula; assembly: GCA_030820535.1. Taxonomy (NCBI): domain Eukaryota; kingdom Viridiplantae; phylum Streptophyta; class Magnoliopsida; order Fagales; family Fagaceae; genus Quercus; species Quercus parvula. The sequence continues at coordinate 31,680,271 of JAUAME010000006.1, read as the reverse complement.
CCATGAGAAGCCTATGCATTGTTGATATATAGTAAACGAGAAAGGAAACAGGGTAAAAGCTTTGAATTCTTTTTTTAATCAATAAGAAAAGAGCTTCATTGATGTAAAGAAAACAAGAAAAAAGTCGAGACCCAAGTACACTAAGAGTCCGTTTGGAAACAGCTTATTTAGTTAAAACTAAAAATGTTTTGCTGAAAGTACTATAGATAAAGGTAAAAACTAGTTGAAATGGTATGGTAAGACCCATGAATAATACCAAAAAATGAAATGAGACCCATGAATAGTAGCAAAAATAAGTTAAATAGTAAAACAAGTTGACTTTAAACTCTGATCCCAGATGCAACCTAAGTATACCAAGGACTCTCTAAGCAAAGATACAGAAAACAAGAAGAAATTAATCCATCCAGATACAAGCAGTCCATAAAGCAAACATGTTTAGGTAAAAAAGGACAGAAGAAGACTTAGAATATTGCCACTCAAAAAGTATGCCCAACAGCTGAGACTTGAGTTGAGCAACCAATTGTTCTCTCCCTTCAAAGTTGAGCATATTTCTTTCCCTCCAAATATTCCATATCAAGCGGAAGGAAATAGCCCCCCAAATACTGAACTTCATCTTCTTACCATGTATACTAGCTGAGACATGCCTGCGCATCCCGTATGTGTCCCACCAAAAAAAAAAAAAATTAATAGAAACACAGCCTAGACACAACTTGGACACATTTGTAGCACCGCTTTGAAGCACAAGTACTGACATGATACAGGGTATGGCAACATAAGACACGGCAATACTGCATTTTTTGAAAAATGAGGATACAAAAGGTGACACTTCTTTTTAAAAATTTAATATATTTTTCATTACTTATCAAAAAAAAAGTTTATTAATGTTCAAAGGATTTTTTTTTTCAATTTTAATTATCTGTAATAGTCAATATTTTTTATTATTTATGTCCTAAATAAGTTTGTACATCATTATTTTTAAACAATAAAATTTAATTTCTTTATTAGTATGGTCTACAACACGGTATAAATTCAAGTTCATAAGTATATCCAAACAACAGAAATATCAAAACTCTACGGAATTCTAATTCTTGTTTGTTTAAACTCTCAAGAATCTATAACTCTCAAGATTTGAAATTCCTAGCAACCAAACAGGCCCTAATTAGAATATAATTGAGAATCCTTTTTTGCTACATAATATAATTAAGAATCTAAACATTGGTAAGCATCATAATTTGACGGGAAGAAATGTTAGGCAGGATCTTATGAGGGCAGACAAAAATTTGCCAAGTTTTAATTGATAGGTAATGTACTGTTGACTAATACTAGTGAAAATCCAAGGCCAGTGTCCAAACTAATTGATGCTATCCAGGTTTGTACAGTGGAACAAGATTTTAATTAGACAGGCTCTTAAATAAAAGGAAAGTAAACTCCATAATTTACATGATGTATGCATTATGAGACTAGAGCAAGTACTTGTTCATTATCTTCATTTCAAAATACCTCCATTTCAATAATGTGCCCAATCATTGTTTCTGAGGGTTCAAGGCCTTCTCGCAGAAAATTCCCTATAACTTCATCCATACGCTTTCTTAAAACAGGAAATCGCTGCAGTTCATTAACTAGACAGCGGTGGCTAATCTGTAGAGAGAAACTAAATTAGTTGGAGATCAAGACTTACAGGTGAAGGTGTTATGAAACCACCAGAGACACAAAATAAGAAATCTCGTACCTTCATTAACTCATCATATATGAACCTGGCACACTGAAGGCTTGGATCCAATAAACGTGCTATTTGCCTTCGAACAAGAACCTCAAATGGAACCTAATAAAGACATTAAATTAAGATGATATGTTCTTGACCTTTGAGTGGGGTTATCAGGAGAATCCAGACAACCAACAATATGAATTCCACAAATAAGGAAAAATATCAATCGTTGAAATTAAAGAAAATTTTCAGAAGAAAAAAAACATAAGACCTACTTCTGGAACAAATAAGGCAGATCTAGGACCAGTTGCATTCTGAATGGCAGTTCGAATGTCATCATCAGTTAGGTCCTCACATGGATCCACCTCCTGCAAGAGATATCAAATTGAATCAGAGACACTCAGTTAAAAGCGGAATTAAATCCAGCATTTCATCCCAGTTACCAAAATGGAATTCGTCACATCACCCATGACAGCTAGCATGCTCACCCATTGAACATGATTTTATTAAACAAGATGGTCAAATGACTATTAAGACTGCACCTCAATCTAGTGGTTTCCTCAAACTATACTTGCTTAAACAAACAAGAATGTCGTTTTTTTTTTTTTTTTTTTTTTTTTTTCCTTATTGGTAAGTAACACACACACACACCCATGAGTACATGTTGAGTGAAAGGCAGATATCGAGGTAGTAGTCATTGTTGGTCAGGTTGCGCTTGTATAGTATCTTCCATCGGTTACTGGAGATTTTACATTTTACTCAACCAAAAAGAAAATTCTGTATATATCCAATTCTTACAAGAACTTAGATTTAACTTTTCATACAGAACCAGACAAATAATTAAATAAATATCATTTAACTATTGAAGATGTAGCACATCATTGTACCTCTGACCTAGATTGTAAGACAACAAACCCACCATGGGAAAAAAATTAGGTCACAGGGAAAGTGCCTGAAAATATCAAAACACGCACCTCTAAACTCTTCACATAGATTGATTGAAATATATAGTGAATTCTCGCTCCACCAGACAGCTCAGATGTTGACATTTCTTCATTTTTCCCCTCCACCATTGAAGAAAATGCTGTTTCCAATGTGGTACTAAAGCTACCATTAATGAACTCAAGCATAGATAAAAAAAAATAATAATAATAAAGTAAGATTTAAGTAAACAGATGCGGTCAGAACATTAATTAGAGAAGGCAACTTACACAAAGAGCTAAAGAGAACAAAAACTAGGAAAAATTCTATTTACCTTCAGAATACTTTGAAAGAATATTAAGGAGAAGAGCACCCTGACCAGCCTATTGGATTCAAGGAAGTGAGTTATTATAAGGAAAATAGTATAATCACAAAGAAAAAAGGATACCAACAAAATCTTAGAGAAAAATGGCAATAACATCTAAGAATGGAAACTCAATTCACACTCAGAATTGCACATATAGAGGAAACCACATCACAAGAGGGTAAAATGCAAGAAAGTTCCCCAACCAGTACAAACATTTAAAAAAAAAAAAAAAAACCCTGATGAGTGATCACTTTAAAATAAGTAAAAGAAAAGCATTAGCACTAGCCCACAGAAGCTGCCGACCAAGTGAAAATAAAAGTACAATTTATGAACACCAAGCAATGACCAAAAAAAAAAAAAAAAAAAACTCATTCAGCATTCCACACTGGATGAGTAAAACACAAATTTATAGTCCGCTGTTATACCTAGCACAAAATTCACAACCTCATAACATGCAATAAAGATTCGATTGATTGAAAAATGATCTGATTGAACAATGATCTCAACTAAGTTTTACGCAGTCTCTTGAAAGAATTAAACATGCCTTTGATTCTGTGATTTCTCCATAACTTGCATGCTCCTTAGCAACAGAAACCAGTGCAGAGCTTATGCGCGACTTAAGCCCAGGTAGTATTGCCTTGATATGTTGGACTAGAATCTGCAAATAAATTAAATATCACAAATTTCAAGTTAATAAAGGATTAATAGTTTTTTTTTTTTTTTAACAAGGAATGGGGGATTCATAGATTAGAAGTATATTGTAGCATTCGTGAGATAATACTACAGTGAAATTGCCAAAATCAGGATAATTTATAAGGTAGAAAAATAATATTCTGCCATTTCTGTATGAACAAAGCAAGAGATAGGAGCAGAGGAGTGTGTGGGTGCGTGCATGTTTGGGTGCATATAAGTGCATGCTCAAGAGTAGCAGCAGATGATGAACATGAAGCATCTACTTTGGAATGGTAAATTATACTCCACAACACATTAAGCAAGTTAAATGTTGCAAAACTCTACCTGGTTCAACTTCTTTGCCAACTGAGGAACACCACACCGATCGGCTAAACCATTATACACCTATTTAAGAAACAACAAATTAAGTATACAATTTGATAAAGGAATTCTGACAACAATATAGTAAGGAACGGCATGAACATACTGGACGACTGCGAAAGAACTTTTCCTCAGCCACAAGTGCATCTTTAATACTGCGATTAAGCATAATATCCTGTTTGAAGCAGTACAATTGAAAATCCGAATCACAATCTTATCCCACAAGTAAAATAACTTCGCAATTCCATTTTGTCCATCTCAGACTTGGATGACATAAAACAACTAAATAAAAGGATGTAATGGAATTAACAAATATTTGTCCATCTCTAAGTGTTACATGATTACCTCTTGACTACGATTCACAACTCCCACATAACCAAGTCGGAGGGGAATCACTTTTCCCAGCAATAAATTACGGGCATCAGTACCTCTATCCATAATATCCAACTAAGATCACATAGAAAAAATGCCAAACCTTGTCAGAACATTATAACAGTTAGTTAATGATGGAAAAATACATAAACATGGGAGAAGTTCAAGCCAAGATATAATGTACCTTTGTAATTATGCCTATAGTTCTATGACCTGCCGATATAAAATCAAAACTTACAAATTAAATATATACATATAAATAAATAAAACTAAAGGCATACCACAAGCAGAATCTTTCTCTGTTCAGAACCTACCATCAGGATCAGCATTTCCTGCAATCTGAAGAGCATCTGAATTTGCTAAATCTGAATTTGCTGGCGTAACAGCCAGAATAAGACAACTTTCTTTTCTAATGTATGACATGATCATTGTCCTAATCCGCGCCTCAATATCAGAGGGCTGGTCACCAACAGGAACCTTTGTTATACCAGGGAGATCCACCAGTGTGATATCAAGAACATTTGGTGAGAAAATCTTCAGGCGAATCTGCTTGTCCGAGACACCTTTGTTACCCCCTGCTTCCCTGTCTGTCTCAGCCTATAGTCCATTTGGAGTTATTTAAAATGAAAAGAATAGAAGGAAGTAAGATATAGGTGTGTTCAAAATCTAATAAAATCGTCATCCACATGCAAATGCTATTCAACTTGATTTGATTCAATTTAGCAACTTCTCAATACTAAAGAAAGCAATAAGAACCAGCACAATAAGTTTTTTGATAAATAAATTTTTTTTTTTTTTTTGATAAATAAAAATACAAAAAAAATTCTTTGCATAAGGTATAGTAGAGTTTCTCTTCTTATCCAAATTCACCAAATAAAACACCGAAGTTCTGTTCAAATACATTCCATACGATACATTGTAAGCTCATTCTTTCAACTACTCCACATAAATCAAATATTCGTATTAGCTCAGTAACACCAGTAGGGAAATGCGAATTAATTCAAGCAGAGGAATCCGACAAAAATAAAAAATTGTATGCTCATTAATTCAACTACTTCACAAAAATCACTTATTCTTATAGTTCAGAAAAAAGAATAAGTTGATTCAAGTCAAGCAAACTAGAAAAAGCTAGAGGAAGACCTAAAATAATATCTAAGTAGTAAAAAATGACATGTCAATTAACGAGGTGACAAAGGGTATGACATCCAATGGAATAAAATGGCAAAAAAGAATAAATATAGTTAACCCCTCACCATTTTATCAAGATCCATAGCTGACCCAAAATTTTGCATTCTCATGAACCATAAAGTAGCGAAATAAGTAATCATAACTAAAACTCATTACTTTCTTAAATCCCCTAATTAAATTCAAACACATGGTTGCATTAGCCAATGAAACACAAACATTGTTATGATTTCCAACAACAATTTAATTGGGAAACATAATGTACTATACCTACACTTTACTTTATCTACCCATCAGGAAATTGTTGAACTAAACACCTATACTCTCCAACACTAAATTATCAGCAACAGAAACTATAGAATATCAGAAAAAACACAGTTTTGCATACTCATGAACCATGAAGTAGCAAAATAAGTAATCATTATTAAAGTTCATTACCTTCTCAGACAAAACTTAGGTACAATACTTTAACTGCAGTACATCAAATTCCTCAATTAAATCTAAGCGAAATGTTAACAGATGGCCTAAGGGCATTGGTTTATGAACCATTTCAAGAAACATTTTATGCAACTGGTTTTTTTTTATTTTACGTCTTTTTATATTTCTCATAAAAGTTGTATCAAAACTTTCTTAAAATGAACAAATGCCCTAAGGGCACTACTTGATCAATAAAACACAAAGAGTGTTATCATTCCTAAGCACAATTAAATTCAATGTATTGCACCAATGCTTTCACTTTATCTACCTATCTGAAAATTGTTGAACTAAACACACCTATACTCAAAAAACACAATTTTGCAGCGAATTGAAAATGCAAAAGTACCTGAATTTCTCTCCGAATATCAGAGAAATCGTAGAAGCGTTTTCCAGGCAAGTGGAGAAACTCGCCGTACTCCTCCTCGGTGCCGTCGGGTTTTCGCTTGGTCTGCAACAGCTGAAGAACGAGCGGGCGTCGAGTACAGATATCGGATCCTCGGGGGAGAAAGTCGCGGCCGACTAGAGCTTCGAGCACGCTCGACTTGCCGCTGCTCTGGCTCCCCACCACCGCAACCTGAGGGAGCTCGATCGCCGACTGGCTTCCCAGCTGCGCGAAAATGTCTTGCAGCTTGTTCACTATCGGGATCACCGAGTGCCCCAGCGGCGCCGCCGTAGAGGACGGCGCTTGTGGTGGCGCTGACGATGGTTCTTCCGCCATCGATGGAGATTGGATTGAGGATTGGATCGGTTAGGGTTTTTGAATTTTTCAAAGAGAAAAATGAGGTTAGAGTTAGAGAGAGATCGTGATGAGTTTCGGTGTCTAATGTGTGTGAATGATTGGGTTTTTGAGTTTTTTTTTTTTTTTTTTTTTATATATTTTTTGGGTGTGGGGCTTTGTTTGAATCAGAATGAGCGGTGGTGGATTAATTAAACACTACTTCAAAAACCTAGGAACGTATGCGTGATGAGAAAGACAACAGTGATTTTCTACGCTCTTCATATATTTTGGTTGGGTAAAAATTCGTAAAGGACTGTGATTCCTGGTTTTTTTTTTTTTTTTTAATTTGAAATATTTACATTTTACTCCTCCTGGCTTGGTTTTATCTTTATTTTTATTTTTATTTTTGGTAAAAAGGATGATTTATAAAAGACTAAATCAAACTAGCAGCAGCTGTTTGAGGAGCAATCCTCTCATAATACATGCCCATACTGTCATAAAATAAAAGCGTAGAAATGTCAGCGCGCATCTTTGGTACAATTTTCATTCCACACCTATAAGTACTTGTAGGGAGTAGGGAATAAGGGATGAGATTCAAGTTTCTAGAAAAGAGTTTACATATACACTTAGATTATGTTAGAATAGAATTTTTATCTTGTATAAATTTCCACATACTTGGTTTTATCAAACTTTACTTATATAAGTTTACAAATGTTACTTTTTGACCTCCTTGTTTTTGGGTAACTAAATTGAAGACAGAATTTGGTCATTTCTGATTTGGAAAATTCTTGATTTGGGTGAATGAGAGGTATAATTTTTCAAATTTTAGTGTGGAATATAATGCTCTATTTATTTTGATGTAAAATATTTTATGAAAATTATTTTCAACATTTATTGTGTTTGTTTTATTGTAAAATTTGGTTAAACTTGATAATGTTTACTATTATTTGTAAATTCTTTTGTAAAATGTTTTACCTTTCAAAATTTAGTAAAACATTTTACAAAAATACACATTAACTCTCCCCCCCTCCCTCAATGGTGATTGGGCCACTGCTATAATCAACTAGGCAGCCTATGTTGGCAATCCAATCACTGAAGCCTTGGGTCCAATGACCAATGCCAATTTGGTGGTGCTAACTCCAATTGTTAAATCACCCGTTTTGATGGTTTGTATTTTAAAAATTTTACTTATCACATCAAACACTTGAAGAAATTTTATAAAAAATATTTTACAGCGAAACAAACAAAGCAAAATCCAAATTTGTGTGCTCCAAATCCTAACTCAATGGGGCATCATTTTCAAATCTTAACACCACCAAACTTAGTTTCAATAGAGAGAGCAAGGATTCATTAAAAATAATAATAATAATAATAAATAACAAAAAAAGAATGAAGGAAGAAGGAGGATGAAATTAGAGGGGCCCCTCAAAGATACAATCTCCAATCCTCATATGTTATTGTGCAATCCTAGGCATCTAATCATCCCATCATGTCTTCTCTCATAGGTATACCACTATGCCATTGCACAGTCAAGCATACAATTTCAACCGTTCAACGACAGTAGTCATTGTGTATTCGATGCAATGAGAGGTGAGTGGATCCAGGGAACCATGGCCTCGACGTAGAACCTTCATTGATTGATATTTTTGTTTTATATTGTCTATGACTCTATGTTGTTGCTTTTGTGTAGAGGAAAAGAACCACGATGAGTGAAGGAAGTTTTTTTTTTTTTTTTTTTTTTGGGGGTGTGTGGGGGGGGGGGGGGGGGGGGGGGGGGGGGAACTCAAGCAAAAAAATATATATTGTTAATTATAAAGTCATTTTAATTTTTTTTAAATGAAATTAATTGAAATCCCACCATTAGTAAATTAATAATCAAACAAAGAAATTTATAAATGATGGGGATGTAAATCCCATCATTTATTTATAAAATTATGTGTATGTAACAAATTCTATATCCAAACACACATTTAGGGATTGTATTAAAATAAAATAAAATAGGTAAGGTTTGATTTTGAATATAACCAAATAAATCTATTTTAATCTTACTTTAGGAGTAAAAAGGTAATAATTGAAAATACTTTTTTTTTCTTTGATGAAAGTAATAATTGAAAATACATGTCAAACTAAATTGGTATTGGATCAAACAATTCAAACCATATGGGGTAATTTGTTTGGTCAAAAAATTTAAAAAAAAAATGTTTAATTTAGATGAAGCCCTAACAGTTTTATTTTAACTTCAGTAAAAAAAGAAAGTTTTATTTTAATCCAAACTTTAAGAAATCAAATGTAATAATTGAAAGTTTATGAATTATAAGTCATTATTCAACCAAACAATAAAGGATAATTATAATTATTTAATTTAATCTTTATTGTTATAGAAGAAAAAATACTTAAAACATGATAGGTATCTCATCAAGCAGCTTTATGATAACACATTTTAATAACATATGTGAGACTCACACATAAAAAATTTATGAATATTATGAGAGAAAAGTCTTTTAAGACATCTCATCTCTCATAAAATAATAGTACTGGTTATTTAGGGAGGAGGATTTTGTGGTTATAGGAAAAGGGTACGTAACTATGGGTTATAAAAATGAAATAATAATAATAATAATAATTAATTAATTAATTAACATAAAACCTGTGTAGAATTTGAAGAAGTCGAAGTGTTCTTTTTCTTTCCAAAAGATAGAAAAGAAAATGATAAAAGAGAGCTTTCGTGCGGGTCTACTGGCCCACTGGGAGAGGTGGCATGTGGTTTGTTTTTTTTTTTTTTTGAGTCCAACATGTGGTTTGTTTGTATGGGAATATACTATACATAAAAATACGTCGTACGTGTTAATGATTTCCTGACTCGTGCACTTGCCGAATGGTTTTTTTTTTTCTAATATTATATATAAGATACGATATATATTTCTCGCCGCATATTGAGGATATTCCTCTTTCTCTCCCTAGGTTTACTTTTTCACCAAGCATATAGATAACTTCAAAAAATACATATTAATCGGCTTCATGTAATCTATATGATTTTGACGATGGCTTGGAAGTTTGATCAACTTTGTTATTAACATTTGTTGAGATTGGGATTCAAGTGATAATTTAGTCTTATATAATTTTATTGATATTTTATCAGTTGTCTCAAAAGGTATGTTGAAATAGACTTGTAACAAAGTATTCTCTTTCAATGGACAAATTGAAACACCCTTAGGAATGTGTTGATACCTATTTTCGCAACACATTTTCTACAAGCCCGACTTCCTCGTGGGCTCAATTCATGTATTACATTATATTTTATTCTTTTAAGCATGGCCCAAGCCCATGCGACATTTGAGGGAAATTAAGGAAGTATGGTTTAAAGGGTATGAGTTGGTTCCTTTTGGATCTTTTGCATGAGCCCAACCCATGCGTGCTATCAAGTGGACAAGGGACACTAGTAGCACCGTTGGCTCACGATGGAGGTCATTTACCCAAAATTTCCACCTTAAAAGAGTCTTTATGCTCTGGCTGACTGTGACCTAACCTTTTTGCTTTACCATTTTTTGGCCTAAAACATACCACTAACCTTAAGTGGCTGGCCTTGTCTGTTGCAACAACCAAATGCAGTCTCCAAGGGCCTGCCATGTCTAGGAAACATCAGCCATGAATTTAGACCACTCTATTTCCCAAATTATGCAAAAAGCAAGCCAGCCCTCTTATCCAATTAAAACAAATATGACCATAACTTGTTTGATTGAGACCTTAGGGTTTAGAGCCTCTTTTATTGACCAAAAACCAGTCACTTAGAGCACCCCAAATTCAATACAAAATGCCTCAATCAGATTCAAAATGAATCAACCACATTTTCCCCATAGAGCTGAAACTTGAGAGCAAAAAAACCCACTGAGTCAGGAAACTTTCTCACAATTTTGAACCTTAGGGGTTGAAATATTGGTATAGGGGAACCTTCCCTCTTTTTCTCACAACCTCTCTCAATTCCTCTTCTCGCTGACTGTGGGTCAAAATTTCGGACCTATATATTTTTTCTATAGTTTCTTGTATTTCAATTATGGCATTTTGATTTCTCTCTTGTTAAAGTACCATTAGTCTTTTGTTCATTATACATTTGAAATTTTGGGCTTGATTCCCCACAAATAAAAATTTCTAAAGAATCCAAAAGGAGATTTGGGCTAACAACACATTTTTGGCCTTTGTCGCAAAAAACGTCCCCGACAGAGTGGAATTTACAACGTTGGTTATTATAAATATAGAAATATTAAAAAAACAACAACAACCTACCAGCTTGCGTAAATATAAAGAGTTTTGTACTTATACTCAATCTCTCAATTTAAAATTTATTTTAGAAAGTGCATTATTACAATTCACATGACATTCCATGCATGAATCGTGATAGTAAAAGATAGAAAAATACATAAAGCTACTTAAGCAATTGTTTCACAGTGGCATTAGCCGCTCTTGAGACGTTTTTCACATTTGTGTTCTCTATAGTCACCGGTGAATTGCCTGCTAAACGTTCTTCACATGAATTGACTCTGTTGACAACATTAGTGTACTTTCATCAGCAACAGGTTTCTAGCTCTTATGCCCAAATGATGAATGGATTAAGGTTCAAAGAGCCCCGCACAATAAATTTGTAGAGAGTGGGCATAAAAGCTAGGCCTCAATGAATCAGGCAACACACACAATAGATCAAGGATATTAAGATAGCAAAGAAAGACAAGTTTAAAGTAAGGAAATTCTTCCTCAGCAAAGTCCGAGGAGAATGTTTCTTGAATTTAGTTCTTTTGGACTTGGATACAATTTCAGCTCTTGTTGCTATAATGCGCTCTTTACCGATTTTTCCAATCCCCTCTCCCTAGAGGGTCTCTTACATTATATAGCTCATTTTAGATGATCTTAGCCCTCCATTTGTTAATCGTACAGGCCACTACTTGAGTGTCTATCCCATCAGACATCTTCCCAAGCTCCTTATGAGTTGGGACAGACAAGGCTGCATTATTCAGGGGTCTTCTTCACATAAATGTAGCCAGAAGGTTTGGTGGGATGCATTAAATGTGGTGGTAGCCACCATCCCTTCAATCATGTCAGGGCTAACCCCATCCCTGAAACTCTTTCTGTACAATATGACCTCCTCTGGTAACGTGCCATTGACGTGACTTTACTATCCGAGCGTGTGGCCTCCTTGGCACGATAATGGACTCCTCGGTCATGGATATGACATGTGACACAAGTACCTTATTTAAATTCTTGTGCCCCATAAAACCCATAATGAAAACTATTGATTTTCTTTCCTAATACAATGCGTAGTAATTATGAGATGAGATAATTCCAAATGTATTTTTTAAAATTGAAATAAATACACAAACAGAATTTTCCACTTGGATTTTGAAGGAGAATTAAAGGAATTTCTTTTAGAGAGAAAATGCAGTGATAAATCCAAATCTTATATCCTACTCTTCCTACGCTACTACATAGTCCACAAATAAAAACATGCCACATGTTCATCTCCTTATTAAATACTAAATTTATGCATCCTAATATTTCAATTTCCTAAAATAAATAAATAAATAACCCATTATATTTAAGTAATTGAAATAAGAGAAGACATAAATTTAGCATTTAATAAAGTAGATGGACATGTTACATGTTTTTATTTGTAGAGTATACAGTGGAGCAAGAAGAGTGGGATAAAAGATTTGGACTTTGCAGTGATATGGTATCTAATAAGTACTAATAATATGATAAAAAGCTATATGTTTTTTTTTTTTAATAAATACTAAAATGATAAAATACTACCGGTTTTTTTATGCTTCGAACATGACCGTCCTTTTAATTCAATGAAATTGTGGAAAATTCAATCTTGTATACTATTTAGTTGTTGTAGGAATCAATATTTCTATTGTTGTTAAGTTTATATCAATTTCTTTTATTTTTTCAATCCTTATATATATTACTGATAATGCCTTAGCATCGTCTAATTACTAATAATGTGTGAGTAACTTTTGAGACAATGCATCACATAAGCCAAAAAAGTAGTAGTATAAGTGGGGGAGATGGCCTTGAAGCTGGATATGAATAAGGTTTATGATTGGATGGACTAGATGGAATGGGGGTGTTAGAAGAGTATTATGAAGAAGATGGGCTTTGATGAAAAGTGGGTGAATATCATGATGAGATGCATTAGCATAGTGAAATATTTTGTAAAAATTCATGGGAAACCCCAAGGCTATATCACTCCATCTAGGGGTCTACGCCAAAGGGACCCTCTATCCCCTTATCTATTTTTTATTTGTGCAGAAGGTGTATCGGCTTTACTTAAGCAATAAGTGGATAAAATGGAATTGCAGCTTGCCAAGGCACACCGAAGATATCACACTTATTTTTTGCAGATGACAGCCTTATCTTTTGCAGAGCCACAAAGGAGGATTATGCCACTTTAGAAAGAGTATTAAAGAAATATGAGCATGCATCTGGCCAACAACTGAACCGAGAAAAAAGCTCCCTCTTCTTTAGCTAAAACACACCACAAGACATCCAGGATGATATCAAAAACATGTTCAGTGCAGAGGTCATTCAACAACATGAAAAATATTTAGGCCTTCCATCTTTGGTGGGTAAGAATAAGTGCAACACATTCCAACAACTCATGTAAGTACTGAATAATAAACTCTCCAATTGGAAAAAAGAAGCTACTCTCACATGTAAGAAAGGAGATACTCATTAAGACGGTAGCCCAAGCGGTTCCTACATATACCATGAGTGTTTTCAAGTTGCCAAACAACCTTTGCGATGAAATGACATCCATGGTACTTAGATTTTGGTGGGGGCAAGCAAATGAAAAAAAAAATGGCTTGGTTAAGTTGGGACAAAATGTGTCTCCTAAAAGAGGAGGGAGGGCTTGGATTTCGGGACTTGAATGCCTTCAATTTAGCACTATTGGCCAAACAAGGGTCACTTACAAACATGTAGAAACACTCTCCTCTATAAAGTCTACAAAGCTCGCTACTTCCCGCATGGAGACTTTCTACATGCTGAGCTTGGAAATAATCCATCATTCACTTGGCGAAGCATTTTCTTGACTCAAAACATTGTCAAACAGGGGTATCAATGGTAGGTTGAGAATGAAGATTCCATTAACATCAAAGAGGATAAATGGTTGCCAAACCCAGTCACATTCAAGCTCACCAATCCTTTAGTGGCATTACCTAGGGGTTGAAGGTTAGTGCTTTAATTGAACCACAATCTGGCTCTTGGTAGGTGGACATGATCAAGCAAATTTTTTTCCCTAGAGGATGCACACTTAATCCTAAGCATTCCCTTACGTTCTAGACTGCCCATGGATCAAATAATATGGCACACACTCCTAAAGGTAAGTTCACTGTCTGCAATGCTTACAAAGTTGCCTTATCCTCTTATATGGACCCAAAACCTATGAAGCACGAGTGCGTTTTCAGACTCAGGTGTGGGTGCAGGACTCGGCAATTTTTGAAAAAATAGGGTGCGGATGCGGCGATTAAAAAATTATTAAAAATATTTTTATTTATATATTTTATATATTGCTAAGCATGTTTTTATATAATAATAATAATAATAATAATAATAATAAATTTTTTGACACTTGAATTATTGATAGAGGTATTAAAATAGATGAGGCTTCTCATAAATAAATTAAAAAAAGAAAAAGAAAAAAAAGATGTGACTTAGTGACTCACGTATTTGGTCAACTCAAAATAAAATAAAGGATATATGTGGTACCTATTTAAATAGGTGTAGCTTCCCATTAAAAAAGAAAAAAAAGGGTAGATATGGCTCTCACGTGTTTGGTTAGAGAGGCATGAGAGCCACAAAGAACAAAATAAAGCTTTTAGGCTTCGTTTGAGAGTTCATAAGGGAATGAAATGAAATGATTATAAGGGAATGAAATGGAATATATTTAAGTAAGGGAAAGGAATGGAATGGAATGGAATTAAGTAACCTTGATTAGATGTTTTAAAATATATGAATGGAAATGAATGAAAATGAATGGAACGTAAGTAATCTTATTTTGGAGTAACATAGAGGGAATGGAATGAAATCATTTTATGACAATATTACTATTAGACTCCTATTTTAAAATAAATTGTTGAATATATAGGAGTATTTTAGGAGTTTTAATAAAAAAAATTCATTAAATCTAATTTTATTTCCTCTCATTCCTCCCATTCCTCCCAATTTTTGAGGGAATGAAAATTTGAGATTTTAAGGGAATAGAAAGGAATGAGTGTTCTCTCCTACTCATTCCATTCCCTCCCACTTTAACTCCCAAACAAAGGAATGGACTTTCCATTCCCTCCCACTTAAACTCCCAAACAAGGGAATGGAAAAATATTCTAAAATTATTATTTTCATTCCTTTCCATTCCATTCCCTCCTCCCAAACGAGGCCTTAAGCTTTTAAGTTGTTCTTATCAAAAGAAACAGAACTCTTCAAAAAAAAAAAAAAAGAAACAGAACAGAACTCACTCAAGAAGACGAAGCAAAGAAGAAGAAGAAGAAGAAGAAGAAAGGGGTTAAGGCCGGTGAAGAAGAAGACAAAGAAGCAAAGAAGAAGAAGATGAAAAACTGTGAGTTATGAATCGATACGGCCCGGAGAAGTCTTTGAATTTCGGCTTGAATCAGCGATTTCGCCTGATACGGCCCGAGTGGGTGCAAATCAGCCCGATTCAATACGAATTGGCCCAAGTCTATGCCGAGTCAGTGCGAGATGGAAAAAAAAAAAAAAGGACGCAGCACCGACGTGCAGGCAGCAACGTCGCTTGCGCGCCGCCGCGTCGGACGCGGGTGCGGTGGCCGTTTTGTCGCGTCCATGCATCCTAGCCCAAAACCTGAAACTTCTAGCTGCCTTAATTGTAATTAGTTTTGGAAAAATTTGTGGAAGTTAAATGTGCCAAATAAAATTAAATCCTTTGCTTGGCTGCAAGTAAAAATATACTACCTACAAAAGAAAATCTATGCCATCGCAAGGTTCTTGAGAACCTAGTCTATGAAGCATGCAATATGGAAGCTGAATCCAGTGGTCATTTATTTTGGAGTAGTGCACTAGCACCAGAAGTTTGGAGCTTATCGGGAATTTAGGTTTACAACCATGGTGTACAATTTCGAGACTTTATTGACCTCTTATGGTACCTCCAATTCATTCAACATGTGGGTAATGAGATATTGGAATTGGTTGTCACTATTGCATGGAGCATTTGGTTTAACCGAAATGTGATTCGACAAAGGAAGACGAGACAATCTATTGTCGTGATTCTGCACAAGGCAAGGATGTTGCTTGAGGAGTTTCAAACAACCAACCATCAATCCTCAAAACATATAGTGAAGGATAGTAAGCAGTGGACTAACCCGACTCGACCATGGTATAAGATCAATGTGGATGGCATGACTTTTTAGTCCCAACAGGCTTCGGGTGTAGGGGCCATCATCAAGGACCATGGCAGATTGGTAGCAACGGCTTTGAGCAAGAAACTGTACTTCCCTTTGAGCCCATTGGAGGTTGAAGCCAAGGCTCTTGAGGAGGCCGTGGACTTTGCTTGGGACGTTGGTATAAGGAATGCATGCTTTGAGTGTGACTAAAAAATGATTGTAGATGCAGTGATAGGTGTGAGCAGCACTCAGGTGTTTATATCAAACATCATCGCAGGTATTTGTAAAAAACTACAAGCCTTTAAGACTAAGCAAATTTCACATGTCAAGCAAATAGGGAATAGGCGAATGCACATCATGGCCCAATATGCCAAGGGTATTGATAATTATGTAACTTGGATAAAAGAAAATCCAAATATTATTGAGTCTGCTTTGACTCAAGATGTATTGCTTTTATCTTCTTCTTGATAAAGTTGCAGTCTTTTCATAAATTTAAAAATAAAAAATAAAAAAAATCTATTTCGACATTAAAGTTTTCTAGAAAATTAGACATTTTCTCAAATATATTTTATATAAAATTATTTCATTTTCCTATGTTTAGTGACTACCTTAAATGTGTTGAAAAAGGATCTTCTAACTACTTTTATTTAGTTTGCCGTGAGATAGAGTTATTTTCCCAAAAAAAAAAAAAAATATTGAAAAACAATCTTCAAAAAAATAAGTCATACTTTTTATCTTGACCAAATATAGTTTTTCATTTTACTCATTTTTTCTAATATTAACAAACACCGTAAAATGCTGAAACTATCTTCACACTAAGTTTTTTATCAAAACAAATGGAGCAATTGATGAGGGGTCGAATTTTTTTAAAGCCATACAACATTTTCACGTAAAAAATAATAGAACAACATAGTAAAAAGTCTTTGCGTATGTACACATTAAATGATCGTAAATTATTTATAATTGATTTTTTAAATTTGTAATTGATGCGACAATTAACAAAGGAATAAAGACCAATATCTCTAAGAGTGTGCATAGATCGGATAGAGTCGGGTTGGGAGTTTTTTCAACCCAACCCACATGGGCTAGGAATTTCTCAACCGCAATATTGGGATGGGTTGGGTCAATAAGTTGTGTTTACATGTTTCATGCCTCCTAAAAAATTAGGTTTTTAGAATATAGTAAAATTGGACCCAACTTGTTAACCCACTCAAACCTGAAAAAACAAAATGGTTATGAGAAGATTTTTTTTGAACCCATGAAAAAATGGGTCTATCCGAGCCCTTGTAAATTTGAGTTGGGTTGAGTTAACCCACAAGTCATGCGAGTTGACCTGTTTTTAAACACACAAGCTTTCGTACTTTTTTGGGGGGGCTCTTTCTTTCACTTCTTCTCACTTGTCAAAGCAACTCAGTCCTTTGCACTTAACACACACATATTTTTTTTGCTATTTTCTTTTGTTTCTTCTGGCTTTTAATATTAGAGATAAGATTCTTACTCAGTATCAATCTGGTCTTGTGATACTGGCCTTTTGCCAAAGAATGGAAAAGATTTGATTTGCAATTGAAGTTGGTTTCATGGATTTGAAGATAATAGGCTGTGAATTTCGTGTGCTTTGCTCTAATAGAATGCACCACCATAAGTAACAACCATGTGAGTTGTGATGACATGGATTACAATGTGGAATAGTTGCACACGAGGTTCCAGACGTATGTTCTCATTTTTCTTTCATTGGTATCAAAGTCATAGGGTCTTTCTTATTATTTCGAAGCCCATAGATGGCTTTAGGAGTTGGGAGGCATAGACCCCTTTTTTTCCAAGCATTGTCATTTTTTCCCTTAATTTCTATCAAGTTTGTCATTAAGCACATTGCCTTTTATAAAAGTGAGATATTCACATATGTGATATATATATATATATATATATATATATATTTAAGGACTAAAATAGCAAAAAATATATTTTATGGACGGAAATGACAATTCACATAAACTTAAAAGAGTGTAATTTGGATTATGGTTACTCAAAATTTTTTTTTTTAAAGTATTTATTAATTAATTTTTTATTTTACCCCAAACTTAAATGCAATCTTCGTAACTACTACTCGATCCTATTTTATGATATAAATTTGAATCCAAACTACTTTATTCCAATTGTTCTTCAATCTGAAATGAAATTACCAAGCTTTACATTGGAGAAGCTTAGTTTTAATTTACACGTACTTATACTACATTAAAATTACAAGCAAATGACCAGCCATATCCAAGAAATTGTTCATATGCTTAACAAAAAACAAGAAGAAGAATAAGAAATTGTTCATATTAGACCCCCAGAATAAGGCACCCCTGTCTGCGGCAACCAGTTATCTCCAAGCAAGAAGTTAGATACAGTAAAATTAGCAGCATCTGTGGCATTAGTAATCACCTGGTAACCAGGCCATGTCACTCTGTTTGTAGTGTTCGATCCAGGTCCCGTGTTATTATACTCTGCATAATACAATGTGCTTAGTGCAAAATTTCCATCCCATTCACGCCAACCAACAGTGTTTATCAAACTATCCATGAAACTTTGCATGTAAACTGTCCGAGAGTACTCCTTCCATGGCCTTCCCAAGTAGGTCTGAGTAGTAGAATTACTTGAGGCCAAGTCATCGGCTGCTCTAATGGTACAATTATGAATGGAAATACCTGTGTTTTGATTTGGATCAGTTCGCCCTTGTGCAGTGATAGGATTGAATTGTCCAGGCATTGGCAGACGGGGATATATGTTGCAATTCTGGAAAAGAGCTGCAGCATTACCAAATATGAAATCTACTGTACCGTATATATCACACTCTCTATAGAATTGCCTGAGAGAATGTGCATACAACGTGTCTTGGTACCCTTCAAAGCTGCACCTATAAAATGTGGACAAATCAGCCCCATTCCGAACTGCCACTGCCTGGTGCTTAATTGCTCCAGCTGTGTTACGAAAAGTTATGTCCGCGGCCACAAAACCTGGTGCAACCACAGCTGCAATGCAATATTGACATGAAACCCATTAGATTATATGTCCACCTTAAACAAGCAACAAAAATTCATAACTTCTTATTAAATGTATTACTTACATTACAATACAATTAATGTTGAAAAATAAACCATTTGATCTTTTTGGGCAGGTTTAAAATGCTTGTTAGAAGATAACAGATCATGATTTTTTTTTTTTTCTTACCAAATGTTGCGGAATTGAAGGTTGTCCACCCATCAACAACACTTCGGTTGCCTGTGATAATTGTTTGATTGATCCCATCTCCAATCATCAACAAGTACCTCTTGTTCTTTGCAATGGACACATACTCTTCATAAACACCTGCCGTGACATAGATCAAGAAGTATCCATCAGTAGAGGCAGTTTTGTTTGGAGCTGCATTGATGGCATCGTTAATGGAGGTGAAGTTTCCACTTCCATTTTTGCTCACGATCACCATGTCTTTAATGGTAATCTCATTGGATGACTGAAGAAGTTTTCTCCTTCTCACAGTCTCATAAACAGCACGCGTCCGACTAGACATCCTTAAAGGCAAGAGTCCATTTCGGAATGTGACATGGTTCATCATAGGCTTCCATGTTCTGTTTTTTGGCACCCAACCCTTGGTAAAGAGAGCTAGAGAAACACTGCTCAGCTTAGTGTAATTAGAGAGGGCACCTGAGAGTTCATTTTTGACACTTGAAGCTGAATCTGCTTCTTGCAGGCCATCTAAACAAGTTTGCTGGTTAGTTAAAATGGCACTGAGCAAGGTTTGGACATTGTCGGCTTCCAAATCAGGAAGAGTTCTACTAGTTTTATTGACATCTTCAATGGAGCTTGATGAGAAATCTATGTTCAGCTCAGTTAGCAGGCGGCAATCTTCAAGAGCACGAATTGTGGTGGTGGACAAAGAGGACTGGCTTCGAAGATATCTGTCTACTTTGCTCAAAAATATACGGGATTGCAATAATGAACTCTGGATTGAAAACCTGCCATAGCCATATACGTTTGTGGTTTGGTTAGGGAGTATAGATTTGCAATAAGAAGGATATGGGGTGGACATGCAAATGGTACTAACTGAGTTGCCATCTGCACAAGACAAAGAGGCAAAGAAGGGAAGGGTAATGAAAAAAGGAATTGCTATGAGAAAGAAAAGCTTGGAAGCCATATTGCTTTGAAGATGAGATATGTGAATGGAAAAGGTGATATATATAGGAAAAGAAAGGAGATTAATTAATTAGTTAAAAAATAGCAATTTGGATGTGGGATTGTGATGGTACTAATAATTTATCAAGTCAACTTGCATGAATTTGTCAAAGCTCGTAGATCTTGACTCAAAATGTTAAACGTTACCATGAATATATATATATATATATATATATATATATGGGTTCGGTTAATGTATGCTCTAAATTAATCATCAATTTTAGAAATTTTTTTATAAAAAATTAAAAAAACTGTCAAAAAGTCAATTTTGTTTTTTTTAAAATTTTCTTAAAATGATTTACTAACATATGCCGGCTAAAATAGGCATTTGCCCCTTTCGCCTAAAACAAGTAGCAAAATGCCCATGTTTTAAAATTATTTAGTCATATGCCCTTGTTTTAAACTCAATTTTCTAAAAATCGAGCGTTTTATTGAAACTCGATTTTTTAAAAATCGAATTTCAAAATAGGGGTATTTTGCTACTTGTTTTGGGCGAAAGGGGCAAATACCCATTTTGGCCAACATATGACATATATATATATATATATATATATATATATATATATATATAAAGAAGGGAAGAAATTGTGTCATGCAAAATGTTCATTTTTTGAATAATACTAAAAGCATGCATCTAGATCTTGCATGAAATTTGTAGTCATTTTGTCAATGAAAGGTTGGTGCTCACCGACACCGTAACAATTCATACCAAAATTCTTTTTTTTGACTGAAAAACCCGCACACTGATTAGAGAAGAAGGAATACATACCAAAATTCTAAGTTCCTGATATTTGGAGTCTTCGGCCTAACAAAAACATAACTAACTGACAAAATAAATAAAGTCCATATTGTCGGAATTCAACATCAAAACACCAAATTGAAGGGAAAATGCCGCACATTCTTTCATATCTGTTCAGATTGATCCATATATTTTTCCATTGATTTTAGGCTTAGTGGCACTCAACTTTAGAAAATTAATTATCAGTTCTATTTTTATTAATTCCTTTCAAATGTAGTTTACACATTCCAATTATTGTATGCCCCGCATTTCATGCAGATTTTGGATTGAACAAATGATGAAAGTTATATATATTGTTCATGTCGTGATTGGTGGGATGTATATCTTTGAAATTTTTTTTTGTTTTTGTTTTTGTATATCTTTGAAATTTGGTTTCAGCCTAGAATGTACTAATAATAAATAGAAACTTTCACAGAAAACTATAATATTTAATGAAGTTGATCAATTCCTATACCTATATTCACAGTCAAAAACAAAAATTCTATTATTACCTCCATAAATTATTTTATAATATTTTTACAAACTATTGATATAACAAATTCTTACTAGTGTTTATCTGTACTCACCACTAATATCATATTTTTATTTACCAATAACTATCTACCATATCAGCAGTTGTAAAATAATTAGTGACTTTAGTATTTTCCCTATTAATAATATGAAATAACAAAAATCATAACTATAGATATAAACAAACTTAAAGCCTCTTACATACGTGGATATCTTTCAGTCAGATATAATTACTACTCTTGTAAAAACTCTTTATATGTTTTTCTAAGTCTTCTCATAACCTTGTATGAGAATGTTACTGTATATTCTATATATAGCCTAGCCGGCCAGCCCAACCGGCTCAGGTCTAGTACTCGTACAATACATTACATTTTTTTTATTTTTTTGTTGATAAATGTACAATACATTACTTGTTGTGCACACATATTGCTTATACTACACTCATATATACTTGTATAAAAGGCATTCTCTTGTACAATTTCAAACACACATAAATATACATACTATTTTTTCACACACACTCTCTCTCTCTCTCTATATTTTCTCAACATGGTATCAAAGTTTTTTTTTTTTTTTTTTTGATAAACAAAAAATGGGTGGGTTTTGGGGGGGGGGGGGGGGGGGTGGGGTGAGCAACCAACAAGAAAATCCTACTTGGGTGTGACTATAATAATACCATACCCACTGGATCCAGGGCCCTTTTGGGGTATAAGAAAACTACGGTGAGCCATAACTTCAAAGCTTATGGTTCTAGGTAACCTAGTAATTTTACATTCACACTTTTCAATGTCACAGTCTCCACAGAATCTCTTTTACCTCCAACACCATCTACATATAAGATTTCATTGAACACGATAATATTAAATTACTTTTTTGATTAGGATTATACCTTTCTTCCACTTCAAAAAAAAAAAAAAAAAATGTAACAATTTCAGAGCCATTTTTGCTCACAATTAGAAAGGGGAAAATGATGAGAAGATATATATCTATAATTTCCATGCAGATCCTGATGCAACAGAAACAAGGACCAAGGTACATGAACACACTCATGTTTTTAGCAATATGCCTTAAAACACAAAATCAATAATAATGATATTGATTAAGAGCTTCAAAATAGTAATGTATACAAGTGTGTGTATATCAAGGTAGTTGATACCGTACCGATACCGGCCGTACCGGTTGATATGTACTGTACCGGTATATATATTGGTATCGAAACTCCAACGTTTCATACTAGTGTAAATACTGGCCGATTTTGGGCATTACCGGCCGATACTAGGTGTACCGGCCGGTATAGAAAAAAAAAAGCTTTTTTTTTTTTTTAGTTTTGTTATTTTTTAATTTTTGTAAAGGTAGAATGGTAACTTATTTGCATTAACTTATTAGTATTATTTGTTTTCTTAGTATGCAATGAACAATTAAGCTTTCTATTTTTTATATTTTTTTCTTTTAATTGATGCTTAAGTTTAAAACCATGAATAATTTGTTCTAAATTGAGGTAATGTTTTATGGTAAAGTGTTATATTTGTAATAATATATATATATATATATATATATATATATATAAAATAACGGTAAACTCGAAGCGGTACACCAGTATTAACTGGTACCAAAATATATCGTTCCACTAATCAAACTGGTACAACCTCTTGTACAAGATTGACTCCATTAGTGTGCAATATATATTACAATAAGTTTGCCAAATGTTCAGTCAATGGGATTGGATCTATATATATATATATATATATATATGATTTTAGTTTGAGATCACGTACTCACCTTTTTCTAAAAAAGGCAAGTAGGTAACGTCGAGAATCGATTAGGCACTTGGTAAGTTAGTGAAAGGTGTGTATTCATCAAAGAAAAGAAAAAAGTTGGTGAAAGGTACAAGCATCTGCATCTCTCCTTTTGACTTGCATAACGTAGCTGTGTAAAAGTATCACATTTTTGCACGTTGTTTGAGTAAGTCAGCATTAAGACATCCATCACCACAAGAAAAACAACTTTTTTTTTCTTTTTCTTTTTTTTAAAGGTTGACGCTAAAAATAATATGTTACCGCGAAATTTTTTTTTTTTTTTTTTTACATCAATCAAGACTATTTATAAAAAAAAAAAAAAAAAAAGACTATCAAGTAGTTGATGCAGTAAATTATGACGCCTAAAATTTGATCTCTCAAAATAAATTAATTTAAGAGTGTTAAAAATATATAAATATACCTAGAAAGTTGTATATATATGTGCCTCATTGTCTTGAATGCTTTTGAAAATTCTTGAAATTTTTTTATTTATTTATAATTTCATAGTTACATTGAAGGAATGGAGAATTTGAAACCAAGGTATCTAGGTTTGAAAAAACCAAAAAAATGCTAATTAAATTATAAAACTTTGAGAAAAATTTTAAATATTTCGTATAAAGTCTAACATGTATTAAAAAAAAAATTTGTGGAACTCACTGTTTTCAATCTTTATTTACAGTTAGAACAGAGAAGGGTAAATATAAAATGCGGAGGAAGCAAAGTCATTTTGAAGTAAATGTGGGACTCACTAATTAGTAATACTATGGTATTATTACAAACTTACAATATATAACATAAATAAGATCTTTATCCTCCTCAACATCAATGTAATTATCTCCACAAAAAAAAAAAAAAACATTAGTGTTTGATAAGGTTGAGTCTATAACGGCCAAAACCGTAGCTACAACCTACAAAGATCCAATTTAAGTACAGAATCAAAAGTGACAAATCTGCCTAGATACTAAGTGTTAAACCCAACTATTTTGCATAAGCTAGAGCGTAAAAGAAGAGGTATCGCTTACCAAAACCCAGTCAAGGCACAAAGGGGTCAAGTCATTGCGATTGAACCAATTATTCTCGATTTTGCAACCACATTAGTGGTTGCTCTAAAAGGCTATATGTTTGGATCAGTTATGTTTAGAATTTAGGAAAAAAAATCTATAACCATACCTTTTGTGCCATAATTTTAATATGATAGACTATGAGTGGTGAAGAAAAAGTGATAAATTTTTATGTGAAAGTGACAAACAACCGGTTATGGTTTGCCACATAGAATTATTATGGAAATTGTGTGGTCAAATTACACATAATGCAGTTTTGCATTCCTAGGAGTTAGGCACTTAGGCCTCCTCAATCACAAAATATTTCCCAATCCTTGAAACTTGTCTTTCTTTATAGGATCATGCAGTGGCAAAGTTAGGAATTTTTTCTAAAGGGCCCAGCTAACTATAATAAGTTTCTAAACTTAAAAAGGTTAATGACTAAAATATATTTTATTTTATAAATTAACTTTAACTTAATAAAGATGTACCATAGGTTCTTTATTGGTATTAAAATCATTTATAATTAATTTTAAACTAATTTATTTTTTGCAATCTCTTTATTTCATATATAGAGTTAATACATTTTTTTTTTCTTTTTAAGTATATACAGTCGAACAAAATCAATCAAATGTACAATATATCAATCAAGTACATAAGAATAAATTAAATTACACATTCTACTATTTAAGTAACCGTTTAACAAATTTTTTTAAACAATCATATAACCAACAAGAATATAAAAATAGTTTAATTTAATGGTTCCAACTTCAAAGTTACTTCTAGGGTCAAAGAACTCAGCAGCTCCGACCCACTTCATACAGGGCTCAAGGCCCATGCCGAGGAGGAAGAAACACCTAAGGATGAACAAAGAGAGTCCCAGTTGCCAAGAGATATCGCCGAGGATAATCCTGTCCTCAGCCAACCAAAATCGTAAGAAAGAAGAGCGGCATGCCCTTAAAGACAGCCTCCCCGAGCATCCCAAGCAAAAAGTACTAACACAGTGGGCAGCCATGGGAGTATGGTGGAGGAGCAATTCCAAGAGAAAGCTGTCACCTCCGCATTAAATGCCCACAGCTGACGATCTGGCCACATTAATGAGAAAATGACCCTTGAACAGTATCACCTTGGTTGCTGCCACTCACAAAAAACTGAAGAATGCGGCAAATGGGACAAGCACTCAAATGGCAACCTGCATGATCAACAAATGGAGAGCCAAGATCAATGGGAATGAGGTATATAGCGTAAGAAACCCTCTAAGAATGGGGGATCGGAGAAAAAGAGATTAAGGGAAGACGGTTATTGTTTTGACCACCCTGGAAAGCCTTTGTAACTAAGCACTGAAGAACCAAGAAGAGAAACTAATCCTCGGATCAAGCCCGAGGATGAAGTTTCACACTTCCCTCCACGTGTTTGATTATTAAATCTACTTACGATCATGTCCAGTTGTTGCAATCCTCACTAAGGCCTAGTTCTTAAACCCATTCTCTACAAAATTTATTGTATTGGGCCTACTGAGTTTGAGCTTATTCACGTGACAATAGAAGTACTCAAACCCAGACCCTACACCACTAATATCAAATAAATTAATAAACAATAGTAAATCACTATTTGTTTTAAAAAATAAAAATAGTAGCCACACAACTTGCAAGTGGGAAACCACTTTCTGAATTTTAGATTTAAAAAAGAAAAATAAGAAGCAGGAAATCACTACCTCACTAGGTCCACAGCACACTTGTACACTACAATGACAAAGTAACATTTTATGATTTATTAAACACTAGTGTGAGTTGCACTACAATGACAAAGTAACATTTTATGATTTATTAAACACTAGTTATTTTAATATCTATTTACTATGACCATTTTTTAGAACCTATTTACTAAATGTAATATCTAGTCACCAAAAATTCTACAAAGAATGATAATGAATGTCATCATCTTTCCATAATATTTAAATTTTCGCAATGAATGATGATATATGCTAAATTTTTTTTTGAAGATCTTCATCAAATTAAATACTTGTAACCATCTACAATGAAAATTTTGTTATTCATACTTCATTTTTTTATAATCTTATTTTATGAGTCTAACTACAATGTTTAGCTTTAATTATTTTTAACAAACACCCTTTTAAGTAGGAAAAGAAATTTAAAAAAAAAAAAACAAAAACAAAATAACAAAAGACATTTGTCATCAAAGTTTCTATTAGATAAAATTATAAGTCTAGAAGATTTAAACCTAATAGATTAGTGTTCTCTAGGTAACAAATAAAACACCATATATCATCATTCTAACTTTCCAAGCATGACTACCAATCTACCACATAATATTCAAAATACATGAAGAAATTTTTTGAGACATTAAAATTTAGTAGGAGTAGTTTAGACATTGCATAATGGAATATTTTAGGAATTATAAGATTTCGTTAGAGTTTAACTAAGAGATTAACAATAGGAGTATATGCTCATTTACAAAATATAAAGGAGGAAATTATTCAACTTTAGTTTGGGGGGGAATGAAACTACCCCAAACATAAAGGAGGAAAGTGATACTTCGTCAATTTGTGTGTGTGTAAAACAATGTGTTTAAAAAAAAAAAAAAAACCAACCTAAAAAAACTATGCATAAAACAATGAATTTTGGTTCAACAAATTGACTAAACCAAAAAGAAGTTTAGGAACACAATAAAATGTCACAATATTTTTACAATACCTTTTCTTTCTAGCTATGGTGGGTTCTGGTCTGATATTTTATTATTTTATTTTAAAGTAATGCTACATCAACAACATTTTCATAATAAATTATAGGTAGTAAATTGTTATTGATTTTAAATTGGGCTAACTACATTTAACCGTGTATTGAAAAAAAAAAAAAGACAAAAAAAAAAGTCAATTGAAGAAAATTGTTCCTAAAACAATCAATTTTGGCTCACCAAATTTGACTAAACAAAAAAAGAAGCCTAGAAACACAACAAAATGTCACGAAATTTTCGCAATATTTTTTATTTCCAGCTATGGTAGGTCTTAGTTTGATATTATTATTTTATTTTTTACGTCCATAGCATTTTCATAGCCAGTCTTTGGTGAAAAATTATTATTGGTTTTAAAATTATGCATTAAAAAAAAATACAACACAAGAAAATTGTATGTGAAACCGTGAATTTTGGCTCACCTAATTTGACTATACTAAAAAAGAAGTCTAAGAATATAACAAAATATCACAACATTTTCACAATACCTTCATTTTTAGGATTTGAATATATATATATATATATATATATATATATATATATATATTTTTTTTTTTTTTTTTTTTGTTGAGAAAATGCTACATCCATAATATTTTTAGAACAAATTCTAAATGACAAGTTGTTATTGGTTTTAAATTGGGCCAACTACTGATATCGCTTTTTTATCCATAAAAATACCTTGTCACATAAAATTTATTGTGAAAATGTGGTGGACATAGCATTATTCCTTAAACTTCAAAATCAAACAAATTTTCCCTTAATATTTTGGAAAATAACAAATATGTCATATTGTTATTCTCTCAATTAAACCCTAATGAAAACTGTAGGGTCACAAATCGTAGCCCACGCCCAGGTGGAAACAGGGGATGGGCCTAATAAGCCCAATACAATAAATTTGTAAGAGAGTGGGCGAAAGAATTGGGCTAATAAAGGGTCCTACAACAGTTAATGAAGGTTAGGAGTTTGGCCGAGGAGAATAAAACACACAAGCAAGTGATGATCTCAGGTCTGAGGAGCAAGTTTTGGATGAATTGGTTATTTCAAGTGATGTCCGAGGGGTAGGTTCCTGGATAAAATGTTTTTTTTTAGGTTGTGTTCTTTCAGATGCTACAGTAACTCTTCTTTTATGTTCTTTCTTTTTCTCTCATGTGTCCTTCTTCTGGAGGTTTTACTCCATTATATAGTCCTTCATTGTTCGATCCTATCGTCCACTTGTCTACCATCTAGCCTGGTACTTGAGTTTCTGTTTCTTCTCTCACAGCTTTTTGATTTTCTGAGAGTAAAGGTGATCGAAAACACTGTTCAAAGGTCTTCTCCACATTAATGCGGCCAGGAAAGCTGCTGTAATACATTTAATGCGGTGGTAGCAACTTTTTCCCAAGATATTTCTGCATCCTTATCCCTTCCGTGTACATTTGTAATCTATCTTCACCTCTGGAACTTCCTGGAAGGTAGACTAGGGGGGAGACGAGGCCCACCTCACCGACATATGCCAGACTCGAGGAGGGTATTCCTCTCGAATCAATATCCCTGGGCACTTACATGCTCTACTGTTAGTTACGCGGTTTCCCTATGATTTCCTCTCCTCGGACGCATTATTGATAAAATGTGGTACTTAAGCCCACTGCAAGGGCCCAAGTTTTTGCTCCCCCACAATAGCCCCTTAAAATTGTAATTTTTCCCTCTTATCCGAGGAGAAAAATTAGGATTTTGATTTACATCCGTAATTACGATGTAGTCCTTAACGATATTTAAATTCAGGCGCGTGTAAGGGTCATTTCTGCCATTTCACGAGAGCTTCTGACGCTTGGGAACTCGCACAATCATCATTAAACGCTTAGGACTGCGTTTCGCTCCAGACATCCAACGGTGGAATACAAATCCAACGGTCCAGATCTCATCTTCAATATTTGGGCAGGATTGTGTCTTTTCCTTCTTTCGTCCCAACTATAAAAACCTTCAGACGTTATTTTTTTTATTTCTTATCAGAGCTTGCAACTTCAGAGCGTTCGTGCCCAGACATCCATCATACCTTCACAAGAAAGAGAGTTTAACGATCTTCCAGAGACAAGAGGACCAATCCGTACTCATCCTTACGTAAGTTTCGCACTCCGAACCTCTACTGTATCCTCGGCTAACCTCCTCGGCTAACCACTCTACATTCCAGAGACTAACAATGGGTAGATTCGAGCGTTTAGTAAACACTCCGGCCCTAATAGAGTTATTCAAAGAAAAGTACCACATTCCCCAGGAGGTGGTGGTACGTCACTGCACAACAGAGGGGGTGGAGTTTGATCGGAAAGTAGGAGAGGTGGTAATCCCTATGATTGCCTTCATAGAAGGGGGAATGACCATCCCCATGGGTAGGATTACACGGGATTATCTTCGTGCCCATAGACTCTGCCCTCACCAGTGTGCCCCCAACTTCTTTAGAGTCCTAGGATCAATCGACGCTTTGGACCGGCATCTGGGGCTAGGATTGACTTGGCACGACGTCGCCCACCTATATGAAGGCCATATAGAGTCTCGGGCAGGTTTTGACCTTAAGTCCCGTAACAATGTGGTCAAACTGATATCCTGCCTCCCCAAGTCTAACAAGGGGATGAAAGACGACTATCTTATCCTGTCGGGGCTTTGGAGTGACAGCCTAGCCTGCCCAACCAAGGCTGGGAAATCAGGTGGAGCAACCTAGATTTAGGATTTCTAACTTTAGCATTGAGGAGTACTTAGATATTGTTTTAATGCATTTACATTTATTTATTTAGTTATTTTATATTGTTATTATTATTATTATTATTTTTTTTTTTGTTGCCGAGGCTCAACTGTGTGATTTGCTTGCTTGACAGATAAGCTTTGTACCAACCCCAAGTTTAGCCTGATCAACGTTCCAGCGTTGAACTATTTGCTTAGATCAGAAATTTTTGTGAACGACGACGGGCAGCTACGTGCAGTTCACCTTATTTTGGACTTTGAGCCAATTTCGAGATCATTTTTAGACATCGGCAACTCCATTCGAGCGGGAGACCATCGTTTGGCGCACATAGACGTGTCTCGGCCAAACTTTCTCGCCACCTACGATCTTCCTCCAGTTGACCATCCCATCCCACAGGGTATTCCCCTCGTTGCCGAACCATTACGTGAAGTACCCCTTGGGGAGGCCATCCTCCGAGAAGGCACAACTTCTTCCTCCTCTCTCGAACAAGAGATTGACAAGTTCAGGTTTGAAGAAGAAACAGTCCTTATATCGGAGGCCAAAGAGGGAGCGGACGAGCAGTCGTGCGTGCAAACTCCGGCTCAGGCGATAACCTACATTGCCGATACAACTGACGAGGAGGAAGACATGGCTCCCAAGACTGGTCCTACCTTGAAGGAGCTGATGCGGAATAGGAACAAGGTGCCATCCCCCCACGATAAAAACAAGTCAAAACAATCCACAAACCCTCCTCCTCCTCCACCCCAGGTGCCTGCCGACCTCGGGCTAAAACCCAACTCGGATTTGAGGAGGAAAAGGCCAGTGGAGCCTACTGAGGAGGGGGAGTTAGGCCCATCAAGGGGCACTAAGCAGGCCAGACCAACACAAGAACATCGGGGTAGGAGGTCCCATTCCGTGGAGAGCCGAGAGGAGCAACCAGTGGCCCAAGTTCGTCGGTCACCACGAACTTGGTCGCCAGTACTGGAGGTTGATGGTGCTCCCATCGCGATGGATGCCTCTCTTAGGCACTTTCATAGTGGTCATGCAGGCCGGATGGCTGATGCTCTGCTACAACCCCTCTTCCTACCTCAAGATCTGGCGGCTTACAGGAGTTTCAATCATCCTGACCTATTTCTTTCCCTAAAAAGGGACTTGGCTATGGTAAGTAATTCTGTTCATTTTTTTTTTTTGCTTGCATATTATTTCTTAAATCTAAACCACTTCTTCACTGTGCATAATAGGTCACGCAACAAGTTTACGTGGCTGAGGAGTGGGTGAAGAACTCTCGTGATGAGACGAGGGCTGCCCACGACGCCCGAGAGACTGCCGAGGCTCATCTAAATGTGCTGAAAGACCAACAAAAACAGATGGCCGAGCAGGTGAAGAAAGCTTTCCAGGAAAAGGCCAGTGCTGAGGCTGGCTTAATGACGACTGAGAAGCAGGCTGAGACTCTTCGTAGCGAATTACACCTCTGCGAAATCAACCTAGCAACAGAGAGGCAGATGGTGAAAGATTTGCACGAAGAGCTTCGCAAGGCCAAGGAAGCTGCACAGCTTCTGAAGGAGGCGGCCGAGGCCAAGAAGCAGGCCTCGTATACTCTGGGGGTGCAAGGGACTCAGAGCAGGCTGACTGAAGAATTTTCTTCCGTCGCCAGGGACTACTACGACATTACTTGGGAAAAAGCCCTTGATGCCGCTGGAGTCCCTGCTGATTCCAGCCTTAGGAGGCCTGAGAGCATATATTATGATCCTGATATTCGGGCGTTCCCAGGTTCCGACTCTCCTCTCCCAGAGCAGCCAGCCTCAGCATCTGAAGCTCCTGCAACAAGTCAAGCTCTTCCAGCTTCTATGGAAGTCCCAACAGATTCCCATCAAGACGCTGGTCGAGGGAAAAGGGTTGAGGCTCCCCAGGATAAGACTTCAGATGCTGCCCCTTCTCAGTCGGAACAAGTTGCTGACCACCAAGCTCCCAAGACAAAGACTTAGGATATTCATTTTAGTATTGTTTTTTTTTGTTTTCTATGTTTACTGTTTTAGAGACTTGTACTATGTTCTAATTATTAATGAAGATATACTCATTTTGTTTTACGTGTTATGGCAAGTAATGGTGAATTATTCTGCTGTTATTTCATTTTTTTTTTTACTTGTGTTATATGAATGAATAATTTGATTAAGAAGTTCTGGAAATTGGGTTAACATATGAACTGGATAAATAAATCAAACCTAACAGGAAATTTGAATAATACCTTTATATCTAAGTTTGAATACATAAAAGGAAATTGTAACAAGTGTTAACTAACCCAAATCATCTGGTCAGAGGTCTTCAGTCATGATTGGATTTAAGTTTAAACACCTGATAGAACGACGAGAGTGTTAACTAACCCAGATCATCTGGTCCGAGGACTCATGCATGATTGGATTTAGGTCTAAACACCTCACAGAATGGCGAGTGTTAACTAACCCAGATCATCTGGTCCGAGGACTCATGCATGACTGGATTTAAGTTTAAACACCTGATAGAACGGCGAGAGTGTTAACCAACCCAGATCATTTGGTCCGAGGACTCATGCATGACTGGATTTAAGTTTAAACACCTCATAGAACGGCGAGAGTGTTAACCAACCCAGATCATCTGGTCCGAGGACTCATGCATGACTGGATTTAAGTTTAAACACCTCATAGAACGGCGAGAGTGTTAACTAACCCAGATCATCTGGTCCGAGGACTCATGCATGATTGGATTTAAGTTTAAACACCTCATAGAACGGCAAGAGTGACATACACATTTCACATAGAGAACAAATATTGATCAAATACACATTTATTAATAATAATACCTTTTCAAGTTATTGACATTCCAAGGGCGGGGTACTACGAGTCCGTCCAAGTCTTCCAAAAAATACGCTCCAGTACCAGCGTTGGAGGTGATACAATACGGTCCTTCCCAATTCGGCCCTAATTTTCCCCACGCTGGGTTTTTTGCCGAACCCACAACTTTTCGCAGCACCAGGTCACCTGGAGCCAAACGTCTTGTCTTTACATAGGCGTCATAACCTCGCTTCAGCTTCTGTTGATAATGGGCCAATTGAACCATCGCGTTTTCCCTTTTTTCATCAATCAAGTCTAGACCTCTTGCCAGGTTTTCATCGTTGTCTTTTGGATTGAATGAACTTGTTCTCGTCGTTGGGAACCCAGATTCCAGAGGGATGACTGCTTCAGCTCCGTAAGTCATAGAAAAAGGGGTCTCTCCGGTGGACCTGCGAGGCGTGGTCCTGTATGTCCAGAGTACATGCGGAAGCTCCTCCACCCATTTGCCTTTTGCATCATCCAATCTTTTCTTCAATCCACTTAGTATGACTTTATTCACAGCTTCAGCTTGTCCATTCCCTTGAGGGTAGGCCGGAGTAGAATATCTGTTAGTAATCCCCAGCTCGCCACAATAATTTCTGAACATCTTGCTGTCAAATTGGAGTCTATTGTCTGAGATGAGTACATGAGGAACGCTGAACCGCGTAACGATGCTTTTCCAGACGAATCTTTTTGCATCCACATCTCGGATATTGGCTAGAGGCTCTGCTTCAACCCACTTTGTAAAATAATCAGTGCCGACTATGAGATATTTCTTGTTTCCCACAGCTTTAGGAAATGGTCCGACGATATCTAAGCCCCATTGAGCGAATGGCCATGGACTAGATAATGGATTGAGGACCCCCCTAGCTGGTGTATACTTGGTGAGTACCGCTGGCATTGATCACACTTTTTGACATATTCCAAAACTTCTCTCTGCATATTCGGCCACCAATAACCTTGTGTAATGGCCCTATGTGCTAAGGACCTGCCTCCAGTATGGCTTCCACAGATTCCCTCATGCATCTCTTCCAAGAGTAATTCAGTTTGATCAGGATGAACACATAGCAGATAAGGCCCGAAAAAGGAACGCCTATATAGCTTGCTATCCTCCGACAGCCAATAATTAGTAGCTTTCTTTCTTATTCTGTCAGCTTCGATTTTCTCTTCGGGTAGAATATCTTCCATTAAGAATTGCATGATAGGATCCATCCAACTTGGCCCCATTCTCACTTGATTGATTTGAACTACGTTCGCTGTTGTCAAGGGTCGATGCAGATCCTCAACGAGGATTATGCGAGGCAAGTCCAGTGCCGAGGAGGTTGCAAGCGTGGCCAAGGAGTCCGCATGCGCGTTGCCGCTTCTTCGGACATGTAGCAAGCTAAAAGATTCGAATTCCATCTGCATAATCTTAACTTGGCTAAGATAGCCTCGCATTCTTTCGTCCTTGGCTTCGAATTCCCCTTTGACTTGACCAACAACTAGCCTTGAATCCGAGAAGAGTTTTATGGACTTTCCTCCCATCCTTAGGACCATAGCCATCCCTTCTAACAAAGCTCCATACTCCGCTTCGTTATTCGTGGCGGGAAAGTCTAACCTCAGAGACTTTTCAATGGTAACCATCTTGGAGGACGTCAGTACTAATCCAACCCCTGCACCTTTTTGATTTGATGCTCCATCTACGTGCACTTCCCACGTCGGAGTGAAACATTGGGAGATACTACCGACCAGCTTTTCATCCTTTTCCCCTTGTGTTAGTAATCCATCCGCTTCAGGTTCGGTGAATTCCACCACTAAGTCGGCGAGTACCTGTCCCTTTACTGAGGTGCGAGGCATGTACTTGATATCAAAAGCTTCCAGGATTGTACCCCACTTGGCTACCCTTCCCGTGTAGTCTGCACTTCTAAGTACGCTCCTTAGTGGGAGTTGTGTTAGAACAATCACCGTATGTGCTTGGAAATAGTGAGGCAGCTTGCGTGTGCCAAGCACCACTGCCAGGATGGCTTTTTCCAGTGGAAGGTAGCGCACTTCCGCCTCGTGCAACGATTTACTCACGTAGTACAGTGGTCGTTGTACACCATTATCTACTCTTATCAACACCAAACTTACTGCGTAGGAGGCCACTGCAATATAGGCAAAGAGAACCTCATCTGGCTCTGGACTCGACATGACCGGCGGCCGAGCAAGATAGTCTTTGAGTTGCTGAAAGGCTACGTCACATTCCGTCGACCATTCAAAGCCCTTCCATTTATTGATCAATAGGAAGAAAGGTCGGCACCTGTCTGCCGATCG
This sequence comes from Quercus parvula, assembly GCA_030820535.1. NCBI lineage: Eukaryota > Viridiplantae > Streptophyta > Magnoliopsida > Fagales > Fagaceae > Quercus > Quercus parvula. The sequence goes on along the minus strand of JAUAME010000006.1, from coordinate 31,645,131 downwards.
AGATATGAATCTATTCAAAGCAGCGACCATTCTAGTTAGTTTTTGCACCTCTCTTGGGTTCCGAGGAGTTCGCATATTGGTGATGGCCTTAATCTGGTCGGGATTGACTTCAATTCCCCTATGAGTAACCATGTAGCCCAAGAATTTGCCCGAGCCTACACCAAATGAGCATTTAGAAGCGTTTAAACGCAGTTTATAGCTTCTGAGAATTTCGAAGACAACTTGGAGGTCTCCCAGGTGCTCGGATACTTTTTTGCTTTTCACCACCATATCATCTATGTAAATCTCCATGTTTTTTCCTAGTAGTGATTCGAACATCCTCGTCATCATTCTCTGATAAGTGGAACCTGCATTCTTCAAACCAAAAGGCATCACTTTGTAGTGGTAGTTCCTCACTGGCGTAACAAAAGCAGTTTTTTCTTGATCGTCCAATGCTAAAGGTATCTGATGATAACCCTGAAACGCGTCCAAGAAACTCATCTGAGGATGGCCGACTGTGGCGTCTACCAGCTGATCGATTTTGGGCATGGGGAATGGATCTTTAGGGCAGGCTTTATTCAGATCTGTGAAATCAACACATACTCGCCACTTCCCAGTCTTTTTCTTGACCACTACGGTGTTTGCCAACCACTCGGGATAGAAGACCTCCTTGATAGCCCCTACCTTTTTGAGCTTCGTCACTTCCTGATGGACTGCCTCTGCATGCTCTTTAGATGGCCGACGAGGGAGCTGCTTCTTGGGGGCCATCAACGGATTAACATTCAGATGGTGACAAACGAAGTCTGGATCCACCCCTGGAGCCTTATAAGCATTCCATGCAAAGACATCGATGTTTCGTTTAAGGAATTCTACCAATTCCTCCCTCTCTAGCTGAGGTAATTGAGATCCGACTTGAAAAAATTTCTCCGGGTCATCTCCTATTGCGACTTTTACGAGATCCTCACACTTCACTTCCTCGAATAACCCATCATTAGATGACATTGGGGGTTTTAGCTGTTATAACTCCTCCTTCTGAGCCTCAGATTCTGCTTTAGGCTTGTGTCGGATTGCTGCTATCATGCATTGCCGCGCCATGGTTTGATCACCCAGTATCTCTTCTATCTTACCTCCAGAGGGGTATTTGATTTTCTGATGTAGGGTGGAAGAGACTGCTCCTAAAGTATGAAGCCAAGGTCTAGCAACGATTGCCGTATAAGGGGAATAAGCATCCACCACTATAAAATCGACCTCCACTATCTCCGATCCGGCTTGCACTGGTAGCCTGACTTGTCCCTTCGGGATTATAATCTTCCCCTCAAAACTTACTAGAAGGGAATTATAAGGCGTCAGATCTTCAGTTTTTAAGTTTAACCCCTTAAAGAGGTCAGGATACATGATCTCGGCCGCACTGCCCTGATCCACCATCACTCTCTTTACATCATAGCCTCCGATTCGGAGGGTAATCACTAAAGCATCATCATGAGGTTGAACAATTCCAATCTTGTCCTCGTCCGAGAATCCCATGACTAGGGACTGACTTAACTTAGCTCTCTTCGGCTCGTGGGAATCATCCTCAGGGCACAGGCGAGCCACAGACATCACTCTGGAGGGGCATGACCCTGTTCTACCAGGCGCCGCAAAGATAACATTAATAGTTCCAAGAGGGGGTCTTGGAGGATTCTCCCTTTCTAGTCGAGTATCAGTCTGACCAGCCAAACTGCTGGAATGATGCAACAGCTGTTTCAATTTACCTTCTCGGACAAGTTGGTCAAGGTGATCCCATAAACCTCTACAGTCCTCGGTAGTATGACCATGGTCTCTATGATATTGACAATAGAGATTTCGGTTTCTCTTCTCAGGGTTTCCCATCATCTTATTGGGCCATTTGAAGAATGGCTCATTTTTAACCTTTTCCAGGACTTGGTGCACGGGCTCTCGGAATACAGCTCCGACTACCTGGCTGTTACTAGATATCTGCTGCTCAGTGTAATCCCTTCTCGGCCGGTTATTATTATACCTGTCTGGCCTAAATTCTCTCCTTTCTTGAGGGACAAGCTTAGCTTTCCCTTTTCCTTCTTGTTGCTGTTGTTAATCATCTTCTATCCTTTTATACTTATCCACTCTATCCATTAGTTGTTGCAAACTGGTGACCGGTTTCCCTGTCAAGGACTCTCTCAGGCCGTGCTCGGAAGGAAGCCCAACCTTGAAGGTTCTGACAGCGACCTCATCAAAATTCCCATCAATCTCGTTAAACATCTCCCAATACCTCTCGGCATATGACCTCACAGACTCTCCTTCCCTCATTGTCATTGACAACAGAGAATCTAGAGGTTGAGGAACTCTGCTGCATGTGACAAATCGGGAGCAGAATGATTGAGTGAGCTTCTTAAAGGAACTAATGGAATTAGTTCTCAACCCGTCGAACCATTTCATTGGCATCGGTCCTAGGCTGGAGGGAAACACTCTACACAACAAAGCTTCGTCCTGAGAATAGACCGCCATCTTTTGTTTGAATTGGCTTACATGTTCTACAGGATCGGTACATCCGTTGTACATGGAAAACGTAGGTTGATGAAAATGTCTGGGAAGCTTCGCCCTTTCTATTCCCCGAGCAAAGGGGGACTTAGAAATTTGGCTCAGAGCCTTTTTCATGACCTTAGTTCCCACCTCCTTTCTAGACGAACCTTTTCTCCTCCTTTTATGAGGGTGTTCATCTTCATAGGAATAGGATTCACTGGGCGGAGTTTCTGAGCATTCCTTGTAACTGTCCTCTCCTTTATCGTTGGAAGAAACATCTGAGCCTGAAGGGGTTTGATTTCGTTGTGCTCGACGAAGCTTCTTTTTTAAGTTTTCTATTTGTCGTTGCAAACCCTCTTCATCAGCGTGCTCTTGCACCAAATGGCTCCTTCGTCGATAGCCACTTCTCCCAGCATGGATCGTCCGCGAGCTGCCCTCTCGTTGGTTATCTATGTGATTTTCTCGTTCAAGGTTATGGAGTTCACCTTGTTGATTGACATTCCCTGATTCTGCATGAGGTGGACTAGTCTGTTGTGGTCCTGAACCTGCCATAACTGTCGTAAATTTTTACTAACGCTAACTCTTCCCACAGACGGCGCCAATTGTAGGGTCACAAATCGTAGCCCACGCCCAGGTGGAAACAGGGGATGGGCCCAATAAGCCCAATACAATAAATTTGTAAGAGAGTGGGTAAAAGAATTGGGCTAATAAAGGGTCCTACAACAGTTAATGAAGGTTAGGAGTTTGGCCGAGGAGAATAAAACACACAAGCAAGTGATGATCTCAGGTCCGAGGAGCAAGTTTTGGATGAATTGGTTATTTCAAGTGATGTCCGAGGGGTAGGTTCCTGGATAAAATGTTTTTTTTTTAGGTTGTGTTCTTTCAGATGCTACAGTAACTCTTCTTTTATGTTCTTTCTTTTTCTCTCATATGTCCTTCTTCTGGAGGTTTACTCCATTATATAGTCCTTCATTGTTCGATCCTATCGTCCATTTGTCTACCATCTAGCCTGGTACTTGAGTTTCTGTTTCTTCTCTCACAGCTTTTTGATTTTCTGAGGGTAAAGGTGTTCGAAAACACTGTTCAAAGGTCTTCTCCACATTAATGCGGCCAGGAAAGCTGCTGTAATGCATTTAATGCGGTGGTAGTAGCTTTTTCCCAAGATATTTCTGCATCCTTATCCCTTCCGTGTACATTTGTAATCTATCTTCACCTCTGGAACTTCCTGGAAGGTGGACTAGGGGGGAGACGAGGCCCACCTCACCGACATATGCCAAACCCGAGGAGGGTATTCCTCTCGGATCAATATCCCTGGACACTTACATGCTCTACTGTTAGTTACGCGGTTTCCCTATGATTTCCTCTCCTCGGACGCATTATTGATAAAATGTGGTACTTAAGCCCACTGCAAGGGCCCAAGTTTTTGCTCCCCCACAAAAACTTATGATTCTTAAAATATTTATTGTGTAATGTCTAAAATACTCCCACTAAATTTTAACATCTCAAAAACTTTCTTCATGTATTTTGAGTTTTAGATGGTAGTAATTCTCAGTTTCTTATTTTATTATTTTATTATAACTTTTAAAAAATTGACACCTCAATAATTGTGAAAATATTGTAAGAATGTGTTGTGTCAGTGTAACTGTGTATGCACATATAAATATTTAAAAGAAAAGACTAAAAGAGCACAAGCAAAACCAGCATACTATGGAGAAAAAAAAAAGGCTAATGAACAGTACATATTGCCAAATAATTGTGAAAATATTGTAATAATTTGTTAAGTCGATGTAATTGTATATGTTCGTGTAAATAATAAATATTAAAAAAAAAATACAAATAAACACAAACAAAACCGCAAAGAAAAAAAATAAAAGAAAAAGCCTGATGAACAGTATGGGTTGAACAAACCAAATGTACTGTACAAATTAATGTTTGCGCATTCACACTTTTTATATATAGATGTAACAACAGTCTATTGGCTTTTGTAAAAAAAAAAAAAATGTAGAGAGAGAGAGAGAGAGAGAGAGAGAGAGAGAGTATTGTAACAAGTAACAAAATGACACAATGGTCAGATCTAGAGCGGGACTGATTGTACTTTGTCAGTGTCAACAGATGCTGAAGTAGAGTTAATGAGAAGGGGTGGCTAAACAACAAGAAGAAGTTAAATTTAAGATTATTGATGATTCGGTAAGTAAATTTTAAGGTCATAACCCAAAAATTGAAAAAGCTAGGAGAGTCAGGCCCCTTGCCCCTCCTTCTTTAGTTTCATGTTAACTGGTTCCCTTAGAAAAATTGTTAATAAATCATATTAGAGCATCCACATTGGTGGAGCTATAATTTTAGCTATTTAGCACCACAAAAAACTACTTTATCTATTTTACCTTCTCACTTTACAAAATATCCAACATCAGTGGTTTTATTTTAGCTTTTAACACAATAAAATAATATAAACAATACAATAAAATAATATATCTATTATAATAAAATAATATACATCCCCTACAATAAACAACAATCACAACCACCGTAACCACAACTGCCCCGTCACCACCACAGCCTTTGCCTCTACCAACATCACATGCATATATAGAAACAACAAAATATAAACCTCTCTGCACATAGAAAATTTCCAAACAAACATTTACAAGCTAAAAAAATAATAAGCACAACAATCTATCTCTTTACAATATTTTCCTTAATTTAGTCTCAGGCTGATTAGAAAATGCAAGAAAAATACCATTTGACCTAGCCAAACCCAATTTCAATTAACAATCAAATTATTAATACATCCTTTGTTTTCTTATTAACCAAACAAAAGGGTCGCATGACCCCAACCCAAATCCTTAATCTTTTTCGTCAACCCAAAACATCAAAAATCATCAATCACAAATGAAACTTCAAAAAATTTAGGATCTTTTCAATAACCGCAAAGAAAAATCAACAACAACATACACAAAGACACACAAAGATGGTGATAAGGCGTGGCCTGCGTGGGTCGACGATGGCTGATTGAATAGAAAGCTTCAGTGAGGATGATGGATGAATGGAGTTGGGCTTCGAAGATGGGTGAGGAGGATGATGAATCAAGTCGGCGATGATGAATCGGGCGGGCGGTGAGGATGATGGATGAATGGAGCTGGGCTTCGAAGATGGGTGAAGAGGATGATAAATCAAGTCGGCAATGGTGCGTGAGCTTCGATGCGATGATGCGTGAGCTTCGACAATGGTGCGTGAGCTTTAGTGGCGGCGGCGGTGAGGATGATGAATCAGTAAGGATGATGGATGAGGAGGATGATGGGTAAGGATGATGGATGAATCGAAGTTGAGAGTTTGAGGAGGATGAGAGAGAGGTGAGAGTTCTGTTTTTGAGAAAGAGAATGTGAAACAGTAGAGGAATAAAAGAAATAGAATATAGAAAGAAATATTATTTTAATGAGAGTGGGAATAAAAATTAATATTTGAGTTTAGCTTTGAGTTACAGTGCACAACCATTTATAGCTGTGCACTATAGCAAGAAACTAAAAATTTTTAGCTATGACATGTTGTGAAATTTTAAAATACTCGCAAGTGTACAAATCGTACCAAAGTATAGTTAGACAAAAACGAGGTCAAACCCACAGGGACTTGAATGAACGTAGGAAAATTAATTAAACCTTAACCAAATTAATCATAATCTAGTTTAATAAAAATTGGGTGTTTGCAATTAAATAAACTAAACAAATAATTAAATTAAGCAAATAGTTAATTAAATTAAGCAAATAGTTAAACTAAGCAAAAGATGTAAAGCAATAAAAAGATGTAAACAATCAAGAGAATGGAATTAAGGTTTTGGAATCCGTCTTGTAAGTCATATCAGCATATATTTATGATCATTAATTTTTCCCAACTCACTACATGATAATCTTGAAATCAATCTTGCTATCATGGAAAATATTCTCATTAAAATCCTTATTTTAAAAATCAAAAGTATGTTTTTCTTCGCTTCTTAAGTATAAAACTAAATAATCAATTGTATCCGTAGACAAATAAATCACAAGATATATCCAATTCTAAAAATCAAATCATAAATTGTATCTATTGATAGACAAATCACAAACGATATCCAATTTTATAATCAAGAATTAATAAACCAAGCATTCAATTAATTAAGACAAATCCTAAATCATGAGAAAAACATGATTGAACTCATATCTAGAATCTCATCTTAGTCAATTGATATGAAGCAAGAAAAATTTAAATCATTAAAGAACAATTATTGTGAGAAAAATCAAATCACATAAATATTACTGATAATCCTTAACTAGGTTTCATCATCAACCCTAATTATAAATTTAGCTACTCATGGTAATTGAAAGAAAACATAAAAATAAAATACTAAACATTAAACTAGACAAATAAAATAGAGAAAGAAATAGTCACAGTGCTAGAGAAAAGCCATAGACAAAAAAAACACGTTCTACTCCTGCGCTCCAGTCCTAGCCGTCCTTAAACAATCTAACCTAGAGGCTTATATATAAAAAAAAATAGCCGCACACTATTCTCTAATGCACATCAAATACCCCCAAATCTACATTTTGCTAGTCTTCGAGCAAAACAAATAAAGAGTAAAACAAAACAAAGAAAAAGAAAATCCTAACTAATCCACTTTCACTAAAATTTTCAATTGCATTTAGCATATGCAACAAGCCTTTAAACCCCTAGCTTACACTAGTGGACGAGTTGTAGTCTCGTGAGGGTTTGCAGGGAATATACCCACAAAATTCTGAGAATGAATACTAAAATAAACAAAACAAAGAAAATCATTTTTTTTTCCAATTGCCTTTTGCAAAGAGGATTAGTTCAAGTTCAAAAACAGTACAAATGCTAAAGAAATTTCTCATGCCATTAAAACTCAATGTGAATGAAAAGTGTTTGCCAACCCAAACATACTCTTGGTTTTAGAATAAACTTGACTTGAATCTCTATTTGAAAGTATGCTTCAACTCAATTCTTTCCGGTGTTATCACTTAACAAATGAAATCACACTGAAATGGGGTGTAGCACTCTCAACAATATATGTGAGCGGAATAATGTAAGCAAAATTAAACACCTCACATATAAATCACATGAAAAACGCTTAACCAATAATGAACAAGTAGTCTCATGAAAGGATGCCAAAAAGAATTTATACCACACTTTTTATTTAGTCATATCAATATCTGAACTACACAATCTTCAAGATCAAATAAAGACTTTATTAGGGCGTAATGTAAGGTAAAAGTAAAGGGAATGAAATAAAAATGGGTGAAGGTAAAAATAAGAAGTGTTTTCAAGATTTGTCGGAATGTCAACTCTTTTTGGAATTTCCATTCAACATTTTTTTTTAAACTCTTCTTCTTCAAAGCAGTACTTCTTCCTTACATTTCACTTCTTGATGAGAACCCTTTTTATTTTCTTCTTTCTGACACTTTTCCTTTCTTTTTTTTTTTCTTAAATTTTTTTTTTTCCTTTCAATTGTTTTTTTCTTTCTTCTTTGAATTCTTGCACAAACCACCACATTGAAACAAATTGATCAAATTCCATCTTGAAACACTATGGATAAGGGGTTTAAGAAAGAAAGACTAATTAAAAGTCTCAACGGGGTGATTAGCGATAATGTATCAAGAAAGAAGAAGAAAAACACACATATATGGCTCAAAGTAGACAAAAATGGCCTAATCTCATCTCTCAAAGACTAGTATAGTTCATTCAACATCAATGACTTCAAAAGATTCAAGTGTGGCATAAAATCATATATTTTTTTCTTGGCCAAAAGAAAGAACAATGAGACTACAACAAGGGAAACATGTTACACACTTCCAAATGAATTTTAAAATTAGAAACAATAAATAACCCTCCAAAAATAATGACTGGCTCAAAACTCACAAGGGTTATAGTCTCCACATTGTTATCATTAAGATTTTCTAATTATTTTTATCCTTCAACAACAAGTTGTGTCTGAGTGGCTATGTGCATGTGCAATGAATGGAGCATGAAAGCAATGAAATTATTTAAGCAAGAGTAGTATAACAAACTCAAAACATAAACCGCTAGGAAAAAGATTTTTTTTTTTTTTTAACACAACTAAACAAAACAAAACAAAAAGATAGAAATCTATATACATCCCCCCAAACCTAAACCAAACATTGTCCTCAATGTTAAAAATGATACTCTCAAATATATGTCTTGAATGAAAAGAGAGCAAAATATTAATTTCTGTTAAGTAGAAACAAGTAAGGTAAGGAGTAGGAAGAGACGTACCTTGATCAAGCTGATTGTTAGAAATTTTAATTTCTGTCAAATATCAGCTAGAACAAAAGAGTATAAAACTAAACAAGAAAATAAACACAAATATTAATCTAAAAACAGAAAATAAACAAGACAAAGATTATTATTTTTTTTTTTTTTGCAAAAGAATTTAACACAACTGAAGATCAATCCTGATAAACAGGACCATTCAAACCTTAACAACACCATGGAGACAAATAATGCATATTATGAATGGACTAGTCCAATGAGATTATAACTTACTTGGGTCAAAAACATGTTGGGAGGCTTTAGTAATCTCTTCCAAGTGAATTCTATGCATAACCACAAAGGGACTAATATCCTTAATATCAACAATTTTCCAACCTATAGCTTTCTTATGCTCTTGAAGTATACTTATCAATTGGTTTTCCCAAAAGTCATCCAACTTTGGTGGTTCTACAATAGATGGGAATGGGGATGAAGAAAGTGGAAAAGGGACCACTTTTGACTGCCAACTATCCATACTTAAGAGAGGAACAAAATCCAACAGTGCATTGATCTCCTCCATTGATTTTTCAGTATCCAAATTGCAATAAAAAAGGGTTAAACAAGCCTTTAGGGGCTCCTCACATCTTGATTGTATGAAAGTATCATGGACTAGGCTCTCAATCATGTTAACCTCACATATATCCTCATTGTCTAGTACTTGCTTACTTATGTCAAAGATATTAAGCTCAACAGTTATATTCCCAAAAGAAATCTTCATCACACCACTCCGACAATTGATCAAAGCATTGGATGTGGCTAAGAAAGGGCGACCCAAAATGACATGGATTTGTGTACTGGCATTCAAAGCAGGCTCAGTGTCTAACACAACAAAATCAATAGGAGAGTAGAATGCATCCACCTTAATCAGCACATCCTCAACAATACCTCTAGAGATTTTCATAGACCTATCAGCTAATTGAAGTGTCATGGTTGTGAGTTTTAGCTCCCCCAAACCTAGCTGTAAATAAACTGAATATGGCATAAGGTTTACACTTGCCCCCAAATCTAGCAAAGCTCGCTCAATGAGACAATCCCCAATCTTGCATGAAATTGTAGGAGATCCAAGGTCCTTACATTTCACTGGATATTTATTCTGAATGGTTGAACTGACTTGCTCTGTCAAAAATGCCTTTTTAAGAACATTTGTCTTTCTCTTCATTGTCACAAGATCTTTTAGAAACTTAGCATAAGCATGAACTTGCTGAATTGCATCAAGAAATGAAATATTAATTTGCACTTGCTTAAAAACCTCTAAAATATCTCCAAATTGTGCACTTTCCTAAGGACTGATTAAACTTTGAGGGAATGGAGCTTTAGGAACAAACCTCCTATTAAGGGGAGAACTAAAATCCTGAATTGGAATTGAGGTTGAGTTGCCCTTCTTTCTTTATGATCATCTTGTGAACTATGAACTCCTTTTTCCTCTAACATAGTATTTTCATTATCCTCCACTTCTGGCATTTTCACTTGATTATCAACTTGCTTAACAAACCTAAGGGTAGTAATAGACTGAACAGATTCATGTGCATGAGTAGAACTAGAAGAACCATTAATTGCATACTGCCATTTTGGGTTAGGTATAGGTTGACTAGGGAACTTTTTTTTTTTCCCTCTTTTCAACTTGGGTTGCTAACTAGCCAACTTGATTTTCCAACTTTGAAATAGCTTGAGTATTCAAATAGGTGGAACTTTTTATCTCTTGAATGGCTTGGCTAGTTGATTGCATGAAAGTTTTGAGAGACTCCTCCAAATATGATTGTTGTCTTGGTGGTGCCATAAATTGAGGAGTTGAATGAGGAATGGGAGGAAATGCTTGAGTAAGTGGGCAAAATTGACTTTGTTGATGCACTTGTTGTCCACCTACATTTGTGGGAGGCTGATTTTGCCTCCATGAGAAATTAGGATGGTTCCTCCAATTTGGATTGTATGTCTCTAAAAAATGGACTAGCAATTGGTTTTTCATAATTATTCAGTGCATTTGCTTGCTCAGTATAAAAATCAGGGTACCCAGTTGCAAGACACATTTGTGTTGTATGCATAGGACTTGTACAAATAGAACATGTTTCACTTTGAACTTGATTGACATAATTCATCCCTCTACCTAAAGCTAAAGCCTCAACCTTACAAGTGAGATTGTCCAACCTAGCTTTTATGTCTAAATCTTCATTGACTTCATACAATCCTCCTTTCTTAATTGCAGGGGTAGATCTCTCTTTATGATTGGAAAAATCCCATTGTTGTGAACTTTCAAAAAAATTTTCAAGAAATTTGTATGCTTCATCATCTACAAGACCCAAAAATCCACCATCATTCATAGACTCAATCATGTTATGATTTGTCTGAGTCAAACCATTATAAATATATTGTACTAGTCTTTATGTTTCAAAACCATGATGAGGACACTTTAAGATCAAGTCCTTAAATCTTTCCCAACTCTCATAAAATTTCTCTTGTTCATTTTGATAGAAATCTGCAATTTCTCTCCTTAAAGCATTGGTCTTGGCCATTGGGAAAAATTTAGAAAGGAATTTTGTGACCAACAGTTCACATGAAGTGATAGATCCAGGTGACAAAGAATTAAGTCATGCTTTTGCCTTATCCTTCAAGGAAAAAGGGAATAAACGCAAGCGAACAAAGTCATCAGTGAAATTCTGGAACTTACAAGTAGCACAAATCTCAAGAAAATCCTTTACATGCATATAAGGGTCTTCTCTATCCAATCCATGAAAAGAATGAAGAAGGTGGATTATCTATGGCTTCAACTCAAAATGTGCAGTAGTAGTTGCAGGCAATACTATGCAAGATGGAGGGTTGGTGGTTATGGGTGAGAACAAATCCCTAAGAGTTTTTGAATCATCTCATATTTCTCCCATTGTGGATGAATAATTAAAACTAACAAGACGATTTTCTTTATCACGTAACCAAGTTCTCATACACCACAAAGAAATAAAAAATAAAAAAAAAATTCTTTTTTAGTTTTTAGTTTTTAGTTTTTAGTTTTTTTTTTTTTTTGTAAAAGAAAATAAATAAATTTTAACTACAACTAGTAGAAGGAAAAATTCAATTAAGACCTAATTTATTTTCCTAACCAAGTCCCCAGCAACGGTGCCAAAAACTTGTTGTGAAATTTTAAAATACTCGCAAGTGTACGAACTATACTGGAGTATAGTTGGACAAGAACGAGATCGAACCCATAGGGACTTGTATGAACATAGGAAAATTAATTAAACCTTAACCAAATTAATCCTAATCTAGTTTAATAAAAATTGGGTGTTTGCAATTAAATAAACTAAACAAATAATTAAATTAAGCAAATAGTTAACTCACTACATGATAATCTAGAAATCAATCTTGTTATCATGGAAAATATTCTCATTAAAATCCTTATTTTAGAAATCAAAAGTATGTTCTTCTTCGTTTCTTGAGTATAAAACCAAATCATCAATTGTATCCATAGCCAAACAAATCACAAGATATATCCAATTCTAAAAATCAAATCATAAATTGTATCAATTAACAAACAAATCACAAACGATATCTAATTTTATAATAAAAAATTAATAAACAAAGCATTCAATTAATTAAGACAAATCCTAAATCATGAGAAAAACATGATTGAACTCATATCTAGAATCCCATCTTAGTCAATTAATATGAAACAAGAACAATTTAAATCATTAAAGAACAATTATTGTGAGAAAAGTCAAATCACATAAATATTACTGATAATTTTTAACTAGGTTTCATCATCAACCCTAATTATAAATTTAGCTACTCATGGTAATTGAAAGAAAACATAAAAATAAAATACTAAACATTAAACTAGAAAAATAAAATAGAGAAAGAAATAGTCACAGTGCTAGAGAAAAGCCATAGACAAAAAAAACACGTTCTACTCCTGCGCTCCAGTCCTAGCCGTCCTTAAACAATCTAACCTAGAGCCTTATATATAAAAAAAAATAGCCGCACACTATTCTCTAATCCTAATACAAGTAGAACAAGGATTTCACATTTCAAGCCACGCACTAAGACTTCAAGTACATGCTTTGGTGAAGTAATATGGAGGCCCACAACAACAATTCAATTAGTGATTGATTTCCAAAGCCCACCACGTTGACTTGTTTTCTATTGTGACACCTATGCTTGATTGTAGCTTCTTTCCCAGCAAACTTCATCCATGTTGAATTGCATCTTGGGCTTCTTCTTGAATTCAAGCTTGGGTTGGATGCTCTACTTCTTTGGGCTGAATCTTTACTTCATGGCAAGTTCTTTCTCTTGAGTTGGCCTTATAATTGGCTTGACCCACCTAGCATTCAACTTGTGACTTGTTCAGCTTCTCCATTGTGAATAGCCTTTATTTTCCACAAAACATAATATATAATTAGTCACAAAATAATATAAAAATAAGGCTAACTATGCAAATCTGATGGTACTTTATTGTATATATTTCATGCATATCATGACACCACCACTGCAACATGCTTTTTAAGTATTGGTGGTGCTAAAAATAGCAATATAACTATTTAGCACCACCAATGTGGATGCTCTTAGGAAAGTTTTGACACTATTTTATGGAAAATATAAAACGTTGCAAAAAAAGTTTTACTTAATCATTTATTTCATAAAATTTTTCCAAAATAATTCTTAAATTAATACCCTTAATGCATTTGTTAACATTTCTCTTATTTATATTAGCTTTGCCAACTTCTTGTTCTTAATTCTTTCCCACCTAAGTAGAGCTCTTATTGGGCTTGGAACTCCTTTTTGTAACTGGGTCCATGAGAGCCCCTGCCCTTTTGTTTACCTCCCTCTGCTGGCTTTATCTCAATTCAATTTTGCTAATTTATATATATATATATATATATATATATATATATATATATATATATATATATATATATATATGGGTTGGGTTCAAGTTACACTTGGTATAACTCTAAATAATGTTATACAAATTAATATTTTTTAATTGGATTTGAATTTTGACAAATCAACCATTGGATTACATTATCTTTATATATTCTCCATGCTTGCGAAATTTCAAGGTAATCAAAGATTAATAGTTATGTCATTTATCAATTGTATAAATTCAAGTTTTTGTAGTTTAAGATAATGCATAAAAGATGAGTTTATGAATCGAATGGTAAATAACATCCGATTGGTATGAAAATTGGCATGCATGTTTAAAATATATAGAACATGTAATCCAATGGTGGAATTTTCAAAATATAAATTCATTAATAAGTTATTGGGTGGTGTAACATTATTTATAAATTTATTTTATTTATTTATACTTTATATTGATTATAAAATTATTGATATTATTATCATGGTCTTTTAGTGTAAATTAATCATATGAGAAGCAACAATTTGTTTGTTTGCTTCGCTTAAAAGGTTAGGTACACCTAGTATAAAACTAGTTTACACTCAGTATGCAGTTGTGGTTTTTTTTTTTTTTTTTGGTTGTTGCTGCCAGAGCCATGGAGAGGAGATAGAGAGAGAAACGTGCAAAGAGAAAGAGAGTGATGTGCAGTGAAGAGAGAAAGAGTCGTATAATTTTTTGGGTTTAAAAATAAGTATGGAATGTTTTAAATAAATGATAATAAATGAGATCTATTAAAATATTAACATTAATGAGAGTTTTTTTTTAACCGTTGGATCTATTTAAATCCAATGGTTTAAAAAAGGTAAGAGTTACATCAAGTGTAACTTAAACCCATATATATATATATATATATATATATATTAGCATTATTGGTTTAAATTTGAAGCTAACACTAAGATAACTTTTTTGTCCCAACAATAACAATCAGTAATAACCTGCCATTTAAAATTTGTTGTAAAAATATTGTGAAAATATTGTGGACATATCTATATATACTACTATTTAAGTGGTTTTCCCTATTTGAGATCCTCATTTTTTTGTTAAAAAATAGGGTCACTTTCCTGTTAATTTTTAAATTACTTTATTTACTTATTATAAGTTATATTATCAAAATAAAAATTATATATATAAAATAAAAACACCAATTTTTTTCTATAAAAAAACCATTATCGCACACACAAAACACGTGTGATAAGACTAGTATATACATGTGAAATACCCTTTTCCCTTATTGATGGTATGTCCTAACCCAAAAAAGAAAGTCCAATACAAAATAAAAAATAGCTTAAACAAAATTTTAGGCTGAAGATTGCCAAGTTTTATATAGCGCATACGTCACATTGTGGATCCATCACTGTAACGCGACACGAGAAAGTACCACTCCAAAACCAATCACGTGATGCCACGTTGTAAACCAACAGGAGCCTGACCCGACCCGACTGGGTCACCCATCCATTCCCTTCCGCTATAAATATTCCAACAAAATCTCCAGGGTTTTATGATTCACAAGCAAACCTCATTCTCTATCTGTCTCTTTGCTCGTTTGTGAATCATCTTTTTCGATCAATCCGCCGCCTTATCGTAATCCATGGCTCGCCGCAGCGCCGGAGGTCAGTCTTCTCTTTCCTTCTCTTCAGATCTGTGTGTGTTTCTTTCGAAGCTGTTTTGATTCGTTTTGAGCTTTCTATTTCTCTGTTTCATTTCTAGGGTTCAGTCACGGTCTTGTTTGGTAGCTGAGAAAATTAAGGGCAAGATAATAAAAAAGTTGAAACTTTTTAGGTTGTTTGTTTATGAAATGAAAAGGCTTATAGCTTGGGCATGAGTTAATTTTGGTTCAAACGTTGACTTTCATATTTGGGACTTTTCCCCCTCTTTTCCCGGATATTGGGAATTTGAGATTTTGGGTTTGCTGAAGTGTGTTTAGCTGTTGATAAATGAAGGGTTGTGGTTGTGGTTTTGATTTTGTGTTTTTATTGTTTCAGTGTAATTTTTGCATTTCTGGGAAATGAGTTTGTATTGAGGTTGAAGCTTGGGTATTTAGTGACTCTAGATATATGGGTATGGATCTGAATAAATTAATAATATGATAAATAGCTTATGAAACAACGTGGTTATGAGAGAATTTTGAGTGTCAGTGTTGAATTCCTCGTCTGATTGGGTGCTTTCTAGGTTGTGTTGATGTTATTCCATTATGTGAAATTCCACTCGAGTGAGTTAACCATAAAACCCTAACAAAGTGGTGATTTAAAATTGAAACTTGAATGGTTTAATGTCGTGTGCCTGTGTCGCCAGATCTGGGTTGAAACATAAGTCTTTTCAATTTGCATTGCTTACCTGAAATTGGTTAAGGTTTGTGAAACTTGCTTTGCTATGTTGTTCTATGTTGCTGCTGGTGGTGGCTTTGCAGTATTTGGAGGCATGAATGTGGTTATGTATGTGGTATTACTTTGTTTGGGTTTTAATTTCTATGCCTTAGTGTTTGCCAATGAGTTCTAGCTTAAATGATATCTCCTCTCCTTGTAAAAACAAGGTAGAGGGTAGGGTCACGGCATTAAGACCTATTTGGATGCTTTTGTAATTACCAAGTAACAAAAAAATCTTCCATGTTTTTATCTTTTATCTACTTTGATGGGTTAATGAGATCCTGTTTGATTTGTACCTGCAGGAAGATCAGCTCGTGCAGCCCCTCGTCCTGCAGCAATGAGAAACCCCCCTCCTAAGCCAGGTAATGTTTCTGTACAATATGTATGCCGTAATTAGGAGTCTTTTCTTTTGTATGTCTTGTTTGTGTTATTGTATTTATTATTATGTATGTGTGTATCTTGTTCAAACATGGGAATAATATTTTGGTTTGACCACCTTAAGTTGGTTGCTTGTATATGGTTTCTTCCTTGTCTAATTGTCTTGGGTTCTAATATTTATTTTGACGCAGTTAACCATGCTCCGCCTCCAGCTCCTGTTCAGGCCAGCAGTGGTGGATCCATGCTAGGAGGCATTGGTTCAACCATAGCTCAGGGTATGTGACAGAAGACTATAATCTATCTTAGGATGTGGATTATTTCGTTATGCTTATTGTTGCTTGGTCATGATTCATTTAACTTAAAACTATTGGAAATGGGCTAAATCATTTCTCTGTTATTGCAGGTATGGCCTTTGGTACTGGAAGTGCAGTGGCTCACAGGGCTGTGGATGCAGTGATGGGTCCTCGAACTATTCAACATGAAACTGTGGCCTCTGAGGCTGCTGGTGCCCCAGCTCCCACTGCAAACAGTCTTGGTGGCTCTGATGCATGCAACATTCACTCCAGGGCATTCACAGATGTATGAATTATACTCTATCATTTGCTTACTAATGTTATCTGCTGGTATCTTTATAGATAGATTAAAGTTATTCCTTAACATTTCTCTCACATGAGTGGACCTGAAATGTGTGGGACCCTCGCCCATAGAGATAGATGTTATATATCCCATTAACACCAAATACCACCTTCTGCTGAACAAGACTTAAAAGTACCCGTATGTAGATTTTTTAGGATCTTTACACTTCAATTCATGCATTACTTCTGACTTGATTAAGAACATTTTCTGCGTATTGGGTTGTGACCTATCAGCAAAGTAAAATTTTCTTAACATGGCAGTCCGCAGTTGATTGTATGATATTGAGAATTCTAGAAGTGAGAAGCTAATTTCTGAACTTGATATCAGTTTTACCTTCTGTACTTTCTTTTTGTACCTCACTATGTTTTTCAAATCATTATTTTGATATCTATTTGGATTTGGATAATAACTTTCTGAAGTGGAAAAATGAATTTGTTAGTAATGATTTGCTTGCTTTTGTTTTCCTGTAGTGCTTGAACAGCTATGGCAATGACATCAGCAAATGTCAGTTCTACATGGATTTGCTGTCTGAGTGCAGGAAGAACTCTGGTTCTATGTTGAATGCCTAGACACTTTCCTTGCTTTGCCTTCAATTGGAAACTTTGCACCTATTGTCGTAATGTTATGTTTGTGATGATGGTGATATGGTATTCCATTTTGGGTTAAAGATTTCTGTTAATAATATTTGTTGAAAGAGACAAATGGTGCGTTAAGCGCTTCTCTTATTGTTATTTGAACTAAGAACTTTTGCAGTATCTTATTCTGCCTTGCTAGTTGTACGCTCTTATTCTGTGTTGGTGAATGGTGCTACCATTGTGTGGTAGAGGAACAATACTCTTCCTTTTTTGGAAACAGAGAAACAACTCTTTAGAAAGCTAGAGGTTGAGAGGCAGAACTTAATTATTGGTGACTATGGCAAATCTGAGGGAATTTTAGTAATGCTGTAATTGCTTCGTATACATCATAGTTGTGGGGCTTGGGTTTTATTTTCTTAACAAGTCTTTTGTGTGTGGGCTTTAGTTGGATATAAATTAGATTTGGTTTTTATATTAAACAACAAACTCTTGGAACGGTAAACCTATTAGTACTAGGTTCAAAACCTGAATTTACAGATTCTCTTAAATTGTAAGCCACGGAGGAAAAATTTCCAATTTGTCCAACATGAGTTGGTGTGTATGTATACAATGGTATAATTTTCAAAATCAGATGTAGGTAAAATATTTTTTGAAAGCTACAAAATGGCGGTATTTTAAGCGTTAAATCGTATTGTATTTAAACTTCTAGCTTTTATCAACTCCTTATCTGCGATGGTAACTTAATCCTAAGATAAGTCTATGAATGGAACGAAGTTAACAATTGCTTTTGGCTTTTTGATTGTCAAAGTTCTAAATTTACTTATGTTTCAATATTTGCAAATATTCTTCTTTATTTTACTGCATGTTTTGCAATTGTAACCAACTCTCTCTCGTTCACTAAATAATAATAAAAATCAACGAGCTTCTCCCCATGTAAGTGCTAGGGGAGAGTGAAGTCATGAGTTCAAGCTAACTTCTTGTGTGTGTAAATTACCCATAAAAAAGAAAGTCTAATAATAACAACTCTTTTCTCCCTCTCTCCTCTCCTTGAAAATTGTTTATTGCATGCAATGAGAATGCTCTTCTCCCTCACTGCTCCTCCCTTTAAAAAGAGAATAAGACACGAGATGCATGAACGATTAGGATAACTGAAGTGATGTTTGTAGTCTTTGGTGGTTATGTTCAAGTTTGCAATTGGAGTATTAGTGTGTCATTGAGATGTCGAAAGCAATCCCTAGTATTCCACCCATCTCACTCTAGTTGTAGGCTAAAATGGTTTGGATGGCATCAAAGAACGTAAAATAAGACTTTTAGAGGGTGTTTGGATTGATGAAAACTGAGTTATATAACTCAATTTTCATTACCCAAAACTCAAAATGTGGGACCAATTGAAGAAATGCATGTTTGGACAAATTCCTGAGTTATGTTTTTATAACTCAAAACTCAAAAAGTTATATAACTCGTGTCTTGAGTTATGAGAACATAACTCAAAACTCAAAAATTTGAGTTTAAGTGATGAAAATTGGGAACAACCTCAAGTCATGGGATTTGAGTTTCAATGGCAATATTGTTATTATGGTGCATTGGTGGAGCTCACGACAATGTATTGTTATATCAAGAGTAAATGAGATCGTTGGCTGTGCTATTTTTCTTTGTTTCATTTCTTTTTCTTTTTAGACACACTCTTCTTCACTCTCATAGGAGTCTTAGAATCACACACCCACAATCTTTTTCACTTTACTATTCCATCTTCTCTCTCTCTTCTCTCACTTCTCTTCCTATGAAAAATCTGGTGCATCCAAAGTTGAGAAGTTGTCTAGCCGAAGACACGAGCTGACCGAAGAAACCCATGTGGGTAGGCATTGGACCGTTTTGACCCAGCACAATAAACGGGTCCCACTATTTAAGCAAAATTTTGAGTTATAGGGACCAAGATATGAAACCAAACAAGTTTTAGTTTTGTGAGTGAAAAAATAGGATTAGAAAAATGAGTTATGGGATTTAAGTTTGAGTTATGAGAAATGGATGATGCTCAATTCAAATAGGCTCTTAGTATCCAGAATTTGGTTGTGGCCAAAAATAAGGATGAAATGGTAAGCTGATAAGCATAGGATAAAAAAGACTTTTGCGGTGGGTGATTGGTTTATCTTAGGCTCCAACCATATAATCAGAAGTCCTTCAGCCTAAAATCCTAAAGCAGAAGTCCTTTAGGGCCATTCTATGTAGCCCAATGGATTGGTGAGGTCTCTTACAAATTGGACTTGTCAGAAGACTTCTCAGTGCATCCAGTGTGTTCCATGTGTCTTGCCAAAAGGCCAAGTTGGGCCAACATGTCACGACACTTCCTACTCTGGGCTCTAGTAGACCACCAAGTACCTTGACCCATAACCCATTGTTCTACTGCAGGAAGGTCTATTGCATTGAGAAACGTAACCAAGGTATTAGTTCAATGGCATGGCAGATCCAAGGAAGATGCTACTTAGGAAAACCTGCATCAACTTCAACTGTAGTTTCTACACCTTGTGAGCAAGGTTTTTTGAAAGGGGAAGGAATGTTAGGACCCTGCCTTGTTATGCCTTGCTTAGGGTGGTGCTGTCTTGCTAGTTTAGTATGTTGCTATGATATAGCAGCTATGTTTTACTGCTATGTATCATTCATGTTGTTGTGATGCTAGTGTTGGTGTTGTGCTGTAGTGCAAGTGCTGATGCATCAGTAATATAGTGATGCAACAGAAATGGAGAGTTAGCAGTGGCAAAGGTTGTGAGAGGTCTATGTATTAGGCGTGTGCATATTGTTAGATGGTAGCTGATGGTTGTGATAGCTTGTGTATATCTATAACTAATTAGTAATGTGCACATGTATCAATTCAATTCTACATGTGACTAATTAGCAAGCTTTAGTGAACTGTTAGTAGCTAGAAGTTAGAAGATTTTAGTAATTAGTCAGAAGTTGGTTAGGTTAATTGACAGCAGTCAATTGCCTTGTACTTGAGTAGCCTTAAGTATAAAAGGTTACTGGCATTGTAATTAAAGACTTAAGAAATAAGACTCTCATTCCTTACTGTAATATCTTAATTCTCTTACTCTACCCCTTCTAATTTTTGGAGGTCATATTCCCTCTATACATTCACAACAATTTCCACCATTTATCAAACCAATTCATCTAAGACCTTGATATGAATTTTGTCCCTTCTACTCATATAGATGTAGTCTTTGTTTATACTTACCTTCTGACAATTACTGTTAGTTTTCACTGGACAGTATTCACGACCTCAATCCTTAGGACAACTTTCATGATGCAATGTCAAGCTCTTCCTGATTTTTGGAGTGATTGCCTAATTGCACGCAAATCCCTTTAGTTTTCAAATTTTAAATTATTATAATTGCCTTCTCAATTAATGTCTTACTAAGTGGTCACTCCACAAGTATAAGTACAAGGGTCGGGGTTCAAGTCTAAGTCTCCAGGAGGGAGTTTCACACACATATACATTTAGATTAGGCTAGAGTAGAATTTCTATTTTATAAAAAAAAAAAAAAAAAGTGAAGCTGAGAGAAACTCAAATTAGAATTCCAAATTAAATTTTCAATTTTGCGTTATATGTCATAAATTATTTATTCTTAAAGGGTTTTATTTCTTAATTTTAGAATCAAATGTGAGATTGCATCATAAATATTCATCTAAGTGAGTTATTAAGTACAAAAATTAAAGAGTAGAATAAATGAATTGTAAAAAAAAAAAAAAAAAAGGTGTTTCACAATAATTTATTTTTAAAAAACATGGGTAGTTTACATTTTATACCTAATAATATCCTTACAAAATTTTTTAAAGAGTTAAAAAAATATAAAAATGACTATCAATAGTATTTAAATTATATATATATAGGAATTATATTATGCATCTTACTGTATATCTTTAAGTGTATCCATGTATATGCATGAGATTACAAGCTAGTAATAATAATAGGTGAAGTTGAGAGAAACTCAAATTAAAATTCAAAATTAGAGTTCCAATTTTGCACCATGTGTTCTAAAATATTTATTCTTAAATAATTTTATTTCTTAATTTTATAATCAAATGTGGGACCACATCATAAATATTTATCCAAGTGAGTTATTAAGTACAAAAATCAAAGAGTCTAGAATAAATGAATAATAAAAAAAAAGTGTTTTACAATAATTAAAAAAAAAAAAAAAAAAAAACATGGGCCATTTACATTTTATACCTAATAATATCCCTACAAAATATTTTAAAGAGTTAATAAAATATAAAAATGACTATTTAAATTATATATATAGGAATTATATTATATATTTTATTGTATATCTTTAAGTCTATCCATGTGTGGAAGGGTTTCTTGTCTCAGCCCCCAATTAGTAGGTATTGTTCGCTTTGGCCATGCCTCACAGTTTTGCTCAATCCCACATCGGGGAGAGACGCCTCCCACATGTACCTTATAAGCTTGAGCCCAAGACACGTGTGTAGTAGTTACACACGTGTCTTGGGCTCAAGCTTATAAGGCACATGTGGGAGGCGTCTCTCCCCGATGTGGGATTGAGCAAAATCGTGAGGCATGGTCAAAACGAACAATACCTACTAATTGGGGGCTGAGACAAGACACCCTCCCACACCATGTATATGCATGGAGTTACAAGCTAATTATCATGTAATAATAAGCAATTGTTTTAGATTTCCCTTGCTTCTCAATTGCTTTACATATGCCTTCTTTCAAGACTCTTCCCCTTTTTAGTTTTTACCTTGTATCATGCACAAGAGAGCGGTAATATAATTTTACTATAAAAAAATTCCGTACAAACTCAAATTAAAGCATATAGATGTTTCAAGTTTTGAGCATGAGGAAGTGTGATAATTCCATCAAGCACCTCCTGTGAACGAGCTATCAAATTCATTATTAGTTGTTTAAGAGAGTTTACATGGTACAAAATTGGTAAATGCCCTTTTTTGGGCAAAAAAAGCAGCATTTTGCCTTATTTTCCAAATTAATTAGGTAAATGTTCCTTTTTTGAAACTCGATTTTCTCAAAATCAAGTTAAAAAAAAAAAAAAATTCTAGAGTCTTATAGTGGTGTTTTAAGGAGCCTATAGTGACGTTTTAAAGACCTATAGTGGCGTTTTGGAACTTGAGCTCTATGAACTCGAGTTACATGCAATTTTTTTCTTTTTTCTTTTACCTATAACTCGAGTTTATGGAGCTCGAGTTTCAAAATGCTACTATAGGTTCTTAAAACGTCACTATAGGTTCCTTAAAACGCCACTATAGGGCTTAACTCGATTTTGAGAAAATCGAGTTTCAAAAGAGTGGCATTTCCCTAATTAGTTTGGGAAAGGGGGCATAATGCTGCTTTTTTTTTTCCCAAAAAGGGCATTTGCCAATTTTGGTCCAGTTTACATGTATTGCTTCAATTTAAAACTCTCTTCTTGAGCAAAACCACACTATTGAGTACCCTTTGTAATAGTATATTTTTGAAATAGGGTATAATCTTGGTTCTTTTTCAATCTTCGATACCTCCAAGTTGGTCTAATCTCCTCCTTTATGGGAAGTAAATCCATGGCAGCCCTCCAGAGATGCATTTTCAACCTCTTCCGTATTGCCTACATGTTTTTCTCCATCTAATTTGAGATAGATGGAATGGTGATTTAATAGTGAAAACATTGTTTTTATTATTTCCCTTCTAAATAACCCCAAAAAATTAAAAAAAAAAAAAAAAATCTAGTACCACAAACTATTATACAATTTCTTTACTGCAATTGTAAGTGGTAGAGTGTGAGTGATTGTGAAAAAACTATAGATCCACATTTTAGTGATAAGCAACTACTTTCAATTTGTCACGATAGAGTTGTGAAAAAAAATTGTGAAATAATTTGTGATCCTAGAACCACTCTATTAACCTATCAGGTAGTAGGATTTAAGAGAAAATCTAGTACCACAACTTATTTCACAACTTTTTTGTCACAGTTGTGATGTAGCAGAATGAGTAGTGGAGAAAAAAATAATGGGTTCATGTGTATGTGATAGAAAACAAATTAAAATCTGACACATCATAATTATGACAAAAAGTTGTGAAGCAATGTGTGGTCCTAGAACTACTTAGGATTTAAAGAACAACGAACACTGTTAGTTATTCTTTTTTTTTTTTTTTTTTTTTGCTAAACAACATTGTTTAGAGCATACACATCAAGGATTGTATAAATGCTAAAATGTTATTTTAACAAGTAAAGCACTAAAATGTGGCTCACAAAAAAGATGCTATAGCTAAAAAAAATAACAACCTAGCTACGGAAGTTGCCATCTTTGACAGCTTACTATAGCACAAAGTTAAAAATAAAAACTAATATTTTATTATACATCTCTCCTCCTCTGATTAAAAAAACTATTTTCTTCCCTAACTCTTTTTGTCTTCCCGATGTCTCTCAAACCTCTTACTTTCTCATTTTCCTTTCTTTTGTTCTCTCTTCCTCTCACACTCTTTCTGATTTTCTCTCATTTCTCACTCTCCTGGTTTTATTATGGCCATGGGTGGTCTTTGATTCCCTTTCATCTCTCACTCTCTCCTTGATTTTCTCTTCTCACCTATGAAGCACGAGTGCAGATTCGGGTTTAGGTGTGGGTGCGGGTGCAGGTGCGAGTGTGGGACTCGGCAATTTTTGAAAAAGTAGGGTTTGGGTGCAGCGGGATACGTTTATTAATAAATTATTAAAAATATTTTTATTTATATTTTCTATATATTGCTAAGCATATTTTTTCATATAATGGTAAACATATAACAATTTAAAAGCAATAGTAGATAATAAAGTGAATACTGGATACATAACCATTCCATGATGTTCAGAAATTAGAATAAAACCCACAAGTTTGAAACAAAAACAAAATAAAAGATAAGTGTTCAAGACAATCAAATAAAATCTTCATCATCATTTTCAAGATCAATAGCTTCACTTTGAACTTCACTTTCACTAGTAGTAATACTACAGCTAGCATTCCTAATAACTATGACCTCCAACTCTAGCTCATCAAGTGTAAGGGTAGCATTCTTAAGAATTCCA
Source organism: Quercus parvula (assembly GCA_030820535.1). NCBI lineage: Eukaryota > Viridiplantae > Streptophyta > Magnoliopsida > Fagales > Fagaceae > Quercus > Quercus parvula. Next base: position 31,620,422 of record JAUAME010000006.1, on the reverse strand, counting down.
GCTCCTGCATGTATTTCACTCTTATTCCAAGAGTCTCCTGTAATATCCCACATCTTTGTTGCTGCATTTACGTACTCCTCATGGCGCCTTGACAAGAGTCGAAGATTAGAATCCACAAATAGCAAATCCTTAGCATGTGCAAGAGCCCTTTTGTTACTTTTTAAGGAATGAATGAATTTGTATATGCTCAAATTCCTCTTAGCACATGAAGATGAACAAGGTTATCTAAGAAGTTTAAAGTCAAGAGTTTGAAACATTGGTAATGAAGAGCCATTGGTATTGCCACCAAACCAAAGGTTGTAAGAACTACCTATTTGTCAAGACATTTGGTGAAGGAAACCTCCCTCCTAAAAATGTAGTGAACTCAACTTTCATCATCCATAATTCATTCCCATCTTCAAAGTATCGCTCCAAACTCTTACTTCTTTCTACAGAAATTTCATGATCTTGATGTGGAGGGAGGCGATTTGGATTCTCCAAAAGCCATTTAATGGAGTAATATCTAGTTAAAAACACACACACACACACACACACACACACACACACACACACAAGTAGATGATGAAACGTGTGTTATACTAGAAGGGAGAATTAAGGAAAATAGAAAATGAAAGTACTTACTTAGGATTTAAGGAATGAGCCAAGTAATGTAGTGGTGTACAATTTTTAGTCCATTGATCAATGAGTATATCCATACACCACATTAAAAAAATGAGCTATGCTCATTTGCTTCCAAGCCTTCATGCTGATATATTACTGCCTTCACCTTTTCTATCATTGAATCCCACATTTCATGCATAAGATGAAGACAAGGTCTATCTGTGTCTACTTCTCGGAGCATATCATAATTAGGTGTTATGAATTCAATGATATAATTAACAACATACCACCAATAATCACTTAGAATCAAATTTTTCACTTTTTGAGCTTTTCCAACATCATCCTCCCTATAAGAAGCCCATTGGTCACTATCAGCCATGACTTGAAGGTATCTTTTTATCAACTTCAACCTTTTCAGCATAACAATAACGAAGCAAATCTAGTATCAACAACTTGGAGTAGTTTTAAAGGAAAAAATTCATTAAACATTGCCAACCTCATTGAATGGTTCATGATAAAAACACGTATGAATGATGCATTATCAACAATACGTGTAATCCAACTACATTCCTCATATGTAACTTCATTCTTTTTAGTGTTTTTTGTTGCACAAATATTCTTTAAAGCAATATTGAGAGTGTGGACATTACATGGTGTCCAAAATATTTTAAGATACTCACATTCAATAAGAGCTCCAGTAGCCCTTATCATATTAACATTATCAGTGATGACTGGACAACTTTTTCATGTTCAATCTCTTTTATAACATCATTCAACAACCTAGCAATAAAATGTTTTTCTTTGTACTCACTTGACTCATCGATTGCCTTTATAAACATTGGTCCCCCATTTGATGCAACCATAATACTAATAAGAGGTCTCCTTTGTGGATTTGACCATCCATCAGAAACTATACTTACACCATTTACAAGCCAAAAGTCCTTAATTGGTTTCAAAAGTCTTTCAACATTAGCTCTTTCTTTTTGCAAAAGTGTTGTTCTCAAAACATTGTATCTAGGAGGAACATAATCTAGAATGTTATGGGTAGCAGCATATGCATAGGAATTACGATAATTTGGGTTCCTTGTAAAGTGAAACGAAAGCCTACCAGCATAAAACATCCTACCAATTCTATTGTCCAATTCAGCTCTAGCAGTATTTTGGAATGCTCTCTCCAAAGGAGATTTCGTAATCACCTTCCTCCTCTTATCAGCATCCATTGCATCTGTACTACCACTCATTTCCTATTCCTGGAATAAAGGAATAGGCTCATGAAGAAGGGCAGGGTGTAGACACTGCATTTTGTACCCATTAATAAATTTTGGTCTCTGGCCTCAATGATGAGGTTGACATATGTCAATCAAGGGTAATTAAAAAATTCAATAGTTTGGAAGTAATTACAATGCTCAAATTGCTTTGAAATCGATATTGAAAAATGACTTTTGCTCACTGTTTTGACCATAACTTTTGATTCATAAAGAATTTTTGAGTGGGGTTTATTTCATTGGGAATTAGACATCCTAGGATTCAATTTGAACACAAATTTTGCATAATTTGGACTTATATTAAGTGATTTATGACTATTTGAAGTTGGACCATCTGGGTAGTCAGATTTTCTGGGCTTTAAAATTTCATTTTAAAAACCCAAAACATAATGCTCTGATGTGGGTTGGCCCATGGAAACTTGAGAATGTCCAAATATCATTAAAAATTTTGAAAACCCTAATTTTAATATATAAATACTCATCTTACGCCTCCAATCAAAACCCTAGCTAGAGAGAGTGATCTTTTGGCCTCCATCTTCTCTAAAACCCTAATTCTCTTTTCCAAAACTCCCACACAGCACCTTTGCACGTTTTTTACAAATTAAAAACCTCTCTTTAGCTAGTTCTAAGGCAGAAACTATTTTCCCAATTTGATTTCTCAAAACCTTTTCAAAACTAATCTTATTCTTGAGTTGTGATTATCAAAAACTATCGTATTTTTTAATTCTCTTGTTCTCTCAACTTAATCTTTGTGTTGTAGGCATTGAGGGGCCGGTTAAATATCAATCAAGTGTGTTTCCATAAGCAAGGTGAGTCTCCCTTCATGGCATTTCCTTGAATTAGATCTTTTATAGCTTGTTCTTAATTGATTTATATGTTGTATATTCTATAGAAATATGATTTGATTTTGTTTGGTTTTTATTTTTTGTGTCTCACCATAGTTTGATTAGAGAGTTGAATGTTTGGATATTTCGATGAACATGTTTTGATGTGTTAAGTGTGTTTTTGTTTGTTGTTAGATCCAATGCATGTTTAGGAATAGATTTTGTTTTGTTTATTTTGGATATTTTTGTTGTTAGTTTAGGTTGTTTATTTTTATATTAGAAGCATGTTAAGTTGTTAGTTTTCTTAGTTTTCGTTTCTGCTTTGTTTCTGTGTTTTTGAGTTTTTGGGGTAAGGTTTCTAGGGGCGTGTCTGTGCACGCAGGCTTATGTATACGCATGCATACTTCAATCCAAAAACCCTAATCCAAGTTTTTCTGCTTCTTTTTCTTTATTTCCTTATGTCATATGCCTCTGTTTTGGCTCCTTTTTATGTTTTTAAGTCTCCGTTCCTTTGTTTAATTGTTTGTTTGTCTTTAACATGCTAGAGTTTTCTTTTCTTTTCTTGCTTTAATATTCACATGTCCATTCATTGATGTATAGGTGCTGAGATGTAGTAAGGTAAGTAAGGTAAGTCATGCATCTACATGAACATGCATTGGATATATATTTAATGATGAGTTGAACATGCTTGGTTGGATGATGTGTTCTTGATTTCTAGAATGCAATCACATGTTTCTTTGATGTTACCATGTCTATGTTTATGCGCTTGTGATATCTTGTTGTTTGCTGCCTTGGATGAGATAATATGATATGCATGATAGATATATGCTAGGCTTGATGTGAGTTACCATGATAGATGTATGTTAAGGTTTTTGAGATGATTGATGCCATGTTGGTTGCTAGATGTATGCTAGTGTGTGTCTGAGTATAGATAACAATATTGAATAAGCCTTTAATGAGATTAAGATGTAAGGCACAATGATTGGAAGCCGACCCACGGGTCAGGTGGGGTTAGGTGCCTAACACCTTTCCATCCCCATATTTACACTCCGAACCCATACTTTGGTCGTAAGACTATTCATTCCATGTAAGGACGCTATATTTATGGTTCCTAAAGCTAATTTAGGTGGCGACTCCATTAGTCCACAGGGGGGGGGGGGGGGTCAGGGAATTCGACCTCTGCATTCTTGCTCTAACTTATCATTCTCAACCTGATCATGCACTCTCTGCATTTCCAATCTATGGCCTGGTGTCACCTTTATACAAGCTTTAATACCATGACCATTTATTTTTAGTAAATGAGCCTTAACCCTAGAATAAGATCCCATAAAAGTTCCATTACAATAGTTACACCTAAAATGTGTGTTTCCACCTGATTTAGAAGTAGAACGAGCAGGTTTTTCTAATTTAGTTACATATTTCCAAAGAGGACCTTCATCTAATGAAAGTTCTGTACTAGTAGCCTCATCCATTAAAAATTCAATAATTTCAATTTAACTTGTTTAACCTACAAATAATTGGCAAATATATAATAACTAAATAAGAAATCAACTCAAGTCTCAACGTTACAGCTTATATAAAAATTTTAAAAAAAATTAAAAAAAAGATAACAAATACAAATTAAGGGACAGATATAGAATGAGCAATAGATCATGTGAGAGTATAATGGAGGGTGAGAATGAAAGCAAAATACTTGAGTGAGCTTGGGACTTTGGTTAGTGAGCTTGAGATCGAGATTGAGACCAAGAGATGGAGAGATTGAGACTAAGAGATGAAGAGTGAGCTTGGGCAGTAAGGCAAAGGAGAGATGGAGGGAATCTGAATGAGTGACTGTGAGAGCTATGGGTTAGAGAGAGAGTGAGGGGAAACGGAGAGTGAGAGAACGAGAGAAACAAAGAGTTTGAGGTAGGGATTAGGGTTTTTTTTTTTTTGTTTGTTTGTTTAAAGTTGCTTCAAAATGTTAAGTTTTGCAGATTTTTAAATTTTTTTTTTTTACACGTATTTTGGCTTGATTTGAAGCCCGTTTTAGCCTGATTCGGCATGAATCGACGTGAATTGGAAAATGGGGAAAAATAAGGACTCACCATGGACGTGCTTGCAGCCGCATTGATGACCTTATGGCGTGTCTGTGTGAGTTGAGTGCGGGTGTGGCGGCCACACCCATGCTTTCTAGCTCTTCACTCACTCTCTTGGTTGTGTTGTGGGTGGTGGTTTTGGTTGTGGGTCTTGGTGTGCCAGTTTTGTCTCATTGTTGATGAGTTTGGGTGTGGTTTTCTGGGTTCATGATGTGGGTTTGATTTGGGTTTGGGTTTGAAAGGTAGGTGGTGGATGGCGGGTGGTGGCTTGGATTTTGATTTTGTAGTGGATTTCGGTGGTTACGGTTTTGCTATGGGTTTCGATTTCGGTGGTATCAATTTTGCTATGGGTTTCGATTTCAGTGGTTTTGGTTTTCTAGTGGGTTGGGTTTTGGTGGTTATGGTTTTATTGTGTGTTTCGATTTTGGTGGTTTGGACTTTCTAGTGGGTTAGGTTTCAGTGGTTTTGGTTTTGTTGTGGGTTTTGATTTTGGTGGTTTCAGTTTTCTAGTGGAGTGGGTTTCGGGTATTTAGTGGGTGGTGGCTTGGGTTTTGATTTTGCAGTGGCTAAGGTGGTGGTGGCTAACGGTGTCGTGAGTGGTGGGAGAAGAAAGATACATAGAGAAAGAGAGAGGAAAAGATTAAGATGAATAAAAAATAATAAAGAAATGATATTTAGATGAAGTGTTAAAAAATATAAAAGTTTTGATGTAGAGTATATTATATAATGGAGTGTTAAAATAGATAAATTAGTATTTTGAGATGTTAAAAGTTATTTTTTTAAATCCTAGATGAGAATGCTCTTAGTTATTCTGATTCTAAAGTAAAAAAAGTATTTTGATAAAAGAGCCTGTGAAGCTTTAATGGTAAAAGGTTAAATTCTCTTCTCTTCTCTCTTTTCCTTTTTTTTTTTTGGGGGGGGGGTGTGTAAACAATTCTCTTCTCTATTTTGGCCAACCCGTGAATAGTCACGTTTCCCATAGGATTAAATATATTTTATTTTGTTATCTCTAACGGTAAATTTTGGTTAACCACACTTTAAAAACGTGGATAAAAAGTGTAGGAAAAAAAGAAAATAGCAAGCATGGGATAGTTTTCAGAATCAGAAGAGAAATCTCACAGGATAGTAATATGCTTCACATCACAAGGACTTGAATTTTACTAATTTAAGATTCGGAGAGGGAGATTCTTCCACAAATTTATGATTTCTGTCCTGGAGTTTTTAATAAATCCTTCCACAATTTTATAATTTCTGTCCTGGGTTTAGATGTTAATTTTTAGAGTGAACGTTCAAAATTCGTTTTATTATTTTGTTACCTAAATATTAATGGATAGTTAAAGAATTTCAATTGTCAAAAACCTTTAGATTTTTATTGATATACTAACTTGTCAAATCCTTTTTTTATAGGACTTACATTTCATCACATCAAAATGCCACAGTTAACCCATCTTAATGCAGCTGTGTTTACACTTTACTTAAAAAAGATGGAGGGAGGGAAGGTCTCGAAAGGGGGAAAAATGTTTTCTTCGTCAATAATGGTTAGAAAAGAAGTGAGGAGAGAAAGGAATTGAGGGCATACCTTTTATTTACATCTCACAAAAGAAATAAATCATTTGAATTTTGTTTTTTAACAATGACTTTTGTAAACGAGTAAAAAGAAATTTAATGGGCCATTGCATTGAGAAGAAACAAGAACAAATAATCAAATAGTACTTCTTTAACTGTTTGATGTGCAACTTACCTTCTTGATACGCATAAAAATACTTGCACCAACACCTTCCCTCAAGTACACGTTAGTAAAAACCCTTTTCAAAAAATTTACAACCATCACAAATGCTGGAATCTTTAATGTGAGCAACAAGCATACCATTGTAGTCAAAAGAGAAACATCATGAATCCCGGAATCTTTGACTAGGATGGTTTCCTTCTAAATTTTATGCTTCCCCCATAGAATTCTTGTCCCTCCTTTTTCAACTATTTTAGTGGTTTTAAGATTTTTTCACTTTCAAATAAAAATATATATTTTTTTATGGAATTGATTAAATTTTCAAATTAGATTGGTGAAAGTCAATAGGTTATACGATCATGCTTAGTCAAGTTTGCACTTGGGACTTTTGTGATGGTATAAAACATGAATGCAAAAATGAAACAACTTGTACTTGTCAAAAGTAAGAACCTTTGTAATTTTATTGACTTTGATTGAAGTCTTGCCAATTCCTCTATAATAGGAGTTACACAATCTTAAAATGCCAATAGAAACACAGCTAAACCTGCCTCCTAATGACACCTATTTCTTGCTAGCTCATTGCCTAATAACTCACTTCTCTTAATCTTTTCCGTCTACTTCTGAATAAACTTCATATTTACACTTTTATTTTATATTATTACTAAATATTTGGAGTACTTCATCATCATAATCCACCCTTGAGAAAGCTAATGCAAAGTTTCCTCAATGCCTCTCTATCTGGCTCACAAGTCCCCAACTTTTCTTTCATCTCCTTAGCATAAGACTCCTGCACATACATATTATAATTCATGAGGTTCATTCATGCAAAATATTTTGGATCATTCAATTGGGAAATGATAAGAGAGATGGATCGGATGGAGGACATACCACGATCAAATCACGATTGAGAAGGCGGTCAATAAGGTGCAGAAGAATGTCTTTGGTGTACTCAGGGTGACCTTGGATGCCCATAATATGGTTTCCATACTTAAACATCTCAATCCCAGTCTTCTCAGACCATGCAATGACCTCAGCCTTAGGAGGTAGTTCACGGACCTAGTATAAAATAAGTTAGAACAGGTTGAAACATGATCAAATTAACATCAAATTTTTGTTTATGTAATGACCATGTTACCAAGTTTCTTTCACAAGAAAAATACCTCATCACGATGGCATTCAATAATAGATAGAGTTGCTGGAATTTTCAAAGACGAAAAGTGATTTGATGATGATGATGATAAATGGATGGCTCTAACTCCAATGTCCCAGCCTGCCACATTCCTGCCTGTCTTTCCTCCTAATGCACGCGCTAGTATCTAATAACAACAATAACAAAGTCTTAGTCCCAAATATTTTGAAATCCTCTAACAAATCATATATATTTTTTTCCCTCAATTCTATTTTATCCGAACAAAAACCAAACAGGAAAGAAAACTTTCTATTTTATTTTGATGTTCAAAACATTAGGCTCATTGTCAGCAAAAGAACCCGAAAAATCAGAATTTGAAATTTGAAATTTGACCATGTAATAGTATAGTCGACAATGCGTGTTGGAAAGCATTGTCTGCACTTTGAGCAAAATGGGAACCAATATGGACTACGCTACCAAAAAAGACTCTGCGTAAAGCTATGAATAAGCAAACATCATCCAACAAAAGCAATGTTTTTTCAAATTGGAAATTAAAAAGTAAGATAAACTTGGTCATGTTATGTCACACATCTTTTTCGTAGGACAACAAAAATGGGGGACAAAACAGGACGTTTCACTTTTGGATAATCCAATATGGGACGTTTATGTACCGTAATCAGTCAAGAAGCAAAGATGGCAATGGCTAAATCAAAGGACGAAAGTGCCTAGCTACCTACACTCACATTAGACAATTTTTAATAATAGTGAAATGCCACCACGTTTTTTTTTTTCTTGAAGAGACAGACTGTGACTTGTGACAGCCATGAATGGGGATGGACCTGTATGGGGTAGAGTATAGATATCCTCTTTGTCCACATTAAGGGAATTCACACCAGCTCATCTAAAAGATTCCGTCTATTTTATACCAAAAATCTACTTTTTCTATTTTACACCATCACTTTTACAAAACATCCACATCAGTTCATCTATTCTATCATCTCTCTTATTTAAATAATCAATTTTCTTAATTATTTTATTATTTCTCTCACCTAACTCATTTTACCTGTTTTTATACGCTCTCTCTCTCTCTCTCTATCATATTTTTTGATTTCTTTCTCTCTCTTTTCTATCTCTCCATACCCAGTCTCTCCCTCTCGGTCTATCTCTTTATACTCATCTTTCTCCCTCTCGGTCACAAACCAATCCACATCATCACAGCTCCGATCACAAGCATCTATCCACAGCTCCGATCACAAGCATCAATCCACAACAGCACCGATCCACAGCTCCGATCACAACTTTGATCACAAGCATCGATCCACAGCTGCACCGATCCATAGCTCTGATCACAAGCACCGATCCACAGCTCAGTTCTCCCTAGCTCCGATCCACAAGCACCGATCTCCCTAGCTCCGATCAGGCAAGACCCATACCCACAAGCTCCGATCAAGCGAGACCCACGAGCTCCAATCGTTCCGATAAGCACCAATCTGTCTCTTTTTTGTTTTTCCGTTTGGGTTTGTTTGTGTGTGGGTGTGTTTGTGTATCTCTTTCTTTTTTTTAGCAAGTATATCTTTGTGTTGATTTTTCTGTGAGGATGTGTTTGTGTGCATTTGAGGAAAAGAAGATGAGGAGTTGAGGTCGTTGTGCACGGAGAAGAGAGAGAAAAATTGGTGCGAACGGAAATTAATAAAAAACTAAATACACATGCTACAGTGCCCGTGTAAATTTACATGGGTACTGTAGCTCGTTGAAAATTTTAAATGATTATACACGATTTTAAATGGACTGATGTAGTATGTTTTTTGGTTCAAAATGTGTAAAAGTGGCCAAAATGTGTATTTTACACATTTATACAAGAGCTGATGTGAATGCTCTTAGGAGCATTGCACATATATTTTATAGTTTCACATTTTGTTCAACTCTATTTTTAACCAAGCATTATGGTTTCATGTCAATTATTTGATTTATTTTTTCTCAATACATGCCAATTATTTTTATTGATAAGCTAATTTTTTTTCACAACCCACCGACCTTATTAGGTGGAAGCTTATCCAATTGCATACTAGCAAAGCCCACCTAGCACAAATAATGGCATTGAACTAATATTTAAAGATTTAGAAAAACATTAAAGCAAAAACCAAAAATAGGGGTTGGAAGTTTGATAAGATTGTCAATTACTCAATTTGTACACCCAAACTCTATAGTCAAATATATATTTTTTAATGTGGCAATTACTGGTACAATTAAATTCACTAGCTAAAACCACCCAAGCTCCAAAATTAATGTTGGGATTTTTGGGTTTCAATGGTTTTATAACTCACGCTACTTGTTGGAGTTCCCAAAATATGTGAGGTAGTAACCCCATTAATTGGGTGCAAGGATAGTGTACACGTAACATAGCAGCCTACTAATCATCATGTCATGTGCATTCAGCAAAAACAAAAAACAAAAAAAAAAATCATCATGTCATGTGCAACTAAAAACAAAATGTCACATTTATCAACCTCCAAATGAATCCACGAAGTTGGGTTTATTCTCAGCCATACAAAGATAAATAATATATATATATATATATTTAAAGTAAATAAAAAATAGGAAAGATCGAATAAACATTTTGAATCGTACGTCTTCCAAATCAAAGAGAGGGACCAAGCGATCAGAACACTTTAACAGAGGTTATAAGACGTATATCGTACGGTTACTGAACCATTCATACGTAAACTACTGTTTGATGGACCACACTTAATTAATGAACCAGCTTATGACTTTTTCAGTTTCATCTAAAGTGACCAATATCTGGCCCACGCGCAGTCAGAATTAACAAACACAGCGGCCCATTACTATTCTATTCCTTCCTAATTTATTAAATTTTTTATTATTTATAGTAATTTTTTTTATTAATGTTACAGAGTCATTGTTTTTTTTTTTTTTTTCCAATATTTTTAATAGGGGTATTTATAAATTCTCATACCATTTTATTATCTATTATTAATAATTTATCTTTTAATATTTTTCACTACTTTTAAGTGGTAAATCACTAAAGGCAATAAAGAATCTTAATTGCATCAGTGACATTTATAATAAAGTAGCCATTTCAGGAACATGCAAGGACAAAACTAACAAACATGACGGCATAGCTAGCTACGATCCCTGATAGAAAATTTTTCTTCTTTTCTTTATTTGAAGAATAATAATAGTCAAGTCATATTTATCACGACTGTTTTATGAGATATTTGTCATGACTTTTTACCTATGTTATTAATGATAACATACCAGAGTGTGAAAACATTTTGTAAAAAAAAAAAAAAAATGTATATATATTCCAAGAAAGTTTTTTTTAAGAGATTGCTAGTAAGTTATTTCCAGAAAGTTATTGCTCATTGGAATGATTTACTATATATATGCCCAAAAAAAAAAAAAATCCTAGACAGTAAAGTGGAGATGAATGGAAATAATAATGAAAAAATTGAATTCTAAATGTAGTGATAGATATTTAATCTTAAATTCCTCATAGATTTCAATGCTAAATTTATACTATATGAAATAGATATTCTCCCCGTTTCACCAAAAAAAAGATATTCTCCCCGTGACATTTAGAAGTGACTATTAATTGTTTGCTATATATCCAGTAACTCAGAAAAACATAGTATTATTTATTTCCATGAGTCAAAGTAAAAGATTGCATTCATTTTACTTTTGACAAATTGACTACTCCACAGTCCACAACATCAGTCTACTTTTTACCATAATACCCTTTCGAAGTCAAATGTAGAAGTTGGGAGTAATTTATTCATATTTCCAGCTGCAATCTAAAAACAGCTTCTTCCTTCTCCATTGGTTTTTAATTTTAATTTTAATTTTTAAAACCTAACTCAAATAGTAACTATTAATAATAATATAATAATAAAAATATTATTATATTTTTTTGACCTTTTTAGAAAGATATTCTTTTTAAGCCAATATTCTTTTTCTAGTATATATTTACTATTTATTTTTGCCAAATAAAGAGATAGAACTTCTTTGAGTTTGAGAAGGAAGGACAATGGTGTTGTAAGAGTGAGGGTTTTTCTAAAACGACAACGTGTGGTACGCGTAATGTGGCAATCTCACCGCTTGTTAGTACAACTTACATGGTGGAAGGTGGATCGCACTAATCTCGAGTGTGTCTAAACGTGGACACCAAAAACCGATGGTAACTATCTTTTTCCTTAAAATCTCAAAGATCTATAACAGTCACTCACATTTTTCCCAAATTCCAAATTGAGAAAATAAGCACCATACACCTATTTGAAAAAGACAGCTAAATTAATTGTGAAGGCAATTTCACAAAATATTAAAAAAAAAAAAAAACCCATATAATAAATTCAATTTTTCCATACAAAGAAGGGAAGAAGGGTTTTACTAATGCATACATTATTAAATTATTTTAGAAAATTTTTTATTAAAAAAAAAATACTAACTTTTTTTTTGATAATTTTTTATAAAATATTTTTAAAAATAATTAATTAATATATGCATATATTAACCGGAAAGTAAAAAACTACTAGCAGTGACAAGTTTGGTAAAAAAAAAAAAAGAGAGAAAAGTTTACCTGGTGGCCAAAGCAAATACCCAGAATAGTTTTCTTCATGGAATCCAATTTCTTGAGGAGATTCAATAGTTTGCAGATCCAAACGTCATTGCCATGAGCATCATTGCAGCTTCCAGTGATGACAAACCCATCAAACAGTCCGATCTCATCGTCTTTAGGAAACTCACCAGAGGCAACACGATACACCTTCCATATCTCACCTTCCTCAGCCAGCATTCTCACAAACACACCAAAATACCCTCCGTACACTTTCTTCACATAGTCAGAGTCCTCAGCACATAGAAGAATAGCAAATCTTTTGCCACCCATTGCCATATTTTTCTCTCTCTCTTTCTCTCTCACACAAGCAACACTCACTCTCCAAAAAAAAAAAAAATGTGAGTCTCTCTGTCTCAAATCTCTCAATCCCTCTATTGGGTTTTACAGAGACTCACTTTTAGAGAGAGAGAAGGAGAGGAAGAGAGAGAGAGAGAGGCTGTTCTTTCTTCTCTAGGCCTTTTGGGATGTGTGTGTGTTTTTTTCTATGGGTTCAGACAAACAACATATGAAGCTGTTTATAAAGTGGTTGGGTATTAGAATTTGAGGTAGTGTTTGGCTACATAATTTGCCATTGTTATACCAAATTTGCCCCTTTTTTAAAACTGTCACTATTTTTAATTTTCATTGGTTGGCTACAGTAATAAAACTGTTATTGTCAAGTAAATTCCCATTAAGAAAAAGAAAAGCAACAAAAAAAAAAAAAAAAACAGTAACACTATATGAATCTGACCTGTTTAGTGACCCGATTAAGAATTGCAATTGAATCTTCGTCAAGTTCCACACAAGTCTGCCTTTTCAATCAACTACGCATATAGTTTCCAACATTCTTAGTAGGGAACCAAAATGTGTGCTGTGCAAGCAAAGACCCAATAACGTAGGAGTGGAGGAGAGAGCTAAGGTAATGAAAATAGTCCTTATAGTTATTAAGACCCAAAAAAAAAAAAAAATCACAATAATTTTATACTATTCCCAAATTTATTTAAATTTCAGGTTATAATGGGTTTACGTGTGGTAAGTTTATTTTATTTTTAATTTTTTAAAATGGGTTTTAATTTTTAGCTCCATATCTTTTATAATAATAATAAATTTTTTTTTTTCATATTTAGGGTATATTTGATACACTGAATGATTACATTAGGGATAGTATATTTTTTCATGTAATAAAATTTCAATTGTTTTTTTGAGAACCCCCTTAGTGGATATTAGTTTTTACATTGCCTTGAAGTCTATTTGTTTCCATGTTAACATTTTTTTTATTAAAAAAAAAAAAATTATTTTTCAAAAAGTATTATCTAAAAAACCATCTCATTTTCCATGTTTGGTAGCAATTTTAAAATGAGTTAGAAAACCATCTCTTAATTTCTTTTGTTTAGTTTCATATGAGATAAAGTTATTTTTCTTATTTAGTTTGATGTAAGATAGAGTTGTTTTCTAGAAATTTTTAGCGGAAGATAATTCCATCTCATGCCAAGTTAAATAAGAGAAATTAAGATATAGTTTTCTTTTTACTCATTTTTTATGGTACTGCCAAACACAAGAAAATGAAGAAAACTCTCTTTACATCAAGTTTTTCATTGAAATAAAAGTTTAGTTTAGTTTAGTTTTCTTTTTATGTTCATGATGAAGACTTCATTAGGTAAATTATTTCTAACACTCCATTCTTTCTATTCTATTGTTAGTTTCTGGGAGGGGGGGGGGGGAAGAAGGATGGCAATGGGGCAGGGCGGGTCCAAAGGATGGGATCTTCGCCTCTGCCCCACATGGTTTCATTTTACCCCATCCTCGTCCCACATGATGGGGAAAATTTTCTTGCCCCATCCCGGCCCCTTAAGGCCCCGCGAAGCCTTGCCCCACCCCACCCCGTAAAACTCTACTTCTTGTTAATTTGCCCATAACTATTGCAATTGTTTTTAATAAAATTTGTTTCGTTAATAAAAATATACTTGAAATTAACAATAAATTTATCCCATCAAATTAAACTAATTTTTAGCAAAAAATTGAATAATATTATGGGGCCAAAGGACCTGGGTACCCCAGCCCATTTCGAATAATAAGCCCATGGGCCCAGCCGATGAGGAAAACGTCTGAGGATAACTAAGGAAGACCTAAAGCTACTAGGAGAAATCGCCGAGGACCATCATATCCTCGGCGAACTGGTGCGTTGAGAAGAAATGGCAGTACGCCATCCACCGCAGCCCTCTCCATTATCCCCAAACAAAGGGACTAGCGTAGGAGGACAGCTATGGGAGCAGGGTAATAGGACCATTGTAAGAGAGCCTGTCACCTCCGCATTGAATGCCCGCAGCTGGCAGTCTGGCCGCATTAATGAGGAAATGACCCCTGAACAGTGCCATGCTAATCACTACCACTTATAGCAAGTTGAGGGAAGCGCTGGATGAGACATACACTCAAGTGGCGACCTGCGCAATCGACAGATGGACGACCAAGATGAAGAGAACGGAAGGATATATAACCAGGGATTTTTCACGAAGAGTAGGAGGGCAATTCGGAAGACGCAAGGAAGTTCTATTGGTGGAGTATCATAAGAGGAGAAGAAGAAATCATCCTCGGCCAAGGACCGAGGACGAGCCTTGACCTTCCCCCCAACCACGCTGTCGACGATCCAATTCCCCGATGATCTTGCTCGACCGTTGAAGGCGTCCTCACAAAGGCCCAGTTCTCAAGCCCGCTTCTCTACCAAATTCATTGTATTAGGCCTGTTAGGTTTGGGTTTGCTCACATCTACGGTGAAAGGAGCCCTCCCCCCCAAATCGGGACCCTACAATTGGCGCCGTCTGTGGGAAGAACTTGGGGGCTAGTGAGAGCGATAATTGAATAGGGCAGGGCCAAACCCCCAAGAGGGAACGATGATGGCCAACCTACTGGACCGTGAATGGAGAACTGCTGAGGGGTTCCCAGCTCGGCGGGCGTCTGGCGCCACCGCGTGGCCCTCGCCCCCACTAGGGGCCGGACGACTCGCCAACCTCGCGGGCGGCCCCCGTTGGACCCTGGTGGAGGAAGACGACGGTCGCGCGAAACTCTTTCAAGGGGCTCTGCGGCGGGGACAGTTTTTGGAGATCGGTGTTGGTGCCTTCTAGCTCACTCGAGTAGCCGAATGGGGCTGCACAAGGGCGAATCCTCTGGAGATGGAACCGAGGTATTGCATGGTCCTCGGATTCAAACCTATGAGAAAACTAATAACTCGTGACAAGTATCTAAGTGTTTGACAGAACCGAGGTATTGCATGGTCCTCGGACTCAAACCTATGGGAAAACTAATAACTTGTGACAACTATCTGGGTGTTAGATAGAACCAAGGTATTGAATGGTCCTCGGACCCAAACTTATGGGAAAACTAATAACTTGTGATAACTGTCTGGGTGTTAGACAGAACCAAGATATTGCATGGTCCTCGGACTTATACCTGTGACAAAATTAGTGGCTTGTGGCAACCATCGGGGTACTATGCGGAACCAAGGTATTGAAGGGAGATAGGCGCCCTGGCCCCCTACGGGTCTTGGACAGAGTCATGACGTGCCACGGCCTTTTCGGATTGCAGATTTCAAAATTAGCATCCCTTGTTAAAAAAAAAAGGGGGTCGCGCAGTTCACAGCATGGAGCACATCGTCGTGTGCTCGGCTATTTTTGGAAAGACGGAGGCAGTGCAGGAATACGTGCGTGAGGAAAACAAGTAAACAAAAACATCTACGGAAAGTAATAACAGTAAAGAGAAAAAGATTTCGCCAAGTAAAAACCATAAGTCCTTTTCCATTAAATGAGATGTTTCACATCGATTACAAAACAGCCGAGGAGGGCCCGATTTACAGCTAATTACAGGACAGCCGAGGACGGCATGTTTTACATCGATTACAAATAGTCCAACTTACAACTAACTCCACAGTGGTTGAGGTGTACTTGCGGCGAAGTTAGCTAATAAATGGCAGAAGGCTGGTGGTGATGGTAGGTCCACAGTCCCGCTTCAGTAGCCCCTAAGCCAATGCGCTTGGTGCGGGTGGTGATGAGGAGAAGGAGGCGGGAGCATCTGAATTGGTTTCCACCCGCTGAGGCTGCCCTGAAGCGAACCTAGCCCACCATACGATGTCGGTACTTCTAGGAAGTCGCCCTCCCCGTGTCCCGCTGTTCGCCTGCAACGGCGGGGATGGTTCCCTCTGATGTCACGGTCGCTGCCCTCAACTTTGTTTCACTTTCTTCCCCTTCCTCTTTAGCCAACTCCTGCACATTCTTGGTTGGCGTTTGGAGGAACATCGAGAACCCAGTACAGTTCGCTCTGGCTATTGTTCTTGGTCGAAGGAGGAGAGTGCTCTTTCTTGTCCGGTTGAAGAATAGGAGGGACTTTAGCCCCAATTCTCTTTGCCTCAGCTGCAACGCCTATGGTTCAGGCGGCATCCTTTTTATCCAAGAAGAGAGGAAACCTGGAACTTCCAAAGAGTTCCAAGGCTAATGAGTGTGGAGAATGTTCCTCTTAGGGTGCCTTATATAGAAGGTGAAGGCTGGGGAAGCTCACTATCCACAGAGTTCAAGGGAAGAATGTCAAACAAAATGAATTCCACTCGGTTCCCAAAGGAGCCTTCAGTCTCCAAATCCGCGCCGCTTCATAAAGACACCATTGAATACATTTCCTGTATTCCAAAGCAATCCGCGCTACCTCCGAAGAGGAAACATTAATGGCGATGTGCCTCGTATGCCAAAACACCAGGAACGCATCATGGATAACTGAAAAAAAACTCTGGCGCCTGTAAGAAGGCAAAGCCCAATTAACCGTGTTATAGGTCCGAAAACGTCAAAATCCTCCTCCTCATTCGAGGTTCTGGATAGCAGGATTTTGAGGGGCTATTGTGGGGACAAAGGACCTGGGTACCCCAGCCCATTTCGAATAATAAGCCCATGGGCCCAGCCGAGGAGGAAAACGTCCGAGGATGACTAAGGAAGACCTAAAGCTACTAGGAGAAATCGCCGAGGACCATCATGTCCTCGGCGAACTAGTGCCCTGAGAAGAAAGGACAGTACGCCATCCACCGCAGCCCTCTCCATCATCCCCAAACAAAGGGATTAGCGTAGGAGGACAGCTATGAGAGCAGGGTAATAGGACCATTGTAGGAGAGCCTGTCACCTCCGCATTGAATGCCTGCAGCTGGCAGTCTAGCCGCATTAATGAGGGAATGACCCCTGAACAGTGCCATGCTAACCACTACCACTTACAGCAAGTTGAGGGAAGCACTGGATGTGACAGACACTCAAGTGGCGACCTGAGCAATCGACAGATGGACGGCCAAGATGAAGAGAACGGAAGGATATATAACCAGGGATTTTTCACGAAGAGTAGGAGGGCAATTCGGAAGATGCAAGGAAGTTCTATTAGTGGAGTATCAGAAGAGGAGAAGAAGAAATCATCCTCGACCGAGGACCGAGGACGAGCCTTGACCTTCCCCCCAACCACGCTGTAGACGATCCAATTCCCCGACGATCCCGCCCGACCGCTGAAGGCGTCCTCACAAAGGCCCAGTTTTCAAGCCCGCTTCTCTACCAAATTCATTGTATTGGGCCTGTTAGGTTTAGGTTTGCTCACATCTACGGTGAAAGGAGCCCCCCCAAATCGGGACCTTACAAATATTATTAAAGTGTTTAATAAGACAATATCACAACAAAAACAAAAATCTCATAATACAAAATCAATGATTCAATAGTATATAAATTTGTTTATAATAAAGACAAAAGAAAATGTTAAAATTGATACTTTATTTCCAACCTTGCTGGAGAAAAAAAAAAGAGGGGTAGAAATCCTTGTTGGGTAGAATAAAATAAGCTTATGATATGTTTATTTAAATTGTAGGGTTTTAAGATATAAAAATTTTACAGTTTAACCCTTATTAATATGGGGCGGGGCAGGTTGGGTCTAAAAAGTCTAAACCCATCCTCACCCCACCCCGTGGTGTGGGGCTAAAATCTCACTTCACCCCACCCCACCACCTTTGCGGGGAGGAGAAAACCCTTGTGGGGCGAAGTGGGAAGTGGCGGGTCAAGCGGGACGGGGCAAAATTGCCATCCACAAGGGGAGGTTAATGGAGTGGATGGAAAGATCATTCTCCTATTTTAAGTGGGAGAAAATGGAATCAATAGGAGAGAACACTCACACCTTCATTTTCACTTGAAAACTCAAGGCTCAAAATTTTCATTCCTCCTAAAATTGGAAAGAATTGAAGGGAATGAAATTAACTTTGATGAATGTTCACTAAAACTCCCAAAATATCCCTATATATTTAGTCATTTTTTTTAAAAATCAATTCTATTATATGTTTTTAATTGATTTTAAATTCCATTCTATAATTAAAAAGTCAATTGAAATCTTACCAATCACATTTTCTTTAAATAGTAGATATATACTACTTATATATAATTCTATATACAAACATAACCATAATAAATACCCATTATTTTTTTTTGACTCAATAAATACCCAGTAAAAATTACCATAATTATTAAAATTTAAATTTAGATAAAAAAAATAAAAGAGGGAAGAAAATAATTTTTTTTTAAACTTTCTGGTACAGATTGAAACTAGAACTGTTCAAATCTTGAATGTATATATATATATATATATATATTCACCTTATCATTTTGCACACAATGAAGAGGCTGGCACAAATTACAAAATCCCTATTGCAAACCCGCCCTGTCCAACACGGAAAACAACGTGACTTATTTGCTTGTTGTATGATTAGTAAGTTACAGCATATTGCTATCTAAAGAAGCAACCATGCAAATATGACACGACTCACCAATTTTGATGGCATTGGCTTTCCTTTCAAATTTCGTACGTGGTAGTATAATAGATTCTGGTACATTACCATTAATTTATTGTTTAGTAGTTGCACAAACCGTGTGGAAAATCGATTTCTTATATTGGTGGGAGAAAGAAAGAGGGGAAAGAAAACAAGAAGAAGAAAGAAAGAGTTTTTAACTCAATTTGCATGGCCAATTGATTTGTTAATGGAAAGTCAGCTCTTTGATTGTGTTTTTAACTCAACCTAGTCACTGTGTTTGTTTGGTTCTATGTCTGTCACAACACACCGATATGCGAATATGAGGTGGACTACTGAGTTTGTCATCCTATTCTTGTCGCTTGAGTGAAAACCGTACTTTAGAAAACAAAAAATTGAGTCAAAGTTTCTTTATAAAAAAGTATGTACATATATGATATATATATATACATACACACACGATAAAATGATTTTAAATCTATCAGGTTTGCTCTACAATAGTTACTCTTGACCTTTAGATAAGAACACTAATAAATTTCTTTTTTGTATGAAAGGCGCTCCTTATTATACACAATCCTTTCTTTTATAGGGTGTATGGTGTGTAATGAGTTGGTGAGTTTCAATGAGCTAGCCCAATATCTCTCATAATTTGATGGACTATATTGTAAACCCTCACCACTAAGTATTAAGAAAGACAAGTAGACTGTAACATCTTTGATAATCTTTTGTTCCTTGACTACAAATAATAGATATGTAGGATTTAAAATGTTCAGGTGATTGATCAAATTGTAGAGATTATGTGTTAATTGATCCTTGTACTTGATCTTTTAAATGTAGTGAAAAGATAATGAAAAATTTATGAAACATGTTTTGTAGTGTGTTTTCACTTTGTTTTCTATTTTCTTGAATTCAAATAAATTATTTTGAAAAAAAGAAACTAAAGAGTAAAGAGCCCTTTGAAACTACCAGAGAACACACATAACTACTAGAGAACACATATTTAATGGTTTTGCATCTATATATATATATATAATACTAAAAGCTAAAACGTAGTATTTAATATTGCTACGCTCACGTTGAGTCACGTTAGTAGCCATGTCATTCTCATCATCTTTCCTAAATTTTTCTTACAATTTTAAAATAGTTTTTATCAATTTTAAAATGCTAATAAAATTAAAATAAATCCCAACTTATCTCCACCATAAAGCTCACTTCTTAGAAATTTAATTCCACTAGCCCACTTCTTATAAATTTAATTCCACCATAAAACCCAAATCCAAGCCTTTTCAATAGAAACTCTTTGAATATCACGGTTACAAGTTTCTGTATTTCCTTCCCTTTTGTTGAAAACCACAATTACCTCAACTTTCTGTATTCGCTGTGTCAAATTTTGTTCCTTCCCCTTCCTCTCACCTTCTGTTTCTCATGCAAATTTAGTTTCTTCCCCTTCCCCACCTTCTAACGACAATCTCTCTGTCTTCCTTCCTCCTCTCCTCACAATATATAAATACTGACAAAAGCTGGATGATTCAATTGAGGTATATCTAAATCCCAGTTTGTTTTGTGCTCTATTCTTTTGCTTGATATTTTTTATTCCCTTACTACATTTTATTGCTGCCTCTTTTGTGATGTATACCCAAGGTAATTTGATTAGAGTTTTCAATACTGTAGCAGCTTTCCTTTGTGATTGTGGGATGAGAAATTTGTGTATGTATCAAATTTCTATAGTAGAAAAGCTACTACCTTCATGAAGCAATCTAGATTACTAGAGTAGATCACCCATGCTATTAGAATTTCTATACGATTACCTATGGTGGCAAATTTTTTACAGGCCTAGGTACTGAAACCTGATATTGGCGCAAGATATTCCTAATAGCTTTGAGAGATTGGGGTTTGGTTATGGGTGAAATATGTCCTAGCCAAGGCATAATTCTAGATCTGAAGGGCACTTTGATTGCATATGTTAATTAATTGACCAAGCCTTACCTAATAATGGCTCATCCTTTATGAATAATGAAAATATTTTGGATCTATGAATGCTTTAATTTTGTTTTAGAATATTCCTTGGTGTGGTTTTGAGAAACAAACACTAAAACACACATGTCGTACTAGGTTGCAAAGTATAGTTAACTCTACGGTGTTAAAGTCTTCAAGTCACGAGCTAACTACGTGATCACTATTGTACAAGTGTATTCTGAGATAGTTAATAATTGACTTTTTGTTAGTTTCTTAGCTAGATTAGTTAGTTTGTTATTTTCCTACCTCTTTGTATTAGAGTATATAAACAAAGGATTAGTTGAAATTATTCACTCTTTTTAATTCAATTAGTCAATTAGATTTGAGCTTTTGTACCAGCCTTATCAGACTAATTTATCATGTTAGAAATCATTACATCCAACACTTAAGCCATTACAAAAACAGAGGATTAGTTGTATTCATTCTTTTCAATCCAAAAATCGTTAACAAGACAATGCTAATAATATAAATCAAACATATTGTAGACGTGTAAATTTGTTAGTGAAATATCTTTTAATGATGCAATTTTTATTTATTTTTATTTTTTATATATATTAAAGATAGATAAAAATGAATGCAATAACCATTCATTTAAAGATAAAAGAAAAAGAAAAGCTAATAGGTTTGAGAAGCTACTACCTTCATGAAGCATTCTGAATTACTATTAGATGTAGTGCAACTTGGGAGAATCCATAAGTATACCACTGTTAATTGTCAATTACAATTGTTGTTTATGTTATCATTGTTATGTGTTGAACTGAAGTAATGAACCTATATAAATGGCCTAAATTGAACATGACCGTGCCAAATTTTGAGATGCATATCCTTTTCAGTTATCAAATATGCCTAGACCGTATGAGTTTCTAAGTTTTCATTTTTATTTTCTTTGGTTGAGATTATGAGTTCCTTTCCAAAGTATTATTAGATAATTGTAAATTGAAAAGTTTCATAATTATTTTCCTTCTTTTTTATATATATTTTTAATTTCTTACATCCTATAATGTGGTTGATGTGGTATGGCTAGCCTCATATTACACTAAAAAAAAAAAAAAATGCAAGTATATTTTCAATTATTGAATAATTAACGTTTTGTTGTAGGTTATTGAATTATTTCAGTCTCATATTATCAATGTAAGCTGTTTTCAAAGCTTACTTTAAGTTGATGAATTTTTATGTTTTTTAGAATTTTTACTTTAGATTGATGTGATTTAGTTTTGTATTTTAATGATGGTATTTTTTTTTTCTTTGATTTAATAGATGTCATCTTATTACATTATAAAGATAGTATATAAGAATATATCATTATTATATTATATAGAATGATTTGAATAATTTGATATTTATTATTATATCTTATATTTTTACTCTTTTTTTCTTATCTTATTTTTTACAAATCTCTCTCTCTCTCTCTCTCTTGCAATTCTATTTTAGGTTGACGAATCATTGTATTTTTTTTTTTACTTTTTTTTTTGGGTTAATATGTTTTAGTGTTATAGTTTCAAGTTTTCCATTACAAGTAATCTCTCTCCCTATTATAGTTTTGGTTTGATTTTTGTTTGAGTTAGTTATTTTGTAAGTGAGAATTTGAATTTATATAAAAATGTAAAAGGCCTTGGCTATGCATTTGAATGTGTCTATCAATTATTTGAGTTACATTAAGTGCAATTATGTTATGATTTTTTATTATCATAATAATCTTCTTTAAGAGAATGAGGAATTTGAATGATTTATTTCAAACTTAAAAAGTTTAATTGCACAAGAAAAAAAATTAGAAAAACATAGTGCAATATAACATAATTTCGAATAATATGGACCACCTCATAAAGAAATAATATCAATCAAACGCAACCTAAAATAATAGAATGATATATTGGTAGAGTTAGAAAGATAAAATAATTTTGGAAATTGTTTAATTTTTATGGAGAAAATTATCTTCAACAAATTTGGAAAACAAATTATATTTTATACAACAATTATAAAATAACAATCTATTCCCACACATCGTGTAGGTTTGCAACTAGTTTAAATAATTCTTGAAATACTATAACTAGTCCCAATGGCTTACATTTGGCACCCATCAATCCATTGCTGACTACCCCTTTGAAAATGAGTTGTTATATTATCCAAATTTTTATTATTGTGCCATATGTCCTCAATGGTCAACCATATGTCCATTTGATTATCAAACTTTTTAAAAATTTAAAAATCCTTGTGTTATGACATTATGTTATTGTCTAAGTTACATTAGGCCTAATATTCTTTATTCATCCTCTCTTCTTGTTACATCTTGCCATGTTTATCAATGACAATTGGTACAATTGTGCATTTTTGGCCGGAAGAGGAAGGCATCATTGCATCAATATTTCGATTAACATTTGAGAGGCTCAGGTAGGGCTCAGCAAACATTTAGTATTTAGTTCTGATGACTACAAAATGATTAGTAGTTTAGTACACACTCTGCTATGGTCATATGTTGTTAAGAGTATAATACAAATGATTATTTGATTTTATTTATTTATTTTCACTTACATGCATTTTGGACCTATGGTATTAGAGTAAGATAATAGAACTTTTCCCTAAAAATCCATATGAAAAGAATTCAATCAACATGTATGTTAAGGAAAATTTTGAAATCGATGATAATTTATGACATATAGGCCTGTCCAAGTAAACTGTGACCTGAAGAAAACTGTCCGACCCAGCTCTATTCAACTTGAAGTGGTTGGATTTGAAAGCAAAATCAGTCGGCAATGGATTGAAAACTAGCAGACTAATGGACCCGCTTGAGACGAGTCAGATGTTAGTTTTCCATGGATAAAACCTGTTGAAACTGACTTGCCCGAATTCTTTTAAAAAGCATGTATACTAAGTGTTCAGTTCTAATCGGACCTTTAGATTTTTAAATAAACAAATTATGTCATGTCATGGATGCAACCTATTGATCTCATGATAGAGGTTTTTAGGACATTGTGGCATAACCATTGAGATAAAGTAGAGACCTAAAAGATAGAATGGAATGATACATAGGCAAGTAAACCTCTAATGAATTCCAAGTTGCTTCTTCACTTGAATTGAATTGAATTTAATTAAGGGGAATTCTCAATTGAAGGGATGTAGACTATTCAAGAATTTTAGATAGTGTGTTATGTGTAATATAGTTTGCCCCACCCTCCTTTAAAAGTTACCATGACTTTTGAGTGGAGTTGTGTGTTTTTGTGTTAGAACTCATTTCCCTCTCCCTTGTGTGTGTGTTTGTTTCTAAAAAAAAAAAAAAAAAGAATTTTACAATTCATATATTTTACGTTGTAATTTCTAATTGAATAAAAATTGTATAAAATAAAATGAAAATATACAAAAAGAAAAAAGATGATGAATTAATGAAATGTTGCTTGGTCTTAATTGGAAACTTGAGTAAAGAGTAGATATTTTCTTTTCATTAAAAAAAGATGTTGAATTAATGAAGTGTTGCCTGATCTTAATTGGAAACTTGAGTAAAGAGTAGATATTTTCTACTCAACTTTCCAATTAAGACCAAGCAACATTGATTGGCCCCAAGAGGGGTGGCCTAGCGGTAAGGAGCCTGCGTGCATGCACAATAATTCCTCATTTGAACCCTATCGAGTACTGGGGTTGGGAGGTGGGAGCACTCATGTGTTGCGCCTTACTGCTAGCTCTTTTAGGGTGCTAGGGTGAGGTCTGTGGCACTCTAGTCATAGTAGTTATAACTCAATCCAACATTCCCTAATTGAATAAAAATTGTATAAAAGAAAATCAAAATATACAAAAAGAAAAAAAGATGATGAATTAATGAAATGTTGCTTGGTCTTAATTGGAAAGTTGAGTAAAGAGTAGATATTTTCTTTTCATAACTGGAAAGTTGAGTAAAGAGTAGATATTTTCTTTTCATAACTGGAAAGTTGAGTAAAGAGTAGATATTTTCTTTTCATAACCCCATTGATTGAAAAGAAAATATCTACTCTTTAATCAAGTTTCCAGTTATGAAAAGAAAATATCTACTCTTTACTCAACTTTCCAATTAAGACCAAGCAACATTGATTGGCCCCAACAGGGGTGGCCTAGCGGTAAGGAGCCCATGTGCATGCGCAATGATCTCTCGTTCGAACCCTGTCGAGTATTGGGGATGGGAGGTGGGAGTACTCATGCATTGTGCCTTACTGTTAGCTCTCTTGGGGTGTTAGTGTGAGGTCTGTGGCACTCCAGTCACAGTAGTTATGGCTCAATCTAACATTCCCTAGCTGGGGTGCACCTATGGTCATGCCCAAGGGGGTGAGTCACACATGGTCGCCCTCGCCCCCTCTTTCATTCAGCCAAAAAAAAAGAAAAAAAAAAAAAAACCATTGATTGACATGTAGCAAAATCTTATCTCATTTTACTATTGCAAATTTGACTTTCTTCAACACATGTACTAGCCCCTCATTCTCTCTCTCTCTCTCTCTCTCTCTCTCATTAGAACTTTAGAAACAACTAGATTAAAAATCTCATATGGCAACAAAAATCTAATTTGAGATTGATTGTTCTTGCTCTTCAGCAAAGGTTACCAGTTATAGATCAGACATGTTTCCTTCTTCTTTTTTTTTTTTAGATGAAAGATTGAAGGATTTTCGTAATTGTAGTGTTTGGATCTCTAGAAAATGTGGGAAAATAGTGAAACACAAGGCGCATTTAATGATCATATTATTAGCAGAAATGGATGACATGGTTAATATGAAAACAAAATTAAACTTGAAAGGTCAAAGTGAAAAATTTTAAAACGTGACAAATAAAAAACAATCCCAAATTTTAAGGGTAAAAACTGTACCTTAGTAAAAATTTTATGATATATGAAAAAGATAAAAGATATTTTCTTGTTTTTGTCAAATATCTCTTCAAAAATATGTTTTCCTCAAAAATTTTAGGTGATTGAAATTGTTGAATACAATCACAACTCATCTAAGTCCGTTCAGCTAAGCTGTAAAAAATAATAAGCATAATTTTGTTCCTTGTAAGTTGTAACCTCTTCCCTCCCCGATCCTTCTGGAAGAGAAATGTATTAATAATAATATCATTACTTATCATCCATATTAGTTACTCCTAGTCATTATCTTTTCCTTTTCATTGGCATATAACATTCCACGTTTTCCAACCACTTTAAAAGCATATAATTATAAGGTGCTCTGACTTTGATTGGTGAAGTTTCATTGTGACTAATCCCATTTGCCCATTGTGGTTCCTGCTATTATCAACTAAAGTTTTGATAACTAGGAAAACCACTAAGGATCTATTATCCATATACTTCCATGATAGTCTCAATCCAATTATGGAGGAGAGAGATAGGCCAATATCTTGTAATGATTTTTTGTTCTTGTATAGTCCTATTTATGACATCACGATGGAATGAATTCCATATAATTTTGAAGCCAAAATGTTGATAATCAAATAGGGACTCCTGCAAAGAAGAGGGATCGCAGAGTACCTTCTTCATTTTGGATAATTAGAATAGACTAAACTTTGCGGTGGGAATTAAAAGAAAAAATACTAAATCTTGAGAGATCAAAATTCACAAGAAGAGAGGCAAACCCATTTCTTTTGTTCTATGAATCTTGGGGTTCATATTAATATTCATTACTATTACAACTGATTTTTAGGAACTATTCAACCAAGAATAAAATAACCAAAAAAAAAAAAAGTATGTCTCACAATTATGATTTTCGATTGTCAATGATACACAAACAATAAAATGAATTATTATATTGACATTGAAGATTGTAAGAAAAAAACATGCAAAAAGGAAATCCATATAGCCAATCTCTCCTTAGTGGAATATACTAATATATTCTTTTAGTCTCAACTAACTCTTGATAGCATTATCTTTGGTTGGACCCAATACAAAAGAAAAGAATAAAACTTTAAATAAATTTCCCTTTCTCCATGTTTGGTTCATAAAGAAGGATAATAAAGAAAATGAAGTGTAAGACAATCAATTGTTAGGAAGAAATACACCAAAATATTTTTGTTTTACTTTCTACTTTCTTTTTATAATTAAACAATAAAAATTAATTTAAATACTAATCAACATGGAATAAATCACGGACCCTATCAATTTTAAGCATTTTACTTCTTATGAGTTCAACATATAATAATTTTAGTTAGGTTAGAGTTCAAATTACATCATTTCAATTTGAGGTAATTGTCATTTTGATGTTTACAGGTTTTATTAGTGTGGAATTTCTCTCGTCCTTAACTTTGCAGACATTTTCAATGTCATCATTTAGTTCTCTATC
Organism: Quercus parvula; assembly: GCA_030820535.1. NCBI lineage: Eukaryota > Viridiplantae > Streptophyta > Magnoliopsida > Fagales > Fagaceae > Quercus > Quercus parvula. Next base: position 31,593,095 of record JAUAME010000006.1, on the reverse strand, counting down.
ATTTTAAAAAGCTAATGTCAATTCCTAAAATAACATTTTCTTTTTACCTTTCAGTTTTCAATAGTAAGAAAATTGCTAGGCCTTTTATTTATTTAAAATCTAAGCTTTGTTATGTTTTATTTATAAAAAAATCTCTTCTCACGATTTATTCCTCTAAGTCTTGGACTGACACAAATCATGGAATATTCTTATGTTTCAAGCTGGGATTTTTTTTTTTAATAATTTGATAGTTAGGGATGAAAATTTAAATTTTAAACATTTTTGTTAAAAATATCAAAATGTGGGCTATGAGGCTCATGGTATGTTTCAAAATTAGGATTTGATGCTGCAATCAATAACGCATTTCAAGAGCAATAAATAATATAGAGGCATTGTATAACATATAATATTTAACATTTGTGCATAATCACATAAATCAATCAATATGCTAGGAGTCTTGTCATTCAATTAGCATCTTTTGGAATTTTCAACGAAAATTCAAAACAACCCTCTTCCTTTATAACAATCAAATTATCCAAAACAAAAAAAATCAATCAATCAATACAAAGATAAAAGTAATATATTAAAGGACAAATCATAAATTGATCTCCCCTTTTATAATTTCCATTTTTTACCCACTTTTTATAATTCCTTCAAAATACAACAAGTCTACAAGAACCAATCAAACACAAAAAAAAAAAAAAAAAGTCAGCAACAAGTACAAATGCATAACCCATTCTAAATTTTGTAAACCCAAATCTACAAAAGTAACAAATTCTTAGACTACCATTAAATTTAGGTGGTACATGGCATCGAGGGAGCTTCTGGTGTGTCATCATGGGGTAGCGGTTGTTGTTGCCATAAAAGTAGCATTGAGGGAGAAACCTCTGATGGTAAAGTTAGTGTTTTAGATATCTAGATTAAGCAATAACAATGATGATTGTGTGTTTGTTTGTTTTAAAAAAAAAAAAGGAAAAATCCATACCTGCCTGTGGGATGTTATGAGGTGTTTATACAATTTTATCAGTAGGGTTGGTGCCTAAATTTCGATAAGGGGATGTCAGATTAAAACAACACCTCTTTAAGGAGTATGATCGTTCGATTGTCACCATATGGGCATTCTTTTTAAGTGGGTTTGCCTTTTTCTTAAGGTTAATAGGTTCTGTATGGGCCATGAATCAACCTAACCTATATTTTAGACACCAAAATTTTATTTTAACTATAAAATTATAGTCATAGGCTTATATAATATATATAATTAGAAGGTCCGGTTAATAAGTGTTCCTAAGACATTTGTTAATGGAGTATTTGTAGAAAGTTTTTATACAACTTTTATGAAAAATATAAAAAGTTGTTAAATAAATAAATTATTTTTTTTCTTAGAATTTTTTTAAAAATATTTCTAAACCAATACTTTTATAGGCCATCCTCTAACTTTTTTCATAATTTTTTTTTTTTGAATGAGTTTCAACCTATGACGTCCACTCTTAATGATGTTCTTTATTATTAGACTAAGACATCAATCGATTTTTGGTGTAAGTAGAGATTGAACTCTAAATTTCTTATTCAACAATCATAATTATATATATTATTTGATACACATGTATCATTGTTCTAATAATTTCAAAATCGTAGACAAGCACCATGAAGAAAAAGTTGTTATGGAAGTTTATGGGGTCGCTCTTTCCAAAAAGTTATCCCATTAAACAAAAGAAGAAACCTGGTATACCACTATAGGCGTTCCAGAAAATTCTTTATAAAAAAAATTGCATGATGGGTTAAATTAAATGGTCAATAAGGCCAGATTAAGGTTTCAAATTATGATTAAGAGCCTAGAAAACAATTATATTAAGGTGTTGAGGGTCCTTATGTAATTGTGAATAGACAAAAAGTCACAAAACATGCATAATTCTATGCCAAAGATTTCTCCCAAATTTTATGAATTTTTTTTTTGCTTTTTTAGTCTGAACTCTGTGTCATCCTCCATTCTGCAGTAGTCTGACTCTGACTGCATGTATTCATTTCAGGGCAAGTAATGGAATTTATCACGTGATTTTCTATCACTTTTGTTCACAGTCACATGTTCCACTTAGCAAATGGGTGCCATACACGTATGCTACCAGAATCTTTGTAATATTATAATTTTTTGGTTAGTAATGATCACCTGTGATTGAGGTAAGAAAATGAGATGGGAAACATTTTACATTGGATTGGTTCAAATCCAACAATAAATTTCATATGTTTTCCTACCTTTTTTATTTGGTATGGGTACTAATAGTCATGAATGAGTCCAATTTAATTGATCTATGTTTTTTGTTTTCTTTTTGCAGCAAATCATTGTCTTTACAGGATTAAAAAAGGGTAGGAAGTCCCAATATCAAAGAGTTCTATTCTCATATTAAGCTTATGTAAAGCACTTGCTAGCAATAGGCTTATATCCAGGGATGTAGTTAGAATTTTGAGTGAGGAGAAGTCAAAGTATTAAAAATAAAAAAATAATTATGAACATCCAAATAAGTGTCCACTTAGTTATAGCACTATGAGTTAAGAACGTAGGCAGGCGTGACAATTTTATTATGTTAAGTTTGAGTGACATTCTTATTTTATCATGCAATTGTAATTGTAAGTTTCTTTGTCTTTGTTTATTGACTTTTTATCTTTATTTTTGTCTCTTAACTCTTTATCTATGTTTTTAATAAAAATATTTTAAACTAAAAAGACAAAACTTTCTGCGTTTCTTGACTCTTTATTTTAATCTTTGTCTTTGAAAAAAGATATTCTATCCTAAAAGACAAAACTCAATCAATAATATTAAATCTTCAACCACACACTCTACTCATCCAAGACCAAGCCATGCAGCACTGCCCTATTATTTCTCAAAAAAGTTTTCTTTCAAAGTACAATCATAATGAGAAGAAAAAGAAACCCTATTATTTCTCAAAAAGGATAATGGGGATTGGGTCTCAATCCTCTAATCCAACCAGGACTGAAAAATTATAAAATATCATCAGGCAAACTTATCCTTTGTGAAAATTAACTTTGATTTTGCTTGGAGACCAAGTGAAGCTTATTCATCTGCAATTTGCCGAAACCATAGAGAATGAGTAATCTGTGTGTGCACAAAATTGATAAATGAAGCTAAACCTTTAATGGCTGAAGCAAATGCAGCACTCCAAGGAGTTTCTTGGGGAGTTGGACTTGACAAAGATATTAATTGAAGGAAGATGCACTTGGAGTCATACATCCAATTCCAATCCAAGCCCCTGAATGATCGATTGATATTGTAGAATGAATTGGGAAGGTTCCTCCGTTCTTCTGTGTCAATGATCTTAATTTACTGACCATTTAAAAATAAAAAAAGGATGGAATTGTAGTTTTTTTAAATGGTCAGTAAATTAAGATAATTGCCTTTAATGAATTATGAGAAAATTTTTGACCACAAACTTTTTATTACCACAACTGTGATGTAGTAGATTGTGAGTAGTGGAAATGAAATGGTGGATTCATGTAAAAATGATAAATAATTATTTACAGTTTGTTACATCAAAGTTATGACAAAATTGTGGCAAAAAATTACGTAACTAAAATCACCAATGAATTATTGGCCTATGCCGTCAAAGTAAGGAAGAGAATAAAACGTAGTCATACAAATAAATGGTTTTTACTTTTTTGTAGAAAAAATTGGAAGAAGCTCATAGCAATGCAGGTTGTGCTCCAATAGCTTAAAAAAGGTGCTTATTGTGTGACACAAATCTTGTCACCAAAAAATAAGTTGTGTAGTTGGAGAACAAACAAACACAAAAAAGGCTAGGTGCTTATCCATATCACAAGTTTGGTAAAAAAAAAAAGCAAATGGAGGTGTGGGAGAACCAACTATGGTCATCTATAGTAAAGAAAACAAGGTATTCAGAATTCAAGGGCACTGAGAGATTTCATTTTCCTACCATTCCTTAAGTCATTTGTCATTACTCATTATTATTATTATTTATTTATTTATTTTTTGCATGATTGTCATTACTCATTATTATTATTATTTTTTTTGATAAGCATTACTCATTATTAGAGTAGGGTCAGCTGTCTACCCAAATGATCTAACTATAGATATGATTAATGTTATCTTGTAGCTAAAACTAGACCTATCATTCTGTGGAAAGCCCAACAGGGATGGGCTTGACTTGAGGGCACTTTTCAACCAACGCAAGTTTTGTTTGTATGTTTGTTTTGTTTGAATTATTATATGGCATTTTAGGATAAGCATTTCATGGAATAAATTTTGCATTCTGAATACCCATTATTAGAGTAGGGTCAGCTGTCTACCCAAATAATCTAACTATAGATATGATTAATGGTATCTTTTTTTTTTTTTTTTTGAGAAATGAAACTTACTGATATATTGATCAAGAAAAAGGAAAGTCACCCAATACAAAAGACATTAAATCTGATGGAACACAATCCGACCAGATTTGAGAGGTTAAAGAATTTCTCGCTCGTTGGGCTAAGGCGTGTGCTACCGCATTGCCTTGCCTACCTACATGAGCGAAAGAAATACTCAAAAAAGAGTTTGATTGTGATAAAATATCCTTGATGATATGCCCTCCCCAAGATTTTTCCATACCCGATCCCCTTAATGAATTAACCACAGATTCAAAATCACCCTTACAAACAAACTGTGCATAGCCCAATTCTGCAGTAAATTTGACAGCTCGTCGGGCAGTGAGAAGCTCAAGGATTTCCACTGATGGAGGTTTAACTAACTGTTCAGATAGGGCCGCTAACACCTAACCTTCGCTGTCATGAATTACCACTCCAATTCCTGCATTATCTGACTCTCTAAACATTGCACCGTCGTAGTTTGTCTTGACAGAACCTGCTGTAGGAGGTAGCCATCTGCAAAGGATAGAGCTGTAACAATGGGGACGGGGTCTATCCAGGCTCCTGAATTCGCTGAGGTAATTTTTTGCAAAGCCGGCGATGTTTTGAAGGGGCAATGGGTTATCTTTGAGACGAAATTTATTTCTTTGATACCAGATTGACCAAGCCGTAGCAGCAAATAGAGGTACCAAAGTCGGTTTGCTGCGGATTTTTTGAAAAACATCTGAGAAAGATTCAGAGGCCGTTGAGCTCCGGTCCACCCATTCAAAATCAAAGTCCCATACCACTTTGATGCAACTACAGCTCCAGATAGCATGCACAACCAACTCCGAATCACTAGAGTAATGAGGACAGCCCGATTCTTGAAGAATTTTTCGCTTCAGTAAATTTTCTTTTGTGGGCAGCGAATTTGTGCATGCCTTCCAGAGAAAATGCTTGATTTTTCCGGGAACCTTCAGCTTCTAGATGCTTTTCTAGAAACTCTTCTGAGAGTCTATGACTTGTGGACTGATCGAGTCAAGCTTGCAAAGGAGTTTATAGCCTGACTTCACAGAATAGCATCCCGATTTTTTAGGTCTCCAAACTACAGAGTCAGGTTGTGGGATTGAGCTCAAAGGTAGAGATTTGATAAGATAAGCTTCAGGTGCATAAAAGCACAAATCGATTAGATTAGTATTCCACCAACCTGTTACAGAGTTTATCAGCGCATCCACAGTGGATTCCGGAGCAAGATGACTTACTGGAGAGGAGATTCGGCCTTCAGGACTTGGAAGCCAAGCGTCTCTATAAATCCGGACCGAATCACCACACCCAATTCTCCAAATGGATCCCTTTTCGATTAAATCCTTAGACCACAATATACTCTTCCAAGCGAAAGAACCCATAGACGATTTAGCATAAAAAGTAGAGCAATTTGGAAAATACTTCGCTTTAAACACTCTATAAAATAGAGACTCCTTATCATGAATCAACCTCCACACCTGTTTTGCCAACATGGCTTTATTAAATTTGCAAAGATCTTTAAAGCCCAATCCTCCCTCACTCTTAGGTTGACATAAGACCTCCCATTTTGCCCAATGAATTTTTCTCCTGTCAACCCTTTGACCCCACCAAAATTTTCGAATGAGCATCTCAATGTCTTGACAAAGACCAATAGGCAACCGAAAACAACTCATTGCAAACGTAGGAATGGCTTGAACAACCGCCTTCAAGAGAACTTCTTTTCCTGCTTGCGACAATAATTTCTCTTTCCACCCTTGAAGCTTGTCCCAAACTCTATCTTTTATGAAATTTAAGCTCGCCTTTTTTTTCCTTCCAACCACTGTTGGTAAACCCAAATATCTTTCATACTCTTTTATTTCGGCCACCCCAAGCAAGTTTTTCATTTCATCTTTAGAAACATTTGAGGTGTTGTTGCTGAAAAATAAAGTAGTTTTGTCCAAGTTAATTTTTTGACCCGATGCTCGTTCATATTTTCCCAATATCTCTTGAATTTTTTCCACATCCCCTACTCTTGCTCGGAAAAACAATAGGCTATCATCTACAAAAAAGAGGTGAGAGATTTTTGGGCCCTTTCTACAAAGAGAGACACCCTCAATATGCTTATTGACCACTGCATGCTCAATTAACCCATTCAGACCTTCAGAACATATCAGAAACAGATAAGGTGAAAGAGGATCACCTTGACGTATGCCTCGTGTGGGCACAAAATGACCTTTTGATTCACCATTGGCTAAGATTGAATACCTTGTAGCTAAAACTAGACCTATCAATCTATGGAAAGTCCCACAGGGATGGGCTTGACTTGAGGGCCTATTTGTTTGTTTGAATTATTATATGGCATTTTAAGATAAGCCACCATACATAATTTACATGTATAGGAAGCCACCATGATCCATGAGTAATGAGAGTTTGCTTCATGCCTAAAACCAAATTATAATAGACAAGTGCTCCGAGGAAGTATTAGAGTAAAAGCTTTTATGATATTTAAGAAAATTTTAGGTTCCTTTAATGTACAATTTGTTATTGCATTTTCCCAAGAATGCTTTTGATACTTATAAAATGATAATAGTAGTAGTAATAAATCTCATAACCCATTTGACTTAGGTGGTCCAAACCAATTATAAATTCATATACTTGTAAAACAAGCAAACTAATGTTGAGTTAGTCTATGAGTAGTCTAGGATTAACCTACTATTATCTAGTATATATTATATAAACTTTATACTGTTTCCTCAAAAAAAGAAAAAAAAAAAAAAAAAAAAACTTATGTTGTTTTTTCATTGTAAGTTTGTAACTCAAGTGCTTAATAGACAACATGTAGCCGTAAACCACGTTAAAATCTTACTTCCACTTTTTTCCTGTTCTCTTTTAATCACTCAACAACTCCAACAAGGTGGCATACTTTTTCCCCTTTCCCTTTTTTCAAATTTTGAAGAACTGTAACTTATTAAAATGATGGCTACTATTGTATATTAGAAAATTTGAAAAGAAAAAAAGAAAAAAAAAAGGGAAAGAAATATAAATTACTAATGTCGAAAGCCATATAGTAGGGAAAACAATCCCTTTTTGAAGACATAAACCATAACTCCAGGAGTCACTACTAGTATGAATGGAAAATCATATACTTGCAAGAATACTAATGAGCTTTGTAGAATTGTTGCCCGGTAAGAGTAAGCCCAAATGGTTTTCTTGTTGTGAAGCACTTGAAGTTTTGGGCATTTCTCAAACAAATTCATTTTGTGAAAACAATGGCTTCTAGAGTGGGGCTAAATCTGTCTAAATCGAACATTACGAGTTGTGAGTTGTGAGCCCAAATCATGTGTAAAAGCGAGACCCACTCATAAGCCTAATTTATGAAGCAAGAGAAGACGCAAGCCATTAATTATTAATCCAATCCATGATAGTAAGAAAAATTTTCATGTTGTAAAGCCTCATATTGTGAAATGAAGTTAATGGGTTATAAAGCCCACATCATTAAGAAAATCTATGGGTTAGAGGCCCAATCCATGAATTGCTCTAGTTGGGCTCTACAATAGACCCATTACACTGTAGAGAATTTGGGCAACCGGGTTGTCAAATACTTTTTTTTTGTTGAGAAGTGTGGTCAAATACTTTTAAATAAGTAATTTTTGGGCTTTGGACAGGGTGGGTCCAACACCCATATTCAATGACATATATATTTTAGAATCATACAGATGACATTATTTTTATTTATTTATTTAGAGTCATAGAATATGACATTGTATTTGAGTTGGCATGGATTGGTAAATGGGAATGTGCCATGTGGCCATACAGCAAAACGTGCAATAAACTTGATTTTTTTTTTTTTTTTTTTGAGAAACTATAAACTTGAATTTTGATTAGAGTAGCATGTACATTGAAATTACTGTACGGGTGAAATTAAAAATCAGGGGCACCGCACGAGTAGGTGAATGTCCCATGAATTGAACTAATTTGTCTACTTTTTTTCATAGTTCAATTTAGACCGGTTTTATAAATTGAAAATTTTACAGTTCAGTCTCTGTTCCTATAAATAATCAACTAAACCAAACCAAACCAAACCAAAACTGACTGATATATATTAGTAGTGGTAAATTAGATAGTAGCTTAGTAGTATATGCATGTTTTGAAATGTTTGTGTCTAGGGGCAGAACCATATTATTCAAGTTTAGGGGGGTTGAAGAATAGACCAAAAAAAGTTACGTTTGAGGAATTTTCAAATTTTATCATCTTAATTAACATTACAATCCAATATTTGAATTTTTGAAATTTTTTTTAAGGATTTTCAAATTTTGGGACATCAACACTAGATACTGGCAACACTACATCATCAATATAACCTTTTGAATGCTTTGTTTTTAAAAAAAGTATCAAAAGAAAATATTTTAGTTTCCTGTTAAAATAAAAGTCATACTAATTATAGGGGTTTATAGGAATTTATTTTGCATCTAGCTAGATTCAAATATAGTTTCCTGAATTGATTCAAATATATATTCAAAAGAAAATAGATTTATGTTCTATTTTGTTTTTAATTTTAGTTTATCTAGAGGTTATTCTTATTATTTTTGGGATAATTGGGTTTGTTTTTATTAGAGGATATATATATATATATATATATTTATTCATGGGGCAATTGGCAAAGGGATGAACCAGCAAATACCCTGTTTTTTTTGGGTCTATTGGGTCAATTTGTAAATATTTCTGGAGGAGGGTGGCCAAAAGTATATATTTTGGGGGTACGTTTGAATTTTTTTGGGAATACATATATACTAATCATAATTTTTGAAAAATCTATTTGCCTTGAGCCTTCGTAGGTACTCTTTTTATTTTTATTTTTATTTTCCTACTACTAAAACAATTCAATATTGTTGAAAGTGGATAATTATGTCAATATTGTTAAAAGTAAAAAACCCATATGCTTACATATTTACTGTTAAGAGATATCACAATCTATTATAAAAATGCGTAAGTAAGTAAACGAGCCGAGCTAAGCTGAATATTGTTTATTTAATTTTATTTCAAATATGAATTGAGCTCAAATTCATTATTAAATAAGATTACGTACATATTTAAATTTAGTTCATTTTCTTGCCAAATAAGCTCAAACTTGTTTACAAGTACTTATTTGATTTTTTTTTTCATATATAGTAAAACCATAACTAAAATTTGTTAACCTTTCATAAATTTATTCTAATAATTAATAATAACTAAATTATAGTTGAAATTATATTATTTTAGTAAATTAGATAGAATGATTTTTAGTTATGAACTTATAAACATTCGATTCACCAACCTTACATTAAAAATTGTATACAATATTTACTACAAATAGATTTTTTATATTATTAATAAACTACATAGTTGGATTCGATGTAACTGCATTTTAATGTCAGAGAGAAAATTTAAGAAAATTAAAAAGGTAAAAAGTTTTTATTTATTTATTTAATTATTTTTTTAATATCAAAGGATTGAGATTAATAATGAAAATTTTAACATTCATTGTCAACCCTAAATTTATAATTGCAGGATGCACGGAATCTCAATCCCCTAAACACTTCTCATTCTTTTCTAAAAAGCATACTCCTTTTTATTTGCAATCACATCATGAGCTTATTTTAGACAGAAGTAATATCTCCTTCACAATGCCATTTATAGCAATCACTCCAATGTTCAAGGTCTTTGTATCTAGGCCAGGTGAGTTGAGTCAAATTGTAGTAATATTTCTAACTAGTTAACAAAAAAAAAAAGTTTTTATATCTAGGATGGGTTTTTTTTTGGAAGCAACAACGTAGCGTTAATTGGCTTCATACGTTAATCATGGACATTCTTCCTATAAAGTTGATGTAAGAATGAATAAATAGGGATTTCATGTTTGGCCATGATTAGCTGTGTGGGATTTGACTTGGTTAAACATGCAATTGAGATCTCTCAAAGATATAAAGTTATGAAATGGAACAGTGAGGTAGATAAGAGAATGTTGAAGTATTTTTAAGGTTCATGTCCTAATTTGTAGGAATAAAATGAATGTTAACGTTCATATCCTAATTTATAGGAACATAATTAAACGTTAAGAATTTTGGTGGGTTTTTAAATAACCTATTTTAGCTTTCTTAATTTTGGTAGTCTTTAAATAACCTAGCTAAGCTCTCATAAAAATATGATAACTAAACAAAAAGAAAAATTCTAGGATCAAATAAAATGACACAATCTGTATCACAACTATTCACGTAATAAATTGTGAATGATAGAAAAAAATTAGTAAATTTATATAAAAGTGACAGATAATTAGTCAACATATTAAATAGTTATACTAAAAATTGTGACAACTTATAAGGTTGTATAACTACTCACACAAAATCCAAAAAGCCTACTCTAATCTAAACATTATTCACTCTCATCTCAACCATTTATTTTATTTTTTTATATTTTTGTTGAAAAGAAAAGCTTTATTGATTCAACAAGCAGTACAGAAGTACCCAAAGGAGTAGCTTCCATTAATTAGATATTTATTGTATTACTTATTTGCTTCATCTCATTCTTAAATATACTAGATAAAACTGTCTAACCCATCATCATGGCGGAGACCAAAAGCTCTCCTAAGAAACATGTGGCTGTATTGGCATTCCCATTCGGCAGTCACCCTTTGTCCCTCTTGGCTCTGGTTCGCAAATTAGCACAAGATGCCCCAAACGTTGAGTTCTCATTCTTAAACACACCAAAGTCCAACCATTCACTCTTCTCCACAGCAAGGCCTGACGAGATTTTGCCTAACATAAAAGCCTATGATGTTGCAGATGGAGTGCCGAAGGGCCATGTTCTTTCCCCAAATCCAATTGAGGGTGTAGAACTTTTCATTAAGGTCTCGCCAGAAAACTTTAGAAGAGGCTTAGAAATGGCAGAGGCAGAGAATGGTATGAAAATCTCTTGCTTGCTCACCGATGCATTCTTGTCATTTTCTCTGGAGGTTGCTGAGGATTTGCATGTTCCATGGATCCCAGTTTGGTCTCCTTTTCCATATTCTCTCTCAGCTCACGTTTATATTGACCTTATCCGCCAACGTTTTGTCAACAATGAAGTTGAAGATACAACCTTGGAATGCATTCCAGGATTGTCTCAAATGCGTGTTTCGGACTTACCTATGGAAGGGATCTTAGGAGACATAGAAGGGTCACTTTTCTCACGCATGCTGAGTGAAGTTGGATCGGTTTTGCCACGAGCTAGTGCTGTGGTGTTGAACTCTTATGAAGAACTAAACCCTCCTCTTCTCAATGATGATCTCAAAACAAACTTTCGTAGTGTTCTTAACGTGGGTTTTCACACACTATTGAATCCATCACAGTTTGGTTCGGATGTATCAGGGTGCATATCTTGGTTAGACAAGCAAAAGGAAAGGTCAGTAGTGTATGTAAGCTTTGGAACTGTGTCTTCGCCACCACATAATGAGTTAATAGCATTAGCAGAGGCACTGGAAGAGAGTGGACTTCCATTTCTTTGGTCTCTCAAGGATTACATAAAGGACCTCTTGCCCAAAGCATTTGTTGAGAAGACTAGAATGCAAGGGAAAATAGTGCCGTGGACACCCCAGAGCCAAGTACTTGCTCATGGTTCAATAGCTGTGTTTGTGACTCACTGTGGTAGCAACTCTGTGGTCGAGAGTATTGCATATGGTGTGCCAATGATTGGAAGGCCATGCTTTGGTGATCATCGCATGATTGGAAGAATGGTAGAGGATGTATGGGGGATTGGTGTCAAAGTTGAGGGAGGAATACTCACCAAGAATGGATTGCTCAAGAGTTTGGATTTCATTTTGGGACATGGAAAAGGGAAGGAGATGAGAGATAAAGCCCAAGCCCTCAAAAAAACTGTACAATGTGCTGCTAGCCCAAACGGCCCTGCTGCAAAAGATTTGAGTCATTTGGTGGAGCTACTATCTGAGTCTTAAACTGTAGCACTTGTTGGTTCCTACCACTTAATGTGGCTTGGTTTTGACAATTAAGCTAACTAGCTGCAAATCCGTGAGAATATTATTACTGGTCATTTGTAGTTAAACTTATTTAAAAATAAAAATTTTATAATAAAAGTTCATTAATGATCATTTTGTGAATTGCCAAAAGAAAATTCTTACCATATAAGTTAATAGACTTACATTACCCAAAAAAAAAAAAAAAAAAACTCAAAGTATAATAGAACTTATCAAATTATTCAGACAAAATTTAGTCAAGAAATCATTTGAATCAGCCATTAAATATATAGTATACCCTAGAAACTTCATAATTAAATACAGTGTAGAGTAAACATGGATTTTACAAAAAATTCAAATTGACATGATAAAAATAATAATGATAAAAAAAAGTAGAAAAATGAAAAGAAGACAAATCATGGTGTAAATTTTTGTGCTGTTGAATATTACTGTCGTACTTGTGGACTATATATATATATATATATATATATATATATATGAGTAAGAATGTAACTATTATATGAATGATTATTGTGATTTATTGATAATAATTAATAAAAAAATTAAAACCTAAAACATTTTTTTTCCTGATATAATGGAGGGGGCAATTGATTGTCATTTAATTTAATTAGAACAATAAAAAATATAGTCATATATTCATACATTTGTATTATTTTTTTTTTTATACAATATAGAAATTTCACTCTATCTTAATCTAAGTATATATGTGTGTGAATTTTCCTCTTGGAGACTTGAACCCTGACCCTTACCCCTACACTCCACAAACACTTATACTTATGGAGTGACCATTGCACTAAGAATGTGCAGTGGCCATACATTTATATTATTAACCAAGCAAACAAAGAGTCATTTTTATAATGTTTGATGACTTCTATAATATCCAATGAACCATTTTAGAAAAGACTTTGATTATTATTATTATTATTGTTATTATTATTATTAGAGTAAAAAAATATTTAGATATTTTATTCAAATATGATGTGGATAATGAAAATAAATATGCTACTATAAATTTTGCAAAAGAGTAGTAAGCCTAGATAATTACAAAAAGACACCTGAATTGTTGGAAACAATGCACCAAGAATGGGAAGAAATTAAATTGAGCATTAACAATATTTTCTGTACAAAACATTTTCCCTATTTCACATAAGGTATTTGAGAGAACTTAGCGAAGGCAAAACATATTCTAAACCTAAGTTTCTATAACGCATTGGTTTCCAAAACCCAAGTTTCAAAAAAGCTAATATGCAAATTGATTTTTTTTTCCTCCTCTCCACTTCTAAGTTATAATAAACTAAAGGAAATATACTGAATTTCTTCCTATTCCCTTAGACATTCTAAGAAACTGAATGGGGCACACACATATTCAAAACTGCTACCACACAAAACCATACAGCAAATGAGTAGAACCATGCAACAACAAAGATCATCCTCATCAACGTAGTTCCTTTCAATTATACTTGTTTATAAGTAGTCTCCTACATAAGTATTGCAAATACTGTATCAACAAAATTATTTGATGACTTTCGCTAATGAGTCTAACCAACGTAAATTTTTTGGGTACAATAGAAGTTTGAATTCTCAAATTATATAATGAAAATTTGATTTTCTCTACAATTAATATCTTCTTAAGAATTGGGCAGAAATTGTATGGTCTTACAATGTACAACCATTCATTCGATATTTCCTTTTTTAGAGGACAACAGTACAGAATATAAAAAATAGCACTTGAAGTTTTTGAAGGGCACCCATTTACAAATATCTCATGTAGAGGTCAAAGTTCAAATACCCACATAACAAAACCTTAAAATTTCAAATATTACATGGTGCAACAAGAGATCACAGCCACAAAATCACAACAAAAAGCACAATTTTGAAACAAACCCACATACACATACCTTATAAATAAACCTAATTCTAAAAACCCACATGAGATAACCTCACAAAACCACCCAAAAAGCACCAAAGAGACCAAGAAGAAAAAGTTTACCTTTGTAGGTCACAACTTAAAAACCTCAAAACCATAGATCACCATAAAATAAAAGCTAAGCCTCAGTGAGAGATAGAGTGTATAAAATTGAAATGAAAGTAGGGTATTATTGGCTAGTTGGTGTAATGTGATTGGACATGAACGTATCTAGCTAATGCAAAATCATGGGACCATCCACTTGAAGCATTAGGCAATTGACTAAATGGCCCAGTGGAAGAATCACCCTTGTTCCACATGAATGGTTCACAAAACAACACAAAGATTGGCAGGCTAATTAGAGATGATCGAGTAGCAGCAATTTGACATTTGAAGTCAGAATGTAACTTTCCGAGGACATTTAGAATACAAGAGACTTTTTAAATAAACCAAGCCAAACAACATTTTGAAAAGAGACTATACTTGGATAATCCATCTTTAAAAAAAAAAAAAAAAAAAATTAAAAGCTAATTCATTAATTAATTCGTAAGTCCTATTTTTCTTAATAGAAATTTCAAACACCAACTAATGTTATCATGATCACCGACAATATCATCTAGCTTGCTACAACAACAGAAGCCTAAAGTAATAATTAATGAAGGATACATATTCATGTGAGCAAAAGCCTAAAGTAATGAGCAATGGAGGATACATATTCATGTGAAAGGGGTTGGTCAAATCTAATTGCTTATAGCTAGTTGTGATTCACTGCTATCCATATGTAGATGGGAAGAGTAGCTGATTGCATTTGTTTGCAAATTTATTTTGATGAAGAAATGGTTGAGTTTTGGATTCTCTAATGAAGCCCATCATTTAGACCATCTTGGACTACCTGAGGCATAGCAGTTCTGTCCTTTCAAGAGCTTTAACTGCAGAGCTCCTTGCAAGACTAATCTGTGAGGAATTTTATAGGGAAAGTTGCAACTGAACATGTATAAACTGGTTGGGTTCAATGAGGAGAGGAAGGGGCAAGAAAGGAGGAGATGAATAAGAGTCTCAAACATTAAAGAAGTTACATGGGAAGTTGAAAATAGTGAAGATTTTAGAGTCATGGATGTTATGGAAGCTGAAGTGGAAACTTTTAAAACACTAACAGAAAAATAATGAAAATAAAATATTTTTTAATTAATAAAAATAATGATGTGGTCATTGATTTGGCTCAACATGAGCGTAGCAACAATTAATAAGTACTACGCTTCAACTTTTATATATATTTATATATATATATATATATATATATATATATATATATATATATATAAAATATAGATTAAGCTCATAAGTAATTTGTTTTTCAAAAAAAAAAAAAAGAAAAAAAAAAAGAAAAAGAAGCTCATAAGTAATTAAAAATAATCTTATTTTTTCTCATCGGCTAACTGTAGCAACAAATTTCAAGTAATAATGATATGATGGTTATATGATACCAAATTAGAAACACTTGGACAACCAAGTTACTACAGGTCATCTTATATCTAATTCATCTTACAGTTTTATATTCTCTAGCTTCCACCACATAATATACTGGATGGATTGATAAGCTATAATCTAAGGACGTTGGTTTTTTTTTTTTTTTTTTTTTTTTTTTTTTCAGAAATCTGAGGATGTTTAAGCATAGAGAACCACAAGTTGCAATACTCATTTGACAAATCAGTTTATATATATATATATATATATATATATATATATATATATATATATATATATATAAAGAGACACACACAAGTACTGTGTTACGTTTGATTACAAAGACAGACTTTGGTTGGACCTCAAAATGCTCTATTATATTAGAAATTTTTTGCCCCTATAACAAATTAAAAATCTCCCATATTTTAAGTTAAAATAAATTTTTTTTAAACCATACTTTATACAATGATGTTAGGAATATTATAATTTTTTTTTTTTAGAGTTCCAACTTATGGCATCCCTCTTTATCATCAGACCAAGACATTAATCAGTTTTTGGTAGAGACGAGGATTGAATTTCGGATTTCTAATACAACCATCAATGATTTTATCAATTAAGCTAATTGGAACCCATATAAATATTATAAATTAATGTGTCATCAACCATAAAAAATAATTCAAACATTCATTTATTATATTTTTAAATCTACAAATTATATTAATTGTTATGTCAATTTGTATTTTATAAACCTTTTATGTAGTAAAATTTACAATAATTTTAACATTTTTTTAAATTAAAAAAAAAAATATTAATAGTGGGTCTCAGTGTAAAAATTCTTTGCATTTCGCAGAGTAGGTGAATGTCCCATGAATTCCCAAGCGTAGGTGTGCAAGCTTTCATTCAATGAGCGTTTTGCCTTTGTGGCTGGCCACCAATTTTCGTGTCTCCTTTTCAATGGCTCCACGAATATGGCTTGCTTTTTGTAGAACTTTGACCATTTTTTCGGGTTATTAATAGTGGGTCTCAGTGTAAAAATTCTTTGCATTTCGCAGAGTAGGTGAATGTCCCATGAATTCCCAAGGGTAGGTGTGCAACTCACGGCTTTCATTCAATGAGCGTTTTGCCTTTGTGGCTGGCCACCAATTTTCGTGTCTCCTTTTCAATGGCTCCACGAATACGGCTTGCTTTTTGTAGAACTTTGACCATTTTTTCGGATTTTTTTTATTATTATTTATTATTTTTTTATTTTTTAAATATTTTATTTAAATTTTATAATATTTTTTTTTAGAGAGTTTCAATCTATGACGTCTGCTCTTGATAATAGCTCTTTATTATCAGACCAAGACACTAATAAGTTTTTAGTGTAGGCGGAGATTGAATCTCAGATCTCTTATATAACCATTAAAGACTTCACTAGTTTTTATAATAATTTGACAATTAAGAGTAGATGGATTTGAATACTTAGATATTTTAGGAGATTTCAAAATATCTTTATATGTCATTGTAGTGACATTTTATACGTTTTAAGTGGAGAGAGAATTCAAATACGAGACGTACCCATTAAAAACATTAAAAAGTATCATTCGAACTAAGAGATAAACTATCTACATGTGACAAATTATCCTGATAATTTTTGGAAACTCCAAAGGTATAGCAAGTTAAAGAAAGCTTGGACAACCAAGTTACAACAAGGCTATCCATTATGAATTAATGTAAATGAATCACTAGTAAACTAGAAACAAATTGACCCAAATATGTTAACTTGTCATAATCTAACCATTAAAAAGTGGCTTGGTTTAGGGTTAACTTGTTTGTCAAACAAGTTTACCCATATTTTAAAGATAAAAACTCATTTTTTCTCTCACGATTTTGGATTTTTTTTTTTTTCTTTTTCTTTTGCAATTGTTCACTCTCAATTGGTCACTTGTTTTCTAAATTAAAAGGCGTGTTATTGGAAGAAAACACTAGAAGCCATGTGTTTGGCTTTGTGTTTTACTAAAAATCATGTTTTTGAAACGGTAAAAAGGCACGGTTTCAAAATGCAATAACAAGTAGTTCCATAGAAAACACCGGTGTAAAACCCAAACTGCGTTTCCAAATCAAAGTTTCATTTAGCTGTGAAATTCTTAAAATATTCTCTTACAATTGAATTGCCTTGTCACCATGCCTTGTTGTTGTCTATCTTCTCTTTTGTTGTCGTCTCTCCTCTCTAGCTTGTTGTTTCCTTGTCACTATCCTCACCTTTTTCTCATGACCTAAAAGTTGTGGACACAGTAAAAAATTGGAATGAAAGAAGCAAAACTTCAATATGGAGTAGCACCATAGTCAAGGGGGACTTGAAAAGAAGAGACTGAAAGATGATAAATAGAGAAAGAATAGTTAAGTCATTTTTGGGAATTTACACCCAATACAGCTATATGTTATATTAACATTATCCAAACACTTACTGTGACTTTAAAAATAAAAAACATACTTTTTTATATTTTTATCAAACACTTATTTGTGGTTTTAAAATTTGTGTTATTAAAGCCCACATTTTAAAAATGCTATTTTTTTTTTTAAAACACACTTTTAAAACAGTTTATCCAAACATACCCATTATTCTCAAAGTTTCGTTTTTTCAGAGCCCGGTGAGGGTTAATCTACCTCTGCCAATATCGTGCCTCATTATTTCCTCTCTGGTCTCACACTATTGCTTAACAACTGTTAATCTGTGATTCCTCAATCTCCCTTTACCAGGACCACCACATAACTAGAATTATTTGTTGATGCACTCAGCCATCAACCCTGACAGTTAACTTTTTACATTCAAAACACTTCTAATTTTTGAGTTTGTTTCTACTTAATTAAAAAAAAAAAAAAAACTAATTTTTTGAGCTTGTTTCTACTTAATTAAAAAAAGGATATGTACATTCCTATAAAATAAACTATAACAAGAAATTTCAATTACTAATTCATAAAATTTTTAAACATGTCAATGTTTTTAAATAAAATTGATATTGGTCATTTACTCATTTAGGTATAGTAACTCTTGTTTGCAAGTTATAAAGTTTAGTTTTTAGACAATGACTAGGTATGTAAACCCATCCATTTATTTATTCATATATTTTGAATAAGCACCATCAATTACCATTTAGTTGTGAGCTATAAAAGTTAAAAAAAAAAAAAAAAAAAAACAAATATCTTACTTTTTTGCCGTATTTAACATTTTCATCTCACAACAAATGCTGATTGCACTAGATCTAAATCTAAACATATAACGCCTGTCAGATCTTAGTTAAAAGGTTCTTTATTTATTTATTTTTTTTAATTCGTTATTTTTTCACAAATAAATGAACAAAAATTTAAAGATGAAATCTTTTAAGTTATATATATATATATATATATATATATATATATATATATTATAGAAAATCCTATAATTTAGTTGAAAAAAAAAAATCTAATCAAACTCTCCTCCCAAAAGCTTATAGGCTATCCTTACATGAACAATTATAAATTAATGGGGAAAAAATAAGACCAATCATAAAAAAGTTCAAATTAAAACCCAACTATATTAGTATATTGGTAGGCAAAGTAACATTTAAAATTTAAATAAAAAAAATAAAAAAGGCAAGTGTCTACAGATCATAATCATACAAGCAATGTACCAATCACCATCCCCACTTTTTCAACTTTTTTTTTTTTCTTCATCGAGAGCCCACAATTTATGGCTCATAACCATACGCGTGATAAAATATATAAATTTTTTTTTTTTTTTTGTGGTAAAAAAAAAATATAAACTGTAAATTGTGATTTGAGCTTTCATAAACAATTCACCGTCCCCGGCCACTTTTTATGTTTTGTCTCTCTTCATTCATGCAAAACTCTTGTATACGTGGTGGAATGTGAATCCTTTATTGGCAAGTGGGCTCCACAAGCGCGCATGAAATACCTACTCCTTCACCTATATATAGTATAAAGTTGGTTCAGTTCTTAAATAAAGTCAAAAAAATAATCAGTAATATGGTCCCTTAATCTTTGTATAGGATAGACAGGTAGTTATGAGCCATTCATTGTAACATGACACCAGCAATTGGTCATGATCTTTGTATAGGACCGGTAGTTATGAGCTTCTCTCATCTTTCCTATAAAACTGATATAAGAGAAGAGTACTGAGAAGTACTGAGCAATATCTCACGCACCCTACTCTCCTTTACTTTACTTGATTCAACAGAGTCTATCTAACCCATCATAATGTCAGTGATGATGGAAACCTCTCCGCACAAGCATGTGGCTGTGTTGGCATTCCCATTCGGCAGCCACCCCTTGTCTCTCTTGACTCTGGCTCGCAAATTAGCAAACGTTGCTCCAAGCGTACACTTCTCATTCTTGAACACACAAAAGTCCAATCATTCACTCTTCTCCACAGCAAAACCAGACATGATGATCTCCCCCAACATAAAAGCCTATGATGTGGCCGATGGAGTGCCAGAGGGCCATGTTCTTTCCTCAAATCCAATTGAGGCTGTGGAACTTTTCATTAAGGCCTCGCCAGAAAACTTCAAAAGAGGCTTAGAAGTGGCAGTGTCAGAGACTAGTAAGAAAATCTCTTGTTTGATCTCCGATGCATTCTTGACATTTGTCGTGGAGCTTGCTGAGGATTTGCATGTTCCTTGGATCCCAGTTTGGGCTCCTTTACCAGGCTCTCTTTCAGCTCACCTTTATAAAGACCACATCCGCGAACATTTTGTCAATAAGTCTGGTGCTGAACTTGAAGTTAAAGGTGCAACCTTGGAATTCATTCCAGGATTGTCACAAATGCGTGTTTCGGACTTACCTACGGAGGTGCTGTCAGAGAACATAGAAGGGTCACTTTTCTCACGCATGCTCAATCAAGTTGGATTGGTGTTACCACGAGCTACTGCTGTGGTGTTGAACTCTTATGAAGAACTAAACCCTCCTCTTCTCAATCGTGATCTCAAATTGAAGTTTCGAAAGGTGCTTAATGTGGGTTTTTACACAGCATCGCTGCCATCACAGTCGGGTTTGGATTTAACGGGGTGCATGGCATGGTTAGATGAGCAAAAGGAAAGGTCGGTCGCGTATATAAGCTTTGGAACTGTGGCTACACCACCGCATAATGAGTTAATAGCACTAGCGGAGGCACTAGAAGTGAGTGGAATTCCATTTCTTTGGTCTCTCAAGGATAACATAAAAGATCTGTTGCCCAAAGAGTTTGTTGAGAGAATTGGGATACAAGGGAAAATAGTGGCATGGACACCTCAGACCCAAGTACTAGCGCATACTTCAATAGCTGTGTTTGTGACACAATGTGGTAGCAACTCTGTGGCCGAAAGTATTGCAAATGGTGTGCCACTGATTTGCAGACCGTTCTTTGCTGACCATCACATGACTGGAAGAATGGTAGAGGAAGTGTGGGAGATTGGTGTTAAAGTTGAGGATGGAATTCTCACTAAGAGTGGATTGCTCAATAGCTTGGAACTCATTTTGGGACATGAAAAAGGGAAGGTGATGAGAGATAAGGCCGAAGCCCTCAAACATACTGTACAAGTCGCTGCTAGCCCGAATGGCACTGCTGCAAAAGATTTTAGTCATTTGGTGGAGCTATTATCGATGTCCTAGACTGTAGAACTTGTTAGAAGTGGTAAATAAAAGGTGCCTCTTGATATATTATTACAATTTATGTTTTTTGTTTTTCCATAACTGTTTGTGTCTTTTGCCATTTCATAACATTTGTATCTTTGAGTTTTCCATATATTAGAATTTTCTGTTGTGAAACAAAGAGTTATAACAATAATAGTAGTTCACCCTATAAAAGAGGATAGATGTATGATGTGAAAGTGCACGAGAGAAAAAGTTGTAGTGAGCTCTCAAAGCATAAACTTAGGGGGTGTTAGTACATGTTTTCAAACAATAATTTTCAGTTTTTAAACAACATTACACGCATTTTCACATACTTTTTTACTCACACGTATTTCCCAAAAAACTAAAAACTGTTGTTTAAATGCATCTACCAAACACCCCCTTAATCTCTTTGTTTGTTAGTTTGAAGTACTTTAATAAAATTTTCACTCCTCTCTTTCTTGTAAGTACTTTGTAAATTTTAGTCAAGGCTTTGTAAAGCCAACAAAGTGGTATCATAGCCAAGTTCTTAGAGCCTAGAGTCTTTGTCTACACCATTAGTGAAGATGTCTTCTAACACTATGCAACCACAAGTTCCTAAATTGACAAAAGAAAATTATGAGAGTTGCCAGATTCAAACGAAAGTGTTGTTTGGATCACAAGAAGCCACCTACAACGCAGAGTCAACTTTTGAGAAAATTGCCAAAATAGAGTCGAGTAAAGAAGCATGGTAGATTCTTGGCATTTTCTTCAAGGGTGTTGCTCATGTGAAAAGAGTTCGTTTGCAAACACTTCATGCCGAGTTTGAAGTTGCTCACATGAAAGATGGTGACTATTTCTAATTATTTTTCATGATTACTTGTAAATGTTAATCGTTTCAAAAGTAATGGAGAGAGTCTTGAAGATGTTCATGTGGTGGAGAAAATATTAAGATCTCTTGCAAATAAATTTAAGCATGTTGTGTGGCTATTGAAGAGTCCAAAGATTTGGAGACTCCCTCAATTAAGGAATTAATGGGATCTCTTCAAGTGCAAGAGCAATGTATGGAAAAAAAAAAAAAATCTAGCTCTACTGTCATTGAGCAAGCATTAGAATCAAAATTGACTCTAAGAGAGGAGAAGCATGATGGCTTCCGTGGAGGATATACTAATAGCAACCATGGCAAAGGCCGTGGAAGAGGAACATTCAGAGGCAGATTTGCTTGTGGATGTGGAGGTAATAAAAATGTCCAATGTTTCAATTGCAACAAATTTGGACATTATGCATCAGATTGCTGGTACAATAAATCTAAGAAGCACAATGAACAATCTAATCTTGTTGAGGCATCCAATGTTAAAAAAGAAGAATGTAAACTTCTTTTTGCACAAGAAGAGGCAAATAATTCTCAAGAGGTGTGGTATCTTGATTCTAGAACTAGCAACCACATGAGTGGAAAAGAAAAAGGAGCTCTTTGTTGAGTTTGTTGAAGGTGTTTAAGGCGATGTCTGTTTGGTAGACTCATCCAAATTTGCTTATAAAAGGTAACGGAAAAAATTAGAATATGTCAAATGAATCGTGTTTTGCAATTCATCTCCAATGTGTACTATGTGCCCAACATGAAAAGCAGTGTTCTTAGTATTTGGCAACTCCTAGAAAATGGGTATATTATACACATGGAGAAACTCTCTCTTGTTTTGAAGGATACTGAAGGAAGGCTTGTTGCAAAAATTCAAATAGGTCATAATCGTATGTTTCCACTCCATCTTAACTCAACAATGGAGAAATGTTTCCATGGGCTTGTAAAAAATGAGTCATGGAAGTGGCATCTTTACCTTGGGCATCTTAATTTCAGTGGCCTTAAACTATTATCCACATCAAGCATGGTGCATGGATTACCTAGTATTGCAAAGCCAGAATATGTATGTGAGGTATGAACTTTTAGCAAGCAACAAAGAAGTCCTTTTCCAAGTGGGAGATCAAGGAGAGCACCTAAACCATTAGAGCTAGTGCACAAGGATATTTGTGGTCCATTTGATCCAGTTTCTATTGGAAGTAACAAATATTTCATCTCCTTTATTGATGATTTCAGTAGAAAATTATGAATTTATTTTATCAAAGAAAAATCTGTAGCTTTCACTATATTAAAAAATTTCAAGGTTCATGTTGAAGTGGAAAGTGGTTATAAGATCAAAATATTTAGATTTAACAGAGGTGGTGAGTACACCTCAAATGAATTTCGAGATTATTGCAGAAAAAATAGAATCAAGCAATAGTTTACAACTGCATACACACCACAGCAAAATGGCATTGTAGAGAGGAAAAATTGGACTATCCTTGATACGACAAGGACCATGCTTAAAGAAAAATGTTTGTCAAAGAATTTTTGGGCAGAAGCAGTGGCATGTATAGCCTATTTACTCAATTGATGCCCTTCAAAAAGTGTCGAGAATATGACATCACAAGAGGCGTGGAGTGACTACAAACCAAGTATGTTACACTTAAAGTTTTTTGGGTGTATTGCATATGCTCAAGTGCCTGAGACTAAGAGAAAGAAGTTGGATGATCATGGGAAGAAGTGCATCTTCATTGGGTATAGTAAGGAGTCGAAAGCTTACAAACTCTACAATCCACTTACCAACAGAGTAGTGGTGAGTAGAGATGTCGTTTTCAGTGAAGATGAGTCATGAAGATGGAATGATGACATCACAAGTAAAGATAAGCCACTTGAGTTAGAATGGCAAGAAGAATATGTGAATTATGATGGTTTAGAGAGACTTTCCTCAACATCGCACCGCTATGCATCATCAACAGGCACTTCATTAATCTAAAGCCTAGGTAGCATTTTTCCATCACCGATCAAAATAAGAAACCTAGAAGATATCTATGCACAAATTGAAGAGAATTGTATGTGTACCATGAGCCTTTTACTTTGAAAAAAGTTGTGAAAGAGAATTGTTGGAGGAGTGCCATGCAAGAAGAAATTTATGCCATTGAGAAAAACAATACATGAGAATTTACTACACTTCCTCCAGGTCAAAGAACCATTGGTGTGAAATAGGTGTATGAGATTAAGCACACAACTGATGGGAGGATTGAGCGCTATAAGGCAAGACTTGTAGCTAAAGGTCACAAGCAAAAGTATGGGGTAAACTATGAATAAGTCTTTGCTCCAGTAGCAAGACTTGACACGGTGAGGATGTTGATTTCTCTTGCAGCACATCATAGTTGGAAAATATACCAACTAGATGTCAAATCGGCATTCTTAAATGGCATACTTAAAGAAGAGGTGTATCTAGAGTAACCTGAAAGTTTTGTGGTTGAAGGAGAAGAAGAAAAGGTGTATCTTTTAAAGAAAGCTTTATATGGGTTAAAGTAAGCTCCTTGAGCTTGGAATTCTCGTATTGACAGTTATTTTCAAGGAAGTGGTTTTTTCAAGTGTCCTTATGAGCATGCAGTCTACATCAAGAAGAATGCCCATGGTGAAATTCTTATAGCTTGTCTTTATGTTGATGATTTGTTATTCACAAGAAACAGCCAGTAAATGTTTAATGAGTTTAAACAAGCTATGTTTAAGGAGTTCGAGATGACTGACTCTAGACTTATGTCATTTTTCCTTAGGATTAAGGTACGATAGCAACTAGATGGCATTTCCATATGTTAGAAAAAATATGCAAATGAATTGCTTGACAAATTTAATATGAAAAATTGCAATGCTGTCAATAAACCTATTATAGTGGATCTAAAATTGACAAGAGAAGGAGAGGGAAAAGTATAGATCCAACTTTATTTAGGAGTTTGATTGGAAGTTTAAGGTACCTCTCAATCACAAGGCCAGACATTGTTTATAGTGTTGGTTTTATGAGCAGATATATGGAGAAACTAAAGGAATCTCACTAGCTTGCAGCAAAGAGGATCCTAAGATATATAAAAGGTATCATGGATTTCAATATTTTATATTCATATAATAATGATGTCGCACTATATGGATATTCAGATAGTGATTGGGAAGGTGATCAAGATGAAAGGAAAAGCACTACTAGATATGTTTTCTATCTTGGATTAACAGCTTTCACTAGGATGTCTAAAAGGCAGAGTATTGTAGCTTTGTCAACATGTGAACCTGAATATATGGTAGTATCCTCTTTTGTTTGTGAAGCTATATGGTTGAAGAATTTATTAAAAGAATTTGATCATCCACAAGAAGAATCCATAATTATTTATGTGGATAACAAGTTTTCCATAGAACTTTCTAAAATTCCAGTTTAACATGGAAGGAGTAAACATATTGACTTGAAGTATCATATCTTGAGAGATTATGTGAAACAAAAAGTCATGAAGCTCTAGTATTACAATACAGAAGAGTAAGGAGCAAACATTTTTACTAAAGCCTTACCGGTTGATAGATTCAGAAGACTGAGGACAATGCTTGGTGTGAAGATGCTTTTGGTTTAAAGGGGAGTGTTGGAAGTGGTAAACCAAAAGGTGCCTCTTGATATTTCATAATAGTTTGTGTCTTTTGTTTTTCTATAACTATTTGTGTCTTTTGTCATTCCAAAACGTTTGTGTCTTTGAGTTTTCCACATTCTAGAATTTTTTGTTATGAAACAAAGAGTCATGACAATAATGACAGCTCTTGTAACTTCACCCTATAAAAGGGGATAGATGTATGATGTGAAAGTGTATGATAGAAAATGTTGTAGTGAGCTCTTAAGGTAGTAGCCTAATCTATTTGTTTGTGAGTTTGAAGTACTCTAATAAAATTTTCATTCCTCTCTTTCTTGTGAGTACTTTGTTGAAATTTAAGTCTAGGCTTTGTAAAGCCAACGAAACTTGTCAGTTCTTACCACTTAATGGTGCTTGGTTTTGTCAATAAGTAATTTAGTTCATAAGTAAAAATAAGCGTATTTTTATACATTTGCTAATTATGCCAATAAATGTCAAGTAATAACGATTTGATGGTTTTATGATAACAATTAGAAACACTTGGACAACCAAGTTAATTACTATTGGTCATCTTATATCTAATTCATCTTATAGTTTTTTTTTTTTTGGCTAATAAACTGATCATATTATTAAAACAAATTAGAACCAACATCCTTCCTGCAAACATCCAAAATTTCAGCAAGAAGAATATGTGAATCATAACAAACAGTAGACCTATATACAATTGTACATTTAGCTAGATAATGAGTTGTAGTGTTAAGCTCTCTTTTAACCCAATTGAAATTACAACTAACAAATAAATTTGCTAAACTCTACAACATCACAAATAATAGATTGGATAGTTCAAGTAGTGATGGAGCAGCCTTCTTTAATAGCATCAAAACAACTTTTAGCATCACCCTCCACTTGAATTCTCTCCATATATTCTGCCTTGGCAATTTGTAATGCCCATAGAATTGAAGTTGCTTCAGCTTGCACAGGATCACATATTTCATAAACTTTAGCCCAACCTTTAATGACATCTCCAACTTCATTTTGAGCAACAAAAACTAAGGTAGTAAAATCTTTTTGGACAGCTACATCAACATTAAGTTTGACTACTCCAGCAGTAGGAGGTTTCCAAGAGATTACCTTGCCAATATATAAATCCTTAGATTGTTCTAAGGCCAGCACATACCCTTTGTCTTTGTTTCTGAGATTGCAAATATGGTTTGTGATATTAACTACCTGTTCACCATCGTGAATGATCTTATTTCAAAGGATCCAAATGGATTCCAGTACTCCTAAGGTCATTTGCAATGTACACAACTCTGCCACTTCCTCAATCTGATGAATAGAAGACATAGGCTGGATTGGAGGATCTAAGATCACCTTCACTATATCTAAATTGTTAGATACATTTAGTTTATCAGCATATATTCCCTAACATTCAAAATATATTTCCCTTGCCACAGGGAAATTGAAAAACATGTTGATATGCCAAAATGTATTGACCCATTGTGATGAATTAATTGATTAATTAGTCAAGTTTATTAATTAATCAAATTAACATGCAATATGTGTGATAGCACAAAAAAATTACCAATTAAACTAAGTATGCAACGGAAAATAAATTGACATGGTGATTTGTTTACGAATGAAGAAAACCTACACAGCAAAAACCCTACCGAGTGATTTTAAGGTCACCACTCCTGAGAATCCACTATTATCAAAACAAGCGGTTACAAGTAAAGGAATCTTAGTACCTTATACCAACCTACAGTTGAATCCTTACCCTAATACCCAATTGGACTTGTTCTGTAGTGACAATCTCTCCTTTTCAATGCACAGCTTCCAGTATGTGACTAACTAATAGATACATGGATCTCAATATGCGACTTTATCACCAACTTGAGAAGGATGTTGGTTGCAAAGTTCTTTTGTTCATCACACGATAAAGATCAAGAAGTTGCTTAGTCACAAAATGCTACGGTGTACAAACACAGCAGCTTTTTCAAGAGAAAGATGAATTAGGGCATATATCTCCGATTCACAATATGCTTGTGAAAAACTTTTTCATTAAGTTGCATCAGCTGTGACGGCCCTTAAAACAATCCTTATATATGTTTAGGGTTGTGAGAAAAGAAAGCCTAAATACATATTCACGGATTGGATTGAAATCAGCTCTAAAAAACTGAATTTCATAAACCTCGACAGATAGGGTATCTATCGAGCTAGCTGTCGAGCTTCAAGCTTCACAGCTGTTTAAACCTCGATAGATGCTAGTTGTCGAACTTTAAAATCCTACACTTTCTCACTTGTTTCTTGGACATACTTTCATAGTTTTAACACTTGAACTTGAAACCTCGTTTCTTGAAGCATTAAACACATCATTGATCTACCCAATTACAAGTAAAATGCTTTTTGTCAAAGGATTAGCCAATTACATAAAATATTGACATATGTTCCTAACATCAAATCACATATGTCCTAACAATCTCCCCATTTGGCAATCCATGACAAAACTACAACAAACAAATGAACATATGAGAGAAGTCATAAATCACTCAACTCATACTCACTTGTTGAATGTAATAAAATCTATTCTAACACAGACTCTTGAAAA
The DNA here is from genome assembly GCA_030820535.1 of Quercus parvula. Taxonomy (NCBI): domain Eukaryota; kingdom Viridiplantae; phylum Streptophyta; class Magnoliopsida; order Fagales; family Fagaceae; genus Quercus; species Quercus parvula. The sequence continues at coordinate 31,564,739 of JAUAME010000006.1, read as the reverse complement.
ACTTTGCAAGAAGAGAGTTTATGGCAAGAAGACTTTGACAAACTGTATTTCTGAAACACTTTAAACAAAATCCATCAAGGCATTTTAGTGTAAAATAGAAATATAAGATTGCATACAAAATATAAGAAATATGTGTATAAAGAAAGAAAAGAAACAACACATGGAGAGATATGTGAAATAATTGTAATAACAACCTCAGTATATATATATATCAACAAGTATAAGGTTTGCTATTACAACATAATCACAAGATCTAAGGTACATGAACAATGTATCTAAAATAAAGAGAAAAAGAAAAAGATACATAAAGGTCCTCACTACATCCCTCAAAATATGAACACTCCCCCTAACAAAAATCTCCTATACTAACCCTCCTCTTATGAGTATGACTACTCTCATATCCAAAACTACTCCCCATTTTTGTCACGAGTGCAAAGGGTAAGTGTATCAAGTAGACATCTTATCATTACTAGGTGAGCTAGCATCCCCATCCTCAGCATTATCATCGTCATCGGAGTCATCGTCATCATCTTTGGATGCCTTGAGAGAAAGAGAGGGAGACTCCATGAAACCACCAAGGCGAGCCTGCCATCTAGTAATACGGCCGACATGGGTGTTCACCAAACACAACTCATCACTGAGTGTCTTAAGTTGAGCATCCATGCGTTGAAGCTATGCCATGATCGCATCGAGAGTCACACCACTCGCAGAAGAAGAGGGAGCAGAGGTGGATGGAGCTAAAGAAGTGAAAGGAGTTGCCGTCTGTGTCTGGGGCTGCTGCAATATGAGTTATGTCTCGCTCTATCAAATGGTAGCAGCGTCTATGGCACCTATCACGAAAAAAAGAGGAGAAACGGGAAAGAGAATGGAAAAATGGCGAAGAATCTGCCTGATAACTGAAGGAAAAATGAGCTTATCACGGGTCGCCATATCCCTATAGACATCTAAGAGGGATAGGATGAAGTGAGAAAGAAAGTCAATAGAGATATCCTCTAAGAGTAATAACAAAAATCAAGCACGAGGCTCTGTAATAGAGTTATAGTGAGACAAAGGATGAAGAACGAATGTCATCACCATGTTAAGGAACCTTGGACCCTTTACAAAGCCCAAGCAAGGGGTGTTTTGACGGTCACCCTAAGATGAGGGTGTCTCACAAAAGCGAGACGAGAGTTCATTTTTAGACACTGTCCTCAGACATTCACAGCTAGGATAGTCAGGATGCGCTACCCTAGGAACATGTAGTACCTCGGAGACAATCTCTGGAGTAATTACAATGCGCGTACCTCAAATGCGAGAGAAGAAATGAGGTGCTGAAGTATCGATTCCGTGCATATTAGAGTAAAAATCCTGTATGATCACGGAGGGACAAGTGACCAGGATGTCACAACGTGACTCCTAACCCCTACTGTGAATGACAGTGGGTAGGTCAGTGTCAGAAAAGTCTGACAGAACGACGTGGTGTTTCGAATGCATGCCTCGTCTACAAAAGTTCTTCGAGAAGTCCTTCCAGGCGTTCTCATCACGGAACCAAACAGAAGATGGTGTAGGGTCAGAGGAAGAAAATGCCCCAGAATGCAGAGGGTTCTGGGACGGGGTAGATTTGCGTTTAAGTGCCATAGAAGCAAACTAAAGCAAGAATGGAGAGAGAGAGAGAGAGAGAGAGAGAGAGAGAGAGAGAGACAATAAAGAAAGTACCAACACAGAGTATATAAGAATATAAGAAAATGAAGGTACGTATGCATGAAAATGCATGAGCATATAACGTGCTAATTTAAAAACATCATGGGCTCAGCCCAATCCAAACCCACCAACACACAACAAGACAACATATAAAGCACACATCTAAAATGCATTACAATATAGTTAAAATGCTCATGAAATGCAATGTATGATGATTTGAAACTCATTTAAGTAAAATCCAACCCAAAAATTTTGCAAAAACCTTATCAATAAAGAATGGAGAGAGAGAGAGAGAGAGAGAGAGAGAGAGAGACAATAAAGAAAGTACCAACACAGAGTATATAAGAATATAAGAAAATGAAGGTACGTATGCATGAAAATGCATGAGCATATAACGTGCTAATTTAAAAACATCATGGGCTCAGCCCAATCCAAACCCACCAACACACAACAAGACAACATATAAAGCACACATCTAAAATGCATTACAATATAGTTAAAATGCTCATGAAATGCAATGTATGATGATTTGAAACTCATTTAAGTAAAATCCAACCCAAAAATTTTGCAAAAACCTTATCAATAAAGAATGGAGAGAGAGAGAGAGAGAGAGAGAGAGAGAGAGAGAGAGAGAGAGAGAGAGAGACAATAAAGAAAGTACCAACACAGAGTATATAAGAATATAAGAAAATGAAGGTACGTATGCATGAAAATGCATGAGCATATAACGTGCTAATTTAAAAACATCATGGGCTCAGCCCAATCCAAACCCACCAACACACAACAAGACAACATATAAAGCACACATCTAAAATGCATTACAATATAGTTAAAATGCTCATGAAATGCAATGTATGATGATTTGAAACTCATTTAAGTAAAATCCAACCCAAAAATTTTGCAAAAACCTTATCAATTTCGAAAAACACCAAAAAATTTCAAAAACAAAAATCCCAAAATCTAGGTCAGAATGCATGATATGTATGATTAAAGGTTAGAAAAGAGATCATACCTATGGAAAACGCAATGAAGAGACCAAAGAATGAGTAGGGAAGATGAAGAGGTTAAGTTTGAGGAGTTTTGGAGTGAGAGAAGAGAGAATCTATTGAGAGAGATTGGAGAAAAATGAGAGAAAATCGTGCAAATCCAATGTATAGAATCTCATAATTCTCAACAGATCGAGATGTGTTGAGAGGTGTCAAGCATTAAAAAGGCGCTTTTTAGCTATCGAAGAGCTGTCCAGGATCTATCGAGAGGTGTCCACAATGAAGGAATCTCGATGGATCGAGGAAGCTATCGAGAAGCTATCGAGCAAATAGATGGTTTCTCAATGGATCGAAGTAGCTATCGAGAGGTATCGAGAATGCGATAAAAAGCAACTGAAGAGTTTCGATAGATAAGCTTAGCTGTCGAGAGGCGTCAAGAAGCTGTCGAGATTGCTTAAAAACAGTTTTTCAAGAAGAGAAAAACATAGATATGAATGCAATCAAGCATGCGATACAACCAATGATCCAAACAACATTTTAAGCTCTTAAAATCATCTCTCAACAAGAAAAATGTTAAGCACATAGATCCAAAACACACACACACTAAACACTAAACACGTCTAACCAATTTTGTATTTCAAAAACAAGTTAAGACAATTTAGTGAGCATATATTAACACAAGTATTCCTTGTGATGGCCAAATTACATTGTACCTGCACATGTATCAAACTGTTATGACGATTTGAGATATGAGAATATTACTTTAACTCACACACAATCATAACTATTTGATGGGGACTATCACCTTCGAGGTACATCCTATAACTTTCACATCTCCTAGAATACACGCTTGCAATCATATATAAAGCATTTTGATTTTTTTGTTTTTTGTTTTTCTTTGCATATTTTTCTTTTAAGCAAACTATGCATGGGCATATATGAAAGAGAAACGAAATACCCAATGATGTTAAACTTTTGACATTGTACTTTAACTATGTTGAAGCATACAGATGTCATTTTATGATTGGCAGACAACAGTGGTGAGATGGTTATTTATGTCTTTCTCTTTGGATTTTCTAGTCCTTCCCATCAAAAAGAGTGATATGAGTGTTAAGTACAAGAGATTACTTAATCTTATTCATCATAAACATGAGCCACGAAGCTCACTTGCTTAGTTGTGCATAGAGATGTTTATCTAAGCTACAAAAGATACAAAATTTAGAAAACTTTGTTTCAATAGCCAAAGAGGTACACAAGTACCAATGTACACAAAACACACACTATTTTGTTTTTTCAATTTTTTTTATATGAAAAACAAAATAAAACAAGACTAAAAAATAACTAAACAAAAACATGTTAGACAAAATAAAGCAATGCATAAAACTAGACTGACTCAAAACGTGAAAGCAAAACAAACAAATAATGCACAAACAAAAACACGAAGGGAAGAGAGAAAATAAGTGACAGAATCACTTGGAGCCCTTTTCTTTCCTCACTTTGGAAGAACCTTTCCGTCTAGCAAACCCTTGATCCGGCGGTGAAGGGGAAGAATTAAAATCGTTCAAGTTTGAAAGGAACATAAGGGATTTGAAAAGATCTCCAAGAGGAACAAAAGAGGATGGAAACTGATTCTGGTTTCCCGACGCGATCATGCTGTTACTTTGTTGAGTGGCTAACCACTTATTACAATTAAGTCGAGTATGACCAGCTGCTCCACAGTGATGACAAAGATGATGCTTCTTCTGTTTAGGCTTTTGAGAGTTACTCTTCTTAGCCTTAGGGTTTTTAACTTCTTTCTTATCCTGCTTAGGAGGTGCTTTTAAGATAGATTTACCCTTGTTTATGTTCTCACAAGCTAATTCATTTTTAACATTATTGTTATTAGATTCAACATTATTAGTAGGAGGAACAAAAACAGTAGTACTAGTAGAAGCAATACTAGCAGAAAAGAAATCATACCCTAAACTAGTTCGATTGGAAGCAGATTTTTGGAGAATGAGCATCTCATCAAGCTTAGCACTTGAAGTCCTTTCCAGCTGAGCCCTGACTTGGAACAATTCTGCCTTAAACTTCTTGGTCTTTTTAGCTAAGAAATTGTTCTCAAATCTTAGTACTCCAATAGTCTAATTGACTTTATCAAACTTTGTGGAGAGCTTTTCACAATCAAGCTCCACATCACTGAGTTTCTTGGTAGCCAGCCTATAAAGTTTCTTATGCTTCTTAGAAACCTTGTACAATTTCTTATAGGCTGTATGGATATCATTTTGATCATCCATTTTCTCGAACTTAGAATCCACCAAGTCCTCTTCTTCATCCACATCTTCAACAATCCCCTTAATAGGATTGACAGTGGCTATGAAGGCATTCAGAATTCCATCATCCTCATTTTCTAAATCATCCTTAAGTTCTGTGTCACTCAATGTAGCAGCAAGTGTCTTGCTCTTCCCAATGCTCTTAAGATATATAGGGCACTCCTGTTTCATATGTCCAAAACCTTGACACTTGAAGCACTTTGGTCTTGAGGGAACAATGTATGGACCGCCATTCCTAGCATCCTTCTTCCCTTTGTCTTGGCTCTTGAACTTTGAGGAACTAGATTGCCTACGGTCCTTGTCAAAGCCCTTCCCATTGGCATTCTTCATGAACTTCTTGAGTTACCTTGTGATGTAGGACTTCATTTTAGAGTCTTTATCGTCTGAAGACTCATTAGAATCTTCAGATTAATTAGCCAAGTTTATTAATTAATCAAATTAACATGCAATATGCGTGGTAGCACAAACAAATCACCAATTAAACTAAGTATGCAGCGGAAAATAAATTGACATGGTGATTTGTTTACGAATTGGGAAAACCTACACAACAAAAACCTACACGACAAAAACCTCACCGGATGATTTTAAGGTCACCACTCCCGAGAATCCACTATTATCAAAATAAGTGGTTACAAGTAAAGGAATCCTAGTACCTTATACTAACATATAGTTGAAAATTTATCCCAATACCCAATTGGACTTGTTCTATAGTGACAATATTTCATTTTCAATGCATGCCTCTTAGTACGTGACTAATTAATAGATGCGCAGATCTTAGTACACGACTTTATCACCAACTTGAGAAGGATATTGGCTGCAAAGTTCTTCAGTTCATCATATGATGAAGATCAAGAAGTTACTTGATCACAAAACCTTACAGTGTACAAACACAGCAGCTTCTTCAAGAGAAAGATGAACTAGGGCATATGTCTCCGGTTCATAATATGCTTTTGAAAAACTTTTTCATTAAGTTGCATCAGTTGTGACGGCCCTTAAAACAATCCTTATACATGTTTAGGGTTGTGAGAAAAGAAAGCCTAACCACATACTCACGGATTGGATTGAAATCAATTCTGAAAAACTGAATTTCATAAACCTCGACAAATAGGGTATCTATTGAGCTAGCTGTCGAGCTTCGGGCTTCACAGCTTTTTAAACCTCGATAGAGGCACTTTCTTACTTGATTCTTCAATAGACTTTCATGAGTTTAACACTTGAACTTGAAACTTTGTTCCTTGAAGCATTAAACACATCCTAGATCTACCCAATTATAAGTAAAGTGTTTTTTGTCAAAGGATAAGTCAATTACATAAAATATTGACATATGTTCCTAACATCAAATCACATATGTCCTAACACATGTGCTGGCCAGATTCCATCGTTTCCTCACACAACACACCCTATTTCACCTATCCCCAAGCTTTGTTAAAGATTGTCTTTAGTTTGTAGTATGTTACCCTTAATCCTCCAAAGTAACAATTTGACTCTCTTATGGACTTTAACCTCCACCACATAACTATACTAGACGGACGGATTGATAATCTATAATCTTAAGATGTTTATGCATAGAGAACCACAAGTTGCAATACTCACTCATTTGACAAATCAGTTTATATATTAAATTTATGAGGCAAAATGATTGGTTTGCACAATAACAAATATGAATTAAGAATGTCAACCCCTAAATCTCTATTTGGTAAAAAGATAAGAAAAGTTAACGGATGTCCTAAAGTCATTAATTTAAAGAATATTTTTAGAAATTCTTTATGGAAAAAGAAAAAAAAAAAGTAATCCACTTTTTTATTTATTTATTTTTTATAGTTTTGTATATTTGCAATGATAGTGATATCAAAATTTTCCATAAATTATTTATTAACAAATGCCCTAAAAGCACTAGTTAACATGCCCCTAAAAGAATAATGGATATAAAGAAGTTCATGACCCGCAAGCCTTCTACCTCCACATGGCATTGTACGTAAAAAAGATCGTGATATCATTTGAGTCCGAGGTATTTTTGTGAGTCCCCAAAATGGTATTATTTATTTTATTTGGCCCATTTAGAACATAATACATATCTAAGAGATTCCTTGGTTCGGGTTGAGCCTAAATTCTCTCTTTCAGATCCAAGAAAAGGTTCTCTGAAATCTTTTTTCCATTCAGAAGATACTATTCAAACCCATAAAGTAATGGATATTCAACCAAATCCGAAAGTTCTGGGTATTACCCTATTCATCATGGGTAAAAGATAATTGGATTGGATTTTGCGTGAATCTGACCAGTGCTTAAAAACAAAAATAAAGAAACAGAAAAAGTTTCAAGTCTTCAGCTACTCAAACCCATTAAGTAATGGATATTCAACCAAACCCGAAAGTTTTGGGTATTACCTTGTTCATCATGGGTAAAAGATAATTGGATTGGATTTTGCGTGAATCTGACCAGTGCTTAAAAACAAAAACAAAGAAACAGAAAAAGTTTCAGGCTTTCAGCTAGTTCAACTAGCAGGGAAAACTTCATTATTGTATTAGAGCACTAGCATTGGTGGTGCTAAAAAACTATATTGCTATTTTTAGCACCATCAATTACAAAAGTTAGGCTGCAATGGTGGAGGTATAGCTAAAAAATTCAGCTTCTCAGCATCAGTGAATAGCCAAAAATGGTTGTGCATTGTAGCTCAAAATCTAAACCAATATATTATATTTTATTGCTCCCTCCAATTAAATAATATTTCTTCCTTTTTTTTATCTCTCTCTTTTTTCTTTTTTTGTTGTTGTTTCCTTTTTCTATTCGTTGCTCTTTCTCTCTTTCAGTTCAGTTTCACCCTCTCCAATTTCCATTATTTTTTCTTTCTTCCTCACTCTGGTCAACCCAAGCCCCTACCCAATGCCGGCGTGGGTTGCTAGGTAACTTAGAGTGGATTTCTCGGTGTGGCAGCGTGGGTTTTTCAATGTGGGATTCTTTGCGTGGCTGTGTTGGGGTGGTGGGGTTCGTGTGGCCACGATGGTGGTGGATGTGGGTGGCAGTGGGTATGGGTTTGTGGGTGTTTGTGGTGGTGGATTTTTGGGTGTTGGTGGTGGTGGGTTGTTGATTGGGTTCTGGATTGTTTCGATTGTACCATTTTGTTCCAATTCATGGGTTGATTTTTTTTTTTTTTTTTTTTTTTACTTGTTGGTTGTTGGTTTTTTGGTTGAGCTTGAGGTTGCCATGATGGTGGTTGTCGTTTGGTGGTGCCATGATGGTGGTGGTAATTGATTTGGGGTAGTGGGTTTGGTGGCTTGAAGAGAAGAAGAGTGGGTTTGGTGGCGGTTTGGCTGGGTTTTATGAGTTTCGTGGTGGCTGGGTTTCATGGGTTAGTGGTGGTGTGGCTGTGTTGGTGGTGATTTTTGGCTAATTTGGGTTTTTGACGGTGGTTGTGGGTGGTTGTTCTTGGTTGGCAAAGGTTGTGATTGGTTTGTGTGGTGTTTTTTTTGTTTACTTTTTTTTTTTTATAGTAATTGTTGTTTATTGTAGTAGATATATTATTTTATTGTGATATTTATATTATTTTATCATGTTAAAAGATAAAATAGATCCACTGATGCTGGATGTTTTGTAAAGTGAGTAGGTAAAATAGATAAAGTAACTTTTTTGTGGTGCCAAATAGCTAAACGTGTCCAACATCCCATTCCTATTGTGTTCCTTAAATTAACATTTGAACGTTGGGTTTGTTGGTTATAAATGGGTGGAGCTATTTTCAATAAACTAATTCAAGTTGGATCCTAATTTCCAAACGTCAAGATTTCCTTGGTCAAATCCAAATTTTACCTTTTTAGTTTATTTTATTTTAATTCTTCCTCTTCTTCTTATTACGTATCTATTGCTTTTTGGAAGCAACCCAAATTCTATATCTTCCTCTCTAAATATTTCTTTATTGTGTAAGACTACTTTCTCTAATAAGGAATCTTTCCTCTCTAAGATTTTTTTTTTTTTTTTTTTGAGTAAATAGAAGTGCTCAAAAAAATAGTATTTCTTAACTGCATGTCATAAGTGTTTATAATTGACAAAATTAATGGCCAAACAAACATCAACCTAGCATCATTTGTCTTATTTGAACATAGAAAGGAAAAAGAAGAAGAAGAAATTAATGTTCATATTGAATTACTTGCTTAGCAAAAAAAAAAAAAAAAAGAGAGGGAGAAAAAGATAGATCTATCACGGAAGGTTGTCTATTTTTGGGCCAGGATGTGTTGAATTTCATCTATAATCACATTTTTAACTTTCTTTTTTTAAATTAAAAAATAAAAATCCAAATTACCCAATAAAATAGGGTTCGGGTCGAGTATGAGTATTGGTAGGTAAAGTTTCAAGTAGGAGATGGCTACTATACTTAAAGGGTATTGAAATCCAAGTATCAATAGATAAAATTTTCGGGTTGAGTTCGGCATACCCGATCCATGACTATCCTTAAATATTATTATTTCTATCAAAATGGTAAGGGTGAGCTCTAGTCTATGAAAACTTCATCTATAAAAAATTAAGGGAAAAAAGGGGCTCGATTTCTTTTTATAATTTTATGCACAACTATAAAAGAAACAATTTGAACTTTCAAGGCAACTTCGATTCCCCCAATTTGTACAAACGACATTAAAACGCTATTTGGTGATGGTTGAGGTTTACTAAGCCAATATGAACTTTCAAACCTTCTCATAAGTGAATCGATTCACTTGTGAGAAGGTTTGAAAGTTCATATTGATCACAAATAATGTTAGAGATATATATTAGATATATTAGCCCAATGTAATAGGCCCAAGCCTAGTCCTACTTGTACTAGTAGTCTAGGGTTTATTCGCCTATATATACTCATGTTATGGCTCATTGTAACATAGGTTTTGTACTACACTCTTATACAATAAAGATGTAGCCCTTAAGGGATTCCTCCGTGGATGTAGGCCATCAAGGCTCCCTTGTGTTCTTGGTGTTCCTATTCTATGCTTCCCATTCTGCATCCACTCTAGCATACACAACATGGTATAACACATTGCGTTGCTAATAATAATGTCTTTAACATGGTATTAGAGCCAAACTTCGTTCTTGGCATCAAACAAACATCTCTAGAAAGCAAAGAAGATTCTCACATGCACACCACCAACAGAAGTCACACATGCTTGTCTGCTTGATCTGGACTCCATGGCATCACGCAGCCCCCATGGCTCACTGCTATGTTCAGATCCTTAGGCGCAAGCAATCCGTGCCTCTCCCAATTAGATCTGTGCAAATCGATGCTTCACCTACTGAAACCAACCACAAAGACATGATCCACGGCCTCTCGCGATCTAAACCTAGGAAGCTGGTCTCTGCTGAAATCGTCACGCGCCCCTACGCGCTGAAATGACCTCTAGAAAATCTCCCACACGCCGACTCAGATTCATGACTATCAGATTGTCTTCTAGGCACACGTGCCGCCCTGACGGCCTCCTCGTCCATCGATATACAGAACCTGAGATTACGGCTGTTAAACGACATTACACGCGCCTTCACTCATCTCCCTAGCTTCTGGATTCTCCTCCACTCGCCGGTGAAATCGCACGCTCTAGCCACGCGCATAAAACTACTGCTGATGTTATCTGACGTCATATGATAACGTCATCACTCCACGTCAGCAGCCACGCAAGCACGTCCACATCAGCCCTAGTCCATGTCAGCGACACGTCATAGGATGACGTTAGTGGCTCTACTGCTCGACTCGTGACCCGACCCGGAAACCCGGAACCGACCCGGACCAGTATCCGTTGACTTTGACCCTGGACCTGTTGACTTTGACTTTTTGCGTTGACCCTTGACCAAAAGTCAAAATTTTCGACAGGGTGTATCTAGCTCAGTTTTTCGCGTAGATTTCGATTTTGGAACTCGTTTCTTCGTTTGAAACTTCTAAATTGGACAATTGGTACATTCTTCATTGTGGTTTCTTCAAAGACATTTTTCACGACATCTCCAAGTGATCTTTTCATGTTTATCCAACCTCAAGCCTTCATCGAGCTTCCGCCTTGAGTTTGAGGAAGGGTGTTAGAGATATATATTAGACATATTAGCCCAATGTAATAGGCCCAAGCCTAGTCCTACTTGTACTAGTAGTCTAGGGTTTATTTGCCTATATATACTCATGTTATGGCTCATTGTAACATAGGTTTTGTACTACACTCTTATACAATAAAGATGTAGCCCTTAAGGGATTCATCCGTGGATGTAGGCCGTCAAGGCTGAACCACGTAACCCTTATGTTCTCGATGTTCCTATTTTACACTTCCCCTTCCGTATCCACTCTAACATACACAACATGGTATAACACATTGCATTGCTATTATTAATATATTTAACAAATAACAATACTATTACTCATGATTAATAGATGAACAATGAAACTGTGAATTAACACTTCAAATACCAAGTTTAAGATACAATAAAACATATACAAAAAACTCTAAATATTGGAACATATTTTGTTTAATTTAATCAAAACCAAATTTTCAAAGATAATTCCAATTCAATTAAACCCAATACATACATGCACATGAACGTAAATAATTACAAAATTTTTTACTTTAGCTTTTATTCAAAAACAACAATCTCCAAAATCCTTTGCCTAATTGTCCTTTTTGTTTTGTTTTTTTTTTGTTTTTTTTTTTAAGATTGTACATTCTTTAGTTCTTTTCCTTTTACCTTTCCTCAAATTTTTTTTAAATAACCAAATAGTCTCCCATATATGTTAACATTAAATCTGATAAAGAAAACTTACATACCTTTTTGACAAAATAAACCCAAGTTTTGAAAGCTTAGAAATATTTAACTTGGTCAATTTTTTGGCTACATATATTGCTTGTTACGTTATCATGATATACTACAGAAAGAGTTTGATCTTCAATAGTCAACATGGCATGAAACATCTTGCCTTTGGTCTCAGTATTTTTGTTAATGATGGTAAGATCATTCTAGAGCAATGATATGCTGCATTTGAAGAGACTAAGAAAAAAGGGAGAGTAGTTCTTAAATAAGAGAGAGTAGAGACAGTGTGAGAGTGTTATTGTACTTGGTTAGAAGTTTGACTTGCGTTAGGGTTTTTTTTTTTCATTAATTTAAAAAAAAAAAAAACTGATGTGGAAAATTGTGGAACCTCTGAAGTGAGGTGTCAAAATTTTATGAAGTTAACAGGTTTCGGTTTTTATATTATACTAGTTATAGGCCCGTGCGTTGCACGGTTTTATGAAAAAAGCTTATAAAATAAATGTATAAATAATTATATATTTTAATAGATTCAATAAAGATAAAAGAAAAAATTATCAATTGTAAATAATTATCTCACTAAAATAAGGGGTAAGATTTCTTCCTAAAACTAAATTAAATTGATAATTCCAAATTGAATTTTAAATTGATAATTATTTAAAAAAAAAATGTACTAAACAATTGATAAATATAAAATTAATATAATCTTGATAATATTATAAATTAAAATTAAAGTTGATAATTCAAGAATACACGTGTAGAACACTTGATAATTTGATGTAACATAAAAATCAAATAAGAAAATTGTTAAAATTAATCTATTAATTCTAACCATATTTAATCATTAATTCTAAGACCCTAACCCTAAGCATATAAATTAGATCAAAAATACGAAAATTAGTTTAAACAAAAGGCAACCAATACACAAAACCTAATCAATTTAATAAAAACAAAATTAATCATCTCTTGAAGAATTTGGATTATGCTTATCTCTTAATAATCAAGTTTTGTAGCTTGATATTCTAATAAAATAATATTAATTTAATAATATTAAAATTTTGAAAATTTAGATGATAAATATTATCTAAATTAAATTTTTGTATGTTAAATATTATCCCATAATTTAAGAAATATATCCTAACAAATAAAAAAATAATGATAAATATTATCTAAATTAAATTTTTGTATGTTAAATATTATCCCTTAATTTAAGAAATATATCCTAACAAATAAAAAAAATAATGTTAATCTAATTTTATTTAATGATAAGAATAAATTAGAGTCCTGATAGTATACTATTGTTTTTTAGTTCTTTAAAAATCTAAAAATTTAATAAAATTTCTGCAATTTGGTGAAGCTACTTGGCGCAACCACAGCATCTAAGTCCAACTTTTATTATATAGTATACTAGACTAAGAGTGTTTTAAGGGTTAGACAATTTGTGGTTTTGTGTTTAGTTAACAAAGAAAATATGGGATTTTTTTTTCTTTCTATTTTTGTTATTTGATATCACAATTTTTTTTAATTAATTTTTATGGAACAAAGTAAACTTTAGCTCCAATTCAACTTAAAACTATTTTCTCTAATCCCTTACATGGCAATTTAAAAGTCTATTTATGTGTATTATTTAAACTAGTCGCTAACCCGTAGTCGCTAACCCGTGCGATGCACGGGAAAGTTCTTAGAAATGCTAAATATTTTTTTTAATCAAATTAAATGCATTTTTTGTTGGGTTGAGAGAAATTTAACTTAAATGGACATTTTCACTTTGGATTTTAAGGAATAACTCACACAAAAAGGAATATACAAATTTCATTAGGATTTGAGCTAGTCAACCAAGGTAGGTGTGTGTGTGTATATATAAATGGACCTTTTCGCTTTGGATTAAGGAATAACTCACACAAAAAGGAATATACAAATTTCATTAGGATTTGAGCTGGTTAACCAAGGTAGGTGTGTGTGTGTGTGTGTGTGTGGATAGTGACCTTGTCACGTATTTCTTAATCTGCCAACAAAGCAAATTATTGCTCATTTGAAGCAATTTACAATGTTCATTCTAGGTAGAAGCTTACATACTTTTTGTCATTGTGATTACAATTTGGGTAGATGAAAAATAATATGATGTTCTATTGTTAAGAGCTTGGTTATTAAAGGTTTGGTTAATATGAATTTAGGAAATGGAAACAGAGACCAATTGAAAAGGAAGGAACATAGAGAATTTGGACATGTTACTTCGAGGGTAACAACCTCCTAACAAGAAGGGAGCCAGAATGAGATTGGGAGAGATTGGGAAGAAGTTATCAATTCTTTTCATACCAATACATCACGGTTCCACACCTTTATAACCTCTACAAGTTTCCCGCCAAAACTAACAAACCACTAACTAACTAATAACAGCCTAGCCGTTACAACCAACAAACTGACTTAACCAACAACTGACTTAACCACAACTAACTAACTACTAAAGCAGTACATAACCATTCACATATTATTTCAATACTAATTACATCTAACTGCCATTATTCAATCAGTATCCTAACATATATCCCCCCCATCAAAACATCTTGCCCACAAGATGAGGAAACTGTTGCTGAAGAGAAAAAAGATCTTCCCAAGTGGCATCATCCACTGAAGCACCTTGCCACTGAATTAGTAGTTGAGTAATGGTCCTCCTCCGGAGCTGAATAGTCCTGTACTAAATCACAGCAGCAGGCTCCGGTGTGAGAATGCCTTGAGAGTTGACAGCAGGCAACTGAGAAATGGATATGTTATGAGTACCCAACTTATCTTTCAAACAGGATACATGGAATACAGGATGGATAGCTGATTCCAGAGGAAGTTCTAGTTTGTAAGCAACCTCACCAATCCTCTCCAAAACCTTATAAGGACCAAAAAATCTGGGAGACAACTTATTGAACCCCCTGACCACAAGAGATTGTTGCTTGTAAGGCTGTAATCTAAGGTAAACCCAATCCCCAACCTGAAACACTCTTTCAGTCCTACGAAGATCACTCTGCTGCTTCATCCTAGCTTGAGCCTCCACCAGGTTTTGTTTCAACAAAGTCATCATCTGCTGTCTAGACTGCAAAATTGAATCCACTGTTGCAACCTGAGTAGTGCCTGGAACATAATCCATGAGTCTAGGAGGACTATAACCATACAAAACTTCATAAGGAGTCATCTTAGTAGCTGTGTGGTAGTTAGTGTTGAACCAAAACTCAGCTAAGTATAACCACTCAGCCCATTCAGTAGGTCTGTCAGCAGAAAATGATCTCAAATAGTGCTCCAAGCTTTTATTAACCACTTCAGTCTGTCCATCTATCTGAGGATGGTAGGCAGAAGACATAGCAAGATGTACACCTTGAAGCTTAAACAACTCAGCCCAAAATTTAGCAGTAAACACCGGGTCCCTATCAGATACAATTGAAGTTGGCATGCCGTGTAACTTTAGGACATTCTGAGCAAATAAGGCAGCTACCTTAGCAGCTGAATAAGGATGGGACAAACCAATAAAGTGAACATACTTTGTCAATCTATCTACCACCACCATAACAACATCCAATCTTTGAGATTTAGGCAAGCCCCCCACAAAATCCATACTCACTGCAGCCCAAGGTTTATTAGGAATAGGCAAAGGTTGGAGCAAGCCAGCTGGATTGCAAGTCTCATGCTTCATTTGTTGACATACTCCACACTCTCTAATATGCTTCTTCAAATCTGCTCTCATTCCAATCCAGTAAAAATCTTGTTTCAGCCGATGGTATGACTTCAAAAAACCTGAATGTCCACCCAAGGGACTATCATAAACCATATGTAAAACCTTAGGCTTCAACCCACAAGCTGAACTCAGATACACCCTCCCTTTAAACAAGATTAGCCCATTATGCAGAGAAAAAGACTTAGGCTTAATAGGATCATCCTGCAGCTTCTGAAGCAAGGACAGCATGGTTGGATCAGACTGATAACTTGCCTTAAGCTCATCAATCCAAGAAAGGAAAGGAAAAGAAATTAAGCACAAGGAAGAAGAACAATCTGAACTGGTACCAGACTGAATTATAGCAGCTGGATCAACTCTTCTAGAAAGGGCATCTGCCACTTTGTTCTCTATTCCTTTCTTGTATTCCACCACAAACAAGTACCCCAACAACTTAGTTAGCCACTTCTGTTGAGCAGTTGTAGCAATTCTTTGTTCCAATATGTACTTCAAACTCTGCTGGTCAGTTTTGATGATGAAGGGCCTTCCCAATAGATAAGGTCTCCACTTGTGGACAGCAATGACCAAAGCAAGCAACTCTTTTTCATAAGTGGACAAATGTAAGGCCTTTCCTTTAAGCACTTGGCTATGGAAGGCAATAGGCCTCTGATTTTGCATCAAGACAGCTCCTAAACCAACTCCAGATGCATCACACTCAATAGTAAAAGGAAGAGAGAAGTCAGGTAAAGCCAAAAGTGGGGGCTGACTTACTGCAATCTTAAGCTGCTGAAATGCAGCCTCAACTTGATGAGTCCACACAAAGGAATTCTTCTTCAAGAGAGCAGTGAGAGGAGCTGCAATCAATCCATAGTGCCGTATGAATTTTCTGTAATAACCTGTTAAGCCCAGAAATCCTTTTAAGGCTTTAACAGAAGTAGGAACAGGCCATGACACCATGGCAGCAGTTTTTCTAGGGTCAGTACTCACACCCTTCCCAGAAATTATGTGACCAAGATACTCCACCTCTAGGCATCCAAAAACACACTTACTTCTCTTAGCAAATAGCTGATGTTTCAACAGCAACTCCAAGACAACTCTAAGATGCTGAAGATGTGACTCCAAAGATGAGCTGAAAATCAAAATATCATCAAAGAAGACCAACACAAACTTCCTCAAGTAAGGTCTAAATATATCATTCATTAAGGATTGAAATGTGGAAGGAGCATTGGTCAACCCAAAGGGCATAACCAAGAACTCATAATGTCCATCATGAGTCCTAAAGGTAGTTTTATGAATATCCTCCTCCCTCATCTTGATTTGGTGATAACTAGACCTTAAATCCAACTTAGAAAATAGTATGGAACCAGCAAGCTCATCAAGCAATTCATCCACAACTGGAATGGGGAACTTGTCCTTGATAGTAGCTTGATTCAAAGCCCTATAATCCACACACATTCTACAAGAGCCATCTGCCTTCCTTACTAATAGAACTGGGGAAGAGAATGGACTCTGACTTGGCCTGATTGAACCCACTTCTAAAAATACAGCAACAATCTTTTCAATCTCAGCTTTCTGAAAATGAGGGTACCTATAGGGTCTTTGACAAATGGGATTGGTGCCCTCCTTCAAGAGAATTTGATGCTCATGTCCTCTACAAGGAGGTAAACCAATTGGAGTAGCAAATACTGAAGCAAACTCAGATAAAAGCTCCTCAATAACAGGGTCACAATATTGGTCAGATGAAGCAGTAGCTCCCAAGGATACAATCTGCAATAGAATGCCTTTCCTCACAGGTTTCTTAAAGAACTGAGTACCTTCTTGTAGAGAGTGATCAGTAGGATGTAATCCTTGCAAAGTAATTGTGGTGTTCATGTGTTGAAACTTCATGATCATGGCCCTGAAATCCCATTGTATCATACCCAATGTTCTAAGCCATTGAGTGCCCAAAACCAATTCACAATCACCTAAGGGCAAAACATTTAAATCCACTGCAAAAGTGTGCCCTTGCACTAAGACTTTAACATTAGCACATACCCCATTAGTCTGAATGGTAGCACCATTAGCAACCTTCACTTCAAATGTTAAAGTGGAGTTTAATGAAAGTTGTAAAGTAGCTAAAATGGCAGTATCCAAGAAATTGTGGGTACTGCCTATATCAATTAAAATGGTAACCCAATGCCCATTAATCCTACCCTTAACTCTCATGGTACCCGGTGAAGGACTGCCCAACAGAGCATATAAAGTAATCTCAGCGACACTTTTTGCCCCATCAATTTTAATATCTTCAGAATTGACACCATCCAATGGTGATAAGATAGCTTCAGGTTCACTAAATTCTACTAACTGAACATTAGAATTGGAATCTTGGAAAGGAAACAAACCTTCTAACAAGAAGAGTTTGGCTGACTTACATTGATGTCCTGGTTGGAATTTCTCATCACAGTTGAAGCAAAGCCCCTTCTTCCTTCATTCCTCCATCTGAGCAGGTGTTAGCCTTTGTAAAGGAAACCTATATTTAGAATCCACCTTTCCCTCAAGCTTGGGACCCAAAATGGAAGGCTTAGTGTAATCAACCATTGCAGGCCTCTGACTTCTATGACTACTGTTCAGATATTCTTCTTGGATTTTAGCCAATCCAAAAGCTTCATTGAGATTCTTGGGCTTAAGCATCTTTACAAGTAGTCTCACCTCATCTTTGAGACCTCTCAAAAAACAACTCAGTTTGTGACCCTTAGACAATCCCCTGATCCTATTTGATAAGGCGTCAAATTGTCCCTTGTAAACCACAACACTCCCTGACTACTTCAATCTTGTGAGTGACTCCATGGGATCTTCATATGCAGTGCTTCCAAATCGTGTCAACAAGGCTTCTACAAACCCTTCCCACGTAGTAAACATCCCATTTTCATCATTATCTTGAAACCAGATCAGAGCATCCCCATCCATGTGGAACGTAGCCATTAACAATTTTTCACACAAAGGTGTTTGATAAAAATTGAAATATTGATTGGCCTTGTACAACCAAGAGGCAGGGTCATCTCCCTTGAATCGTGGGAAGTCAATTCTCACACTCCTTGACAAATTTGAAAGGGGTAGAGACATGGTATGCGAAGCTGGAGTGCTCGAAGTCTGAGATGAAGACTTCAAGGACGCCATTTACTGCCTCTATTCTTCTGCTTCAGTGAGTTTCTGTAAGGCTAAACTGATGGCATTCAATTGCTGCGTGTTGGCATTCAATTGCTGAGTATTGGTATTCAATTGTTGAGTATTTGCGTTCAGTTGCTGATTGATCTCTTGTAATGAATGAGCATGGTGATCGGTAGTGGTTTTGAGTAGAGACAAGGATTCATTGATATGGGAAGAAGACCTAGTCTCAGTCATGGTGCTAGGAACGTGGGCTCTGATACCAATTGTTAAGAGCTTGGTTATTAAAGGTTTGGTTAATCTGAATTTAGGAAATGGAAATAGAGACCAATTGGAAAGGAAGGAACAGAGAGAATTTGGACATGTTACTTCGAGGGTAACAACCTCCTAACAAGAAGGGAGCCAGAATGAGATTGGGAGAGATTGGGAAGAAGTTATCAATTCTTTTCATACCAATACATCACGGTTCCACACCTTTATAACCTCTACAAGTTTCCCGCCAAAACTAACAAACCACTAACTAACTAATAACAGCCTAGCTGTTACAACCAACAAACTGACTTAACCACAACTAACTAACTACTAAAGCAGTACATAACCATTCACATATTATTTCAATACTAATTACATCTAACTGCCATTATTCAATCAGTATCCTAACATCTATCACTGGTTATTGCCTTCACAACAAAAAGGGTAAAATTTCAAATCAAAAGATTACATATCACGTTTAAAAGAAACACTAATAGAAAGTAAAATATATGACATGCACTAATAACAAATGATCATAATATTCAAAGAGTTTTGTAAATCAACAACAAAATCCTATTAAATTGCTGGGGGTAGCTTCACTAACTATAATTTATCAATAAAAATAACCTTCTTCATAAGACTTGTTTAAGTTGTCATATTAAATATGAGAAAACAGGTGAAGGCATATTGTTGTTGACTCTACACTGTATCACAAAGAGTCTCTCTTGGATTGCTTCATTCTTCTCTCTGCTCTACAACTAAAGCTCCCCTATCATAAGCAACCTGCCTTGCAAAACTATGCAGACAAAAGCAGAATTCAAGAATTTTCATTTCCTACTTTTGCAGCCCTCAACAAAGGTTAAGATTCATGATTTTATCAAAATCTTCCATGCCATTATTATTAAAATTCTCAATATATACACCATTAGCATAGATACAAATTGATTCAA
The DNA here is from genome assembly GCA_030820535.1 of Quercus parvula. Classification (NCBI taxonomy): domain Eukaryota; kingdom Viridiplantae; phylum Streptophyta; class Magnoliopsida; order Fagales; family Fagaceae; genus Quercus; species Quercus parvula. Next base: position 31,544,968 of record JAUAME010000006.1, on the reverse strand, counting down.
AAGCAGCCTTGTTTTAAAAACACCATAATGCAGAAATATCACCAGCAAATAATCGTAATATTTGAAGAGAGAAGAATGAAGCAAAATAAAAATAATTAAAATTCACAAAATGAAGAAACAAATATCAAGAACATAGAGGGAGATTGTTGGAAGCAGAATTAACAAACCTAGCATAAATTGTTAAGATTTTAGACTCGATTGGAAAGGAAGTAACTCTAAAAGTTTTAGCTCGCCAAGCTTTCTTGCTTTGTTTTATACCTCCTGGAGCAGGGATATCAAGGGAGTTACAGGATGAGTGGATAACAGACCAAACAAATCGTCCCGTATATCAACCATCAATAACACAACCAAAATGATAAAAATCTAAATAGATTAAAATGTTAGATTAAGAAAGAACTTAACTTTTTATTTATAACTGCCAAAAATGTTAAAGGATTTCCAAAACTACTAAAGTTTGTCAGGGTTAAGCCTTATAAATAATAAAAGGTAGACTTGAAACAACACACATAAATATTTGCATAGGTATGTATTTCCAATTAAAGCAATCCAACATATTTTTATTAAAGCACTCATCTATCAGTAGAGAATTAAACAATCAGGTAATAGAAATTCACACATCAGTAATCAAACCTAGTCTTCAAAAATACAATCAAGTCAGTTCACCCCATCATCACACCCCATTTTTCATATAGCAAAAATATACACCCATGAATATAAGTTATAAAACAGAAATACATGACTTAATGACACATTGAACAGCAAGATGCAGCTTAGTGACCATGGTCCATCATCAAATAGTTTATGCCAGTTCATTTATTCTATTATTCCAATACATGTACAATAGTTCTCTTGTAGGCCTTTTGTCAAATACCTAACAGATATAGCCAAGAAATAGAACTCGATTGATGTACAGGTGTTGAAATAGAGGAACTAAAAAAAATTAGAATAATGTAATCTAGAAATTAAAAACTTATTGACATGTTAGGATGAAAGATATAAAAAAAATAAAAGAAAGCAAAGCAAAGCAAAGAACGAAAAAAATTACATATATTTATTTTGATTGATGGTATAATGACTTAAAAATGAATGAAAATATGTAATTTAATTCAAAGTAAAATTGAATCCATCATTCCCCTAATTATGTCGTGCAAATCTAATCCCTAAATCTGATATACGCTTAAGTCAAAAAATCCAATTTATATTCAATACATACAACAAAAGAATTGGGCATGAAGATATAACCTTATTGCAACCGATGAACACCACTGTTAGTCCAGCAAATCCATCTCAAAGAGCTCCTTAATGGTCATCGCAATCTTCTTCCACACACTCATAAGAGAAAAATATATAACAGAAGGTGCATAGTGGTAAAATACAGTTTTTTTTTTTTTTTTTTTTTTTATATATATAGAGAAACACGTTGCTAAAATTTGGTTAATAAATAAATTGTGTAGCCATAGAATGATAGAATTAGGCGTGTCCCTACTTTCCAGGCCACGCATGAGCCACCTTCATCTAAGATGTTTTGGAATATAGTAGAACCCTCATAAATTTTGAAGAGAAAGAAGTTGTAAAGATAACATTGTGTTACGGAAAAAGAAGATATATAAATTGGTATGGACAGAAAATACCATCCCAGTAATAGATCATAGACTTTATGCACAAAGCACGGACAGAAACAGCATATAAATTTTTATGAGAGAAATATGTGTTCTTATCACCAATTGAATAAAAGGACTGCTTTGTCATCCAAGAATGTTATTTGTTCAAGGATCACAGCTTAACATTGTCTTGCGGCAAAAGAAGATATATAAATTGGTATGGACAAAAAATACCATACCAGTAACAGATCATAGACTTTATGCACAAAGCACGAATAGAAACTGCAGATAAATTTTTATGAAAGAAGTATGTGTTCTTATCACCAATTGAATAAAAGGACTGCTTTGCCATCCAAGAATGTTATTTGTTCAAGGATCACAGCTCTACAAACTTTTTTTCACTCTTCAATAGGTTGATTTATAAGTTTTCTGGGTCTCATTGGAGATAGAGATAGATAGAGATTGGAGTGAGAGAGAAGGAAGGAGGTAGTTGAAGGTTTCACCGTGTGTTTTTTTAGGTTTTTCAGAAACTTGGAGTCGGCTTGAAGAGAATTGGGTTTGTATTATTGGGTTTTATCGCTTTATGTATTATTGGCTTTTAGAGAAAAAAAAAATCATAATTTTTGTTTTTTCTTTTAAATGATGCTGATGTGGAAAATTGTGGTGCCAGCAGAGACTTCGGATATATATATATATATATATATATATATATATATATATATATATATATATATATATATGATATATAGATTTGATGAATTATTTACAGTATGCATCTGGCAAGCCCGCTTACTAAGCCCAACAAATGCCTAACCCATCAAAATGAACTCATCAGCCAGACCTAACCCGAATGCATGCCACAGTGGTAACACAGTCTACCCTAGCTTGTTCAGACTCGGAAAAGTAAGTGACTGTAACAAACATGGAAGAAATGGCAACACCCAAAGATTTACCCAAAAAAAAGGTCACAACCCAAAGTGAGACAACTTTTAGTTCCCACCTTCAAGGAAAGAAACTCAAGGCTAATTATGAGGAGCTAAAACCTAATTTACCAAAGCCAAAAAACAAGGGTTACCCTACTTCAACACCAAAAGAAACATGAACGTCTAGAGAGATAAAAGAAATGTGCATCCATCAATATAGATTGAAAGAGAAACTTAATTAATTTTAAACAAAGGTATGTGCATGGCCTGCAAAAAATTTCAAAGAGAGTTGTTCACAGAGGACACTCATTCTCTGTTGTTTTTGTGTAACATATGCAACGTAAAGTGCATTAGTAAAGTTGACTTGGCCCGGATTCAGGAATCGGCAAGTCTTGTAGGATGTCAGCTTGCCTAAATTTCTATGGCTATTTAGATCAATAACTCACAAAACTTAGTAGTTAATTTGGTGACTTATTGTGTATCTAAATCTTTGAATTTTTGTGGGAACCATAAATTGACTGTTGATGAGAGTAAGTTTTCAGAAAAATTCACTCTTGCACATTTTTTACTAAGTTGTTTTGACTTTGGTTACTTAAGAGATTTCCCAAATCAGCTGGCTTTTCAGTCCATGAAAATGTAGTGAATGGTATGGAAAATTGAAAATTGAATTTAAATACGGCATGTTATTTGTTCTGGATTTTCATAATCAATAATTGACAACTACTTTCAGAATCGTGATAGTTTAGTCATTTATAGACTTATAGTTATCAAGATGTGGCCGTAGGTTATTTTCTCTCTTTTCCTCCACTTTCTTTGTCATGGGTGTAGGCTTCTTTTATGAAGAATTGTAGAATTATGTAACAAAATTTTCAATGTGCTTCATCATCATCCAGAGATATAGTTGATTAACATATCTTTTACATAATTTACCTTTTTTTGTTTTTGTTTTGGGGGTAACACTTTCTGTGTCCATATCTGGCTACCATTCTGGCTCACATGAAGCTAATGATCATGTACCGGTTGATGATTCCTCACTTCAGCAGCGCTCTCTATATGTAGATGTAGGTGTAGGGCAATTAGGCCAAACTTGCGATCCACGTTATTTCCATAGATGTAGACGTAGGGCATTGGCCAAACTTGCGAACCATATTAAAATCTTGCTTCCACTTTTTCCTTTTTCCTTTCAATCACTCAACAACTTTACCAAGGAAACATACGAAAAGCTTGAGCATTCATATCAGTCAATCTAAAATAGCATAAGTTCCACAATTTGCCCAACCAACCCCATACCCACATAAGCTCATATAAAATAGGATTCTAGCTAATGAAATGTAATGTAAAAATTTAAATAGATAATTTGATATGAGTACTTTTAAAAGCAATCATATAAAATAGGAAAAAATAGCTTCTAATGCTAAAGTAGACACACTGAATGCTCTAACGATAGCTTCTAACAGTTATGCAACTTTTCAAATTTTGAAAATGCAACTTATCAAAATGATGGTTACTATAGTACTATTCATTAAAAAAGACTTTTTTTTTTCCTATTATTAGAAAAAAAATGAAATATAAATTACTAAAGTCAAAAGTCATATCGTAGAGAAGATAATCCCTTTTAAAGATATTAACCATAAGTCCAGGAGTCACTAGTATGAATGGCAAATCATGTACTTGCAAGAATACTAATGAGCTTTAATTGTAGATTTGTTGCCCACTGGCGAGCAAACCTAAGCCAAAACGGTTTTCTTGTTGGTGAAGCACTTGAGCTTTTGAGCATTTCTCACACAAAACTCATTTTGTGTAAACGATGGCTACAATATTGTTTCCCCCCCTAATATGAACGATATATAGGATATGCCGATATGGCATATTATTTATTATTATTTTGAGTCATAGAATATGTCATAGTATTTGAGTTGGCATAGATTGGTAAATGGGAATGTGCCATGTGGCCTTACAACGATACATGCGATAAACTTGAATTTTGATTAGATTAGTACGTACATTGAGCATGCATCTTGGACATTGTGAAAGTAGTTGTGTGATTGAGTATAATTATTGAATGATGAGCAAAAGAATAAAAAATAGAGTACAAAAAAGGTTTACATTGTTTGGTCTAATAACCTATGTCCATATAAGAAAGCATTTAACAACTATATATTATATTAAACACTTGTGTTATAATAAATTTAATGTCGGGTTTAAATACTAAAGAATACTTAACTAAACCTAAGCTAATCATAAACTCACATAAGATTAATATACTTATTTTACAAGAATATAAACTTACAATTACTTTGGACCAATTGGTCATAACATGTCCTATACCCTCTCTCAAACTAAAAATGAAGGCTAGTTTTGAATGTATAGCTTAGCTTGGTAAGATTCTGTATCAGTACGTTGTATAGAATTACACCGCCGACAGATTTCTAGGACCGTAGCCGTGGTGAAATAAAAAATCAGGTGTAGGAGTAGGCGTGTCACATTAATTGAATTCCCAAGGGGGTAGGTATGCAACTCAAGACTTCGGTACAATGAACGCGTTGCTTCTATGACCACCAATTTTCGTGTCTCCTTCTGGATTAACTATAAACTTCTTCCGACAAAGCAATATTCTCATCCCACTCTCTTTTCCTTTAATTAACAAATAAGTATATCGGTTTTAGATTCTCAATCACATATGAGTATTGACATTGTCCTTCATTGTAACATCACTCCACTCGTGATGTTTGTAATTATGAGCTTCTTACCTATAAAACATAAGACTCAGAAGTAGAGCAAATATCCCAGTGCCATTCATTGGAAGTTTGGAACATCACTCTCTCTCTCTCTCTCTCTCTCTCTCTCTACTTGATTCAACAGTCTGACCCATCAACATGTCAATGACCAAAAGCTCTCCTCAGAAACATGTGGCTGTGTTGCCATTCCCATTCGGCAGCCATGCCTTGTCTCTCTTGGCTCTGGTTCGCAGATTAGCAAAAGCTGCTCCAAACGTTCACTTCTCATTCTTAAACACACAAAAGTGCAACCATTCACTCTTCTCCGCAGCAAAACCAGACGAGACCTTGCCCAACATAAAACCCTATGATGTGGCCGATGGAGTTCCTGTTGGCCATGTTCTTTCCCCAAATCCTATTGAGGCTGTGGAATTTTTCATTAAGGTCTCGCCACAGAACTATAAAAGAGGCTTAGAAGTGGCTGTGGCAGAGACTGGTATGAAATTCTCTTGCTTGATCTCCGATGCATTCTTGACATTTGCTGTGGAGCTTGCCGAGGATTTGCATGTTCCATGGATCCCAATTTGGTTGTCTTTGCCTTGCTCTCTTTCAGCTCATGTCTATACTGACCTTATACGCCAACGTTTTGCCAGTAATAAAGTTAAAGATGCAACCTTGGAATTCATTCCAGGATTGTCTCAAATGCGTGTTTCGGACTTATCTGAAGAGGTGATATCGGAGAAGTTGGAAGAGACAACTTTCTCACACATGCTGAGTCAAGTTGGGCTGGTGTTACCACGAGCTAGTGCTGTGGTGTTGAACTCTTATGAAGAACTAAACCCACCTCTTTTCAATCATGATTTCAAAACAAAGTTTCTAAATGTGCTTAATGTGGGTTTTTTCACACTATCGCTGCCATCACAGTCGGGTTCGGATTTAACAGGGTGCATATCTTGGTTAGATGAACAGAAGGAAAGGTCGGTTGCGTATGTAAGCTTTGGAACTGTGGCTTCACCGCCTCAAAATGAGTTAATAGCACTGGCTGAGGCACTGGAAGAGAGTGGAATTCCATTTCTGTGGTCTCTCAAGGACAACATAAAGAGCCTCTTGCCCAAAGGGTTTGTTGAGAGAACTAGACTGCAAGGGAAAATAGTGCCATGGACACCGCAGGTAAAAGTTCTAGCTCATTCTTCAATAGCTGTGTTTATGACTCACTGTGGTAGCAATTCTGTGTCCGAGAGTGTTGCATATGGTGTGCCACTGATCTGTAGGCCGTTCTTTGGTGATCATCACATGACTGGAAGAATGGTAGAGGAAGTATGGGGGGTTGGTGTGAAAGTTGAGGGTGGAATTCTCACTAAGAGTGGATTGCTTAAGAGCTTGGAACTCATTTTGGGGCATGAAAAAGGGAAGGAGATGAGAGATAAGGCCCAAGCTCTCAAACATACTGTACAAGTGGCTGCTAGCCCAAATGGTACTGCTACAAAAGATTTCAGTCATTTGGTGGAGCTAATATCTGTGCCTTGAACTGTAGCACTAGGTGACACCTACAACTTGTATGGTGATTGGTTTTCTTGGTCTGATGCAAATTCCTCATTTCACTTTTTGTATTTTAATTTATATTTCTCCGTCGTAATGTATTTATTTATCTTTTCTTAGAAGAAAAAAATAAAAATAAAAATCATGGTTCAATTTTTTTTTTAATATATATTAAGTTGTGATTAATAAAACATAAAGGAGAATATAAAAAGGAAGACTGAGGATTTGTATTCTTGCCAATCAAAACTACGAAGGCACTTATGCATTGGAATAAAAAAGTATTTAATTTAATAATTTATTAAATATATGAGTAAGATTGTAACGAGTAGAGTTGAGCTAATTAATAAGTCAAAAATTAAGTTATTCAAGTTTGGTTTAAATTTGTGTTTAAGATGCTAAAGCTTGTGTTGACAATCTCAGTCTATACTATTATTTGTAATATCATAAACTTAGTAAGTATTTTTATCATGCCTAAGTTTAGATAGGTTAGGAGAAATTTTAATTGTGTAGCCCACACTATACTATTGTGAAGCTTTCAGATTATATATATATATATATATATATATTTAAATACCAATCTTTATCATAAAAAAAAAAAAGTTTAATTAGTTTATTAAATATCTATGACACTTCCCATGCCATCAATGATTCTCTTTCCTGTGAAATTAAAAATCAGGACCACGGGTAGCCAGTAGTAGACGTGGCAAAATGGGCGGGTCGGGTCAGGTTCGGGTAGGGTCGGATTCGAGTTTGCGGGTCAAACGGGTCACGGGTCAAAACGGGTCATTTTTAAACGGGTCAACCGGGTTACGGGTCAATCGGGTTGTGGGTCGGGTCGGGTCTGGTCGGGTTGACCCGTATTTTTCAAACTTTTTTTTTTTTTTCAATTACAAAAAGACTAATATCAAACTAAAAAGACTAAGAAAGAAGAGCAACTCACATTGAGAGTGCAAAAGATCTAGATTTATATTCAACTTCCAGCAGAGGCAAAACAACTACATCTTGATTTAATGCATGGAGCTTAAGCTGTTAAGCACATATTTTTTCATATACAACTTACAAGCCTTCCACCACCTTTGTCATCAAGTAACCAACTCAAAATTTCTGACAAGCATCTTTTTTTTTTTTGATACCAAAAACAGAGAGTACAAAACAAACAACATTAAGAATTTAAGAGTTCATATACAAAGCTGGATTTAACCAGCACTGGTTCAAAGGCACTAGAGTTGCCTGCTTAGCTACAATACTTATATGATTAACTAGCAAAGAGGGCACAATCACTTAAAAACAAAATTCTTTGGAAGTTATAAACAGTTGCAGTGAGACTAGCTTCCACCACAGCTTCCAAAAGGCACCCTGTTGCAATCCTAGCTAAACAAAAAAAGTTAGATTACTTAGAAAGATAAAGTAAACAAAAAAAAAGATTTAAAAATAAACATATAAGTAAATATTTTATAAGAAATTACACCTCAATCTCAATCTACTCAACGTTGGTAGCAGATTCAGCACTGCAAATATTCATACTTGCAAATTGTAGCTCAAGTTGGCCAATTTCGTTAGCATCTTCATCTACAACATAATATTTTAATATAACTTAATGTATCATGAAAGCAAATCAATAAAGAATTAAAATTGTATAATTATGACTATAAAAAAAAATTAAATTACCTTCAAATCCATATAGCCAACTTTTAGTACATAATGTAGCTTCCACAAGTTTGTTTGTATGAATGTATAAGTGTATAACCAATTGTGCATTTTGTGGCTTTGGAGTTGGACAAGGGAGTGAGTGAATCGGAGCAGTGGACTACAGCTAGCAAGCATAAAGGCATAAAGCAAAAGTATTGAAAATTGTAATTGAATTAGATATTTTTTATTTTTAATTGCCATTTGTTCTGAGTCCTTGCCTGTTGTCACTGACTTGTGTGTGTAGTTGTGTTGTGTTTCAATGTTTCATTGACTTGTCTCTTGTCTTATTAGTGACAAGCATTGATGTTGGTGCATTTGTATTTTATTATTAGTTTTGATATTTTGTGTTTTATCCACAGAGTATCATGACGTAATTATAAAAAAAATTAATGATTTTTTTAACGGGTCGGGTCATGGGTTATTCAGGTCGGGTTGAGTTGACCCGTAATAAAATCGGATCGGGTTATGGATCAACCCGTTTTTGTTTTGGGTCAAAAAAATCAGATTCGGATTAGGTATTTTTCGGGTCGAGTCAGGTCAAAAAATTCTGACCCGTATTGCCATGTCTAGCCAGTAGGTGTGCAACTCACGACTTTCGTACAATGTGTTGCCTCTATGCCGCCGGCCCGCCCCCCCAACAATTTTCATATCTCCCTTTCAACAATAATTAGACTCCACGAAAATGACTGACAATCATAGAACTTGGACATTTTTATTTTTATTTTTATTTTTTTTGTTTTCTTCGCCTGGCTTGTGTTTTGTTTTTATCTTTGTCAATTTTAAAAAATATATTTTATGTGAAAAGAGGATTAAAATCTGGATGTTTCAACTGTAAACATTAATTTCATTTGAACTAAAAGGGAACTATATATACACACGCGGTGTATTATATATCGCGACTTTTTTAAGAAACTTTAAAAGGCAGAATATCAAGTTAGGAACACATGGACAACCAAGTTACTACCAGCTGTCCGTTATGGGTTGAATCTTGAGTCACATGCAAATACATGTACAGCTAGTAAAATTGAATCTCATAATGTTGTGGAGAAAAATCTATTCCACACAATGTGATTTACACATAACGTAAAAATACACTAAAAACATGACTTTAATTTATATTTTTAGTGTATCTTACCAGCGTGTGTAAAACATACTGTACATGTGCAAAGTCCCCCATTATGTAAACCACCCCCCCCCCCCCCCCCCAAATTGTACAAAATAGTCCCAAAATTGTAATTATGTAATTGAATTTTTTAAAAAGAAAATATTTAGATGGGTCTTACATTTGTTTTTGTTGCCTTGAAAAAGACCCCCATAACATTGAACCAATATAAATCCAACCTAATTGGAATTGTAAATTGTTTCATCAAAAAATTAATTTTTATGAGTATGCCGAATAATCACTAACAATCACTTTTCCTAACAACTTATAAAAGAGATGTTAATAAAACTTAAATACCAAAATCTAATTAGCAATTTGGCATTTTAAAAAATTAGAATAATTATTTTTAAACCAAAACAAAATATAATATAGAAAGTATATTATAAAATATTTAATAGATATATAAATATTAAAAAAATATCATCTCAAATTAATTGCCTAAGACCTTAAAATATATTTGCAAATTGTAATACCTGGTTCCAAAATGTAAAGTTGAATTTATTCAACTATATGTTGACTTTATTCTGTACCAAATTTGCTTATAATTCAGCATTTAGAAACCTTGTATTTAGGTGGGAATAATGTAAGAGTTGTGTGTGAGAGAGTGTGAAGATTTGATCAAGAGTGTGCAACAAGAAGGTGACTCGCAACTGGACTCGCAACTGACTCACCAAAATGAAGCACACGTGTGAAGCATGCAGGAAGATGAAGAGTCAAGCCAACTAGATCACTACAAGACAAAAAGTACAATCTAGTCTAATCTGGTAACGGGCGATTGGAACTCGTGACTCATCCTAGTCGCGAGTGACTCGCTAGTGCATCCTGTTTTCTTGAAAAATGACTTTTCACATTCCATCTCATACCCTACTATAAATACCTTTATACCCACGAAATGTTAAGAGCTTCCAAAGAGAATTTTGAGAGAGAAACCCTAAAGAAAAACAAGATTGATTCATCCATAATCTTATACATTTAATTCTCCAAAATTCCTTTACTTTCACCCTCTCCGTTGTCATACCCATGAGAGGATTATAAACCAAATCCATACCTCACCAAATTTAGAGTTATGAGAAAGTTCTTGGTATTTGGGAAGCAGTTCAAGGGATAACTAATTCATATTGGTTGATACAATGGGCTAATTGCGGGATCCGGAAAGTTAGAGAAGATATGGTTCGGCATAATCTTGTTAAAGCAAGAAGCTTGGAGGGCTTAGGTGTATTGGGTAGATTAGGCTTGGAGAGTCTATTCCTATTCATGTATCCCAATTGATTTTCAAGTGGATCATTTACTGCTTGGAGGGTGCGGAGAGGTTTTTCGCTAAGTTTTTCGGTTTCCTCTTCGATAACACTAGGGGTGGCAAAATCAACTCAAACCCACCCAATTAACATTAATGTTTATTGGGTTTTAATTGGGTACCCAATTAGGCCAAATTATGATCCAAATATCTTTTCTACAAATCACCCAATTCTAAAATACCCCAAAACTACTAAAATTACCAAAATACCCCATCAACCTAAAAAATGACCAAAATAACACCTAAACCTAAAAATGATCAAAATACCCCTAAAACCTAAATTTTTTTTACCAAAATACCCCCCAAAACCTAAAAATTACCAAAATAACCCCAAAACCTACAAAATGACCAAAATACCCCCAAAACTCAAAAATGACCAAAATACCCCCCAAAACCTAAAAATTACCAAAATAACCCCAAAACCTACAAAATGACCAAAATACCCCAAAACTCAAAAATGACCAAAATACCCCCCAAAACCTAAAAATGACCAAAATACCCCCGAAACCAAAAAAAATGATAGAAATACCCTCAAAACCTAAAAAATTACAAAAATACCCCCAAAACCCAAAAATGACCAAAATACCCCCGAACCCCAAAAAATGACCAAAATACCATTGAAACCCAAAAAATACAATTGAAACCTAAAAATTACTAAAATACCTTCGAAACCTAATAAATGGCCAAAATAACCCCAAAACCTAAAAGTGACCAAAATATCCCCCTAAAACTTTAAAATAACCAAAATACACACAAACCTATTAAGTGACGAAAATACCCCTAAACCTTTGAAATGACCCAAATAAACCCCAAACCTCTAAAATGGCCACAATCAACCGAAAACTTCTAAAATTACCAAAAATTCCCTAAAACCTCTAAAATGACCAAAATACCTCTAAACCTATAAAATGACCAAAATCCCCTCAAAATATCTAAAATAACCAACATACCACTAATCCTATAAGATGAACAAAATACACTCTAAGCCTCTAAAATTACCAAAATAGGGGTTTGAGTTATTTTGGATTTTTTGAGGGTATTTTCGTTAAATTAAAGGTTCTAAGAGTATTTCAGTCATTTTGTAGGTTTTGAGGGAATGTCACTAATTTTTTAGGTTTTAGGGGTGTTTCGTTAACTTTTAGATTTTGGGGCTATTTCAGTAATTTTCTAGGTTTTTGAGGTCTTTTAGTAGCTTTTTAGGTTTTGGGGATATTTCAATCATTCCTTAGGTTTCCAGGGTATCTTATTGATTTTTTAGGTTTAGGGGGTATTTGGTCATTTTTTATGTTTAGGGAGTATTTTGGTCATTTTTTAGTTTTAGGGAGGGATTTTGGTAATTTTTTAGGTTTAGGGAGTATTTTTATCGACTTACAGGTTTAAGGGGAATTTTTGTCATTTTATAGGTTTTGTGGTATTTTGGTTATTTTTAGGTTTCGAGGATATTTTGGTCATTTTAAGGTTTAGGGGTTATTTCGGTCATATTTAGGTTTTAGGGGTATTTTGATCATTTTTTAGGTTTCAGGGGGTATTTTAGTTAATTTTTAGGTTTTGAGGGTATTTCGATCATTTTCTAGGTTTAGGGGGTTATTTTGGTCATTTTTAGGTTTAGGGGATATTTTGGTCATTTTAAGGTTTCTAAGTTATTTTGGACAATTTTTAGGTTTCGGGGTTATTTTGGCTACTTTTAAGGTTTCGAGGGTATTTTGGTCATTTTTTAGGTTTCGAGGTTATTTTGGTAATTTTTTAGGTTTTGGGGGTATTTAGGACATTTTTTGGGTTTAGGAGGTATTTTGGTCATTTTTAAGTTTAGGGGGTATTTTGGTCATTTTTAAATTTCAGGGGTATTTTGGTCATTTTTTAGGTTTCAGGAGTATTTTGATCATTTTATGGGTTTTGGGAGGGGTATTTTAGTGAATTTTAGGATTCAGGGGTATTTTGGTCATTTTTTAGGTTTCGAGATTATTTTGGTAATTTTTAGGTATCGGAGGTATTTTGGTCATTTTCAAGGTTTCAAGGGTATTTTGGTTATTTTTTGGATTTTAGGGGATATTTTGGTAATTTTAAGGTTTTTGGGGTATTTTGGTCTTTTTTTTTGGGTTTTGGGGGTATTTTGGTCATTTTTTAGGTTGTTGGGGTATTTTGGTCATTTTTAAGTTTTTGGGGTATTTTGATCATTTACTTGGGTTTCGAGGGTATTTTGGTCATTTTTTAGGTTTCGTGATTTTTTTGGTAATTTTAAAGTTTAGGGTATTTTGGTCATTTTTAAGATTTTAGAGTGATTTGGTCATTTACACTTTAGTGGCATTTTGGTAATTTTGATCATTAGGTAATTGGGTGGGTTGGGGTTTACCCATAATAATTGGGTTGGGTTGGATTTGGGTTATAAGCGATTAGTTAAATGGGTTTTAATGGGTAAATGAGTTTTATATACCCAACCCACATGCCCACCCAAAACCCACCCATTTGACACCTCTAAATAATATGTGACGGTGTTATCTTGTGTTTGCATCTCTCTTTCCCTTACTCTTAACTTTTAATTTCTACTGGTTGTGATTAATCAATGGCTTAAAGTAGTTTGCTAATTTGGGTATTGCTTATATTTCATATTCCGCACATATATTGTTTGAGTATAAGCTTGTATTGGAAAATTTGTATTTGGAGCTCTAAACATTCACAAATGTTTTATACACTAAGTGAGTTTTCAATTAGTATCAGAGTGGGTACACTTTGATGGATTTCTATATCCTTAGTGTGATCCTTGACCCTTAGGATGGATAGGTCTCAATCGCTCAATACACCTCCCTTCTTTGATGGAAGTAATTATGCATTTTGGAAAGTGTGTATGCGTGCATTTTTGTGCTCCATTGATGATAGTGTGTGGGATGCTGTAGAAATTGGTTGGACAAGGCCGGAGGTTGCCAAATTCACTTGGGATAAGGCAACTCTCGCGGCGGCTAATGCTAATAGCAAAACACTTAATGCTATATTTTGTGGTGTCTCACTGGATGAATTTCACAGGATTTTTCATGTGTCAATTGCCAAGGAGGCATGACAAATTTTGGAGACCACCTACGAAGGCACCAAGAAGGTGAAGGGCACCAAGCTTCAAATGCTTAGGTTTGAAGAATTGAAGATGAGCGAAGATGAATCATTCAACTCATTCTATGGAAAGCTGAATGAAGTGGTAATCAGGAAATTGAACTTGGGTGAGAAGATGGAAGTCTCCAAACTAGTAAGAGATCCTTAGATCATTGCCGGAGAACTTCCGAGCCTAGGTGACTGCCATTGAGGAGAGCAAGGATCTTGATGAGATAAAGGTCCAAGAACTTATCGGATTTCTTCAAACATATGAGCTCACTCTGCCATCTCAAAGAAAGAACAAATCTCTTGCTCTTAAGACGATCAACGAGAGATTTGAAGCTCAAGATTCCTCGGAAGAGGACGATGTTGAAAAAGAGGTGGCATTCCCTGCAAAGAACTTTCGTAAGTTCTTGAAGTTCAAAAAGGATGAGAAGTCCTTTGAGAAAAGAAAATTCTCCAATTTCAAGAAAGACAAGAAGGACTTCAAAAGGAAGGGTTTCAAAGACTCTTCTCCTTCTCAAGGAATCACTTGTTATGAGTGCAATGGGCATGGTCATTGGAAGAAAGAATGTCCTATCTATTTGAAGGGAAATGGTAGAGCTCTTGCTACAACCCTTAGTGATTCGGATAGCTCAAAATCTGATTCTGAAGAAAGTTGTGATGGGAAAGGAAACTACTCTGCTTTCATGGCCATTGCACCCTGTAGATTTCTCAGAAGATTTAAGTACTCTAAAGGAAGAGCTTGGTGAGCATACCAAAGTGGAATCTATTGGTGTTAGAGATGAATCTGATGATGATGAAGAAGAGTGCGTTTATGAAGGAACAAATAGATTGCAAGAATCCTACAATGCACTTCATGAAAAGAGTGAAGAATATGCAAGAGTGGCTAAGGCAACCATTAGAAAGATGAAGAAAGCCGAAGAGGACTATAAAAGCATCCTCGTGTGGTACAAAGAGACCAAGTGTGAAGTTGAAGGGTTAAATGAAGAACTAAACAATGCCTATTCCAAGATAAAGTTTCTTGAGCTTGAGGTTGTTCAAGCAAATGCCAAAGTGGAGCGTGTTGCTTCCAAGAAACTTGATGAAGTGCTTGCCTATCAAAAGCCCTCTTCGGATAGAAGAGGCTTAGGATATACCAGAGAAGGTAGCTCAAACTCTAAAGTGTCAAAGGAAAAGAAGTTTGTCAAGGCTAAAGAAGCATCAACTCCTCTTGTTGACAATGTAAAATCTGAAAAGAAGCCAAATGTGGTGAATCAAATGGTGTTGATGAAGTCTCCCAAGCCAATTATGGCTAAGCCCAAGGCAAGAGGAAAGTCTCTTCCTAAGAGACAAAGAGGTCCACAACCACAACACTATTGCCATTATTATGAAATCCTAGGGCACACTAGACCAAATTGCTACAAGCTCTAAGCATGGAAGAATGCGGATCTTCAAAGCCAAGAAGACAAGGAAAAGGCAATGGGAAACCCAAGCAACCAAAAGGGCAAGAAGGAGAACCCATTATGAGTGATGTGATGAAAATGATTAACACCATCACCTCATGTTTGGCCAACTTCAGCTTAAGGTTTGAGAATCATGACTCAAGTACCCAATCCTCAATGGATATCACCCCAAATGCACGTGCCATGTAGGTGAAGAAGGGTACTCATGCATAAGCATTATAACATGTCCATGAATCAATTCTTTCTATATAATGTAACATTGTTGTTTGCTTGTTTATTTTTCATTCTAGCATGTTTTTAATTTTTTAAAAGCTTTGGTTGTTAATTGATTTTGATCACTCTTTACTTTGCTTTGTGTCAAAAATCCAAAAACACATAAAAGTATAAAATCCAAAAGGTTTGATCGGCGGTGTTATGCATTGTCACATGCATGTTTAGCCTTGTACCTCCGTACTAATGGTTTTGTGCATTAATGAGCTTAGATTGTTCTCTATGCACTTGTATCTTTGTGGGAAACATCTTGACATCTATGTGATTATTGTAAATAGATCTTCAAACTTGTCATAAATGATTAGTCAATAGTTTTGTTGATCTTAAGACATGCATAGACTTGTGCCTATATCTCTTCCCACTCTTTTTTTTTTGCTTAAAAGCTCAACCAATGTCAAATCTCGAAAAGAGATAATGAGCTAAAAAAGTCGTTGCACAAATTAGTATTTGACTAAGAAGAAGGGAAAGCGACATGTATTTAAAAATGTATGGTGCCAAAAGCCAAAGGCTTACTCATCAAATTGAAATATCAAAAATTTCAAGCATCGATTTGAAAAGGAGATGTAAAGATCAAAACGATCAAATGTTATCAAAAGAAAAGAAACCAAATGAAAAGCTTCTAACTCATTGTAATCAAGTTTATGTGGGAGGTCATATATGTTCATTTCTACAATTGAGATAGGTCACTCTACTTAGTGCTAGTTGTGTATGACATGGTTGAATCAATCATTGATGCTTCACATTAGACTAACGACTATCTCATAATTGATACCCACCCACATCATACATGTCTATGTTCAATAAGTGTCTTATTCATTTGTGTAATTATACTTGATTAAGTGTGATGTACATACTCAAACATCTGTTGATCAAACCTAAAAAGATTTTTGAGTGTTTTAGTTGTTTTTGGAAAGTATTTTGATTTGAAAGATTTTCACAAAAATCCAAAATTTTGCAACTTTGCCTTTTCGCAACTCACTCGCGAGTGGTCTACTTAATCGCGAAAAAGACTTAGAAAAATTTTCAAATTTTTCAAAAAAATTGATTTTTCAGTTTTCCAACCCAAGGCATTCGTGACTCACTCCCGACTGGTTAGCGAGTGTAAGTCACAATCGCGAAAATGACTTAGAAATTTTTTTCAAAATCTGGGTTTAAGGATTTTTGGCAACTCACTTGGCGACTCATTTGTGAGTCATTTGAGTTGCGAAAAACGTGTTTTGCAAAAACAGGGTTAAAAATCAGTCAGTTTTCAAAACTTTTCACTTTCCCTTGTTTCACGTGTTTATCCCTTTGTCTTCTCTACCTTTCCCTCTCTCAAAACCAATTTTTTTTCACTCCAAAAACCTCCATTATTCTCTTCAATCTTCACTCCAAATTGAAGAAAATGTATGGGTTTTCACTCTTTTTTACTTTATTTCAAGTTTAAAGCATTCTCTTTCATGGATTTTTTGGTTTTGTTAAGATATTGAAATATTGTTGAAGAACATGGTTTTTTATTTTTATTTTATTTTTTTTTATGTTTCTGTCAAAATTATTACATGTTCATGCATTATACAATGTTTTATGTGTCTGTCAAAATTATTACATGTTCATGCATTATACAATGTTTTGTGTTGTGGTGTGCATACCATTTTGTTGATAAAATGTCTATTTAGATGTTTTTGTGTGTAATTTTGGACTCTGTCGAGTACAAAATTTGAGAATAATCATGCTTCCATGTTTGGAACAATTAATGGTTATGTGTTTCACACTTTGCCACTTGCATGATTTCATGCCTCCTATAGCACACTTTTCCATATAATGCACACACACACAATCTTTGACATGTTGTGTGTCTAATGTCATGATTATATCATGTTTTGATGTTTAGCATCTTCAAATTTCATTTTTTTTAATTGCTCTTTAAATTTCAATTTTTAGGGTTTAATTCGTATTTTTTGTTTTTGGTACTAATTTGTTGCTAACCAAGTTTGTTGCCATTTGTTTTCATCTTACTCTTTGCTATTTCATGACCTTTGCTTGAAGATGTCTCCTTTCAAAAGTCAGTAGTGAAAGGAAGCAGAAACAATAGGAAGGAACCAGTCATTGACCTCACTAGTTTCTCCCTAAGTCAAAGAAAACTCGATCTTCAACTAGAGTTTACGATGACACTTGATTTAGATCCTATACCGCATTTGAAGCATATTCAAGCTACTTTGAAAGTGTCCCCATGGTAATTGAACGGGTTGTTGAGCAAGCTACCCTTCTTGATACTTTCCTAAATGGCTTGCTTCTAAGGATTGGAACTACTTTCTATTGAATCTTGATGATCCTTATGAACAGCTTGTGAAAGAGTTTTATGTGAATGCCCTATTTGATGGGGAAGAGCTACGATGTTGGGTGAGAGGAAAGGACTTTACTATAATGCCTTCATATCTTGCTCTCATTCTGAACATCAATCAACCAATGTTTGCAAAACCACCGGTGTATGATGAGATGGAACCGGATCTTGAAATTTTTCGCGATGCTTTCAAAGAAAATTTGGATGTCTTCAAATGGGAAATCAATTGGTCTATCATCTTTATCTCCCGAGTTGAGGTTGCTCACAACAATAATGTTTCATAATCTCTATCCTCTCTCGAGCATTGGATATATGAATCTTGGCCGGGCTCTATTTCTTCATGACTTGATTACTGATGAAGAAATTGATGTATGCTTTCATATCTTTCACATTTTGGTCAAAACTGCTGAGAGGACGGCCTTTAGGAACTGTCTTCCATTTTGTTGCCTCATCATAAAGATATTGAAGCTAAAAGGACTATCCATAATGGAAGATGAGTTTCCTCAATCAAAGCAAAGACCAATCAACATTAGCACTCTCAATGCTATAAGATGCCATATCCGAAAGAATGTCAAGCAAGAGAGTAATGCTCCTCAAGGTGATACAAGCTCTAGCTCACACTCCTATGATGAGAAGTTGGACAACATCATGGCTTCCATGCAAGACATTAGCTCAAAATTGTCTGGCCTCACAACTATCATGTAACCTTAGCACACCTGATTTGAGATAAAGTTTACCTCTCTCCAAACTCAATTGGATCAAATCCAAAGGAAGCTAGAAGAAGATGATGACTAGCTATTCCTTGATAAAAAGGGGGAGATAGTGTTCATGATAGGGGGAGAGAGCTAAATCAAAGGGGGAGCAAGCAATCAAACAACAAGCTCTTCTAGTTTTTCTTTGTTGCTATTACTAGTCTATGTTCATATTTCATATTTTAAACTTATGTTGTGTACTCGACTATGTTATGATTCTTATTTGTACCCTTGCTTATATAGGTTAGTACTTTTAGCTAATGTCTTGCATTTTCTTTAGTACTCTTGTGCCCTTATTGGATCTTGTATCCTTGATGCAATTTATGTATTCTTGCATCGGTTGAGTGTTGGACATGCAAATGATACTTTGTGTTAGGAAATATGTGATTCAATGTTAGGAACATATGTCACTATTTTATGTAATTGGCTAATCTTTTGACAAAACGCATTTTACTTGTAATTAGGTAGATTTAAAATATGTTTAATATTTCAAGGAACAAGGTTTCAAGTTCAAATGTTAAAACCATGCAAGTCTTTCCAAGAATCAAGTAAGAAAGTGCTGGATTTTAAAACACAACAGCTAGCATCTATCAAGGTTTAAAAGCTGCTGAAGCTCATTGCTATTTTTCATCCAATCTGTGAGTATGTGTTTAGGCTTTCTTTTCTCACAACCCTAAACATATATAAGGATTATTTTGAAGGCCGTCAAAGGTTACATAAGTTGCACAAGTGTGAAGTAAAGTCTTGTTCATGCAAATTGTCACTGGAGACATAATTTGCCCTAGTTCATCTTTCTCTTGAAGAAGATGTTGTGTTTGTACACCGTAGGGTTTTGTGACCAAGGAGCTTCTTGATTTTCATCGTGTGATGAATTGAAGAACTTTGCAGCCAACATCCTTCTCAAGTTGGTGATTAAGTTGCGTATTAGGAACCGCGCATCTGTTGGTTAGTCATGTATTGGGAGCTGTGCATGGAAATGAGAGATTGTCACTACAGAACAAATCTAATTGGGTATTGGGGTAAGGGTTCAACTGTAGGTTGGTATAGGGTACTGAGATTCTTTTACTTGTAATCACTTGTTTTAATAATAGTGGATTCTTGAGAATGGTGATCTTAAAATCACCCAGTGGGGTTTTTGCTGTGTAGATTTTCCTCATTCGAAAACAAATCACCTGTGTCAATTTAATTTTCGCTGCATTTAGTTTAATTGGTGATTTGTTTGTGCTACCATGCATATTGTATGTTACTATGATTAATTAATCAACCTGGCTAATTAATTGGTTAATCTATCAAGTGGTATCAGAGTAGTCATACTCTGATTAGGGTTAATTTTTACTGTGTGATCTACTGACCCCTATTGTCATGGCTACAACTGGCTTGAAGAGATCGTTGCTTTTAAATACATCTTGTTTTTCTAATCTCTACTTGTTTGAGTGTATCAAAATATGCAAGTCTAAAAGTTATTTGAATTCTATTATGATGACTATTGGAAAAGATCTCAAATTGACAAAAAAGAAACTAGACTGTCTCAGAATGAAAATGTGTAAAGGAGTTCGTCTGAGAAGAGTGAAAGTTAAAGGTTTATTTCATAAAAGGTAGTACCTTGACAGCGATTGCTCAAGACACATGACTGGAGACTGATCTCTCTTTAAGGTTTTCGAGTCTAAAAAAGGTGGTAATGTCACTTTTGGTGATGAGAGCAAATCACAGATTAAAGTTAAGGGAATCATTTCTCTACCTGGATTGCCAGACATTGCAAATGTTCTATATGTAGAAGGTCTGAGAGTGAACCTGTTGAGCGTAAGTTAGATATGTGATCAAGACTTCATGGTACTATTCTCAAAGGGAAAATGCCTTGTCATGGATGAGTCTGGAAAGAAGCTCATAAGTGGTGTTCACACTCTAGACGATTGTTATGGCTTGGTTCCTGATGCTGATATTGTGTGCAATAGCATTTGTTTACCAAATGAAGATCTATGGCACCAAATGATGGGACATGCTAGTTACAAACATCTTTCAATTGTATCTAAGCATGAGTCAGTGTTGGGGATACCAAAGCTCAATAGAATGAGCAATGTGGTGTGTGGACCATGTCAACTTGGAAAACAGACGAAAGCTAAACATCCGAGCACTCAGACATTTGCTACATCCAGACCGTTAGAGCTATTACATCTAGATCTTATGGGTCCAATTAGAACCGAGTCTCTTGGTGGAAAGAGATACATCATGGTTGTGGTAAACGACTTTACTAGGTACACTTAGGTCATTCTCCTACAATCCAAGTCTGATACTCCTGAGCACATTGAAGCTTTATGCACAAGATTGCAGAATGAGAAGAGCCTGAAGATTGATTAAATTCGAAGTGATCATGGTAAAGAATTTGAGAACTCATATAGGAAGTCCTTTTGTACAAGATCAGGTATATCTCAAGAATTCTCAGCTCCCATTACTCCTCAGTAGAATGGTGTTGTAGAAAGAAAGATCAGGGTTATTCAAGAGATGGCTAAAGCCATGTTGCACAACAAGGATGTGGCTAGAAACTTGTGGGGAGAAGCCGTTAACACTGCTTATCATACGGTTAATAGGGTGTATTTTAGACCCGGTACTAAGAAGACTCCATATGAGTTATGGAAAAGGAAACCAAATGTTAAGTATTTCAGAATCTTTGGAAGTACTTATTTCATTCTCAAGGATAGAGAGAATGTGGGAAAATTTGACTCCTGAAATGACGAAGGAATATTTCTAGGATACTCCTCTACAAGCAAGGCTTACCGGGTATACAACAAAAGAACCATGAAGGTAATGGAAACAGTGAATGTTGTCATTGATGAATCCTCAAAATATGGTTCTGATAAATTTAGTGAGGAAATCCCCAAAGAAATTCTTCCTCTTGAGCCCAAGGAAGTTACACTAAGGAAGCATACTGTTGACAAATGTGTTGCTAACTTTGTGTCTTATTCTTGCTAAGGTTGAACCCATTAAAGTTGAGGAAGCTTTTCAGGATGAAAGCTGGGTTGAAACTATGCATGATGAACTGCTTCAGTTTCAGAGGAATGATGTCTGGACCTTGGTACCTAGACCAGAGGGTAAGCACATCATCGGCATAAAGTGGATATTCTACAACAAAACTGATAAGGAGGGTAATGTGATCCGCAACAAGGATCGTCTTGTAGCTCAAGGATACTCACAAATGGAAGGAGTAAACTATGATGAGACATTTGCTCATGTAGCCCGTATGGAGTCCATTAGAATTCTCCTAACCCTGGCATGTCACTTGAGGTTTAAGCTCTATCAAATGGACGTGAAGACTGCTTTCTTGAATGGGCTCCTTAAAGAAGATGTTTATATGGCTGAACCAAAAGGATTCATTGATCCACACTTTTCGGATCATGTGCTGTACCTCAAGAAAGCACTTTATGGGTTAAAGCAAGCTCCTAGAGCTTGGTATGATCGGCTCATACAATACTTGGTGTCACATGGGTTCACAAGAAGAAAAACAAATCAAACTCTCTTCATAAAAAGGAAAGACGACGAGTTGATAGTTGCTCAATTCTATGTTGATGATATCATCTTTGGGTCAACTAAGGATGAACTTGCTCATAGCTTCTTAAAACTCATACAGGCCAAGTTCGAGATGAGCATGATTGGAGAGCTAACTCACTTCCTTGGATTGCAGATTCGTCAACAAGATTCAGGTATATTCCAATCTAAATATGCTAAAAATCTTGTAAAGAAGTTTGGTTTGGAATCTGCTAGTTCTGTTAAAACCCTTATAAGCCCAAATGTTAAACTCACTGTTGACTTGTTAGGTAAAAGTGTAGATTCGTCTCTTTATAGAAGCATGATAAGTAGTCTTCTGTAGACTTGACATTAGTTACAGTGTGGGAGTGTGTGCTAGATATCAAGCTAATCCCAAAGAGTCTCATATGATTGCTTTGAAAAGAATCAAAAAGTACGTCAAAACCACTACTGACTTTGGTGTGTGGTATAGCAAGGACACAATGATGCTTTAGCTGGGTATTTTGACGCTGATTGGGCTGGGAATGCTAATGATAGAAAGAGTACTTTGGGGGGTTGTTTCTATGTGGGTAATAATCTTGTCTCTTGGATAAACAAAAAGCAGAATTCCATCTCATTATCTTCTATAGAAGTTAAGTACATCGCTGTCGATAGCTGTTATACCCAACTTCTATGGATGCAAAAACTCCTCCATGATTACGGTATTTGTCAAGAGCATCTTATCATCTACTGTGACAAAACCAGTGCCATCAACATCTCTAAGAATCCAGTTCAACATTCTTAAACTAAACACATAGAGATTCAACATCACTTCATTAGAGAGCTTGTCGAAGATGGTACTCTTACTCTTAAGTTTATTCACACCGATAATCAGAAGGCTTGAAGTGATGGTACCAAACCTCTTGACAACAAACGGTTTGAATTCCTTTGCCAAAACATTGGTGTCATCTCCATGGATTGATCTCTCCTTCTCCTCCTTCTTTCTCATGCATTTGCATCTAGTTGTATGCATTGTTTTGTTTAACATGTTTTTGTTTGTTTTCTTTTCAGTTTTGCTTTATTTTGTTTTTCATATAAAAATTAATTTTTTTTAAAAAAAAATTAGAAAAATACAAAAACAGTGTGTGTATGTGTACATTAGTACTTATGAATCTTAGATGGCCATTAAAACAAAGTTTTCTAAACTTTGTATCTCTTGTAGCTTAGATGAGCCTTTGTATGTACAACTTAGCAAGTGAGATTTGTGGCCCATGTTTGTGATGAGTAAGATTAAGTAATCTCTTGTACTTAACGCTCATATCACTCTTTTTAACGGGAAAGACTAGAAAATCCTAAGAGAAAGACGTAAATAACCATCTCACCACTGTTGCTCACTAATTATGAAATAACATTTGTATGCTTCGACATAGCAAAAGTGGAATGTAAAATGCTTAACATCATTGGGTATTTCTTTTCTATCTCTTATATGTCCAAGCATAGTTTGCTTAAAAGAAAAATATGCAAAGAAAAATAAAAGCAATTGCAAGCGTGTATTCTAGGAGATGTGGGAGTTATAAGATGTACCTCAAAGGTGATAGTCCCTATAAAACAGTTATGATTGTGTGTGAGTTAAAGTGATTTTCTTATATCACAAATCGTCATAACATGTAGATACTTATGCAATCTTGCGATATTTTTCACACACAATACGCAATATTTTTTGCTACTTTTCATAAATGTGCAGGTACAATGTGATTTGGTCATCACAAGGAATACGTGTGTTAATGTATGATCACTAAACTGTCTTAACTTGTTTTTGAAATATAAAATTGGTTAGACTTGTTGTGTGTGTGTGTGTGTGTGTGTGTGTGTTCTGGACCTATGTGCTTAACATTTTTCTTATTGAGAGATGATTTTGAGAGTTTAAAATGTTGTTTGGATCTTTGGTTGAGTGGCGTGCTTGATTGCATTCATATTTGTTTATTTTCTCTTATTTGAAAAATTGTTTTTAAGCAATCTCAATAGCTTCTCGATAGCTCTTGACAGATAAGCTATCTATTGAGACCCTTCAGTTCTTGATAGCTCTCGATAGCTAGTTCGATCCATCGAGAAACTTTCTGTCTCTTCGATAGCTTCTCAATAGCTACCTCAATCTATCGAGTTTCTTTGTTGAGGAAACCTCTCGTTAGATCCTCGATAGCTAGCTTGATAGCTAAAACATGCCTTTTTAAAGCTCGATAACTCTCGATCGATCGAGCTTTATGATTTTTCTATATAAAGGTGCCTCGCGATTTCTCACTCATTTCCTTCAATCTCTATCGATAGTTTCTCTCTTCTCTCACTCCAAAACTCCTCAAACCCTTCACATTCCTCACTTGATCTTTGGCCTAAATCAAGTGTTCTTCATTTAGTATGATTCTTTCTCACTCATTAATCATGCATTTCATTCTTTTTTTACCTAGGTTTTGATTTTTGAAGAATTTTTGGGGGTTTTTCAAAATTGATGAGTTTTTGTAAATAATTTTTGGTTGGGTATTGCTTCAATGAGTTTAAAACTTCATGCATTACATCACTTGTGCATTATAACAATGTTTTATGCATTTTAGATGTGTGTTTACTTTGTTGTTATGTTATGTGCTGGTAGGTTTGGATCGGGCTGAGCCCATGATGCATTTAAATATGCATGTCACATGTTCATGCATTTTCATGCATGCGTACCTTACTGTTTTTATCTTTTGATATTAAATATGTTTGGTACTTTTCTGATTGTCTCTCTCTCCGTCTCATCTCTCTCTTTCTTACGTTAGTTGCATCATGGCACCTAAACGTAAATCCATTTCATCCCAAAACCCTCTTCATTTCGGTGCATCTTCTTCTTCTTCTCCTTCTGACCCCACTCCATCTCACGTACGGTTCCATGATGAGAAGGCCAAGTCGAACTTCTTGGAGAACTTTTCACAATGAGGCATTCATTCGGAACGCCAAGTCATTCTGTCAGATTTTTCTAACACTAACCTACCCATTGTCATCTACAGTAGGGGTTGGGAGTCACTATGTGGCATCTTAGTCACATGCCCTTCCATGATCATATAGGAGTTCTACTTCAATATGCACGGATTTGATTATTCTATACCCCAGTTTGTCACTCTTGTTCGGGGTATACGCATGATAGTTACTTCAGATATTGTATTCGATGTACTACACGTTCTCAGGGTAACGCATCCTAACTACCTTGGCTGTGAGCATCTAATGACAGTGTCCAAAGATGAACTCGCGTCTCTATTTTGTGAGACGTCATCTTCTTGGGGTGACCGTCAAAACACCCTTTGCTCGGCCTTTGCAAAAGGTCCTAGATTCCTTAATATGATGATGACATTTATTCTTTATCCTTTATCACACTATAACACTATCACAAAGCCTCATGCTCACTTTTTGTTATTCCTCATTGAGGATCTTTCTATTGACTTCCCTTCTCACTTCATATTCTCCCTTATAGATGTCTATAAGGATATGGCAACCCATGATAAGCTCATTTTTCCTTTGGCTATCATGCGGCTCCTTCGTCATTTCTCTGTCTCCTATCCCGAGTCTCCCCACTTCACATTCGTGTGTGCCATCAATACAGCTACCGTTAGAAGGAGCACAACACAACTTCGACCGAGGCAGCCTTGGATAGCAACGGCAGCTCCTCTAGCTTTTACCACTCCATCCACCTCCGCTTCTTCGTCTTCAGTGGGTGGAGTGACACTTGAGGCCATTATGGCACAACTTGTGTGCATGGATGCTCGCCTTGACACTCTCAGCGATGAGTTGTGTCAGGTGAACACCCGTGTTGGTCGTACTGTGTGATGACAGGCTATTATGGGTGGTTTCACTATGGCTTCCTCTCCTTCTTTTGAGACATCTGAGAATGAGAGTGATGATGGCACCGACAGTGATGACACTGATGAGGGTGATGATGCTGGCTTGCCTAATGATGATGAGATGTCTACTTGATGTACTTACCCTTTTGTCACTCGTGACAAAAATGGGGAGTAGTTTTGAGATGAGAGTAGTCATATTCATAGGGGGAGGGTTAGTATAGGAGATAGAGGGGAGTGTGCATGAGGGATATAGTGAGGATTTTTGAATCTTTTTTTTTTCTCTATTTTAGATACATTACTTCTCTTGTATATTGGTCTTATGGCCATTTGACATACATTGTACTTATATTTGGTTTATATATATATATATATATATATATATATATATATATATATATATATATATATATATATATATATTAATGTATGTTATTTCACCTATCTCTCCATGTGTTGTTTCTTTTCTTTTTTTATACACATGTTTCTTATTTATTGTATGCAATCTTTTATTTTTGTTTCACACTAAGATGTCGTGATGAATTTTGTTTAAAGTGTTTCAGAAATATAGGTTGTCAAAGTCTACTTGCCATAAACTCTCTTCTTGCAAAATTTCAAGAGTTTGTGTTAGAATAGATTTTGTTGTATTCAACAAATAAGTATGAGTTGAGTGATTTATAACTTCTCTCATATTTTCATTTGTTTGTTATGGTTTTGTCAAGGATTACCAAAGGGGGAGATTGTTTGTGATTCAATGTTAGGAACATATGTCACTATTTTATGTAATTGGCTAATCATTTGACAAAACACACTTTACTTGTATTTTGGTAGATCTAAGATGTGTTTAATACTTCAAGGAATAAGATTTCAAGTTCAAGTGTTAAAGCCATGCAAGTCTGTCCAAGAATCAAGTAAGAAAGTGCTAGATTTTAAAGCTTGACAACTAGTATCTATCAAGGTTTAAAAGCTGTTGAAGCCTGTGGCTCGACAGCTAGCTCTATAGATGGCTATCTATCGAGATTTATGAAACTTTGCTTTTCAAAATTGTTCTTCATCCAATCTGTGAGTATGTGTTTAGCCTTTTTTTCCTCACAACCCTAAACATATATAAGGATTATTTTGAGGGTCGTCAAAGGTTACACAAGTTGCATAAGTGTGAAGCAAAGTCTTGTTCATGCAAATTGTGACCGGAGACAGAATTTGCCCTAGTTTACCTTTCTCTTGAAGAAGTTGCTATGTTTATACACCGTAGGGTTTTATGATCAAGGAGCTTCTTGATCTTCATCGTGTGATGAACTGAAGAACTTTGTAGCTAACATCCTTCTCAAGTTGGTGATTAAGTTGCATATTGGGAACTGCGCATTTATTGGTTAGTCATGTACTGGGAGACGTGCATGGAAATGAGAGATTGTCACTATAGAACAAGTCCAATTGGGTATTGGGGTAAGGGTTCAACTGTAGATTGGTATAAGGTACTGGGATTCCTTTACTTGTAACCGCTTGTTTTGATAATAGTGGATTCTCAAGAGTGGTGACCTTAAAATCACCTGGTGGGGTTTTTGTCGCGTAGGTTTTCACCATTCGAAAACAAATCACCCGTATCAATTTAATTTCTGCTACATTTAGTTTAATTGGTGATTTTTTTGTGCTACCACACATATTGTATGTTAATCTGATTAATTAATTAACTTGGCTAATTAATTGATTAATCTATCACAAGGGGTCAATACATTCTTGGTTTATCACTTTGCATTGAGCTTATTTGTTTGCATGTTCAGATGTTCATTCACTGTGTGAATGTTCATTGTAGTCACTATTTATAGTTATTGTTCTTGTATGGTCAAGTTATACTTCATTATCATATTCATACTTTCTTGATCGTACTGTGCTTGCTTCGTATGTATTCTAAGTTTTCCGCTTACAATGAACTTAATAAGTGCGTTTTGTGATTTTTTTTTTCAGGAGACTTGTTTGTATGGTTCAAGAGTTTCACAGATCTAGCATTAGATGTGAGTGAGTTTTGGCAACTGTTCCCAACTCACATTTTTAAGTTTAGAGTTTGTTTTAGGGTTTTGTCACGGAATAGCCAAAGGGGGAGATTGTAAAGTTGAATCTATTCAACCATGTGTTGGCTTTATTCCATGCCAAATTTGCTTGTAATTCAACATTTAGAACCCTATATTTAGGTGGGAATAATGTAAGGGTTGTGTGTGAGAGAGTGTGAAGATTTGATCAAGAGTGTGCAACAAGAAGGTGACTCGCAACTGAACTCGCAACTAACTTGCGAGTGGTGACTTGCCAAAATGAAGCACACGTGTGAAGCATGCAGGAATATGAAGAGTTAGGCTAGCTGGATCACCAAATTCAGAGTTATGAGAAGGCTCTTGGTGTTTGGGAAGTAGTTCAAGAAAGAACCAATTCATATTGGTTGTGGCAATAGGCTAATTACGGGATTTGGAAAGCTAGAGAAGACACGATTCAGCGTAACCTTGTTGGAGTAAGAAGCTTGGAGGGCTTAAATGCATTGGGTAGATTAGGCTTGGAGGGTCTATTGTTATTCATGTATCCCAACTAATTTTCTAGTGGATCATTTACCGCTTGGAGGGCGGCGGAGAGGTTTTTCGCCGAGTTCTTCGGTTTCTTATTTGATAACATGTGCCGGTATTATCTTATGTTTGCATCTCTCTTTCCCTTACTCTTAACTTTTAATTTTTGCTGGTTGTGATTAATTAATGGCTTAGAGTAGTTTGCTAATTTGGGTATTGCTTATATTTCATATTCCGCACATATATTGTTTGAAATATAAGCTTGTATTGAAAATTTTGTATTTGGGGGTCTAAACATTCACAAGTGTTTTATACACTAAGTGAGGTTTCACAAAACAAATAAAAATAATCGCAAAATTAACACTACAAAAAATTCAGGTTTAAGCGGCATTTGTTTTTGCGACGTTTTCAAATATGCCGCAAAAATAGGTATATTGCGATGTTTTTTCCTAGCGTCACTAAAGAGTGGGTTTATAGCAACATTTTTAAAAAACATCGTAATAGGCCAACACAGTAGCAACATTTTCTTAAACCATCACAACTGTTGTATTTTTAGCAACATTTTCCTGGACTATAGTGACATTTTTATAACCTGTCGCTATAGTTATTAAACAAAACATTATAGTGACGTTTTTAAAACATCATTATATATTGAAATAGTGTCAATGCCTTCAGTAAGTCAAATTTCCCCCTTTTTTTTTGTCCTTCCTATGCTAACTTTCTTTTCCCCAACTTTCCTATGCATGTCCTTCTCACTTTCTAATTCATTTTCCCCCAAAATTTCCCACAGTTCACTCTTGCTCCAAAATTTTTTTCCCTTCCCTCTCACTTTTTTAGGGATTTTCACTCCAAATTTTAGCTCTCTCTCTCTCTCTCTCTCTCTCTCTCTCTCAAGCTTCTACCTCCACCTATTGGCACTGCCACTACTGTCGCCATTGCCACTACCACCGTCATCAACCCTCTTCCTCCCTCTCACATCATCTCTCCCTCACCTCTCTCACATCATCTCTCCCTCACCCTCTCACAAAATGCTCTCTCCCTTTCTCCCTACATTGCAACCCTCTCCCACATACCCATTTCCATACCCATTCCTTTTTCCTCACCATACCCATTCCTATTTGATGGGATCGACGAGCTCTTATCTCCTAGACAAGACCACTAAGAAGGACGAAGTAGTCCTGACGAACTAAGAGAGTAGTCATTACTAACGACGATATGGGGATCATTCAACATAGTCAATAAATAATTTGGATAGTTACAAAGCCCGCCTTACAGATAGTTAGGAGCCTGTTAAAGCCCCATTACTAGGCAAAGGTGTTACCAAGAAAGGCATTAACCACCACATCGGTTAGAATCCAAGACAACCTATATAAGGCCCCCACATTGTCAACAGAAGGTACATAAGCACTCTTATAAACACTCATTGAGATACTACTATTCCAATTATTTAGAAAGTATTTCTCCCGTTCTAACTTGGGCATCGGAGACATTGTGGCAGGCACCACACCGGTGACTATCTTGGACGGAGCAGTCTTTTCATCTACGCAAGTGCTCAAGCGAGAGTTCAGATCCATCTAGATACGTTTAATTCGACTAACAACGTCACGCTTCATCACTATTTTTTCTTGGTAAGTTTTTTATTTCATTTTTTGTTTTTATTATTGTGAAATTTGGGTTTGGATTTGGATACTTAACATTTAGGTTATTTATTTAATTTTCAGTTTTTATTTTTGTGAAATTTTGGTTTGGATTTTGTGGTGTAACATGTAATGTTTTTTATTTAATTTTTTGGTTATGATTTTTTGTGAAATTTGGGTTTGGATTTGGTTAAGTGATATGGGTTTTGAGACATTATTGAACATGGGTTTAGTATATTTAGTAGGGGCGTGCAAAAAATTGAGAACCGAAAAAACCGCTTCGAACTGACCGAACCGATGCAAAAATTCCTGTTCAATTTCGGTTCAGTTCGGTTTCATTATATAAAAAACCGAAAATTTCAGTTCGGTTTTCAATGGAAAATTTTAATACACCAAACCAACCGAACTGAACCGAAATATATTATTATATTATATTTTATATTAAATATATAATATTTTGTAAATATTTGACTCTGACTCTTTAAGATACACCTTGGCTATTCTAAAAAAGAAAAGAGATACGCTTTGGTAGCTTTGCGTTGGGCGGTGGGCCTCCATCATTTCATTTTAAAACAATTCAGTGGTTCACAATTGGGCCTTTTTTTGTTCAGTCATAAAATGATTCAAAATTTCAAAATTCAAATGATCCGACCTAGCTTATGTTTTTAAACATAGCATTTTAAAACCCATTAGATTAATCACCTATAATTAAACTAAGTAAATATCTAATTAAACTAAAACTAATTAGACTATAAAATCAAAAGTTGGAAAACCCTACCCTACATACCCCACACTTTTCACTCTCACACTTTCCACTCTCTCTCACATTTAGACTTCAGACAGCCTCCACTCCACAGTCCCTACCTCTCATGCCAAATCTCCCTCTGCCGCTGCCTCCACACGCCACCCTCCCCACGCTGGCTTGATCATCAGCTTTTCATCTCACAATGAGTCTCTGTTTTGAAAATTTTGATACCCTTTGACCCTCTCTCTATTTTGTGTTTTAGGTTTTGAAAATATTGAATCTCTATTTTGTAGAAACAACATAAGATCAAGATGTTTATTTTTTCAAATTTTAATGTTTTATATGCAAATAAAATTAGAGTTTTGAAAAAATCGATAACCCATATGCTTGGCTGCTTGTTCTAGTTGGTTTCTTTATTAAAGTTAGCTTAGCTGATTGCCTTTGTCTCATGTGGTTGTTGAAAATCTCGATAACCCTCTCTCTGTTTTGTATTTTGGGTTTGGTTTAATACTGAATCAATAAAGTTAGAGTTTTTAAAATACTGAATCTCTATTTTGTAGTAGCAACATAAGATCAAGATGTTTATTTTTTCAAGTTTTATATGCGAATAAATTTAGGGTTTTGAAAAAATTGATAACCCATGTGCTTGGCTGCTTATACTAGTTGGTTTCTTTATTAAAGTTAACCGATTGCCTTTGAGTTTTGATATATAAAGTTAGCTTTTTATTTATTTATTTATTGTTGATATATTTTTGTTTATTGTTGTTGACATGCTGTGAATATGTGATTGTGATGTTGAGTTGTTATTTTCTTATTGATGTTACAGATTTGAAAATCAATAACCCCATGTGCTTAACTGTGATGTTGGTGTAGTTGTTAATAGTTGACTGTGATGTTGGGGTATTTGTTTGTTATTGCCTTGATGTTGATGTGTTTATTATTATTTTATTGACATGTTTATTGTCAACTTGTTGCTGTATACTAGGGTCCTTCTCATTCCTTTTTTTTTCTTTCTTTCTTGTTGGCTTGTTGTGTTATTGTATACTAGAGTAGAGTGAAGAGTCCTTTTCATTTTTTTTTCTTGATGCTGACTTTTATTGTGTTATTGTTACCCTTATTTTATTTTATTTTATTTTTTTTAGACTAGACTCATTTTGGCGTTAAATTTTATTTTTTATTTTTTACTAGTTGCTGACTTATTGTGTTTTATTTTATATTGTAGATGAATGAGACAAAAGAAATCCCAGAGGGTTAACACAATGAAGCGGGTTAAGGGGCAACCAATGTGCATGGAGACAAAGGCAAACCCCCACTCCCACCAAGTGCAAGCAATACTGGTAAAAAAAAATCTTTTGTTTGGGGTCATTTCACTGTTATTGAAGGGAGGAAAAACCTAGGGCAGCTTGTAACTATTGTGGCACAACCTATGCTTATGACACTAAGTTAAATGGCACTATAGCCATGAGAACTCACATACAATCACAATGTTTGAAATATCCTTATAGGGAAAACAAAAAAAACCAATCAACCCTAGCATTCAAACCTAAAGAAGAAGGAGAAAGTAGTGGTAAACTTGTGCCTTGGGTGTTTAATTTTGAGGAATGTAAGAAAGCATTGGCAGAGATGATTATTCTAGATGAACTGTCTTTTAGGTTTGTGGAGGGTTTTGGTTTTAGGAAGTTTATGTCTGTTACTCAACCTAGGTTCAATCTAATCCCTTGCCGCACAACAATTGCCTAAACTTGTTTTAGGGTGTTTTTAGATGAGAAACAAAAGTTGAAAGAAGCCCTAAGAGAGCAGTGGGTCTGCCTTACCACAGATATATGGACATTCATTCAAAATTTGAACTACATGTGTCTCACTGCCCATTTTATAGATAGTGATTGGAAAATACACAAGAGGATTCTTAGTCTTTTTTTAGTGGAAAATCACAAGGGTGAAACACTTGGGATGACATTTGAGATGTGTTTACTTGATTAGGGGATAGACAAGATTCTAACTATTACAGTTGACAATGCTGCCTCTAATAGTGGACTGATTTCTTTTATTCAAAAAAAGACTAAGCATAGGAAGGCAACAATTTTAGGGCATAAATACTTGCATGTGAGGTGTAGTGCTCATATCTTGAACTTGATTGTTCGTGAAGGGTTAGTTGAAATGGATGAGACAATAGTGAAGGTGAGGAAATCTGTGCGATATGTGAGATCATCTCCACAAAGACAAAACACATTTAAGTTATGTGCGGAGAAGGAGAAAGTTGACTTTAAAAATCAGTTGTACTTAGATGTGCCTACTAGGTGGAACTACACCTATATTATGTTGGAGAAGACCGAGAAGTATCAAAAGGCTTTTGAGAGATTGGAGGAAGATGATCCAAATTTTCTTATGACAATTAGAGAGGAGGCAAAGGAAGAAGGAAATGATAGACATGAGGTTGCTTGGGGAATGGATGATGTGGATTGGTAAAAGATTAGGATCTTTTCTAAATTTCTTAAAATTTTCTATGAAGTAACCTTGCAGTTTTTGGGTGCTAATTATGTCACTAGCAATTCTTTCTTTTTGGAGCTCATGTCAATTCATGACACAATTGAGTTGGAGCATGAAAAAGATAGTTATTTGTTGAGAAAAATGTCTAATTACATGAAGAACAAATTTGAAAAGTATTGGGGGAACTTTGATAATATGAATCACTTGTTGTATGTAGGGTTAGTTATTGATCCTCAATACAAGTTGAGGTATCTTGAGTACTGTTTTGGTACTTTCTATGAGAGGCAAAAGGTTGTTAATATGGCAGGAAGAGTAAGGGTTGTTTTGGAGGATTTGTATAAATCTTATACTCAAAATCAAGTGGGGAGTAGTAGTGCTAGTTTTGCTGCACAAGCCCAAGGCCAAAAACCAAGTGGATCAATGGAGGGAGATGATTCTAGTGTGGTTGATGTGAAGGCAATGAGGATGATGGGATTTAAGAAGCACTTGAAGGGTATTGATTCTTCA
Source organism: Quercus parvula (assembly GCA_030820535.1). Taxonomy (NCBI): domain Eukaryota; kingdom Viridiplantae; phylum Streptophyta; class Magnoliopsida; order Fagales; family Fagaceae; genus Quercus; species Quercus parvula. The sequence goes on along the minus strand of JAUAME010000006.1, from coordinate 31,510,898 downwards.
AATACCAAATCAGAGGTTGATAAATACTTGTTAGAGAGTTTTGAAGATATCTTTGATGATAATTTTGATATTTTGGCTTGGTGGAAAGTTAATTCCCCACGATAACATATGCTTTCAAGAGTTGCACGACATGTTCTTGCAATTCCAGTAACCATTGCGGCCTCAAAATTTGCTTTTAGTACAGCCAGTCGTGTCCTTGATCCCTTTTGGAGTTCATTGTCTCCACTTATGGTGGAAGCCCTTATTTGTGGTCAAAACTGGTTCCATCCTTCATCAGCTCCAATCTACCTTCATGCTGCCATGGATGATGTTAAGGAGTTTGAAAAGCTTGATGGAGGTATGACTATTATTTGTTATATTAAAAAAATATGACTTTTTATTTCTTTATTTATTAAAAAAAATTCTGCATGTCTATTATTAATAAATAAAAAAAAAAAAAAAAAACTGAATATCTTGGATTCTTGGCATATTTATTGTTTTATTGTACAAGTGACTTTTATGGTTTTTATTTTATTTATTTATTTATTTATTTTCATTTTTTGTTTGTAGAACTCGTGAGTGATGCTGCATTAACATCGGAATTAAGCATGTCCACACCAACACCTATTGAAGTTGATAGCTGAAGATTGCTCTTTGCTCTTTGGACGGGTGGTATTGATGATGACATAGGGTTTTGTTAGTTTCTATTTTGACAACAACTTGACATATTGATATGTACACTTTTTGCTATTAGACACTAGTAGACAGTGGCCTACGTATAGATATGGGCTTTTATTTTGAGCTTTAACAGTGGCCTATACATAATACATAGACAATATATGATATTAGGCAATAGGCAATGACATATGGCCAATTTATTTTGGGTCTTTGGCCAAATATTAAATATGGACAGTATATGTTGACATTGACATTGACATATGGCCAATTTATTTGAGTCTTTGGCTATAATGCTATTATGTAGGTATTGACATATGGACAATATGTGGACATTGACATATTATTAATAAAGTAATGAAATTTGCACTCGTTATTTTATTTTGACTTGTACAATTTATTTTTTTAATCTTGTTTGTATTTGATGGGTGCTTATAACAAGTTACAGATTAGTTTGAGGCTTTGAGCACTAGAGCAATTTTTTGCTCTAGATTATTTCTGGATTTATGAATTTGTGTTGATAGGTTGTGCTTGTGCAAATGTATTGTTGACAGGTTATATCATGTTGACAAGTTATTTTTGGATTTATGAATATGTGATGTGTATTTTAATGAGTATAATAGAAGCTCTAAAGCAGGTTATGAATTTATGACAAGTTGTGATTTATGAATCCGCTATATGTGTTGTATTTTTGGATTTATGAATCTATAACAGGTTGTGATTTTTTTTTGATGAATCTGCTATAATGTGTATTTCTTGATTTATATTGAGCAAAAGCAAGTTATGAAAAATGTAAAATGCAAAGCAGGTTATGTTTTTTTCTTGTTTGTAAAATGCTTTATGGATGTGTAAAAACGCCCAAAAATGACCAAAATAGGAAAGACCCGAATCTGGGCCAAAATGGCCAAAACAGTAAGCTAAAAAAGGCCCAAAGATGGCCATTGCCAAAATAGAGAAGGCCCGAATCTAGGCCACAACTGGTTCCTAACGAAGGCCCAAATCAAGTTTCTAAAAAAGACTTAATTAGAGCATAAAAGGGCCATAAAACAAGAGGCTTGAATACTACATTTAAAAAAAAAAAAAAAAAAAAAAAAAAAAAAAAAAAAAAAAGCCCAAACAGTAAATTTTTGGAAAAAAAAAAAACCAAAGGCCCAACTGGCCCAAACTTCAGGCCCAAAAACCGAAACCAACCGAAACTGAAACAAACCAAAACCAACGGTTTTCAACTTTTTCGGTCGGTTTTGGTTGAGACTTTTACAAACTGAAAAATTTTGGTTTCAGTTGGGCGGATAAAAAAAAAACCGATCGAACCAAACTGGTTACAGCCCTAATATTTAGTGAATTGTAATGAGTTTTTATTTGAATTTAAAGGTATTTGTTCAATTTAATTATTTTAAGTTCTTTACTATTGGTTTTGTCAAGTTTGGATGATGACGACGATGAGTGGTTTGCAACGGATTCTCTAATTCTAACACTTGCTCAAGTGATGCATATTTTAATTTGTGTTTTTTTGTGTTTTTATTTATTATTTTTTTTTATTGAGGGGTTTTTGGTGGAAAAAAAAAACAAACTCCATTGCACTAAATTAGTACTTCATTGAAGAAGTTCTTCGCATATTGTGAATTTTAATATTTGGTTGTTGATTTGTAAAGCACTGAATTACTTATAAAATAAATAATAAAAAAAGGTAATTATAAAATTCCTTTGGCAGTCTTACAGAACAAGACTTTTATTATTATAGTAGCATGGAAAGTTGAGATTTCATCATTTTCCTTTGATTAGGGATCATGATAGATGTTAGGTTTAGATTTTATCATTAGATACAAAAGAAGAAAGGTGATGTCATGTCAATCACACATCTGTGTGTACATAAGCTCTATAAGAATTATCAATTGATGGTAGTGTATAACTTTGAAATTTTAGTTATGATAATGTTCATATTAGTAGGTGCTAGAGGTAAGCGGTGTGAATTAGACAGAAAAAAGAAGTAAACAGTTGTCAACTCTTTAAGGGTTCTCTAGTTTGCTTGCTAACTTTACCTACTAAGATGATCAGCTTATAATTTGGCTGCTTTTTGGAAATGGAGCCCAATGGGAATTGGTTGCATTATGGCTTAAGTATCATTATAACAATGATTTGTGATGGTGTATTTATGTTTTTTGTTAAAAATTCTTCGGTAGGGTTGAAGCATACTGAGATTAATTGTTGTGTTGTTAATATCCTCTTTTAATCATTAAGACCATTTTACTATAGGGTGATAAAAACTGAGCTTAAGGGGGCTAAAATTTTTCCCCAAGAGGAGCATATGGAAAGTAAGAGCTCCACCTAGAGTTCATTTTTCACATGGATTGTTGTTTGGGGAAAGTTTTGACACCAGATAACTTGAGAAAAAGAGGGATAATAGTTGTGGATTAGTACTATATTTGAATTCAATGGGGAGTTTGTGGATCATCTTCTATTACATTAAAATTACTTGGGAGTTATGGGCTTTAGTTCTCTGTTATTTTGGGGTTAGTTGGGTAATGCCAAAAGCATTTATGGCTTTATTCCCTTCCTGGAAAGGGAATGTTGACAAATTCAATAAGGGGAAATTTGGATGGTAGTTCCTTTTGAGTTTAATATGGTGTCTTGGTTGCATATCTCAATACCTTATATGAATTGACATCTCAGTTATCTCATTTTTGTATTTTGGACTTCCTAGATGATATGTCCTTTTGATGCTAATTTCTTGGCCTTTTGTTTTCTTTGTATATCTTCTCTGTAAACCAAAAACTTTATTTACTAATTTCTTATACTTTGAATATTTTTTTTTGAGTGAGTATTAAAAGAGAATATATATTAGTATATGCTCTTGCTATTAACAGTGATATAGTTAGTAAGTGTGTTGATAACGTTCTTATTATTTAGTCTCTTATTTTGCATGTTAAACACTCATTTATTGTGATAAATTTGGATTTTTTTTTTGAAAAGGTGCATTCTTGGCTTGAGTATAGTAAGTAATACTTGCTTAAATACTAATTAAACCTTGTACTTGTGATTAATGTAATTGTTTTGGGGAGGATTGTTGTGTTGAAGCAAGCGGGTGGCTTGCATGGTGTTATAAGGTAGTTTCAAGGTTAAATTACAGACTACTCACCTGTGGTTTGACCCGAATTTAAGTTGTTTACCTGTGATTTAAAAGTTGGCACTTTGCCCACCTGTGATAAGCTCCGATAAGTTTCTGTAGTCCGCATCTAGCTTTTCTGTTAGAAAACAAATTTTAATTCAGAATTTAAACATAAAATGAATCAAAAAGCTAGGATTGTGAAATTTTGCAAAAATTGATGAACACTACAGTGAACAATGCTTCTGGATGATAGGCCAAAAACGTATTGACCCCTTGTGATAAATTAATTGATTAATTACCCAAGTTTATTAATTAATCAAATTAACATGCAAACGCGTAGTAGCACAAACAAATCACCAATTAAACTAAATATGCAGTGGAAAATAAATAATACGGTGATTTATTTACGAATGGGGAAAACCTACATGGCAAAAACCCCACCAGGTGATTTTAAGGTCACCACTCCCGAAATTCCACTATTATCATAACAAGCAGTTACAAGTAAAGGAATCTCAATATCTTGTACTTGTGATTAATGTAATTGTTTTGGGGAGGATTGTTGTGTTGAAGCAAGTGGATGGCTTGCATGGTGTTATAAGGTAGTTTTAAGGGTAAATTACAAAGTACTCACCTGTGGTTTGACTCAAATTTAAGTTGTCTACTTATGATTTAAAAGTTGGCACTTTGCCCACCTGTGATAAGCTCCGTTAAGTTTCTGTAGCCCGCATCTAGCTTTTCTGTTAGAAAACAAATTTTAATTCAGAATTTAAACATAAAATGAATCAAAAAGCTAGGATTGTGAATTTTGCAAAAATTGATGAACACTACAGTAAACAATGCTTCTGGATGATAGGCCAAAAACGTATTGACCTCTTGTGATAAATTAATTGATTAATTACCCAAGTTTATTAATTAATCAAATTAACATGCAAATGCGTAGTAGCACAAACAAATCACCAATTAAATTAAGTATGCAGCGGAAAATAAATAAAAAGATGATTTGTTTATGAATGGAGAAAACCTACATGGAAAAAACCCCACCGAGTGATTTTAAGGTCACTACTTCCGAAATTCCACTATTATCACAACAAGCAGTTACAAGTAAAGGAATCGCAGTACCTTATACCAACCTACAGTTGAACCTCTACCCCAATACCCAATTGGACTTGTTCTATAGTGACAATTTCTTATTTTGATGCACGGCTCCCAAGTTTGTGACTAACCAATTTCACGAATCCCAATACGCGACTTCAATCACCAACTAGAAAATGTTGTTTGCTGCAAAGTTCTTTAGTTCATCTACACGATGAAAATCAAGAAGATGCTTGGTCACAAAACCCTATGGTGCACATACACAGCAACTTCTTTAGAACAGATGAACTAGGACAAAACTTTGTTTTCAGTCACAATTTGCTTGAGTAGGCTTTTCTCAAAGCTTGCGGAACTTGTGTACTCTTTGACGGTCCTTAAAATAATCCTTTTATATATCTAGGATTAGGAGAAAAAAAGTCCCAAAGACACATTCACGGATTCCAAGAAAAAAGATCAAAATTTCTATTTCTTTCTTAAACCCCGACAGATAGGAGGTGTCAAGCAGGTGTCAAGCACACGGGCTGAACAACTTCTTAAACCTCGACACATGCTAGCTGTCAAGTTTTAATGAACTTGCACTTCTCAACTTATTTCTTGGATAGACTTGATGACTTCAATACTTGATCTTAAAACATAGTTTCTTGAAGTATTAAAAACACCTAGATCTACCTAATTACAAGTAAAGTTTGTTTTGTCATGAGATTAGCCAATTACATAAAATAGTGACATATGTTCCTAACAAGTCAATCACATATGTCCTAACACTGGACATAGCCAAATTGTCATAGCATCGTCCATTCAATTTCCAACTTCAGTAGCTAGTAGTATTCTTCATTGCAAGAAGAGTAGATAAATTAAATACAAAAATCTTCCTTTGAAAAAAAATTTAAGTACTCTTTTCTTCTTTTTTTGTTGGATTAAATCTCATACTTGTAGACTTGGTTTCTTCCTTTTTTCTTCATTTGATGAATTGCAGCAGAATTAATGCCATTTCTAGTTCCAATTTTACTTTATTAAAGCTTCAATGGCAAGAGAATGGATACAAAGAAAATCCAATCTCCCTCCCTTTTTCACAACTGAGGCACCTTGTTAGCCCAAACGTTCTTTCTGATTTCAGCCTCTTACAAGTAGTAGATCTACCATGAGTAAAAAGTGACATGAAGTATTTGCTCTATTTGTATATTTCCATTTCTCGTACCTCCTAACAAATTCCCAAGAGCTTTTAAGCTGGATAAATCTCTCTTTCTAGCCCTGCCTAAATCCATGCTCCATGAGACCCACTAGAACTAGATGAATTTCTCTCTATCTCTACAAAGAAGAAGATGATGTTTATTGAGAGGGCTTAAGCTCAGGCGGTGTAAATTTGGTTGAAAAGGGGTTGCATGTGGTAGATGGGGGCCCTGCAAATGGTCTACTAGAAGCTTACCTTGCATTTTGTACTTATTTGAAATTTCATGTGTAATGTTCATAGAATTTTAAACCCTAACTTTTAGATCAATTTTATGTTATGTTTTCAGATTAAAATGTGTCTTTTCTAACTGAAAAGTCAAGGTGGATTACGAAAACCTAACGAAACTAACGTTAGGTGGGCAAAGTGTCAACTTTTAAATCATAGGTAGGCAACTTAAATTCGGGTCAAACTACAGGTGGGTAATTTGTTATTTACCCTAGTTTCAATTGATATTGGGAGTGTTTATTAAATTTTGTAAATTTTGATGGATATTATTCAATTTTGTTTGTTAATTACTTTTTTTTTTCAATACTTGTAGGCATTCTATATCAATGATTATGATAATTGTATTGGGGTAGATTGTTGTGTTGGAGTAAGCAGGTGACTTGCATGGTGTTATAAGATAGTTTCAATTGCTATTGGGCATGTTTATTAATTTTTTAAAAATTTTGATGGATATTGTTCAATTATGTTTGTTGATTTTTTTTTAATGTTTTAAGAATGTATTTTAGATCAACAATCTCCAACTCCTCATACATTGCAGGCTTCATCCCATTAAGAAACTAGCTTATCGTGGTAAATGCAGTGTTTTAAGGACTCCATTGACTATTACATAATTGTTTTGAACAACCACATTTGTTTTGGAAGTATTGTACTTTGTTTATAATATTGTCATAGTTTTGGTGGTTGTTGTTGTTGTTTTTTTATTTTTTTTATTATTATGTAGGTAGACAAGTGTTTTGTTAAATTAAAGATGATACTTTAGACATATGTTATGTATGTATTGGTATTAAATATATATGTCTATTTGAATCTATGGTTAATGTGTTAGTTTGGACATTTGTTATTGTGGAATATTGATGATCAATAGGTCTATTTGATCTATTACAAGTTTATGTTACTTATTGTTGAATTTTGAGCTAGTTTGTATAGAATTTTTAATATGAAAAAAAAAAAAAAAAATCTAATGAGCAAGTTTTAGTGATGTTTTCAAAACGTTGCTATAGGATTGATTATTTGCGGCGTTTTAAAAATATCACTAACTGTATTTTCCTACATAATATTTGAAAATGTTATATTATTTAGTGACGTTTTTAAAAACATCACTAAAGGTTTTTGAAAGCATTTAAATAGTTATACATGGCGACGTTTTTAGAAACGTCGAAATAGACCTATAGCAACGGTGCTATAGCGACGTTTTTTAATGTTGCCAAAAAAAAAAAGACCACAATAGACCATTTGCGTCTACAGTGACTTTTTTGGGTTTTTTGTGACGTTTTACAAATGCCGCCTAAACCTAGATTTTTTGTAGTGAAAGGCACAAAAAAAGAGCGACATTTTTTACGGGCAACTTAATTAGTAATTTTGATATTGGCTGGGTTAGTAATACATATACACTAGGTTAGTGACATCTAAGGATTCCAAAGAGAGAAGGCAGATATTTTCACATTTTAGATTATAAAGATAACAGGTTTTAAGATTTTCACTAAGATTGTACTCTTGAGAGGAGCTTAGTAATTTGGGATAAGATTGGACTTGTAATAATTAGTATAATTTTGTTGTCTAGTACTTTACACACATGAGGATTTTATTTTTGTTTCTATTTGTTCGTGGGGATATTTTGGAAATTGAATGGTTGAAGTTTAGCTTTAGATTTATTTGATATAATTGTTTTTTTTTTTTTTTTTTTTGAGAATATCTATTAATGTGTAAGAAGACATTGCACACTTATAATTAAGGTGAAGCGTGCGACTGTTGTGTCATGCCTAACCTATTCGTTGGGTTGTGTGCATGACAATATTGAATTGGTTCTACTTTGGTTCGTGATGTTAAGTCTTTGTCTCTATGTACGTGGAAGAATTCCCATCTCTTTATTCTTGATTCCTCTCTTTCTTTCTTTTTTCTTTCTTTTTTTATTATTATTGAGAAGTGTTATGTCTATAATATTTTTACAATATTAAATTTTCACAACAAAATAATAGGTGGTAAGTTGTTATTGGTTTTAATTTAAACTTACTACTGGAATTATTTTTTTATCTATAAAAAACAACTGTTACTTATAATTACTTATAATTTATTGTAAAAATATTATAAAAAAATGAGAAAAAAAATGAAAAAAAAAGAAACAAAAAAAGAAACAAACACTACTTTTCAATCGTAATTTGTTGCTCCATATTCAATAATAGAGACTTGAAAAGAATCAAAGCCCCTTTTAATTAACACATGTAATCACCTGTGCATGTGCATCACAATTCTCTCATACTCCGCTTTATAGTTACTTTATCCAGCACACGTGTCACTCATGCAAACCTATTTGGTTCTGCAATGGCATACACGACTACACGAGCGAGTAGCAAAAATCATAATCGGTTCTCCTTCCTAAGATATATGACGTACTATGATGCAAGAATGGCATCGTCATCGTAATCATGGACGGAGCTATTTTTTGGCTTGGGGCCATCTCTCAATTTAAAAAAAATAAAATAAAATACTAGTATATATATTTATGAATTAATTTTGACAATTTAATTCAATAAAATTACACTAAACCCCCTTAACAATATAATTAATCATTTTAAAGGCTATTTAAAAAGTTATAGATTTAAAATTTAGAACAAAATTAATAATTTAAAAAAAAATTAGCCCAACAACAAAAATGATAAATGGCAAAGTTAAAAATAATCAAGCCCAATCAATTAATTGTACCAAAAACAAACAATCTAATCATTTAAAAGATTTTAACAAAATAATTTATTTTTACCTAACAACAAATACACGCATCAAAGACACACGAAAACATCAACACCAAAAAAAAAGCAACAAACATATGTAAAGTTCCATTTTTATAAATAATTACATTATAATATATTAAGAAACAATAATTTTGTGTCTTTATCTTCATTGATGGTTTGTTAATACTAAATGAATGATTTTTTTTTTAGAGGAAAATGGATTTTTATTTAGAATTTTCTAATGATTTTTTTATGTTTCCTCTCCCTTTATTCTAAATTCTGGCTCCATCCCTTCATAATTACTATTATCTTTTGCTGGGAGTTGGAGATTCAAGAGAATGACCACACTAGAAAGTTGAGTTTAATTAGTGATGGGTTTCGTGGGCTGTCTCTTATTTGCATTGAAATGCTTTGACCTATTTGCATGGTATATCTTTGCTTTTTTCTTTTTCCTTTTTCAAACTGAAATGGGTTTCATGGGCTATCTCTTATTTCTCTCAAGCTTTCAGAATTACTGTTTTCTAATTTATGATTAAAGGGCAGTTGACTCTGTGCTTTTCTCTGTTTAATTTCGCGCATTTATCCTTTCTTCTTTTCTTGTCACATACTTGCAGCTGGCCTCTCTTCTCTTTGGCGTATCCTCTGTATTTCTGTCTAACATGTGTTGTTTCTTTCACTCCTTTTGTTATATATATAGGTGGAAGGGGTGGTGATGATGATAATGAAGATTGTATTCTTAATAGATGCGCTTCGATTTGTGCTATTGAGAGTAACTCGATTTCAGACACTCGAAAGTTCGTCGCTTATTGGGTTTTCTATTCGTTGATTTCACTCTTTGAGCATGCTTTCATGAAGCTTCTTGAATGGTAATTTTGTTACCCTCCATTATATGTCTCTGTTTGGTTGCCTTATTGCCTTGTTGTTTGCTCCTATAAGAACATCTACGTTGGTGGAATCATAAATTTAGTAATTTGGCACCATAAAAAACTATTTTATCTATTTTATCACATTGTTTTACAAAACACCAAATATTAATGGTTTTATTTTAACTTTTAATATAATAAAGTAATATGTTTACTATAATAAATAACAATCACCACCACCACAAATACAATAAAATACTATAACTTTTAATAAAATATTATTTATTTTTCCCTTCTTAGCTACAGTAGCTGTGCAGATCAAAAACTAAATTTTTTGGTTTTCCCTCCACCATTGCCGCATGCTTTTTAATATTGGTGGTGCTAAAAATAGTACTACGACTTTTTAGCACCACCAATACTAATACTGTATGCATTTGTTTATTGTATGTAGTATATACATATCTAAAGCTTTTTAAATTTTGTGGGAACCATATATATATAGATTGATCGTTGATGATAGTAAGGCTGTGTTTGTTTTGGCTTCAAATCACTTCTGGAAATGTTTTTCTGTAAATGCGAGTGTTTGGGTGCGCAAGGAAAATTGGGTCAAGCGGAAAATCATTTCCGTTGACCATAAAATATGCCATCTAACCCTGTAAAACCATTTCCGTTTGTATTTTACCTTCAAATCAATTCTGCCCCAGGAAAATATAAGGGAGAGAGAAACAACAAGGAAGAGAGATCGCACACCAGCACCGGCGAGCTCACGCCACCTGAAGCACCACGGAGATCGCATACTAGCATCGGCTCGTCGCACCCTAGCACCGGCGAGATCGCACACCAACACCGGCTTGTCGCACCCCAGCATCGGCGAGATCGCACACCACCATGAGCTCCAATTCACATCCAAGCTACCCAGAGAAACATAACCCAATCCCCATTTCGGCAAACCCACACCCACCTTGCCCGATCCACACCCACCCGATCTCGCACCGCCTGAAGCACCACCAAGATCGCACCTCAGCACTGGCGACATCGCACCCATGACCCACCCATGCTCGATCTCTCTTTCCCGATCTCTCTCTTTCCCTCACTTGTCGATTACTCTCTCTTCATCCTTCTCTCCGTTTGATAGAGTTTTTGAATTGTGGAAATGTTTTGTTCTGATTTTTGTTTGGTTTTGTTTTGATTTTTGTTTGTTTTAAGTTTATATATTGAAATTTTCTATTATAAAAATTGTTTGGTGAGAAAATGGGTGAGAAAATGTGAGAAATAGTAGGAAAATAGCATTTTCAGAATGGAACCAAACACATGAAAATATTTTCTAGAACAATTTTCATAATGCAGTCAAACACTTGAAAATATTTTCCTTTCTCGAAAATAGCATTTTTGGAAAATATTTTATATGAACCAAACACAACCTAAGGTTTCAGAAAAAATCCTTCAGACATTAACCATAAGTCCAGGAGTTACTAGCATGAATGGAAAATCTTATACTTGCAGAATACTAACGAGCTTTGTAGATTTGTTACCCAGTAAACCTAAGCCAAAACGCTTTTCTTGTTGGTGAAGCACTTCACCTTGGGCATTTCTCACACAAAACTCATTTTGTGTAAACAATGGCTACAATATTTTTTTTTTCCGCCTATTTATTAATGATATATAGGAAATGCCGATATGGCATATTACACTATTATTATTATTATTATTATTATTATTTTGAGTAATAGAATATGACATAATATTATTATTATTATTATTATTTTGGGTAAAAGAATATGGCATAGTATTTGAGTTGGCTTGGATTGGTAAATTGGAATGTGCCACATGGCACGAAACATGCAATTAATAAACTTGAATTTTGATTAGAGTAATAAACTTGAATACGTACGTTGAGCTTGCATCTTCGATATCTAGTACAATATATAGCAAAAGTAAGTGAAATTAACGTGTGCTCATTTATTTTTGAAAAAAATTATGGAGAGTTAAAAAAATTGTCAAAAAAATTAGTAATTTTTTATTTATTTTAAAAAATAAATATTTTAAAATAGTTTACAATGGTATAAACACACGTCAGTAAAATCTAATTAAAAATCAGGGGCAGGAGTAGGTGAATGTCACATAAATTGAATTCCCAAGAGTAGGTATGCAACTCATGACTTTCGTACAATGAGCGTGTTGCTTCTATGACCACCAATTTTCGTGTCTCCTTTTCGAGTAACTATGGATTTCTTCTTAGATTGTCACAAGTATTTTCCGCTTTAGATTGTCGATCACATCTGAGTGTCTGACAATATGTAACATCACACTTGTTGGTCATGATGTTTGTATGGGACAACTACTAATTTTGAGCTTCTTTCCCATAAAAGATAAGACTGAGAAGTAGAGCAAATATCCGAATTCACATCCCATGCAATACCGTGCAATTCCTCTAATCCTAGTCATTTATTTAATTTAATGACTCCTTATTTTGATACCTCATCAAGACACGCTGGCAATCCGTATGCCAACTTAAGATTTCATTTCAGCTTCTCATTTTTCAATTTCACTAAAACTCTCTCTCCTCTCTTTCAAATCTCAATACCTCAAAGCTCTCTCCGTCACTCTTTTGTTTCCTGTTTTCAAAAAAGCTTGACAAAATAAGGGTGTTTTCTAAAAAATTTCTTGTGCTTATCGCCTAGCTTGTCTGAAGTGTGCCGCTACCGATCTATCGCATTCTCTCTCCACCCATCACCGTTGGTAAGCCCTCCTCTCCTCCCATCAACCGATCACATTGTTGTGTGTTTATAGTTTTTGCTCTATTGGGCATATATTGGATGTGTTTGGCATTTTTTCAATTTGGGTGAGAAAATGATTTCAGATTTGTACGATTACTTTTGTGCTATGTAGTTTTAACTTGTGAATAGTTTCGTTGGTTCTTGTGCATTTGGCCTTCTGAGTTTCATATATTTATATATATACATTTTATTCAAATGGTGGGTTTATGTTCATTTGTGAAAGGTGTTTTAATTTAGTTAAGGTTTTTCAGGTTTTATCTATGGAGGGATATGAGATCGAGAGAGAAAGAAAGAGAGTTTGGTCGAAGGAGAGAAGAAGCCACCATCGGAGGTGGTGGTTGTGATGAGCCAGCCTTGCCGATTTGGGCTTGTTTCAGAGAGAGACCACCACTTGGTAAAAGGGTTTTCTTTTATCTCTATTTTTTTTAATAAACTCTGTTTGGTTGCTAGGAAAGGAAGGAAAGTAAATAATGGTGTCACAATTTTGTTGATTGATTTATTGGGGCTGAATTTAATTTTGTTTTTTTTTTTTTTTTTTGGTTTTTAGCTTAGGAATTGAAATCAAGTCTTATATTTCTTGCATTTTTGTCAATTGTTTAAAAATACTTGAATCCTTGTAATTTGTATTCAATGGGCTTATTATTAGGTTCCTAATGATGAAAGTTTGAACCTTTAATGTTCAATACACTGAAAGGCTTTCACAGAAAAATTTTGACAACACATTTTCATTTGGAGTTAATTACATAAAATTGAATTTAAAGACTTCTTGTAGATGTGTTGTTAAAAAGGTATGCTTTTATTCTTCTTCTTTGGTCTGCAATTTGTTCTGTGGTCAGTTAAAGTTATAAATTGCAATAAAATAGAGTAATTTGGTCATAATATTTAGGTTCTCTCTATCATGATGTTAACGAGGAGCGTGATTTTAAGAGCATGTCTGAATTGGTTCTGCTTTGGTTGTGTGCACTGATGTTGAAATTATGATAGGCTGTGTAAACTGTTTTCATTGTTAATCTACCAGTTTTATTTGAACAATGGAGTTAAGAATGATAGAGTAAATCATTGATGGATGGGAAATAAATAATGACTCTTGCTCTGTATTGTGCAATTGGCATCAATGCAGTATTCATGCAGACATACATTGGAAAAGTTTCATGCCCATAAATTTGTGGGAAGCAATTGGATCATGGGGTGCTTCTAGTGGGGTATGGTTCTGTTGGTTATGCTCCTATCCGGTTCAAGGAAAAGCCATTCAGGATCTTAAAGAACTCTTGGGGAGAAAACTGGGAAGAGAATGGATATTACAAGATTTGTAGGGGTCGTAATGTATGCGGAGTGGGGTTTTGTTCATGACTCATCTATTTTAGTTGGGATCATAATTGAGATGTAGCTATTTTGGCTTTCTTGAAACACTGAAATCACATATTTATATCGTGAAGCTAATTTAGCTAAGTTATAAAGCCTTTTTGTTTTGGGTTTTGTTCATTTGGTTGTGAATAAAAATTTCAATGAATTTTTGTTGTTTATAACAAGTGAATCTGGTGGCCCTATCACAAGTATAAATGGTTTTTTCCTTTTGTTATTACTAGATGGTATGAGAATCATAATTATTAGCTTGTCTTTGAGAAGAAATTATTAGCTTTTATGCGCTCTGGTTGTGCCTTTTATATAAGGTCAGTCTTTTGATGTATAACGTAGTTCGTTATCAATGGCCAAATTTATATAATTTTCATAAGGATCTTTTCTCTTCAACAAAAGCCATATGACATAGCTGACCCACTATTAGCAACCTTACGAAAAGTTGAAAACTAGACTATATAACCATTAGCAACCTTAATTACTTGCATTCAAAAAATGAACAATAGTTTAGTACATGCCATTGCATTTAAAAATATTAATCACTTGTATATATAATTAATATCTAACTAGAAGTTACTCAAACATGCACTTGTACAATCTAACATGTTTAACATGTTTGAGTAACTTCTTTAGTTACAAAAAATTATCCAAAAAAATTGCTACATGTGCAATCAGTTATTTAAGTTGTTAGATATGCTGTTCAAAAAAATGTCCAAAAAATACTGTCCACTGTGCAATAGTAGCCATGTGCATTGTGCAATATACTCTCAGACAACCTGCCAAAAAATGTTGTCCAAGCCATGTCCACTACAATATACTATTAGACAAACTACCAAAAAATATTGTCCTTCATACTACAAAATCAATATTAGCATGAAAAAATGTCAACAAAGTCAAGTTACATTTTGAACTTAAACAAACATGAGAAAACTTCACTATAATTAAAGTTACCATTTATTAGTTTTTTACATACCAAAAAAATGTTGTGTTTTCATTTATTTGTGTACCAATATTGTGCTTATTATATATAAGAATTACAACAAACCAATATATGATCATGAGAGATGATGACCCAATTGATAAAGGGTAGTTTCAAGCTAAATTTTTTTAAGAAACTGTTAAAGTGTATCATACCTATACAAAGACAAACTTTCAATTATCAAAATTTTATCTCTAAAAAAAATTGTCAAAATTTTCTATGCCTGTGACAATAAATTTTTATCACTAAATTCTTATTGCAAACTTGAAAAGCAAAGATTAAAACACTACAGTTTAAATACAATGAGGACCTAAAAGCATAGAATTCAAGTAATGTAATAGTAAAATAGGGATTTTATACATCTGGGTTTTATCCATACGAGCTTTAGCAAGCCAATTTATTGATTCAATCATCTTCTTTGGTTTATTCCTTACTGTCCATTTTGTTCTTGTAAGAAGGTTCCTATCATTTTATGAAAACACTTTTTTTATGAATATTATTCTGTATAAGGAACCTGAAACAACACGAAGAATCCAATGCAACCAAGAATGAACATTTATGTCTCTCTTTTCTTTTGTTGTTTAGTTTTCTTGAAGAAAAAATTGAATTTTTAGCATAAAACCCAAATGGCCAACCACTACTGATACTCTGTTTTGTTAGGTAGGACAAAGAAAATGAAAATAGAGTAATTTTTATCATATGGGATACTTCAAAAATTAACGATTCCACTTAATTAGACTTTAAAAACTTCATTGCCTATTTGAAATTCTTCTTCACTACCATTAAATTATCTTATACATAACGATTCTCAAAAAAAAAAAAAAAAAAAAAAAAAAAAAAAAAAATCTTATACATAACAAACATGCACACAAATATATAGGAAGTTATGGCATTCATGCTGGCTTCTTCCAGAGGTTCTAGCTTGTGGTTGGAAACTCAGTGACAAGTGAAGTCAAAAGTATTTTTGCAAACCAGAGGGTGCTTGAATATCTTAATCAAACTCTAGTTGCTCTTATTCCCAAGCAGCTAGGTCCGTAAGAAGTGAGTCAATATAGGCCAATAAGCTTATGTAACACCATTTATAAAATTGTCTCAAAAATTCTTGTTTAGAGAATTAGACCCTTGCTTCCCAACCTTATCTCTCCCATGCAAGCTGCTTTTCTTGAAGGAAGAAGAGGGTCAGATAATGTGATTATTGCCCAAGAATTAGTTCATTCAATTGGGAAGAGTAAAGGCAAAGAGGGGTATATGGTAGTAAAGATAGACTTGGAGAAAGCATATGACCGGCTTGAGTGGAGTTTCATCAGATTGGTACTTACACACTTTGGATTCCCGGATAATATTATCCAACTTATCCTCAGCTGTGTCTCATCTACCTCAACATCTCTTCTTTTCAATGGAAGCAAACTCCCTGCCTTCTACCCTTCAAGAGGGATCAGACAAGGTGATCCAATATCACCTTATTTGTTCAATCTATGCATGGAATTTCTTAGAGCTGAGATAGCAAAGATGTGTGAGCAGAAAAGATGGGACATAATTAAAGCATCTAGACGAGGGCCTAGCTTTTCCCATGTATTCTTTGCAGATGATATAATGTTGTTTGCCAAAGCAAATGATAAGAATTGTGAAGCCATTCTTGAATTTTTTGATAGCTTTTGCAGTATGGCTGGACAAAAGATTAACTAAGGGAAATCTAGAGTTTTTTTCTCTCCAAATGTCACTGCTAGAAGGAAAAGAGGTGTATGCAGAAGGCTGGGAATTATGGCTACCAATAATCTTGGAAGATATTTGGGTTTCCCCATAATTCACAAAGGCAGAGTGGGTAGTGCTTTCAATTTTATTTTGGATAAAGTCCAAAGCAAGCTTGCTGGTTGGAAAACAAAGCTTTTGTCAAGAGCAGGTAGACTTGTGCTTGTCAAATCTGCGGTGGCTCCTATTGCAGATTATTACATGCAATGCCATAGCATTCCCATTAAAGTTTGTGATTCTATTGACAAGATGACAAGGGACTTCATTTGGGGATCAACTGAGGAGAAGAGAAAGATGCACATGGTCAAGTGGAACACCATTACTTTGCCTAAAGAGCTTGGTGGATTGGGGTTATGTTCTATGAAGTATAGAAACCAAGCTATGCTAGCAAAGTTATGTTGGAGGCTTGCTCGTGAGGAAGGGATGCCATGGGCAAGAATGCTACAAGCTAAATATTTGTGTCCTAGCAGGATGACTGAGGAGGGAAGAAAGCAGCCTTGCTCTAGGATTTGGGCTGCCTGCAAAAAAGGGGGTCCAATTTATGTGAAAGGTCTGAGATGGACAGTGAAGAGTGGTGAAATAGTTAATATGTGGATGGACTTTTGGCTTCCTATAGGGAGGTTAAGAGAGACCATTGAAGGACCTCTTTCTAGGGGGGAGGCTGAACTTACAGTCAAGCAATGTTTTGATGAGAATAATGCTTGGATTCCATCTAGCATCTCATTTGATCTTCTTGAAAATATTATTAATACTATTATGGCCACTCCCTTCTCTTTTGACCCCAACTCAGTTGATGAGCTCATGTGGGCTTTCTCAAAGAATGGCCTTTCTCCCTTAAATCAGCCTATCTCATTGCTAGGGGATTAAATCCCTTGAACCTGAACACTATGTCATTCAGTTGGGTTTGGAAGATTGATACTCCTCCCAAGGTTCAGTTCTTCCTGTGGCTCTGTCTTCATAGTAGTCTACCCACGGCTGAAGTTTTAGGTTCAAGGGGTTTAATGCTTGACTCGATGTGTAAGATTTGTAACAGGGAGAATGAAACTATTGAGCATCTTTTCAAGGGCTGTGACTTTGCCCACATTTTTGGGAGCAATTACAAGCTCCTATTTGCTATAGGAACTCTTTTAGCCTCCCTTTTAATGAATGGTTGGAAACTAATTGTAGGGACCCTATGAATGCCACTGTGAAAGGCATACCTTGGAGAATTATCTTTCCTTTGGGGCTTTGGCAGCTGTGGCTGCATAGAAATAGCTTTATTTTTTCAACAAGAATTGTAGATAATCAATGTTGGAAAAAATGCTTGAGATATAGCATGAATTTTTTGCTATTGGGCTGGAAGCTAGGAGTAAGCCGGCCAAATCTATCATTCCTGTGGAATGGGAGAAGCCTCTGTGGGGCTAGCTGAAGCTGAACTCTGATGGTTCAGCCATAAACAATCCTGGCAAGGTAGGTGGAGGTGGATTGTTTCGTGATCATCAAGGTAATTGGGTGAAGGGATATGCTAGAGGGGTTGGGCATACCAACAGCTTTTTGGCTGAACTATGGGCGTTAAGAGATGGTTTAAATATAGCCAGGGAGATGGGTGTGAGCAACCTTATCATTGAGCTAGACGCAGTGAGCATTGTCTTGCTTATGAACAATGAAGCTAAAAATATCATGATGTAACCTTTACTCTCTGATTGCAGGAGCCTCCTGAAGCAAATCCCAAACAAGTGAGTGCTTCATATCTACCGTAAAGCTAATCAATGTGCGGATGCTTTGGCCATGCTTGGAGCACAGTCCGGCTCTCATTTTGTTATTTTTTGTAACCCACCACCTGTGGTGGAGAATTTGTTAGCTTTTGTTAAAGCTAACATGGTTTGTAATAGACTTGTTAATTCCTAGTTTATTAATATATCATGGTTTATCGAAAAAAAAAAAAAAAAGAAGGGAAAAGGGGTACAAGAAAGAGGAGGACAAAGGGGATTTTGGGGAAAGTGACTTCGTTGCTTTAGAGAGACCTTCACTCCATGAGAGTTGGGACTTGGGACAGCTTCACACATGAGAAAGAGGGAGGAAGTTCTTTTGTTGAAGAGCGAGATGGGTCTTCTTCGTCAGCGTCGGAATCGAACGAGCTTGAAGCTTCGCTGGAGCTTTGGAAGAAAAGTAACTCTACTGGGTTCTCGAAGCTATGGAGGTTCAAAGAATTGGTTCATCGAAGCAACAATGATGGCAAAGAGAGAGGCTTGGCCTTGTGTGGACTGGTACCAGGCTGCTATGACAATGGATTGAAGGAGAGGCAAAGAATGGGTTGAAGGAGATACATAGAGCAACCTCAAACGCAGGGAGAGAGAGAAAAAATTTTGATTTTTGGCTGGGTTTACTCAGACTTACCAAAACAGTGGGTGGGCTGAATCACTGCACAGTGGGCGGGCTGAAATTTTTTAAGGGTAAAGTAGTATTTTTGTTATTTGGTAAGGTATCAATGATTTAAGCCATTAAACTAAATGGATGGTTGAGATTAGAGGTATTACACGGGATGTGAATCCCAAATATCCCGTCCTGTGCCATACATAGTAACATCTCTCTCTCTCTCTCTCTCTCTCTTCTTGATTCAACTGTCTAACCCATCATCATGTCGATGACCAAAAGCTCTCCTCATAAACATGTGGCTGTGTTGGCATTCTCATTCGGCAGCCATGCCTTGTCTCTCTTGACTCTGGTTCGCAAATTAGCAAAAGCTGCTCCAAACGTTCACTTCTCATTCTTAAACACACAAAAGTCCAACCATTCACTCTTCTCCAGAGCAAAACCAGACGAGATCTTGCCCAACATAAAAGCCTATGATGTGGTCGATGGAGTTCCTGCTGGTCACGTTCTTTCCCCAAACCCTATTGAGGCTGTGGAACTTTTCATTAAGGTCTCGCCACAGAACTTCAAAAGAGGCTTAGAAGTGGCTGTGGCAGAGACTGGTAAGAAAATCTCTCGCTTGATCTCCGATGCATTCTTGACATTTGCTTTGGATGTTGCTGAGGATTTGCATGTTCCATGGATCCCAATTTGGTTGCCTTTCCCTTGCTCTCTTTCGGCTCATGTTTATACTGACCTTATACGCCAACGTTTTGCCAGTAATAAAGTTAAAGATGCAACCTTGGAATTCATTCCAGGATTGTCTCAAATGCGTGTTTCGGACTTACCTGATGAGGTGCTATCGGAGAAGTTGGAAGAGTCAACTTTCTCACACATGCTGAGTCAAGTTGGGTTGGTGTTACCACGAGCTAGTGCTGTAGTGCTGAACTTTTATGAAGAACTAAACCCACCTCTTCTCAATCGTGATTTCAAAACGAAGTTTCGAAATGTGCTTAATGTGGGTCTTTTCACACTATCGCTGCCATCACAGTCGGATTCGGATTTAACAGGGTGCATATCTTGGTTAGATGAGCAGAAGGAAAGGTCGGTTGCGTATGTAAGCTTTGGAACTGTGGCTTCACCACCTCAAAATGAGTTAATAGCATTGGCTGAGGCACTGGAAGAGAGTGGAATTCCATTTCTGTGGTCTCTCAAGGACAACATAAAGAGCCTCCTGTCCAAAGGGTTTGTTGAGAGAACTAGACTGCAAGGGAAAATAGTGCCATGGACACCGCAGGTAAAAGTTCTAGCTCATTCTTCAATAGCTGTGTTTATGACTCACTGTGGTAGCAACTCTGTGTCGGAGAGTGTTGCATATGTTGTGCCACTGATCTGCAGGCCGTTCTTTGGTGATCATCACATGACTGGAAGAATGGTAGAGGAAGTATGGGGGGTTGGTGTCAAAGTTGAGGGTGGAATTCTCACTAAGAGTGGATTGCTCAAGAGCTTGGAACTCATTTTGGGACATGAAAATGGGAAGGAGATGAGAGATAAGGCCCAAGCTCTCAAACATACGGTACAAGCGGCTGCTAGCCCGAATGGCACTGCTGCAAAAGATTTCATTCATTTGGTGGAGCTAATATCTGTGCCTTAAACAGTAGCACTTGGTGGCGTAGCATTCACATCCGGATTTTTATAAAAACATTAATTTATAACTAAAATGCTTTTTTTTTTAATCTATTTTATTAACTTATTTAACAATATACTCTATATATCTTATTCTTTATATTTTCATATAACTTATTAAAATAATATACATTATCCACTAAAGTGAGAGAAAATAATAATAATAATAATAATAAAATATAATATTTTAAGTTGGCGAATCATGAACAGTAAAGCTAAGGGTGCGTTTGTTTTGAGGGAAAATGATTTTCTGAAATCATTTTCCCCCAAGCCCGCGTCTTTGGCAACAACGGAAAATAAAATTTTCCGGAAAATCACTTCTTGTTGACTGAAATTTACGCCTTTGACCCGGAAATGATTTTACACTCTCATTTTCACTTCAAATCATTTCTGGGTCACGCAAAACACAGAGAGAGCGAGAGAAAGAACGCAAAGAACAACGCAAAGAGAGCTTAGCCAGAAAAAACGCAAAACACAGAGAGAGCGAGAGCTCCAATCCAGCCACCGAGAGCTCCAATCCAGCCAACAAGCGAGAGAAAGAATGACAACTCCGATCCAGCCATCGACACTGATCTACCTCACGCCGGTCACGCCGAGCTCAGCCAGACGATCACCGCGCCAAACGCCAGACGATCGTGATCGCGAAGCACCGCACCGTGCCTTCGCGCCTCTCTTTCTTCCTTCTTCTCTCAATTTGACCGGATTTGATGATTTTTTTTCTGGGTTTTGTATGTGTTTCTGTATTGAGGAATGAATGATATTGTAATATTTTTTTGGCAACCGAGAAACTATGAGAAAATGTGACCGGATTTGATGATTTTTTTTTCTGGGTTTTGTTTGTGTTACTGTATATTCGTTTGGCAACCGAGAAAATGTGAGCAACAAATAGAAAATGTGTTTTCTATGATATTTTTAAGAACACAACCAAACACCAGAAAATATTTTTTGAAAATTTTTTTGAAATGCAACCAAACACATGAAAACATTTTCCTTTCCGGAAAATAGCATTTCCGGAAAATTGAATATTTTCCGGAAATGCTTTTACACGAACCAAACACAGCCTGAAAGTTTTTAGATTTACATACCTGCGTAAAACTCTTTTTTATAGTGTGAGTTTCTATAATAGCTATTTGGGGGTTTTACACTCCTCAATGCTAATGTTCTTATAACTGGTATGATACTTGGTTTTGTTGGTCTAATAAAAATTCCTCAATTCACTTTTTTTATTTTAATTTATATTCATCAATCATAACTTGTCATATAAGTATAGTGCTATTACGAAAAATTAGAGAGTGTGTGTGAGAAAAGGAGACTCTCTCTTCGTTTGATTATTTGATATTTGTGGGTTGCAATTTGGAATAGTGAAAGAGGTTTGTTGCCGCTTGGTTTTGGTTCTGCAATTTGGTGATTTGTTCTCTCTTGGTTTTTTGCAACTTTTGGATTTGATTTGTGGTTCTCTCTTTGGGTTGTGTGCGATTCACATTTGGTGTTTGGTATGCATATTTGGTATTTGTGAACCTTTGGTTCTTTGGTTTTGTATTTATGAGAGAGAGTTATTTGGGTGTATTTGGAATTTGGGTTTGTGAGAGTGCCTCTATACCAATTTGTATTATCCCAAATTTGATATAGTGAAAGTTGTTCATCGCTACCCATGGATGTAGGCTATTGCCAAATCACGTAAATTTTGGTGTTTTGTGTCTATTTTTCATTTAGATTAATTTCCTTCGTTTCTATTATTAGTTTGGAGATCTTTCTCAAGTCTAAAATATTTTCGCAGTCAATTTTGATAAATTTGAACTTACGCTATTTTACAACATCATCTTATTTTGGAAACTTCAAAAAGGGCAGTATATCAAGTTAGAAACACTTGGACAACCAAGTTAACTACAAGGCTGTCCATTATGGGTTGAATCTTGAGTCACAGGTACAGTAAGCAAAATTGAATCACATAAGTTATAGAGAAGATTTACATACTTTGCAAAAATATACTAAAAACATGACTTTAAATTACAGTTTTAGTGTATTTGAATCGTGAGTGTAAAACGCACTGTGTATAATAAATATTGCCCTAAATTATATATTATCGAGCCTATTCTTATCTAATATCTGTCGTGGGATTCAAGTACAAGATACATCCCATTTGGAATGATTCTCATCCCATAAATAAAAAAATACATGACATCCTACAATGTACATAAACTTAGGTTTGTGAGATAATACTATTATATGAATGTACTACTACCTTCCCATTTTTTATTAAAAAAGAAAAGGACACTATTCTGCAAATCTTTTGCGAGTTCAATAAGCTCATGTACTATATGTCCATGGTCCAAATTTTATGTATCACAATTCAGATTCACAGCTCTTATGTAACTCTTTCAGCCGTATGTCGCAATAAGTTTGATTGAAGAGGGTATTACCAATTTTATTTTGAGAGATGATGCTTTAAACGTAATTAAACCTATAGCATGCTCTCTCTCTCGTTCCCATTGGGCAATTGCAAAAATTATTGCAAACATTATTTATATATATATACAGTGGCGGCTCTAGGATTTGCTTTTAGAGGCGTCAATAATGTCTTAAGCTAGGATTTTGTTGTGAGGGAGTAAAAAATAAAATGATTATTTTTTTTTTTTTTTTTTTTTTTGTATATACAATTTTCATATTACATACAATAATCTAACAGAGTATTTGAAATAGTATACAATACAACTATATTGTAAAATAGTCTAAAAAAATGATTAATAGTTTAAAGATCGGTAAGAAAACAACGACAGAATGCATATAAATAAATAACTAATCATAATATTTGTCAAATTAATAATAATTTATTATAATCATATGTAATATCAATTAAATAAAAATATATGATAAAAAAGAAATAGTAACTCACTTAAGAGTAGGTCTGAGAGTAAACGTTAAACTAAAGAAAATAAATAGTAACTTATATAAGATTTTGCTTTTGAAGTGTATGGATTTTTTAACCACACATGTGGTCATTCTCTTGGAATTGGAGCAAGCATTAAAAGACTTTTTGGACTCAAAAAACTATAGAACACTTATCAAACTACTTGATTAGATAGAAAGAAAATATAGAAGGGAGAAAGAGAGAATGAAAAAAGAATCATAGATGTAAATACAGATCAGTTGGTCGTACAAGTGGTGTATTTTTTTATTGATGAAGAAGTAAAGTGCAGGAAAAAACAGTTTCATTCTACCATTAACAGTAAAGTAAGCCAGAGTTCAGAGAGAATGTTTATTTATTTTTTAACAAATGAACAATTTTAAGAGTAGTGCTACTGACAAAACATTTATGCAATAAAATCAAGATAGCAAGTTATTAAAGGTATGTAAAAAAATGATGTCAGTTATAGGTTTAAATAAAAAGTCAATTACAACTTGTCACTTAACTTTTATTGTAAAAATATTGTGAAAATAACACTAATATAATCATATTTCAAGTTTATTTCAATTGAGTTTAAACAAAATTTAGGTTCAGGGTATTCAAAATTATATTTTAAGGGTCAAAACAAAAAAACAAAAACAAAAATTCTATATAATATATATATATATATATATTTTTTGGGCCAAACCAGGGGGTTCATTTGAACCCCCTGGGCTAGCTATAGAGCCGCCCTTGTGTGTGTATATATATATATATAATCGAAGTCTGATCTGAAGCTCCCACAATTTTCCACGCCACCACTATTTTATTTTAGATTCTTTTTATTTTAGATTTTATATCTTATATATTTATTATTTCTCTTCAACGTATAATTATCTTATCAAGTGTTATAATAGTTTAGTTTAAGTAAAACTCTATTAGCTTAAAAATTCTACTTCAACTAAAATTCTATAACAAAAATTTTAACACATATAAACCCCTGGATTTGCATGACTATTTTATATTCATTGTTTACTAGATTTTGTTGTACCAATCGTATGTTGTTTGATATTTGTTATGATATTGTTTGGTTACACTACAAAAAACACGGGTCTTAGGCCACGTTTTTTTAAGCCATGTTTGCAAAAACGCGGCTATAGACAAACTAAAGTCGTGTTTGAAAAAAATGCGGCTTAAAGAAACAGCAAAGGCCGCATTTTAAACATTCGGCCATAGAACACGCCAAATCTAAGAAGAATTAGAGAATGCATTGTTAGATTTGCGTTGCTTGGTGGATCGGACTGTATCATTGTTCAGTTTGTGCCAATTACATTTTTTTTTTTAAAAGAAAATTTGTATATTTTTGTTGCGGTATTGATTGGTTACTGAGAAATGTGGCAAATATAATGAGATTAGAGTTTTGCATTATTAGATATGCGCTATTGATGGTTGAGAGTGTATAATTGTTCACTGAATTGTGCCAATTACGACGACTTTTTAAAATATTATTCTGGTGGTAATGTTTAGTCACTGAGGAAATGTGCCAAATATACGGAGACTAGAGTTTGCATTATTAGATTTGCAATGTTCGTTGGATGAGAGTGTATAATTGGTCACCGGATTATGCCAATTAGTTTTCATCCGAACAAAAGAAATTGCTTGAGATATGATTTGCTATGAAAATATATTCATTAAGTATACTGATATGCCGATTAAATACGTATTTATAATCTTCTAAAAAAAATATGTATCTACTATATAGTAGATACATAGTTGTGCTGATGTGAAAAGAAATATTGTGTTGATGTGAAAAATTGTGATAGTTTTAGAGGTTTTGATTATATATATATAATTATACTTCACAAGCAGCAGCTAGCTCAGGACTCTATTTAGCAGCCTCACGGATAATTTCATTACCTTCACGAGCAAGATCACGTCATTATAATTATATATATATATAATCAAAACCTCTAAAACTATCACAATTTTTCACATCAGCACAATATCTAAATAAATTTTTTTTTACTTAATCCAAACTTAACTAGGAGTAAAACTCTATCTCTTTAACAAGTGCAACTTAAACTCAAACTCATCATTATCATTTGTTTTAAATAAAACTATTTTTGTTTAATCCAAACTTAACAAAGAGTTAAACTCTATCTTTCTAACAAGTCCAGCTTAAATTCAAACTCAAATATTGATAATTTATCTTCAAATTTGCGAGGTTAATCATGAACACTAAAAGCAAAGCAAACCCCAATATTATTTTTTTGGACAAAGTTTAGCTACAAAATTGATTGTAGCCTTAGGTTACAAACTCACTCAATATCTTTTTATTGGAGATGAATTTTGACAAATCCACCATTGGATTACATCTTCTTCTTATATCCTCCATGTTTGCAAAATTTCAAGGAAATTAAAGATCAATAGCTATGTCATCAATAAATTTTTAAATTGCAAGTTTTTGTAATTTAAAATCATGCATGAAATATAAGATTATAGATTATATAATAAATAACATCTGTTTGACACAAAAATTGACATGTGTATTAAGAGCGTAAAGAACATGTAATTCAACGGTTAGATTTTCAAAATATGCACTAATATTTATTTTATTGAGTGAGTTTGTAGCCTAAGGCTACAACCAATTTTGTAGCTAAACTTTGTCCTATTTTTTTAAAGCCGAGTAGAGGTAACTAGGAGTAAAACTCTATCTCTTTAAAAAGTCCAATTTAAACTCAAACTCATTATTATCATTTGTTTTAAATAAAACTATTTGAATTTAATTCAAACTTAACAATGAGTTAAATTCTATCTCTCTAACAAGTCTAGCTTAAATTCAAACTCAAATATTGATAATTTATCTTCAAATTTGCAAGTTTTGTTATTTTCTTCTCTTTTGCATTGTTTAAAAAAAAAAATTTATGGTTTTTCATGTATTTTTTAAAAAGTAATTTTCGTATATGAACCGCCAAACTCTCTTTAGCCATTTTTTACAAGATAAAAAAGCTTGCGTTAATTGAAATTACTCTTTCGAATGTAACCCATCTTTCTCTTATATTTCTCTATTGTTTAATCATATATATATATATATATATATATATTGTTTTGTTTCAATAATTTCTAAACAGTGAATTATCTGATTCTTTAATTTTTTTGGTCTTTCAAAAATTTTAATATATGAATTTTTGAGTTATTTTTTTGCAGTATCTGAAATTTTCTGAAAAATATTTTGTAAGCCATTGCACATTCAAGCAATGACTTCTTCATCAAATTGTAACATAAATTGAAATCATACAAGAGCAAATCATGCAATGGTGTAATTTCTTAATCAATTTAAGATTTTATAAAATTATTTTAGTTACCTCACAAATAGGTAGTGTGGGGGAGTAAAACCTGGGCCCATGAGGTGGGCTCAGGTACAACTTTTCATCAACAATACGTCCGAGGAGAAGAAATTATAGGGAACACTTGTAACTAATAGTAGAACGCGTAAGTGTCCAGGGATATTGATCCGAGAGGGATACCCTCCTCGGGTCTGGCATATGTCGGTGAGAGGGGCCTCGGCTTCCCCTTAGTCCAACTTCCAGGAAATTCCAGAGGTGAAGATAGATTATCAATGCACGTGGAAGGGATAAGGATGCAGAAATATCTTGAGCAAAAGCTGCTGCCACCGCATTAAATGCATTACAGCAGCTTTCCTGGCCGCATTTATGTGGAGAAGACCCCTGAACAGTGTTTAAAATCATCTTTACCCCCAGGAAACCAAAAAGCTGTGGGAGAGGAAGTGGGAAACTCAAGTACCAGGCTAGATGGCAGACAAGTGGACGATAGGATCAAACAATGAAGGACTATATAATGGAGTAAGACCTCCAGAAGAAAAGGACGAGAAAAAAAAGATAGAAGGAACATCAAGAAATAACTACTGTAGCATCTGGGAAAAATACAACCCAAAGAAAAGCATTCTATCTAAGTGCATACCCCTCGGACCTAACTCGAATCCATCAATTAGTCCAAAAGATACTCCTCGGACATAAGATCTTAACTTGTTTATGTGTTTTAGTCTCCTCGGCCAAGCACCTAATCTTCAGTAACTGTTGTAAGGATCGCTATTAGCCCAATTCTTTGACCCACTCTCTTACAAATTTATTGTGTTGGGCTTATTGGGCCCATCTCCTGTTTCCATCTAGGTGTGGGCTACAATTTGTGACCCCACAATTGGCGCCGTCTGTGGGAAGAATTAGCGCTAGTAGAAAGTTACGGCAGTTATGGCAGGTTCAGGACCGCAACAGGCCAGTCCGCCCTATGCAGAGTCAGTAAACGTCAGTCAACAAGATGAACTCCATAATCTTGAACGGGAAAACCACGTAGATAACCAGCGTGAGGATAGTTCGCGAACGATCCATGCTGGGAAAAGCGGCTATCGACGAAAGAGCCATCTGGTGCAAGGGCACGCTGATGAAAAGGACTTGCAGCGTGAAATAGAAGGTTTGAAAAAGAAGCTTCGTCGAGCACAACGAAATCACACCCCTTCAAGTTCTGATGTCTCCTCCAACGGTGAAGGGGAGGACAGTTACAGGGATTCTTTAGAAACTCCCCCCAGTGAATCCTATTCCTATGAAGAGGAGCATTCTCACAAGAGAAGGAGAAAAAGTTCGTCTAGAAGGGGAGTGGGGACCAAAGACATGAAGAATGCTCTGACCCAAATTTCTAAGTCTCCCTTTACTAGGGGAATAGAAAAGGCAAAGCTTTCCAGACGTTTTCATCAGCCTACGTTCTCTATGTACAACGGACGTACCGATCCTATAGAACACGTGAGCCAATTCAGACAAAAGATGGCAGTTTACTCTCAAGACGAGGCTTTATTGTGTAGAGTATTTCCCTCTAGCCTAGGACCGATGCCGATGAGATGGTTCGATGGGTTGAAGACTGACTCCATCGGCTCTTTTAAGAAGCTCACTCAATCATTCTGCTCCCGGTTTATCACATGCAGCAGAGTTCCTCAACCCCTTGATTCCCTGCTGTCCATGACAATGAGGGAAGGGGAGTCTGTGAGGTCATATGCCGAGAGGTATTGGGAGATGTTTAACGAGATTGACGGAGATTTTGATGAGGTTGCTGTCAGAACCTTCAAGGTCGGTCTTCCCTCCGAGCATGGTCTGAGGAAGTCCCTGACAGGGAAACCGGTCACCAGCTTGCAACAATTAATGGATAGGGTGGATAAATATAAAAGGATAGAAGATGACCAACAACAGCAGCAACAAGGAAAAGGGAAAGCTAAGCTTGTCCCTCAAGAAAGGAGAGAGTTTAGGCCGGACAGGTACAATAATAACCGGCCGAAAAGGGATTATGCCGAGCAGCAGATATCCAGTAACAGCCAAATAGTAGGAGCTGTATTCCGAGAGCCTGTGCACCAAGTCCTAGAAAAGATAAAAAACGAACCCTTCTTCAAGTGGCCCAATAAGATGATGGGAAACCCAGAAAAGAGAAACCGAAACCTCTATTGTCAATATCATAGAGACCACGGTCATACCACCGAGGATTGTAGAAGCTTATGGGATCACCTGGACCAGCTTGTCCGGGAGGGCAGATTGAAACAGCTGTTGCATCATTCCAATAATCTGGGTAGCCATGCGGATACTCGATCAGAAAGGGAGAATCCTCCGAGACCTCCAATTGGAACTATTAATGTCATCTTTGCGGCACCTGGCAGAACAGGGTCATGCCCCTCTAGAGTAATGTCGGTGGCTCGTCTGTACCCTGAGGATGACTCTCACGAGTCGAAGAGAGCTAAATCGAGCCGGTCCCTGGTCATGGGATTCTCGGACGAAGACAAGATTGGAACAGTTCAACCACATGATGATGCTTTAGTAATTACCCTCCGAATTGGAGGCTACGATGTAAAGAGGGTAATGGTGGATCAAGGCAGTGCAGCCGAGATCATGTACCCTGACCTCTTCAAGGGGCTGAACCTAAGGGCTGAAGACCTGACACCTTATAACTCCCCTTTAGTAAGCTTTGAAGGGAAGATTATTATCCCGAAAGGGCAAGTCAGATTGCCAGTACAAGCCGGAACGGAGATAGTGGAGGTCGATTTTATAGTGGTGGATGCCTACTCCCCTTATACAGCAATTGTTGCGAGGCCTTGGCTTCATACTTTGGGACCAGTCTCTTCCACCCTGCATCAGAAGATTAAATACCCCTCTGGAGGTAAGATAGAAGAGATACTGGGTGATCAAACCATGGAGAGGCAATGCATGATAGCAGCTATCCGACATAAGCCTGAAGCAGAATCTGAGGCTCAAAAAGAAGAGTTATAGCAATTAAAATCCTCAATGCTGCCCCAAGATGGGATATCCGAGGAAGCGAAATGTGAAGATCTTGTAAAAGTCACAATAGGAGATGACCCTGAGAAATTCTTTCAAGTCGGATCTCAACTACCCCAGTTGGAAAAGGAGGAATTGGTGGAGTTCCTCAAACGAAACATAGACGTCTTTGCATGGAATGCTTATGAGGCTCCGGGGGTAGACCCAGACTTCATTTGTCACCATTTGAATGTTAATCCAGCAATGACCCCCAAGAAGCAGCTCCCTCGTCGGCCATCTAAAGAGCATGCAGAAGCAGTCCGTCAGGAAGTGACGAAGCTAAAGAAGGCAGGGGCTATCAAAGAGATCTTCTACCCCGAGTGGTTGGCAAACACGGTGGTGGTCAAGAAAAAGACTGGGAAGTGGCGAGTATGTGTTGATTTCACAAATCTAAATAAAGCCTGCCCTAAAGATCCATTCCCCATGCCCAAAATTGATCAGCTGGTAGACGCCACAGTCGGCCATCCTCGGATGAGTTTCTTGGACGCTTTCCAAGGTTATCACCAGATACCTTTAGCATTGGACGATCAAGAAAAAACTGCTTTTGTCACGCCAGTAGGAAACTACCACTACAAGGTGATGCCTTTTGGTCTGAAGAACGCGGGCTCCACTTATCAGAGGATGATGACGAGGATGTTTGAATCATTATTGGGGAGAAATATGGAGATTTACATAGATGACATGGTGGTGAAAAGCAAAAGAGCATCTGAACACCTAGAGGATCTTCGAGTTGTCTTCGAAATTCTCAGAAGCCATAAACTACGCTTGAATGCCTCCAAATGTTCATTTGGTGTTGGCTCAGGCAAATTCTTGGGTTATATGGTTACTCATAGGGGAATTGAAGTCAATCCCGACCAAATTAAGGCCATCACCAGTATGCGAACTCCTCGAAACCCAAAAGAAGTGCAAAAACTAACCGGAATGGCCGCTGCTCTGAATAGATTCATATCTCGATCAGCGGACAGGTGCCGACCCTTTTTCCTGTTGATCAATAAATGGAAAAGCTTTGAATGGTCGACGGAATGTGACGCAGCCTTTCAACAACTTAAAGACTATCTTGCTCGGCCGCCGGTCATGTCAAGTCCCGAGCCGGATGAGGTTCTTTTTGCTTACATTGCAGTGGCCTCCTATGCAGTAAGTTTAGTGTTGATAAGGGTTGATAACGGCGTACAATGGCCAGTGTACTACGTGAGTAAATCACTGCATGAGGCAGAGGTGCGATACCTTCCATTGGAAAAGGCTATCTTGGCGGTGGTGCTTGGCACATGCAAGCTGCCTCACTATTTCCAAGCGCACACGGTGATTGTTCTTACGCAACTCCCATTAAAGGCCGTCCTTAAAAGTGCAGATTACACGGGAAGGATAGCCAAGTGGGGCACAATTCTGGGAGCTTTCGACATCAAGTACATGCCTCGCACCTCAGTGAAGGGCCAGGTGCTGGCCGACCTGGTGGCAGAGTTCACCGAACCAGAAATGGATAGTCTATTAGCATCAAAAGAAGGGGATGTAAAACTAGCCTGTAGTATCTCCAGGCGTCTCCCTCCGACATGGGAAGTACATGTAGACGGAGCATCAAACCAAAAAGGAGCGGGAGTTGGGTTAGTGCTGACATCTTCAGAAATGATCACCATTGAAAAGTCACTGAGGTTAAGCTTTCCTGCCACGAATAACGAAGCAGAGTACGAAGCACTACTAGAAGGTATGGCTATGGTCCTAAGGATGGGAGGAAAGTCCATTGAACTCTTCTCGGATTCAAGGCTAGTTGTTGGTCAGGTCAAAGGCGAATTTGAAGCCAAAGACGAGAGAATGCGAGGTTATCTTAGCCGAGTGAAAATCATGCAGATGGAGTTCGAATCCTTTAGCTTGCTGCATGTCCCAAGAAGTGGCAACACGCATGCGGACTCTTTGGCCACCCTCGCAACTTCCTCGGCGCAAAACTTGCCTCGCATAATCCTCGTTGAAGACCTGCGTCGACCCTCGATAATAGCAAACGTAGTTCAGATCAATCAAGTCAGAATAGGGCCAAGCTGGATGGATCCTGTCATGCAATTCTTAAAGGACGATATTCTGCCCGAGGAGAAAGTTGAAGCCGACAAAATAAGAAAGAAGGCTCCTAGCTATTGGCTGTCGCAGGATGACAAGCTATATAGGCGTTCCTTCTCTGGGCCTTATCTGCTATGTGTTCATCCCGATCAAACGGAATTGCTCTTGGAAGAGATGCATGAGAGAATCTGTGGAAGCCATACTGGAGGCAGGTCCTTAGCGCATAGGGCCATTACTCAGGGTTATTGGTGGCCGAATATGCAGAGAGAAGCTTTGGAATATGTCAAAAAGTGTGATCAATGCCAACGGTATTCACCGAATATACACCAGCCGGGAGGAGTCCTCAATCCAATATCTAGCCCATGGCCATTCGCTCAATGGGGCTTGGACATCGTCGGACCATTTCCTAAGGCTGTAGGAAACAAAAAATATCTCATAGTCGGCACGGACTATTTTACAAAGTGGGTTGAAGCAGAGCCTCTAGCCAATATCCGAGATGTGGATGCGAAAAGATTCGTTTGGAAAAACATTGTTACTCGATTCGGTGTCCCTCGTGTACTCATTACGGATAATGGACTCCAGTTTGACAGTAAGATGTTCAGAAATTACTGTGGAGAGTTGGGGATCACTAACAGATATTCTACTCCGGCATACCCTCAAGGGAATGGACAAGCTGAAGCTGTGAATAAAGTCATATTAAACGGATTGAAGAAAAGACTGGATGATGCGAAAGGCAGATGGGTGGAAGAACTCCCACATGTACTCTGGACGTACAGGACCACAACTCGTAGGTCCACTGGAGAGACCCCTTTTTCAATGACTTATGGAGCTGAAGCAGTCATACCTTTGGAATCCGGGTTCCCAACGACGAGAACGAGCTCATTCAATCCAAAAGACAACGATGAAAACTTGGCAAGAGGTCTGGACTTGATTGATGAAAATAGGGAAAACGCAATGGTTCAATTGGCTCATTACCAACAAAAGCTGAAGCGAGGTTATGATGCCCATGCAAAGACAAGACCTTTGGTCCCAGGTGACCTGGTGCTGCGCAAAGTCGTGGGCTCGGCAAAGAACTCTGCATGGGGAAAACTAGGGCCAAATTGGGAAGGACCATATCGCATCACCTCCAACGCTGGCATTGGAGCATATTTCTTGGAAGACTTGGACGGACTTGTAGTACGCCACCCTTGGAACGTCAATAATTTGAAAAGGTATTATTACTAATAAACCTATGTTTAATCAATATTCGTTCTTTATGTTAAATATGTATGCCTCTTTTCGTATCTCTCGATGTTCTATGTAGTGTTTAAACTTAAATCCAGTCATGCATGAGTCCTCGGACCAGATGATCTGGATTAGTTAACACCCTCACCGTTCTATGAAGTGTTTAAACTTAAATCCAGTCATGCA
Organism: Quercus parvula; assembly: GCA_030820535.1. Taxonomy (NCBI): domain Eukaryota; kingdom Viridiplantae; phylum Streptophyta; class Magnoliopsida; order Fagales; family Fagaceae; genus Quercus; species Quercus parvula. The sequence goes on along the minus strand of JAUAME010000006.1, from coordinate 31,477,421 downwards.
TGAGTCCTCGGACCAGATGATCTGGATTAGTTAACACCCTCACCGTTCTATGAAGTGTTTAAACTTAAATCCAGTCATGCATGAGTCCTCGGACCAGATGATCTGGATTAGTTAACACCCTTACCGTTCTATGAAGTGTTTAAACTTAAATCCAGTCATGCATGAGTCCTCGGACCAGATGATCTGGATTAGTTAACACCCTTACCGTTCTATGAAGTGTTTAAACTTAAATCCAGTCATGCATGAGTCCTCGGACCAGATGATCTGGATTAGTTAACACCCTTACCGTTCTATGAAGTGTTTAAACTTAAATCCAGTCATGCATGAGTCCTCGGACCAGATGATCTGGGTTAGTTAACACCCTTACCGTTCTATGAAGTGTTTAAACTTAAATCCAGTCATGCATGAGTCCTCGGACCAGATGATCTGGGTTAGTTAACACCCTCACCGTTCTATGAAGTGTTTAAACTTAAATCCAGTCATGCATGAGTCCTCGGACCAGATGATCTGGGTTAGTTAACACTTGTTCTATTTCCCTTATAAGCATTCAAATATAGATGTGAATGCATGACTCAAATTTCTTGTTTAGTTATGTTTATTTAGCTAGTATGATAACCCAACTTCCAAAACTTCTTAATTAAATTGGTCATCCACACAACGCAAAAAAAAATGAAATGAAATGAAATGGCAGCAGAGGGGTTTACTATTACTTGTCATAATACGTAAAACAAAGGGAATATCTCTTCATTAATGATTAAAACGGAGTACAAATCTTGAAAATAATAAGCATAAAAAAAAAGGAAAGAAAACAAAAAGAAAACAACACTAAGACAAACAGCCTAAGTCTTCGTCTTGGGGTCTTGGTGCTCAGCTACTTGTTCAGACTGCGGAGGGGCAGCATCTGGAGCATCACCTTGGGAGGGCTCAGCTCTTTCCCCTTGACCAGCGTCTTGATGGGAGGCTGTTGAGACTTCCACAGGAGCTGGAAGAGCTCGGTTTGTCGCAGGAGCGTCGGACACTGGGGCTGGCTGCTCTGAAGGAGGAGGATCAGAATCTGGGAGCGGTTGAATATCAGGTTCATAGTACACGCTCTCAGGCCTCCTGAGGCTGGAGTCAGCAGGGACCCCAGCGGCATCAAGGGCTTTTTCCCAAGTGATGTCGCAGTAGTCCCTAGCGACAGAAGTAAACTCTTCAGTCAACCTGCTCTGAGTCTCTTCCACCCCCAGAGCATAAGAAGCTTGCTTTTCGGCCTCGGCTGCCTCCTTTTGTAGCTGTGCAGCTTCCTTAGCCTTATGAAGCTCTTCGCGCAGATTTTTCACCATCTGCCTCTCCGTTTCTAAGTTGATTTCGCAGAGGTGTAGTTCGCTGCGAAGTGTCTCAGCCTGCTTCTCAGTCGTTTTTAGTCCAGCCTCAGCGCTGGCCTTCTCCTGATTAGCCTTCTTCACCTCCTCGGCCATCTGCTTTTGTTGAGTTCTTAGCACACTCAGATGGTCCTCCACAGTCTCTCGGGCCTCATGGGCGGCTTTTGTCTCATCTCGAAAGCGCTTCGCCCATTCCTCAGCCACGTACACTTGTTGCGCGACCTGTTATGGAAAGTTAAAAAGTGGCTTAGATTTAAGAAATAATAGGCAAATAAAAAGAAACAAAATTGTATTTACCATAGCCAAGTCCCTTTTCATGGAAAGGAGTAAGTCAGGATAATTGAAACTCCTGTAAGCCGCCAAGTCCGTAGGTAGGAGAAGGGGCTGCAGCAAAGCATCAGCCAGTCGGCCTGCATGACCACCGCGGAAGTGCCTAAGTGAGGCATCCACTGAGATGGGGCCACCATCAACCTCCAGCGCTGGCGACCAAGTCCGTGTTGACTGACGAACTTGGGCTGGTGGGTGCTCCTCTCGGCTCTCCACAGAATGGGCCCTCCTACTCCGACGTTCCTGAGTAGGTCTGGCCTACTTATTGCCCCTTGACGGGCCTAGCTCCCCCTCCTCGGTGGGCTCCACTAGCCTCTTCCTCCTCAGATCTGGGTTTGGTTTGAGCCCCAGGTCTGCAGGCACCTGGGGCGGAGGAGGGGGAGGGTGTGCAGTTAGTTTGGATTTGCCCTTATCTTGAGAAGATGGCCCCTTGTTCCTGCCCTTCATCAACTCTTTCAAAGAAGGGCCAGTTCGAGGAGCCATGTCTTCCTCCTCGTCAGTTGTATCGGCAATGTATGTTACCGCTTGAACTGGAGTTTGCACGCACGACTGCTCGTCCGCTCCTTCCTCGGCCTCTGATATGAAGACTGTTTCTTCTTCAAACTTGAACTTGTCAATCTCTAGTTCAAGGGAGGAAGAAGAAGCTGTGCCTTCTTAGAGAATAGCCTCCCCAATTGGTACTTCGCGCAGCGGTTCGGCGGCAAGGGGAATCCCCTGTGGAATGGGATGGTCAACTGGAGGAAGATCGTAGTTGGCGAGGAAGTTTGGCCGAGACACGTCTATGCGTGCCAAGCGATGGTCTCCTGCTCGGATGGAGTTGCCGACGTCTAAATACGACCTCGAAATGGGCTCGAAATCCAAAATGAGGTGAATTGCTCGTAGTTGCCCGTCGTCGTTCACAAAAATCTCTGATCTCAGCAGGTAATTCAGTGCTGGAACGTTGATCAGGCTGAGCTTTGGGTTGGTAAAAAATTTATCTGTCAAGCAAGTAAATTACATTGTTAAGCCTCGGCTACAAAAAATATAATAATAGTAACACTAACATAAAACAATTAAACAAATAAGCGTAAAGGCATCAGAGTACTCCTCAATGCTGAAGTTAGAAATCCTAAGTCTAGGTTGCTCCACCTGGTGTCCCGGTCTTGGTTGGGCAGGCTAAGCCGTCGCTCCAAGGCCCCGACAGGATTAAGTAGTCGTCTTTCATCCCCTTATTAGACTTGGGGAGGCAGGATATCAGTTTGACCACATTGCTACGGGACTTAAGGTAAAAGCCTGCCCGAGTCTCTATATGGCCTTCATATAGGTGGGCGACGTCGTGCCACGTCAGTCCTAGCCCCAGATGCCGGTCCAAAGCGTCGATTGACCCTAGGACTCTAAAGAAGTTGGGGGCACACTGATGGGGGCAGAGCCTATGGGCGCGAAGATAGTCCCGTGTAATCCTACCCATGGGGACGGTCATCCCTCCTTCTATGAAGGCAATCATGGGGATGACCACCTCTCCTACTTTCCGGTCAAACTCCACTCCCTCTGTGGTGCAATGACGTACCACTACCTCTGGAGGAATGTGGTACTTTTCTTTGAACAACTCTATCATGGCCGGAGTGTTTACTAAGCGCTCGAATCTACCCATTGTTAGTCTCTATAAGGTGGAGTGGTTAGCCGAGGAGGTTAGCCGAGGATACAACGGAAGTCGGAGTGCGAAACTTACGTGAGAATAAACACGGCTTGTTCCTCTGGTCGCTGGAAGATCGTCAAGCTCTCTTTCTTGTGAAAAATGATGGATGCCTGGATATGAACACTGAAGTTGCAAGCTCTGATAAGAAACAAAAAGTAACGCCAGGAGGTTTTTATAGTGGGGATGGAAAAAGGAAAAACCACAATCCCGCCCAAATATTGAAGTTGAGATCTGGACCGTTGGATTCGTATTTCACCGTAGGATGCCTGGGTTGAAACGCAATTCTAAGCGTTTAATGATGATTGTGCGAGTTCCCAAGCGTCAGGAGCCCTCGCGAAATGGCAACAATGGCCCTTACACGCGCCTAAATTTAGATACTGTTAAGGACTGCATTGTAATTAATGGTGTACATCAAAATCCTAACTTTCCTTCTCGGATTAGAAAGAAAAATTAGAATTTTGAGGGGCTATTGTGGGGGAGTAAAACCTGGGCCCATGAGGTGGGCTCAGGTACAACTTTTCATCAACAATACGTCCGAGGAGAAGAAATTATAGGGAACACTTGTAACTAATAGTAGAACGCGTAAGTGTCCAGGGATATTGATCCGAGAGGGATACCCTCCTCGGGTCTGGCATATGTCGGTGAGAGGGGCCTCGGCTTCCCCTTAGTCCAGCTTCCAGGAAATTCCAGAGGTGAAGATAGATTATCAATGCACGTGGAAGGGATAAGGATGCAGAAATATCTTGAGCAAAAGCTGCTGCCACCGCATTAAATGCATTACAGCAGCTTTCCTGGCCGCATTTATGTGGAGAAGACCCCTGAACAGTGTTTAAAATCATCTTTACCCCCAGGAAACCAAAAAGCTGTGGGAGAGGAAGTGGGAAACTCAAGTACCAGGCTAGATGGCAGACAAGTGGACGATAGGATCAAACAATGAAGGACTATATAATGGAGTAAGACCTCCAGAAGAAAAGGACGAGAAAAAAAAGATAGAAGGAACATCAAGAAATAACTACTGTAGCATCTGGGAAAAATACAACCCAAAGAAAAGCATTCTATCTAAGTGCATACCCCTCGGACCTAACTCGAATCCATCAATTAGTCCAAAAGATACTCCTCGGACATAAGATCTTAACTTGTTTATGTGTTTTAGTCTCCTCGGCCAAGCACCTAATCTTCAGTAACTGTTGGAAGGATCGCTATTAGCCCAATTCTTTGACCCACTCTCTTACAAATTTATTGTGTTGGGCTTATTGGGCCCATCTCCTGTTTCCATCTAGGTGTGGGCTACAATTTGTGACCCCACAGGTAGGTTCCCGTGCATAGCATAGGTTAGCAACTAGTTAATTTATAATCTTCTGCCTCATGTTGGTTGGTAAATCATGTCATTAGAGAAGCAAACTCTTTAGCTTAGGGCCGACTCTAGGCTTCGGCCACTTAGGTGTAATCCTAGGGCCCCATCTATTCCAAAATTTATAAAGGGCCCCAAGGCTACCATTACATGAACAAAACAAAAGACCTCTAAAATTGTAATGATGTAATTGAATTTTTTTTTAAAAGAAAAAATTTAGTTGGGTCTTACTTTTTTTTGTTTTTTTTTCGTCGCCTTCAAGAAGGCCCTCATAATATTGAGCCAATATAAATCCAACCCAATTGAAATTGTAAACAGTTTCACCAAAAAAAAAAAAAATTGTTATAAGTATGCTAAATATATAATCACTAATAATCAATTTTCCTAACAACTTATAAAAGATATGTTAATTAAACTTAAATAGAAAAATCTAATTAACAATTTGACATCTCAAAAAATACGAAGAATTATTTTTAAACCAAAACAAAAATTTAATATAAAAAGTATATTAAAAAATATTTAATAGATATATAAATATTTAAAAAACACCTTCTCAAATTTATTGCCTAAGACCTTAAAATGTATTTGCAAATTGTAATAACTGGTTCCAAAACAAATAATCATAATCATAAAAGGCAAAAAAAAAAAAAAAATAGAGCGGTATTTTTTAAGGGCAACTTAATTAGTAATTTTGATATTGGGTTAGTAATATATATACACTAGGTTAAAAACTCAGCCACTATTAGACTCATTAGTGACTTCTAAGGATTCCAAAAAGAGGAGGCAGATATTTAGGGCCCGTTTGGTAGAAAAGTTTGAGCGTTGTTATTTGTAATTTTTTGAAATACGTGTAGGTGAAAAGTATGTGGAAATGTGTGTAATGTTGTTTAAAAATTAAAAATGTGTGTTTGAGTAACTCTACCAAACGGGCCTTTACACATTTCAGATTATGAAGATAACAGGTTTTGTGTGCTTGAGAGGAGCTTAGAAATTTGGGATAAAATTGGACTTGTAATAATTAGTATATTTTTGTTGTCTAGTACTTTACAGACATGGAGATTGGATTTTTGCTTCCATTAAACTTGGGAATCTTTTGGAAATTGAATGGTTGAAGGTTAGCTTTGGATTTATTTGATATCATTTTCTTTAAGAATAATTATTAGTATGTAAGAAGGCCTTACATATTTATAAGGTGAAGTGTGCGACCATTGTCGTGTGCCTAATCCATTCATTGGGTTAGGCGCATGACAATATTGAACAACTACTGCTTTGGCTTGTGATGATGGGTCTTTGTCTTTAAGGGAAAGAATTCTCATCTCCTTACTCTTGATTCCTCTTTATTTTTGTGTTTTGAGTAGTAAGATTGATGACTTTTTCTCGTCTAGTCCACAACATATATTTTCACAATACTTTTACAATAAATTATAGGTAGTATTCTAACATAGAAATTATTTTTTTCTCACTAATAACAACTTATAACAGCACCTCTTATAATTTATTGTGAAAGCTTGAAAATGTTATAGATATAAAATTTTATTTTATTTTTTTAGTGTTATAGTGGTTTTTTTTTTTTTTTTTGAGAGGAAAATGAACTTTCATTCACTTGGAAAAGGAATACAACAGAGGCCAGATAACTAGCAAAAACTAAGAAAGGCCTGACTGAAAGAAATCAGCCAAAGGGGGGGGGGAATAACACCCTTCCAAAGAGAAGAAAAAATGTTACACTTAGCAACTTGGGCTAGCACATGAGCAGCCCTGTTGCAATCCCTTTTCACATGATGAAACAAACAGCAAGAAAAGGAAGAACTAGCAGACCGAAAACTATGAACAAAATGACCCATCGGACCATCTACATTCCCCTGAGAAACAGCAAGGATGACTGAAGAAGCATCAGATTCCAGAACCACATGAGAGAGGTTCAGCTCTTGGGCCAAAAGAATTCCTTGTTCCAGAGCAAGGTACTCGGTCCATTCTGCAGAGAAATGAGAGGGCAAAGCCTTACAAAGGGCAGCAATTACCGAGCCCAACTCATCCTGGATGATCACTCCAACACCAGAGATGCCGCTGCCATCAATAGAGCAAGCACCATCCACGTTAACTTTAGCAAAACCCATAGGAGGAGCAGCCCAGCCGAGAAGAGGGGGCTGCCTGATGGAAAAATCATAAGAGGAAGCTAAATTGAACTCCCCAACGATGCTTTTAGCTAAGTCCCAGATCTGATTGGGGGGCAGGCCATGTTCATCATGGATGATCTTGTTTCTATTATGCCAAATTGACCAAGCAATGGCGAAGAAAAAATCCAGGTGTTTTTCAAGCGAGGGAGAGCAGAAGTGGAGCACAAGATCATTAAAATCTTTCACATTCATAAACAACTCAGTTGGGTAGTCTTGCCAAAGAGACCAGACGGAGAGAGCAAAGTCACAGGATATTAAAGCATGATAAAGGTTTTCGGCCTCCTCATCACAAACAGGGCAGATGCAAGATGTTTTGATACCTTTTTCAGCCATTTTGGAGAGCACAGGAAGGCCATTTACACAAGCACGCCAAGAGAAGATTCTAATCTTTGGCGGGAGCTTTAGGGACCAAACTTTCTTCCAAATTTGAGCATAGGGGTCACCGGAGGAGCATTCCCCCAAATCCATTGAGCTAAGGACTTTAGCGGCGATAAAGTATGCACTCTTGACAGAAAAGACCCCTCGTTTGTTTCCAATCCAAATAAGATTGTCTTTCGGCAAATTGTGACATAGGGGAATTTTTAAGATTACTTCCGCCTCGAAAGGAAGGAAGAGAGCTCGGACCAACTCCACATTCCACCAATTAGAAACCGGATCAATGAGGGAGGAGACCATTGGGTATTCCACCAAGGATTGAGGGGGGGAGATAACCTTGTATGTTGAGGGAGTAGGGAGCCATTTGTCATCCCAAATATGAATGAGATGCCCATTTCCAACTCTCCACCTTGTTCCACAACGAAGAACCTCAAGGCTATTGAAAATACTCCTCCAAGTGAAAGAGGGGCTGCTGCCAAGTTCAGCGTGGAGGATGTCACTAAAAGGAAAGTACTTTTCCTTGAGGATGCGGGCCATGAGAGTGCTCGGATTAGAGAGGATTCTCCACGCTTGTTTTGCAAGTAGAGCGAGATTAAAGGCCTGCAAGTTCCTGAACCCCATGCCCCCTTGTGACTTCGGCTTACACATTGTTTTCCATCCAACCCAGGCCATTTTAGGCTCTTGAAGTTTCTGCCCCCACCAGAAGCTCCTCATCGATTTTTCAAGGTCGTTGCAAAGACTTTTTGGAAGTTGGAAGCAACTCATCGTGTAAGCGGGCACAGCTTGGGCCACAGCTTTGATAAGAATTTCCTTCCCCCCCAAAGAGAGTAATTTACCCTTCCATCCAGCCAGCTTCTTGCAAACTTTATCCTTGATTTCCGCAAAGACAACCTTCTTCGATCTACCGATGATAGAAGGAAGGCCAAGGTACTTCGTATGACTTGAGCCTTGCATTGGCCCAAGAATGTTTAGAATCTCATTCTTAAGATCTTGGGATGTATTTGGGCTGAAGAAAATGGAGGATTTATCAGTGTTGATTTTTTGCCCAGAAGCAGACTCGTACAGGCTAAGGATTTCTTTCAGCTTGTAAGTTTCATTGCTATTGGCCTTACAGAACAAAAGGCTGTCATCTGTGAAGAAGAGATGAGAAACTTTAGGAGCCCCCCTACAAATGGAAATGCCATTAAGCTGGTTGTTCCTAGTTGCATCATTGATAAGGGCCGAGAGGCCTTCTGCACACAAAACAAAAAGATATGGAGAAAGCGGGTCGCCTTGTCTGAGACCCCTACTAGGGGTAATGTTACCATATGTTGTGCCATTTATAATGATGGAATAAGACACAGATGAAATACAATTCATCACAAGCATGATCCACTTCTCATTAAACCCCATTTTCCTCATGATTTTTTCTATGAACGCCCATTCAACTCTATCGAAAGCTTTACTCATGTCTAGCTTAGCAGCCATAAATTTATCATTCCCCTTTTTTTTATGCTTTAGAAAATGCATGACTTCATACGCCACTAAAACATTATCAGTGATAAGTCTATCGGCTATGAATGCACTTTGATTCTCTGAGATAATGTGAGGAATAATGGCTTTAAGGCGGTTAGCTAGAGTTTTTGAGATAAGCTTATATACAACGTTACATAAACTTATAGGCCTGAAGTCAGTCATTCTTTGGGGGTTTTTTGTTTTCGGCACAAGTGCAATATTGGTTTTATTGATATCATGCAATGGCATACCAGAATTTAGAACATTTAAAACCATATTTGTGACATTAGCACCAACAATGTTCCAATATTTTTGAAAGAAGAGAGCGGACATACCATCAGGGCCGGGAGATTTGGAAGGATGTATCTGTTTAAGGGCAGCCGCCACTTCCTCACCAGAGAAGGCTCTAGAAAGATATTCATTCATTTCCGGAGAGATCATAGTAGGAATGGGAGCAATAGCAGTACTAATCTGACTCGGGCAGGAGGATGAGAATATTTCTTCAAAGTAAGAAGCAGCAGCCTTTGCAATGCTTTCCTGATCCTCACACCACATTCCATTCTTATCCCAAATTCCCAGAATTGTATTCTGTTTTCTCCGTTCAGAAGCCTTTGCGTGGAAAAACTTTGTATTTTTATCTCCCTCCCGGAGCCAATGAGCTTTTGCACGCTGCCCCCAGAAAATTTCCTCGCTATCAAGGAAATCATTAATTTCCTTGCGAACTTGATTTATTTCCTCACTCAAAGACCCATCCGTATCAAGCTGAATCAGATCACATAACTTTTTCCTTTTATCCTGAATAACTTTTGGGATCTGCCCAAATGCAGATGAACTCCAAGCCTTCAAATCAGTAGCACAAGTTGTTAAGACAGAGGCAATACCACTAGGCGTATTCAAATCAACTCCAGAACACCAAGCCAAATTAATAACCTCTTTACATTCCTCCCTTTTCGTCCACAAAGTCTCAAAATGAAATCTGTGAGAACGAGAGAGCATAGGGACTTTAGGGTCTGATAAAAACAGAGCACAATGATCGGATGTGGAGTCAACAATGTGATGAACTTTGGCCTCACCGAATTTATCAATCCACTCGTTTGTAGCAAAAGCTCTGTCAAGCCTTAAGTACATTCTATTATCACCTTCTTTCATGTTGCACCAAGTGAAATCCGGACCAACGTATCCAAGGTCTTTAAAACCACAAAAGTTTACCACATTTCTGAATTTCTCCATTTGGCATTGGGGACGCAGCAACCCACCAGATTTTTCAACAGAGGATAAAATCTCATTAAAATCTCCGAAACATATCCATGGGAGCTTGTATTGGTCTCTCAGGAAAGCCAGCAAGTCCCAAGAGAATTGCCTCAAGTGTGTCTGGGGGTGGCCATAAAATCCTGTGATTCTCCATTTAAAATTAGAACTTGCCTCTGTAATAATCGCATCAATATGGAAGCGGCCAAAACTTTTGATTTCTAAGTCAGTCTCCCTTGTCCAAAGGAGCGCCAAGCCTCCGCTACGACCGAAGCTCGGCACAATCAAACCATTTGCAAACCCAATCCTATCTCTAATTCTTTCCATACGTTTAGTTCGAAGTTTAGTTTCCGATAAGAAAACTATTTTGGGAGCCCACCGTCGCACAAGATCGTGCAACGCTCGAACTGACCGGGGGTTCCCAAGCCCCCGGCAGTTCCATCCTAGGGAATTCATGGCTCCCGGCGGTGCTGCACAGCAGCCACCGCCGATGAAGGAATAACACAGGAATTTCCATGCACCTCAACACATTTCTTTTTCCTAGCTGCCCTCTCTTCACTCTCAGGAAAACTTTGGGAGCTCGGGCGTTTTGTTCCAAGAAATGAAATTAACGTTTCAGGAGCCTTACCTTGTGTTTGGCCAATTACTCTCGCAAGTTTTTTGATTCTACCTCTTCCCGCCTGGGCTTTTGTAGTCTGCGTAAAAGGCTGTTTGAAATGGTTCTCACCAAGTTCTTGGGCCGGTTTTAAGTTTTGCTGTGGTTTTGCAGCCTCTGAAGACTCAAGCACACTTGGACCCAATATGAGAGGCCCAACATTCTTGTCTTTTTTAGCACTTTGGCCCAATACGTGTAGCTGATTGCCCAAATTTCCTTGACTTTCCAAAGCTTCCATAGGGGATGGCATAGGCTCCTTGTCACGTGAGGCCAAATCCTGCTTTTGGATTTGCTTCTCTGCTCCCACAGTGACTGTTCTGTTTCCACTTTCTACTCCCGGACACGCCATACTGTCTATCACGTCACATCCCCTTACCTGATCGGACATGCCTGAAGCGTTAGAAGCTTTTGAATCATGCACACAACCGAGGCAAGTGCTTTCCTTGCACCGTGATTCTGGAGTGGATTGAGACTCTTTCACCGGATTTCTGCCATTTTCGTTACCTTGATAAACGCTGCCAGAGTTGTGATTGCAGAAAGAAAAGCTCCTCATTCCATTGTTTCCACCTCTGGTAGAGCCGCTCGCCCTTAGCCAATCTCCATATTGTGCCGTGACATTCTGCCTATCCAAACAAGCGTTACAATGCTTCAAATCATGCCCCATTTTACCGCAGAAAAAACAGAATGTTGGGAGCCTTTCGTACTTGAAATGGACCCAATATTTATCTCCCTCCATGCCCACAACATTACCACCTCTCCGGAGGGGCTTGTCCACAGGGAGCTCAACCCTTATACGCAGAAACTTCGCCTGATCAAACTGATTAGCTCGCTTGTCTAGCTCAATGAAACGCCCCATGCTATTTCCTATATCCCGACCCACCATTTCAGTCATAAGCTCAAAGGGTAAGCCCCAAAGCTATACCCAAAATGAGGAATGAGTAAATGTTATATTTTCAGATGTGAGGCCCTTTTTCCATCGACAGAGAAGCAACAGATTATTCTCAAAATTCCACGGCCCTCCATTTTCTACCCATTCCATCTGATACCGGGAACTAAACTTGAACTGAAAAGTGTTGTTTCCCACTTCAAAAATTCGTAGGTCTGAACCCATTTTCCAAGCCGCCTTAAGTGTATTCTTCATGGCTCTTGTGTTTTGTTGCCTGTCTGTGAGCAATCTTCCAAAGAGGCTAAGGGAGCATTCCTCTAGGAGATCGGCTCTACTATGATCTGAAATAGGTATAAGTGTTTCTTCTTCCTTAGTGAGGCTGAGATGTTGAAGGCTGTTCACAACTTCTTGTTCCATAGTGGAAGAAAAAAAGGGGAAATTTGGGATTGATATGCCCCACTTGGGGGAGAAAGAGGCTCTGCCAGAAAGGAGGGGAGAGAAAACTCTTACTAGAGAAGAGAGAGAAAGACTCCTACTAGGGAGAGACCCTTGAATTGGAATGTTCGGTGACAGTGTTATAGTGGTTTGAATTAAAAAGACCAAAGAAACAAACACTTCTTTTCAATAGTAATTTGTTACTCCATATTCCATAGTAGAGAGCTGAAAAGAATCTGTCAAGAAAAAAAAAAAAAAAACCTTTTAATTAGCACATTGTATCGACTTGTGCGGTTGTGCATGTGCATCACATCTCCTCTCTACAATTACTTTATCCAGCACACGTGTCATCATGCAAACCTATTTAGTTCTGCAATGGCCTACACGGGCGAGTAGCAAAAATCATAATTGGTTCTCCTCTCTCATGTATATGACTATGATGAAAGAAGGCATCGTCATCTCATGGTATCAAACTTACTTTACGTAATGAGAAAGATACCGAAAGGTCATCTCTGCTTCCAACAAGAGTAAGCTGACTTTACTCTTTCACTGCCTTTTTTTTTTAATATTCCTGTTTCTAAGTTATAACGTTTTGTCTTTTCTTTCTCCCATTCTTCTCACCATTTCAATCATCCTTTGCTTCGAGTTGTTGGAGACTCAAGAGAAAGACCACACCAGAGAGTTGAGTTTAGAGATGGGTTTCGTGGGCTATCTCTTCTTTGCATTGAAATGCTTTGACCTATATGCAGGGTATATCTCTGCTTTCTTTTTCTTTTTTTCAAATTGAAATGGCTTTCATGGGTTATGTCTTATTTCTCTCAAAACACTCAGAATTATTGTTCTCTAATTTATGATTAGGGTTTACACACACACCCTATTATACACATTTTTATTACACACACGAGTACACTGTAGGTGATTTTCTCTGTTTAATTTCACATGTTTATACTTTCTTCTTTTCTTGTCACGTACTTGCAGGCCTCTCTTCTCTTTGGGGTATCCTTTGTAAGTATCTCTCTCTTACATATGTTGTTTCTTTCACTCCTTTTGTTATATATATATATATATATATATATAGGTGGAAGGGGTGGTAATGATGATAATGATGATTGTATTCTCAATAGATGTGCTTCGATTTGTGCTATTGAGAGTAACTCGAATTCGGACACTCGGAAGTTGATCGCTTATTGGGTTTCCTATTCGTTGATTTCACTCTTTGAGCATGCTTTCATGAAGCTTCTTGAGTGGTAATTTTGTTAGCCTCCATTATATGTTTCTGTTTGGTTGCCTTATTGCCTTGCCCCTATAAGTATCCATTTGTTTATTGTATATATATCTGAAGCTTTTAAAATTTGTGGGAACCATATATAGTTTGATCGTTGATGATAGTAAGGTTTCAGAAAAATTCACATGTGCATTTTTTGAGAAGTTTTTTTTTTTTTTTTTTTTTTTAACTTTGTTTACGTTCTTCATTGATTTCCCGAATCAGTTATGCTTTTCAGTCCCTGAAATTGTATTGAATGGTATACTAAATTGAAATGTGAATATAAGTAAAGCATTTTATTCTTTCTGGATTTTTACAATCAACCATTGACAACTACCTTCAGAATCCTCATAGTTCAGTCATTTTATGAAGAATTGGAGAATCATGTTTCATAATTTTCAACGTGCTTCATCATCATTCAAATTTTACATTATTTACTTGCTTTATCTAACTTTTAGTAACTCTTTCTGTGTCCATATCAGGCTACCATTCTGGCCTCGCATGAAGCTAATGATCATGTTTTGGTTGATGATTCCTCACTTCAGCGGTGCTCTCTATTTCTATGAACTCCTTGTCCAACCCTGTCTCTCCTTGGTACCACAAATTGTCATCAACTTGTTCAATGAGTGGAAGGAGCCTTGTCTAAAGAGAGATGACTTTCCCACTGAGGCAGCTGAGAGATACCAGAAACAGAATGAATCTGAAGCTTCAGAGGAACTTATTTCTAGTGATGAGGTATGTCAGGGGTAGTAATTAGGCTGGTAAGTGGGGCTGAGATTGCATGGCTAGTTAATCTCTGATTAGAGGATTTATCACTGGATCAGTTTGAATGAGAATTGCCCCTGTACTTGAGGGATCGTTTTGTGTCTATATATATGTGCGGATAAGGTTCAAATACATGTAAACTATAGGGTTTAGGTATGAATGTAAGGCAAACCCACAACTGAGGTTAGGAAGCTTTTACAAACATATATATATATATATATATATATATATATATATATATATATATATCTGTGCTTAATGTTTGAGTGTGATAGCATCTGTAGTATCTTATAGTCAAGCTTATTTTTAAGTTCAAATTTCTTTGAAATTTAATTAGGCCATTGAGATGTTATTCTGAAGGCGGGAAAGAAAAACCATTAGTACTTGTTTCTTCATTATAATAAATTATTTAACTCATAAACTTCCTGATGAGCTTCTCTTCTCATTTATCTTAAATGATTCTTAATTCAGTCAAAGTCCATAGAGAACAATGTCGGGCAGAAAGAAGACAAAGATGTTGAAGTAATAGAAGAAAACGTTGAAGTAACAGAAGAAAACGAAGATGTTGAAGTAATAGAGGAAAACGAAGATGTTGAAGTAAAAGAAAAAAATGAAGTTGCTGCAATTGAGAGGGTAAGTTCTCCTTTTCTATTTACTTGGAAGGTCATAATACAATATGTGGGCATTGATTGAGGGGTGAAAAGGTTTATGAATTTCGAATATGGATAGAAACATTCACTCATAAAGAAGAAAAACATAAAACAAAACAAAAGAAGAAGAAGGGAATATGCATAGAAACCATGTTGCTTGAGACTATGTCAAAACATGATTTGGACATGATTGGTTAATGAATTTGGAGTTGTAATAAATAAACTCATAAGCGTGTGGAATATATATATATATATATATATATTGGAATTAAAGAAATAAAAGTATTGGTAGTGTTGATCGTACATTATATTGCAGTTAGATACCTATTTTCTATTCACATTTAAATAATTAAGGCAGGTCGTTTCCTCGGAAAATGTATGTATCACAACTATCAATCACTATTGTTAATTTCTATTTAATTTGCTGCACTTTTAGGTTATTCCCATAGAGTCCACCATTGTTCAGACTGGGAAAAGCATAGAGACACTTACAGATATGAATGTAAGCTCAAAGAGTACACCTGATTTCACTGAAGTCCAAAGAAAAATTTCCTTGCTTCAACACCAAAGAAACATGAACATACAAAGACAAAAGAAATGTGAATCCAGCAATGGATTGAAAGAGGAAGTTAATATAAAACAATGGGATGTGCATGGCCTGCAAATAAATTCTGAGAAAATTGTTCAGGACACTCGATCTCCGTTATTGTGTTACATATGTAACGTATGGTGCCCCAGTAAAGATAACTTGGATGCTCACCGTAAGGGAAAGAAGCACTTGGCCCAGATTCAGGAATTGGCAGATTTTGTAGAAGGTCAGCATGCCTAAATTACTTTGGCAATTTAAATTAACAGCTGACAAATCTTAGTAGTTTGGTGACTAAGATTGATGAAAACTTTGTTTTGTGAGTTTGGATTAGTTTTTTTCTTTTTTTTCCTTTTTTTTTTTTAAAAGTTGTTTGGTTGTGTTGCATTTTGAAGTAAAAGAAGAAAATGAAGATGTTGAAGTAACAGAAGAAAACGAAGATGTTGAAGTAATAGAAGAAAATGAAGTTGCTGCAATTGAGAGGGTAAGTTTTCCTTTTCTATCTACTTGGAAGGTCATAATACAATATGTGTGCATTTCTTGAGGGGTGAGAAGGTTTATGAATTTCGAATATGGATAGAAACATTCACTCAAAAAAAAAAAAAAAAAAAAAAAACAAGACAAAACAAAAGAAGAAGGGAATACGCATGGAAACCATGTTGCTTGAGACTATGTCAAAACATGATTTGGACATGATTGGTTAATGAATTTGTAGTTGTAATAAATGAACTCATAAGTGTGTGGAATATATATATATATATATATATATATTGGAATTAACGAAATAAAAGTATTGGTAGTGTTGATCGTACATTATATTGCAGTTAGATGCCTATTTTCTATTCACATTTAAATCATTAAGGCAAGTCTTTTCCTAGGTAAATATATGTATCACAACTATCAATCACTATTGTTGATTTCTGTTTAATTTGCTGCACTTTTAGGTTACTCCCATAGAGTCCACCCTTTTTCAGACTGGGAAAAGCACAGAGACACTTACTGTAGAAGGTCAGCATGCCTAAATTACTTTGGCAATTTAGATTAACAGCTGAAAAAGCGTAGTAGTTTGGTGACTAAGATTGATGACAACTTTGTTTTGTGAGTTTGGATTAGTTTTTTTCTTTTTTCCCCCCTGCCCCCTCTTCTTTTTTTTTTTTTTTCTTTTTTTTTTTTTAAGTTGTTTGGTTGTGTTGCATTTTGAAGTAACAGAAGAAAATGAAGATGTTGAAGTAACAGAAGAAAACGAAGATGTTGAAGCAACAGAAAAAAATGAAGTTGTTGCAATTGAAAGGGTAAGTTCTCCTTTTCTATTTACTTGGAAGGTCATAATACAATATGTGGGCATTTCTTGAGGGGTGAAAAGGTTTATGAATTTCGAATATGGATAGAAACATTCACTCAGAAAAAAAAAAAAAACAAAAGAAGAAGGGAATATGCATGGAAACCATGTTGCTTGAGACTATGTCAAAACATGATTTGGACATAATTGGTTAATGAATTTAGAGTTGTAATAAATGAATTCATAAGCGTGTGGAATATATATATATATATATACTTATA
Source organism: Quercus parvula (assembly GCA_030820535.1). Classification (NCBI taxonomy): domain Eukaryota; kingdom Viridiplantae; phylum Streptophyta; class Magnoliopsida; order Fagales; family Fagaceae; genus Quercus; species Quercus parvula. Next base: position 31,460,615 of record JAUAME010000006.1, on the reverse strand, counting down.
TATATATTGGAATTAAAGAAATAAAAGTATTGGTAGTGTTGATCGTACATTATATTGCAGTTAGATGCTTATTTTCTATTCACATTTAAATCATTAAGGCAGGTCTTTTCCTAGGTAAATATATGTATCACAACTATCAATCACTATTGTTGATTTCTGTTTAATTTGCTGCACTTTTAGGTTACTCCCATAGAGTCCACCCTTGTTCAGACTGGGAAAAGCACAGAGACACTTACAGATATGAATGTAACCTCAAAGAGTACACCTAATTTCACTGTAGTCCAGAAAGAGTGGGCTTGTGCTATATGTATGGTCACAATCCAAAGTGAGACAACTTTGAATTCCCACCTTCAAGGAAGGAGACACAAGGCAAATTGTGAGGTGCTGAAAGCAATTACCAGAGCCAAAAAGAAAAATTTCCCTACTTCAACAACAATGAAACATGAACATACACAAACACAAAAGAAATGTGCATCCAGCAATGGATTGAAAGAGGAAGTTAATATAAAACAATGGGATGTGCATGGCTTGCAAATAAATTCTAAGAAAATTGTTCAGGACACTCGATCTCCGCTATTGTGTTACATATGTAACATAAGGTGCCCCAGTAAAGATAACTTGGATGCTCACCTTAAGGGAAAGAAGCACTTGACCCGAATTCAGGAATTGGCAGATTTTGTAGAAGGTCAGCATGCCTAAATTACTTTGGTAATTTAGATTAACAACTGACAAATCTTAGTAGTTTGGTGACTAAGATTGATGACAACTTTGTTTTGTGAGTTTGGATTTTTTTTTTTTTTTAAGTTATTTGGTTGTGTTGCATTTTAAAGCCTCACTTCTTTGGTCATCTTTCAACCAAAAAGACAATCCAGAGTACACCGTAATTTTGGGTGTTGAATGCATAGACAATCTAGATATTGCATGTTAACTTAGAATTAAGAATTTTGTTTTTTTTTTGTTTTTGTTTTTCGGGTTGATAATTGGACTATAAAATATTTGAATCACGGAAATCTTTTGTTAAAAATATCAAAAAATATTAATTGAGTTACCACAAGACTCTTGGCAACTTTGAATCAGAATGAATAATTATATGGTTTAAGAACCATTTACGCAATTAACCCAAAAAGAAAGAAAAACTTCTTTTCAAACGTAATTAGTTACTCAATATTCCATAATAGAGAATTGAAAAGAATCCAAACCCCTTTTAATTAGCACGTGTATCATGCATCTTGTGCATGTGCATCTCCACTTTCCGTACGAGAAGAACATCTCACCAACTGTTGGACAATTCTACTTTATCCAGCACACGTGTCACTCATGCAAACCGATGTGGTTCTGCATTAATGTCGGCATACACGAGCAAAAACCTTAATTGGTTCTCCTTTACTTTAAGTAACGATGTAGATACCGAAAGGTCATCTCTGATTCCAAGAAGATTAAACTAACTTTACTCTTTCACGGCCTTTTTTCACTTTTCAAATTAATATTTCTGCTAATACGGTGTAACGTTTTGTCTTTTCGTTCTTCCAATCTTCTCACCATTTCAATCATCTTTTGCTTCGAGTTGGAGATTCAAGAAAAAGACCACACCAGAGAGTTGAGTTTAATTAGAGATGGGTTTCGTGGGCTATTTCTTATTTGCATTGAAATGCTTTGACCTGTTTGCATGGTATATCTCTGTTTTTCTTTTCCTTTTTTCCTTTTTCAAATTGAAATGGGTTTCATGGGTTATGTCTTATTTCTCTCAAAACTTTCAGAATTGTTGTTTTCATTTTATGATTAGGGTAGTGTTTATTACATACATCCTATTATACACATTCTTACACGCACATTAATACATTATAGGTGATTTTCTCTGTTTAATTTCACGCATTTATCCCTTCTTTTCTTGTCACGTACTTGCAGGCCTCTCTTCTCTTTGGGGTATCCTCTGTAAGTCTCTCTCTCTGACTAGTGTTGTTTATTTCCCTCCTTTCATTATATATATGGAGGTGGTGATGATGATAACGATGATTGTTTTCTTGATAGATGCGCTTCAATTTGTGCTATTGAGAGTAAGTCGAATTCGGACACTCGGAAGTTGGTCGCTTATTGGGTTCTCTATTCGTTGATTTCACTCTTTGAGCATGCGTTCATGAAGCTTCTTGAATGGTAATTTTTTTACAGTCCATTTGATATTTCTTTTTGGTTGCCTTATTGCCTTGCTCTTACTAAGCTCTATATATCTCTCTGTTTATTGTATATCTAAACCTTTTAAATTTCGTGGGAACCATAGATTGATCGTTGATGAGAGAAAGGTTTCGGACAAATTCACTCTCGTGCATTTTCTGCCAAGTTGGTTTAAAACTTTGATTACTTAAGAGATTTCCCAAATCAGCTATGCTTTTCAGTCTATGAAAATGTATTGAATGGTATAGTAAATTGAAATGTGAATATAGGTAAAGCATTATAATTGTTCTGGATTTTCATAATCAACAATTGATCACTTTCAGAATCCTCATAGTTCAGTCATTTATAGTTACCAAAATGTGGCCGTAGGTTATCTTCTCTCTTTTCCTCTACTTCTTGGTCATGGGTAGTTTTATAAAGAACTGGAGAATTGTGTCACATAATTTTCAATGTGCTTCATCATCCAGAGCTAGTTGATTATCTTATCTTTTACATTATTTACATAGTTTTTTTTAATTTTTGGTAACACTGTGTCCATATCAGGCTACCATTCTGGCCTACCATGAAGCTAATAATCATGTGCCGATTGATGATTCCTCACTTCAGCAGTGCTCTCTATTTCTATGAACTCCTTGTCCAACCCTGTCTCTCCTTGGAACCACAATTTGTCATCACCTTGTTCAATGAGTGGAAGGAGCGTTATCTAAAGAGAGATGAATTTCCTGCTGAGGCAGAGAGATACCAGAAACAGAATGAATCTAAAGCTTCAAAGGAACTTCTTTCTAGTGAGGTATGTTAGGGGTAGTAATTCCTGAGATTGGCTAGTTCATTTTATTACATGATCAATGTCATTGAAAATTGGCCCTGTACTTGTGGTATACATATACATGCTGATGCGGATAAGATTTGTATACTTGTAAACTATAGCGTTTAGGTTAGATGAATGCAAGGCAAACCCAAAACGGAGGTGAGGAAGATTGTATGAACAGATATTTCTGTACTTAAAGGTTCGAGCGTGTGATAGCATCAGTAGTATCTTAGACCCAAGTTTATTTTTAAGTTAAAATTTCTTTGAAATTTGATTACGAATTGAGATTATTCTGAAGGCAGGGGGAAAAAAATTAGTACTTGTGTGTCTTCATTATAACAAACGATTTGATTCATAACCTTCCTGATGAGCTTATCTTCTCATTTATCTTAATTCAGTCAAAGTTCATTGAGCATAATATCGAGCCAGAAGAAATCAAAGCTGTTGAAGTAACCAAGAAAAATGAAATCACTGCAATTGAGAGGGTAAGTTCACCCATTCTGTTTACTTAGAAGGTCATTATTAAATTTGTGGACATTTGAATTCTTTATTAAAAGGGGTGAAAAATATTATGAATTAGGTATATGCATGGAAACATTCACTCAAATTTTATAAAAAAAAAAAAAAAAAAAGAATGAATATGCATAGAAACCATGTTTTATGATGCTTGAAACTATGTCAAAACATGATTTGAGCGTGTGATAGCATCAGTAGTATCTTAGACTCAACTTTATTTTTAAGGTAAAATTTCTTTAAAATTTGATTTAGAATTGAGAATATTCTGAAGGCAGGGGGGAAAAAATTAGTACTTGTGTGTCTTCATTATAACAAATGATTTAATTCGTAAACTTCCTGATGAGCTTATCTTCTCATTTATCTTAATTCAGTCAAAGTTCATTGAGCATAATATCGAGCCAGAAGAAATCAAAGCTGTTGAAGTAACCGAGAAAAATGAAGTCACTGCAATTGAGAGGGTAAGTTCACCCATTCTGTTTACTTAGAAGGTCATTATTAAATTTGTGGACATCTGAATTCTTTATTAAAAGGGGTGAAAAATATTATGAATTAGGTATATGCATAGAAACATTCACTCCAAAAAAAAAGAAAAAAAAGAATGAATATGCATAGAAACCATGTTTTAGATGCTTGAAACTATGTCAAAACATGATTTGGACATGATAAGTTAATGATTTTGGAGTTGTAAATGAGTTCATAAGCACGCTCCACTGTATACTAAATTGTTGGAATCATAATCATATATATATTGAAATTAAAGAAATAAAAGTATTGGTAATGTTGGTCGTACGTTATCCTGCAATTACGTACCTATTTTCTATTCACATTTAAATTATTAAGGCATGTCTTTTCCAAGGTAAGTATATTTATCACAACTCTCAATCACTATTGTTAATTTCTGTTTAATTTGCTACACTTGTAGGATACTCCAATAGAGTCTACCCTTGTTCAGACTAAGAAAAGCACAGTGATGTTAACAGATATGAAAGAAAGGGATACAACAAAGAGTATACCCGATTTCATGGAAGTCCAGAAAGAGTGGACTTGTGCCATATGTCAGGTCACAACCAAAAGTGAGACAACTTTATATTCCCACCTTCAAGGAAAGAGACACAAGGCCACTTGTGAGGAGCTGAAATTAATTACCAGAGCCAAAAACAAAGGTTTCCCTACTTCAACACCAAAGAAGCACGAACATCTTAAACAGACAAAAAAGAAATGTGCATCCAGCAATGGATTGAAAGAAGAAGGTAATATTAAACAAAGGGATGTGCATGGCCTGCAAAAAAATTCAAAGAAAGTTGTTCAAAACACTCATTCTCCATTATGGTGTTACATATGCAATCTAAGGTGCACTTCTAAAGTCGACTTGGAATCTCACCGTAAGGGAAAGAAGCACCTGACCCGGATTCAAGAATTGGCAGGTCTTTTAGGAGGTCAGCATGCCTAAATTGCTATGGCAATTTAGATCAACAAATCTCAAATCTTTAGTATGTAGTTTGGTGTCTAAGATTGATGACGACTTTCTTTTTGAGTGGGGATTAGTTTTTTTCTTTTAGCCTTTTAACTTGTTTGCTTATGTGTTGCTTTTTAATGCCTCATATCCTCCAGGTATAATTGTACTTTTGTCAACTTTTAACAGCGAACTAATCCAAAGCACGCTAGTAGGTTTGGATGACAGTCACATCCTCGAGTAAAGTTTTTGAGTTTCCTAGCTAGTCCTGTAAGCTAACTGAATGTACACAGTTAGAATCAAATTTATAAGCATGTATGTGATAGATCTAGAATATTACCATATTTTGACCAATATTTTCTAGTTAGTAGTTACTGAGATTTCAATATATTTTTAACACGTGGGATTTGACTTCAATTAATTCTTGTTCATATAAAATATTAGCTTGACATTTATCATGACAAAGGGACTTGATTCTAAGTGTCAAAAGGTGTTCTATATCTAAGTACTGGATCTGTATATACCAAAATTTGTAGTTGATTTTTATTGATTCCTATTTCAAAACCCTAGATTTATATTTTAATTTCCATATATGGAATATTTGATAATAGATTTTTTGGGAGGGTAAGGAAGGGACACAAGTGCAATTTCACCAATTTGATGCACAAATTTTGCCAAGTTATATTTGATATATTGATATATCGCATGGGACATTCTGGTGTCAATATTGTTAGAGCATTCCCATAAAGGTAATCAAAATTTTTAGTATATACTATCTCAAAACATTACTTTTTAGCTTCTAACACCTCACGTTTTAATACATCATACATCAAAGATACTATTTTTTTTACCACTTTATTTAAATATTATTATTATTTTTATTCTCTATATGTTTCTTTCTCTCTTCTTTCTCTCTCTTCTAATTTGTGTCTCTCCTTTTCTCTGAAAACCCAACACTTTCTTTGCAAACCCACACCCATGGCTAGCCGTTGCCGGCCACCACCATCGAAAACACAAATAAATAAAACCACTCGTTAGCGCCACCACTGCTACAACAATTGCCATTGTCACCACCATCCACAACCATGACCACCAACACCAAAATCATAACCAAATCACAAACCCAAACCCACAACCTTATCACCATTCACCACCAACAACTGGAAAAAGAAAAAGAAAAACAACCTTCCAAAATCACAACCAAATCACAAACCCACAACCTCATCACCACCAACAATCGGAAAAGGAAAAAGAAAAACAACCACCGAGAGAGAGCAAAAGCACATCAACTCGATGACCCATGCCGATCAGAGACCCACACGATCAACTCGATGACCCTCGCCGATCTCTTAGCTGATGACCCACGCCGATCTCCCCTCAACGCCGATGCCCTCGCTGGTCAGAGACCCATGAACCCAGACCCACAAACCTAGAGCCACAAAATCAAATCACCCCGCTGTTAAGCTCTTCCTCCATATCAACAGCAACACTCCGAAGGCAAAGTGGATTTCGTGTCCAGTGGCATTTGGGCTTTGAAGCCTGATCGATGAACCTTAGAAGGGTGGAGCTCAAACCGTGAAATAGAGAGAAACAGAAGTTACGGGAAAGAGAGAAGAGGAAAGTGAGAAGAAAGAAGAGAAAAAGTGACCGTTGGGAATAAAAAAATAATATTTGGTTTAAGATTTATGTTACAGTGAGCTGTTACTAATAACAACTCATTGTAGTTGTGTGTCAAAATTTTTGGCATTCTTTGATGTAGTGGGTATTTTTGTGTTTTGGTGGTAAAATTTAACTTTTAGCATTTTTAGCATCCTTAATGGGAATGCTCTTATAAACTCGTAACTATGCTAACTACTAAGTTGTAAGTTATGGCTTGTGTGCAAAAATTGTTATATTGGAGTTTTTGCTAGAGCATTGCTGAAATTAAATATGTAGTCCTAGTTTGGTCGTAAGGATAAACTAACGTAATAGTGGACAAATTAATCTCAAATATATAATGTTGATTATTAAATTTATTTAGTTTTGGGTTTAGGCTGCAGACTTTCATGTTATAGGCAATTTCTACACTGGGGGTAGATGTTGCATATTACTCCATCCGTCCAACTTTTTTTGTCCTCTATTCCATTTTGAGATGTCCCAAAATATTGTCCTATTTCTAAAAATAAAAGTTATTAATTTATTAATATTCCTATCATACCCCTATTAATTTACTAATTCAATTTTTTGATAAATTTTTTTAAGGGTAATTTTGGAAATTTATACATTTTTAAAAGATAGACAAAACAATAAATGATGTTCCCTTAAAAATTTTGACTTTTCAAACATGACAAAAAAAGTGGGACGGATGAAGTACCTTTAAATTAGATTTTTTTTTTTTTTTTTTGGGATAATTTAACCATTGGGAGACGAAAGATTTAAATTATGTATATCTATTTTGAAAATACCAAAAAGTGTTGATTGAGTTACAACAAGGCTCTTGGCAACTCTAAATCAAAATGGTGATTGTATAGTTTTGTAAATACATTTAGTTTGGGATGGATAATTAAAATTAAAATTATTTTTAAGATAGAGTCAATTTTTGTATGTTGATAGACAATCCCTATTTCAAAATTTGATTTGTCAATTAAGAGGAAGTTTTGATAGCTTTATCAGAAAAAATTACATTGCCATCCTTTGTGGTGATTTTGGAGATTTTAGCTTCTAGACGAGCTGTTAAGTTTGCTGGCATCCACCACTTCATTTTCGAAGGTGACTCAAAGATTGCCATCAATGCACTTCCTCATAGAGATATGCACAACTCTTAATTTGATCACTTAATCAAAGACACTTTGTCTTTTGCTAGCTCTCTTTAAAGCTACTTTTTCTCCCAGTTCACAAATATAGGCAAAGTAATGCAATAGCACATGCATTAGTTAGGAGAACAAGGTCTCCTTTTCCTCTATTAGTTTGGATTGAGTTTCTTCCTCCTGACATCAACAATACTTTTGTATTTGATTTATCTGAGGTTCAGAAAGACGAGAAAAAACCGTCAAGCATTTTTCACCAAATTAAAGCCTAGAATCCAATTGACGAGGGAACCACCCCATCCAAAGGGCAAAAGATAAATATGGCCTGACAAGATTTATCATGTATTCAAAATAGTCTAAAATTCAAACGAATGACTAGTAAACTGTCAAGTGTTTCTCACCAAATTAAAGCCTAGAATCAAATTGACGAGGGAAACGCCCCATCCAAAGGGCAAAAGGTAAATATGGCCTAAGAAGAATTATCCTATATTCAAAATAGTCTAAAGTTCAAACGGATGACTAGTAAAACATGGACGACCTTGCAAAAGCTACTAGGAAGTTAAATATATTACATTCCAAAAAAAGGGGCTCTCTTATTATTATACTTTTAGAGTTTTTGGAGATCTTGTGAGGTACTGACTAAATCATCGAAGGGTCGTCGGTTAATAGGCCGACCCTACATTGACACTTCTGAGAGTGTATTCATCCTTGCAGGTATTCTGGAGCTCTCCGTTTGGACCGTTGGCTCACTAACAATTTTGTGTGCATCATCAAAACTCAATTTCAAAATCATGCTGAGAGTTGTCATATACATCACACATACCTTAAAAGACTAAGTTCAGTTACTGGAGCTGATTGAAATTGTAGGTCAGCAAATTTGGGTATATATGGTCATAGTAGGCATCTTTCATCACTTGGACAAGAAACCAAATGACATATAAGTATTTGTTTCTACTTATAGGAGCTACTTTGTATGCCCAAACTGTTCAAAATTTAAAGATACACAATAGGATCACAAAGGGTACAGACAATGACAAAAAAACCATATAGAAATTGGATTCATGAAATGAACATTTTTAGATAACTTACAGTATTAGAACCAACAAATGGTACCAGGGGCAAAGCTCTGGGGGGGGGGGGGGACTTGCCCCCCTAGCCCCACCCAAAAAATCTATTAATATTTACTTACTAGCTAGTCTAGACGCATTTTAGGTAAAAATATAAAACTGTTATTAATGATGAAAAGTTATAAAACCCTATACAAAATACAAGCAGCTACTTTCATGGGAGGATTGAGAGCATAGCCTACTTATACGTTTGTTAAAGATAAAAATAAGTTGGCATGTTAAGCTAAAATAAATAGACCTATAACATATAGGTTAACAAAAATAATAGAAATTTTTGTAAGTTGTACTTTATGTCTATCTAACAACTAAAAGCCTTTCCATTTTGTAAGTAGAATTATAACATTTTTTATAATTACAATTTCAAAATGATTTTTTTTTTATATAAATAAACCCCTAATAGATAAATATAATATAATGAATATGTATTTTATTTTGAATTTTCTTGCATTCAAATATTGCTTAGTATACACATGAATGAATTGTTATTTTGCAAATTGATCTCAAATACTATATCAATATGTATATATTCGCTTGCACGTGTGTAAATGTGATGTCAAATGAAATTTTTGCCCCCCTCAAGTTAGATCCTAGCTCTACTACCGAATGGTACAACTCTAATATCTTCATCATCACAAATAGTTTTAACAGTATCCCCGCCACAAAATGAATGATACTAAGAAAACCAATTCTTTAGGAGATGCAATAATTAGTGACATCAAATCATGAAACCATTGCAAGTTTGTCTTCAAAAAAATCATTTAACCAGATTAGTAAAGAAAAAAGATAACTTGTATGTCATATATACACCCATTAGATAGTAAACTCATTAAAATTGTTACAGTTTTAGCCCCTAGTTGTTACAAAATTAATCAACTTTTAACTAAATATTTAATTAATTAATTATGTTCTTGATTAAATTGATTAACATATCAAACAAGCACAAATCACATAGACAGCAAAAGTGATAACCTAGAAAAACCAATGGAACTATTGTTTCACAGTAACAAACCTATAGAGGATTTAATCTAAACAATCCTCAAGGCAACATATATCCATTAATAGAATTGAAATTTGTACAATAGATTTAACCCTAAATCTACTAATTTCAGATATATTTTCTAGAAATTGAAAATCAATTGATACAACAGCATATTTGGCTTATGATACAGTGGAATTGGTGCTTTTTTTTTTTTTTTTAATGATGATTTAAACATTCACCTAGTTGGTTTATGTGGCATATTTTCACATTTCAGATTATAAAGATAACAATTTTTGGGATTTTCACTAATATTGTGCGCATGAGAGAGGAGCTATATTTTTGTTGCCTAGTACTTGACACACATGAGGATTGGTATTTTTGTTTCCATTTATACTTGGAGATCTTTTAGAAATTGAATTGTTGAAGGTTAGTTTTGGATTTGTCTTATATAATTTTATTTGAGGATAACTATTAGTATGTAAGAAGGTCTCGCACACTTGAAAGGTGAAGTGTGATGCCGTTGTCACATGCCTAGCCTATTTGTCGGGTTGGGGGGGGGGGGTGATAGGATTAAATGATAATTTCTGTTAGATCTCTGTCTCTATGTACGGGAAGGATTTCCATCTCCTTACTCTTATACACTTACCCTATTTCTGTGTCCCAGATGGTAAGGTAGATGGCTTCTCCTCTAGAATTTTTATTGCTTTGTTAGTGTTATTCAGGAAATAAAAATAGAGCGGTTGCATACAAAAAAAGAAATAAACAAACACTTTTTATCAATCGTAATTTGTTACTCCAAATTCATTATTCCATAATAGAGAATCGAAAAGAATAAAAACCCTTTTCTTCTTTATTACTTTGAATTTTCTCTAGCACACGTGTCACTCATGCAATGGCATACACGAGCGAGTAGGAAAAATCGTTATCGTGGCATTAAACTTACTTAACGTAACGAGAAAGATACCAAATGGTCATTTCTGCTTCAAGAAGAATTGGCTGACTTTACTAGGGGTGTGTCGGTTCAGTTTCGGTTGATTTTCTAAGTGTTGGCCAACCGAAATCGAAATTTTCGGTTTGTGAAATTCTCAACCGAAACCGACCGAACTAATTGGAAAACCATCGGTTTCGGTTGGATTTAGGTTTCGGTTGGTTTTTTCGGTTTCCTTATCATTTATTTTCTAAGAAAGCAAACAAAGAAAAAAAATTAACAAACCCAGAAAATCCCTTTGCTTTCCCACGTTTTCTCACCACCCAAACACCAAGCACCAAGCAAAGTAGCAAACACAAAACCAAAAAAAAAAAAAAGAGAACAGCGAAGCAGCGTACCGGCGCAGAAAGCAAACAAACCCAGAAAATAACGACAAAGTAGCGTACTAGTGGGTTTTTTCGGTTTCCTTATCATTTATTTTCTAAGAAAGCAAACAAAGAAAAAAAATTAACAAACCCAGAAACCCATAAAATATTAACAAACCCAAAAAAAATTAACAAACCCAAAAAATCCATTTGCTTTCCCACATTTTCTCACCACCCAAACACCAAGCACCAAGCAAAGTAGCAAACACAAAACCAAAAAAAAAAAAGAGAGAGAACGGCGAAGCAGTGTACCAGCAAAGAAGTGTACTAAAGCAGTGTGATAGAGAGAGAGAATGGCGGCGTGATGGAGAGACAGAGAAACGGAGGCATGACACTATGACAGAAAGAGAGAGATGGGGAGGAAGAGAATGACTGGAGAGGGAAAAGGGAGACAAGAACGGCTATTGTTGAAAACTGAAGTGAGAGACAAATGCTGAAAATAGGATTAATAGGGTTATAAAGCAAACCCAAAAACAACGTAGTTTTGGTAATAAGGAGAGGAAAAATAAAAAGGCTATTACTAGGGTCCAACCTGGGCTGACTGGAGACAAGCGCGTGTCCTTGCCACTAGGATACTAGGAACTTTGTTGAAATAATTTGTACAAATTATTATTTAATATATTTTGGTTCGGTTCGGTCGGTTTGGTGTATTAGAATTTGCCACCGAAAACCGAATCAAAATTTTCGGTTTTTTATATAATAAAACCGAAACCAAACCGAACCGAACCAAAACCGTATTGAAATTTTTGCATCATTTCAGTCAGTTTGAAGCAGTTTTTTCGATTCGTCGGTTTTTTGCACACCCCTAGACTTTACCCTTTCACTGCCTTTTTTCCATTTTCAAATTGATTCTTGCTTATACGTCGTAACGTTCTCTTTTCGTTCTCCCATTCTCACAGTTTCAATCATCTTTTGCTTGGAGTTGGAGATTCAAGAGAAAGACCACACCAGAAAGTTGAGTTTAAGGATGGGTATCTTGGGCTCTCTCCTATTTGCACTGAAATGCTTTGACCAATTTGCATGGTATATCTCTGCTTTTTCTTTTATTTTTTCTTTTTCAAACGGAAATGTCTTTCATGGGCTATCTCTTATTTCTCTCAAAACTTTCAGAATTATTGTTTTCTAATTTATGATTAGGGTAGTATTTATTGCACACACCCTATTATACACGTTCTTACACAAAAATTAATACATTATAGGTGATTTTCTGTGTAATTTCACGTATTTATCATTTCTTCTTTTCTTGTCACGTGCTTGCAGGCCTCTCTTCTCTTTGGGCTATCCCTTGTAAGTCTCTCTCTCTGACATGTATTGTTTCTTTCCCTCCTTTCATTTTATATATATATATATATATATATATATAGGTGGAAGGGGTTGTGGTGATGACAATGATGATTGTATTCTTAATAGATGCGCTTCGATTTGTGCTATTGAAAGTTACTCGAATTCGGACACTCGGAAGTTGGTCGCTTATTGGGTTCTCTATTCTTTGATTTCCCTCTTTGAGCATGCTTTTCATGGAACTTCTTGAATGGTAGTTTTGTTACAATCCATTTTATGTTTCTTTTTGGTTGCCTTATTGCCTTGCTCCTACTATCTCTTTGTTTATTGTATATCTAAAACTTTTAAATTTTGTGAGAACCATAGATTGATCGTTCATAGGAGTAAGATTTCAGAAAAATTCACTCTTGTGCACCTTCTGCCAAGTTGTTTTATAACTTTGATTACTTAAGAGACAATTCCCAAATCAACTATGCTTTTCAGTCCATGAAAATGTCTTGAATGGTATAGTAAATTGAAATGTGAATATAGGTAAAACATTTTTTTTAATTGTTCTGGATTTTCGTAATCAACAATTGACAACAACTTTCACAATCCTCGTAGTTCAGTCATTTAGAGTTACCAAGATGTGGCCGTAGGTTATCTCTATCTTTTCCTCTACTTCTTGGTCATGGGGAGTTTTATGAAGAATTGGAGAATTATGTTACATAATTTTCAATTTGCTTCATCAGCTAGTTGATTATCCTATCTATTACGTTATTTTTTTTATTTTTTATTTTTTTAAAAATTTCGTAAAACTTTGTTTGTCCATATCAGGCTACCATTCTGGCCTCCCATGAAGCTGATGATCATGTGCTGGTTGATGATTTCTCACTTCAGCGGTGATCTCTATTTCTATCAACTCCTTGTCCAACCGTCTCTCCTTGAACCACAAATGGTCATCAACTTGTTCAATGAGTGGAAGGAAGCTTATCTATAGAGAGATGACTTTCCTACTGAGGCAGAGAGATACCCGAAACAGAATGAATCTGAAGCTTCAAAGGAACTTCTTTCTAGTGAGGTATGTTAGGGTAAACTGGTAGTAATTACGCTGGTCAATGTGCCTGAGATTGGCTAGTTTATCTCTGATTAGAGGATTTATTACAGGATCAATTTGAATGAAAGTTTCCCATGTACTTGGGGGATTGTTTTATGTCTACATTTATGAGTGGATAAGATTCATATATACATGTTAACTGTAGGGTTTAGGTTAAATGAATACATGGCAAACCCATTGCTTGGGTTAAGTTAAAATTTCTTTGAAATTTAATTAATTAGGAATTGAGATGTGATTCTGAAGGTGGGGGTAATATAATTATATATATATATATATATATATATATAAATTTAAAAAATAATAATAATAATAAATTAAAAAAAAAAAACGATTAGTATTTGTGTGTCTTCATTATAGGCAGGGGCGGAGCCACATAGTGGCTTGGGGGGGGCCGTGGCCCTTGCAAATTTTTTTTTTTTTTTTCCCATTAGACTATGAAGAAAAAAAAAAATAGGCCCCAACATTCCACAGCCGGCCCCCCCACCCATTTCTCACCAATTCTCCCAGCCCTCAATAAAAAATTAGAAACACCATCAAATTAAAAAAAAAAAAAAAATTTATCTGTTCTACTTTCAAGCAAAAAGAAAAAAAAAAAAAAAAAAAAAAAACCCAAAAAAAATTTGAACTAAAATCTAAAAAAAAATATATATATATATATATATATATATATATATATATATATATATATATATATATAACAAAACCAAGCCCATCCATGGCAAGCCAAGCCCACGGCGAGCCCATTACAGGTAGCTCGCTCACAGCAAGCCCATTCTCAACCAAAAAAAAAAAAAAAATACAGAGTCAGAAATTGAACCCAATCAACCCATCATGTCGCTGGCGCCTGGCATCACATCGCGTCGTCGCTGGCAGAGAGATCAAACCCCAATACAAAAGCAAACCAAACACAGAACTCAGCAAACCAAACACAGAGCACAGAGGTGTTTATCAAAAAAAAAAAAAAAAAAAAAAAATCCCCAATACACAAACCAAAATCAAACCCAGTAAACCACTTACCCACGGACGGTCACGTCGCCGCCGCCGTCGCCGCAGCGAGTTCGTCGTCGTTGTCATCGTTCTCCTGGTCGCCCCTCATCGCAGATCAGAGATCGGAGAACGGAGAACGCAAATCGGTGTTCGGTGTTCGCTGCTCGGTGCTCCCTCCGGCCCTCCGTCAAGGTATTTTGCTCTTTTTTCTCTCTGACTCTTTCTCAGTCTCTCGCTCTTTAATCTTTATCTCAATCTTTCTCTTGGTGTTCTCCTTCTTGCAGATCGACATCGTAAACGCCGTCATCGGCTCATCGCTCTGCCTCTGCGCCTCTGCCTCTGCTCCTGTGAGCGGTGCTCGTTGCCTCCTCCGGCAGTCCGGCCCTCCGTCAAGGTTTCTCTCTAACTCTCTCTCAGTTTCTCTCTCTTTATCTCACTGAATGATTGAATAAGGAATAAAATGAAACTTATAAGTTATAAATGAAACTCACTAACTCAGCATCTTTTTTTTTTTTTTTTTTTTGATGTGGAACTGTGATCTGTGAGAATCTGATTGGCCAATTTGGCTTACTTTCACTCTTTTTTTTTTCTTTTTTTTTTTTTTGTTGTTGTTGTTGTTTGTTTTTGTCTTTTTAAATGTGGCTGTCCACAGTCCACACATTGTGCTCCCTAGCGTGTAAGCGTGCATTCATAACAAATTTTTTTTTTGGGTCCTGTTGTACAGCCAGAACAATGTTTGTGTGTGTGTTGTGTGTTTGTGGGTTGTGTGTTGGGTTGGGCTTGTTGTATCCTATTTGGTTTGGATTTCTTTAAGGCTCAGAAACTTTGAATGGATTTTGAAGTTATTGGGCTTGAGCTTCACATATTACCCAAGTTTTAATTTTGGAATTGAAACTTGGAAAAAAACAATTTAAAAAAATTTTGAAAATCATATAATATAAATAATGTCGGTTTTTTTTTTTGTTTTTTTTTAAGGACTTCACCATCCAACTTTTATTGATTAATATTATTTTAGTTGCGGTCCATTAGCTAATGAATACAATAGATAGTTAATTAGTTACAGTATCACTATTATACTATAATTAGTTAATTGTATAATTAATGACAAATAAATTAAAGCAGTATAGTTTATTGTTAAGCTAAATAACAATAATTAAAACTATATAATTAAATTAACCAATACATTATAAAAGACAAATTAATTAAATTATTTTTGTTTTTGTTTGAGGGGTTATTATTAATTAAAGTTGTATTAAAAATGGGTTGACTGTTAAATTATAATGGAAATTTTGTTTTTTTCTTGAGTATGAATAACATTCATATAATTAAGTAAAAATTTCTAATTAAAATTTTATTTTTTAAAATTTTTTTCAGGTTAATTTTTGAGTCGTATTCTTAAAGCTAAAAGAATTATGAACAAACGAAAAACAATTGATGCATTCTTTAAAAAAAAAGATGTTAGCAATTCAGAAATTAGGACACCTGTGGCTGTAGAAACAGATGTTAATACTTCAATGCCTGATGAACATCCCTCCAAATGTCCAAAACTTCAATTTGAAGAGATAGATCGTGATCCAGGATCATGTAAACAAATATGTGAATTTCCTATCAACAAACAAGATGAAATCCGACGAGCTTATATCGAAAAAGGTCCATATCAACCTAAAGATATAGACTATCCATACAATGATGATACTCATCATCGTCGATTTCAACCTTCATGGTTTAAGTCACATAAGGATTGGTTGGAATACTCACCTTCAACGGATGCGATATATTGCCTACCTTGCTACCTTTTTAGTAAGAAACCAATAGGTCGTCCCGGATTAGATGTATTCATTTCAACAGGTTTTAATAATTGGAAAAAAGTGAAAGATGGAATGAATTGTCCTTTAATTCGTCATGTTGGGAAAGAACCAAACTCCCCACATAAAATTGCTGTGAAATGTTGCAAGGATTTAAAGAATTATTCACGACATATTGACAAGCTAATTGAGAAACAAACGTCAAAAGAATTAGAGAATAATTGGTTGCGGCTCAAAACCTCAGTAAAGTGTGCTCGATGGCTAGCATTCCAAGCTTGTGCTTTTAGAGGTCATGATAAAAGTCTTGATTCAAAAAATATGGGTAATTTTATTGAATTGATAAAATTCACATCAACTTTCAATGACAAAGTAGCTAGTGTTGTTTTGGAAAATGCTCCAGGAAATGCCAAATATACATCACCCACAATTCAAAAGGAGATTTTGCATATTCTTGCTAGTAATATGCGAAATGCTATTCGTGAAGAAATTGGGGATGCAAAACTTTGCATTCTTGTTGATGAAGCCCGGGATGAGTCGAAGAGCGAGCAAATGGCCATCATTTTGAGATTTGTTGATAAAGATGGTTTTATTAAAGAGCGTTTCTTTCATATTGTGCATGTTAGAGACACTACTGCATTGACGTTAAAGAATGAGATATGTGTTGTTCTTTCTCATTACAACCTCCACATTGAAAATATTCGAGGTCAAGGATATGATGGGGCTAGTAACATGCGTGGTGAATGGAATGGATTACAAGCTCTTTTTCTTAAAGATTGCCCATATGCTTATTATGTACATTGTATGGCTCATAGGTTGCAATTAGCTCTAGTTACAGCATCTAGAGAAGTAAAAGATGTTCATCAATTTTTTGATCATTTGGTTAATATTATCAATATTGTTGTTGGTTCTAGTAAGCGTAATGATGAATTGCAACATGCTCAAGCAGAACAAGTTGAGAATATGATTGCTTCTAATGAAATTGAGACTGGAAGAGGTGCAAACTAGATTAGTACTTTGCAACGAGCTGTAGATACTAGGTGGGGATCTCATTTTCAATTTATTTGTAGTTTGATTAGAATGTTTGATGCTACTTGCAAAGTTATCAACACTATCTCTGAGGAAGGGGCTAACTATAAACAACGCGATGATGCCGATGGAGCTTATCAGGTATTAACATCATTTGAATTTATTTTAATCTTGCATTTGATGAAAGAGATAATGGGAATTACTAATGTTCTTTGTCAAGCTTTGCAACAACATTCTCAAGACCTTTTAAATGCCATGCATTTAGTTTCAAATACAAAATCACTTATTCAAGAATTGAGAGATGATGGATGGGAGCCTTTACTTGTTAGTGTTATATCATTTTGTGAGCAACATGAAATTGATATTCCTGATATGAATGCTCGTTACACTAAAGGTCGAGGTAGATATCGTCGTCAAGATGATGATTTAACAATGGAACATCATTTTAGAATTGGCATATTTACAACTGCAATAGACTTTCAATTGCAAGAATTGAAAAGTAGATTTTCTGAGCTAACAACAGAACTTGTCATTCTTAGTTCGGCTTTAAATCCCAAGAATGCTTTTAGATTATTCAAAATTGTTCATATATGCAATTTGGTTAAGAAATATTATCCTCAAGATTTCACTGAACATGAACAAGAACTTTTGGAGTCTCAATTGCAACATTATGAGCTTGATGTGATAAAACATCCAGATTTTCAGAATATGAGTACAATTTCCGAGCTATGTAGGGGATTACAAATTTCAGGAAAGTCTAATATCTATTTTTTGATTGATAGACTTATTCGTCTTATGTTGACCCTTCCAATTTCTACAGCAACTATAGAATGAGCTTTCTCAGCTATGAAGTTGTTAAAAACAAGACTTCGCAATAGAATAGAGGATGAGTTTTTGGCAGATAATATGATAGTTTATATAGAGAAGGAAATTGCAGGGAATTTCACTATAGAGATGATAATGGATGAATTTTATTCTATGAAAAATCATCGTCAGGCATGATTTGATCAGATTGATGACCCGACCTGACCCGAAGAATGGGAGATTTACTAAGGCTTAGTCCATGGAGCGGAGGCTTGGGCCGACACAAAATTTTTGGTCCGTTTTTGTAACTCATTGTGAATCCTGTGCGAAGGATATGAAAGCCCTTTTTTTTTGTGATTAGGGTTTTGTCATCTTGTTCTTTTTGAGAAAGAAAAACACTGTAACCGCATATTGTAATTTTCTTTTATAATAGTGAAATCCCTGCAACTCTGTGGACGTAGGCAAATTGCCGAACCACGTAAATACTGTCTTGTGCGTGTGATTGTTTTTCTTTTGGCGTTTTTTTTTCTCTATTTTTTTGTTTCTCTCAGGTTTGAAATTTCGGTTGAATTCCCAACATGTTCAAGTATATGATGATATATGAAAGTTGATAATTTTGTATCCAATAGACTTAAGAATTATATTTAGTAAATTTCTGTTACAACCCGGCCTCCCCAAGTATTCATTCCTGGCTACGCCCCTGATTATAGGAGTAATAAATAATTAAATTCATAAACTTTCTGATGAGCTTATCTTCTCATTTATCTTAATTCAGTCAAAGTTCATCGAGCATAATGTCGAACAGAAAGAAATCAAAGTTGTTGAAGTAATAGAGAAGGAAGTCACTGCAATTGAGAGGGTAAGTTCTCCTATTGTATCTACTTGGAAGGTCACCATCTGGGAAGCACGGACGCGGCACCGGAGGTGCCGCACCCGCGTCCGACGCGGCCGGACGCGGCGACGCGCAGGGGACGCCGCTGCCCGCGCGTCCGGCCGCGTCGGGCCACGTGGATCCCACGTGGGTTTCTTCGACGCGCGCCGACGCGAGCCGATTCGGCTTCGACGCGCGCCGACGCGAGCCGATTCGGCTTCGACACGCGCCGACGCGAGCCGATTCGGGCCGACTCGGGCCTGAATCGGCCGGAATCGGCCGGTATCGGCCGGTATCGGCCGGAATCGGCCGGTATCGGCCGAAACGGCCGAAACAGCCGATTCCGGCCGAAATTCAAAAAAAAAAAAAAAAAAAAAAAAACCCAGAACGCACCGTTTATTTAGTTTTAATTTCGAACTTGTGAGTTGTATTCTAATTTGCAAACATCATGGAATGTTTTAGTTTCAATCTTGTGAGTTGTGTTTAATTTATGAAAATCATGTTTTTAGTTATTATCTACTATTGCTCTTAAATTTGGTATATGTTTGTATAATGTGAAAAAATATGCGTAGCAATATATTAAAAATATAAATAAAAATATTTTTTAATCGCCGAGTCCCGCCGCACCCGCACCCACCTTTTTCAAAAATTGCCGAGTCCCGCACCCACACCCGAATCCCGAAACGCACCCGTGCTACATAGGTCACCATGCAAAATGTGGGCATTTAGGATAACTCAAATTCTTTCTCCTCTGTCAACCTCAATAATGAGCACACACCTCAGGCCAATGTTACACAACGTGGTTCTCCGTCCTCCAACAGAGGCCGTGGTCGTCACTATCAAGGTCGTGGACGTGGTCATTCTGACTCCCGTGGTGGCCAATATTTTCAAGGAGACTCTCACATGTCGCTGTCAAATCTGCGACAGCTTCAATCACACTGCCAACACCTGCTATCAACCCTACTCAAATGCTCCACCTTCACCATCTGCACATATGGCTTCCTACGGTGCTCCTTCTCAAGTCTTAGATTGGTTTCCGGACACTGTCGCTACTCATCATGTCACTCCAGATGTTACAAGTCTGAATTGGCCGTCATGATCACCTTCGCGTTGTTAATGGTAAGGCCCTTCCTAAATCTTCTTCTTTTACGTCTTTTTTAATGTGCTTCATGTTCCTTCCATTACCAATGGTGTTTTTTTTGAATTTCATCTTTTCCATTTCTTCATTATGGATCATGTCACCAAGAAAATTCTACTTCTCTGGCGGAATGACTTTGGCCTTTACAGGCTCTCCTCTGCACCTCGTCCGTGCCTTCCAGTCCTAGTGTTCATGTCTCTGAGTATGTTGGTTCAATTTGCTGGCATTGTCGTCTGTGTCATCCTCATGAACATGTGCTGCGTCAGATTCTATCTTCTAACAATCTTCGTTGCTCTTCATGCTTGTCAACTAGGAAAGTCGGTGTCGTCTGTCTTTACTTGTAAATCGGTATATTAGTACTGTATCTTTGGATTTAATTTTAGTGATGTTTAGGTCCTTCTCCGGTGCCCTCTAGTGATAGTCATCGCTATTTTGTATTATATCTTGACACTTATTCGAACTATATGTGGTATTTTTCAATTTCCTTGAAATCGGATGTGTTTGCCATTTTTATTCAATTTCAATGTATGGATAAACGCCAATTTTCCACCAAAATAAAATGCATTCAAACCTATTGGGATTGTGAATTTCATAAATTGAATAAATTCTTTACCAAATGTGTTATTGTTCATCGTCTGGAATGATGCTAATAACACCTTAGCATATAGGCTGAATCACTTCTAATCTAAAACTAACAACTAGGTCAATGTACGTGATTAACCAAATTTCATATAGCAATCACTAGCAACTAAGAGCTAAAGCAAGTACATAGCAATATGGAAATACAAAAATAAAAGAAAATCAAGGCTAAAAAGAACTGTTGGCAACCACCGAGCGGCGTCTCTAGTGACCAGAGTGCCAGCACCGGTGGCCAAAACGGCGTCTCTGGCCACCAGACTACCTACATCGGAGGACAAAATGACGACTTCAATTATCAGACTTTCAACACCGGTCGCCTTAGCGATGTCTTTGATCCGCCAGCTCCTATCATCAAAACAACAACTCCAATGACTAGATCGTTGGCACGTCGTCGAAACAGTGACAATGACAAACCCCTGATACTGATAGCTGAAGTGGCAACTCTGGCCACCAGACCACTGTCACCTGTTACCAAAGCCAGGGGTGTCTCTAAGTGTTGGTGAGGGTGGTCATGTGACCACCCTCACTTGGGAAAAAAATTTTATATACCTTAAAATATATATAATTTAAAATTAATATAGGTTGTGACCACTCTAAAAAAAAAAAAAAACTTGACCACCCTAAAAAGAACTTTGAACACCCTAAATAAAATTTGATTCTATTAAAAAAAAAAATTGACCTCTCCAAAATTTTGATATGTTGAAGGTTAATTTTAGTAATTTGCATTGAAACAACAATTTTAGATCAATAGCTCAATTGTCAAACTACAATTTTATAAAATGTTTAATTGTGATTTTTAGAATGAATATTTTAAAATCACTATATATATATATACCATAAAGGGGGGAGGGACACGGCGTTGGAAGCGGAAGCACAGTTATACAGTGATATTATAACTTGAAAGTAATGCAAGTAAAAGGTATGCAAGTAAAAGAGAAGCTATTAGACCGGCCAAGTAGGCGGCAGAGCCAGCCAAGTAGGGGGTATAGCTTAAATAGTTAAAGAAAACTAAAGAATTATAGAACCGTCCGTGATGGCGGTAATCCGACCATGGTGGCGGTGGCAACAAGTAAGATAATGCAAGTAATGAACATAATACTGAAATTACTTGTTATTGAAAGTAAAATTGAACACTTACAGTAGTAGTGATTACAAGTTGGAAATAGTTACAAGGCTTTAGGAGTTACAAGCTTTGTAGAGAAGGTAGGAAGTGTAAGCAGAAAATAGGAAGTGTAAGCAAGGATATTCTCACGAAGAAAGGCTCTCAAGGGAAGTCTCTCTCTAAGGAAGAAGTCCTGAACTAAGCTTAAAAACACTTGCCCAAATATAAAGGACAGCCCCCCTTAAATAGGCAAAATTTCGGAGTGAACAGTAACGGTGAATAGTACCAGTGAATAGTAACTTTCCTTTTTTGCCCAAAACATAAGGAATCATTTGGGGAACCCAACATTATTGTTCTTGTAGCAGATGGTGTCAGGGGAATTATTGCAAAGTATAGGAAATCATTTCCTAGCATAAGGAACCAAATTGTAGTTTTTGTCTTGTAGCTATCTTTGGCATGCTTGAAGTGATAGCACTTATTGGAGCATTTGGAGCATTCTGAATGTTAGAAGCAAAGTTGAAGTAGTAGCATTCCGTAGAACTTTTGACTGAAGTGTATTACAGACAATTGTTCTGCCAAAATCGGGAATCAATCTTTTAAAGCATAATTTCTTTGAAGCAGGCATTTTGGCCTTTTGTGTAGGCCAGTTAATAATTAATTTCTAGTCCTCAGGATGTTCTTCATCATGTGCGAACCAATCTTGTGGATAAGGATAGATTTGGTAGTAGGGGTCTTTTGATACAGAGACCTGAGAGGTTTTTTCATCATCTGAATTGGTAGCATCTGAATTAGGGGTTTCATCATCCTTAACCATTTTAGATAGTAGTGCATACAAAGCGTCAGGATCATTACGGATTGCATCCAAATGAGAACTTTTCTTTTTGGATTTAGTAGAAGATGCAACATTTTTTGTTGATGAAGAAGCAGGTGCATCAGTTGCAGCTGTTTGCATTGGAGTAGTAATTTTTAATGGGGAAACATGTGAAGTAAGGAAGTCCCTTTCAACATTGTCAATAATAGAATCAGTGTGAGAAAATCTATCCCACCATTTAACATACCAGCATCGTGCAAGAACATCATCTTCTTTGGCATATTGCCATTTCAGAATCCATGGGGTCTTATATTTTTTGATAAAATGTAGTAGAGGGGGAAAGGAGAATTAAAATCTTTGTGAAAATTGACAAACCATGAGTGGGACATGGTTTCATTCTGGTGAAGCATAAATCTGAACCAGGCTGTAATATAATCATGGTAAGAGTAGGGAATAGGGCAATTTGGTAATGACCTTGTTGCAGTAGGACAGGGGCCCCACATTTCTTCTAAAATAATGTGTTTTAGATAAACACTGTGATAAATAACTTTTTCTCTATCATTCTTATCTCTAATAGGATTGATTTCAACTGAATTTTCATGCCTTAATATTGCAGAATAATATTGCACCGTCTTCTGGTTGTGCTCAGGAATCCAATGAAATAATGGGGGAAAATAGGTGGTAGCAAGTCTAAAGGGATTAGTGATGGAAGCCCTATTGGGCTCTACAGAGAACAGGTTTTGTACATAGCGTTTTTTAACATATTGGGAAGCATTGGGGTTTCTAGGGAAAACAGTTTGAATAGGTTGATGGCTATGAGCCAGAGTATAGGGATCATAAGTAGAAGCTAAAACAGAGGAATAGTTAGTTTTGGGGATAGTTCCTAAAGTAGTGAATCGGTTAACAGTGTTTATGGGGGAAGCAGGCTGAATTTTGACAATTTGGTTATTACTGTCAGGCGTCTTGTCATTCGACCTTCTACTTGCCATTATGACACTGCAGAAATTCACGGGTAAGGAAATCAGGAATGGCATTTTGGGATCCTTTAATATATTCGATATCAAAATCAAAAACGCTTAAAATAGCTTGCCATCTAGCAAAAATATGTTTTGAAGCAATATTTTCAACATCTTTTTCAATAACATATTTAGCACTTTTGCAATCAATTCGTAACAAAAATTTTTGGTTTAATAAATCACTTTGAAATTTTGAAATACATAGAACTATAGATAGAATTTCTTTTTTAATAGTACTGTACTTTAACTGTGCATTATTCCAAATACCAGAATAGAAACGGACAATTTGCTCAGGTGACTCAGGTGAAATTCTTTGTTTCAGTATACCTCCATAACCAAAATCCGAGGCATCTGTTTCAACAACTTTGAAAGCACTAACGGTGGGAATACCGAGATAGGGCAAAGTTCTAACATGAGTTTTAATTTGTTTAACAAGGGAAGTATGAATATCAGACCAAGGAGGAGGATTACTCTTTAACCTATCAAATAGAGGCTTACAATGTTTTCTCATATCTTTGTAAAAATCAGCAACATAATTTAATGACCCAAGAAATCTTTGGAGCTGAGTTTTCTCAGTGATCACATCAGGGAACTTATCAGCAAATTGGATGGCCCTATCAATAGGACGAATTTGTCCTTCAGAGATGTCAAAGCCAAGGAAACGGACTTTTGTTTGAAACAATTTGACCTTCTTAGCAGAGACAACAAGACCATTTCTTTTGATAGTTTCTAAAAATGAATGCAAGTGTTTCCAATGTTCATCAATAGAACTAGAGTAGATAAGAACATCATCAATGTAAACAATGGTAAAGTGACTGAATGAATTAAAAATATCATTCATAATGTTTTGAAACTCACTTGGGGCATTCTTAAGACCAAAAGGCATAACATTCCACTCATAATGTCCAAAAGGAGTGGTAAAAGCAGTTTTGTACCTATCTTTTTCGCTAATCTGGATTTGCCAGAACCCAGACTTCATGTCAAACTTGGAGAATATCACAGCTTCACTTAGCCTATGAACCAGGTCATTCTTATTGGGAATAGGATACCTAATCCATTCTAAAACCTTATTCAAAGGTTTATAGTTAATTACTAATCGAGGAGTTCCTCTTTCAATCTCAGCATTTTTCTGAACATAAAAAGCAGAACAAGACCAAGGGGACTTGCTATTCCTAATCAATTTTTTCTCCAATAAATCATTAATTTCTCTTTTACAAAATTCAACAGTTTCAGCATTCATTTGAATAGGACGAGCTTTGGTGGGGATATTTTTCTCATGAAAATCTTTAACATAAGGCAAATCAACAATATGTTTCTTTCTATGCCAAAAAGCATTAGGAACATCAGAACAAACATTATCAATCAACATTTTTTGAAAATTATCAATTTTTGATTGTAATAATTTATTAGAAATTTGTTCAGCAATTTTCTTGTATCTAACTTCTTGTTGAAGGAAGTTAAGGTGTTTAACTTTAGCATGGATCAAGTTTAAAGCATCATCAATTTCAGTTTTAGAAGCAAATTTGAATTTTACTCTTTGTCCAAAAGGATCAGTAGTAATTCCATCATGTTCAACAAGAAAAGGATACAAAGCATTTATAAAAGGCAAACCAAGAATTACTTTATCAGTTATATTTTTGACAAGAACAGAAGGAATCTTGAAGCAAACATTATCATGGCAAACATGAGCATTATTCAATTCATATTTGATTTTCATTTGGGAACCATTAGCTGAGACCAATCTTTCGGTTGATTTTTCAAAATATTTTGAAGGGATCAATCCTTCTTGGATACAGTTCATATCCGCACCAGAATCAATCATGGCAATAACAGTGAAATGATAATCAGGAGAAACGACAATTTTAACTTTTGTAAACCATTTTGGAAGAAGTATTTTATTGACAAGAGCAAGTTGAGAATCAATGAAAACATCAGTAATACATTTATCAGAAAGAAGAGCCTGTTGACTGGATTCATCTCCATCTTTGTGCTCATCATGTTTTTTACCAGTTGTACCAACTTTTAGCATTATCAGCTCTGGATTAGTATTTTTATGTTTTAACTCGCTTATCTCTTGTTTAATAATATTAATTTCATGCTGTAAATCATTAACAGTTAAATCTTTGGATTTTTCTTTACTTTTAGTAAGAGTTTTAACAAATTTAATATTTTTGGAGGGGATTATTTTTAACAGATTTAACAAGTTTAAAAAATCATCTTCCAAGGAATTAGACGAATTGTTTGATTCAAGGATTTTAAATAGTTCTTTTTTATTTCTATTATCAATTTTTAACATGTGAAACTTATTTTTAAACTTACCAAGTTATTTATATTTTTGAGAAACATTTTTCTCTTTAGCATGAAAATCATTTGATTTAACAAAGTTGTTTTTGTATCTTTTATATTTTTTATGACTATATATTTTGTAATTCTTATCATGTTTCTTCCCTTTTTGTCTAATAGGAGGCAGATCATTTTGTTTACAAAAATTAGCTTTTTTCTTAATCTGTAATTGATACATTAATAGTTTTTTATTATTACCCAAACTAGCATCAAATTTTTTAATATTAAAAATATTATCATAGGTTAGGTTATCATAATTATGAGAATCATTTGTACTTATTAATACCTGCTTTTTCTTATGAGCAAAGATTGGAGGCAAACCATCAATAAACCTTTCTTTCCAACAAGGTTTATGGCAGTCTTGCTGAAGCATATCCCTGGAAACAAAAACATCTTGATACCATTTGTAACCATTAATAGTAGAACTTCTTAAAATGTTCAACAATCCAGAAACTTGTGGTGAAATATTAGAAGGAGGACTAACAAAATATTTAGGAATGGTATAAATCAGAGTATTTAGTTTATCAATAGTATCACAACCAATATGCTTGGCAAAAATGGGCAAACCTGTGGGATATAGATCCCGCCATTTTTGAAGAGTGCTAGAAGAACCATTAACAAGTAAATCAGCAATATCAGGTTGATCAATGTTATAGTTATTTGGATGAGCAATACCAATTTTTTGTTTAGATAATCCAGCAACAATCAATTTGTAAGGCTTATCAATAGAAACAGAAAATTGTGGTTGAAAAACTCTTTTTTGAAATTGTATATCGGGAGGAATAGATTCAGAATACCAATTTTGTGTAAAAGACATAGGTTTGGAATTTTCAACAAATCTTTTGATTTCTGGTAATTCATCATTTAAAAGCTCTTTAGCAGGAACAGAAGAAAT
The DNA here is from genome assembly GCA_030820535.1 of Quercus parvula. Classification (NCBI taxonomy): domain Eukaryota; kingdom Viridiplantae; phylum Streptophyta; class Magnoliopsida; order Fagales; family Fagaceae; genus Quercus; species Quercus parvula. Next base: position 31,433,610 of record JAUAME010000006.1, on the reverse strand, counting down.
AGTGTTAGAATCAGTATGTTCATCAGAAACAATCTCTTTTTCATTTTTTGAAATAGTGCAAGGCGTACTTCTAGAAGTACCTTCAATTTTTATTTTCAAATTCGAAAGCATTTTATCAACAATTTCAAGCATGTTAGACGGAGAGGTCTTGAGCAGAACTTTCTCCTTTTGACTTGATAAATCAAATAAAGGTTTCTTAATTAAAACAGATTTTTATATGGTCAGGTTGTTGGTCAATGACATGCAAAGATTTATTAGTAGAATTGGGTTGTTCAATAAGACTAGTGATAGGAGTTTGATCATTAGAAATTTTAAAAGAAGATGTTTTAACAAAATTTGATTTTCTTATCATACTCAAATGCTGTTTTGAAATTTCATTATTTGGAACATAATAATTTTCAAGAAAATCAAAGAATAAAATATGTTTTTTCAATTGTTTCATTTTTTCTAACCATTTACTCTTGACATGGTTTTTGTCAGACTGAGCAAAATTATTTTGGAAGTATTTTCGTTTAATTTGATTTTTTGAAAGCATAAATTCATCATACAAAGGAACCAAATCAACTTCAAAGTTTTCATTTGAAACAGTTAAAACTCTTAATTGGTTAACATAGTTAAAATTATTAGTGGGAGTAAAGTTGGGGTCAACAGATTTATCATTATCCCTTTCTCTAGTAGTTTTTCTATACAAACAAGAAGCATCAGAATAATATTTAAAACAAGTATGATCATTCACAGAAACATCAGTCATAGACAGAATGTTTTTTTTTAAATTCTTAGATTTAGTATCATGTGAACACATGAGAACAGTAGCAACACAACTCTCAACATTGTGATCTTCTACATTTACAATACCAAGAGGACAACCAGTCCTGGAGCTGATAGAAGAGTTAGATCTCCACAATCTATCCATACTATCCTAGTTTTAACACTCAATTATCATGTTTTTCTCACAACCGTTGCATTTCGTAACACATACCCTAACCAACCTTATACCTCTCATGCCCTACACGCCCTCTCTTGGCTTAAACGGGCCTTACAGTTCGGTTCTAGGAATTCACTTTACGACTAGGGTGGCGCCAACGACGGTAAGAAGGGGACACAACAACTGAGCACCAAAGTTTCGGGTAGACACAGACGGAGAGACAGAGAACACAACAACACTATCACCGGCCAGAAAAGACTGGCTCTGATACCATAAAGGGGGGAGGGACACGGCGTTGGAAGCGGAAGCACAGTTATACAGTGATAATATAACTTTAAAGTAATGATGCAAGTAAATGCAAAGCTATAAGACCAGCCAAGTAGGCGGCAGAGCCAGCCAAGTAGGGGGTATAACTTGTATATTTTAAGTAAAGAGAAGAATTATAGAACCGTCCGTGATGGCGGTAATCCGACCAAGATGGCGGTAGCAACAAGTAAGATAATGCAAGTAATGAACATAATACTGAAATTACTTGTTATTGAAAGTAAAATTGAACACTTACAGTAGTAGTGATTACAAGTTGGAAATAGTTACAAGGCTTTAGGAGTTACAAGCTTTGTAGAGAAGGTAGGAAGTGTAAGCAGAAAATAGGAAGTGTAAGCAAGGATATTCTCACGAAGAAAGGCTCTCAAGGGAAGTCTCTCTCTAAGGAAGAAGTCCTGAACTAAGCTTAAAAACACTTGCCCAAAACCTTTTGCTTTGATTTATCGCATTTATTATAGATTATTGGGTACTCAATTAAATCCTAGTGCTATAAATCATAGAGAACCTTCTGGTAAAACTATGTTAATTAAATGTTCAACTCCTGATGCAAAGATTCAAATTCCAAAAATGATTCAATGGCAAGACGTCAAACTTCCCACTGAATGGTTCCTGGAACAAGAATCTCCTATTGCCAAACCCATTTTTGATGAGCTTGATCTTACTCATATTCAACAATATCTTGATGGTACCCGAAACTTTGGTGCTCAGTTGTTGTGTCCCCTTCTTATCGTCGTTGGCGCCACCCTAGTCGTAAAGTGAATTCCTAGAACCGAACTGTAAGGCCCGTTTAAGCCAAGAGAGGGCGTGTAGGGCATGAGAGGTATAAGGTTGGTTAGGGTATGTGTTACGAAATGCAACGGTTGTGAGAAAAACATGATAATTGAGTGTTAAAACTAGGATAGTATGGATAGATTGTGGAGATCTAACTCTTCTATCAGCTCCAGGACTGGTTGTCCTCTTGGTATTGTAAATGTAGAAGATCACAATGTTGAGAGTTGTGTTGCTACTGTTCTCATGTGTTCACATGATACTAAATCTAAGAATTTAAAAAAAAACATTCTGTCTATGACTGATGTTTCTGTGAATGATCATACTTGTTTTAAATATTATTCTGATGCTTCTTGTTTGTATAGAAAAACTACTAGAGAAAGGAATAATGATAAATCTGTTGACCCCAACTTTACTCCCACTAATAATTTTAACTATGTTAACCAATTAAGAGTTTTAACTGTTTCAAATGAAAACTTTGAAGTTGATTTGGTTCCTTTGTATGATGAATTTATGCTTTCAAAAAATCAAATTAAACGAAAATACTTCCAAAATAATTTTGCTCAGTCTGACAAAAACCATGTCAAGAGTAAATGGTTAGAAAAAATGAAACAATTGAAAAAACATATTTTATTCTTTGATTTTCTTGAAAATTATTATGTTCCAAATAATGAAATTTCAAAACAGCATTTGAGTATGATAAGAAAATCAAATTTTGTTAAAACATCTTCTTTTAAAATTTCTAATGATCAAACTCCTATCACTAGTCTTATTGAACAACCCAATTCTACTAATAAATCTTTGCATGTCATTGACCAACAACCTGACCATATTGAAAATACTGCTTCTGAAAAATCTGTTTTAATTAAGAAACCTTTATTTGATTTATCAAGTCAAAAGGAGAAAGTTCTGCTCAAGACCTCTCCGTCTAACATGCTTGAAATTGTTGATAAAATGCTTTCGGATTTGAAAATAAAAATTGAAGGTACTTCTAGAAGTACGCCTTGCACTATTTCAAAAAATGAAAAAGAGATTGTTTCTGATGAACATACTGATTCTAACACTATTTCTTCTGTTCCTGCTAAAGAGCTTTTAAATGATGAATTACCAGAAATCAAAAGATTTGTTGAAAATTCCAAACCTATGTCTTTTACACAAAATTGGTATTCTGAATCTATTCCTCCCGATATACAATTTCAAAAAAGAGTTTTTCAACCACAATTTTCTGTTTCTATTGATAAGCCTTACAAATTGATTGTTGCTGGATTATCTAAACAAAAAATTGGTATTGCTCATCCAAATAACTATAACATTGATCAACCTGATATTGCTGATTTACTTGTTAATGGTTCTTCTAGCACTCTTCAAAAATGGCGGGATCTATATCCCACAGGTTTGCCCATTTTTGCCAAGCATATTGGTTGTGATACTATTGATAAACTAAATACTCTGATTTATACCATTCCTAAATATTTTGTTAGTCCTCCTTCTAATATTTCACCACAAGTTTCTGGATTGTTGAACATTTTAAGAAGTTCTACTATTAATGGTTACAAATGGTATCAAGATGTTTTTGTTTCCAGGGATATGCTTCAGCAAGACTGCCATAAACCTTGTTGGAAAGAAAGGTTTATTGATGGTTTGCCTCCAATCTTTGCTCATAAGAAAAAGCAGGTATTAATAAGTACAAATGATTCTCATAATTATGATAACCTAACCTATGATAATATTTTTAATATTAAAAAATTTGATGCTAGTTTGGGTAATAATAAAAAACTATTAATGTATCAATTACAGATTAAGAAAAAAGCTAATTTTTGTAAACAAAATGATCTGCCTCCTATTAGACAAAAAGGGAAGAAACATGATAAGAATTACAAAATATATAGTCATAAAAAATATAAAAGATACAAAAACAACTTTGTTAAATCAAATGATTTTCATGCTAAAGAGAAAAATGTTTCTCAAAAATATAAATAACTTGGTAAGTTTAAAAATAAGTTTCACATGTTAAAAATTGATAATAGAAATAAAAAAGAACTATTTAAAATCCTTGAATCAAACAATTCGTCTAATTCCTTGGAAGATGATTTTTTAAACTTGTTAAATCTGTTAAAAATAATCCCCTCCAAAAATATTAAATTTGTTAAAACTCTTACTAAAAGTAAAGAAAAATCCAAAGATTTAACTGTTAATGATTTACAGCATGAAATTAATATTATTAAACAAGAGATAAGCGAGTTAAAACATAAAAATACTAATCCAGAGCTGATAATGCTAAAAGTTGGTACAACTGGTAAAAAACATGATGAGCACAAAGATGGAGATGAATCCAGTCAACAGGCTCTTCTTTCTGATAAAGGTATTACTGATGTTTTCATTGATTCTCAACTTGCTCTTGTCAATAAAATACTTCTTCCAAAATGGTTTACAAAAGTTAAAATTGTCGTTTCTCCTGATTATCATTTCACTGTTATTGCCATGATTGATTCTGGTGCGGATATGAACTGTATCCAAGAAGGATTGATCCCTTCAAAATATTTTGAAAAATCAACCGAAAGATTGGTCTCAGCTAATGGTTCCCAAATGAAAATCAAATATGAATTGAATAATGCTCATGTTTGCCATGATAATGTTTGCTTCAAGATTCCTTCTGTTCTTGTCAAAAATATAACTGATAAAGTAATTCTTGGTTTGCCTTTTATAAATGCTTTGTATCCTTTTCTTGTTGAACATGATGGAATTACTACTGATCCTTTTGGACAAAGAGTAAAATTCAAATTTGCTTCTAAAACTGAAATTGATGATGCTTTAAACTTGATCCATGCTAAAGTTAAACACCTTAACTTCCTTCAACAAGAAGTTAGATACAAGAAAATTGCTGAACAAATTTCTAATAAATTATTACAATCAAAAATTGATAATTTTCAAAAAATGTTGATTGATAATGTTTGTTCTGATGTTCCTAATGCTTTTTGGCATAGAAAGAAACATATTGTTGATTTGCCTTATGTTAAAGATTTTCATGAGAAAAATATCCCCACCAAAGCTCGTCCTATTCAAATGAATGCTGAAACTGTTGAATTTTGTAAAAGAGAAATTAATGATTTATTGGAGAAAAAATTGATTAGGAATAGCAAGTCCCCTTGGTCTTGTTCTGCTTTTTATGTTCAGAAAAATGCTGAGATTGAAAGAGGAACTCCTCGATTAGTAATTAACTATAAACCTTTGAATAAGGTTTTAGAATGGATTAGGTATCCTATTCCCAATAAGAATGACCTGGTTCATAGGCTAAGTGAAGCTGTGATATTCTCCAAGTTTGACATGAAGTCTGGGTTCTGGCAAATCCAGATTAGCGAAAAAGATAGGTACAAAACTGCTTTTACCACTCCTTTTGGACATTATGAGTGGAATGTTATGCCTTTTGGTCTTAAGAATGCCCCAAGTGAGTTTCAAAACATTATGAATGATATTTTTAATTCATTCAGTCACTTTACCATTGTTTACATTGATGATGTTCTTATCTACTCTAGTTCTATTGATGAACATTGGAAACACTTGCATTCATTTTTAGAAACTATCAAAAGAAATGGTCTTGTTGTCTCTGCTAAGAAGGTCAAATTGTTTCAAACAAAAGTCCGTTTCCTTGGCTTTGACATCTCTGAAGGACAAATTCGTCCTATTGATAGGGCCATCCAATTTGCTGATAAGTTCCCTGATGTGATCACTGAGAAAACTCAGCTCCAAAGATTTCTTGGGTCATTAAATTATGTTGCTGATTTTTACAAAGATATGAGAAAACATTGTAAGCCTCTATTTGATAGGTTAAAGAGTAATCCTCCTCCTTGGTCTGATATTCATACTTCCCTTGTTAAACAAATTAAAACTCATGTTAGAACTTTGCCCTGTCTCGGTATTCCCACCGTTAGTGCTTTCAAAGTTGTTGAAACAGATGCCTCGGATTTTGGTTATGGAGGTATACTGAAACAAAGAATTTCACCTGAGTCACCTGAGCAAATTGTCCGTTTCTATTCTGGTATTTGGAATAATGCACAGTTAAAGTACAGTACTATTAAAAAAGAAATTCTATCTATAGTTCTATGTATTTCAAAATTTCAAAGTGATTTATTAAACCAAAAATTTTTGTTACGAATTGATTGCAAAAGTGCTAAATATGTTATTGAAAAAGATGTTGAAAATATTGCTTCAAAACATATTTTTGCTAGATGGCAAGCTATTTTAAGCGTTTTTGATTTTGATATCGAATATATTAAAGGATCCCAAAATGCCATTCCTGATTTCCTTACCCGTGAATTTCTGCAGTGTCATAATGGCAAGTAGAAGGTCGAATGACAAGACGCCTGACAGTAATAACCAAATTGTCAAAATTCAGCCTGCTTCCCCCATAAACACTGTTAACCGATTCACTACTTTAGGAACTATCCCCAAAACTAACTATTCCTCTGTTTTAGCTTCTACTTATGATCCCTATACTCTGGCTCATAGCCATCAACCTATTCAAACTGTTTTCCCTAGAAACCCCAATGCTTCCCAATATGTTAAAAAACGCTATGTACAAAACCTGTTCTCTGTAGAGCCCAATAGGGCTTCCATCACTAATCCCTTTAGACTTGCTACCACCTATTTTCCCCCATTATTTCATTGGATTCCTGAGCACAACCAGAAGACGGTGCAATATTATTCTGCAATATTAAGGCATGAAAATTCAGTTGAAATCAATCCTATTAGAGATAAGAATGATAGAGAAAAAGTTATTTATCACAGTGTTTATCTAAAACACATTATTTTAGAAGAAATGTGGGGCCCCTGTCCTACTGCAACAAGGTCATTACCAAATTGCCCTATTCCCTACTCTTACCATGATTATATTACAGCCTGGTTCAGATTTATGCTTCACCAGAATGAAACCATGTCCCACTCATGGTTTGTCAATTTTCACAAAGATTTTAATTCTCCTTTCCCCCTCTACTACATTTTATCAAAAAATATAAGACCCCATGGATTCTGAAATGGCAATATGCCAAAGAAGATGATGTTCTTGCACGATGCTGGTATGTTAAATGGTGGGATAGATTTTCTCACACTGATTCTATTATTGACAATGTTGAAAGGGACTTCCTTACTTCACATGTTTCCCCATTAAAAATTACTACTCCAATGCAAACAGCTGCAACTGATGCACCTGCTTCTTCATCAACAAAAAATGTTGCATCTTCTACTAAATCCAAAAAGAAAAGTTCTCATTTGGATGCAATCCGTAATGATCCTGACGCTTTGTATGCACTACTATCTAAAATGGTTAAGGATGATGAAACCCCTAATTCAGATGCTACCAATTCAGATGATGAAAAAACCTCTCAGGTCTCTGTATCAAAAGACCCCTACTACCAAATCTATCCTTATCCACAAGATTGGTTCGCACATGATGAAGAACATCCTGAGGACTAGAAATTAATTATTAACTGGCCTACACAAAAGGCCAAAATGCCTGCTTCAAAGAAATTATGCTTTAAAAGATTGATTCCCGATTTTGGCAGAACAATTGTCTGTAATACACTTCAGTCAAAAGTTCTACGGAATGCTACTACTTCAACTTTGCTTCTAACATTCAGAATGCTCCAAATGCTCCAATAAGTGCTATCACTTCAAGCATGCCAAAGATAGCTACAAGACAAAAACTACAATTTGGTTCCTTATGCTAGGAAATGATTTCCTATACTTTGCAATAATTCCCCTGACACCATCTGCTACAAGAACAATAATGTTGGGTTCCCCAAATGATTCCTTATGTTTTGGGCAAAAAAGGAAAGTTACTATTCACCTGTCACTATTCACCCGTCACTATTCACTGGTACTATTCACCGTTACTGTTCACTCCGAAATTTTGCCTATTTAAGGGGGGCTGTCCCTTATATTTGGGCAAGTGTTTTTAAGCTTAGTTCAGGACTTCTTCCTTAGAGAGAGACTTCCCTTGAGAGCCTTTCTTCGTGAGAATATCCTTGCTTACACTTCCTATTTTCTGCTTACACTTCCTACCTTCTCTACAAAGCTTGTAACTCCTAAAGCCTTGTAACTATTTCCAACTTGTAATCACTACTACTGTAAGTGTTCAATTTTACTTTCAATAACAAGTAATTTCAGTATTATGTTCATTACTTGCATTATCTTACTTGTTGCTACCGCCATCTTGGTCGGATTACCGCCATCACGGACGGTTCTATAATTCTTCTCTTTACTTAAAATATACAAGTTATACCCCCTACTTGGCTGGCTCTGCCGCCTACTTGGCTGGTCTTATAGCTTTGCATTTACTTGCATCATTACTTTAAAGTTATATTATCACTGTATAACTGTGCTTCCGCTTCCAACGCCGTGTCCCTCCCCCCTTTATATATATATATATATATATATATATATATATATATATATATATATATATATATATATATATATATATATAATATGCACTTTTTCAAATAACTAGTTTATTAGTACTTGCTTTAGTTTTTAGCTGAAGTTGTTGGATTTACGTGATAAATTTTGTACATACGCATGTGCACTAAAATAATGTCTAAATGCTTTATTGAACATAATTAATGTAATAGTTAAATGCCTAAGTTGAGTATATTAAATGACCTTATAGTTTATCTTTTATTCTTTTGCTTGCATTATGGACAAGCTTCTTATAAGGAAATCACTTGCATTGCAAGGTTCACCTTTTAAGCAAATTTGTATTGACTTGAACAATCTTCTTTCAAATCCTAGGATATGAGAAAAATGTCTTATATTTTCATCTTATAGATCAGGATAAAATAAGAAAAGCATATTTACAAAGAAGTTTTTGTCAACCACCTCTTAGCTATAATGAGGTAACCCTTAAAAGAATAATTCATAACTACCATAATCATAGCTATTGCAAATTTTCCCATTAGTTTCAGAAAATCAGTTAGTATACAAAAGAATGATATCTAAAATCAAATAAATCTCAATATAAATGTCTAAAGAGAACCCAACTTTTCCAAATATATGAAAACAAAACAAAGAAATATAAATAAATAAAAATAAAAAGAAGTTACCCTTAAAAGAATAATTCATGACAATAGCTATTTGCAAATCTCTACTAACCAGTTTCAGAAAACCAATTAATCCACAAAAGAATGATATATAGCAATAGTTATGCAAGATCAAAGCAATATAATGCCTAAATTTTACCCAAAAACAAAAAAAGCGTGGTAGATTGATGGCAATAGTTCAACCAAAGTACTAGGAAGGTGCCACCGTACTAGCACAAGTATGGGAACATGTGTAGTTACTAGTTGCGTACAATTGAGCGTCAATTCCACATGCAACCTGCTTTAATGTCACGTGAATCTGTCCCGCAGGCTAACGTAACCGAAGAGCCTTTAGTGGCTATGATTACAGACATCAATATGGTGCAATATGTTGAAGGGTGGTGGGCAGATTCTGGTGCTAATAGGCATGTCTGCTATGACAAAAATTGGTTCAAATTGTACACTCCTTTTGAAGAAGAAAAAACTGTTATGCTTGGTGACTCTAGCAAAACCAAGGTTCTTGGGAGTGGTGAGGTTGAATTGATATTCACTTCTGGACGTGTGCTAACATTGAAAGATGTACTTTACACTCCGTCCATGAGGAAGAATTTGATGTCAAGTTTTTTGCTTAACAAGGCTGGCTTCAAGCAAACTATGGAATCTGATAATTATGTAATCACTAAAAAGGGGTTATTTGTGGGCAAGGGTTATGCTTGTGATGGAATGTTTAAATTGAATGTTGAGAATAATAAAGCATCTACTAGTTCAGTTTATATGCTTTCTTCTATTAATTTTTGGCATGCTCGTTTGTGTCATATAAATAGTAGATATGTGGGAATCATGAGTAGTTTAGGATTAATTCCAAGACTGTCAAAAAATTTTGAAAAATGTGAAACTTGTAGTCAAGCTAAGATTACAAAAAGGCCTCATAAAAATGTTGTAAGAAATACCGAATTGCTTGAGTTAATTCACTCCGATTTATGTGAATTTGAGGGAATTTTAACTTGTGGAGGAAATAGATATATTATCACTTTTATTGATGATTTCTCAAAATATACAACTGCTTATTTGTTAAAAAATAAAAGTGATGCTTTTGAAAATTTTCAAGATTTTTTAAAAGAAGTTGAAAATCAATTCGGTAGAAAAATAAAAAGAATAAGAAGTGATAGATGCCGTGAGTATGAATCAAGTGCATTCAACTCATTTGTTCAGTCTTTGGGAATTATCCATGAAACTACTGCACCATATTCACCTGCTTCTAATGGTGTGGCTGAAAGAAAAAATAGAACTTTAATTGAGTTAACAAATGTCATGTTAATTGAATCTGGTGCACCTTTACATTTTTGGGGTGAAGCTATTTTAACTGCATGTCATGTTTTGAATAGGGTGCCACATAAAAAGTCACACACCACACCTTTTGAGATGTGGAAAGGACATAAGCCAAATTTGGGATATTTGAGAATATGGGGTTGTCTTGCTTATGTAAGGCTTACTGACCCTAAAATGCCAAAATTAGGTATAAGAGCTACTACCTATGCTTTTCTTGGTTATGCGATTAATAGTGCAGCCTATAGATTTTTTGATCTTGAAAACAAAATAATTTTTGAATCTGGTGATGCAATTTTTCATGAAGAAAAATTTCCTTTTAAATTGAAAAATAGTGGGGGTGAAGAAAATATTTTGTCACAACCTAGTTCTTCTACTTCACATTTACAAAATCAAGAAAATTTTGAAATGGAACCTAGAAGGAGTAAAAGAGCTAGAGTTGAAAAGGATTTTGGTCCTGATTATTAGGTTTTTAACATTGAGGAAAATCCCCAAAATTTAAAAGAGGCTTTATCATCACCTGATACTATTTTTTGGAAAGAGGCTGTAAATGATGAGATGGAATCTCTAATTTCTAATAGAACTTGGAAATTAGTAGATCTTCCACCGGGTTGTAAGACCATAGGTTGTAAATGGGTCCTTAGAAAAAAATTGAAACCGGATGGGTCAATAGATAAGTTTAAAGCTAGACTTGTTGCAAAAGGCTTTAAACAAAAAGCTGATCTTGATTTCTTTGATACTTTTTCTCCGGTAACAAGAATTACATCTATTAGATTGTTAATTGCTATTGCTGCAATTTTTGATTTAAAAATTCTTCAAATGGATGTAAAAACTGCTTTTCTAAATGGGGACCTAGAGGAAGAGATTTATATGGATCAACCCGAAGGCTTTGTAAAGCCTGGACAAGAAAGCAAGGTATGTAAGCTAACTAAATCTCTATATGGCTTAAAACAAGCACCTAAGCAGTGGCATGAAAAGTTTGATTCCTGCATGATTGAGAATGGTTATAAATCAAATGAATGTGATAAATGTATTTATTCTAAATCATGGAATAATTTACATGTTATTATTAGCCTCTATGTAGATGATATGTTGATTTTTGGCTCAAATATGCATGTTATAAATGAGACAAAAAATATGCTTAAAAGCCATTTTGACATGAAAGATCTTGGTGAGGCTAATTTTATTTGGGCATGAAAATTATAAAAGCATGTGATGGAATATATCTTGATCAATCACATTATGTTGAGAAAATATTGAGAAAATATAATTTTCATGATCACAAAAGTGTAGCTACTCCTTTTGATTCTAGTGTTCATTTATTTCCTGTGAATAATGATGATGAGATTTTTAATCAAAAGGATTATGCTAGTATCATTGGTAGTTTGCGTTATGCTACTGATTGTACTAGGCCTGACATTGCATATGCAGTAGGAGTGCTTAGCAGATTTACTAGCAAGCCTAGTAAAGATCATTGGCTAGCTATTGAGCGAGTTATGAGATATTTAATTGGTACCAAAAACTATGGCTTATTTTATAAAAAGTACCCTGCTGTCATTGAAGGTTTTAGTGATGCCGATTGGAATACTTTGTCAGGTGATTCTCTCTCTACCACTGGTTATATTTTTACCTTAGGTAGTGGTGCTATTTGTTGGAAATCTAAAAAGCAAACAATAATTGCTAATTCAACAATGGAAGCTGAATTAATAGAATTAGCTTCAGCTAGTGAAGAGGCAAATTGGCTTAGAGATTTGTTATATGAAATTCCACTTTGGGAAAAGCCAATTCCACCTATATTAATTCATTGTGATAGCACTGCCGCAATTGGTAGAGTTAAAAACCGTTACCATAACGGTAAATCCAGACCTATAAGAAGAAAGCACAGTACCGTGCGATATTATTTGAGTGGTGGCATCATAAATGTGGATTATATTAAATCTAATGATAATTTTGCAGATCCATTTACCAAGGCCTTGGCAAAAGATAAAGTCTGGAATACATCGAGGGGGATGGGACTAAAGTCCATAGAATCATGAGCCATGTATGAGGATACCCAACCTAAGGACCAGAGATCCTGAGAATTGAGTTCAATGGGAAAAACGAATCATACAATGGTCGTAAGAAATGCACAATTTATTTATTTTTAATTATTTATTTTGTAAATAATTTTAATTGTTCATCCCTATGATGTAAGTGCATTTATCCTGTAATGTGGAGAGGATGAGTTATAAAACTCTTAATGAAATTTGTAGCTCGTATGAGTGGGGTGTCAGAATTACAGGAGCACCCTTGACAAAATTTCACCTATGTGAGTGTGGGGGTGGGGCCGCTCCCTATGAGATTTGGACTTAGTCTCAAATACACTCATGAAACTGGGATCAGCACACGGCCGTAAAGTGCTAGCTATAAAAGCTCATGTCAACACCTGGGTTATTATGTGTAAGCAGTGACGTTTAATTTCCCTAAAGCAGTCCTAGTTCAAGTCGGAGACACTACGACTCTGGATTTGAGATCACTGTTTTACTAAGTGAAGGTTCAATGCAGAGCACACCTTCATAATGCATAGTGACCCGTCTTTACCTGGTAATCTCTCTTTAACTAAAAGTTTTAATATTAAAATGAGTGGGGGATTGTTGGAGCATTTTAATATTAAATAATTAAAATGAATAAATGTTATAACATAAATGAAAAAAATGTGGGAGTGAATATGGAAGTTGAAAAGTTAGTGAAAATGGTTAATCCCACATTGAAAAGGAGAGAGGCTATTTTATTCTTTTTAATTGTGGTGATTAATGGGCTAAAATGTATTGTCTCAGATATTGGGCTAGATACGTGCACAAGGGGGAGGTGAAGAGTGGAGGTATCAAAATTGGAAATGAATCAGCCTCTTGGATCCTCCTACTTGACAGCCCATTCAAAGTAATTACCATATTCGTTGGTGAGTAAATGGCCCGGATTAATACTCCATTTTTATTATGGAAAATAAAGAGCCATTAACCCACTTAATGGACTTTCCGTTTGGGCCTATTCATTCTTCAGAAACTCCTTATCTCACCATTAATTATGTAACTCCAGCCCATCAGATTAATATCCAACAATTAATCTTGTAACACCCACTACATCAGAATAATGGACCTAATTAAATCAAAAATAAATTGAGTAGTAATTTCGTGAGGCCCATTGAGCCTATAAATAGACTCATTCAGACCCAATCCAAGTTACTGCAACATACAATACACACAAAGAAAAAATAGAGAGATTCTTGGTAAGGAAGGGTGTTCTTTCTGGTGGAGCTTTGGGTTTGAACACTTTGTGCAGAGGTTGTTCTAGCCATACAACACTTGTTGGGCTGTTGTATCCTAGGGGAGACAAGTCAGAGAAGGTCTGCACCGGTTACGAAGTTTAGCCAACCAAGGGCTTGAATCTCCTTAAAGAGAGCGAGTGTCGCGCCTCAGTCCAAAATTGTGTTGTGTAATTCCTTTCTTTATACTAATAATATTCAGAAGTATTATTCAGTTTCTCGTTGTGTTATTTCCATTATTATTGTGATTGCACCAACAGGTCCTATGTTCAATTCACGGCCTAGATTCAATTTGGGCCACAAGTTGGCCAGAGGCAATCCTAGTCCACTGTTGGACTTTCCTTTCCTCCGAGGAAACAACTTTATTAATACTTATTTTGTTTTGTTGTGGGATTTTCCACTTTCCAGCTCTACTTGCTTTCTCTTTCCTCTCATCTTCACTTCTCTTGGAGATTCAGGTTGAGAAAACCAAACAGATTGATTCATTTTCAAGATGAGTCTATTGGGTATTCTCAATTTTGTACTCAAATCCCTTGATGTCCTTACATTATGGTATGCATTATTTAAATATTTTAGTTTTTGAAAATTCTGTCCCAGGATTCATGAAGTTGGTTTTCTCAAGTGTTCTCTGCTTTTTTTTGTTTTTGTTTTTTACTTGCAGGTCTTTCTTTGCTTTGGGGTATCCTCTGTAAGTCTCTCTCTCTCTCTCTCTCTCTCTCTCTCTCATAAGTGGTACTTTTGTTGCATGAACATGATGTGGATACCTTATGTTTTCTTAACAGTTGTGCTTCCATCCGGGCAATTGAGAACAATTCAAGTTCGGACACTCAAAAGTTGGTCACATATTGGATTGCCTTCTCTTTGATTTCACTCTTTGAGAATGCTTTCTTGATGCTTCTGGAAAGGTAAATTTGTTACCCTCAATAGTCTAGCCCTGCATTGAGTGCCAAGAAAACAAAAAAGAAAATGATGTGCAATCATCATTTATGTGAAATAAATGCTCATAGAAATCCTTTTTTCCGTGATGTGGATTTAAATTTGTTTGCACTTTGTGTTCTAGCCAACACTCTGTATCTACTGAGATTTTGTGAGTTTGGTTGCTCATACCATACCTCTAACCTTCAAAAGCATTAGTGAAAGGAAAGAGAAATGCTCAATTGTTTTATTGTCCACGTGTTTTAGAAAGTCTGCCACTTTTTGAGTACCTAAATTATAATCTGATCACTAATAACGGTCACATTTGTTAGGATGGTGCATAACACATGGACAAAAATAATAAGTCTTTTGATTTATATTTTCATTATTTAAAGGGAAATTACAACTTATCCCCTTGTGATTTGACCGAAATTTAAGTTGCCTACATGTGATTTGAAATTTGACGCTTTACCTACCTAAGGTTAGTTTAATTAGATTTCTATAACCCACCTTTGTTAAAAACAGGGCTGAATATGTAATTTTACTCCACTTTTATGTCTATATCCTTCGAAAACACAAAAATCATAAAAATACAAAATCAAATAAGATAAAAAAAAAAAAAAAAAAATCCATCGAAACACTTGCATCATGGGTAAAGTGTCAAATTTTAAACCACAAGTAAGTAACTTAAATTTTAGCAAAACCACAGATAGGTAAGTTTTAATTTGCCCTTATTTAAATCATATGCAAGCTGAATTGAATGTTAAATGTTTGCTAAACTTAAAATACTATATGTTTCACACGTGAAAAAATTTCATGTGTGGATTTATATAGATTTCAAGCTTATCATTTTTCTCGTAATGAAATTTCGGAATTTTATACGTTTCAAGATGCACACATACACTCATCACTTGAGTCCACTTGTGTTCAATACTTCTCTAAGTACTTGTAAGAGGAAGGAACTTCATTTACCTAAACATTGTGCATATCATGAGGGTGTTATACACATATTGGTTCCATATTCATTTTGCTGGCAAAGATTCCTCTATGTAGGGGGGAAAAAAAATAAACTACACAGATAAATACAGTATATGTTTTAGCAGTGACTTTAGAAAGAAACACATATATGGCTATGTCCCTGTCTCTAAATTTTTTAAAAGTTGTGGTCTGTGATACCCTTTGTCTGCATGATAGTCTGTCCATGTCAATAGAAATCTAAGTAAAATAGAAGTTTTTGAAAATTCAATATTCTTTTCAAGTCCTTGGAAACCGCTTGAAGCTCACAAATATATAGCCTGTAGGATGGGCTTCCTGAATTTTAAATTTTTGTCACCTTGTGTTTAGCCTTCTCATCAAGATGAGGCTACTAAATCTTAGGCCTTTCATTCACTATGCTACATGTCAATGCATAACTTGACTAGATTATTGTTTTATCCTTTTCTTGATGTGTGTGAATATATGTCTTTTATTTTTCTTGTTTATGTTTAAATTTACTATCTTTAATTATCAGGTTATGGTTTTGGCCTCACATGAAGCTAATGATCATCTGCTGGCTGGTTGTACCTCACTTCAATGGTGCTTTTTATGTCTATAATCACCTTGTTCGTCCATGCCTCTCCATAAACCCATTAGTAGTCATTGATGAATTCAATAGGTCGAAGGAATTCTTACTTAAGAGAGACCACTTTCTATCTGAGGCAGAGAGATATATAAATGAGAACGGACCTGAAGCTCTAGAGGAGCTCATTGCCACCAAGGTATGTCAATTTGTGGTAATTAGTTTGTCAAAGTTTTAGTGTTCAGCTAAGATCAAATGTTATATCAAACTTTTATATAATAATTGAGTTTGAAAACTGCTTTCTTTGTTAGATATGTTGGAATTGACATTCAAATAAATTGGTATTTATAATTAGAATTATCACAACCAAGGATGCACTACTCATATTTGCATGATATCCTAAAAGGATTGGTCACAATAATAGCTTCTCATAATTACTTGTATAATCCAAATGGACTTGGTACACATCTATTGTGGAACACAACACACTTTCTTTACACTTCACAATCTGTATGCACATATAAAAGTTTGCAAGATGACACAGGTCTGATACCAAAACTTGTTGAACAAAATTTGTACTAGATTTGTGTTCTTTTATTTTATTTCTTTAGGATCCCATTGCAGGTAATAAATGGACTAATGAGACACTCTCTCTAACTTTGTCTTCTGTTTTTTTGTTTGTTTTTGTTTTTTGCTTCTTTTTTTCAGATTAAAAGTAAAAAGCCTAATCAAGACATAGACAAGATCAAAGCAATTGCAGTTATGGAGAAGAAAGAAGTGGAGGTAAAGCTTTAAATGTCACTCATGCAACACTAAGATTAACTATAATTCTATAAATATACTCATATGTCCAACAGTTTTTGGTTTAATTTAGATGAATAAAATGACATTTGCTATGATTCTTTTAATATATTCTTATTCCAACAATTGTTGGTATTAATTAGATAAATAAAATGACAAATTCCAACAAGTGTTGGAAGAATCTTATCAATAGAAAGTTCCCTATTTCAGCAATCATATGACAGTTTGCTTTTTTCCTAATATAAATTATTGAAGAAAAAGAGCTCTGACGTATGTTCTAATAAGAAATAACAATTTTATTTACTTCTTTCTAGATGAGCTAATCTCCACTCCTATTTATTGATGCAGTCAAATTGCAAAGAGCCTAACATTGAGCAGAAAGGCAATAGAGTTGTGGAAGTAACAGAGAAAAAGGAAGTGCCTGCAGCCAAATGTGTAAGATTTCTTATTATAATGAAGTTTATTGGTGGATTTTATTCAAATTTTGTGTGGAAAACCCAATCTTTTTGAGAAGGATATTAAAATGAGTATTTTGCAAGGGGAATTGTTTGTTGAATGTGTAAAATTGTTGGTTAATGATGTGAGTGGTTAGCGATCTTGGAAGCTATCAGACTAGAAAATGGCATGACATTTTTGGTGCCTCACATTTTAACCAAGTTTGAAATACTATTGGATGGTCAGAATCATAATCTTGTTATAAATCTTGCCTCAAACGGAATGGCATTTTTCCTGTCACAGGTTGCTACTGAGTTCCCATCATTATTTGCTTTTGAACTGCGCATGTTTATGTTTCAGTCTAGTTCTCTTTTTAGCAGTGAAATTCTCATGCTTTTCCCACAAATAAGGGTGGAAATGACAAAACAACAGTTTTTCTTCTAATTTATGTCTTCACTACATTTTTCAGGTAGTTTCAGCAGAGCCTAACTCTGATCAAACTGAGAACAAAATATCAGCCAGTAAGGAGATTAAAGGACCAGCAGAGGCAGTTGCAGTGGCTAGAGAGCGTCCTGATTCACCCATACCTAAGGAAGTCCGAAAGGAGTGGACTTGTGATATATGTCAACTAACTACTCAAAGTGAGAAAAACTTAAATTCACACCTTCAAGGAAAGAAACACAAGGATGCTTATGAGGCATTCATAGCAAAGAACCAGCCAAATATGGTCCCAGCATCAACTGCAAAGAAAACTGAGCAGCCAGTTGAGGAGCCAGAAAAGATTATATCGACCAATGGAGTACAGATAACTACTACAAATCATGAAGAAAAACAGAAATGCCAGCCAAAGAGTGTTTTGGCTTCAACTGCAAAGAAATCTGATCAGCTCACAAAAGAGGAGCCAGAAAGAGTTTCAAACAGTGGACTAGAACAGAAGAAAGAAGTTGTTAGTGCGAAAGAATCCACTTTCAGGTGCAACATTTGTAATATAAGCTGCACTGGAGAAAACAACTTGGTTTCTCACTTTAATGGGAGGAAGCACTTGGCTCAGATTCAGTTACTCAGTGAACAATTTTTTGGTGGTGGACATGCCTGACCAATTTTTATTGTTCATTTCACTGACACAGAAACCATTGTGCTTGTTATGAACTTGAAGATGTTAGCTTAAAATGAGTGTGTTTGTTTTACTCTTAAATTTTAGCTGACTGCATTCACTGAAGTTGAAATGTAGAACCCAACACCAATACTGGATTGTGAAATTCAGTGCAATATAATTTTGTGATTTATCTACAATTAATTTAGTAGCCCCTTTATATGATGTACCATGATTATTTCTGTTGTTTTCCTTTATGTTTACCTGAAGGTTTCTTGTAATTTTTTTTTATAAAAAAATCCCTAATAAGATAAATACAACCTATTAATTAATTTATGATGAAAATACTAATTATACTCTAATTTTCTGTTAAATATTTCACTACATAGCATAATACTAACACCTATATCTAAATGTCATGGGAAATATGATATTATGTAAGAAAAATTCTATTTTATAAAGTAGGCTACAAATTTTTTAACACTTGAAATTTAACACCTTAATGATTTTAGGGTCAATTGGAAAAAGAAAAAAAATAATAAAGCAAAAAAAAGCCCTAAAATATTTTTTTTTTTTCCCTTAAGAATAAAATTGGGATAATTGTTTTCATCCATCATTATATAACAAGAAGTGGAAGCAGAAGTAGAAGAAAAGTAAGTGGATTGTTGAAGAAAGGGGGTCGCTGAAAGCCGCTTGAAAGTCGTCAGAGAAGGAAGTGGTGGAGAGAAAAGATAAAAGAGAAATTTTTTAGAGTTCTAATGAAATAATAACGGAGAAGGAATCTAAAATAGGGTTTGGGGTCTCCCTTATATAGCAAAAGTGAGTGAGAGGAAGGGACAGATGAGACCCTTCCTTTTCTGCCCATTTTCTGTTTTCCGAAGGGCCCATCTGGCAGTCCATTCAGCAACACGTGCTAATGATTGTGGGGCGAGAAGCATGGGCGTGTCCGCAACATTTATTGACTAATGCCTCCATTGTTCATAAATGCCAGTTAATGATTGCTGCGTTTTTCTCGAACGCGATCCCCACGTCAGTTATGATGACCTGGAGATCGTGGGGGCCTATTGTGGGGAGTGGAACAATCACTACTCGGGCCTTAAGCCCAAGAAGTAATTGGGCCATGGGCAAAGAATTAGGTCTGGCCTATGTATTGAAAGGAAGGCTCAATGGGTAATAAACTATGAAAAGAGGAAAGCCGGGTCATCTCAAGTATTAAGGAAAAGATGAGTGACATAGGAAATCAGTTTCCGTGGAAAAGGTAAGGTGCCAACTTATCCAAGGTATGGTGCACGGATGATCCATGTGTGATTTCCAAGAGATTCTTAGAACCACAGGAAACTTCTGAAACATGCGATAAGGTTGAAGATTTTTGTCTTTGCATTAATGATGGAGTTCTTACCTAACCTTTGCCACATTAAATACAAGTAAAACAGTCTAAACAGTACAAACAACCCCCAAAAGTTAGAGTTGCAAGATAAAAGTGGGGAGGAAACTGATAAAGTTAAGAAAAATATCCCTGAGACTTTGGCAAGTAACAAGACAGCTGTAGTGATAAAAGTAAGGATTGAAACTATAAAATGGAGAGGAGAGGCAAAAGACAAAGGGCAAAGGATCCAAAAATGGGGGAAGGGAACATTTAAAAGAAAAATGAGTCAGAAAGAGTAAGGGTAACATCTCGGGAACCTGGGAGTTATCTATTATAATATCTAGGTTGAAATTGTAGTATTTGAGGTAAAAGAAATCAGTTGCTTGAGTCTCCCATTGTGGAGTGTTTATCCATTGTTGTTTACCTATATGTTGTTTGTTTGAATAATTTGAGTGTGAATCTATGAAGAACTCCACGGGGGCCAATTTTTGCAGCCCCACAATTGGCATCATCTGTGGGAAATCACTCTAGTAAGCAGAAGACTCAAGAGTTGGTTTGTTTTAATATGGCAAACCGATCACAGAGTGGTCCCACTCATCTGGAGCGACCTAGCATTTCAGAAGAATTTGTTCATATGGATTGACATGTGAAATCTGAAGTTCACAAGGAGACTCAACAACAACCTAGCCCACCTCTGTAAGGAGAAGGGACTGCTACCAATATAGAAGGTCTATCCTACTATATTAGGGATAAGGAGGTGGAAAGGTTGAAGGAGCAAGTGGCAATGCTATAGAGGAATGCTAAGAAGGATAAAGAGTTACTCTGCTGTAAAGACAAAGAGCTTCATCATCGGAGAGGACCAAGCCCAGCACCCAGTCACTCCTGAGCAGATGAACATATGTTGGACGATAGGAATAAGAAGCGAGATAGGAGATCACCCCCTCCCTAAGGAAAGCGAGAGTAGTCTCCACATAAGGAGAGGACAATCTCTCTAGTTCACCATAAGAATAGAAGGTAAGAGCAAGATAGGGAGAAGCATAAAGGACCAATTCCTCAATGCTCGTCAACCCCTCATTCTCGAGTCCCCATAGTGCCACAGGTTTCCAGTGATGATGCCATGAGTAAGGCTCTGCATCAAATATCTCTGTCCCCCTTTTCAAAAGATATTAAGAAAACTAATTTGCCGCGAAGATTCACAAGGCCAACTTTCACTATTTATGATGGTGAAACGGATCCTACGGAACATGTGTGTCATTATAACCAAAGCATGGCCATATATTCTAAAAACAAGGCTCTGATGTGTAAAATTTTTCCTTCAAGCTTGGAGCCAATAGCTATGAGATGGTTCGATGGGCTACAAAAAGGGGCTATCCGATGATATGATGAGCTAATTAGAACGTTCGGGGCTAGATTTGTGACGTGCAGTTGGACCCCAAAGCCCTTCGCCTCACTCCTCTCATTGGCGATGAAAGAAGGCGAAACCCTCAAAGCATATTCGGATCATTACTGGGAATTATACAACGAGATCGGGGGAGATAATGGGGGAATTGCTACAAATACCTTTAAGGTGGGTCTCCCCATTGATTCCAAGTTTAGGGCTTCTTTGGCTTTAAAGCCAGTCACAGATATGAATAAATTAATGGAGTAGGTGGAGGAGTATGAGAGGTTAAAAGATAATCAGTTGCAAGATAAGGCCAAAGTAAAAGCACCCATCATAAAGAAGAAAGAAGTTAAGGTAAATCAAGTTCCTCGATCTCGAAGGGACTTTTTCTCTCAGGCTCAGAAGATGAGGCCTGAAATGTGAGAAGAATCTGTTCATATGGATTGACATGTGAGATCCGAAGTTCACAAGGAGACTCAACGACAACCTAGCCCACCTCTGTAAGGAGAAGGGACTGGTACCAATACAGAAGGTCTATCCTACTAAATTAAGGATGGGGAGGTGGAAAGGTTGAAGGAGCAAGTGGCGATGCTACAGAGGAATGCTAAGAAGGATAAAGAGTTACTCCGCTGTAAAGACAAAGACCTTCATCATCGGAGAGGACCAAGCCCGGCACCCAGTCACTCCCGAGCAGATGAACATATGTTGGGCGATAGGAATAGGAAGCAAGATAGGAGATCACCCCCTCCCCATGGAAAGCGAGAGTAGTCTCCACACAAGGAGAGGACAGTCTCTCCACTTCACCATAAGAATAGAAGGTAAGAGCAAGATAGGGAGAAGCATAAAAGACCAATTCCTCAGTGCTCATCAGCCCCTCATTCTCGAGTCCCCATAGTGCCACAGGTTTCTAGTGATGATGCCATGGGTAAGGCTCTGCATCAAATATCTCAGTCCCCCTTTTCAAAAGATATTAAGAAAACTAATTTGCGGCGAAGATTCACAAGGCCAACTTTCACTATTTATGATGGCGAAACGGATCCTGTGGAACATATGTGTCATTATAACCAAAGCATGGCCATATATTCTAAAAAAAAGGCTCTGATGTGTAAAATTTTTCCTTCAAGCTTGGGGCCAATAGCTATGAGATGGTTCGATGGGCTACAAAAAGGGGCTATCTGAGGATATGATTAGCTAATCAGAACGTTCGGGGCTAGATTTGTGACGTGCAGTAGGACCCCAAAGCCTTTCGCCTCACTCCTCTCATTGGCGATGAAAGAAGGCGAAACCTTCAGAGCTTATTCAGATCGTTATTGGGAATTATACAATGAGATCGGGGGAGATAATGGGGGAATTGCTGCAAGTACCTTCAAGGTGGGGCTCCCCATTGATTCCAACTTAAGGGCTTCTTTGGCTTTAAAGTCAGTCACGGATATGAATAAATTAATGGAGTGGGTGAAGGAGTATGAGAGGTTAGAAGATAATCAGTTGCAAGATAAGGCCAAAGTAAAAGAACCCATCATAAAGAAGAAAGAAGTTAAGGTAGATCAAGCCTTGATCTTGAAGGGACTTTTTCTCTCAGGCTCAGAAGATAAGGCCTGAAATGTGAGAAGAATCTGTTTATATGGATTGACATGTGAGATCTGAAGTTCACAAGGAAACTCAACGATAACCTAGCCCACCTCTGTAAGGAGAAGGGACTGCTACCAATACAGAAGGTTTATCCTACTATATTAGGGATGGGGAGGTGGAAAGGTTGAAGGAGCAAGTGGCGATGCTACAGAGGAATGCTAAGAAGGATAAAGAGTTACTCCACTGTAAAGACAAAGAGTTTCATCATCGGAGACTACCAAGCCCAGCACCCAATCACTCCTGAGTAGATGAACATATGTTGGACGATAGGAATAGAAAGTGAGAGAGGAGATCACCCCCTCCCCATGGAAATCGAGAGTAGTCTCCACACAAGGAGAGGATAGTCTCTCCACTTCACCATAAGAATAGAAGGTAAAAGTAAGATAGGGAGAAGCATAAAGGACAAATTCCTCAGTGCTCATCAGCCCCTCATTCTTGAGTCCCCATAGTGCCACAGGTTTCTAGTGATGATGCCATGGGTAAGGCTCTGCATCAAATATCTCAGTCCCCCTTTTCAAAAGATATTAAGAAAACTAATTTGCTACGAAGATTCACAAGGCCAACTTTCAATATTTATGATGGCAAAACGGATCCTGCGGAACATGTGTGTCATTATAACCAAAGCATGGCCATATATTCTAAAAACGAGGCTCTGATGTGTAAAATTTTTCCTTCAAGATTGGGGCCAATAGCTATGAGATGGTTCGATGGGCTACAAAAAGGGGCTATCTGAGGATATGATGAGCTAATCAGAATGGTCGAGGCTAGATTTGTGACGTGCAGTAGGACCCCAAAGCCTTTCGCCTCACTCCTTTCATTGGCGATGAAAGAAGGCGAAACCCTCAGAGCTTATTTAGATCGTTACTGGGAATTATACAACGAGATCGGGGGAGATAATGGGGGAATTGTTGCAAGTACCTTCAAGGTGGGGCTCCCCATTGATTCCAACTTGAGGGCTTCTTTGGCTTTAAAGCCAGTCACGGATATGAATAAATTAATGGAGTGGGTGGAGGAGTATGAGAGGTTAGAAGATAATCAGTTGCAAGATAAGGCTAAAGCAAAAGCACCCATCATAAAAAAGAAAGAAGTTAAGGTAGATCAAGTTCCTCGATCTCGAAGGGACCTTTTCTCTCAGGCTCAAAAGATGAGGCTTAAAATGGTTAGTTCGTTGTACAAAAAGCCTGTATACCGAATTGTGAAAAAAATAAATAATGAGTCATACTTCCACTGGCCAAACAAGATGAGTGGGGATGTTACAAGAAGAAACTAATGCCTTTATTGTTCATATCATTGGGACCGGGGACATACAACTGAGGATTGTCGAACCCTAAAGGACTACTTGCACTAGCTTGAAAAGGCAAGTTATTTGGGAGAATTCTTAGTACAGGAAGATTCTTGTCCGCAAGACCTAAAAGGGGCAACCATTTCAAGAACTTCTACATTAGCTCAGGGGCCCATAAGGGTAATACATGCGGTTAGGAAACAAGTGGAGACTATGAAAACTCCACTGAGAATATTAACCGTGAACTCAACTTCTAACTCAGAATTGGAAGGCCCCACACATAAAAAGAGATGTTGGGAAGACGAATGCATTGGCTTTATGGGAAAAGACCTTATGGATACTGTTCAACCCTATGAAGATGCACTGGTAGTTACATTGCGGATTGGGGGCTTTGATGTAAAAAGAGTTATGATAGATCAAGGAAGTGGGGTAGAGATAATGTACTATGACCTATATGAAGGGTTAGAACTTACCCTTGAGGATTTGACAAAGTATAATAGCCCCTTGGTGGCCTTTAACGGAAGTATCGTTTTGCCAGCTGGACAGGTGACTCTTCCCGTGGGGGTAGAAGGAAGAAAGGAAATGGTCCACTTTATAGTAGTACACTCCTACTCTCCTTATACAGCAATCATTGGACGTCATTGGATCCACTCTATGGGTGTAGTTCCTTCTTCTTTGTATCAGAAGGTAAAATTCCCAACCAAGCAAAGCATTGTAGAAATACGCGAAAACCAGAGTGTGGCATGAAGATGCTAGATAGCTGTCGTAGGGCACATGAATGAGGGAAAGCCTAAACTAAAAAATCCCTTATAGTAGCTACAGTCTTCGCCCAAGGACACATGTGAGCGATTAGAGAAAATACACATTGAGCTCAGGGATAAGTACTTCCAGGTAGGAGCTAACCTTCCTTTCTTGGAAAAAGTAGAGCTAATTTTGTTTTTAGTAAGCAATCTAGATGTATTTGCGTGGAGTCCGTATGAAGCCCTCGGAGTAGATCCTGAGTTTTTTTGTCATTGGCTTAACATAGACCCTCTATGCTCGCTAAAGAAACAAAAGTCTCATAGGTCCTTGAATATACACACCAAGGTGGTGAAGGAAGAGGTGGAAAAGCTCAAAGAAGCTAAGGCCATCAAGGAGGTTTATTATCCCGAGTGGTTAGTTAATACGGTTGTGGTAAAAAAGAAGAGTGATAAATAAAGAGTATGTGTAGACTTTACGAATCTAAACAAGGCATGTCCAAAGGATCCCTTTCTAGTGCCTAAGATAGACCAACTTGTTGATGCAACCTATAGGTACCCTAGGATGAGTTTTCTTGATACTTTCCAAGGATACCATCATATAGCTTTGGCCCGTGAGGACCAAGAGAAAAATTCTTTCATTACACCTACAGGTAATTTTATTACAAAGTCATGCCATTTGGGCTGAAGAATGCAGGATCCACCTATCAAATAATGGTTACCAAGATATTCAAAAAGCTGTAGGGCAGAAACATAGAGGCATACATTGATGACATGGTAGTGAAGAGTAAGGCCACGGAGGATCACCTCATTTATCTCGTAGAGACCTTTGAAACATTACGGAAGCACCATTTGAAGTTGAATGCCTTAAAGTGTGCCTTTAGGGTTAACTCGGGGAAGTTTCTAGGCTATCTGGTGACTCACCAAGGTATAGAAGTTAATCCAGATCAAATTTTAGCTTTGCAGAGTTTGAAGTCTCCTAGGAACCCTAAAAAGGTCCAGTGACTTACTAGGATGGCTACAAGTCTAAATCAATTCATTTTGCAATCTACAAATAGGTGTCGACTTTTCTTCCAATTGTTGAAGAAGTGGAAAGGCTTTCAATGGACGGATGAGTGCCAGCAAGCATTCGATGAGTTGAAGTTGTATTTATCTCGAGCTCTCGTCTTGTTAAGGCCGATACCTAGAGAAACGTTGTATATGTATTTAGCTATGATTGATCATGCGATGAGTGCTGTCTTGTTAAAGTTGGATCAAGGAGTTCGAAAACCAATCTTTTATGTCAGCAAGACTCTTGTAGAAACCGAAACACATTATCTCCCTTTGGAAAAAGCTGTGCTTGCAATAATTCATGTCATATGGAGATTGCCTCACCATTTTTAAGCCCATACAGTAGTTGTGCTAACTGAGCACCCCTTGCAAGCATTGCTCAGGAAGTCAGATTTTACATGAATAATAGCTAAGTGGAAGCCTTTTTGGGAGCTTTTGATATTCAGTATAGGCCCTAGACTTCCATTAAAGGGCAGGTTTTAGTAGATTTTGTTGCCGAATTCACTCCTGAGCAAGCTAAAGTTTTGCAAATAGAGGGAAACAGGACAATGGAACCTTAGGAACAAATACAGCAGGTGTATATGGATGGAGTGTCAAACTGCCAAGGGCAGGGGTTGGAATTATACTCATCTCTCTAGAAGGAGTTAGAGTGGAAAAATCATTCAAACTGGGTTTTCCTGCATCAAATAATGAAGCAGAGTATGAAGCTCTCCTTGTGGGGCTTAGAATGTCAAGACAAGTAGGGGCGGACAAAGTACAATTGCACTGTGATTCACGACTTGTCATTAGTTAGATTACAGGAAAGTTCGAAGGTAAGGACTAGAGAATGATAAGCTACTTAAAGGAGGTCAGGATACTAAAGTATCAATTCAAAAAGGTCGAGATATCACATATCTCTAGAGGTAGTAACAGTCATGCTGACTCTCTAACTACTCTAGCTTCTTCAGTGGAAAATCCCATTTTAAGGATTGTGTCAATTGAACTTTTACCTTTTTCCAGCCTAACTCTTTTCAACAAAGGCTTAGTCTTGAGCATACATCCATCCGTAAGCTGGATGGATCCTATTGTAGCTTATCTCCGAAATGGGATTTTGCTCGAGGATAAGAAAGAGTATAAGCTAATCAAATGTAGGTCTCCATGGTACTAGGTCTCCGAATAAGGGAAATTATATAAGAGATCATATTCAGGGCCCTATCTGTTGTGCGTACATCCCGAGGTAGTTGAAACACTTCTGGAAAAGATGCACGAAGGGATATGTGGAAGTCATACGAGAGGCAGGTCGTTGGAACACCAAGCCCTTACTCAAGGGTATTGGTGGTCGAACATGCAAAAACAAGCATTGAAGTACTCTAGAAAATGTGATTAATGCCAAAGGTTTACTCTAAGCATTCATCAACCCAGGGGTCCTCTCAACCCTATATCCAGTCTGTTGCCCTTTGCCCAGTAGGGGCTAGACATAATGGGACCTTTCTCGAAGGCCACGGCAAGTAAAAGATGGCTCCTAGTAGGGACAGATTATTTCACCAAAAGGGTGGAAGTCGAGCCCCTCACTAATATCCAGGATACAGATGTCAAGAGATTTGTATGGAAAAATATCGTGACTCAATTTGGTGAGCCAAAAATTCTAATATCAGATAATGGGTTGCAATTTGATAGTAAGGCTTTTCGGCAATATTGCTCAGAATTGGGAATTGTCAACAGGTATTCTACTCCCTCTTATCCACAGAGCAATAGTCAGGCAAAGGCAACCAACAAGTCCATTATAAATGGCCTGAAAAAGAGGCTAGATGATTCAAAGGGTCAATGGGCAGAAGAGCTTCTGAGTGTGCTATGGGCATACATGACCACTCCACGAGAGAGGCTCCTTTCTTGATGACATATAGTGCAAAAGCGGTAATACCCGTGGAAACTAGGCTCTCTACTTTTCTGACTAACATGTTTGAAGTGGGAGAAAATGATTAATTACTTTGCAAGCATCTGGATCTGAAAGAAGAAGGTCATGATGTGACTTCGATAAGGTTGGCTAACTATCAGCAGAAGATCTATCGAGGATACAACAAGGGAATCACAAATAGGGAGTTCATTCCAAGAGATTTGATGCTGAGGAAAGTTTTGGAAAATACTCGAGACCCAACAATGGGAAAGCTAGGCTCGACTTGGGAGGGGCCTTATAGGGTCATGTCCATTGCTAGGGTTGGAGCTTATCGACTAGAAGACTTGGATGAAAGACTTGTAGCTAGGCCATGGAATGTATTTAATTTAAAGTATTACTTTTGATTGTCATATAGAAAATATGCACTACTTACACTTCTGTTTTATCTCAATTCAGTAAACAATAATAAATCCTATGAAGGCCTAATCCAAGACGCCGAAATAGCAGGGGGAAATAAATCCCAAGGTACTAGACTCTGTCTTTGCCTTGGGTAAGTTTTAAGCTGAGTTTTCTGCCTTAGTCTGACTTCAGAGTCACTAACAGGAAATAAAATTGAAACTTCACAAAAATAAACCCCGAGGTACTAGACCCTGTCTTTGCCTTAGGTAAGTTTTAGGCTGAGTATTTTGCCTTAACCTAACTTCAGGGTCACTAGCAGAAAACGAAATTAAAACTTTATTGAAAGTAAACCCCGTGGCATTAGACCCTGTCTTTACCTCAAGTGGGTTTTAAGCTGAGTTCTATGCCTTAGCCTAACTTCGGGTCACTAACAGAAAATGAAATTAAAACTTTATTAAAAGTAAACCCCGTGGTACTAGACCCTGTCTTTGCCTCAGGTGGGTTTTAAGCTGATTTCTTCACCTTAGCCTGACTTCAGGGTCACTAACAGAAAATGAAATTAAAACTTTATTGAAAGTAAACCCCAAGGTACTAGACCTTGTCTTTGCCTTAGGTAAGTTGTGAATTGAGTTTTCCACCTTAGTATGATTCCATAGTCATTAATAGGAAGCTAGGTAAAGACCTTATATAAGAAAAAAAACAAGGTCCATGGTAATGAACTTCATCTTTGCAACGAATGGGATTCAAACTATTACTTTATTTAGTTTGTACATATGGACACTAGTGAAAGGCATGGATGAGACTTGATAGTGCGTAAGGTATGAGTTCCACAGAGCAAGTATCCCGGGTAAGTGATTAGCTAAGATTGTTGCTTTAAGTCTGATCTAATAGTCAATTATCAGATATTACTAAAACTTAGCAAATTATTAATATAACTAAAAGCTAATGGCATTTCTGCCGTGAGAAAAACCATGAAAAATAATCACCATGTGTCTAAGTAACTTTGGAGATAGAAGTATTAAGCATAATTAGATGCAAAAACATAGAAATACTTTCATAGATAAAAGTTTCAAACATTAAAAAAAAAAAATTAAAAAAAAAAAAAAAAAATCATAAGAAGTAATTAAGTACAAAATAAGAGCCCCTAAACTGGGCAAACTACAAAGTTGTATCTAAAGCAACATAAGTTAGAAGGAAATTAAACTTGTGGTGGCTCATTAGTGGTGGACACTGCTGTGGAGCTAGTTCAATGGCGACGCCACATTGATGGCAGGGTGTTAAAATATATATATATATATAATAGTTTAAATTTTTTTATTTGTTTACCTTTAAAAAAAAATAGGAACACCCTCAAGAAAAATCAGGAACACCTTTTAAATTTTTATGCTGAACAAATTTTGAACTAAAATAAAAAATGTAAGAGAGAGAGAGAGAGAGAGAGTGAGAGAGTGAGACGGGTAAAAAACTGAAGGTGACCTTTGATAATTCTTTGAGTTTAAGGTGGATTACTTATGAAACTTCGACCTTCACAATGTTCACATATTTGCAGCATAAAGAGAATGGGTGGCAGAGAGAGTGTGGTGCCTTGTAAGATAGAAGTATAAAACACAGAGATAGAGAATTTGAAAACTAGGAGCTCTATTCTGGTAAAAATGGTGGGATTATGTGGGGCTAGGTGAAATATTAAATGGACACCCAAGCAAATATTGACACGTTTTTTCTTTTCTGGCAAATGGTGTCCTTTAGGCAAAAATCTAACATCAGCTAACAGTTAAAAATAAGAGTACCACTTGTTTTTTTTTTTTTTTTTTTTTTTTTAACTGTTAAAAAAGACACCCAATTAATGGTATATAAACCACACTGTTCATTTTTTCTTTTTCTTTTTTCCTTTTGAGATTTTTTGGTGTACAAAATGTAAATTTGTTTTGGTTTTAAGAACTTTTTTTTTTTTAAAAGCACAAACTTCATGCCGGTCAAATCTTGAATTTTAGCCAGTATTTACCAAAATGTCTCGAAATAAACTAAGATGACTCGAAATTTTTTCAAAGTGAAATAGGAACACCCTGGACAAAATTTCTGGAGTTGCCACTGAGCTAGTTATATCTCCTCCCAAGGTTGCAATAGGGCCAATTCTTTCAACCTCACGGACGGGGAATTCGTCATTGATGATGGCCTGAATCTCAAGGTTGGGGATAATGACTAGCTTTCCAGGGATAGGAACGTTGTGCTCTAGCCTTAAGGGAGATGCAGCCTCCACTTCTAGCTTGTCCAAAGCTGTCGTGCACCCTTTGGTAAAGTAGACTTGAAGGTTTTGCTGCACCTCGAGCTTTACAGTGGCGATGTAGTCATATTGGCCTTAGTAGTAGGCCTCTTAAATTTTGGCATCATCAGCTGCCACATAGCTTTTCAGCTCAGCATCTTTCCTCGTGAAAGCAATCTTGGCCTCCTACAACTCTTTCTCCAAAGCCTCAGCCCTCTCAATAATGGCTGTAGTGTTCTCCTCGACTTCAAACCACAGCCTTTTAGACTCGGAAACTTTGTTCATGACATCCGAGATCTTCTTTAGAAGATCCTCGTTGTCATTACTTAGTTCCTCAACTCTAGCCTTGGCAGCTTGGTACCTCTCTTCGATCACCATGGAACATTGATATCCCTGCCATATAACGAAGGTAATGTTTTAAAAATAAAAAATAAAATGAATGAAATAATAAAAAAGAAGTGAAAATAGCAATAAGGAGGCAAGGAAAAGTTTGTTACCATAATGGTTTCCCTCTTCATGTTGAGCAAGATGGATTCATCATCCCACTTGGCCCAATGGTTCATGTCTGCTGGAAGCAAAAGAGCTTCACCAACACTCTCAGCCATTTTGCCCCCGCAGCCTTCTCTCCAAGGCCTAACCCTATCCATTGCAGGGAGGGGAACCCAGTCCACCATGAAAGTGTGGACATAAGAAGGAACCCCTATGGCATCAACCTGAGAGTCCCCTAGGTCAAGGGGGGAGTTTTTAGAATTAAAAGCTGCAGAGGATTGGCTTGCTCCCCTAGGACACTTCTGACTAGCCCTAGTCTCCCAAGTAAGAGTTGCAGCTGCCGTAGTGACGGGAGCAATTTGAATGGCCAAGGGAGCATTGGCAACTAGAACATGAGGAGTTTGAGTTTTGGGCACAATTGGAGTGGCCAAAAGTTATGCAAGAGTAACCCCACTTTGTTGGAACGTCATCTCGGTTTGGGAGTCTTATAGAGGAATAGCAGCATAAATATCAAGTTCTTCTCGGGGTGGTGAAGGGGTACGGGTAGGAGTGTGGCCTGTTTTCTTCTTCCTTTAGCGTCGCAGGCAGTCAACTGGAGTTGGCTCTACAATAGTGACCCCAAGGTCCACGGGAGTGAAAGAAGGAGGAGAGTTGCTCCAATATCTTCCCTTTTCTCAGTGAGCACATTTTGAAAGAGATAGAATATATCCCTTGCAGTGGACATCAATATAAGGGAGCAAATGATAGTGATAGCCTTTCCCGAAGCTTGAAAGCTTCAATACACAAGAGAATATCCGAGAATGAGATAAGCTGCATGGAGCTGACCGTTAGGATGAGGATAGATTGGAGATCTCAGCAATCTGTTCAAGTCCGTGGAGTTGATCAATTGCCTCTTCTTCTTGAAAGTGTGATGCTCTGAAAAAGAAATAAGCAAAGGTTCATCACATAGAATGTCTAAAAGAGCTTGAAAATAAGACAAATTAGAAATAATAAGTTGGTATAAAGAAAAAATCCTATAAGAATTGCCCACTTGCTTTACTCGCACTTGTGGGGCAGTGGATTCCGCCGGGGTACCAATTCCATGGGACGATCAAATAGTCTCCTTCTATCTCCTTGTCAGAATCGAAAAGGCCAAAAATGAGCCTCACCTCCCTGTGCTGAATCTTAAAGTAAAACCTAAAGGTTTTACTATCTTGAAAACTATAGATGAAGTTGATGTCGTGCTTGGTAAACTTCAGTCCAAGCCTCTTATTAAGGGTGTCTACACTACTAACGATCCTAAATACGTTAGGAGTACATTGGTCGGCACAAACCTTAAAGTGGCGTAGGAAGTTAGTAATGAGGTCATTCATGGGGATCCTCACTCCTCCCTCTACAATGGCAACGAGTGGGATTACCACTCTGTCTTCCCCTCTTTGAAAGTATTGCCTCAGATTCCAGGCAATAACTCACTTCTACGTCATCAGGAAAGTTATATTTCGTCCTAAACTTAGCTAATCTCTCAGGGGTGTCAACCATAGATTTAAATTTCCCCATTATAAACAAAAAAATAAACTAAGAAAAATACTAAGATAAAACTAAGCTAAAGGAAGAAAAGTAAACAAACTTACAACAGGAAGGAGAAGCAAAAGAAAGGGGGTCATTGAAGGCCGCCTGAAGGTCGTCGGAGAAGGAAATGGTAGAGTGAAAAGAGAAAAGAGAAGTTTTTTAGAGTTCTAACGAAATAATAACAAAGAAGAAGCCTAAAATAGGGTCTGAGGTCTCCCTTATATTTCCTTTCTCGCCTGTTTTTCGTTTTCCAAAGGGCCCATCTGGCCGTCTATTTAGCAACATATGCTGATGATCGTGGGGTGAGAAGCATGAGCGTGTCCGTGGCATTTATTGCCTTGATACTGCCACTGTTCATAAATGACAATTAATGTTTGCTGCGTTTTTCTCGAACCATGATTCCCACATTAGTTATGATGACCTGGAGATTGTGGGGGACTATTGTGGGGAGTGGAATAGTCACTACTCAGGCCTTAAGCCCAAGAAGTAATTGGGCCACGGGGGGAGAATTGGGTCTGGCCTGCGTATTGAAAGGAAGGCTCAATGGGTAATAAACCATGAAAGAAGGAAAGTCGAGTCATCTCAAGTATTAAGAAAAAGATGAGTGACACAGGAAATCAGTTCCCATGGAAAAGGTAAGGTGCCAACTTACCCAAGGTATGGCGCACGTATGATCTACATGTGATTTCTAGGAGATTCCTAGAACCACGGGAAACTTCTGAAACATGCAAGAAGGTTGAAGATCTTTGTCTCCGCATTAATGATGGGGTTCTTACCTAACCTCTTCCACATTAAATAAATGTAAGAAAGCCTAAACATTACAAACAACCCCCTAAAAGTCAGAGTTCCAGGATAAAGGTGGGAAGGAAACTGATAAAGTTAAGAAAAATATCCTTGAAACTCTGGTAGGCAACAAGACAATTGTAGTGATAAGAGTAAGGATTGAAGCAATAAAAGGGAGAGGAGAGGCAAAAGGCAAAGGATCCAAAAATGGGGGAAGGGAACATTTAGAAAAAAAATGAGTCACAGAGAGAGAGAGAGAGAGAGTAAGGGTAACACCTCAGGAACTTAGAAGTTATCTATTGTAATATCTAGGTTGAAATTTTAGTATTTGAGGTAAAAGAAATCAATTGCTTGAGTCTCCCATTGAGAGTTTATCCCTTGTTGTTTACTTATATGTTGTTTGTTTGAATAATTTAAGTGTGAATCTGTGAAGAACTCCACAGGGGCCAATTTTTGCGGCCCCACACTTATCATCATCTTTCTATGTAATTGGAATAAGATTCTTTGGTATCTATTTTTTGCTATATTTCAACAAGTATTCTTAATTTTTAGTTCAAATTGTTTTTCTTGAAAAATGGTTAAAATAAAATTTGAAATAAATAAAAGATATTAAAGGTTAAGTGGTCAAATTGGGAAAAAAAATCTCTTAAATATATCTAACTCCATATCTCATGTTTTTATGGATATTAATAACTATCTAAAAATTCAAAACCTTTTTACATTCATACATTTGTTTATTTTGAACAAAAAGAATATCACACAATGGATTTTTTTTATTAAAAAACAATCTTTGATCATGCACATAAAGTATGCATGAGGCTAATTATTTTTATTATACCTGTCTTTTTTTTAAGGGTTTATTATACCTATATTTGATAATTAAAATAATATAATTTTATCAATGAATATTACTATGATAACTCAAAACAGAAATATAATAGAATTTCACAATCAATAGCATTCACTTCATGATAATTATTCTTTATCATCAAAATAAGATAACAAGCGATTTTTGGTGTAAGTGTAGTTCAAACCCTAAATTTCTTATTTAATAAATAATAAAAAAAGTAAGTTGTTTAATTATACTCAATTATATCAATTTTGACTAAAATTAGCTACAAAATGTTTAATATTTATAAAATAAAATCATTAAAATAGTACTACGGATTGATAAAATAAGAAAATACAAGCCAATTTAAACCTCTATATTTTTTATAAAAAAAATTCTTAAATTATTAGAAATTATTGATTAATATATTTGGGAACGAATATTAAAATGGGTTTTCTTTGGTTTTTATTTTTATTTTTTATTTTTAAAGTAATATTTAATACCACCGACCTTCCACTTCCACCGACCTCAAACAAAATAAAAGGATTCCCACTACCCAACCGACTTCTCACTTTCACTTTCCAGTTTTCAGTTTTCAAATTTCTCTCTCTGCGTGAAAAAGAAGCAATCTTTCATCCTGAGTCTGTATCTGAATCGAAGAAGAAGAAAGATTTCTCTCTCTCTCTCTCTCTCTCTGCGCGTGAAAAAACAGCAATCTTTGAATCCAAGAAGAAGAAGAAGAAAGAAAGATTTCTCTCTCTGTCTCTGCGTGAAAGAGCAACAATCGGCTTTGGGCTCCTCGGCTCGCTCCAACTCAATCAAAAACGGAAACCCACTTTTAGGGTTTCATTCTACTGCTATATCTCTTTGTAATTTTTTTCTCTTTATTTGCCAAATTTTATGTATCTGGGTTTTTAATTTTGTTTGTAATTTCTGAATTTTTGCTTAAATAGAATTGTATTACATTGCCTTTTTGCATGAATTTAGTGAATATTGAATAAATTTTTCTGCCCATTGTTGATTTTTTTTCAATCTTCCGTAATAATTTTTGTTCTTATTTTCTTGTTTGGGTAAATTTTAGTTACTACAATATTATATTGATAATGGCTATGCCCAAATCGAATCAAATGTGGGAACCGATTTCGACTGCTCAGCCTTCTGAATTAGATGTTAGTAGGACCCGGGAATTACAGAAGTTAATGGAGAATGCAGGGTTGTATGAGAGTCGTGAGGAAGCTCTGAAAAGGCAGGAGGTGCTGGGGAGGTTGGACCAAATTGTGAAATCATGGGTCAAAAAGGTTACTGAGGCTAAGGGGTATAATGAGGAGATGGTGGAAGAAGTAAATGCTGTTATCATTACATTTGGGTCTTATCGGTTGGGTGTAAATGGCCCCGGTGCTGATACTGACACGCTGTGTGTTGGGCCGAGGCACGTTACACGGGAGGAAGATTTCTTTGGTGAACTTCATAGGATGCTGTCTGAGTTGCCTGAAGTGCAAGAGTTGCATCCTGTCCCTGATGCTAATGTTCCTGTCATGAAATTTAAGTTCAATGGGGTTTCCATTGATCTTCTTTATGCAAATTTGGGGTTGTGGGTTATTCCGGATGATTTGGATCTTTCTGTACCATGTTTTCTGCAGGATTTGGATGAGAAGAGTGTGCTTAGTCTTAATGGATCTAGAGTTACTGATAAGATCTTGCGTATGGTTCCTAATGTCCAGAGTTTTCAGACGACGCTAAGATGCATAAGATATTGGGCTAAACAGCGTGGCATTTATTCGAATGTTGCAGGGTTTCTGGGTGGTATAAATTGGGCTATTCTGGTTGCTCGGATATGCCAGTTATACCCAACTGCATTGCCTAGTTTGTTGGTTTCTCGGTTTTTCAAGGTGTATAGCCAATGGCGGTGGCCTAATCCTGTTTTGCTATGTCCCATTGAAGGAGGATCTTTGGTGCTTCAGTCTTGGGATCCTAGAAGAAATTTCAGAGACAGGAGCGATTTAATGCCCATAATCACACCGGCATATCCTTGCATCAACTCCAGTTACAATGTCTCTTCAAGTACACTCTGTATTATGCAGCAAGAATTTCAGAGGGGAAACAATATTTGTGAGGCAATGGATGCAAGTGTGACTGGCTGGAATTCTCTTTTTGAGAATTTTCTTTTCTTTGAAGCATATAAGAACTA
Source organism: Quercus parvula (assembly GCA_030820535.1). Lineage (NCBI taxonomy): Eukaryota > Viridiplantae > Streptophyta > Magnoliopsida > Fagales > Fagaceae > Quercus > Quercus parvula. The sequence goes on along the minus strand of JAUAME010000006.1, from coordinate 31,397,277 downwards.
TCTACAGATAGATATAACTGCTCGGAAGGAAATTGATTTAATGAATTGGCAAGGATGGGTTGAATCTCGGCTTCGTCTGCTGACTTCGAAGATCGAGAGAGATACAAGAGGAATGCTACAGTGCCATCCACATCCTGGTGAATGTTTGGACAAATCCAAAAAATTCCACCGTTGTTATTTTATGGGCTTGCAGCGGAAACCAGGTGTTTGTGCTCAGGAAGGTGAACCGTTTGATATAAGCTTTACTGTTGAGGAATTTAAGAACACAGTGGGGATGTACACCTGTAAAAAGCCTGGGATGTGGATTGGTGTATGTCACTTAAAACGAAATAATATTCCGCTCTTTGTCTTTCCTGGTGGAGTTAGGCCTGCCCGTCCCAAGAGAGTAGCCAGGGAAAATGGTGCTGCTGCTGAAGCTGATGAAGCCGGTAATGGAAAGAAGAGAAAAATAGATGAATCTATCACAGGCCATAAATTGAGAAAATATGATTCTATGGCAGGGACTAGGAATTCACCTTTGGCAGTGGAAGCTAAATTAGAGGATTGTTCAATCACTGCAAGATGTCCTATTGTGGATTGTTCACAAAGTTGTCTAGGAGTTGAAGGGCCTTTCAGATTTAGCCCACCAGTGGGAGCTTCATCTTCTGTTGGATGTTCATCAAGCTCTACCACAGTTGAGATCCTTGTTTCTGATTTAGTTCCTGCTCCATCTGTGTGCCAGCAAGGTTCTTCCAAAGAACATGACAGATTTCAAGATGATGCGCAATCAACGGGTGAAGTCCAACAAAATTTTGGTGAAGGAACAAGGGTAGAGAATGACAGGGTACAGCAAGGAGTGGCTACAGGGAAAGATTGCTCTAATAACTTCAGGAATGATGGAGGGGTAGAGGAACTTGAACCTACTGCACCATCCTCTAATGCAGTATCTGCTGCATACCTTGCCCCAAAGCCGCTTATCAAGTTTAATTTTACCTCTTTGGTTAGAGCAAACTGCTAGATCAATACACAAAAATTCACTTGTCTTAAAGTATTTTTCAAGGAACGGATTCTGTATAGTGTGTCAGACCAATATTTTTTTTTTTCCTTTTTTTTTTCTCCATTGATGACATCTGCAAAGATGGACTTTTTTTTTTTGGAGATGGCCTGGTTGCTATAGAGAAGTGTGTAGTTTACAACACAGGCTTCTTCCCTTTACTTACCGCTTGTATTAAAATTAATTTTCAATGAATGAATTCAGTTTTTGAGATTCTCTCTCTCTCTCTCTCTCTCTCTCTCTCTCTCTCTCTCTGTGCATGCGTGTGTGCAAGTGTGTGCTTAGATGATATAACTTATAAAGGCCTTGTCTTTCATTTCATAATGGAATCCTTTCTTTTTGTTTAATTATTATTTCATGTCTTATTTTATCTCACTCTTTCAGAATTATTGCCTTTTAATTTATGATTATGAGGAAATTGATTCTAAGCTTTTCTCTGTTTTATGTCATGCATTTATCCTTTCTTCTTTTCCTGCAATGTACTTGCAGGCCTCTCTTCTCATTGGGGTCTCCTCTGTCTCTGTCTCTGTCTCTCTCTCTCTCTCTTAACATGTACTGTTTCCCTCCTTTCGTTATATACATCTGTTGAGGTGGAAGTTGTTGGTGATAATAATGGTGATCGTGTTTTGTAATAGATCCGCTTCAATTTGGCTATTGAGAGTATTAGTAAATTGAATTTGGACACTTGAAAGTTGGTTACTTATTGAATTCTCAATTCTTTGATTTCATGCTTGAGAAATGTATTCATGAAGCTTCTTGAATGTAATTCGTAATGTACACAGAATCAAATTGGTAAGCATGGCAATTTGGTGATCTGTGTACATTTAGAAAAATATACTCATGCATTTTTTGCCCAGTTGTCTTAACTTGGATTACTTAAGAGATTTCCCCAATCTGCTTTGCTTTTCAATCCTCGAAATGTTCTGAATGGTATGGAAAATTGAAAATTGAATATTAGTAAAGCATACTGTTTGTTCTGGATTTTCATAATCAATGGGAAGTGACAACTACTTTCAGAATCTTGTTAATTTGGTCCTTTATAGTTTCCATTATGCGGCTGTAGATTATCTTCTCTTTTCCTCCAATTTCTGGCAAATGGGGTAAAACTATAGTGTTAGTCTTGTTTTTGGTCTCTTTTATCAAGAATTGGAGAATCATGTTACATAATTGATAATTTTATCGTGCTTTTTCATCCAGAGCTAGTTGATTAACTTATCTCTTATATTATTTACTTGTTTTTATTCATTCATTTATTTATTTATTTTGTGTGTCCATATCAGTCTACCATATTTTGACCAAATTTCTAGCTATGGAGATTTCAATTTTTAGTATGTGGGGATTTAGCTTCAATTATTTTCTGTATATAAAATAGTAGGTTTACCTTTATCAAGGACAAGGGTCTTAATTCTAAGGAGTGGACGAATCAATTTGTACGTAACAAAAAAAGGTAATTTGATGATTAGGGTGTCATTTTTTTTTTTCAAATATAGGTCAATTTTGATTTTCATGTTACGGGAATGCATTTTATCAGTTTTTTTTTAGAAGGGACATAAATATGATTTTACCAATTTGATATTTAAATTTTGACAAGTTAATTGATTGCTCATTGGAGACTTCCGTGTCAATATTGTCGTCAGCTTCACCAGAGGCTGCTTCCTTGGAAAAAGCACCTTCTCCCACAAAAAACAGTACTGAAAGGAAATCAAGCGAATCAATTGGGAAAAGAGTAAAATAATTAAAAAGGATGGTCCCCTAGTATCCAAGAGGTGCCTTCAGTTTTCAATCTGCCCAACTAGTTTCAGTTTAAGTATTACAGAAGAGGAAGCCCATACGGCTGCAAAAATGGACATTGTTTTTTTCTTATTTTCGTGGGGGTGGCCTGGTTGCTACAGGGACTGAGGGAAGTGTGCAATTTACACAGAAGCTTCTTTGCATTACAGACCTCTTGTATTGAAATTATTTTCCTGAATTCAATCATAGAGACTCTTTCTCCCTCTTGGCTAAAGCAGAGGATGTCTTGATTGAACTTAAAGATAGTCCACTAAAATACAACATAAACCAGAAATTATTGCACTCAAATTATAGGCAGCAAATGGAATGGGACACTCCGGTCATGTAGGTAATCAATTATGCAAAGGGTCTTAAGAAAACTTTCAAAAACCACCACTTAGAGTTGTAGTTGCATCGATAATTTTCAAGTTCCAAGAACTTGAAGTCGTACATGTCAAATTTATCTTGTCGCTTGGCAACGAAAATATGAGATAACTAGCAATTAAGAACAAATCCTAATATTAGCCAATGTGGTTTCTTAATAAAAAAAAGAAGAAAAAAATTCAATTTGGTTTGGCTTGTTATTTCTGTCAAGTTTGCTAATCAAGCATGATGGTTAAAATTTGCGTTTGATTTTTATTGCCTTGTCAATAGACCTTAAATTGTCAAAAATGTATTATTATTCAGACAAGTGATTAACTTCACAAATTTTAACGTCAATAAACAACCATGGTCTCCCTTGAAAAAGTTTTCCGATTTCACCGCTGAGCACAAGCATAGAAGCAAGATCACCTTGTTATTAATTTATTGGAGAGTTTACAATAAGTTCTGGAAAAGAAACTATTAACATAAATTATTACACTTTAGAAGTTGGCATTGCCAGATTAGCTCCAGTGCCGCTTGGCAAATCCTTCCATTGCTGAGTGACTGTTTTGATTTGGGTGAAAAAATTAACTCCAGCCTTGCCTGAAAATTAAATAATAAAAAAATCAATTAAATACAAGTAACCACTACAGTGAAAGAAAAAAAAATGTAGTTACAGATCAAAGGAAGGAAGATATTTTACCGTAGAAATTGAGATCGCCTGCAAAAGATGCCTTAGAGCCAGTAAATGAGAAGAACGGCAAAGGAACTGGGATAGGAACATTGATGCCAACCTGAGTCAAAACAGAAAAAGTTGAGAATTAGTATTCCACTTAAAGCACTGGCATCAGCAAAACTATAGTTTAAGAAACCAATACAGCTCAGTAATTTTATCAAATCATGCAAAGTTCTAAATTTTTCCATCATATATAATGACACAAATGTGGTGAAAAGGGTGTCAGAAAAAGTGGTTCATAGAGTTGATGAAGTCACTCTTTACCTGGCCAGCTTCAATTTCAGTTTGAAATTTCCTTGCAGCTACACCAGATGTAGTAAATATAGAAGCCCCATTGCCATACCTGTTCCAGAAGTATAAGTCACATACAAATCACATGTAATACTTCTTTAAGAGAATTAGAAAAAATATGGTAATATATACAACAAGAGAAGAAAATTTAAGGAAGTACTTGTTTTTGTTAACAATATTTATGGCCTCTTCGAAACTGTCAGCCTGATGTTGAGAGGGACAGAAAAATTGTATGTTAATATCTCCATACTAGGCAATCAAAAACCTGATTGATAAAAACAATGGAGTAATGAACACACCTCCATGCAAATAAGAACTGGGCCAAAAATTTCCTCCTGCAAATGTGGAGGTAGAAAAACGTCAGCATTGTTCTGAAGTCAGAGTTCTACTCTTTTTATCCAATGGGAATAACATGGTTCTTTTGACAACATATGGGAAGAAAAGGATTAAATGAAAGGGGATACCTTGTAGCACTCCATGTTGGCTGTGACATCTGATAAAATGGTGGGGCCAATAAAATTCCCATGCTCATATCCGGGGACCTATTTGTCAATCATGAATAAATTGATTAGTAGACCAGTTTCTGAAATGCTGAAATTAAACAAATGGGGAACCACCACCTTGTCAAGCACCAATTATCACTCTTGAGAAAGAAATGCATATACCAGGGGATTTTTTAGGTTTCACATGACTAAAACAGTCGCAATTTTTATGTTTATAGAAATTAATTTAAGAGAGTGAAAGATGTAATAAATTACCCACACAAATCTAATACTTAAACTTACTCAGATAGATATGCAATGAAATTGCCCAAGTTCATAGAGGCCCATAAACTTACATTCATGTCTAACTGAGTGCTTAATTGTCAGAGGCAATTCAAATTGATATTAAGCTAAACAAGTCTGAATTGTAGAGGGGCTTCCTCAAAGTCATATTTAAGTTGTTAAGCTTGTATAGATACCAACTTTTTTTTTTTTTTTTTTGAAAAGTAATAAAATTTTTATTCAAATGTTAAAATAAAGTCACCCAAGTATACACAACGTATACAGTTTGGGATCAAAATATACCAACTATTTGTACTGTTTTAATGTGTTTCCTATGCATAAAAGTTCCTTCAATCACATACCAAATCAAATCTTATACATCCAATTGCTTCTTTCATTCACCACAATTCCTGCTTCTTACTATTTCCAGCTATGATGCAAAGTACATATACTATGCTTCTTGCATAACACAAGTTATCATCCACTATTCATTACAGAAGCTACAAAAAATTCTGGTACAACACACGGAAAGACAGTAGAATGTTAAAGATACCAAAAAGTACCACTATATCTCTCCCATCAAGGACCAGTCTGGCACCACTTTCAACACCACTTTGAATTAATCTGTGTATTCGTTCCTTTGCCTGTAAACACGAGTAAAATTTAAAGGTAATCCAGTCTGAAACCCACTGAAGACTGATTCAAACGTAGACCAAGAAGTGCCAATAAGCTGCTACTCATACAGCTACATAGAAGTTTTCATAAATGATGCAAAACAAATAATGGAAAGTAAGGAAGTTTTCAGCTTCACTTCTTACCAGAATTAGCTGTCTGAAGTTGGTAAAAATTTGGAAATTGTGTACGTACCTGTTTGCTAATTACTGGACCAAGGTCTGCATCAGGTTCTGTTCCAGCATTTACTTTAAGAGCTTTGGCACGTTCCACTAGTTTATTCTCCCTGAAAAGGTTCAAATGAATTATTTTTGAAGGTTTAGACTAAAATATACCCATGTAAATCAACAGACTTAAAGTCCTGAAAGAACCTGCTTTAAATGGAAGGTCAAAATGTGTAGAATACCTATTCAAGACAACATCTCTACAGGTATGAAATCTGTCTCTGACAGGTTCGCTATAAGTCACATACTGAGACACATGTTTGTTTTTTTTTGATAAGTAAGAAAATTATATTAAAAAAGCACAAGAGAACAAAGACAACACAAAGGATACAGAGAAGGGAACAAAAAGAAAAAAGAAAAGAAAAGAAAGAACAAAAAACAAAAACACAAAAAACAAAAAAAACCAACAAAGACTAATTACAAAGAAGAGAACTAAGGAACATAGGGATAGAATCACTAGAGGTGAGTCCCCAAGCCCTAGACCAGTCAAAAAGAGTGCCACTAAAGTAAGCAAGCAGCTGATCATCGGTTTTGTCCCTATCCTCAAAAGTGCGCCAGTTACGCTCCTTCCAAATGCACCACATAAGGCACAACGGAGCTAGATTCCAAACCCTAGAAGAGTGCTTTCCGAGCCAGTTCCACCAGCCGCAAAGAGTGTCTGCAATCGATCTAGGCAAGACCCAAGAAATCCCAAAAGATCTGAAAACCAAGCTCCACAACTGAAAAGTTTTTCCACAGTGAAGAAGCAAGTGATTCGCCGACTCCCCATTACTCCGACACAAGATACACCAATCAACAAAATCAAAGCCTCTACACCATAGAATGTCCCCTGTAAGAATCTTCTCCCAAGCTGCAGACCAAACAAAGAAAGAGACATACACCGGGGCCTTAACCTTCCAAACACCTTTCCAAGGGAAAATAAAAGGCAAGGGACAACGAAGCTTATCATAGAACGAGCGAACATCGAACTCCCCCTTCTTTGATAGCTTCCAAATCATACGATCTCTTTGCTCAGCCTGAGGTAAATTATCACCCAGGATATGAAGGAAATCATCCACATCTCCCGACTCCCAATCATTCGGGTTTCTAAGGAGAAGCACCTTCCAACTCCTCCGAGCCTCGGTCCCCATCCGCTCGAGAGACGAAGCAACAGAAGCCTCCCTATTGATAGCAATCCCATACACAACCGGAAAGGAAAGGTGGAGAGGTAAGTCCCCACACCACTGATCCATCATAGTTCATTGAATATTTATTAGGTTAATTTTCATTTATTTTTCTACCACGTAGATGCCATAAAAATGAGATAGGTATTATGCCTTACATTCAGAACATTAATGTCACATTCACATACATCAGAAAATCAAATATCTTCATTATCCTCAATGGGGACATTTTGTGAAGACCCTTCAGGTCTAGATATTAAGATTTTGTTTCACGGAAGATAATTCCAGCTTCCAGAGAAATTTTATAATTGTTAGGACTCCTTTAGAAAACTTAATTCACTGCAGGATGAGGACATGTTATCACAGGGAGTGTTTAAAATAATGGAGAGAAGAAGTCTTCACTTTATAAGACCAAGGAAACATAGAACTGGATTGTAAAATGGATAATAATAGCCTGCTACCAGAATAGGAGTGGGTAAAATGGGAGAATGCAAAAGGATATTGTGGAATCCAAAATTAGAATGGGTAACACGTGAGAATACAAAATGAGATTAGAAACCTTGCAAACTGATCAAGGATGGTTTAAAGATAAAAGTCGAGCAATTTGGCTAAGTTAAGAAGATGAGAGTAGATGAAGCATTTCAATTTCTTATAGGTACATGCACTTACTGAAGGTCAAAACTCGATTTAGAAAACTTCTATATCCACTACCTTCAGTATAACAAACATGACATGGAACCTCCGACTTCCAGGATAGGGGTATAAAAGATAGACTAATATTAGAGGCATAAAAATGAAGAAATAGAATGCACCAGGAAACAAAGCATATTACCATGACTTTAAGCCTCCAACAAAAACAACTGTGCTCAGTGCCATGCACCTTTGTCCAGCAGCACCAAAACCAGCAGCAACTAGAGCATTTAAAGTAGCATCCTCATTTGCGTCAGGCATGACAATTGCATGATTTTTTGCCCCCATATTGGACTGAAGATAATAGTTAACAAAATAGCGAGTTCAATTCAACTTTAGACGTTGCATGCATATAAAAGAAACCACATTACTCATAAGAGGAATGGAATACTTTTTGCCAAAGTAGAAATGATGCTTACCTGAACACGCTTCCCTTTAGCTGATGCTCTTGCATATATGTGCATTCCAGCCTTTGATAAAAGAATAAGAATATCATGTGAGAATATGGCTAAGAGTCTAAGATACATTGAGTTACAAATTATAGATGATAAATAAGCTCCAATGACAACAAGACTATGATGAATAGAGCCAAGCTGACCATCTATTCTATTTCACCTATACAATGGAGGAACATAAACAATTTTTTTTTTAAATAAATCTCAGACTGAATTTAAACAACTGTGTATGAACACCATCATGATGCAGGCCATGCAAAAGTAGCAATAGTGTCCTAATTGCCAATTTTTGGGACAAACTAGCTTATATTAAGGTGGTCAGTGGAAAATATCAATGTTAAGAAAAAACAATGTGAGAGTTTTTTTATATATATTATTATTATTATTATTTTTTAATTGGTAAAGTATATACACACCCACTGTCTTGACCCATTACTTCATTCGCAACCCTCTTTTAACAAGTGAGTAGGTGCCATTTGCGATACAGCTTGTTGACACAACTCACAACAACGTGAGAACGAAGAAAGCTACAATTTTCATAACAAAATTTTCTTAAAAGAAAAAATAAACCTAGAACAAACAACTCATAAAGGCAAAAGCTACATTTTCCCTACAGATTATAATTACTCTTTCCAATTTAAAACTAAAACATTTAAAATCTCAATGGAAATTAAACCCAGTTTTGAAGTCATGCTGAGAGTAGTCCTATACATCATGCAGACCTTAAGAGATTGAGTTCAGTTACTGGAGCTGACTGAAATTGTAGGTCAGCAGATCAAGGGCTGACTATTTGGTTATGTAGTCACAGAAGGAATCTTTCATCACTTAGACAAGAAACGAAATGACAGATAAGTATTTGCTTCTACTTATATGCCTAAACTGTTCAAATTTTAAAGACACATAACAGGATCACAAAGGGTACAGATTATGAAAAAAAAACACATAGAAATTGGATTCATGAAATTAATGTTTTGAGATAACTTACAGTATTAGAACCAACAAATGATACAGCTCTGATATCTTCATCATCACAAATTGCATTAACTATATCCTGCCATAAAATGAAGGATACTAAGAAAACCAATTCTTTAGGAGATGCAACATTTAGTGACATCAAATCACCAAAGCATCGCAAGTTTGTCTTCCAAAAAAAAAAAAAAATCATTTAACCAGATTAGTTATAAAAAATAAAAAATAAAAAAATAAAAAAGATTCATACTGCATAAGCTGTATGTCATAGACCCATCAGATAGTAAACTCATTAAAATCATAACTTTATATCTTTATCATTTTAAAAGTAACAGATCAATAAAAGATCCCACAAGTCCTTGAGTGCATTAATATATGGACAATTATCGGGATCCAATAGCTAGTAACAATCATTGAAGTAAAGAGCATACATTGGTGCCATGCACGATATTTAAGACACCATTAGGCAAACCAGCCTCCATTGCCAACTCTGCAAGCAGTATTGAAGCCCCTGGAAAAAAATATACAAATCACTTCCAAGTAGAAGCACAAAAATTCAATTTTTTTTCCCACACATAACAACAAAAATATGAAAAAATATATATTGACATGGAAAGGTAACCTCAATTAACATGCACACTAATTTAATTATAACCTCATATATGGAATGATAAAAGATAGCAATGCATAATTCACACATGCATAACCTCATCACACATGCATAATTAGCAATGCATAATTCACACATTAGGTCAGGGTGAAAAAAAGATAGCAATGCATAATTCACACATGCATAACCTCATCACAGCAGTTACGGCTTCAATAACTAGCCCTATGGAAAGAACTAAGAACAAAGGGTGGAGATGATCAATTACTCTATGATACTTATCAAAAAAAATTTTAAAAAAAGATGATCAACTACTCTATGATACTGGTGCTATGCTAGAAGCTATGGATCCTTCTGAACATATCCATCTCTGTTATTAAGACAAGGTTCACTTGCATAATTACTCTAGCTTGCCTTAAGAAATTCAGCTAGTAGAATATTCTTCCTTCAATTTTGGAAACCCAACTTCACTTAACAAAAAAAAAAGGCCTGAAAATTATTAATTGCTTTCTTGATAACAGTATGCATTTGATTTTTAGCAAACAAGCAAAGATTATATAATGGCAGTTTTAGATCTATAAATTCAAACAGCTATATGGCTCAACAAATCCAATATCAAGCATCTATTCATCAATGAAAACTTGGTCACAACTCTGGCATATTCTACAATCCTCAATCCCAGGTGCTTCACAAACCTATGCAGGCAGGCTCATGTGCTATAAGCACCAACACGACAGAATAAGTTCTTTTGCATAGTTCCAAGGGGGAAGAAAATTTTGAATCCTTTTTCCAGGATTATATAGTTCATAGAATCATGAAGAAGATAATGCTCAATGGCTGCACTACCAAGAAGAAGATCAGAATTACCTGGATCTTTTTCAGATGGCTTTAATATAAAGGTATTCCCGCATGTAACTGCAACTGGGAACATCTGCAAAATTATCATAAAACCAACACTTAGAAATTATCTTCTTCTTGGGAGAAATGAGTAGCTACTATTTAAGCACCGTAAAAACTAATTAAAGAAGACCCAGAAAAAGTACAATAAAAATAAATAAATAAATAAAATAAAAACCAGTGATTTTATGCTTGTGAGAAATAACAACTTAAGGCAAATAGCATTTTTTTGCTTTTTGCAGAAGCAAAATAAAATACAGAGCGCCTAATTTTTTCCTGCTTTTTTGGGAAAATGTGTTAATAGCAATCAAAGTTGAAAGGAAAAAAACTTTACCATGGATCTATTGCATTCTGTTATGTAAGATGTTAGAGTCAAGCTTCGTGAGTGAAAAAAAAAAAAAAAAAAAAAAAAAAACAGGAGCTGTGTCCATTGGTGCATGCCTTACTGTTTCAAAAATGATTAAACTAGTGTACTTTAGCTCCCATTTGCAGCTGTTTGTGTTCATTTTATGCTTGTTGCATAAAAATCTTTCCCTTTGTTTTGAGAAAAATCTCATTCATTTATGCATTCTCATGCAAGAGAGAGAGAGAGAGAGAGAGTGTTTGACCAGATTTCACTCTAACAAAATGCTTTCTCCATCTTAATCACAACTTTGCTGGTTGAATTTCTCAACCTAATTCAACCATATGGTAACTGTCATAACAAGCCTATGATTTCAAATAAGCAATGCAGTCTACACCATAGAGCAAAACTATAATCAATGATTATAGGAAATGGAAAGGACCAGTCTTAAAAGTAAGTAACAGGGAGTAAAACATATAGCAGGCTTACCCATAAGGGAATCATTGCTGGAAAGTTGAAGGGACAAATCCCAGCACATACGCCAAGTGGCTCTCTAAGGCTGTAAGTATCAATTCCTTTTGAGACATTGGAAACATACTCCCCCATTTGAAGAGTTGCCATTCCACAAGCATGTTCAACCACCTCTACAATAGGAAAATAAAGACAGCAAAGAGGTCCATCATCACTAAGTGACTACAAAATCCTCTTAAAGAGAAAAGAGCAAAGTGCAAAGAAAACACGCTAACCTAGCCCACGGAACACATCTCCTTGGGCATCCTTCAATGTCTTTCCCTGTTCAGTTGTGATGTTTAAGGCAAGCTTATCCTGGAACAACAACAGAGTGATCCAAATTTGTCAATCAACTGATTTTGAGAAACCAAATACACCAATGACTCTGACAGACTTACAATGTCTCTCCGGATAAGCTCTTGAAGCTTGAACATGATACGCTGACGGGTTGTAACTGGGGTGTTACGCCATGATAGAAAAGCCTGCTTTGCTGAAGATACTGCAGCTTTAAATTCCTCATTTGTAGTCAGTGGAACTTGTGAAACAACTTCTTGTGTTGCCTATTACCAAATCAGAAATCAATCAGACCCCCACCAAAAAGCAAAATATTGCACTTATAATTCTGTAGTAATTGTAAAAGTAAGCAGTATGGTGCATCTTAAGATCCTTACAGGGTTTATAACATCAATGGAAGCTAGTGATTGCGAATCAACAAATGCGCCTCCAATAAGATTGGGAACCCTCTGATAACATAAGACCAGTAAAACAAAATGAGAAAATAGCATATATTAAATTCTAGAAGCATCAACACTGACTGGCTGTGTTTTGTTGGACAAATACATTCTACAATTCTGTGAAAATTCTAATTCCTTAGTTTCACTGTGATATTGCTCATTAGATCTCTAAAACAAAAACAAACAAACAAAAAAAATTGTAAATTTATTGGTCCAAAAAGTAAAATCAAATCTTTAATCTTTAATCAGATTTTATGCAACCCAAATACCATTTCCCATCAACTCCTTTTGTTTCATTTCCACAAAAATTACAGGATTTTTTTAATTTAAAAAATAAAAATAAAAACACTTCCATTAACATTCCATTCGATAGCTAAACATTCTATAAGCATAATTTAATTTTAAAAAAAGAAAACACAATCCTAAGCAAAGTTACATGTGTGTGTGTGTGTGTATATATATATATATGTATGTATGTATGTTTTAAGAATACCAGAGGGTTAGGTTGCTTTGAAGAGGGCTCTGTGGCCGTAGAGAAATGGGTGTTTCTCAAAGCGAAGATTTGAGGCCTTAAACTCAAAGCCTTCAAGTTCAAATTCCTCACTGCAACAACAATCAAAATTATATTTTCTAAACTACCAACACCAATACCACCAAAAACAAAAACAAAAACAAAAACAAATTGAATTGAATTGAATTGGTAATAAAAATGAAATTCGATTTATGAAATCAACCTCGTCGAATCGAAAACTGCAACATTTTTTACTTCCGAGGATGTTGATGATGATTATGTTCGGATAGTCTACGAGGCTGTGACTCAGCAGTCAGCAGACTCAGCACTAACTCTCTCAGCTTTTGTAGTGCAATAGGCCTGGCCCATATAATACTATATCTTATATATTTTATAATATATAGTTACTTAATATAGTTATTATTTACTTATTACAACAATTGGAGAGATTCTCTCAATAAAAAAAATTAAAAATTAAAAAAAAAAAAACAATTGGTTGGATGATTTGAACCTAGATATCTTTCTTAAAAACGCATTAAAGAAGTCTATAGAATTAAAACCTCTTGGCATAAATTCAATCAAACATTTAATTCACTCATATACAATATAAAAAAAAAATTAAAGGAGAATTGAAAAAAAAAAAAAAGTGGGGGAGGGGGAACAAATAGGGTAAGAAAACGATACCATCTGTTGAATCTCTTTCATTTTCTAACTTCGATCTTATTTGGTCCTTAGTTCCTTACTTTTGATCCCATAAGACCAGATATACAAGAACAGCAATTACTCCAATAACCCTAAAAGTAGTTATAATACAATGTTTGTTATTTAAAATCTTTTACTTACAATTTTCATAACAAATAAATCAAAATCACATACAACAATCAAAATCATATGAGCAATAAAAAAAATTTAAAAAAAAAAAAAAAAAAAAAAAACGACAACAACAACAACAACAACACTGAGAGAATTACCTTGTAGGAAAAGACTACTCCTTCCTCTAAGAGAGAAAAAAGAGGTTTATTTATTTAGATTAAACAGGAGGAAGAGACATAGTTATTTATATTTGATTTTGTCAACTGAGTGTCTATTTTAAGGGATATGAATAAGAGGTTATCTTTGAATTAAAATAAACAATTAACTAAAAAAATAATGTATTCAAAATAGTATAAACATGAGAGGGGTTTTTTTTTTTTTTTTTCATTGTTTTTCTTTGAACTGGGGAGAGGTGTTTTATTCAGATGAAAGGGGGGAGGGGGGGGGAAGCCTAAATTGTTTATTTTTTATTTAAAAAAATGAAAAAGTTGTATTATACTTGACAAACGTCAAAGAAGAAAGGAAAACAAAAAAATTGTGAGACTATTTAAAAAAGATATTTTATTTTTGAATTTGGCAAAGAAACGTGGAGAATGAGAGACATGGATGGAACTGCTTTTTAAATTTATCTAAAATTTAGGAGTTTTTAAATTAATAATTTTACATGCCTAATCATATTATTTAAACTATCTAAACATATGATTTTAAGGATACTTTGGTATGCCAAATGATGAAACCCAAACAGGGGAATGGTGTTATTAGTACTACTAATAACATGCTCAAGCACTTTCTAGGTCGACTCAGACCTTGCAATTGTCTTTTCTTCCCCAAAAAAGATAGATATATATATATATATATATATATATCCCATTTGGAGTACCACAGTTCATCTATTTAGAAAGTTTAAATAATAGAGTTAGATAGTTTTTTTGATCCAAGATTCTTCCCCCCTATGCACGTTTCTTTGTCAAATTCAAATATTAAAAATAAAATAGCTTTTTTTAGATAGTCTCAAACAGCTTTTTCCCCTTTTTTCTCTCATGTTAGTCAAGTATAATACAACTTCTTCATTTTTTTATAAAAAATAAACAACTCATATTAGTATTTTTTTTTTTAGCTAACTATCTTTAAATTTATCCTAAAACTTTGTCCTAAAATTTAGGCTTTTTCCCTGTTTTTAATCTGAATAAATCTTTTCTACTATTTTATTACTCATATAATTTTGATTGTTGTATATGATTTTGATTTATTTGTTATGGAAATTGTAAGAAAACTATTTCAAATAATAAACATTGTATTATAACTATTTTTAAGATTATTAGAGCCATTGCAATTGTTGTATATCTGGTTTTATGGAGGGAAAAGTAAGGAACTAGAAGACCAAATGAGGTCGAAGTCAAACATGAAAAAGGTTCAAGGGATGACACTGTTTTCTTACCATATTTGTTTTTTTTTTTTCTTCTTCCCCCTTCTTCCCCTTTCAATTCTCCTTAAAAGTTATTATTTGTTGTATATGAATGAATTACATGTGTGAATAGTTTTTTTTTTTTTTTTTTCATTTTTTTGGCCTTCTTTTTGTAATTTTGTAATTGTGAACTATAGAATTTCAAGTGGAAAAATGTAGTTATTTAATTTATTTTATTGCAATTGGTTCGTCAATGATGATAGGTTCTAGAATGAAAATGATATAGAAACAGGAGAGATAAAATAGGATGAAATTCTTGTGAAAAAGAAGGTCATGAATCAATGCCTAATATTAGTAGGAAAACGTGTAAACTACAAATTGTGATGAATGAAAAATTATGATACTAAATCCCAAAAGATTAAAAAAAAAAGAAAAAAAAAAAAAAAAGATGCCTTATCGTACGCTTGAAGCACATGTAATGAGGGCATGAGGCTAATATTTTATAATATAATTCTAGTTACTTAATATAGTTTTTAGTTATTACATCAATCAAAAAGTCAGATTCTTTTATAAACATTCGAGCTTGTGCAAATTTTTATTTATTTTTTTATTTTAGCATAAGAACTTATTCATTTATTTTTTATATTTAAAATACACTCTTCAAAACACCACATATCAGATTATCTATTTTACACTATATTTTATTAAAATATTAATTTTTTTTAATTGTTTCTTTTTCTTTACACACACAATAACCACCATTCACTTTTTTTCTTCATCATTGGAATACAAAAAGAAAGAATAAAAAATTAAATGCAAAATAAATAGTGTTAGTGTTAATATATACAGTTACTGTAGCAACTCTGTCTTTACTCTTTACACAATGAAGAAGGAGAAAAATTGAAGGTGACAGATTTGTTTGGATGGACCTGACGGCATAACAAAATCTATCAAACATGAACGGACCATTTAGGGACACTAGGTGGACGGATCCGTTTAGAAGGATGGACTGTTCAACAATTGAACCAATGGTGGACGGCTCCATTGTGGACGGACCTAGGGTGGACGGACCAAAAGGCCACGTGGCACTCAACTAATAACTATGTGATCTCCAAGGAATCGTAAATGGAAATAACTTGAGCCTCACAATTAAACCTAGTCCATAGAGTCCCACTGCGAATAGAACTCCAACAAAGGGAGGATTCTAGAATATACGTACATTATTGAAGATCTTCCCTATAAGGAAAAAACTTGTTACACAAGTCTAGGAGATTGGTTCTACTATACTATAAAAGCCCCAAAGACCCTCAGAAAACAGGTACATGTAATTTACCCCTCTCTAGCACTCTAGAGTTGAGAGAATAGTTCTAACTTGACCTTCGGAGGGTATTTGGCTAGCACCATATCGATGCTCTATGTTAGGTCTTCCCTTTTTATTGTGCAGGTATCATTTCGAGTGCGCGAGGACTGTGTGGCTCACTGATGATTTTTACAGCATCATCAGTTGGCGTTATCTGTGGGGAAGATAAGCCATACTATCACTTCCCGGACATAGAGTTGCATGGTACTTACTCGCTCGATGGCGACCACCAACAATGTTCAAGGAGACAAATTGCGACCCACTACCCTGGAGAGGTAAGTCCAAACCCTCACGGCTGCAGTGGAACGCCTCACCAAACAGAATCATGATTTGGAAGAGCAGCTACGTCAAAGGAACACAGGACATAACACTCAAGAAGAAGACCAAGAAGGCACTAGCGCAGACAAAAGATACCAAGAAGGGCCGAAAGGTAGCAATGCCCCTAGTAGGCCAGAACGACCAGACGTGAGTCGTCCATCTACCGCAGACATGGCTCTACCCCACATTGTCGCAGAGATGCAAATGATGAAGGACCTGATGATGAACGCCCTTAGAGGACGAGTATCCAGCGATCTCGACAACTTGGTTCACCAAACCGATTCACCCTTCAACATATCCATCAATTCCTTCCCCCTGCCGCCGAAGTTTTGTATATCGCAGGTGGAAAACTACGACGGAAACAAGGACCCTTTGGATCACTTGGAATCTTTCAAGACCCTGATGCACCTTCAGGGGATCCCGAACGAGATCATGTGCAGAGCCTTTCCCACCACGTTGAAGGGACCCACACAGATCTAGTTCAACAGGCTGACGTCAAACTCTATTAGTTCCTTCAAAGAGTTAAGCGCCTAATTCGCCTCTCACTTCATCGGGGAACACAGGTATAAAAAGTCCATTGCATGCCTAATGAACATTAAGCAGCGAGAGGACGAAACACTAAGGTCCTACATAACCCGTTTCAACAAGGAGGCCCTCTCAATCAATGAAGCGGACAACAAGATACTTGTAGCAGCATTTACTAATGGGTTACGGAAGGGTAAGTTCATACTTCCTCTGTATAAGAACGACCCAAAGACCATGTCCGATGTGCTTTATAGGGCCACCAAATACATGAATGCGGAGGATGCGCTACTAGCTCGAGAGGAGAAACCTAGAAAGAGGGAAAGACAAGAGGATACTCGGTAGGATAAGGGGCGAAAGATGGCTAGAACTGGAGAACAACGGGAAGACAGACGTTCCAAGCCCCCCATTGGGAAATTCACAAGTTTCACCCCCTTAACTGCCCCAATCAATCAAGTCTTGATGCAGATCAAAGACGAAGAAGCTCTGAAGTTTCTCGGTAAGCTGAAAGGAGATCCCAGTAAGAGGTCAAAGGATAAGTACTGCCGCTTCCACTGTGACCACGGACACGATACAGCCAACTGTTATGATCTAAAACAGCAGATAGAAGCTCTTATAAGGTAAGGGAAGTTACAGAGGTTCGTTAGTAAGGGAAGAACAGATCCACCCCAGGAGCAAGCCCAACAACGAGAGAATAAGCGCCTTAGGCTGCCTATAGGAGATATAAGGATGATCGTAGGGGGCACAACAACTTCCGAATTGTCCAAAAAAGCCCGAAAGACCTACCTTAGAGTGGTCTAAAATGTCCAGCTTACGGGTGCTATACCTAAGATGACACAGATCGATAACCCCATCATCGGGTTCTCAAAAGAAGATGCTCGAAGACTGCACCACCCGCATGACAACGCGCTTGTCATCATTCTACGAGTAGGAGACTACAACACGCACCGAGTCCTGGTCGACAACAGCATCTTGGCAAACATCTTGTATTACCCGGCCTTCCAACAGATGAGGATTAATAGAGAACAAATGGTCTTGATAAATGCCTCTTTCGTTGGTTTCGGAGGGACAAGAGTATTCCCTCTTGGCGTAGTCACATTAACGGTAACGGTGGGTAACTATCCCCAACAGATCACTAAGGACGTAACATTCCTCGTGGTCGACTACTCGTCCGTTTACAATGCCATTCTCGGAAGACCCACCCTCAACTTGTGGAAGGCTGTAACTTCAACCTACCACTTAATGCTCAAATTCCCTACAAATTATGGAGTAGGAAAGCTGTGCGGAAATCAGGTGGCAGCGTGAGAATGCTATATTGCCATGTTAGAGATGGATGATCACCAACAAACAATGTGCATAGGAGAACAACGAGCAGTAGTGGAGCCGATTGAGGAACTAGAAGAAGTAACCCTTAATGACTCAAGGCCAGAATGGATGACTAGAATGGGCACACTGGCTAGTTGGCTGGTACGCCAAGCACTCACAGCATTCCTAAGGGACAATTAAGACGTGTTCACCTGGAGTCACGAGGACATGCCGAGGATTGACCCCTCAATCATAGTTCACAGGTTAAATGTGTTGCCCTCATTCTTTCCAATCCGACAGAAGAAACGAGTATTCGCTCAAGAGCAAGACAAAGCCATAGCCGAGGAAGTTCGAAAGTTGCTTGAGGCAGACTTCATCCGTGAAGTATACTACCCCGATTAGTTGGCAAACGTGGTCATGGTTAAAAAGGCCAATGGAAAATGGAGGATATGCGTAGATTTCATGGACCTTAATAAGGCTTGCCCTAAAGACAATTATCCACTCCCACATATAGATACTTTGGTAGACTCAACTGCGAGATATTAGCTTTTAAGCTTCATGGAAGCTTTCTTAGGCTACAACCATATCAAAATGGAAGAAGTCGGTCAAGAGAAGACCTCTTTTGTTACCAGCCAGGGATTGTTCTGCTACAAGGTGATGCCATTCGGGCTAAAAAATGCAGGGGCGACATACCAGAGATCAATGAACAAGATGTTTGCAGTGCACCAAATTGGAAGAAATGTTCAAGTTTATGTAGACGACATGCTAGTAAAATGCTTACGAGAAGACGATCATTTGGGCGACTTCCAAGAGACTTTCAACACCTCCGGACATACAATATGAAGTTAAACTCGAGTAAATGTGCGTTCAGGGTTACTGCGGGAAAGTTCCTAGGATTCATGGTCTCCCATAGAGGTATTGAGGTCAATCCGAAGAAAGTATGGGCGATAATGGAGCTAACCCCACCAAAGACGGTCAAGGAGGTACAGAGTCTAAATGGAAAGATAGCAGCACTGAACATGTTTGTCTCAAAAGCAACGAACAAATGCCTACCCTTCTTCCGCACCTTGAAAAAGTCATTTGAGTGGATGGACGAATGCCAGTAGGTGTTTGAAAACTTAAAGGTGTATCTTTCATCTCCATCATTACTCAGTCCATCCAGGCTGGGAGAAGAGCTCTACTTATACTTGGCTGTTTCACAAGCCACTGTTAGCGCAGCTTTGGTAAGAGAGGAAGACAGATCTCAGAGACCCATCTAATTTACAAATTAAGAATTCCGAGGAGCAAAAGAAAGGTACCCCCAGATGGAGAAGCTGGCCTTCGCGTTGGTAACCGCGGCACAAAAACTCAAGCCTTACTTCCAAGCACATACCATCGTTGTCTTAACGGACAGGCCCCAGAGAAGAGCCATGAGTAGCTCCGAGGTTGCAGGACGGATGGCATTATGGGTAGTAGAGTTGAGTGAGTTTGGTATATGGTACCGATAGCGAACAGCTATAAAAGGGCAAGTTGTGGCTAACTTCATCGCTGAGTTCACTCTTAAGGATAGCCAGGGAGCAGAGGAGACTCCACAATGGAATATTTATACAGACGAATCTTCCAATAGGCAAGCAGGAGGGGTAGGTGTGGTACTTATCTCCCTAGAAAAAGACAGGGTTGCATGCATGATCCGACTCGAATTTCATACCACCAACAATGAGGCAGAATACGAGGCCTTGATAGCAGGATTGGACCTCGCAAAAGCAATAGGGGCTAAAAATATGGCCATACACTGCGATTCTCAAGTCATAACTAGTCAAGTCAACGGTAGCTACGAATGCAAGAGTGAAAGAATGAAGAAATACCTCGATGAGGTAAAAGGTCAGATTGGCTGTCTCCAAATCAAGTTCGTCCAAATCCTAAAGAAGGAGAACAAATGCGCCGATCGGCTTGCTAAGGCTGCCTCAGCAGAACACATGCTTGTTCCCAATCAGGTATTAGCTTTCATCCAAACTTCATCGCTCATAGATAATAGAGCGAATATGTAGGAGGTAGACTCTGGAAACAACTGGACCACGTAATTGATCTCCTACCTAAAGAATGGAACGCTTCCGGACGAGAAGGATGCCGTAAGGAAGCTGAAGGTACAAGCCTCACAATTCATCCTTATAAAGGATGTCTTATACAAAAGAGGTTTCTCCCGCCCTTATTTGAGATGCTTAGTCCCCGAGGAAGCTGAGTACGTCATGAGAGAAATTCACAAGGGGATTTGCGGAAACTACTCGGGGGCAAGATCACTAGTGCACAAGCTAATCAAGGCAGGATATTACTGACCCACCATGCAGAAGGATGTGGATGCTTACGTCAAAACCTGCGACAAGTGTCAGAGGTTCAGCAACACCATCAGACAATCATCCGAGGAACTCACCCTTATGACAACCCCATGGCCGTTCTCTCAATGGGGATTAGATATAATGGGCCCATTATAGCAATCAGGTAGTTGAAGTTCCTCGTAGTTGGCATCGACTATTTCACAAAGTGGGTGGAGCCAGAAGCCTTAACCACTATCACGGAGAAGAACATTCGAAGTTTTGTTTGGAGAAACATTATCTGCAAGTACGGGATACCTAGAGTGCTCGTCTCTGACAACGGAAAGCAGTTCGACAACAATGCATTTAGGGATTTCTGCTCCGAGCTTGGGATCAAGAACCACTACTCATCACCCGCCCACCCGCAGGCCAATGGATAGGTAGAAGTTACGAACCGATCCTTGCTCTAAATCATCAAGACTCGGCTCGAAGGGGCAAAGGGCATTTGGCTAGAGGAACTTCCGAACGTTTTGTGGGCATACCAAACAACAACAAGAATACCCACTGGGGAAACATTGTTTCGACTAGCGTACGGGAGTGAAGCAATCATCCCAGCCGAAGTTGGACTCACAAGCTACAAAGTGGACAATCATGACGAATGGAGGAATGACAAGGTCATGTGCCTATAGCTAGACTTACTAGACGAAGTCAGGGCTACCGCAGATCAGAGATTGACACGGTATCAGAACCTCATGGCTAAGCATTACAATTCCAGAGTTAAACACAGGGACTTCTAGGTTGGAGATCTCGTCTTAAGGAAGGTAATGGGTGCTAGCAGAGATCCTACCCAAGGAAAGCTTGGCTCAAACTGGGAAGGACCCTATAGAATTACGTCATGGCAAAGGAAATGCACATACCACCTTGAAACACTAGATGGACAAAAGCTCCATGGAACACTGAGCACCTAAGAAGATACTACCAGTAGAGAACGACATTATACAGATTCTCAATTTATTTAAATTTTACCAAGTTTTAATTTAGTCATTATTCTCCGGTTTTCTAGTTTCTATCTAGACGGATTATTTTCGCTTCAATGCTTTTTAAGTTTTTTTTTTTTTTTTAAAGCTTTTTTCTTTAAGAACTACTTTTGGTTTAATAAATACGAGGAATATTCAGATATGACTAAAATGTCTTTTTATACAGAATTTATCAAGTCCATAAAAGTGGACGGATCATCCAAGAAGGATGAAAAATTTATAAAGTCCATAGAGTGGACGATTCATCCAAGAAGGATGACAACTTTATTAAGTCCATAAAGTGGATGGTTCATCCAAGAAGGATGATAACCTTATTAAATCCATAAAGTGGATGGATCATCCAAGAAGGATGATAACCTTATTAAGTCCATGAAGTGGACAGTACGTCCATGAAGGATGAAAATTTTAGTCCATAAAGTGGACGGATCATCCAAGAAGGATGAAAAATTTTAGTCCATGATATGGACGGTACGTCCATGAAGGATGAAAATTTTAGTCCAAGTGGATGGTACGTCCAAGGATGAAAAATAGAGTGGACGGTACGTCCAAGAAGGATTAAATCTCTTACAAAGTCCATACCAAGTCTATGGAGTGGACGGTTCGTCTCAGGATAATGAAAATTCCAGCTCATAGAATGGACACGAACGATGTAGTCTCATGAAAAAGGATGAATCTATCTAAAAATTAGTTTCATCACGAATCATATAACCAAAATCACAGAAATAGGCAGACAAATAGAATAAGTAAAAATTACTTAAATCCCAATAAAAGGGAAATTAAAATAAGTTGTTCCCAAAATGGTTACAATTTCACCCAAAAAAAAAAAAAAACTACTGAGGAGAGGCTGTGTTTTCAACATTCTCTTCAACGTTCATGGGCAAATGAGCATCACCATCAACGGGTTGGGCTTGATTCACAATCGGAACAGACTCCCCGTCGCCAAGGGCTGCATCGTCAGCAAACAAATCCTCCGTACTCTCAGAGGCGATGGGTTGAGCAATGGCTTGGGCCTGTGTGTCAATATGAAGTTGGGAAAAATCAAGATCAGGATAAGTTTTCTTGGCCTGACGGATAGTGTCGTCAAAGCCGTTAGCATAAGAGGTCCCGAGCTCCTCCAAGAGGGCATCAGAATCACAGTATTCATGGACCGCTGCCTCATTTGCCTGACGAAGCTGGTCCTTGGCATCTTTAATCTCTTTTTCCTTATTCGCTAGGACTTTTTCCAACGACTCCACTTTTTGCTCAAGCTCCTTCCTAACACTCTCCGACATAGCAAATTTTTTATCCATACCAACCTTCCAGGCCTTAAGACCGCTCAGCTCATCTTTTGTTTCATTAGCCCTCTTCCTGATACGATCCAGTGCCGTTTCATGGTTCAAGCACCGTCCCATTAGCCCCTTCATCATCACCATTGCCTAAAAATAAAGATGGTTAGTGACAGAGGTAAGTGGATGGAACAGAAAGGATATAGACGGACATGTCTTACCTGGGCAACACAAAAAAGCCCCGACTCCCCCATTGCTTCCATCGCGTGGTTACTCAGGTCCTCATAATCCTCGGACGTAAGGATGGATGAAAGCTTCTCCAAGGTGTATTTTGAATCTTCCCTAAAAAGGACGGGTGGCTTTTCTTGGGTAGTAGACGAACCCTTCATTAAACCCTTCCCAGCTCCATGCTTGGCAGGTGTTATCGTCTTCCTACCCTCAGCCTCTAATCCCACGACGGGCTCCAAAACTGTTTTGGGTTTCTTGGGGAGACGATCTTGCTTCTCAAGCAATTTCCTTTTTGTGGACGGTTCGGATGAACCCGTCACCACAAGGACTTGGCCTCCAACTTCTTTCTTCTTTGTTGCATTTTTCTTGATGATGGCTCTTCTCTTGGCAGCCTCTATTTCTACACAAAGGTAGACAGAATGGTAAGAGCGTTCACAAACAAAGAAACCTAAAGATAGGGTGACGAACTTACGCTTGCGGACTTGGGCGTCGTATCGACGGGCGGTTATAGTTGGTTCTAGTCCATCGCAGTACCATGGATAGTGTCTAATGTGACCAACTTTGCCCACGTCCTCTCCTCTATCTTGGACTTGCTAAAAATTCTCTCTAGAAAACTCCACTCTTCAAGAGAAACTTATGGACGGGCACGAACTACAAAAGAAGACAATTAGAAATGACATGGCAAAATGAAAACTTAGCCTAATATAGACGGATACATACTAGACGGTGGCAATATGCCTCATGTGGTGTCAACGGGCATAAATTCATTATCACCAGAACGACTCATCCAACCATCACCTTCCATGAAAAAGTACCGACCCTTCTAGTTCCTATTGGAGTTGGGGGTTTCACACACAAGTCTCAGCAAAGGACTTCTAGGTACAAAGCTGTACATCCCCTTCGACTGGGCAATCTCATCAAAATGGTAACAATGTAGGAATTCCTGCACCGTCAACCTCCTGGCACAGTCGGACATTGCCCTGTACAATACATCTATGCCTAGGAAGACCCTCCAGGCGTTTGGGGAAATTTGGTTGACGGAGAGGCCTAAATGTTGAAGGAGTTGACGGTGGAGTGAACTTAAGGGGAATCTGAGCCCTGCCTTCAGCATTTGCTCATAAACCCCGACGCCATCAACATCGTCGTAGTAACATTTCTCTAACTTGTAAGGTAGATGGAGAGGTATGTTGTCGGGGATTTGGTACTTGCCCCTAAGTGTTTTGAAATGGGGTTCTTTTATTGTGGAAATAAAATCATTAACCGTCCATATGGGTAACATGATAAATTTCCTAAGTCCATCAGGGCCCACAATGGATTGAATTGGGGGCTCATTATCATCCAGGTCTTGAAAGAAGTCATCCTCTGGCCCTTCCCTTTCCAAACCCTCATTCTTTAAGGA
This sequence comes from Quercus parvula, assembly GCA_030820535.1. NCBI lineage: Eukaryota > Viridiplantae > Streptophyta > Magnoliopsida > Fagales > Fagaceae > Quercus > Quercus parvula. The sequence goes on along the minus strand of JAUAME010000006.1, from coordinate 31,372,605 downwards.
AGGAGAACTAGCCGATGAACTCCTTTCTTCACTTGGACTGTCATGGTCTTTATGACCTAACGGGTATACTTCATCATAGCCTGCTCCATCGCGGGCAAATGAATGGCTACTCAACGCACTAGACATGACCTACACGTGACGGTAAATCCTAAGACTCTGATGGGTTTATAAGGGATGACGGAAACATTCAAAGTCTAAAGAAACAAAATGCTTGAAGAATTTAAAGGGAAAGAGAATGCTTACCAAGTTGAAAGTGGACAGTAAAAAGGTGTGGACGACGGATGTAACAGCTGAACTGTGTTGTCTGACAATGATGACGGATGCGCTCTGATTATAGATTTCAGTAGAAAAGTAAAGAAATGAAAGGAGGAGAGTCTGATTTATATAGAGGGAATGGCGCAGAAGACGAAGGGGTGCTTTGATCCAAGTGAGCGACCATTCATTACTGACACGTGTCCTTCACCATTAATGATCTCAGGCCAACCTGTCAAGGCCATGAGCATTCCTTAAAAAGGATGGATCGATCCGTCACCCCTCGATTCCTTAAAAGACCATATTGAACTGTCACCCCATGTCCTTCCACTTAGCGATTACAGACCCATGGAGTGAGGGGGCAACTGAAGAGGGAGAAAAATTGAAGGTGACGGATTTGTTTGGATGGACCTGACAGCATAACAAAATCTGTCAAACATGAACGGACCATTTAACGACACTAGGTGGACGGATCCGTTTAGAAGGACGGACTGTTCAACAATTGAACCAATGATGGATGGCTCCATTGTGGACGGACCTATGGTGGATGGACCAAAAGGCCACGTGGCACTTAACTAATAACTATGTGATCTCCAAGGAATCCTAAATGGAAATAACTTGAGCCTCACGATTAATCCTAGTCCATAGAATCCCACTGTGAATAGAACTCCAACAAATGGAGGATTCTAGAATATACGTACATTATTAAAGATCTTCCCTATAAGGAAAAGACTTGTTACACAAGTCTAGGAGATTGGTTTTACTCTACTATAAAAACCCCAAAGACCCTCAGAAAACAGGTACGTGTAATTTACCTCTCTCTAGCACTCTAGAGTTGAGAGAATAGTTCTAACTTGACATTCGGAGGGTATTTGACCGACACCACACCGGTGCTCTCTATTAGGTCTTCCCTTTTTATTGTACAGGTATCGTTTCGAGCGTACGAGGACTGTGTGGCTCACTGGTGATTTTTACGGCATCATCACACAACTTTAAATGACTTCCTTTATGAAAAAAAAAAAAAACCCTTTAAATAAACTGATGAGGTTGAATTTTAAACTTAAGTGGCTAAAATGTGATACATTTTCTATTGTACAAGCACTTATGTGACTCTAACATATACCATCGGAACTAAATTCTCTTGGCATAAGTTTGATGTTTTTACCTTTTACCATAAATTGTTTCGTAATTGTGCAATTTGTATTCTTCGGTGGTAAATCTATGTAAGTAACGGAAAATCATCCACTCGAGATTTATCTGAGTAATAAAAATCTTGTCAGGTAGTATATCACAGCTCACACGTGATGATTCAGCAATAAAAGATAACACTATATTAATGAAAGATTCTATTATTTGTGGACTTTGTTTTTTCCTTTTTTTTTGAAAAAAAGTTTATTTAGAGAGAAATTATTTAAACTTCTCTTATATTGAGAAAACATTAGGTCAGGCTTGGCGTAAAACACTGGTTTTACGCCAGCTAATAGATGTTTGCCACGTCAGGCCCATGACTTAAAGAAACAGAATGACTTAAAAAAAAAAAAAAAAAAATTCATGCTCACAGCCTCTACTTCCTTCACGCCATTCACCTCTACTTCCTCTGCTTCCTTCACACCGAGCCTCCACCACCGCCACACAGATCGCCGAAACAATTTTGAAGAAGAAAGAGTTCTCGCCGTGCCCTCTACTTCCTCGTCTGGGGTTGTGAAATGGGTCAATTTTCTTTGTGAGTGAAAATTGTGAAACGGCTGTGTGTGGTGTGGGTGAAATTTTGAAGGCTTTGTGTAACTGTGTTGGTGTCGTGTCTCCGTGTGTATTGTGAATGTGTATGGGTGATGTATAAACAGATTTTGTGAATTTTCTTTCTCTTTGCTGTTTTTTCCACGTCCTTCTCTCTACTTTGCTTTCATGTTCCTGTTTGGCTGAAAATGGAATACAAAAATTAAATTTTGAGACTCTAAGTCAAATCAGAAGAAATAACCAGTGAGGAATCTCTCTGTAGTGTTTGGTTTGGTCTTTGAATGTTGAGTAATGAGATCCTTGCTGTTTTTGCTACTCTTTTTTTTGCTTCCATTCTCTTTCTGGGATTTTTTGTGGGTTTCCTTTGCTTCGTTTTGGGTGAATTTTTCTGGGTGTATGAATATCTGGTGTTTTGCTTGCTAGGTTTGCTACTGCTATGTTTGGTTGGGACATGTGAGAGGAATTTTTGTGGGGGGAGTTAAGGCTATGTTTGTTTTACTAATTTTTGTGAATAATAAGGAAAATGTAATTTCAAGTTCGGGCAAGCAAAGGACAGCACAACCCCAAAGGAGGAAGCAGAGGGCATAGCGAGAACTCTTTCTTCTTCGAAATCGTTCTACTCCGGCGATCTGTATGGCGGTGGTGGAGGTTTGGTGTGAAGGAAGCAGAGGTGAACGACGTGAAGGAAGCAGAGTCTGTGAGCGTGAAATTTTTTTTTTTTTTTTAAGTCAGATGGACCTGACGTGGCGAACATCTATTGGCTGGCGTAAAACCAGTGTTTTATGCCAAGCCTGACCTAATGTTTTCTCTTATATCTTTGAACGAAAATAACATTCGATTTGAATAATAAAATTCACATCTAATAAAAAGATATAGGAGGAGTTTGAATGTTTTCACTCCAAACTAATTTGGAGAGAGACATTTTTTATTATTATAAATTTATTATTATTATTATATATATTTTTGCATAAATACTTTTTTAACATTTATTGTGAATTCTTTTTTAAATATGATAATATTGAAGTAATTACATTTTACTATCCTAAACTATACCTCAAATTGTACTTTGCGCCCTAAACTATAACTCGTCTCACACTTTGTACCTCGTCATCAATTATACAATTTATACTATTGTCTTGGATGGAAAACCAAAATTTAGGGTACAAAGTTTAATTAAAAGTACAATTTAGGGATTTTTTTGGCATTTAACATGATTTTCGGAACAATTTAGTTAGTTGTTGAATTTGTGAAACTATTTTGTAAACTATCATCTTGAGGTTTTGAAACTCGAGTTCAATGAAGGAACTTGAGTCTTAGAGTCTCGAGTTCCGAGCAGTGACAATTTGATGTGGAAGTCGAGTTCATATATATTTCATGTTACATATTATTATAAGAAGTTAGAAAATCTAAATGATTAAGATTAAATTTAGTGAATTCACCAATATTTAATTTTTTATGGATTTTGTGTCAAATTTTTTCAAAGCAACTAAACATAAGTTTTGATCCTCGAAAGAACCAAAAAAATAAACATAAGAAAGAATGTCATATCATAAATCAATTATTACTATTCCAAGTAAATCAGTAAATATAAATAATTAATGCAATTCAAAACATAAATATTTATAGGGTCAGTTAATAATTATTAATATTAACTAACGAATAATGCTACAAATACAAATTAATTTACAACATTTTTACAAATTGTTGATGTGATTTTAGTAATTTTCAAATAATTATAGGTAAATATAAATGTGATATTAGTAGTGGATCCATATTAGAACTAATAAGAATTTGCCACATTAATAGTTTATAAAAATATTGTAAAAAAGTCTGTAACTGTAGCATTACTCTTAACTGATTTATCTAAAACTTATAAACTAATCATCTTAACTGATTTATCTAAAACTTATAAACTAATCATATAAATTCAATATATATAAATAATTAATGTAGAACTATAGATATTTAATAGGATAAATTACAATTTATCCACATGTGGTTTGACCAAAATTTAAATTGCCTACCTGTGATTAAAAATTTGACATTTTACCTACTTGATGTTAGTTCAGCTAAAGTTCTGTAACATATCTTTGTCAAAAACATAGCTAAATATATAATTTTGCTCTACTTTTGTGTCTCTCTTCTTCAAAAACACAAAAAAACATAAAAATACAAGATCAAATAAGATAAAAAAGGATCCAACAAAAACCTTTTATCATGAGATTTCAAACCATAGATAGGCAATTTAAATTTTGGTCAAATCTCAGGTTAGTAAAGTGTTAAGTTTCAAACCACAAGTAGACCACTTAAATTTCGGTCAAACCACACGTGGGTAAGTTGTAATTTGCCCTATTTAATATATGCATTTGCTTCATTTGGCTAATTCATTTTTATGTATATATATTGATGATTTTTATCAAACTTTAAATCTCATGTAAACCTTGTACTGATCTCCAGCTTAAACCTGACGTACAGACTGGCCTTCTTTGTTACAAGGGGCATAAAATCTATTCTAATTCTAAACACAGTTTCAAAGCAACATCTCTAAAAATCGCTAATAAACATGATACAACTTCTATAATAATAATAACAATAAAACTTATAACAACATTATATCTGGAACACTGGAACATAACATTATATGAAGCAAATCCCTGATACATCCAAACATGCCATGGGAGTGCTCACCTGTGGTACACACAAAGATGTAAAGGCTACATGTGTTCTGGGTGATCTTAAAAAATATATTTACACAGTGATTAAAGATTCACATTAATAGTACCGTTCAAAAAAAAAAAAAAAAAATGTGTGCATTATATACATATATACATTGTCTTTTATGTCCATTATAACCTCTAAGAACTTGGCATTAGCAGGGATGCACCACTGCTGCCCGGTAAATCCTTCCACTGTTGAGTCACCATCTTAACCTGGGTATAAAACTGAATTCCAGCCTTGCCTGCAATTCAGTCTCATGACAAATTCAAACTATCCGATACTCTACATGATTGCTTCTAAAAAAGGTGGAAAGAAGTAAATGTTACCATCAAAATTGAGATCACCGGCAAAGGATGGCTTGCAGCTAGTAAATGAGGAAAAAGGCAGCGGAACAGAGATGGGAACATTTATGCCAACCTGAGTCAAACCAAGTTCATGTGACAAAAGCAAAAAATATGACAATTAACTTAAAGAAGAAATAAATTAATACTTCATAAAAAAAATTCCAGCGTATAACAAATATTAGGGAATTTCATCAACTAATGCAGTGAGCATTACAAACAAAACATGCAGGCCAAATTTGTGGAGATAACTACTGTCCCAAAACTCCACCCATTGAAAGCACTTCAGATTTTTTAAAAGAGTGGGCATAGGGCAGTGCAAGACAATGGACCAAACAAGAGACACATGTAGTTTATCCAAATTTAGGCTTTTAATATTTTTCCTATCCTTTTGCCTTGTAACATGCTGCAAAAAGATGTCTACCTGCCCAACTTCAATCTCAGTTTGAAATTTCCTTGCAGCAACACCAGATGTGGTAAAGATAGAAGCTCCATTGATGTACCTGTAAGAGGGAAACTCATAGGTATAAGAATATTACAGGTTTAAAGGATTCTCTTCCTACAAAGAGGGTCAAGAGAAGCTAAATTTGAGGATACTTATGTCTGTTAATAATGTTAATGGCCTCCTCAATGCTGTCAGCCTGGGCACAAAGAAAAATGTATCTTAACATCTTTAAACAGGTAAGCAACAACTCTAACTGAAGAAACATGGAGAGAGGAGCAGCATTGTAGCAACCTGCATACAAAGAAGAACTGGACCAAAAACTTCCTCCTGCAGAATCCAAGACAAAGTGTCATTTAACTTCATGTTTGGACAGAGGCAGAGAAGAGGGCAGAGGGAAGGGTGGCCAGAATAATACTAAAATTAACATATTATAGCCACCTTTCCCCTCTCCGCTCCTCTCCCTTTGTTTCAAACATACTCTAAGTCTACAATTAGGTTCATGTCTCTACTCTACTCCACTACAATGCATGATTGCTTCTAGAACACTGTAAGAGATACCTTGTAACACTCCATATTTGTTGTGACATTGGATAAGATGGTGGGACCAACGAAACTGCCATGTTCATATTCAGGAACCTTTTTGTCATCCAAAAATCAACACCATATATTAGGTCCAGACGCTTATCAAACCACAAAGAAAACTGCAGCTATAAACAAGCTTCTTAAACTCATACCACAATCCGATAATAGACAGATTGATTACTGCCAAGTGTGTAGGGAAAAAACTTTGCAATATATTCCTGATTGTTGGTGATTTATGGAACAAAAATAATAGCAGTATGGCCTTAACAAAGGGAGCTACACAGAAAGAATACTGGTTTCAACCTGTTATAAGGACTCATATTATATTGTTGTGTCCTAAATCCTAAATATGGAATGTATCTTTTTTTTGGATAAATTCTGTCTTAACAAGTGAAAGCATAAATGAATTGTGAGTCATCCATGCTATGACACGTTGGATAATTTTACAGCCATTGGAAGTGAAGGGCTCTCGATAAGAACCCCTCCAAAGGAATTAACCTTTCTCACCAAAAGGCGTAATTCTATCCTACTTAAAAATATTAGGATAAATACAAAGTTGATGATTCATTATGTCATCGAAACAAGTCAAATGACTTTTAAATAGGTCATGTGACTATAAGTACATGTGGATACTACGTACCAAAAAAAAAAAAAGTACATGTGGATGATCATTTGAACCACCATGTAATGGATTAAAAGAAAGTTCCTCCAAATTAGTTTGGAAGAAAACTCTGTTCTTAGGATAAATTACGGAAATATATTTAAGAAAAAATGTCTGAAGACTTTTTTTTATGCATTAAAAGAAAGTTCCTCCAAATTAGTTTGGAAGAAAACTCTGTTCTTAGGATAAATTACGGAAATATATTTAAGAAAAAATGTCTGAAGACTTTTTTATGCCTTTAGTTAGTCCTGAGTTCTCAGTTAAGCCCATTTGTATATAAAATTATAAATGAAAGAATCTTCCCAGAACACCAGAAGATATCCTTGAAGCATGGAGCAAGATTACTTTTTCTGGTTGTTTCTTCCTCTCACTTCCTATCTCTGCTTCTCCCTTTATTTATGTACCTTTTCCCCTCTTTGATCTATCTTTCATCCTCCTTCAAGCTCTGACTCAAACAGCTCTCTAGCTATTTATCTCTTGTAATGGTGACACATGGTGACTTTTTAAAAAAAAAAATTTATAACTTAACCATCTAATTATCCAACTCATCTAATTGTGAAAAAGGACTGCTTAGTTTGTTCACTCCTTTGGTTAGTCTATAAGGGAATCTATTTCAAAAACAGTATATTTTGTTATTGTAAGTAATGACAATAGAGTGAAATAGTACATCTGTTATATGAATCACAAACCTCAATGGGTGGAGTGTCAAATTTCAAACTGGGGGAGACATCCCTAACATTTCTCCAAACCTCTAGGGCAGTTACTGTAATTTACCCAAAATATTAGTATTGTGTTTGAATTGAAAAATAATGACTCTTTGCTTCCATTTCTCTTGCATACATTTTACAACCAAACATTCGTGCTTGTCCGCAATCCTTGCATATTTCACATATTTAGATCTCTTTGGAAAAATCTTGATTAAAATTTCAAATTTGAGTTCTGCCTAAATAACTGGGCATGCCAGGTTGAAGAAGGTTTAATTATAGAATCCAAGTGCTTCAGTCACCCCTACATACCAGGTTCTACATGATAGAATTTAGTTCCAGACAATCAGACTTAAAGAGAATATCCTTGCCAGCCCTCACTTAAAATTTTCTGCTGCATCCTTTATCCTTTCTAAAGAACAATTAATAGAACATAATACATAGAGGCATCAACACATCCAAAAACAAAAACAAACTATCCTAATTGAAAGATTAAATTGGTAGAACATAAGACAATACCACAATGTTTCTTCCATCAAGGACTAGATTTGCACCAGTATCAACACCTGTTTGGATCAATTTGCATATTTGTTCCTTTACCTGTCAACAATTAAGAATGTTGCAGAATATGAAATTATAAATAAGACACATTTAAATGTAGAATGAGAAATGCTCAAAGTGCTTCCACTTCTGCATCCAAAATAACAAATGCATAGTGATTAAACTTATGCCTCATGCAAAGCACACAATGTCATGAAAATTTATGATTATTGAATTATAAGAGAAAATTACTGCCACATCAACAACTCTCTTTATGATTTTAATGCTGCTAAATTGGTCAAGGGTTAATAATATGCATCCACCTGCTTGCTAATCACTGGGCCAAGGTCTGCATCTGGTTCTGTTCCAGCATTTACTTTAATTGCTTTGGCATGCTCCACTAGTTTATCTTCCCTGGAAAATAATGAAGTCTTCTTACAACAAACCACTTACACCATGCCATATGATCTCTATCAACTAACTGAATCCAAGAAGCACCATAATCAAATCAATCTAAACACATGTAAGAAACTTACTTATAAATAAATTTTATTTCAAAAAAAAAAAACATATGTTAGAAACATAAATTTACTTTTACCTTTTTCATTTAGGTGCACAATATACATTAACCATAGGCCCACTAAAGAGGGGCTATAACCTATGCCAGGGGTCTAAAACTAGAGACTTTTACCACATAAGCTAGACAGCACAGGACGTTGAGTAGGCTTTAATTACTTGTTATCCAAGAAAGGGCATTTGGAAGGTAAAGTAGCATAAGAAAGTGGCTTTCTTTGTGTCAATAGCTGCCGTTGGGAAGAATCTCACTATTGATAATTTGAAAACTTGGGGGAAGATCAATGTAAATTAGTGCTATATGTGTACAAACAGTTAATCGGTGGATCATGTATAGTCCTTGTTCTTTTTCTAGGGAGATGTGGTCTCTAGTTTTGTCTTTTTTTTTAGCTTTACGTGGTTTATGCCTCAGACAGCTCTGGAATTGTAGGTTTGTTTCTGCAAAGGGTCCTTCAGTCAGTATAGGAGTAGTGGAATGAAAGACAACCCCTTAATGCCTCATGGGTATCTTTAGAGAGAGGCAGATTGAGACTAGAACATCCAACTGAGTTGAACTTTTCCTGCCTAAACAAAATTCTTTATTCTTGAGACTGCTTTGTGAGTGGACATGGATTTCTTTTCATTCATTGTGTGTGTGTGTGTGTGTGAGAGAGAGAGAGAGAGAGAGAGAGAGAGCAAGAGAAATAATAAAATGTTTGACAGGGTCGAGCTTTCCTTGCCTAAACAGAAGTTTTGACTCTTTTTTGATAAGTTTATGAGTCAAAAGGGATTTCTAAACATCGCCAAGAGTCTTGTGGCTCAGTGGCAGTGGCTGTTCTCTCCAATGAGGAGAACCTGGGTTCAAATCCTTCCTCCCCCACTTGTTGTTAGCAAAAAAACAATTTTCACTCCTTGTGGGACATTTTAGAGAACTGCAATTTTAGATCTTGATATTTTGGTCTCTCATGTATACTACCCAATACCCATGAACTTTGTAATGCCCTCCAAACTATTTTCAATAAAACTACTATTACATATTAAAATTATTCAAATAATAAATAGAGATCCTCATTGTGGATTCCTTAAATGGAATAGGATGTGATATGATTAGTCACAATAGAGTGAAACACCTTCCTAAGAAAGAGAGATACACATTGCTCAAAGTCAAAGATTTTGGATTCAAAAAATACGAACTCAGAAAACACAAAGATAAGCAAGGGAGCAAAGCAGAATACCATGGATTTAAGCCTCCAACAAAAACAACTGTGCTAAGTGCCATGCGCTTTTGTCCTGCAGCACCGAAACCAGCAGCAACTAGTGCATTTAAAGTAGCATCCATGCTTGCATCAGGCATGACAACTGCATGATTTTTTGCTCCAACATTGGACTGAAGACAACAGTCAGCCAGCCAATTTTCATTGACTTCAACTACTGCATTATTAAAACAGCAACCACAATGCTCGAGAAACTGCAGGCTTGTTACCAAAGCATATGCATGAATAGTAGTACCTGGATACGCTTCCCTTTTGCTGATGCTCTTGCATATACGTAAGTGCCCGCCTTTGAACAATACATAAATAACTGATCAACAATCTGAAGTAAAAGACCCATGCTATGACCAACAACAATGTCAAGAATCTAGATTACCAGCCTAAAACAACCATGTTGCTCATTGTCAGATATGCATAAAACAAATGACATACTGTTTTATCAAAGAAGAAAGAACAAAAAAACTCCAAATAGAGGTAAAAAATTGCAACTTGTATCATTGTCAACACTAAGGAATAACTTACCACATTTGGACCAACAAATGAGATAGCTTTAATATCATCCTCATCACAAATAGCATTAACAATTTCCTGTCCCAAGTCAATGTGAAGAAAGTGAAAAGCTAAAAGATGATATAAAAAGAAGAAAAAAAATCCATTTGTGATAAGGCAGATAGCATCATAAAAGCATCAAAATCAAACAATTTTGGTTGAGCACGAAGATAAAACCATGTTCATCATAAGGCATAGTAGACCAAACAGAAGTAGACAATTTTGTAACGTATTCAATTGGAAAAACTGATGGCTTTAATGTAAAGATCAATTACATATACCCATACTCAAGGAAGGTATTAATGGAGTGAACAAAATCTGATAAACAATTATTAGAAGCCTTACATTGTTGCCATGAACTATATTTAAGACACCATTTGGCAAACCAGCCTCTACAGCCAACTCTGCAAGCATTACAGCAGCCCCTGGAAAAGTATACACACACACACAAGGTTATTAAGCACAAATGTGTACATATTAATGTCATTTGCATGCACAATGAATGAGCTAGTAACAGTGGCGGAGCCAGGAATTTTGAGTTGGGGGGGCCGAACTATTGTGTCCAGATAAACTTAAATCACAAATAGATACTGTCCTAAAAAATCTAGATAATATATGTGTGTATGAAAATATAAATATAAATTTTCTTATTCTAAAGTAATATACATATACACAAAATTATCAACTTTAATAGGTATATATATACACCTAGATATACGATCTTCTTTATAAAAGAAACTTATAATATTCTTAAGCTAATAAGCATACAAACATTGTATAATTGGGTATACAACATACAAAGATAAAGAAAAAAAAAAAAATGAATATAGTATCTTCCATCAAAGTCATGCTTGACAATAATACTTCACGTAATAAACTTCATCAATTATTATTTTTATAACAAAATTATACATAATTTCCTTTTTAATATATAAATTGTTCGCAAAAATTCATCAATGGTTGACAAATCAAAATCATATTGTTATAATTGAAGTCTCATATGAGCTTTTTTTTTTTTTTCTTGATAAAATCTTAAGAATAGAAAATTTCAACCAAATTGCATATATTATCAATATTGAATGATTTGAACACATTAATTAATAGGATTTGAAATTGAGCTAAAAATTAGGGATCCCACTATTTACTCACAAAACTTACTATCTAATTATTTCATTCTATTGCAATTGTATATCAACTCTAAACTCTCTTTTTTAGGGAAGGATTACTAGATCATGTACCATTTACTCGGGTAGCTTTACTTTCATTTTTTACAATGACTATTTACTTACCAAGATAAAAGCATTAGAATCTCAAAAGACCTCTATTTTCTGGTCATTGGAAGCAAAAAATCTTTTCCTAATGGGAAAGGAAATTTATAAGAAATGAACAAATTACAAAAATAGAAACTGACAATTTACCTACCACAGCAAAATTAAAAGTTACATACATACATACATTCATATTATAAATGCTAAGCACTCCACATGTTTGATGAAATGTAATCAACACAATTTCAATTCACATAGACTGAATTTTATCTTTGGATTTCCTATTGGTTACAGGTATTAGGTATCAGGTTTTTCACTTTCTTTTAGGTCTTTAATTGGATGCCTCTTGTGTGAATGTTAAGAAAAATCCATACATACAGTGAATTCAGGAAAAATTTAAACAACATACTTCAAATCCCCTTTTGACAAATAAGATGTCATATTAAGGGACATAATATATCCTTTTCAATGTCTGGTGCATGAAAGGATTGGAGTTTGGATATGATTTCCTTTTTCCTTTTTTTCAACCTCCTTGCCTCTTCCCTTTTTTAAATAATAGGAACTCTAAGAATAATGGGGAGAAGAGGACCCTATCCTTTCAGGATTGACCAACACCACCCATCTACTTCACCTACCACTGCCACATGTTAATATCAAAATCTAGACCTATCTCCGTCACTACCAATTTAAACCCATAGATCATCTCCACCAACAACGCTATTGCTTCCCTCATAACCACCATCACCCACAACCAAACAAATCAATTTAAATGCCATGCTGTCAAGCCCTCACCTCTGCTGCTCCAAATCTAGCTCAGTTTCACCACAAGTCCATCCACACACCATTCCTGGCCAACTACAAAAAGGAGATCAGTGGTAGAAGGCAAGATCCCCAACAGTGAAGTCACTGTGGTAGAAGGCAAGATCAAAGTTCAAGATCCATGGCATTACTTATCCCTTCTCTCTATGGGGATGTTCAGCAAAGTATAACTTCCCTCCCCTTGTTTTATATGATTTTTATAATATATAGGAAGTGCAAGGCTACATATGTCCAATATTTGGTTCACACCAACACCAAAAAATGGATAATTTATAAACTATCAGCCCTCTTATGCCAAGCACCAAACACATCACAAAGTGATCCTCCTTAAGATAGTTGTTTTTTTACATGTGGTCATTTGAGACCAAAGAAGAGAGTTATTAATCCCTTGTACTCTACTATTTAATGCATCATAGTAATGAGGAGCAAAAGTTCTATGATCTCATATATTACAATACCAGGAAGGATTTGACAATCACCTGGATCTTTCTCTGATGGCTTCAGAATGAATGTATTGCCACATGTGACTGCCAAAGGAAACATCTGCACAACAAAAAAAAGGTAGGGGAAGATTCCAATTGGTCCATTGAAACCCATGAAAATTTTATTGAACCTTTCTTTAGTTCTTCATCTTTTTTGGAGGGGGAAGGAGATAATTAATGAAAGTATTAAAAGGGGACATATCCCAAGTACACAATATGCACATGGAAACACCCCCAAAAACAAATAAAATGAAGAACTACAGCTTAAGACCTGAAATTGGGAACATCTATAAATTAACTATGATGCAGAACAATGGCCATATTGAATTACTAATAAGTAATAACGTTCTTAACTCCATCTTGACGACGAATTTGTTGCAATTCTTTGAAGGGGTAATTAGATTAAAAAATAAAAAAATACCTGACCTTGATTTCAAATTAATCCATGAAGTTGCAATTACAATTTGTAGTTTCAAAATCAATGCACACTGGACTTTTATTTTATCTAACAATGGCAAGTTTCCTTTATTTTTACTTTATGTGAGTAAGCTATTTTGTGAGCCTTTTAGGAGCCGAAACATTGCCTATAATTCAGGAATTTTGGTATCTTCCTTTTTTTTTTAAACATGTATATTACAAGATTTTTTTCACTAAAGGAGATTTTTCACGCACAAGATTGTGAATCAAACTGTTCCTAAAGAATTAGGACCCTCAAACTCAAAAGATCTAAAAACTCTAAACAAGAATACGAACGGGTGCTACCCAAGGTAGTCATCTATTCATACAAACATCACAACATGGACTGTTTAATAACATGATTAGGGTCTTTGACACCATCAAACGTTCAACTATTTTGCTCCCACCAAATTCTCCATATTACACATAAAGGAACAGCCTTCCATATCTTTGAACTCCTATGACATTGAAATCTTCCGTGCCAGCAATCAAGTTTCACCATTTTCGGCCTAATTGGATACGCCATATAATACAAACACAGAAGACTAAACATCTTGTGCCACTGAACAAAAAAGAAGAAGGTAATTAACTAACTCCTCACTGTTCTGACACATACAACACAAATCAACAACAAACACATGTCATCTCTGTATATTATCCACCATTAAAATTTTATCCAATGTTGTTATCCATGTGAGAATCTTTCGAGATACCTTAGACTCCATATGTTCCTCCAAGGGATGTGAGCCCCTCTAGAACCCCTCAGTATCTCATGGGTTAATAGAGGCCAACTAAAGATTCAACTAAAATTTTTGAAACAACAGGGTAAAAAATTATGCAATTGAAACTTCAGGATTTGTGAACTGTGAAGGTCCCTCATAGCTGCAGTTGGCGGTGGAGGAAACTTCTGAGCTTAGCAAGGCCTTTTATAAGGTTTGAAGGGGGTAAAACTCTCATATTTCTCTCTGGCATGATTGGTAGTATCCTTTAGGGTTGCTATTGACCATATTTGGACATGGTCACATGGGATGGTATGTGTGCCTAGTGTGATCATTACAGTGATTGGTGTTAGAACTTTGAAGCCATTGATGTCTAATGATTTATTTAATTTCAGTGTATGCTTCCTCGAGTTGGGATTGGAGGGAGGGATAAACCTATTTAAATTCCAGCTAAATCAAGAGAGTACACAACCGCCGAAACTTGGAATGAAATTAAAGTCAAGTTTTAGAAGTAAATTGGTGGAAATTGATCTAGTTCTTAGCTGCAACTCCAAGACATGCCTTTACAAATTGATTGACTTTTAGAAATAGATTGAATACCTGCAACAGGTTACTCAAATGGAGCCACAAAGGTGACCCTCTCCGTATTTATATTGTTGGGGTTGTGTGGAAAGCAGGGACCATCTGTTCATTAGGTATGGGTTTTCTAAGACAATCTCGGAGGATGTGATGAAGAGGTGTTAGATTAGGAAGCCTGAGGTTGAGTGGTCCAGCTTGGTGGATTGGAATCTACATAATATTATTAATATATATATATATATATATATATATATATAAAGGGGAAAGTCAGAAGGAAATTATATGCAAATTAGTATGGGGGCTGTTGTATCCCATGTGTTATTGTCAACACAATGCTAGGACTTGGGAGGTCAAGTGCTGAGTACTTGCTAAAGGGCAGTTCAAGAACTCTATAAGGAACACGGCGCTATGCTGTTATTGGGGGATTCATCTCTGCACTAAGCAAGTAATAACACCTCCATTTTGTAGCAGAGAGACCCATTTATTTTGTGGCCTTGTGGGTGTAAAGTACTTACTTAGATTTGTGATGCAGAGGTTTTTTACTGCATCTGCAGCAGTCACTTTGTGTTTTTGAGTATGTAGGCTGTTTGTAGTCAGGGTGTGTTTCTTATCGTTAGTGATTGGTGAAGCTTGAGCATTAAGTTCTACCTAGGTATCTGGATGATGTACAGCTTTTGCTAAATGATTTGTGAACCTTTGTTTGGTATGAATAATTCATCAAAAAAAAAAAAAAAACTTTAGGATTTAATTTGGAACTGATGTCAAACTCTAAGGTTTATTATGTAATTACCCCTTCTCTTTATTGTTTTTTTTGTTAGAGAGACCAATCACAAGTTCAAAGTATATTTCTCCAGCTCTTATGTTATAAGCATAATGCCATTCCTAAGCATTTGAATAAGCCCTGATTAACTCACAAAAGTCTTTCCTCTCAAAAAAAAAAAAAAAATCACATAAGTCTTCATGCACCTGACAAAATCCAACCAATAAAGAGCACATACCCCCCCCCCCCTTTTTTTCTCTTTCTTTTGTTTAAGATATTAAATATATATAAAAAAAATAAAAAATAAAAACAAATCAAAAAAAGAAGAAGAAGAAGAGAGAAAAGCACACTAAAAATAATATTAGATAAATAACTGTCCCAACATGATTTAAACAACAAACTTGTTCTCTAAATGACAACATGAGTGATATACATAACCACATTCATAAGCAGAAAAAGAGCACACAGCCTAGACTAAAAACTACCGCGTAGAACCAAAGAGCAAATAAATAGTGAAAACAGAAGTATAGTGAGCTTACCCATAAAGGAATCATAGCCGGAAAGTCAAAGGGGCAAATCCCAGCACAAACACCAAGTGGCTCTCTAATGCTGTAGGTGTCAATACCATTAGATACATTGGAAACAAATTCCCCCATTTGAAGGGTTGCCAATCCACAAGCATGTTCCACCTCCTCTATGAACGATAATCAAAAACCTTGTAAGAGCATAACCAACACCTATTGAGCTTTTAAAGACCACAAAGAGACTAACCTAGCCCACGTAACACATCACCATATGCATCCTTTAATGTCTTTCCATGCTCAGCAGTAATATTCATAGCAAGCTTATCCTAGAAAAAAGATTGGTAAGATAAATATTAACTAATAACAGATCAACAAAAAATTCGTAACTTGACTTGAGTCAAACAAAGAAGTCCCGATCACTAACAATGTCTCTGCGAATTAGCTCTTGGAACTTGAACATGATGCGCTGACGAGTCGCAATGGGTGTGTTTCTCCACAATGGAAAAGCCCGTTTTGCTGCAAATACTGCGGCTTTGAATTCCTCATTTGTAGTTAAAGGAACTTGAGAAATAACTTGTTGTGTTGCCTATCAATTAGGGAAAAAAGAAAATTTATTATTGACTTAAAATTGATACAAAAATACTGGAAAATTAGATTTTAAAGGCATATATTACACTTACAGGGTTCAAAACATCAATAGATACAAATGATTGTGAATCGACAAATCTACCTCCAATGAGATTGGGAACCCTCTGATATACATTACAAGAAAAAGAATACAGTAAGAAAAAACCCCAATGAAAAGAAAGGCCAGGGAGAGGGGGGGGGGGGGAATAGAGAAAGAAAGAGAGAAGACAGAGCAATTCAGGAGGCATTAACAGAAATAGATTATTTCCATTTTCTTTTTTACGGTTTCCTCTCCTCCAAGTAGTAAGGATAAGACTTCTTGAGCAGAGTAACATCAAAGCTTACCGGAGGGTTGCGCTGCCTCCAAGATGGCTCGGTAACTGCTAGATAATTGTTTCTTACAGCAGACTTCTGAGGTCTCAATGGCTTGAAGTTCCTCACTGCAACATAAGCACGCCATCTTCCACTGTAAGGAAACTGACACACTTTCTTTTTTAAATAAATTTTTGCTATAGGTTGTACATATACTTACTGATTTGCAGAGAATTTCTAAGGGTTTCAACTGAAAAGAGGGCAAAAAATTGATTGTTACTCTCTCAGACTAATCATCTTATAAACAACAGAGTTACAATGTTTACTTAAATAATGCCCTCTGAAGAAACCAAAAGGGAAAAGGGAAAAAAGTTCCATTTTTAATTCTAACAATTCTGAACTCATATGGCCATAAGCAGTCATTTTTTCTTTTCAGAGTGTTCATCATCGTGAACACGATGATCTTTTATATCAATAAAATTCTTATTACCTATCCAAAAAAAAAAATCAACAGTTAAAGTTTAACCTGAATTCCAAAACCATCCAAAAATTGACGATGGCAACAATCCTCAATACTATAGACAGCCAGAACTTCCTCATTTGGAAATGAAATTCCCAAGCATAACCAAAGAGTATGAAGAGATTCAGCAATTAAAAAACAGAATCATATAGCCTTTGAGGCAGCTCTCTGACCTGGGAATGGCAATTAGTAATTGGCCAACTATGATGATATCTCCTGATGTCACATAAAGGTACCTAATTATGCTTGTAATTACCACATTTATTAAAGGAGCTCACCCATGTAGTTATGAGTAATAATTTATATCAAGCCCACTGTCATTTAATTCATACGCGTCAATTGAACACAAGAAAAGGGGGGGAATGGGGGGAAAGAAAAACAAGGCAATAGCGGATCCAACAGCTATTGGCTAACCCTGCAGAGGCTCAGGAACCTATTTTGTCACTTAACCAGCTGGCCTCCTGGATAATAAATAATTATAAATTCAATACACATAAGACAAACATAATGAAGCTCCATTCTAGAAATAGGCAAGCGTTAGTCCTGAGATTCATAAGAATATGTAGCAACCATGTTCTACAGGGACCATATATCAGGCCAAACATTTTTTGATAAGTAAAGAATGTGTTCAAAAAAGCGCATAAAGGGGTGCAACCCTAGTACATCGGGATGATGGTGGAAATTATTGTTTAATCATTAACATAGCTGCAGTGAGCATTAAAATGCAGCCATACCTTTTTGAATTATCCTTAGCAGTACTCAGCATCAAGATTATTAAATTTTATCAGAAGAATATGTCAAAACATACTCCAATATATTGAACCTAGGAAATGAGGGTACCACAATGACCACATTACATGCGTTCCCTATGATATCAACAAATTAACCAACCTATCTATTGAAAATATCTGCTAGCTTCACTGGTGGAAAATAACAAGGGCAATACCTAAACCTAAGTTTGAATTCCAATTCCAAAATCTCCACAAGCATGTCAGGGAAGGGAACAAAAAAATTAACACTTAATTTCCATTCAGTAGGACTTATCTAGAGTAAGATGGCTCAAAAGAAAGGAGAGCTTAACAAAATTTGGTTCTTTAATTAAGCCTAGGTGAAAATAATGATTTAGAGAAATGAGGCAATTACAGAAAAAGAAAAAAAAAAAAAAAGGTCAAAGAAAGAGTGCTTGAGGACATGCAACTTCAAATGAAAACCACACCTGTCATGTTTCCTTGTCGGAGCTTAGCTTTAACATTGTACACATGCTTTGGAGTTGATAAAAGATCTGGATTGTTTTGCCTCAGTCTCTTTAGAATTTGGCGAGGTTTCAATCCAGCTTCTGTCATTTCTTTAATTAGCACAATTTCTCTCTCTGTAAAGCGACGAGCAGAGGGATGCTCTGAGATGTCCTTTATGGGTTCATGGTTGTGTGTTCCGTTTTTTATGGTAAGGATCCACAAGCCATCATCCTTCTTGCCCACAGCTTCAAAAGGACAATTTGTAAGTCGAGAACCAGTTTTTCTTCGACGAGTACGTTCAGCAGATGATTCATCAGCAGGTTTCCGCCTGTTACGATAAACACCTCCTCTGTCACAGCCAAGGACAACCACCCTATCCCTCTTAGACTGCTTAATGGTAACCACATATCCCTGGGACACGGCAAAGTCCCCAACATGTTGGATAAGTTCTTCACGATCCACAAATGTTCCAGGTGGAGGTGGAAGCATCTGTGGGAATTCATTCAGTTCTGTGCAGCTTTCAATGTCCATCATCAATAACCGCAAGAGAAAGCCTGCATTATGACTTGATCATCACCTTACATCTAATTTTCTTCATATCGTATACCAAACTTATGAGCACCATGGCTCCACTTAGCATAAAGAAAAGTAATTTTAGGAATTACCATTAAATATATATGCTGCAAAAAACTTATCACTTGTTGTATCAGCAGATAAGATACTTCATGTCTGGTTGTGAACAAAACCAAAAACCCATTCTTCTATTTGAAATTTTCAGAAGTGAAATACTGTTATCACCTCTCATGTCTATTGAATCTCATATCATTGTAAAATTACTGTCGTAAGGCCCATTATGCATGAATCCAGAAAAAGTTTAACAAAAACACCTCATACAACAGCACTGATATCTTCCTCTGCCAGCATTTCACTTTCAGTTGAAACAAAAGAGGTCATACCCTATAAAGTCCCCTGTCAAAAAAGGGAGTCGATATAGATTATACAAATTTCAAACAATCCAAGATATAAATACACATAATCCACATAGCCACAATTTTATCCAGTCCTTTTGGAATAAGTATAAACCAACATTTTGTGCCATTACATGCCTTTCAAAAATTTACATCGGACACACAGTGCATGCACGCATGCACACACAAAAGATACACCAGCACACACTCATACACGCAAGCACTATCTAGCATTTTTTCTCCCTATTACAGAATCCTTAGAATTTGCAAGCATCACCATGTACTACTTTTGCATGTACCTTTTCTCCTAATCACAACAATATAGCATCTCATACATATATTACACACAGCAGCAGTTAATTAAGGGATGTGTGTAAATAATATTCATATGAACAACAAAACTATGAACCATAACTTAGCATGCTACCCTTGTGTGAGAGGTTATAACCATTACCATTTCATCCACTAATAATAGTTTATCTAATTTATTAAGACTACAATATGCTGCTAAATATTAACCTGCTCACTTCCTTTACCAGTCATGAAATTAGAAGTTAAAGTAATCCCTTCATAATGACAATTGATGAATGTCATGATTTCAATTTTTAGACAAGAAGTCTCAACTCTCAGGTGTCCAAAATCCAATTTGCTAATTTAAATTTGAAAATGAGGTTATACTACTTCATTCAAAAATAGTGCACAATCAAATGTATTTTCCCCTTAATACACAAATTTAAATTAAAAATGTTATGATTAACTGACTTGATGGTTTATACACCAGTGCTTTGGAATACGCTTGATGTAGTACATGAAAGATACATCAGGATTCAATCTAAACTGATAATACAGGTGCTTTTTGCTACAATAGTTACTAATGATTGTCAAACAAAGTTGAAAGAGAAAGTTCAATTTACCCTAAAAGGTAAGGTCCCATTTATTTCCTCCAAGGAAGCAATCTAGCGACAGAAAAGGCGAATTATGGCATTAAAAAAGCCTGGAAGAAAACATTTCCTATGAACGAAAAGGACAGAAAGTATCTACCATGTTCATCCAATGTAAAGAGAAGCACTTGTAAAACTGAAGTTTTCACTTTATTAAACAAGATTATTTCCACGCCTACTAAAGCATGTCCCGTAGGCTTACCATCTAAACTAAATGGCAAACCACCTTAATCTTTTCTATAAAATTTAGAAAAAAATAAAAAATTATGCAAGAAAACTTCAGGTCTAAGGAGAGAACAGGCCTACATTTATTATTGTCTTAAATTTTCACTTTTGACCGCAATAGTCATCATTGATTGTTTTAGCTCACTGTCACATTCTGCAATTTATTCCACGAAAAACTTACATTTGCCACAAAAATTAGAGCCTAACCCATGTGTGTTTTTTCAATCATAACCAACCAAAAATCTCAGAATCAAGTTTTTAGTTTCATTTCTTTCCTACAATTCCTTAGCCACCAAACATAGGATTAAAAGTAAAACAAAAATAACTAATAAGCCTTAAATTAATCCACCAAAAAAAAAAAAAACCCACCAAATTATGAACTTTACAACCTCAGAAAATAAATTATTGCAGAATTTTAAGTTATATGAGGACCCAATTTAGAGTCATAAGCATCAAAATGATGGAACAAACATTTCCCACACTCTTTACTTTACAAAACAAGTATATCAATTTTCTCTTCCATATATTTTCCCACACTTTCTATAAAACCAAACGGGGTGGAGAGAGGGAGAGAGAAATTCTCACCGGCGACGGCGATCGGCCGGAGTTCGGTTACGTGTAGGTCCGTGAGTGGAGAGAGTAGTGAGAGGTTTGTGAATGGAATTTGCAAATGCAATGCAACTGACTTGTTGAATTCAATGAGTGAAGTCGTTGTTTGGCGTTACATGATAGAGTGGAGTTTTAGACCAACATGGGAATGCGTTAAAAAAGAGTTTTAAGTGTTTAAACAAACGTGGTAATATAATTACCATGTAACAGCTAATGGATAAGCCGTGCAAATGCAATGCACCGGAATGTTTAAATTATGAATTTTTTTTCTTTTATTATTTTTTTAAAATTATGAATTTTTTTTCTTTTATTATTTTTTTTTTAAAAATATGAAATTTGATTATCTATCTATTCTACTATTTAAGGCTATTCTACTATTTAAGGTGTTGCCCCTATTTGGATCAGATTTTTTTTTTTCCAAAAAACTCATATTTCTCTAAGTTTAAGTAGAGACAGAACTAAAAAACAACAAAGTAAAAATACATCTTTAACCTCCACTAAAATATTGCCTATAAAATAAGATTAATCTTCCACTAACCCACTTATTCAGAAACAAACTTCACGTTTAAACTTTTTTCTTTCTTTATTTTTTTAATTGGCCAAAATATATATATACTAGCCTCTGAGCAAGCGCATGTAAGAGTTAATCTAGAGCATTTATTATGATTTAGGATTACTACATTTTTCAATCACAAAAAAACTTAGGGGTGTGATGAGAATTATGTGTGGTGAAATAATTTTTCATCACACCCCTAGGTCATTTTTGTGATTGAAAAATGTAGTAATCCCAAATTATAATAAATGTTCTAGATTAACTCTTACCCAAAAAATAGAAGAGCTTCTGAACGCGCGTGCTCAAAAGCTAGTCTATATTACTAATAACATGATTCTATATTGCTATTGATGTAGCAACATAGTCATTTATATCACCTAAACTATTCTACTATTTAAGGCGTTGCCCCTGTTTGGACCAGATTTTTTTTCCCCAAAATACCCCTATTTCTCTAAGTTTAAGTAGAGACAGAACTAAAAGACAACAAAGTAAAAATACATCTTTAACCCCCACTAAAATATTGCCTATAAAATAAGATTACTCTTCCACTAACCCATGCACTTATTCAGAAACAAACTTCACGTTTAAACTTTTTTCTTTCTTTATTTTTTTAATTGGCCAAAATATATATATATACTAGCCTCTGAGCACACGCGTGTAAGAGTTAATCTAGAGCATTTATTATGATTTGGGATTACTACATTTTCCAATCACAAAAAAACTTAGGGGTGTGATGAGTATTATGTGTGGTGAAATAATTTTTCATAATTGGAAACCTTTGAAACATTCTCATATTTTGCACAACCAAGTTAATACAAAAACTGGAAGTGAGCCATTGAGTTAAAACTTAAAACACTTCAAATTTTAGAAATTCATATGTGAAACTCTTAGCATGACTGAACAGATTTTCTTCATAATCATTCTCTTGTATTTTAAAATAGAAAATTAGGACATTGTTAAAAACGTAGTGACCCCTAAATCCTCCAATCCCCCAAATCAAAAATTCAGAAGATGCATTAAAAAATGACAAAATCGATTCCCCAATTTTTACCTTCTTCAAAGGATAGCAACTTCTTAAACATTGAATTAAGAAATTGAAATGATTTTGAGTAATCAATCTAATCCAAAATATCATAATAAAGCGAAAACAAAATTCTGAAAGCAAAGTAACTAAAAATTTTGTCTAAATAAATAGAACAAAGCATTAAAATAAAAAAGATCTTTTTTTTTTTTATAGAATAAAAAAATCTTTGAAAAGTAACGAAAGCTTTCAAAAGAGAGTGGAAACTGAACGAAGTGATCATAGGATTTTTTAGCTTGCATATTTCTCAATGTAAACAATATTTCTTAGCGAAAATAAACAAAATATAAACAAATTTTAATAAAGACAAAATACGAACAATTTTGATAAGTAAATGAACAACTTACATATTACATCTTATGCACAACAATTAAAAAAATCCCCACACATCAATAAACCTATCTTGAGACATAAATTATTATCAGAATCAAAGAAAAAAATAAATAAACCCATCACTTTGCCGACGGGATAAGAGGGAGTCCTAGAACTCTATAGAAACAAAGAATGAAACTGGTGATTGCTATTGAATTGCGATTCCTCAGAAAACAAAACTTATACACCCCTCAATCAATCCACGCCCATTTCTCAAAAAACAAAACTTATACACCCCTCAATCAATCCACGCCCATCTCTCAGACACAAAACTTATACACCCATTCCCACTGCGCATTAATCATTACTGTGAGGAATAGCATTGGCCTCCGTCTATCCTTTGGTGCCAATGGTAGAAGCAATGTATGAAAGTTCGATGAACTGAAACTTAAGCAATGGTAATGCTCCTTCTACAAAGGATCTGTAAAAAAATTGAAGTCCTATGAGCATTTTTATTTTTAATTATCTCATTAGAAAATGACATTAATAGAAAGAAATATTTGAGAAAAATACCTTGTAACTCTGTTTTGGGTGGTTGCCTCCTCCTTGCCAGTCACTACTCTTAACAAAATGTGAAAATGGTTACTGCTTTGAGTAACATAGCAAGATTGGCCTCTTCGTGTGTGTAAGTGTCTTCTTTTTTTTGGTAACTTTAGGAGATTGAGGATAGAAATGGATTGACAATTGTGCATTGAAAGTCTATAGTGAATTTGAGTTTGTTGAAAGGCTGTGGAGATATTTTTTTTGTTCAAGATGAAAAAAAAAAAAAAAAAATAGAAGAAGCAAGAGGAGGATGTAAACTGAAACTATATCCGATTTTTTTTTTTTTTTTTTCAATTTGATGAAGGATAAGAGATGGGGCAGTTTTTGGGTTGTAAATTGCCGAAGCAGAGGTGGGGAAAAAAAACAGTTTTATTTTATTAAAAAAAACTGTATTGATACTTGATTATTAATGTGAGAGACAAAATCTGAAGGTGGGACAAAAAACTGAGTTTGTTGAAAGGCTGTGGAGATATTTTCTGTTCAGGATGAAAGAAAAAAAAAAATAGAAGAAGCAAGAGAAGGATGTAAACTGAAATTGTATCCGGTTTTTTCTATATCTATCTATACTGCTATTTAAGGGACTTTCCCTGTTTGGATTCCTCATTTTTTAGTTCAAAAATACCCCTACACCCCTATATTTATGTATAGACAAAATTAAAGGACAATCCAGTAAAAATGCAACTCTAACTCCCACTAAAACATTGCCTAAAAAATAGGACAAGTTTCCTGATAATTTTCAAATTGCTTTATCCACTTATAAATTAGATTGTCAAAATAAAAATTATATATATAAAAAAGCCTCATACTAATATTTAAGGGGCTTCCCCTGTTTGGATTCCTCAATTTTGATACCCAAAATACCCTCAAATTTATTAGTTTGTAAAACTTAAATGATAGGGTTAGAAATGTAAAAAAAAAAAAAAAAAAAAAAAACACATTCAAACCCACGTTCAAATGTTTCTCAAAAAAAAAAAAAAAAAAAAAAAAACCCGGCCACTTTCAATTTTTTTGTTTATTTTTTTTAAATCACTTTTAATTCTATAACAAAAGTTTCGGATAATTCCCATAAAAATAAAAATAAAAAGTTTTGGATAAAAAATAAAAACCACGTTCAAATTTTCCCTAACAAAACCCCACGTTCAATTAAAAAAAAAACCACTTTCAATTCTATAAAAAAAGTTTCGGATAACTCCCAAAAAAAAAAAAGTTTCGGATAAAAAATAAAAACCACGGTCAAATTTTCCCTAAAAAAAACCCCCACGTTCAAATACATTTTTATTTAAAAAAAAACCACCTTCAATTCTATAACAGAAGTTTTGGATAACTATTCTGCTAAAAAAACTGAAAGTAAAAAAAAAAAATGGAAGAAGAAGTTATCTTTGACAAGAGTTTCAGATAACTACTCTACTAAAAAAAACTGAAGTTAAAAACAGATCCAAAAAATTTCAGATACCACATCCTAACCCAACCACGAAGTTTCAAATAACTACTCTGCTAAAAAAACTGAAAGTTAAAAAAAAAAAAAATACAAAAAATTTCAAATACCACATCCAAACCCAACCCGCATTTAGATTCTAAAAAAAAAAAAACAATTAAAAAAAATGTTATCTTTGACAAGAGTTTCGGATAACTACTCTACTAAAAAAAACTGAAGTTAAAAACAAATCCTAAAAATTTCAAATACCACATCCTAACCCAACCCACGTTCAGCCCTATCAAAAAAAAAGAAAAAAGAAAACCATGTTATTTTTTACAAGAGTTTTAGATAACTACGACTAAAATAACTGAAGGAAGTTAAAAATATGTAACATATGTATATATTTTGAAATTGAGATTCTTATTAAAAAAAAAAAAAAAAAAAACCACATCTCTAACAGCTACTACTATAAAAAGTGAAGGAAGTTAAAAATAGTTTTGGATTACTACTACTACTATACAAAGTGAAGGAAGTTAAAAATCTACAACACGTCTTGGTTGGTGTTCATAGAAAGCCTTTAATGGAGGCTGCTTCGGGATTACATCATTGTACAATTATGAGAGCAGAATTTGAGTTCCAACCGAGAGGGTTAATTGGTGAGTTGAGTGTTTGGAGGTATGGGTTTTAATTTAGAGATTTTGAGAGTGTGCGTTTGTGTTTTTTGTTTGACTTTCATTTTGTTGCTGGCTTTGATTTCAAGTATATTCATTTTGTTTTTTGTTATGTGTGTCATGTATTACATAGTCCGAAATCGAAAATTTCATGTTCAAGAGAAAACGAATTTGTTTGAGATTGAGAGGTTTGGTGATTTTTCTGTGTACAACCTTCAGTTTTTAGACAACAAAATCTTATTGCTATTAATTTGGTTTACAATGAATACTTACCATTACTTTGGTTATATAGGCATTTATTAACTTTACAAAACTTAAAGACTTAACTGTTCACAAACACAACTGCTGGTATTTCCCTCCAAAAAAAAAAAAAATTTTCCTTACATCTACACGTCTATACACACACACGTTTAAAAACTTGAAAGTTAATAATTTGCATCAATTATAATTTGGGATTACTATATTTTCCACTCACAAAAATACTTAGGATTGTAATGAGTATTATGCGTTTGTAAGTGAAATAATTTTTCATCACACCCCTAGATTTTTTTATGATTGGAAAATGTAGTAATCTCAAATTATAATAAATGCTCTAAATTAACCCTTACCCAAAAATAGAAGAGCCTCTGAGCGCATGGAGGAGAGATCAGGCTTAAGGCTATTTAGTTGTAATATAAATCTATTTAGTTTTTTTTTTTTTTGGATAAACTTAAGGCTGTTTAAAAAAAAAATTTGATTTGAAGTTAACGTGAGGATGATTTATTTTTTTAAAAGAAAAAAAAAAAAACAACAAACGTATAGTTACTTTGAAGAAGTGGGTTAGTGGGAGAGTGATCCTATTTTGTAGGAAATGTTTTGGGTGAGAGTTAGAGATATATTTTTACTAAGTTATCCTCAAGTTTTGCCGCTACTTAAACATAGACTATAGGGTTATTTTGAAACCGGATTTATTTTAATTTTTAAGAAGAAGTTAAAAACAGTTTAAATAAATTGCAATATATATATATATATATATATATATATATATCTATTTAGTTTTTTTTTTTTGGGAGGGGGGGGGGATAAACTTAAGGTTTTTAAAAAAAAAATGGTTTGAAGTTAACGTGGGGATGATTTATTTTTTTTAAAAGAAAAAAAAAAAAAAAAAAAAAAACAACAAACGTATAGTTACTTTGAAGAAGTGGGTTAGTGGGAGAGTGATCCTATTTTGTAGGAAATGTTTTAGGTGAGAGTTAAAGATATATTTTTACTAAGTTATACTCAAGTTTTGTCTCTACTTAAACATAGGTTGTAGGGGTATTTTGGAACAAAAAAATAATCTGGTCCAAACAGGTGCAACCCCTTAAATAGTAGTATAGATATAAGATATATCACGCACGTTTGATACATTTTTTTTTTCCTAAAAAGTAGCAAACACTAAACCAACTGTTTACTTCATTTCAAATCCTAAATTTTAGGGTAGTTTCTTAAAAAAATTGTTATTTTATTAGACTGGTTTTTTTAGCAATAGAGTCCTATACAAACACAAACACCTCTTTATCTCTCAGTACATGATAGACTAAAAGGTAACAAAATTGCTACTTGCAGAGTAATCGAAACTACATATTTACATTGACTTTGGCTTAGTTTTGTTTGCAGGCTGATTTGGTTGCTTAGTGGATTGCTAAAAATTGTTTTCAAGATTGCTGTGTTTGTTTTTTCTCGACATGGTATGTGTCTAAGTTTTTGTGATAATTTTGGTCCTTAGAGATAGTTGAATGCATTTGTATATTCACATAATCACATGCTTGATATTCTATAGGTTTCCCCAGAAGGGAAGAGATCTTGGATTTTCAGTTGCCACCTGAGCCCTCGAACACAAGGCATGTTGAGGTATGGCCTTTTCTTTTTTAAATTGTTGATGATTTTGTTGGGCATTATGTCTGCTGAATTTTTTTGCATTTTTTGTTTTATCTAATAGTTGCAAATTTGTTTTGTTTTTTTTTATAGAAAGCTTATTAGATGGTTGCAAAATTGTTTGGGGTTTGTGTTTGTTTTAACTTCGGTTCTTTTTTTATAGCTCTATTACCGTCCTTTTGTTGAGCAAGATTTTTCAGTCCTCTGAACTGAATTAGTAGCCAAATCCTTGCATCTTTTTAACTTCTCAAATATCTAGCAACTTTGGAAGTTGAACTTAGAGACTCAGTTTGTAAGTAATTTTCTCCTTAAAGTTCATTATTTTTTTGGCTCTTCCTTGCCATTCCAGGACAATGTTGCAAGTTCAAACACAAGCAGCTTAAGATCATTCTTTATTGGAATGGGATTCTTATTTCACACACACCCATAACATTCATCACACTCTTAAGAATTTTTGTGATTGAAAAATATAACAATTCCAAATTATGATGGATGTAAATTATTAAAATTTACTCAAAAAATAGAAGAGCCTCTGAGCACGCGCGTGCTAGTTATTATTAATGAGTATCTGTTAGGTTTGTTTTTGACTATATGGAACTATCTATAACTATAATTATAATATTAGTTTTGAATATAGAATAAAATTTAAAAGCAATATATAATGGAATTATGATTTATAAAATTGTAAGATCTCAAGAGCTCTTTATCAAAATATAATAAGGTCAATCAAGTGGATTCTAGTTAACTCAACTAGTAAAGTCTCTAGAGTAAATGCTATAAGTTGAAACTTTCTTGGTCTGATGATAAAAAACTATCAATCAAGAGCGGACGTCATACTTCTAATACTCTCATTTCTTATAATAAATAACACATTTTTTATTATCTTAAACCAAGAGATATTATACAATACTTTGAGAATACAATAATGTTGTACTCCCTCTTTTCATATGATAGTTAACATACTAATTAAATTCATAGTAAGATTTACTATTTTTCTAAGAGGAGAAAATATAATATTATTCTACTCTTAGAGAAGACCTAACAGAGAGCATCGGTGTAGTGCTAGCCAAATACCCTCCGAAGGTCAAGTTAGAATTTCTCATAACTCTAGAGTGCCAGAGCTGGGATGAATTATGTGTAACTGTTTTCTGAGGATCTTTGGGCTTTTATAGTAGTGTAGAACTGATCTCCTATACTTGCGCAACAAGTCTTTTCCTTATAGGGAAGATCTTCATTAATGTGCGTATATTCCAGAATCCTCCCTGTATGAGAGTTCCATTCGTAGTGGGACTCCATGGACTAGGATTAATCATGAGGCACAAGTTATTTCCATTTAGGGTTTCTTGGAGACCACATAATGATTAGTTGAGTGCTACGTGGCTTTTTTGGTCTATCCACCATATGTCTGTCCACCCTAGGCTCGTCCACAGGGGATCTATCCACTATTGGCTTTTTAAGCAGTCCATCCTTCTAGATGAATCCATCCACCTAATGTTCGTTCATACATGGTCCGTTCATGTTTGACAGCTTTTGTTTGCGCCGTCAGGTCCATCCAAGTAAATCCGTCACCTCAGATTTTCTCCCTCTTCATTTATAATGTCTAACCCTAGTCTCTACACACAATTATAATTTGTGTTCATAATTTTTTTTTTAATATATAAAAAGGACATTTAAAATAAAAAGAATTAAAATTAAAATTCTTCACAAGTTAGATTTAAAAAATAATAATATTAAATGAATAAAAACTAAACAAAACAATTAGAGGTTTTATTTATTTATTTATTTATTTAACATAGATAGTTTAGATAAGGAAAAGAACCCAAAGATGTTGAATATGGACTATGGACACCTTTAGTATATATCTAACAGAGAGCACGCTCAAAACAATACCTGCACAATAAAAAGAGAAGACCTAACCAGTGGCGGAGCCAGGAATTTAGGTTAGGGGGGGCAAGATTGGAAATAAAAAATTAATATAAAAAAATTAATCAATATTAATAACAAAATAAGTAAACAACTATATGATAATTTAATTGTCATACAAAATCTAACATAAAATGTAAACTTTAATTTATTTTTTCACACCTAGCTTATTTTACTCAATTGCCCTCAACGATTTTTCATATTTTGAAATCGCTACATGATTTCTTCACACTTAATAGTCTTGAATATATCTTTCTCAATATATGTAACTAAGCAATCATTCATCCACTGATCTCCTATTTGATTGCGTAATTGATTTTTAATTATGTTCATTGTTGAAAAAACTCTTTCAACAGTAGCTGTTACAACTAGTAAGATCAATGCCAAAGTCACTAATGAGTAAACCAATGGATATGAAACATTCTTTTTCATTTCTACCATCTTTTCAACAAACTGTCTAATTCCTCTAAATGCTGAAAACTCTTCAACGGACTACATGTCATGGATGTATATCTCAAGTTGGTTATCCAAGAAAGAAACTTGAGACATAAAATTTTTTTTACAGATAGTTTGGTCTAGTCCATCAAGTTTACTAAGTGGGACCCATTAATTTTATATATAGAATTGTACTAGGAATAGAAGTCATCTACTACTACTACTAGGAAAGCTGGGAAGATAACATGAATTCACTTAATTGGGTTATTTATTTTTTATTTTTTATCTTTAGTGTGGGGGGTTTATTTTTTATTTTTTATTTTTTATTTTTTGTCTTTAGTGTGGGGGGGGGGGCATTTGAAATTTCAGGGGGGGCAGGTGCCCCCCCTCGCCCCCCCCTCCCTCCGCCCCTGGACCTAACAGTTGGCATTGGTGTGGTGCCGGCCAAATACCCTCTGAAGGTCAAGTTAGAACTTCTCATAACTCTAGAGTGCCAGAGCTGGGATGAATTATGGATACCTATTTTCTGAGGGTCTTTAGGCTTTTATAGTAGTGTAGAACCAATCTCCTATACTTGCGCAACAAGTCTTTTCCTTATAGGGAAGATCTTCATTAATGTGCGTATATTCCAAAGTCCTCCCTGTATGAGAGTTCCATTCGTAGTGGGACTCTATGGACTAGGATTAATCGTGAGGCACAAGTTATTTCCATTTAGGGTTTCTTGGAGACCACATAATGATTAGTCGAGTGCTACGTGGCTTTTTTGGTCTGTCCACCATAGGTCCGTCCACCCTAGGCTCGTCCACATGGGATCCGTCCACTATTGGCTTTTTAAGCAGTTCGTCCTTCTAGATGAATCTGTCCAACTAATGTCCGTTCATACATGGTCCGTTCATGTTTGACAGCTTTTGTTTGCGCCGTCAGGTCCATCCAAGTAAATCCGTCACCTCAGATTTTCTCCCTCTTCATTTATAATGTCTAACCCTAGTCTCTACACACAATCTACATTCATGTTCATAATTTTTTTTTTATATATAAAAAGGACATTTTAAAAAAAAGAATTAAAATTAAAATTCTTCACAAGTTAGATTTAAAAAATAATAATATTAAATAAATAAAAACTAAACTAAACAATATAAGAATTCTAACTATAAAAAGAAAAAAAAATCCCTCGTTTGCTCTAGTGTTCTCTTAATCTTAAATACATATTAGAGGTTTTTTTTTTTTTTAATTAATTAATTTATTTTTAACATAGATAGTTTAGATGATATTCGTTGTTTGATTCATGGGTTGTCTTGGGCTAGGACTAATCAAATTAGAAGGGGAGGGAATACAGTGGCACATGTTCTAGCCCAATTTGCTAGAAATTTAGTAGAGGATGTAATTTGGATTGAGGATTCTCCTCCACCTGCCTTGGCGGCCTTGTTTCATGATGTTTCATTTCTTTGATTTAATTAATGAAAGTTTCCTATTTCAAAAAAAAAAAAAAAAAAAAAAAAACATAGATAGTTTAGATGAGGAAAAAAACCCAAAGATGTTGAATATGGACTATGGACACCTTTAGTATATATCTATAGATAAAATTATATCAAATTGAGGTCGGTTTATGTACATTAATACGCTTCACATGACTCCTTAAATAACTTAACAAATTCGGATTCTGAAGCAAATTTGCAATTCAACTTACTATCTTTAGAGTTTTGTTTTTTATTTTTCATTTTTTACATCAATAGTTAGGAGTAAGGGGATTTGAGACCTAGCCATCTTAGTTGGAAACATAAAAAATTGCCAGTTAAGTTGAACTACAAGAGTCTTGACAATTTTATAATTGTTCACAAATCACTTTTTTTTTTTAAATCTTTTTCACACTTTTATCCCCACCTGCATAGAATGGATATTTTTTACAATTTGGGCAAGTTTATTGAGTTTCCCAAGCTGGAAGTCTAGAGAGGATTACAACTAAAGACTCGGTCGCTCACTAAACAAAGGATCACCAACTACTTTATGACTATGCTTTGAAGCTTCCTCTAGAACTCTAAGGGAGTGTGGTACCTTGAACTATGAATCCCCCTTCTATTTATAAGGGGGACCTTTTGATGAGTTTTGGACGAGCATGGGACTCTCCAAACCAATTGGCTTGGATTTCAATTTCAAAATTTATCCAGTTAAGAGTATCAATTAATTTTCTACAAAGGGTAATTTTATAAATACTATATAGGACCCACCTAAGATTAGGCTCAATTTTATGTTGTTTATCTCATTTGAATGAGTTAAGGGTGCCTCTATTTATAATAGTTTCTCAGGATGCATCCTATTTTATTAGATCAATCTATTTGAAGCTAGGTGATTCATTTTGATTGGCCCACAATTAAATAAGGTGACAAGTTGTGATTGATGTATGATAAGAGTGATGTCAATGGTGGTCCCATGTAAAAGTGATGTACTAATTAAAATCTAACATCTCATATGTTGTGAAAAAGGTTGTCAACAAAATTTTTTATGTATGTAGCGTTTACAAACATCACCGTAAATGATTGTCAATTTGGTCATATAGTTTGCTTGTAGATGATTAAATAGTTAACCCATTTGTCAAAAATCAAACATTTTTTTTTTTTTTTTGGTAGACGATTATATTCGTTTCATGCATATGTCTTATTCCTTTATCCTTTAAACACTAATAGTTAATCAACAGATATGTATGCTTTCAGACAAAAAGAAAGATTTCTGATTTTTTGCAAAGAATGGTTGACTTCCTATATCAAACTTCTTACGAAGTGAAAAGCTATTAAAATAGGTAAAATCAACTTTCCTTGAGTCAATCCCTCTTGCTTGCTACTGGTTCTAGTACTATGGAGAGAAAAAAAAGCTTGATCGAACATATATTTGCCCAATGAATATAATATGCTCCTAGCAAAACTTTATATGGGTTCAATGTACTGGTAGAGCTTTACTTCTTTCCACATTAGCATAGTCATCTAGTGCTATTTGAAGTTCAAATGGTTGGGCATAAGTACAAGGATACTCATCATTAAATGCATCCATACATATGGATGGGGCTACAAGCTAGTGTTGTTTTCAAAATAAGTAGTTTAAACTTTAAAGGCACCAAAAACAAATATAAGTGGTCACTAGACCTTTAATTAGGAAAGGTTTAAGCTTTTAAATGCAAGTAATAATGACATGATGAGTTATGCCTAACCATTAACAATCATTTATAAAATTCTTATAAAATTATATCATAAGTTAAAGAAAATAACGTTAGAATTTCCGGTCTTAGTAATGAGTCCAATAGGTTAAAAATAACTATTATAATTATTTATATAAAAAAAAAAAAAAAAAACAAAAACAAAGATCAAATGTGTATGTCTCAATGTCCATTGAATTAAATTATCCTTTGTTTGGAGCCTACAAAGTGTAAATTGGGTTAGATGAAAGTTAATGTGGATGTTACTTGGCCGAAAGATGGGAAGGCAATTGTGATTGTGGCATCTTATAACCATATGGAAAAAAATATTTGTATTGAGATTCAATAGGTATAAATCTCTCTTCGAGAATTAGATGTGGTCAAAGCACAGGCTGTGAGGAAGGTTATCGAATTGGCAACCCAAATGAATTTTGAAAAGGTGAGCATTGCAGAGTGATGCTGCTTAGATCATTAAGATACCCTAAACCTTAAAAAGAAAATATAAATTAAAAAAATTAACCAGTCAAGAGATTCAATTTCTAATTATAAATAAGGGTCTGATTAATAGGCATCCTTAGGACATTTGTTAATAAAAAATTTTAAGAAAGTTTTGATATTATTTTTATGCGAAATATAAAAAATTGTAAAAAAAAAAAAAAATCAGTTACTTTTTTTCTTTTTCCTCAAAAAATTCCTAATTTTTTTTTTAACTTTTCCCAATAAATAAACAATTAAGAGTAGCACGAAGAACGTTTTTAACACGAAAAACATATAAAAATGACAATAGAGTATTGAAGATGGATTTTCACTCATTACTAATACTAATAAAAGAGTTATTTTTTCCATAACTCAGGACAAAAGTTAACAGCATCCTAAACAACACTCTATATATTATTATTGTCTCAAATAATAATATGAACATATACATAATAAATGTTATGTTTATTCTTGATTTAAAAAAAATATATATATCAGTCAAATATTTTATGTTCCTTATGTATATACATGATAAATTTTATTTTCATTCTCACAAAATTCAGCTAGAATAATTTTTTTCAATAAAAAAATGATAATAAACATAAACAAGTTAATTAATTTTATAGACCAATAGTGTATATTGGCCTAAATGAAAGTTTCATGATTCTAAATAAAAATAATAAAAGTATCTTTAACTTTGTGTGGGTTACATACCAGTTAATTAATAAAAGACAGTTTCTCAAAACAAACTTACCTTAAACATCTGGGGAAACAATATTAGTTGAATAACAACTTGCAAGGCAACAAATCCTAAAATGAGGCCAACCAACCTAGAATTTTTTGTTTTTAAAAAATTAACTTATGAATGGAATTAGCAGCCTCTCTCTCTCTCTCTCTCTCTCTCTCTCTCATATATTTATATGATCTTTGTACTTTTTCTTTAGAATAAAAATTTATGGTAGGTACATACCGAATTTAATATTCGTTTTACAATGCTTATGAAATAGCTAAATTTTAAAATGTTAAAAAAATAAACACATGTTGTAGAGTAGAAATTGTGAAGCTAGGTTATATAGATACAACTGTGATATTACCTATTTTGAAATTACGTAACCCATCAGAAGATTAAGGTTAAACATAACGTCACCAATGTGATAAATGCTTAACAACAATTTATTAGTTAGAAATGCATTCAATCAGATCATATAGATATACTTTCAACACAACATAGGTCATCAAAAGGATCCTAGAGACTTGAAGTTTTATTGTTTTTGAAAAATGTTTCAAGAGAGATCTTGACTAATATTGCTCATCATCATTTAACCATTACATTAAAACTTGTTTTCGGTGCTGGTTATCTAGTTACAAAAGTGACCCAATCCAAATACATTGCATTATATTACTGGGATATATGTTGATGACCACATAACCATCGACAACAACAATTTTAACAAAGATAAACATGATTTTTTTTTTTTAAACTTATTCTAACAAAACCTCTTGAGAATAAAATTGGTAATTATGTGTATAAACACAACAAACATAAACTATAAAAATGTTTAAACCTAACATATATTGAAAAAAATATAGCATAACAATTATTAAAAAAAAATCAAAGATAAACATAATAATTATTATGTATATTTTCATATTTTCAAAACCTATCATATTGTGATTTACGACTATATTGCATGGAATATTGTTTAGGGTGTTGCTACATTTTGTCCAAAATTAAGGACCAAGATAACTCTTTTATTAGTATTAGCACTAGATGCGGAATTCCTCTTCAACACTTTGTTTTCATTTTATCTATTTTTGGCACTATGAAATTTTTTCACACTATTTTTGGTTGTTTATTTATAGATGGAAATTAAATCAGTGACATGCTAGATCAAGGTACTAGAGGATTATAGGTTCTATATGATGAATTCTTGATCTATAAATATAGGAGTTAAATTACAGATTACCCAGCTGTGGTTTGAGCCGAATTTAAGTTGCCTATCCGTGATTTAAAAGTTGACATTTTGCCCACCTGTGATAAGCTCCGTTAAGTTTCTGTAACCCACCTCTAGCTTTTCTATTAGAAAACAAATTTTAATTCAGAATTTAAACATAAAATGGATCAAAAAGCTATGATTGTGAAATTTTGCAAAAATTGATGGACATTATAGACTATAGTGAACGATGCTCCTGGACATAGCCAAATTGTCATAGCATCGTCCATTCCATTTCCAACTTCAATAGCTAGTAGTATTCTTCATTGCAATAAGAGGAGATAAATTAAATACAAAAATCTTTGAAAAAAATTTTAAATACTCTATTCTTCTTTTTTTGTTGGATTAATTAAATCTCATACTCTTAGTCTTGGTTTCTTCCTTTTCGCTTCATTTGATGAATTGCAACACAATTAATGCCATTTCTAGTTCCAATTTTACTTTATTAAAGCTTCAATGGCAAGAGAATGGATACAAAGAAAATCCAGTCTCCATCCCTTTTTCACAACTGAGGCACCTTGTTAGTCCAACCGTTCTTTCTGATTTCAGCCTCTTACAAGTAGTAGATCTACCATGAGCAAAAAGCAACATGAAGTATTTGCTCTATTTGTATATTTCCATTTGTTCTACCTCCTAACAAATTCCAAAAAGCTTTTCGGCTAGATAAATCTCTCTTTCAAGCCCAGCCTAAATCCATGCTCCATGAGACCCACTACAGCTAGATGAATATCTCTCTATCTCTACAAAGAAGAAGATGATGTTTATTGAGAGGGCTAAAGCTTAAGCGGTGTAGATTTGGTTGAAAATGGGTTGCATGTGGTAGATGGGGGCCCTGTAAATGGTTTACTAGAAGCTTACCTTGCATTTGGGGAAATTGCACTTTACCCAGCTGTGGTTTAACCCGTTTTAACAATGCCCACCCGTGGTTTAAAAGTTGTCACTTAACCCACCTGAGGTGGCATCCGTTAGACTCCCGTTACCCACATTTGCCTTTTCCGTTAGAAAATCCTCTTTAGTATATAAGCCAAAATTAAAACCCAAATAGAACCCTAAAAAAAGGAACGAGCTCTCTCCCTCTCTCTACCTTAGAACCCCAAACCCATTTCCTCTATATCAAGATCCCTAAACCCCTCCCCCCCCCCCCCCCCCCCCCAAAAAAAAAGAAGTTGTTCGCACAGAGCTCTCACCACTCGCGTCGAATCCTTCAATAACTCATTTGGAAACTGAAATTCAAACAAAATGCAGTTGAATTTCAACTAATGAACATTGAAAGTCAGCCCTAAACCTCTCTCTTTGATCACTGATATAAATTTAGGAATAGAATTTGAACGTAATTTCTGAATGAAAAATTAAAGAAATTCACTGAAACTAGTAAATTAATCGCATTCAGAATTCACTCTTTCAGTTACAGCAATTTTTTCTTTTCCTTTTCTTCAGTTTCTCAGCAAACAAACGGAGAATGAAGAAACAGAATTTCAATAATCTCTTTGAAATCAACTGAAGCAAGTAAACTAATCACATTTAAATTTCACTGACACAGTAACCTTTTATTCATTTTCCTTCGTTTTCTCAAGAAACAAACAGAGAATAAGGAAATAAAATTTCCAAAATCTCCCCAGAAACTTTGAAGAAAGCGACTGAAACTAGCAAACTAATCAAACTTAAATTCTCATTGACACATACTAACTTTCTATTTTCCTTTCCTTCAGTTTCTCAGCAACCAATTAGAGAATAAAGACGCCGAATTTCTGCAATCTCTCTAAAAGCTTTTGTTATTATTATTTTTTTTCCTTTTGTTCAGTAAATTGTTTCTAGTTCCATTAACACAAAAGAAAATTATATTTTCCTTTTGGTTTTCTCAAAAGCCAAACAGAGGATTAAAAAACGAGAGATAATTTCTAGGGTTTTAGGAAGTTTTTTTTTTTTTTTTGGGTGGTTTATTTAGCGTTACCTGTAAAGTGATTCTGGTGAATTTGCAAGAGTAGATGAAATCGGCAGTGGGGGCAATTTCATAATTAGATTCCAAGTCCATGGCCGAAGATCAAGTGGGCAAAGTGGGCAAAGTGTCAACTTTTAAACCATAGATAGGTAGGTAATCTATAATTTACCCTAAGTATAGTCTAGTGTAGGAGTTGAGAGAATTGAGACTTTTGCTGCTCTCAATAGAGGGGAAAAAAGGTATAGACCTTGCTTATCATTGCTAATAAATGCTTTGTTTACAACATTTTCATAACAAATTATAATTAGTAAATTGTTACTAGTTGTTATAGGTTGGTAAAAAAGTAATTTATGTGATGAATTTAAATTAGAACTAATAATAACTAATGATAGGGAACTAAAAATCTCCAATTCGTCCAAAGTATCGTCTAGATCCAAGAGTCAACTACTCAGAAGATGGTCGTCCGTGATGGTCGTCCATATCCCTGTGGGTCGTCTATCAGCAAAGGGCAAGGACGACCTCTCAAAACTTAGAAAATTCCCGGAGTACAGCAGCTTGTTACCCAAACCACGCGTCACTACCTTACCTTCTCGATCGTTATAGCAGTTATAAAAGATAAAACTTCTTATTCTAACTGTTATAGCAGTTGTAGGAGTTAAGTCTGAACCTTCGGGATCTCCATAAATATTGGAACGGTTACTAGACAAGTAACCGTTATGAGGCCTACTATATAAAGACCCATCCAGAAAAAATAAAGGTAAGTTTACAACTACGCCATAAAAGTTGGGAATTTCTGAGTATCCAAAGAAAAAACCTAACTTAAGCATCGGAGGGTTTCTGGCCGATCTACCCCGGTCACCCTTGATTTGTTGTGTTCTTTTCAGGTCTTACGGATTACTACCATACCATCGAAGCCCCGAAGCATGCGGTCTACTGATTTTCTGTGCATCATCAACTAACAATTTAAAATTTTTTATAAGTGTAATAAAAACGTTGTAAACATAATATTTCTCATCATCACTAGATTTGATGGTTTGTCTCGATTTACTTGGGAGTGTGGCGACGAAGAGTATATACTTCGCACCATTTGTTTTATATAGGCTAATTGGCTGCTAACTTTTTTGCATTGAATGTTGGTTACTGTTCTTTATTCCCTTGTTGGAGTGTTGATAAGATTCCCTTGTGTGTGGAAGACAAAGACTCACAGATTGACCTTGGCCTTCACTGATGTTTGCTTAGTCATGGGAATGGATGTTAAGCATGTGTCTTTTTCTAAAGCCATATGTCAAAACCATCACATGCTTTAGGCTGCATAAAACAAAAGGAGAAGCATTATAGTTCATAGGAAACTTACCACAATTTTTAGTGTTCTTAAGCCGAAGTATCAAAATATCCACACTTTTTACAAAAGCATAACTTTTAGATCTTGATTTCTTTGAACCACAATTTCATGTACTTTCTTCTCTTTATTTATTTATTTATTTATTATTATAATTGTGGGGGAGCAAAAACTTGGGCCCTTGCATTAGGCTTAACCCCCACGTTTTATCAATAATACGTCAGAGGAGAAGAAATCATAGGGAAACCTCGTAACTAATATTAGAGCATGTAAGTGCCCAGGGATATTGATCCGAGAGGATTATCCTCCTCGGATCTGGCATATGTCGGTGAGGTGAGCCTCGTCTCCCCCTAGTTCACCTTCCAGGAAGTTCCAGCGGTGAAGATAGACTACAAATGTACACGGAAGGGATAAGGATGCAGAAATATCTTGGGAAAAAGCTGCTACCACCGCATTAAATGCATTACAGCAGCTTTCCTGGCCGCATTAATGTGGAGAAGACCTCTGAACAGTGTTTTCGACCACCTTTACCCCCAGAAAATCAAAAAGCTGTGAGAGTGGAGATAGAAACTCAAGTACCAGGCTAGATGGTAGACAAGTGGACGGTAGGATCGAACAAAGAAGGACTATATAATGGAGTAAAACCTCTAGAAGAAAGGATCACGAGGGAAAAAGAAAGAACATCAAGGAAGAGTTACTGTAGCATCTGGAAGAACATCATCTGAAACAACTGTTTTGTCCAAGAACCTACCCCTCGGACATTACTCGAAATAACCAATTCATCCCAAACTTGCTCCTCGGACTAGAGATCATCACTTGCTTGTGTGTTTTATTCTCCTCGGACAAACTCCTAACCTCCACTAATTGTTGTAAGACCCTTTATCAGCCCAATTCTTTCGCCCACTCTCTTACAAATTTATTGTATTAGGTTTATTGGGCCCATCCCCTGTTTCTACCTGGGTTTGGGCTACGATTTGTGTCCCTACAATTGGCGCCGTCTGTGGGAAGAATTAGTGCTAGTGAAGGTTTACAACAGCTATGGCGGGTTCAGGACCACAGCAGACTAGCCTATTTCATGCAGAGTCAGGAAACGTCAATCAACAAGGCGAACTCCACGACTTTGAACAGGAAAATCACGTAGATAACCATCGAGAGGGTAGCTCGCAAACCATCCGTGCTATCGAAGAAGGGGCCATCTGGTGCATGAGCACGCTGATGAAAAGGATTTGCAACGAGAAATAGAGGACTTGAAAAAGAAACTTCGTCGAGCACAGCGAAACCAAACCCCTTCAAGTTCTGATGTCTCTTCCAATGATGAAGGAGAGGACAGTTACAGGGAATTTTCAGAAACTCCACCCAGTGAATCCTATTCCTATGAAGAGGAACACTCTCATAAGAGGGGGAGAAAGAGTTCGTCTAGAAGGGGAGTGGGAACCAAGGTCATGAAGAAGGCTCTGGACCAAATTTCTAAGTCCCCCTTTACTCGGGGAATAGAAAAGGCAAAGCTTCCCAGACGTTTTCACCAGCCTACGTTTTCCATGTACAACGGACGTACCGATCCTGTAGAACATGTAAGCCAATTCAAACAAAAGATGGCGGTCTACTCTCAGGACGAAGCTTTTTTGTGTAGAGTGTTTCCCTCCAGCCTGGGACCGATGCCAATGAGATGGTTCGACGGGTTGAGAGCTAATTCCATCAGTTCCTTTAAGAAGCTCACTCAATCATTCTGCTCCCGGTTTATCACATGCAACAGAGTTCCTCAACCCCTAGATTCTCTGTTGTCAATGACAATGAGGGAAGGAGAGTCTGTGAGGTCATATGCCGAGAGGTATTGGGAGATGTTTAACGAGATTGATGGAGATTTTGATGAGGTCACTGTCAGAACCTTCAAGGTTGGGCTTCCCTCCGAGCATGGTTTGAGAAAGTCTTTGACAGGGAAACCGGTCACTAGCTTGCAACAACTAATGGATAGAGTGGATAAGTATAAAATGATAGAAGATGATCAACAACAGCAACAAGAAGGAAAAGGGAAAGCTAAGCTTGTCCCTCAAGAAAGGAGAGAATTTAGGCCAGACAGGTATAATAATAACCGGCCGAGAAGGGATTACACTGAGCAGCAGATATCCAGTAACAGCCAGGTAGTCGGAGCTGTATTCCAAGAGCCCGTGCACCAAGTCCTGGAAAAGGTTAAAAATGAGCCATTCTTCAAATGGCCCAATAAGATGATGGGAAACCCTGAAAAGAGAAACCGAAATCTCTATTGTCAATATCATAGAGATCATGGTCACACTACCGAGGACTGTAGAAGTTTATGGGATCACATTGACCAACTTGTCCGAGAAGGTAAATTGAAACAACTGTTGCATCATTCCAGCAGTTTGGGTGGTCAGACTGATACTCGACCAGAGAGGGAGAATCCTCCAAGACCCCCTCTTGGAACTATTAACGTTATCTTTGCGGCGCTTGGTAGAACAGGGTCATGCCCCTCCAGAGTAATGTCTGTGGCTCGCCTGTACCCTGAGGATGATTCCCACGAGCCGAAGAGAGCTAAGTTAAATCGGTCCCTAGTCATGGGGTTCTCGAACGAGGACAAGATCGGAACTGTTCAACCTCATGATGATGCTTTAGTGATTACCCTCCAAATCGGAGGCTATGATGTAAAGAGAGTGATGGTGGATCAAGGCAGTGCAGGCGAGATCATGTATCCTGACCTCTTCAAGGGGCTAAACTTAAAAACTGAAGATCTGACACCTTACAATTCCCCTCTAGTAAGTTTTGAGGGGAAGATTATTATCCCGAAGGGACAAGTCAGACTACCAGTGCAAGCTGGATCGGAGATAGTGGAGGTCGATTTCATAGTGGTGGATGCTTATTCCCCTTATACGGCAAT
Source organism: Quercus parvula (assembly GCA_030820535.1). NCBI lineage: Eukaryota > Viridiplantae > Streptophyta > Magnoliopsida > Fagales > Fagaceae > Quercus > Quercus parvula. Next base: position 31,330,495 of record JAUAME010000006.1, on the reverse strand, counting down.
CGTTGCTAGACCTTGGCTTCATACTTTAGGGGCAGTCTCTTCCACCCTGCATTAGAAAATCAAATACCCATCTGGAGGCAAGATAGAAGAGATACTGGGTGATCAAACCATGGCGCGGCAATGCATGATAGCAGCAATCCGACACAAGCCTGAAGTAGAATTTGAGATTCAAAAAGAGGAGTTATAGCAGTTAAAACCCCCAATGTTATCTAGTGATGGGTTATCCGAGGAAGTGAAGTGCGAGGATCTTGTAAAAGTCACAATAGGAGATGACCTGGAGAAATTTTTTCAAGTCGGATCTCAACTACCTCAGCAAGAGAGGGAGGAATTGGTAGATTTCCTTAAACGAAACATCGATGTCTTTGCATGGAATGCTTATGAGGCCCCAGGAGTGGATCTAGACTTCATTTGTCACCATTTGAATGTTAATCAGTTGATGGCCCCCAAGAAGCAGCTCCCTCGTCAGCCATCTAAAGAGCATGCAGAAGCAGTCCGTCAGGAAGTGACGAAGCTCAAAAAGGCAGGGGCTACCAAGGAGGTCTTCTATCCTGAGTGGTTGGCAAACACTGTAGTGGTCAAGAAAAAGACTGGGAAGTGGCGAGTATGTGTTGATTTCACAGATCTAAATAAAGCCTGCCCGAAAGATCCATTCCCCATGCCCAAAATCGATCAGCTAGTAGACGCCACAGTCGGCCATCCTTGGATGAGTTTCTTGGACGCGTTTCAGGGTTATCATCAGATACCTTTAGCATTGGACGATCAAGAAAAAACTGCTTTTGTTACGCCAGTGGGGAACTACCACTACAAAGTGATGCCTTTTGGTTTGAAGAATGCAGGTTCCACTTATCAGAGAATGATGACGAGGATGTTCGAATCACTACTAGGAAAAATATGGAGATTTACATAGATGATATGGTGGTGAAAAGCAAAAAGGTATCCGAGCACCTGGGAGACCTCCAAGTTGTCTTCGAAATTCTCAGAAGCTATAAACTACGTTTAAACGCTTCCAAATGCTCATTTGGTGTAGGGTCGGGCAAATTCTTGGGTTACATGGTTACTCATAGGGGAATTGAAATCAATCCCGACCAGATTAAGGCCATCACCAATATGTGAACTCCTCGGAACCCAAAAAAGGTGCAAAAACTAACTGGAATGGCCGCTGCTTTGAATAGATTCATATCTTGATCGGCAGAGAGGTGCCGACCTTTCTTCCTATTGATCAATAAATGGAAGGGCTTTGAATGGTCGACGGAATGTGACGTAGCCTTTCAGCAACTCAAAGACTATCTAGCTCGACCGCCGGTCATGTCGAGTCCAGAACCAGATGAGGTTCTTTTTGCCTATATTACAGTGGCCTCCTACGCAGTAAGCTTGGTGTTGATAAGAGTAGATAACGGCGTACAGCGGCCAGTGTACTACGTGAGTAAATCGTTGCACGAGGCGGAAGTGCGCTACCTTCCACTGGAAAAAGCCATCTTGGCAGTGGTGCTTGGCACACGCAAGCTACCTCACTATTTCCAAGCACATACGGTGATTGTTCTTACACAACTCCCACTAAAGACCGTGCTTAAAAGTGCAGATTACACGGGAAGGATAGCCAAGTGGGGTACAATCCTGGGAGCTTTTGATATCAAGTACATGCCTCGTACCTCAGTAAATGGACAAGTACTCACCGACTTGGTGGCAGAATTCACCGAACCTGAAGCGGATGGATTACTAGCACAAGGGGAAAAGGATGAAAAACTGGTCGGTAGTGTCTCCCAATGTTTCCCTCCGACGTGGGAAGTGCATGTAGATGGAGCATCAAATCAAAAAGGTGCAGGGGTCGGATTAGTACTGACGTCCTCCGAGATGGTTACCATTGAAAAGTCTCTGAGGTTAGACTTTCCCGCCACGAATAACGAAGCGGAGTATGAAGCTTTGTTAGAAGGGATGGCTATGGTCCTAAGGATGGGAGGAAAGTCCATAAAACTCTTCTCGGATTCAAGGCTAGTTGTTGGTCAAGTCAAAAGGGAATTCGAAGCCAAGGACGAAAGAATGCGAGGTTATCTTAGCCAAGTTAAGATTATGCAGATGAAATTCGAATCTTTTAGCTTGCTACATGTCCCAAGAAGTGGCAACGCGCATGCGGACTCCTTGGCCACGCTTGCAACCTCCTCAGCACAGGACTTGCCTCGCATAATCCTCGTTGAGGACCTGCATCGACCCTCGACAAAAGCGAACGTGGTTCAAATCAATCAGGTGAGAATGGGGCCAAGTTGGATGGATCCTGTCATGCAATTCTTAAAGGAAGATATTCTACCCGAAGAGAAAATCGAAGCTGACAGAATAAGAAAGAAAGCTACTAGTTATTGGCTGTCGGAGGATAGCAAGCTATATAGGCGTTCCTTTTCTGGGCCTTATTTGCTATGTGTTCATCCTGATCAAACTGAATTACTCTTGGAAGAGATGCATGAGGGAATCTGTGGAAGCCATACTGGAGGCAGGTCCTTGGCGCATAGGGTCATTACACAAGGTTATTGGTGGCCGAACATGTAGAGAGAAGCTTTGGAATATGTCAAAAAGTGTGATCAATGCCAGCGGTACTCATCGAGTATACACCAGCCAGGGGGGGTCCTCAATCCATTATCTAGTCCATGGCCATTCGCTCAATGGGGCTTAGATATCGTCGGACCATTTCCTAAAGCTGTGGGAAACAAGAAATATCCCATAGTCGACACTGATTATTTTACAAAGTGGGTTGAAGCAGAGCCTCTAGCCAATATCCGAGATGTGGATGCAAAAAGATTCGTCTGGAAAAGCATCGTTACGCGGTTCGGCGTTCCTCATGTACTCATCTCAGATAATGGACTCCAATTTGATAGCAAGATGTTCAGAAATTATTGTGGCGAGCTGGGGATTACTAACAGATATTCTACTCCGGCTTACCCTCAAGGAAATGGACAAGCTGAAGCTGTGAATAAAGTCATACTAAGTGGATTGAAGAAAAGATTGGATGATGCAAAAGGCAGATGGGTGGAAGAGCTTTCGCATGTACTCTGGACGTACAGGACCACGCCTCGTAAGTCCACCGGAGATACCCCTTTTTCTATGACTTACGGAGTTGAAGCAGTCATCCCTTTGGAATCTGGGTTCCCGACGACGAGAACAAGTTCATTCAATCCAAAAGACAACGATGAAAACCTGGCAAGAGGTCTAGACTTGATTGATGAAAAAAGGGAAAACGCGATGGTTCAATTGGCCCATTATCAACAGAAGCTGAAGCGAGGTTATGACGCCCATGTAAAGACAAGACCTTTGGCCCCAAGTGACCTGGTGCTGCGAAAAGTTGTGGGCTCGGCAAAAAACCCAGCGTGGGGAAAATTAGGGCCGAATTGGGAAGGACCATATCGTATCACCTCCAACGCTGGTACTGAAGCGTATTTCTTGGAAGACCTGGACGGACTCGTAGTACCCTGCCCTTGGAATGTCAATAACTTGAAAAGGTATTATTATTAATAAATGTGTATTTGATCAATATTTGTTCTAAATGTGAAATGTGTATGTCACTCTCGCCGTTCTATGAGGTGTTTAAACTTAAATCCAATCATGCATGAGTCCTCGGACCAGATGACCTGGGTTAGTTAACACTCTTGTCGTTCTATGAAGTGTTTAAACTTAAATCCAATCATGCATGAGTCCTCGGACCAGATGACCTGGGTTAGTTAACACTCTCGCTGTTCTATGAGGTGTTTAAACTTAAATCCAATCATGCATGAGTCCTCGGACCAGATGATCTGGGTTAGTTTACACTTTCGCCGTTCTATCAGGTGTTTAAACTTAAATCCAATCATGCATGAGTCCTTGGACCAGATGATCTGGGTTAGTTAACACTCGCCGTTCTATGAGGTGTTTAAACTTAAATCCAATCATGCATGAGTCCTCGGACCAGATGATCTGGGTTAGTTAACACTCTCGCCGTTCTACCAGGTGTTTAAACTTAAATCCAATCATGACTGGAGACCTCTGACCAGATGATTTGGGTTAGTTAACACTTGTTCTAATTTCCTTTTAAGTATTCCAACATAGATATGTGTATGATTCAAATTTCTTGTTAAGTTTGGTTATATTTATTTGGTTCGTATGTTAACCCAATTTCCAGAACTTCTTAATCAAATTAGTCATTCATATAACACAAGTAAAAGAAAAAATGAAATGACAACAGAAGGATTCACCATTACTTGCCATAACACGTAAAACAAAAGGAGTATATCTTCATTAATAATTAGAACACAGTACAAGTCTTTAAAACGGTAAACATAGAAAACAAAAAAAAACAATACTAAAACAAATATCCTAAGCCTTCGTCTTGGGAGCTTGGTGGTCAGCTACTTGTTCGGACGGTGAAGGGGCAGCATCTGAAGCCTTACCCTGGGAGGCCTCAACTCTTTCCCCTCGACCAGCGTCTTGGTGGGAAGCTGTTGGGACTTCCACAGGAGCTGGAAGAGCTTGATTTGTTGCAGGAGCTTCAGATACTGGGGCTGGCTGCTTTGGGGGAGGAGAGTCAGAACCTAGGAGCACCTGAATATCAGGATCATAATATATGCTCTCAGGCCGCCTAAGGCTAGAATCAGCAGGGACTCCAGCGGCATCAAGGGCTTTTTCCCAAGTAATGTTGCAGTAGTCCCTAGCGACAGAAGAAAATTCTTCAGTCAGCCTGCTCTGAGTCTCTTGCACCCCCAGAGCATACGAGGCCTGCTTCTCGGCCTCAGCTGCCTCCTTCAAAAGCTGTGCAGCTTCCTTGGCCTTGCGAAGCTCTTCGCGCAGCTCTTTCACCACCTGCCTTTCTGTTGCCAGATTGATTTCGCAGAGGTGTAATTCGCTGCGAAGAGTCTCAGCCTGCTTCTCAGTCGTCTTTAAGCCAGCTTCAGCACTGGCCTTATCTTGGAGAGCTTTCTTCACCTGCTCGGCCATCTGTTTTTGTTGGTCTTTCAACGCATTTAGATGAGCCTCTGCAGTCTCTCGGGCGTCGTGGGCAGCCCTCGTCTCATCATGAGAGTTCTTCACCCACTCCTCAGCCCCGTAAACTTGTTGCGTGACCTGTTATGCACAGTGAAGAAGTGGCTTAGATTTAAGAAATAATATGCAAGTAAACAAAAATGAAAAAAGAATGAACAGAATTACTTACCATAGCCAAATCCCTTTTTAGGGAAAGAAATAGGTCAGGATGATTGAAACTCCTGTAGGCCGCCATGTCTGCAGGCAGGAGGAGGGGCTGTTGCAGAGCCTCAGCCATCCGGCCTGTATGACCACCACGAAAGTGCCTAAGTGAGGCATCCATCGCGATGGGTGCACCTTCAACCTCCAGTACTGGCGACCAAGTTTGTGGTGACCGACGTACTTGGCCCACCGGCTGCTCCTCTCGGCTGTCCACAGAGTGGGACCTCCTACTCCTGTGTTCCTGCGCCTGTCTGGCCTACTTGTTTCCTTTTGATGGGCCCAACTCCCCCTCCTCAGCAGGCTCTACTGGCCTTTTTCTCCTCAGATCTGGGTTAGGTTTTAGCCCGAGGTCAGCAGGCACCTGGGGTGGAGGGGGAGGAGGATGTGCAGATTGCTTTGATTTGTTTTTCTCTTTAGGGAATGGCACCTTATGCCTAGTTCGCATCAGCTCCTTTAGACTAGGACCAGTCTTGGGGGCCATTTCTTCCTCCTCGTCTGATGTATCAGCAATGTATGTTACTACCTAAGCAGGAGTTTGTACACACGACTGCTCGTCCTCCCTTTCTTCGGCCTCCGACACAAGGATCGTCTCTTCAAATCTGAATTTGTCAATCTCTTGTTCGAGGGAGGAAGAGGAAGCTGTGCCTTCTCGGAGGATGGCCTCCCCAAGAGGTACTTCACGTAACGGTTGGGCAACGATAGGTATCCCCTGAGGGATGGGATGGTCCACAGGAGGAAGATCGTATGGGGCGAGAAAGTTTGGCCGAGATACGTCTATGTGCACCAAACGGTGGTCTCCTGCTCGGATGGAATTGCCGACGTCTAAAAATGACCGTGAAATTGGCTCAAAATCCAAGATAAGGTGAACTGCCCGAAGCTGCCCATCGTTATTCACAAAGATTTCCGATTTGAGCCGATAGTTCAATGCTGGAACGTTGATCAGGCTAAGCTTGGGGTTGGTGAAAAGTTTATCTGTCAAGCAAACAAATCACACGGTTAAGAGCCTCGGTAACAAAAAAAAAAAAAATATATATATATATATATATATATAAAATAACTAAACAAATAAAGGTAAATGCATTAAAACAGTATCTAAGCACTATAAAGAGAAGCCAAGTACTCCTCAATTCTAAAGTTAGAAATCCTAAATCTAGGTTGCTCCACCTGGTTCCCCAGCCTTGGTTGGGCAGGCTAGGCCGTCACTCCATGGCCCCGACAAGATAAGGAAGTCGTCTTTCATCCCCTTGTTAGATTTGGGGAGGCAGGAAATCAGTTTGACCACGCTGTTACGGGACTTAAGGTAAAACCCTGCCCGAGACTCTATATGGCCTTCATATAGATGGGCGACGTCGTGCCAAGTCAATCCTAGGCCCAGGTGTCGGTCCAAAGCGTCGATTGATCCTAGGACTCTAAAGAAGTTGGGGGCACACTGGTGAGGGCAGAGTCTATGGGCACGAAGATAATCCCGTGTAATCCTACCCATGGGGATGGTCATGCCCCCTTCTATGAAGGCAATCATAGGGATTACCACCTCTCCTACTTTCTGGTCAAACTCCACCCCCTCTGTTGTGCAGTGACGTACCACCACCTCCTGGGGAATGTGGTACTTTTCTTTGAATAGCTCTATCAGGGCCGGAGTTCTTACTAAACGCTTAAATCTACCCATTGTTAGTCTCTGGAATGTGGAGTGGTTAGCCGAGGAGGTTAGCCGAGGAGACAGTAGAAGTTCGGAGTGTGAAACTTACGTGAGGTTGAGTACGGACTGGTCTTCTTGTCTCTGGAAGATCGTTAAACTCTCTCTCTTGTGAAGGTATGATGGATGCCTGAATACAAACGCTCTGAAGTTGCAAACTCTGATAAGAAATGGAAAAAATAACGTCTGAAGGTTTTTATAGTTGGGGCGGAAGAAAGAAGAGACACAATCCCGCCCAAATATTGAAAATGAGATCTAGACCGTTGGATTTGTATTCCATCGTTGGATGTCTGGAGCGAAACACAGTCCTAAGCGTTTAGTGATGATTGTGCGAGTTCCCAAGCGTCAGAAGCTCTCGCGAAATGGCAGAAATGACCCTTATACGTGCCTGAGTTTAAATATCATTATGGACTACATCGTAATTATGGGTATACATCAAAATCATAACTTTTCTCCTCGGATAAGAGGGAAAAATTAGAATTTTGAGGGGCTATTGTGGGGGAGCAAAAACTTGGGCCCTTGCATTGGGCTTAAGCCCCATGTTTTATCAATAATACGTCCGAGGATAAGAAATCATAGAGAAACCTCGTAACTAATATTAGAGCATGTAAGTGCCCAGGGATATTGATCCGAGAGGATTATCCTCCTCGGATCTGGCATATGTCGGTGAGGTGAGCCTCGTCTCCCCCTAGTTCACCTTCCAGGAAGTTCCAGCGGTGAAGATAGACTACAAATGTACACGGAAGGGATAAGGATGCAGAAATATCTTGGGAAAAAGCTGTTACCACCGCATTAAATGCATTACAGCAGCTTTCCTGGCCGCATTAATGTGGAGAAGACCTCTGAACAGTGTTTTCGACCACCTTTACCCCCAGAAAATCAAAAAGCTGTGAGAGTGGAGACAGAAACTCAAGTACCAGGTTAGATGGTAGACAAGTGGACGGTAGGATCGAACAAAGAAGGACTATATAATGGAGTAAAACCTCCAGAAGAAAGGATCACGAGGGAAAAAGAAAGAACATCAAGGAAGAGTTACTGTAGCATCTGGAAGAACATCATCTGAAACAACTGTTTTGTCCAAGAACCTACCCCTCGGACATTACTCGAAATAACCAATTCATCCCAAACTTGCTCCTTGGACTAGAGATCATCACTTGCTTGTGTGTTTTATTCTCCTCGAACAAACTCCTAACCTCCACTAATTGTTGTAAGACCCTTTATCAGCCCAATTCTTTCGCCCACTCTCTTACAAATTTATTGTATTGGGCTTATTGGGCCCATCCCCTGTTTCTACCTGGGTTTGGGCTACGATTTGTGTCCCTACAATAATATATATTCATCTTGTAGTTTTAGTACTTTCCCAAGGATTAATTTTTATAGTTTTTGTAAATGAGATTAATTTTATAGTTCCATAACAGAATTTTGGAATAATTTTGAATATCTATCATTCTATTTTAACTAATAATAAAATAGTTTTAGTACGAATTATTTTATTGAATATTTATATTCTATTAATCATGTTTATTTAAATAATTTTGTCCATTATAGTAGATTTTCAAATTAAAGTGTTGAAAATAGTTTCTAATATTAATACTGTATTTATTATTGAAAATGTATATAAACGTTTCTATATTTTACAACGTGAAAATTTTAAAAATAAACGTATTATACCTATACTATATATGTATCATTCTTTTTTCATTTTCATTTTTTCTTTGCCAAAAGTTTTAAACGAATTTTTTGTGAAAATGCCAAATTATACCCACTAGTATATTTACTGACATTAATGTATTATATATATATATATATATATAACATATTTTACTAACTATGGTACTGAGTGTTGTTTTGGCTTTTCGGGATAGTTTTGTTAAAAGATTTACTCATATAGTGTTGACGGTTGGGTTTGAAAATGAAGACGCTTTTTTTTTTTTTTTCGGTAGTTATGACTTATGACTCATAAGTTTGCAAAATTCGGTAGGCGTAATTGTCCTCCTCTCTCTTGAGATTTAGAAGAATGACACTCCATCACAAACCTGAAAAAAAAAAAACACTCCTCTTCTTTGAAATATTAGTAATGAAATATTCTAAAAACATTCTCCTTTATATATATATATATATTAGTAATGAAATATTCTAAATTTTTATAAGAATCTCTTTACAAAAATATAATCATGATTAGTAAAAAAAATAACTAATAGATTTAGAATAAGATGCAAAATTTATCAAGTACCAAAACACTTACAATGGAAAGTCTCTTCATAACTCATTGAAAAAAGAAAAGAAAAGAGCAAAAAAAACAAAATTCATACTTAATATTTTAAAATACACTTTAATTAAAAATTTAAAACAATGAATTTTAATTATGAAATAAGATAATTTTGGAAACTTGCCATTAAGTAAATGAGAGATCAGTACAAAAAAGTTTAAATATTAAAAAAAAAAAAACTTTTGTAATATTAATTTAACAAAGTTTGATCAATTAGATGTCAAAGAGGAAAGATTTTTTTTTTTTTTTTTTTTTCTTCAAGTTTGGTTCGGTGTGTCATTTTTACACTCTCAAGAAATGAGAGTGTAAAAATAAATGCACTAACGTGAGGGTTTAAGTGATGATGCAATGGTAATAGCATGCTTGATGGTGTCCCGTGTATCTTGTTCGAATGCTACCTCTCCCCACTCACTATCTATCAAGACAAAAAGATTGCACATCATCAAATTAAATCCGCTAGACTTGACTAGAAAATATGAACAAAATATTTGATTTGTGACTAAGCAGGTATCTATGAAATTAATTATTCAAATTAAAATTTTAGGAGATTAATTGTTCCAATCAAATGTTTATGGTCTATAAGCTGTTAAAAAAAAAGAAAAAGAGAGCTGATAGTTCTAGAGAATCAATAGGTTGGTGAGTCTCGAACGCTGATAATCTTAAGGCTTGATCCTGAAAACAAATAATAAGTCAGAGTGGACCGGTGGGGACCGGCCAAAAGTCCTCCTCCGATGAAGTTAGTGAACTTGTGATTCCCAGTAATGAGAGAATGATTTTTGGAAAATAAAGTGTCTGAATGCCTTACCTCTACGCAAGTGAATGCTTATATAGCATACATGGAACAATTATTATTTCTATAACCGTTCCTATTGTCAAGGAGTTCATAACCACTATGGAAGTTATTTTATTTGGACCGGCGTTTCATAAGCATTAGTAGAGGCTTCGGATCAGAAAATTATAGTTTGTCCCTTACGCTTTGGGCGAGGAGCATGCTTGTTGAAAGCTCAATATGCTCGTCCGTTCTTCATCAAGGACGGACGATATAACTAAGGACGAGTATGGATCATGCTTGGATCCAATATGCTCGTCTGTCCTTTATCAAGGATGGACAAACATATTGAGGATGAGCATGTTCCTTACGTCCAATTTCTTCATTTCCTTCTCACGGACCCTTCTCACGGACACCCCTTTTATGGACGAAGCGAGACATACTTTTGATACACCATCAGTTGCCCCCTCGTCCATAGGGGTCGTCCATGGGAAGGGGCAATTGAGTGGAATTTTTTTTTTTTAATTTTTATTTTTTTTATGTGCCACGTCTCACAGTTTAATTGGTTACTAGTCGTGTTGATCAGCTTCTTCGAGGTGAAAGCCACATGTCATTTCTTGACTGGTTTGTGTCACTTCATATGCCCAGGTCAGCTGCCTATATATAGTGAAATTCCTCTATTACCCTCTACATTTGTAAAATTTTCTCCTCTGACATTCCTCGTCTAGAGCCTCGTTTAGAAGTCTCTGCGTCCATAGGCTCCTTTCGTCTAAATCCAGGTATTTTCCTTTTTTCTCGTCTTTAGGTTTTCAGTTTTCCAAAAAATGTCTAAAATTGCTATTCCCTCATCTAGTGATAGTACAGAAAAAGTTATAGACGAGTATTACGACTCCTCCAGTGATAATAGTTCTGATAACAGTAGTCATAGTAATGAAGGGAGTTCTTCGGACGAGGGGTATACCTTTGGTGTCCCTGGGCTTCCTTTGGAAGTCGTCCAAGAACAACTTAGGAAAGCCTTTGGCTCTCAAGCTGGCGTCTCGTTTAGTGTACCTCCGTCTAGTTCTTTGGACAAAGAGGAAACCGTTTACAGTTGCGCAGTTGGTATTCGTTCCAAAACAAGTGAACAAAGGCTTAGCAGTCTTAGGACGTGGTACCAGATCTCGGACGAGTTTAACCCTAGGTTGCCCATTCATGGAGAATGGTACTGTAATCCTCGTTTTGGAATAGACGTCTATGAGGCTTATTTCTTAGGAGGTTTTAGGTTGCCTTTGAATACATTTGCTAGAGAGTTATTGGTTAGGTTAGGTTTAGGTATATGTCAATTCAACCCCAATGCATGGAGATTGATTATCTCTATGCAAATTTTGTGGAGGGAAGTATTTGGAAGGGATCGTCCTCTCACTGTGGACGAGTTCCTTTTTTGTTACAAGCCCTAAGAAATAAATCAATCCCTTGGCTTCTATCAATTCATGGCCAGGTGTAAAGATTGTAGATTAATCAAGTCCCTGGCCTCGTCTGACAAGAATTGGAAGACAAAGTTTATCTTTGTCTCTGGTTTCTGGGTAGGGAACCCTGTGGACGTTGGCAGGGACCCATTCACCCTTTACTCCGGGGACTTAGGGAACCTTCATCCTGAAGGTACGTCCCTCCCCTTTTTCTTCTTTCTCCTCTTTTTTCTTTTTTTCTTCTTTTTATTTATTTATTTATTTGTTTCTAACCCTTACAAATTACTTGCTTTACAGGTGTCAAACGACCATCCTTAAGCAAATTCCATCGTGTCTGCGTCCACAGGGCTCGTCTTCATGCCGATAGGGATTTTCATTCCCTAGTTACTTTACGACATCTTGCCAAGTGGGGACTTGGCCCTGAACCTTTAGACGAGGCCATTGCTCACGAGGTTACAATGCGAAGAAGTAAGTTTTCATTTAATAGTCATTTGAGCGTCCTGTCATACTTGTTAATTTACTTAGAACACATCACTTATTGTTTTACTGTTTCTTACCTTAGGAATGTCAACAATGAAGGAAAATAAAGAGAAAGAAGTTGTTGGTGAGGAGGGTCGTCCTAAGACTCAAGCCCAGGTTCGTCCGTCGGCTGGGGATAAAAGGAAGCCTTTGTCTAAAAACTTAGACATTGGAAACCTCCCTAGCCGACGAGGTAAAAAAGCTAAGCATGTGTCGTCCCAAACAACTAAGCCCAACCTTCCTCCACCTCAGCTGTCCATCAAAATATATGATATAGACTCGTCTACTCCAACTGAAACTACGCCGTTTAAGACTCCTCCGTCCAAGATGATTGTGCCTGCAACATCCCAGCCTTCTGCACGTGTCCCAACAAATATCATTGAGAATGAAAACTTGGCTTGGGAGCGTTTTCAAAAGGCTGTTACAGACAAGGATATAAACATTTGTTACGACATGTCCTTAAAAGATTTTGAGCATTCTGGTGTTCATGATCTTTTTAAGGTAATTGCCTTTTGCCTCGTCTTCAAATATATATATACATATATTATTTTTATTATTATTATTATTATTTTTTTGACTTTGACCATTTATTCTTCACCTTTTTGTAGGGTATGTCAAAGTTCATAGCTGCGTCTAGACAGGCCACAGGATTGGACAAGACGAGGGTTTTACTAGAGACGAGGATTCAGGAGTTAAATGATGAATCTAAAAAATGGGCTGAGGTAGCTACCAAAGCTAAGGAGAAGGGAAAAGAGCTGCTAAACTTGATTGAAGAGCTAAAAACTGACGTAGTGGAGAAGGATACTCATTTTGATCACTTACAAAAGAAGAATGACAAGTTGAGTACTCTTCTTTCCAATGCAAAAGCTGATGCAGTGGCTGAGTTCAAGTCGTCCAACGAATATACTAAGCTTCTGGATGCCAATTATGCAGCAGGCTTTGAGGATTTCAGAATGGAGGCTATAGAAAACTTCCTTGAAGTGGACTTTAGCTCTATTAAGCTTAACCTGACTGCTGCTACCAGCTCTCTGCTTCAAGCCAGCTCTGAGGACGTCAATGTTGAGGACGATGCTACAACTTTGACTCCCAAGGACGACCCCAAAGTGAATGCCCCCTCTGCTTAAAGACGAGACTTTTATACTTAGAGCAATCCTTGTATTTCTTTTCACTTATTTTGGCTTTTGTTTGGTCCTTAGTTTTTTGGACCTCTTTATGTACCCAAAATACATTTTCTTCGTCCATGGTTTTAGGATGAGGTTTTAAACAATCACTTCAGTTTACTTTGACGTAACAAGGGTTTTTGGACGCAGGATGTCTACCTTTTAATTAATGAATGAAAGTTTATTTTCTATCACTGTATGGACGAGTACTGTACATGTGGTTAATGTAAATCGTCTTTGTGGGTAGTATTTTTCTTTCAACTTTATTCGTCCTTAGACTTGCAAGCTGGTTTTACATTCTGCCCAGTTTTCTTTTTGCCAAACTTTTCACTCATCCGTAGATTGGATTGTTTCAATTGGCTTTTTATTCTCGTCCTAATGTGGACGAGCGTTTTTTTTTTTTTTTTTTACAAGACTTTCCCTCGTCCTTGTCTTAGACGTGTATGCCCAAGTTTTTTCCTTGTTTTACTCGGGAAAACTTGTAGACATTACATCTCTACGTCCAGAGAATTTATTTGTCTTGAGTCTTTTAGCCTTTTGTGGGTTAGTTTGAACGAAAATTTCATGGAGATTTGAAATTCACACAACATTTTGTACATAACATAAATATCGTTCACAGATAAGGCACATACATGATAATGCCTTTTTATTTTAATAAGTACAAACTCCATGACTTCGTCCATAATCACAACATAAATAACCACAACACAAATAATAAAGTAGCAGTATTAAACACAAACAACATCAAACATAAGTAGAATGTAAGTGCAGACAAGCTCCAAGCTCGTCCATAGTAATACTTGTCCAAGCTTACTTTTATTGATAGTACTTCCTTAGGTGCTCCACATTCCAAGGATGCTCTAATTTTCTCCCGTCCAGGGCCTCAAAGTAGTAAGATCCTTACCTTTTACAGTTGATAATTCTGTAGGGTCCTTCCCAATTAGGGCCCAATTTCCCATGAGTTGGGTTTTTGGTTGCCAAAGAGACCTTTTTCAGGACGAGATCTCCTATGTTGAAACGCCTTGGCTTCACCATTGCATCATACTGCCTAGCCATGAGGTTTTTGTACCTTGCTGTCCTGTGCTCTGCATCTATCTTTACCTCGTCTATTAAATCAAGGTTCAGGCGGAGTTGCTCCTCATTATCCTTATCTTGATACGTCATCACCCTGTGATTGGCCATATGCACCTCTGTAGGTATGACTGCTTCGCTCCCATATGCTAGCTTAAAAGGAGTTTTCCCCGTAGGGGTTCTCACTGTCGTCCTGTACGCCCATAAAACACCTGGTAACTCATCTGGCCATACTCCCTTTGCCCCCTCAAGCCGAGTCTTGATGATTTTCAACAAGGATCGGTTTGCCACTTTGGCCTGACCGTTTGCTTGGGGATGGGCGGGTGAGGAGTAATGATTTTGAATTCCGAAGTGTGAACAAAAGTCTCTGAAGAGTGTATTGTCAAATTGTTGTCCGTTATCAGACACCAATACCTTGGGCACTCCAAACCTGCATACAATATTCTTCCACACGAAATTTTTAACATTCTGTTGTGTGATATTTGCCAACGGTTCAGCCTCCACCCATTTGGTGAAATAATCAATGCCCACCACTAGAAACTTCATTTGTCTGGTTCTGACTAGAAAAGGACCTAGGATGTCTAGGCCCCATTGAGCAAAAGGCCACAGGGCCATCATTGGGGTGAGATACTCTGATGGTTGCCTTGGGATGTTACTAAATTGTTGGCATTGGTCACACAACTTGACATAAGCCTTCGCATCTGCTTGGACAGTTGGCCAGTAGTATCCTGCACGGACGACCTTGTGGATGAGGGATCTGGCTCCCGAGTGATTTCCATAGGCTTCTTCATGAACCTCCTTCAATACATAGTTCGCCGCATCCGGAGCTAGACACCTGAGATAAGGTTGAGAAAAACCTCTTTTGTATAGAACTTCGTCCATAAGGACATATCTGACTGCTCTAACCCTGAGTTTTCTGGCCTCATCCTTCCCTTCTAGAAGCTTTCCGTCTTTCAAGTATGATACTATTGGGGTCATCCAATTTTCTCTATTCTCTATTTGCTGCATTTCCAGGAGATCTATACTTGGGACGTATTGAACTTCATCGAACTCGTCCGTGGCTCCAGTCGCTAAGGCTTCCTTCGCTAAAGTATCCACTTCCACGTTCTCCTCCCTTGGGATTTGAACGAAATTAGCTTCCTTGAATTTCTTCACAAGACGTAACACTTTTTCTAAGTATTTTTTCATTCATCCTTCCTTTGCCTCATACGTCCCATTTACTTGGCCCATGACCAACTGAGAATCTCCCAGGACAAGTATTGACCTCGCTTCTACAGACTTAGCCAGTTCCAACCCTTTAAGGAGGGCTTCATACTCAACTTCATTGTTGGTTGTTTGGTATTGCAGACGGATCTTATGCTTCAACTTATCTCCTTCGGGGGATTGCAAAACCACTCCTATTCCTCCTGCATGTTGTGTGGATGAACCATCCACATGGACGACCCATTTCTTACTGTCTTCCATTCCTTCTATGTCATCGCAGCTTGGTGTGAATTCCGCAATAAAGTCTGCCAGGGCTTGAGCCTTTATAGCATGCCTTGGTTGGTATCGGATGTCAAATTCACTTAGTTCGACTGCCCACTGGTTCAATCATCCTGCGACTTCCAGCTTGTTCATGGCTTTCTTAAGCAGGTGGTCTGTCGTAACATTGATTACATGAGCTTG
Organism: Quercus parvula; assembly: GCA_030820535.1. Taxonomy (NCBI): domain Eukaryota; kingdom Viridiplantae; phylum Streptophyta; class Magnoliopsida; order Fagales; family Fagaceae; genus Quercus; species Quercus parvula. The sequence goes on along the minus strand of JAUAME010000006.1, from coordinate 31,314,705 downwards.
GAAGTAGTGCCTCAACTTCCTGGAAGCCATGATAAGGGTGAAAGCTAGCTTTTCTATCAGCGGATATCGTCCTTCCGCTCCTCTCAACGCCCTGCTTGTATAGTACATTGGTTTTTGTACTTTTCCTTCCTCTCTTATTAATGTGGAGCTCACGACATGCGGGGTCACTGCCAGGTATAAAAACAATTCCTCTCCCACTACGGACGGACTCAACAACTGAGTCGTAACGAGATAGGTCTTCAAGTCTTGGAAGGCTTTTTGGCACTCGTTCGTCCACTCAAATGCTTTCTTTAGAACTTTGAAAAATGGTAAACACTTGTCAGTAGCTTTAGAAACAAACCTGTTAAGGGCAGCAACTCACCCGGTAAGAGATTGGACTTCTTTGATACTTTGCGGAGGCTTCATATCCAGAATTGCTTTAATTTTTTCCGGGTTTGCCTCGATCCCTCTATATGAAACCATGAATCCAAGGAATTTTCTTGATGCTACTCCGAAAGCGCACTTGCTGGGATTCAACTTCATATTGTATTGCCTGAGTGTATTGAAGGTCTCTTGCAGATCGTCCAGATGTTTTCTTTCGTCCAGACTTTTCACCAACATGTCATCCATATAGACTTCTACGTTTCGCCCAATATGAGGACGGAACATGTGGTTGACCAGTCGTTGGTATGTTGCTCCAGCGTTTTTCAATCCAAAGGGCATTACTTCATAGCAAAATAAACCTTGACTGGTAACAAAGGATGTCTTCTCCTGGTCGGCCTCGTCCATCCTTATTTGGTTGTATCCTAAGAAAGCATCCATGAAACTTAGTAATTTGTGACTTGCGGTAGAATCCACCAGTTGATCAATGCGCGACAATGGATAGCTGTCATTGGGGCAAGCCTTGTTTAGATCAATAAAATCTACATACATCCTTCACTTGCCATTCGCCTTTTTGTCCATTACTACGTTAGCTAACCAATCTGGATAATACACTTCTTGTATAAACTTCGCCGCCATCAACTTCTGAACTTCGTTTTTAATAGTATTATCTCTCTCAGGGGCAAACACCCTTTTCTTTTGTCATACTGGCTTGAAGGAAGGACATACGTTTAGACGGTGGGTGATGACACTAGGATCTATACCCGGCATATCCTCATGACTCCAAGCAAATACATCAATGTTTTTCTTCAAAAACTGGACGAGGTCCTTCTTATTCTTCTCTTCTAGATCTGCTCCAACCTTGGTACACCTCTCAGGGTTACTTTCATCCAAAGGAATATTTTCCAATGCTTCGGTAGGCTCTACTACAATTCTCTTTTCTTCAATATTCATGGTCTGAATTTGTTTGTCCATGGCCAACATGGCCAGGTAACATTCTCTTGCTGCTAGCTGGTCTCCTTGTACCTGCCCTACTCCGTGTTCTATTGGAAACTTGACTGACAGGTGGTAGGTAGATGTGACAGCTTTCCAACTATTCAAAGTTGGCCTTCCAATTATGGCGTTGTAGGAGGACGAACAATCTACCACAAGGAAGTTCACATTCTTGGTGATTTGTTGTGGGTATGCCCCTACTACCACCGGTAAGGAAATAGTATCCACAGGCTGTACCTTCATTCCACAAAAAACCTATTAGGGGGGAGTTCACTGGACGAAGTTGATCTTGTCCTAACCTCATCTGCTGAAAAGCTGGATAATACAAAATGTCTGCCGAGCTTCCGTTATCCACGAGCACTCTTCTGGTTGTGTAGTCAGTAATGAGCAAGGTGATGACGATAGCATCATCGTGAGGATGGTGAATTCTCTCAGAATCTTCGTCCGTGAATGTAATCGCTTGCTCGTCCGTGGACCTTGCCCTTGGTGATCGTCCAGAAAGTTAAACGTTCTGCACCACTTTCAAATATGCTTTTTTGGACTTAGACGACTGGCCTGTTGAACTTCCCTCCTATGATCGTCCGTGGACCTTGCCCTTGGTGATGATTCTTCTATCTTCCCCTTCAATTTCTCGTCCTTATGATCTCGTCCAAGGAAATTCCTTAATTTCCCTTGTCTTATGAGATTTTCAATCTGCTGCTTTAAATCAAAACACTCGTTTGTATCATGCCCATGATCTCTATGAAAGCGACAATACTTGTTCCTATTGCGCTTGTTGGGATCTCCTTTCATTTTCTCTAGCCATTTCAAGGATGGATCATCCTTGATTTGCATAAGAACCTGCTCAAGTGGCACATTCAATGGGGTATACTGTTGATTCCGTGCTGAAGGGCCAGGCTTCTTATTATCTCGGTCTTTCCTTTCCTCCGTTCGTCCCTTCTTTAGACGAGGGCTCTGCTCAGAATGACGACTAGGGTTTCCTTCGATTCTTTCAGATCTTTTCCTCTTCTTAGCTATAATCGCGTCTTTTGCATTCATGAAATTTTGAGCTGAATGGACGAGTTCGGCCATGGACTGAGGCTCTTTTTCATAGAGTTTGTGAATGAATAGGTCAAAATTAACCCCGTTGTGGAAGGCTGCCAACTGAAGTTTATCATCCACTTTGTTCACACTCAGGGCTTCTTTGTTGAAGCGAGTGATGAATAACCGTAGGCTTTCGTTCTCTCCTTGCTTTATGGTTAACAAGCTGGATGAGGAACGCTTGTGTCTTTGTCCACCAATGAAATTATTAACAAATAGCTTACTCAACTCTTCAAAAGAACTTACTGAATTCGGGGGTATTTTGTTGAACCAAACTCGTGCTGGGCCCTTAAAGGTAGTAGGGAAGGCTCTACAAATTATTTCATCAAGAACCCCTTGAAGATGCATAGTGGTCTTAAAGGTGGCAATGTGATCAAACGGGTCGCGTGTTCCATCATATGAATCCAAGGAAGGCAACTTGAACTTTGATGGTAAAGGGTGACTGTTAATGGAGGCCGTAAAGGGTGAATCAGTTCTGTGAACCAAATCTTCTATCGGATTCGCCCTTCTCATATTTTCTTTCATTTCTTCCATGACTTTCTTCATTTGGTCCATTTCTTCTTTCAAGTGTGGTACCGTTCGTGAAGTGGTGCCTCGTAACTGACTCCCAATTTCAATATTTTCTCTATCATCATGACTCTGTTTTTGTCCTCCTCTTTCATGTTCTTCACGTGCCTGCCTTCTTAAATTGATCTCCATTCTTAACTCTTGGTTCTGGCGAGTCAACTTCGTCATTGTGGCCGCCATAGATTGCACATGTTGGGCAGATGATGTCTGCACGACCGGTGCAGATTAATGATTGCGATGAGGGTTGCTTGAGGCATCTCTGCTTCCCTGATGGCCTGGGCTAGTAGCCCTTGATCTAGTCCAAACCATTAACCTTTTGTCACGGAAAAGAAAACTGCAAAACAATTTCTTTCCCACAGACGACGCCAACTGATAGTTTTAGAGAATCAGTAGGTTGGTGAGTCTCAAATGCTGATGATCTTAAGGCTTGATCCTGAAAACAAATAATAAGTCAGAGTGGACCGGTGGGGACCGGCCAAAAGTCCTCCGATGATGAAGTTAGTGAACTTGTGATTCCCAATAATGAGAGAATGATTTTTGGAAAATAAAAGTGTCTGAACGCCTTACCTCTATGCAAGTGAATGCTTATATAGCATACATGGAACAATTATTATTTCTATAACTATTCCTATTGTCAAGGAGTTCATAACCGTTATGGAAGTTATTTTATTTGGATCGGCGTTTCATAAGCATTAGTAGAGGCTTCGAATCAGAAAATTATAGTTTGTCCCTTACGCTTTGGGCGAGGAGCATGCTTGTTGAAAGCTCAATATGCTCGTCCGTCCTTTATCAAGGACGGACGAACATATTGAGGATGAACATCTTCCTTACGTCCAATTTCTTCATTTCCTTCTCACGGATGCCCCTTTTATGGACGAAGTGAGACATACTTTTGATACACCATCAAGAGCAATGTTTCTAAAACCTCGGATTTGTTTAAGATAAAATATCAAATTTATTTGAAAGAAAAGGAGAAAGAAAAAATGTCAAGAACCATTGGACCTACTTAATGGCATTCTACCTATCTCCAAGGTTATAATATACTATGTTTTTTTTTTTTTTTTTTTGAGAAACAATATACTACGTGTTTAAGATATAATATTATAATTGTTTGATTCAAAAACTAAATTCCCTTATGCTAAAAAAAAAAAAAAAAAACTGAGGGCTCATTTGGTAGAGAAGTTTGAGCAATGTTGTTTGTAGTTTTTTGAAATACGTGTAAGTGAAAAGTGTGTGCAAATGTGTGTAATGTTATTTAAAAACTGAAAATGTATTGTTTAACTACTCTACCAAACAGAGTCTGAATTCCCAGGACTTTCTTTCGTCAAAGTAGAATTTCCTGAACTTTCGTTTTCAATTCACACTAGAAAATAACAAAGTAATTGTTCAGAATTCTTAAAAATAAGTCATATTTTCATTTTCCAGCATCCACATCTAAAATTTTGAGTTTTTGAGTCATGAAAACGGTCATCCAAAATCAAGCCAAACAATTTGCCATCCGTGAGATCTACTCGGTTTGGATGATAGATCATGAAAATTGAGCGGTAATTGTTTAGAATTCTTAAAAATAAGTCCTGTTTTCATTTTGCAGCATCCACATCCAAAATTTTGAATTTTTGAGTTATGGAAATAGTCATCCAAAATCAAGCCAAACAATTTACCATCTGTGAGACCCACTCGATTTGGATGATGGATCATAAAAAATGAGTGATATCACTCCGTTTTTATGATATCTAAACAAGCTCTTAGTCACGCTTTCTAAAATTTAAATTACCGAATCAAAGGCAAAACAAAAAGAAGGCTAAATTTACATTTATAAACTAAAATTTATATTGGAAGAAAGGATACATCAATGTATTATTCAAGATATGCTCAATAACTTACAACATTGAGGAATCCCTGTCAAGAGAACTAATTAGCACATCATCAAAACCATGTTCTGTACTGGAATTCAAAAATCTCATACTTGCATCAACTCCTTCAGGTCCATGATCCACTTCATTTCCCTTCATAGTACAAAGCTTCAACTTTTGCCTACAAAACCTCAATTGATCTTCCAACAAACTCCTATTAGACTCGTGTTTCATCACAATCCATCGCAAAGATTGTATCACTTCTTGGTCATATTGCTGCTTCTGCTCAGCCAATCTGCGGTATTGATTGGCTTGAATTTCTATTGAGCTTTTCTCTCTTTGAAGCCGCAAAATCATGGCCATTGCCTCCTCTGCTGCCGATGCAGCCGCCATTCTTTCCTTCTCAAGCTCTGCATAAGAGCCATTTGCTCGCTGCCTCTCTATCTTCACCAATTTTCTCAATGCCATTACATCAAATTCTTCATCTTCACCATGGCATTCTTTTTTGTCATCATCATTCTCTTCCAAAGCATCACCATTTGAATTCACAGCCTGTTTCTGTGACTTTGAATTCTCCAACAATTTCAACGATTCACGCTCACAAGGCATAATCTTTGAATCAGATACTTCACCCGCACCATTTTTTAGAGGAACCTCATTTCTAAAACCACTTGATTTCCCTCTGAATTCACACAAAAATCGCATCAAATCCTTACCGTGCCAACCATATTGCAAAAACTTCAAACACAAACCAATTATATAAAACAACCCCAAAAAATTGAAAACATGTGAGAAATACCCAAACACGAAAAACCCACAACCAAACCCATTTCCCTGACTCAGAAACGTCAAACATGAAGCGCAGTCCATAAACAGAAACCCCAAAAAGCTTTGCAAAGACCTCTTATGCAAATTAAGAACAGTGCAAATGACAACCAATAAGCAAAAATGACTCAGAATCTGCATGTGGGTCTAATGGCTTACACTCTAAGATCCTTGATTTCAATGTTGGAATGCTCAAACTTTGGGTATAAGCAAGAAGCAAAAAAGAAACTTTATGATTTTCTTTACAAAAAAGAAAAAGAAAAAAAGAAAAAAAGAAAGAAGAGAATTTGTGAAACAGGAACGAAAGACAAAGAAATGCAATACGAGTTTCTATTTGGAACCGTGGAGAAGGAAGTTACATAGAGTAGAAGTATGGTACCACTAACATTCTACAGTAGAGAGAGAAAAAGAGAAGGGACACAGAGAGAGAGAGAGAGATGGGAATGTATCTATCGTGTCAGTGAGGCAGAGAGTGTGGAGATATATATTGGACGGACTGCAAGGATGCTCCGACAAATCAACATGTTGAGTCAGTTCAGTTATCCAATAAATTTGATATAGTATTTAATTTCTGATTATCTGCCTTTATTTATTTATTTTTAAAAATGTTGGTTACCATGAGTGTTTTAGCCCTATTTAGTTGGAATGATTTTCATCACTAATTACTTAATTCTTATCACTCATAATTCACCTTTGGTGAGTCTCAAATCAACTTCATTTGTTTGACTTAATTTTTTTTCTCAATTTCTATCACTCATTACTAAAAAAAAAATTGAGTTTGAATGATTGAAAATGAAAACAAAATTTTGATGTTTTCATATTATGGAATATGGGTTATGATGACAAAATTGTAAAAAAAACTAAATTCGCAGGATCCACTGTCCTGATTTAAGTCACAAGATATGCGGAGATAAATTTCAAATTGGCACTTTTAGTTTTTACTGTATATGTATACAAAATATTTAGGTTGTCTCATGTATTTAGATCTCGAGCTCATCTAAAATCCAAAAAAAAAAAAAAAATCTTATGTAGAGTAAACGTAAGAGTAAGACATCATAAAATTTGATATATATCAAGAACAAGAAATATAAAGATAAAATTTGTAGAAAAAAAAATATATGATACGCAAATAAATGACATAGATCTAGTCTAGTTATAAAAATAGAGATAGACCTAATTACATCAGAAATATCACCATAAAGAAGAAAATCGAATGTATTTGATGGAGATTAATAAACTTTGAATTTAATATTATTGCAGAGGTTATTATTTACAAGCAATTAATCTATAATCTATGCAAGAGTAATGCCACGTACACAAACTTTTTTATAATATTTTTACAAATTATTAACGTGACAAATTCTTATCGATTCTCGTTTGGACTCACAATTGATATCACTTTTTTACTGTGCAATACCTATCCACTACATCAACAGTTTGTAAAAAAATTTATATAATAGTTTGGGAATTTAACTATTCACAACATTTTTATAAATTATTGATGTGGCAAATTCTTATTAATTTTAATATGGGTTCACTGCTAACATCACATTTATATTTATTAATAATTATTTGAAAATTACTAAAGTCACATTAGCAGTTTGTAAAAATATTGTAAAATAGTTTGTGTCAGTACCATTACTCTTCATAAGTGCAAATATTCTTTTTAATCTTTGTTTTTACTTTTTAATGCCTTTTACCATTGAAGGTTAGGAGTCTTGGCCACATAGTACAACGGTACACCCAAAGATGGGTATGTCATTAACTCTGAATGTTTAAATAGTGTGTAAAACACCTTGAACGTTTAGACCCTTACAAATTACTAATTCAAACTTATTATCAAACAATGTATGTGTGGAATATGAAAATAAGCTAAACCAGAATTGATAAAACAATCTAAACCAAATAAAATCACAATCACAGTAGAAATTAAATGGCAAAGATTAAGGGAAGAGAGATGCAAACACAAAGACAACACAACGATGTGTTATCGAAGAGGAAACCGAAATCTTTGGCGTAAAATCTCTCCACCGCCTTCCAAGCGGTTAATAATACACTAGAGAATGAAGTTGAGATACATGAACAGTAGAAGACCCTTCAAGCCTAATTTACCCAGTGTACCTAAGCCCTTTAAGCTTCTTGCTCCAATGAGGTTACGCCGAACTTTTGTCTTCTCTAGTTTATCGGATTTCGCTATAACCCATAGCATCAACCAATATCAATTAGTCCCTTCCTAACTGCTTCCCAAGCACCAAAATAGCCTTCTCATAGATATGAGTATGGTGAGAAAAAGTTTTGGCTAAAGTACCACTCAAGAATGTAACAATGGAGAAGGTAAGAGTAGAGGAATTTGGAGAATCAAAGGATGAAGATTGTGGATGAGTCAATCTTGTTTTTCTCTAGGGTTTTTCTCTCAAAATTCTCTTTGGAAGCTCTTTACAATACGTGGGTATAAGGGGTATTTATATTGGTGTGTGTTTGGAATGCGAAAGGTTAGTTTTTCCCAAACAGAGTGTTCTGGCGACTTGACCTCGCGACTTGATTGAGTCGTGAGTTTGAGTCGCGAGCTAACTGCCTGGCAAGATTGGAAGTTTTGTCCTGTAGTGCTCAAACTGGCGTGACTCTTTAGCTCCTCTTCATGCTTCACACGTGTGCCTCCTTTGGCGACTTGCCAGCCGCAAGCCAGTCGCAAGATCCAGTCGCGAGGCCTTGCTTGAGTGTACATTCTTAAGCTTTTCTTCACACTCTCTCACACACTACCCTTACATAATTCCCACATAAATACAGGGTTTCTAAATGTTGAATTACAAGCAAATTAGTATGGAATAAAGCCAACAAAATGATTGATTAATTTCAACCTTACAATCTCCCCCTTTGGCTATTCCGTGACAAAACTCTAAAACAAACTCTAGTTAACATATGAGTTAAGAATAGTTGAACAAAACTCACTCACACCTAACTCTAGAATTTGTGTTGCTTTTGAACCATAAGAACAAGTATCTCCTGAAAAACAACAACACAATATGATCATTGTATGTAGAAAACTTGTAATACATATGGAGCAAGCACAATGCAATCAAGCAGAATTGAATTAAGTAATAAACCATGGCTTGACCAAAAACGAACAATCACTATAAATAGTGACCACAATGCTCATTCACACAAAGAACGAACATCCGGACATGCAAGCTAATAAGCTCAATGCAAAGTATCATTTGCATATCCAACACTCAACCGATACAACAACACAAGGAAATTGTATCAAGGATATTAAATCCAATAAGAGCACAAGAGTGATGTACTTAAAGAAAATGCATAACATTTAACAACAAGTACTAGGCTAAAAAGCATGGGTACAAAGAAAAATATTTTAAATAGCTAAGCATAATCATGAATTATGAGCAAAGCAAAAACATAGTTAATATAACATAAAACTCTTTCTCTCTTTTTCCCCCCTATCATATCACTTCCCCTATCATGAATCATAAGAGCTGTGATGAACTTGTAACATATATACTTGTAACCTGAAACACTAGTACAAAACACATTAGACCCTCAAGGTAAAGCAAGTAATAAAAGGACAAGTATAATGTAACAAGTAAATTGCGATCAAGTAAACATGATGTAAAACATGTGAGCAACTTGATTATACAACAAAACAGTCATAAAGAAAAACAGACAAAACAAAGTTTTCTTATTAACATAATGTTTTCTCCCCCTTGGTATATGCATCTCCCCTATGAAATAACTCTTCCCCTACAAATGTGCATGAGAAATAGAATTTCTCCCCCTAAGAATGTGCATAAGAGTCATATAGAAATGATAAAATTTTCCGGTATACTACTCTAGAGTATACTCTCTCTTTTTGACACGAATAAACAAAGGCGTCAACAAGAAAAGAGGGCAAGAGATGAAGATATGAACAGGGAGAATGATGCATGAGGGGTGCAAGGTGAATGAGAAAAGAAGCTCAAACAAAAGACAAAACAAAACGCTACAAAGCATAAAGTAAACAAGATTTGCTAGGATGAAGAAACAAGATATAGACCAATGCATGATAAGGGTAGTAAAGGTGTATGTAAAAGGTGGTTATGACCGAAGCATGAAAAATGCACATGTGAGGCAAGGTGGGTTAAATATATAACCAATGAACCAAATATGTTCCTAATAAGGAAACATGAGAAACCCCAAAATTTAGTATTCATCAGAGTCCAAACAAGTGAAAAAAGGCCTAAGAGGCATTTTATCAAACACCTAACGTGCACACTATGAACAACAATATAAAACAATGCATGAACATCATGAACTCCACCCTTAATACATGTTCTTTTTGTCACAAGGGGCCAGCATCCAAAGCAAATCAATAAAAGAAACCAATTCCATACAAAGATTTGACAAAAATTAAGTCTCCCCAATCCCTATGATGAAAATCCCAACCAAGAGTACAAAAACTCTCCAAAACATAATCTAAAGATCAAAATCAAAGAAAAGAGTTTAGAATTACCTTAGAGATGTTAATGGAATGAAAAACCATTCAAATTGATTGGATTTTAATGTAAAAATATTGAAAGAGGGGTTTAAGAAAGGATGAGAGAGGTTTAAAAATAGGTTTCCCACGAAAAGCTCTTTAAAAAGCTGTTTCTGGGCGTTTTACGACTGGCGAGTCGCGGGATAGATGAGCACACACATATCACATTTAAACAAGTACAATCGAACAAATGAATAAGACATTCATTGAACATTAAGCATGTGTGTTGTGTGTGTGTGTGTGTATCAAATGTGGAATAGTCCTTAGTCTAGAGTGAAATTTTAATGATCAATTCAATCAAGTCATACACTACTAATACTAAGTCAAGTGATCTATCTCAATTATAGAAATGAACATATATGACCTCTCATAAGAAAATGATTACATATCTTTGAAACTTTTCATTTGGCTTCTTTACAATTCATAACATTTGATCATTTTTTATCTTTACATCTCTTTTTGAGATTGATGCCTGAAATTTTTGATATTTCAATTTGATGAACAAGTCTTTGGCTTTTTGAGCATCATACATTTTCATAAAAGTCGCTTTCCCTTTTTCCTAGTTAAATACTAGTATGTGTGATGGTTTTTACATCTCATTATCTCTTTTCATTTTGAGATTTACATTGATTGAGCTTTTTAAGCAAAAACATAAAAGAGTGGGAAGAGATATAGGCACAATTCTACGCATGTATCAAAACCAACACGACTATTAACTAATCATTCATGACAAGCTTGAAGATCAATTTACAACAATCACACAAAGAAGTCAAGATTTTTCCCACAAAGATAGATGTGCATACATAACAAGCTAAGCTCATAAATGCACTAAGACATTTGTATGAAAGTACTAGGCCAAACTCACATGTGATATGTGCTCAAAATACATACGATCAAACTTTTTGAAATTTTCACTTTTGATGCAGTTTTGGATTTTTACTACACAAAACTAAAACATAAAAGTAAGATCAAAATAAAAACAATGCATATAAAGAAATGCAAGATGCACAAAATGCATGAAGACATGACATTCAATGCATGAAGGGTCCTATAAAGATCGAAAGAATTAGATCAAGGATCAAAAGAGTAAAAGTTCAACCATAGGAACCCTTCCTCATCCAAAAAGAATGATTGTTTGGAATGAATGTCTCGTGAGAAGTGAGACGAGGATTGGAAGAATGAGAACCGGAGATGCACATAATCAAGGAGTTAAGAGCATTAAATACTTTCTTTAACAACATGCTATTTTCACTCAAATTCGATTTACTCTTTTTAGCAAAACTTCCAAGAAGCTTAAGTTTCTCTTTTCTTTTGATTCTTTTAAGAGCATTAAACTTAGAACAATGAGGTCTTAGATGACCAAAAACACCACAATGATGACAAATAATGTGTTTAGGTCCACTAGACTTTTTGGAAAGGGATCTAGCAACGTGGTTTTGTTCTTTCTTCAACTTATGACATTGAGGTCTTATATGACTAATCACACCACAATGGTGGCAAGTTAGAACAAACTTAGATCCATCCAAAGTCTTAGGTTGAGACCTAAACAGAGGCTTTAACTTAAGAGCCTTTCTCTTCACCTTTTAATTTCTTTTATGTGGAGGAATGTACACCGATCTGTTCTTTGAGGTAGAACACACAATTGGCATAAAATCGAGTACCACAACATGATTGCAATAGATATTTTCATCATTTTTAGCAATAGGTTTAGCAATCAAACACTTGGCATGCATTTTAAGAGATTCATTTTCACATTTTAGCTCATCAATAAGTTTGTTAGATAAAACAAGTTTAGCATCCAAGTACACATTCAAACACTCAAACTCCTTCAGCTTTTCAAGAGAATTTTCAGCAAGTTTCTTATATTTCTCAACCAATTTGTTGGATTCATTGAGTTTAGCAGTCAAATCATCATTTTCACAAAATAACTTGCTCAAATCTTTATGAAACTTCTTAGCCTTTTTCTTCAAGAATTTGTCATTTGGAATATCAACAACACCCAATGATTCAAGTAGCATGTCATCACAATCATGAGGATAAACACTCATACAGGCATTTTCATAAACACATGGCATGTTACACTCAACAACATTCAAAACATCCATAGAAGCATATAAAACACTATCCATGGCAAAACACACAAGGGGTCAAGGATCACACTTAGGTAATGAAACCAATACAAGTGTACCAGCTCTGATACTAATTGAATATTCAAATAGTGTGTAAAGTACCTTGAACGTTTAGAACCCCAAATTACAAATGACCAATTTAAGCTTATTATCAAACAATGTATGTGCGGAATATGAAAATAAGCTAAACCAGAATTGATAAAACAATCTAAACCAAATAAAATCACAACCACATCAGAAGTTAAATGGCAAAGATTAAGGGAAGAGAGATACAAACACAAAGATAACACAACAATGTGTTATCGAAGAGAAAACCGAAGTCCTCGGCGTAAAACCTCTTTGCCACCCTCCAAGCGGTTAATAATCCACTAGAGAATGAAGTTGAGATACATGAACAGCAGAAGACCCTCCAAGCCTAATCTAGCTAGTGTACCTAAGCCCTCCAAGCTTTTTGCTCCAACGAGGTTACGCTAAATCTTTGTCTTCTCTAGCTTACTGGATTCCGCTATATCCCATAGCATCAACCAATATCAATTGGTCCACCAAAATAGCCTCCTCATAGATATGGGTATGGTGAGAAAATGTTTTGGCTAAAGTACCTCTCAAGGATGTAACAATGGAGAAGGTAAGAGTAGAGGAATTTGGAGAATTAAAGGATGAAGATTGTGGATGAAGATTGTGGATGAGTCAATCTTATTTTTCTTTAGGGTTTCTCTTTCAAAATTCTCTTTGGAAGCTCTCTACAATACGTGGGTATAAGGGGTATTTATATTGGTGTGTGTTTGGAATGCGAAATGTTTGTTTTTCCTAAACAGAGTGGCCTGGCGACTTGACCTCACGACTTGACTGAGTCGCGAGCTAACTGCCTTACCAGATTGGAAGTTTTGTCCTATAGTGCTCCAGCTGGTGTGACTCTTCAGCTCCTTTGCATGCTTCACATGTGTGCCTCCTTTGGCGACTTGCCAGCCGCAAGATCCAGTCGTAAGGCCTTGCTTGAGTGCACACTTTCTTGAGCTTTTCTTCACACTCTCTCACCCACTACTCTTACATGATTCTCACCTAAATACAGGGTTTCTAAATGCTGAATTACAAGCAAATTGGCACGGAATAAAGCCAACAAAATGGTTAATTACTTTCAACCTTACAAACTCCACTTGCGCGAGAGTGGCAAATTCGTTATTTTAGGGAAAGATCATGGGTACTTTGTAGAACAAAGTTTCTCTCCAAACTAGTTTGGAGAGAAACTCTACAAACTCCTCATATATCTCTATATTGAGTGTGAATTTTGAAAATCTAACCGTTAGATTGCATGTTTTTATTATATTCTTCATGCATGTAAAATTTCAAGAAAATCAAAAATCAATTGCTATCTTATCAAAAAAATGTTAAAATTTCAAATTTTTATGATCTAAAATTGTGTATACAAAATAAGTTTATTGATGGAGTAGTAAATAATATCCAATTTGAACAAAATTTGATATGCATGTTAAGAACATAAGGAATATGAAATTCAATGGTTAGATTTTCAAAATTCACAAAAAAAGAGGGATATTTGAGAAGTTTGAAAAGTTTCTCTTCAAACTAGTTTGGAAAGAAACTTTGTTCTACTTTGTATCTCTACATGTGATTTTTTTAAGGCCACCAGGTTATGTAAAGTGTCTTTTGGCAGCGGCAAATAACTCTCTTTTCTTTTTCCTTTTTTTGGTGTTATATGGTATGGTAGGGATTGAGATTCAGTGCACCATGCAATTTATGCTCCTTTCTCTCACAATATTTTTTAAGTAAAGATTTACTGCAACTTTGGCTTGCATAACGGTGGACATGGCAATATATTAGAATGACATATGTCAATGCAAATTTAAAGAAATTTTATGTTAGTGTTTCTCACCCCTCTCTCTCCACTCACCCCTTTCTCTCTCTCTCTCACACACATTTCCACATTATGCAGGATTTGCTGCAACCATCCTTACCCATATATATTTTTTACTAATCTTACTTTTTTACCAATGATTGAGATTTAAAGTTACTTTTTGCAACTTTAAATCTCAGCTACTCACACCAATTACATCAGGTGTAATACCTAGGTATTGCACTTGATCTCAATCCATATTCTAGCAATATCTTGATCAATCATAGAGGCATGATCCTAACTGTTAATTGATTCACATCATGAGTAAGAGATCAGATAGTTTGGTGTAATTTTAGCATTCCCTTTTGTTGCTCTCAAGTGTTTCTTGTTATTTAACATCCTTAATCCAAACTAAAAAAACCATAAAAATAAATTGCTCTCCTAGCTAAGGCAAGGGAATTGTTTCTTGTAATTTGAAACTTATTCTATCCCATTTCGTAAGGTTTATTCGAAAATATAAATTTGTAAAGGAGCATCATTATGTATTGTCATTTACATAAAAAGTACTAGTTTTCAAAACTATCCTCCTAAAACTTTAATTTAGTCAAAGAAAAATATTGACTTTTAAAATAAAGTAAGAGTATATTAGGAAATTTATATATTAATTTTTCAAAGAGAACTTCATTTTGGGATATTTTAGATTGGAATATAAGAATATATTTCCATAAAAACAAAAAAGAATATAAAGAATATGTTGTGGCAATGGAGGATGAGTTTAGGTTTTGTCCTAATCTTGGACTCTTTGATGTAATCTTTGAATGGGATGATTTGGTTTCAGTCAAAGTGATTCAATCTAGAACAAACTCTATCACTACATATATGTTCATATTTTGGATGTCATTTAGGAAGACATGCATTTTAGTGATACTTTATTTGTATGTCAATCTTTTAATAGTGTTGCTTACCAAAAATAAAAATAACAAGCAAATAAGGCTAAATACTTGGTTGTTGAATATGTTTAATTGGAGGATTTACCTCCTTGTTTTATAACTCTTCTTGCATCTGATTTATTGTAATCGTCTTTTAATTATAAATTTTTTTAACCCTTCTAATCTTTTATCAAAAAAAGAAAACGAAAAAAGAGTAAACTTCTTCTTCTCAACTATATAAATGGTAGAGTTTTAATAAAGAATGCTCTAAGCGCATATGTAGAGGAATAATAAATAATTTTTTAATGAATTGTAATGCAATTTTTTTTTAATGATAAAAAGAAAGCCAATTATAGGTAATAATTAATGTCAACCTAATTACATTCCTACTAAATTCAACCTTAACCTTAACTGATACAAATTAATTCACTTTTATAGTTGACAAAAGTCATGTAGCTTTGCACAACCTCCTCTTCCCCCATTATTACAAATTACAATGTTTGAATTATAAAAAATAATTATAAATAAATGAAGAAAGAGATAGTAGACAATGTGACAAGGAAAAGTGGAGTAGCGGAAGTTTGTGATCATCTTGTTGTGATTGCATTTACCTTAATTAACATTTTCAACGGCCAAAATGGGGTTTTACCTCTTTTTCACAAACATTCCAACAAAATGTTCCCTATCTGAAACTATTTAGGGATGTGTCCTTATTTTGACAATCGAGTTATAGCAAAATGAAACTTAAAAAAAAAAAAAAAAAATTTGTGGAACTCGAGTTCCACTTGAATATTTTCAAGGAACTCGAGTTCCAATTTTTTTTTTTTTCCCTTCAAGTTTCATTTCGCTATAACTCGATTGTCCAAAAATCGAGTTTTACATTTGAAACTCGATTTTTAGAAAATCGAGTTTCAAAACAGGGATACATCCCTAAATAATTTCAGACATGAGGCATTTTGTTGAAAAGTTTGTGAGAAATGGGTATTTTGCCATTTTGGCCCATTTTAAACTCTAAAAGGATTATAGCTCAAATTGAATTTTTTAATGTTTTCAAATCTCCTCTCCTTCGTTATAGTTACCAAACTTAAAAAAAAAAGAAAAAAAAAGCTGCCTTCATTGAAGAAAGCTAATTTTGAAATTTCATGTGATAAAAAGGCAAATTGAGAACTTCAATAATATAGTAGTGGAGATATTGGAGTTCATCAACTGTCTTCTGGTTCAATAGTATATGTAGTTTGACTATAACCCCGAAGGAGAAAAGCACCAACCTTAATGATCAAATGGTAAAATCAGGTGTTTCTTCAAAAAAAAAAACAAAAAAGGAGGATAAAATAAGTATAGTACATATTGAGTCATTGACTATGAGTAAAAATTGAAGTAATTAGTAATTACAATATTTCTTCTAATACAGGAAAGGAATGATGCATGGTTTGAGCAACAACGATCAATTAACATCTAATAATTATCCTAAAAAAATTAACATCTAATTACGAAACTCATGTTTGTCAGATGTGTTCTACAGTTCTAGCCCAACTCATGATCACATTACTTTTAAGTTTTATCTGGTCAAAATAAGTACCAACTACCAAACATAAAGCCATAGAGGGTTGTATTTGTGTGGAAAAAAGAAAAAGAAAAAGAAAATATCAGAACTTCTGCAAAGGAAAAGGAAAGGACTTTTTTTTTTTTTTTTAGAGGGAGAGAGAGAGAGAGAATTGTGGGAGTTGGTAAATGGTTTACATGGCAAGAAATTCAGTGCAATATAAAGCACGAGAAAATGAATTCTTTTTAGGCTGAATCCCAAACACCACACCATAAACAAAAAAATGTCTCCCGTACTTATAGCAAGCATAATCCACCACATTTTGTGTTGGGAAGTGGATATTGTCATCAATGTAAATGACAAATTCAACTTTACCTAGAAAGATATCTCTTCCTGTGCAGACTAAACAGGATTGACTCATCCACTGTGTAACCAAACCTAAAAAGAGATCAATTCCAATCTCTCTTTAAAGGAATGTAAATGATCTTATTTCGTTCATTTTAGTTAGTGCTCACTGCTCCATAGATTCGTTAAAGGTATTTGTTGACACTGAGGATATTCACATTGAACTACTCGACCAAATAGAGTTTTGGAAGACTTTGAATATAAGATCACATTATTAGAGTGATATGTGGTGTTGGCTTAAGCCTCTTTAATTCTTAAGTGAGAACTTATTAGAAATATGTGATTAAATGATTAAAACTACTTTATTACAACAGATAAGCTTTTAAATAATCGGTAATTTAACATAGTATTAGAGCAGGAGGTTCTGAATTTGAGCATCTTAGCTTCATAATAAAGAGTAATGCTAAGTTACAAACTTTAGCATTTTCCATAAAAATATATCTCCTCCATGACCCCACTTTCCGCCAACCTATTCTTTCTTTCTATTAGTTTTGAGCCCAATCTTGACTTTTGACAATTTTCTTATGGATTTATTTCATGTCAAAGCCCAGCTAGGTGGAGCTTTTTTTTTTTTTTTTTTTTTTTTTTTTTCAAGTTATTTGACCAGGTAGACGGGTCAAGCTTAAGTGCTTAATTTATAATAATATAAATTTAATAATACTTCGTATTTAATCACAAGAAGCTTATCTGATCTATTGGCCATGCTATTAGCCAAAATGCTAAATGGGGGTAAGAGCAATTACATTAGTCCGTCTAAAATTTTCCATCTAGTATAAGAATCTACTTTTTCTATTTTACGTAACCATTTTGCAAAAGACCCACATCAAATTATCTATTACAAAATTGGCTTACAGGTTTTGTTTACTAAAAAATGGCCATGGTTACCAAAAATGGTCAGTGGTCCTTGATCAATGTCTTTTTTTTTATTTATTTAAATTTTTCCGAAAATGACCATTCAGACTCTCATTTCTCCCCTCTTCTCTCTCTCTCTCTCTCGCCAATTTTTCTAATTTTTACAAAAATGGCTTATGGGTTCTGGTTACCAAAAATGGTCATGGTTACCAATCAAATGTCTCTTTCTCTTCTTTTTTCTTTTTTTTTGAAAATGATCATTTGGACTCTCTCTCTCATTTACATTTTTGGCAGACATGGCTATGGCAGTAGCATTTTCTCTCTTTTGACTCTGTTGCCTCCTCCATGCAAGAGAATTGCAACTAACTCCTTTGGGTCAGAGTGGAGCAAAGGTGCCATTAAGACTTTGGGGATTGTGGGTGCTGTTGTTGTGGTCATTCTTTTGCTAGGGATCATCCACTTTTGTTGGAAGAAGTGTCACAGCGCACAACCTGAACATGCCAACATACAGCTTGTTCCTCTGCCTCCTTTGCCAAAACTCCCACAATGAGCTTTTTATGCTGGTGTAGGATTAATCACCAAAATTGCCCTATTTGCCTTGGGGAGTTTGTGGAGGGTGAGAGTGTTGATGAGGTTTTTGCATGTAGCCATGCATTCCATGCTGAGTGTATCCAAAGAGATAGGCTTGCAAATATAGATAATTTTGGAATTTGATTAATTGTATATACAATGCAAAGACACTTGTTCATGTTTTTTTTTTTCTTTTTCTTTGAGAGCACTAAACACTTAGAAAAACCAGCCTATCCTACAAATGGGACAAGGATTATCATGGTTGCATTGTATATACAATTAATCAAATTCCAAAATTTCCTATATTTGGAAGCCTATCTCTCTATTTCTAGCTTTATTCTTAATTATTGACCAAGCCTCTCTCAAAATTTTGTTGAAATAGAGTTTTGTTACAATAAATTTGTTGCAATTGTAGACACTCAAT
Organism: Quercus parvula; assembly: GCA_030820535.1. Lineage (NCBI taxonomy): Eukaryota > Viridiplantae > Streptophyta > Magnoliopsida > Fagales > Fagaceae > Quercus > Quercus parvula. The sequence continues at coordinate 31,295,798 of JAUAME010000006.1, read as the reverse complement.
TTTGTACCCATGATTTAATCAAGGAGAATGACTTGAATGACCATCCATATATGTACCACAAAAATCATGATTGCATTACATGCATCAATTTGTGCTTGCATTACATGCATCAACTTGTCTTTGCATTACATGCATTAATTCATTCATTGCATATCATAAAAATGATTTTGTGATTCTAATAGTCGCAACGGTATTTCCAGTTTTCAAATCGGACCATTGGGCCGAAAAATATCACATGATCAAGTTTGCATGGTCAATATGCATTGTGTCTAGGTAAGATCAACCACACATTATCAGTTTAAATTAATTCTGATTGATTAAGCCATTAAAATTAATTAAATAATTTTGTGATTGGTTGATAATTAGTGTTTAAAATAGGATTGCATACATAGGAATAAAAGGGGTGACTGGATAACAATAAAATTGTGGATAATCTGAGCTTTATCAAGATTTATTTTAGGGCATTTATCCACAAGATAATTATTCTTAAAAAGTCTGAATTATCCAGAAAAGAGATGAAAAATCATAAACGGAGGATGAAAACACGTTTAGGTACCCGAACACGAAAGAGTGTTCAGTGCCAAAAGGCCAATTCGGCACTTTTGGAGTGCTGAATGGCACTCTAAAAGGGCCGAATTTTCCTTTGTTGGGCTTTGGCCCAACGGCCTTCGGGTGACGATAAGGCACACCCTTTTCGATCTTTTCGCGAAAGGATGCGTTTGAATTCACATCCTAATCATCCGTGCCTATTTTTTAGAGTCCTCTGACCTCTATAAATAGAGACTAAACCTCATAATTTAGCACCTTTTTTTTACGCTCTAAGAGACATATGTTTTAGGCTCTCAAATCGCTCATATTTTTTGATCCCATCTCTGAGTGTTGCTATCTAAATTAGGGTTTTTAGGTTTCAAAGAGAATTGAACAAATTTCTTTGAACACTAAAACATCCTCTCAAGAATAAAGTCTGCTCATGCAAGAGGTTGTTTTCTAACCCTTTTGTTTTTATGCTTTTCTTTATCATGATGATGCATGTTTAATTGTTTTAGATATTCATATTCTACCTTGTTAATTTAGCTTATGAAAATATGTTTTTTTTTAAAATTTTTTTTTTTATTCCTTTATTGTTGATATAATCTGTTTCTTAGTTTTAAAGATTTGCATGTAATCAACTCTTTTTCTTCAAAACAAAATGGATCTGCATCTTCCTTAGATGCAGATCTAGATTTTTCTTCAAACAAAATAGATCTGCATCTTCTTTAGATGCAGATCTGAATTTTTCTTCAATATAAAATAGATTTGCATCTTAGATGTAGATCTGAATTTTCTTTAATTAAAACTGATTTGTATCTTCCTTAGATACATATCTAATTTTTTAATACATGCAGATTTTTGAAATGAAGAAAAAGATTAAACATGATTGTGTTTGTTTTGTTTTGTTTAATTCATGATTGCATAAATTCATGTTATGAGTGAAACTCTCTTCTTAAAAAAAAAAAAAAAAAAAAATCTTTTTCATTCTTTTTAAACATATAAAAATAGATCTGATTTTTCTGTCATTAAAAACCAATTTTTTCTAAATACTACAAAAATAGATATGGTATTTTGGTAAATCAAGATTATTTTTTCTACCAATCAAAACAGATCTGATTTTTTCTTTTAAAAAAAGAAGAGACTTCATCCATAAATAAATTTATGTGATTTAGTTTTTTAATTCAACATATCATTCATGACATGTATAAAATGGTACATTGGTCACAAGAGTCTAGGAGACTAAACTCTATCTGGGCGGAATGGGTACCTAACACCTTCTCGTTCCGTAACTTAGTCTCCGGATTTAGATTATTGGTTAAGTAGATCTAGCCTTGTCTTTATTTTTTATTTGGGGTAGATTGTAATTAGGACCCAAATCTATGTAATTTTCAAGTTTTTCTAGATATGTAATTTTTATTCAATCAATGAATGGAACAATTCAATCATATATTTTATATTTAGTTTTTCTTATTTTTTTTATATAAAAAATAAGCGGGTTACCACTTACTCAAAAAGAGAGATGCCCTAAAAGGTACCCGAATCTTTTTTTTTGAGAGACACTTTTTTTGAGGTCTCTCATAGCAATGAAATATTATTATTATTAAAAATACTTATTGAAAATATATATATATATATATTATCACTATAATTTGTTGCAACAAAATTTTTGTTGCGATAGGTTACTGCAACAGTAATATTTGTCCCAATCAATTACCTTTGGAAACTTATTGCTACAAATCTCTTTATTGCGATAGGTTATTGCAACATTAATTTTTGTTGCAATAAATTATCTATGTAAACTTTTTGCAACAAAACATTTTGTTGCAATAGGTTACCGCAACTAACTCTTTTGGGTCAGAGTGGAGCAATGGCGCCATTGAGACTCTGGGGATTGTGGTGCTGTTGGTGTGGTCATTCTTTTACTAGGGATCATCCACTTTTGCCGGAAGAAGTGTCGCTTAGCACAACCTGAACATGCCAACATAGAACTTGTTCCTCCGCCTCCTTTGCCAAAACTCCCACAGCGAGCTTTTCATGTTGGTGCTGGATTCATCACCACAGACTACACTGTCCCTTGGAGAGTTTATGGAGGGTGAGAATGTTGCTGAGGTTCCTACATGTAGCCATGCTTTCCATGCTGAGTGTATCCAGACATGGTTGGCTTATAGCAACCATGCTATTCCTTGTCTCATTTGTAGGGTAGGTTGGTCTGTCTTAAATATTTAGTGATCTCAAAGAATGTCTTAATTTGCATTGTTTATAAACTATAATAAAATTCTAAACTTCCTATATTTGCAAGTCTATTGTGTTGCAATAAATTTTTTGCAATAAAATATTATTATTATTATTATTAAAAATACTTTATTGCAACAAAAATTATTTTTGCTATAATTTATTGCAACAAATATTTTGTTGCGATAGATTACTACAACAGTAATATTTGTTGCAATAAATTAACTTTGAAAATTTATGGCAACAAATCTCTTTATTGCGATAGGTTATTACAACATTAATTTTTGTTGCAATAAATTATCTATGGAAACTTATTGAAATAAAACATTTTGTTGCAATAGGTTACCGCAACTAACTCCTTTGGGTCAGAGTGGAGCAATGGCACCATTGAGACTAGGGATTGTGGGTGTTGTTGTTGCGGTTATTCTTTTTGTAGGGATCATCTACTTTTGCTGGAAGAAGTGCCATTCTGCACAACCTGAACATGCCAACGTAGAGCTTGTTCCTCTACCCTTCTTTGTTAGAACTCCCACAACGAGCTTTTCATGCCGGTGTTAGATTTATCACCACAGATTGCCCTATCTGCCTTGGAGAGTTTATGGAGGGTGAGAGTGTTGCTGAGGTTCCTGCATGTAGTCATGCATTCCATGCTACGTGTATCCAAAAATGGTAGCAACCATGATACTTCTTCTCCCCTATTGCAACAAAATTATATTTTTGCCCACTGTTGAAATAAAGTGTATGACAATAGGATATTGCAACAAAAATTCTATTCCAATAGCGTTTTGTTGCAATAAAATATTTTTATTATTATTAAAAATACTTTATTGTAACAAAAAATATTGTTGCTATAATTTATTGCAACAAGAGTTTTGTTGCAATAGGTTACCAGAATAGTAATATTTTTTGCAATAAATTATCTATAGAAACTTATTGCAACAAAACATTTTGTAGCAATAGATTACCGCAACAGTATTTTTTGTTGCAAAAAATTGTCTTAAAAAAAAAATTTCTATTTTGTTTTCCACTAAGCACATCATATTTAACATGTTAACAATATAAACACATCTTCAAAAAAAAAAAAAAAAAAAAAAAAAAATCTACAAAAGATGCAAAATGTATAATACTTCATCCATAATATATATACACACACAACTTGATCAATTTATGTTCAACCACATAAATTCATAGCTGGTTTTCTCTATGTTGAGAACTTGAGATAATGATTTGCTTAAACAAAGCTTTCCCTTGGTAGTATATGTAGTGATTCAATTTCCACCGTTTGAAAAATCTGTTTCAGGCTTGCAATAGATCATGCTGATTTGATCTTGTGGTTTAATTTACCAGATCTAAATACTTAATTGTAAACACCAAATTTGACATTCTCATTGAGGTTTGACTGGCTCAAACATCTTACCTGCACAATAAAAATTACAAAGTATGGCTACCTTTCACTAAAAAAAAGTAATATTACTGCATATTTTGCAGTCTAAAATTATGCATAATAAGTTTATGAATTGAATATTAAATAATATTTAATTGATACAAAACTTGATATTTGTGTTAAGAACATATATAAAGAGAGTGTTGTTAGTGTGGCTTGAATTTTGCCACAAGCCCATAAGGCCCAACCAAGCCCAATCTGGTCATAGAAATTGACCTAATACAAGTTGTATTAGGAATCCCAAGAGCTGACTTTATAAAGTAACATGTATATATATGTGCTTTATGATATGCGGCAAGATGATGAGAATTGGCAATAGAGATAATTCCTAATAACCTAACAGCCGCATAAGAAGAAAGAATAGTGTTTTCTTGTCTTGTGGGTGAGAGAGAGTTAGGGTGTATTGGGATTTGGGTTTCTTGAGAGTGTTCATGTGAACTATTGTATTTTCCTTGATAATAGTGAAATCCCTGCAACTTTGTGGATGTAGGCAAATTGCCGAACCACATAAATATTGTCTTGTGCGTGTGATTGTTTTCTTTGGTGTGTGTTTTCTTTATTTGTTTTTGTTTCTCACAGGTTGGGATTTTGGTTAAATTCCCTACAATTGGTATCAGAGCCTAGGGTTAGGTTTGAGTGGGAGCAATGGTAGAAGAAGTAGGAAAGTTGTTTGGAATAGAAAAGTTTGATGGCACAGACTTTGTGTATTGGAGGATGCAGATTGAAGATTATCTCTATGGGAGGAAATTGCATCTGCCTCTCTTGGGGACAAAACCTGAGGCTATGAAGGCTGAGGAATGGGCTCTTCTTGACAGACAGGTACTGAGAGTTATCAGGTTAAATTTGTCTAGGTCTGTTGCACATAATGTTGTAAAGGAGAAGACCACAGCAGATCTGATGAAAACTTTGTCCGGTATGTATGAAAAGCCGTCCGTAAATAACAAGGTGCATCTGATGAAGAAATTGTTCAATTTGAAGATGACAGAGAATACTTCAGTAGCACAACATCTGAACGAATTTAATACTATCACAAATCAATTGTCGTCTGTAGAAATAGATTTTGATGATGAGATTCGTGCTCTAATCGTTTTGGCTTCTTTGCCAAACAGTTGGGAGGCAATGAGGATGGCAGTAAGCAATTCTATAGGAAAAGAAAAGCTGAAGTACAATGACATACGAGATTTAATTCTGGCTGAGGAGATTCGCATAAGAGATGCAGGCGAAACCTCAGGATCTGGTTCTGCCTTAAACCTTGAGACAAGAGGCAGAGGTAATGATAGAAATTCAAACCGGGGTAGATCAAAATCCAGAAATTCTAATTGGAACAGAAGCAAATCTAGATCAGGCCAACAAGTATAATGCTGGAATTATGGGAAAACAAGTCACTTTAGGAATTAATGCAAAAGTCCTAAGAAGAAGAATGGAGATGATTCTGCTAATGCTGTAACAGAAGAGATACAGGATGCATTACTTCTTGCAGTAGACAGTCCACTTGATGATTGAGTTTTGGATTCAGGAGCTTCGTTTCATACCATTCTACACCGAAAAATCATACAGAATTATGTTGCAGGTGATTTTGGTAAGGTGTATTTGGCTGATGGTTCAGCCTTGGATGTTGTAGGTATGAGAGACGTCCGGATATTATTGCCCAATGGATCTATTTGGTTACTGGAGAAGGTTCGACATATTCCTGACCTAAGAAGGAATCTGATTCCTGTTGGACAACTTGATGATGAAGGGCATGCAATACTATTTGTTGGTGGTACTTGGAAGGTTACGAAGGGAGCTAGGGTATTGGCTCGTGGAAAGAAAACTGGTACTCTGTATATGACCTCAAGTCCAAGAGACAATTGCAGTTGCTAATGCAAGTACTGATACAAGCCTATGGCACCGCAAACTTGGTCACATGAGTGAAAAAGGGATGAAGATGTTACTATCAAAAGGAAAACTACCAGAATTGAAGTCCATTGATTTTGACATGTGTGAAAGTTGCGTCTTAGGAAAGCAGAAAAAGGTGAGCTTCTTGAAAATTGGCAGGACACCAAAGGCTAAAAAATTGGAGTTAGTACACACTGATTTGTGGGGGCCTTCTCCAGTTGCATCTCTTGAGGGTTCAAGGTACTACATCACTTTTATTGATGACTTAAGCAGAAAGATATGAGTTTATTTTCTGAAAAATAAATCTGATGTATTTGAAACTTTTAAGAAGTGGAAAGCCATGGTTGAGACAGAAATAGGTTTGAAAGTAAAATGTTTGAGGTCAGATAATGGAGAAGAGTACATAGATGGAGGGTTTAGTGAGTATTCAGCTGCATAGGGAATTAGGATGGGGAAGACCATTCCTGGGACACCACAGCAAAATGGTGTGGCTGAGCGCATGAATAGAACCCTCAATAAGCGTGCTAGAAGTATGACGTTGCATACTGGACTACCAAAAACTTTCTGGGCTGATGCTATTAGCACTGCAGCTTACCTGATAAACCGAGGACTATCAGTTTCTATGGAGTTCAGACTTCTTGAGGAGGTTTGGTGCGGTAAAGAGGTAAAGTTTTCACATTTAAAAGTTTTTGGTTGTGTTTCTTATGTTTATGTTGATTATGATGCTTGTAGTAAACTTGATGCAAAGTCTAAAATATGTTTTTTCATTGGCTATGGTGATGAAAAATTTGGATATAGGTTTTGGGATAAACAAAACAGGAAAATCATCAGAAGTAGAAATGTTATATTTAATGAACAGGTTATGTACAAGGACAAGTTAACTGTAGTGTCAGATGTTACAGAGATAGATCAAAAGAAATTTAAGTTTGTTAACTTAGATGAATTGACTGAAAGTACTGTCCAGAAAAGAGGTGAAGAAGATAAGGAGAATGTAAATTCACAGGTAGATCAGAGTACACCTGTAGCTGAAGTCCGGAGATCTTCCAGGAACATTAGACCTCCATATCGTTATTTACCCACTCTAAATTATCTCTTATTGACTGATGGTGGTGAGCCAGAGTGTTATGATGAAGCCTTGCAAGATGAGAATTCAAGTAAGTGGGAGTTAGCCATGAAGGATGAGATGGATTCCTTGTTGGGGAATTAGACATGAGAACTGACTGAATTGCTAGTAGGAAAGAAGGCTTTGCACAACAAGTGGGTATACAGAATAAAGAATGAGCATGATGGTAGCAAAGGTTACAAGGCCAGATTAGTTGTTAAAGGGTTCCAGCAGAAGGAGGGCATTGACTTCACAAAGATATTTTCTCCAGTTATGAAGATGTCAACAATTAGACTGGTACTAGGAATGGTGGCTGCAGAAAATTTACATCTTGAGCAATTAGATGTGAAGTCGGCATTCCTTCATGGTGACTTGGAGGAAGACCTTTACATGATTCAGCCAGAAGGGTTCATTGTTCAGGGACAAGAGAATCTAGTCTGCAAACTGAGAAAGAGCTTGTATGGCCTAAAACAAGCTCCTAGACAGTGGTACAAGAAATTTGACAGTTTTATGCATAGAATTGGGTTCAAGAGATGTGAAGCTGATCATTGTTGCTATGTTAAGTCTTTTGACAATTCTTACATTATATTACTGTTGTATGTGGATGATATGCTTATTGCAGGGTCTAGCATTGAGGAGATTAATAATCTGAAGAAGCAATTGTCTAAATAGTTTGCAATGAAGGATTTGGGAGCTACAAAGCAAATCCTTGGTATGAGAATCATTAGAGACAGGATTGATGGTACATTGAAGCTTTCACAGTCAGAGTATGTGAAGAAAGTCCTCAGCAGATTCAACATGAATGAAGCTAAACCAGTGAGAACACCTTTGGGTAGTCATTTCAAACTAAGCAAAGAATAGTCACCGAAGACAGAAGAAGAAAGGGACCATATGAGCAAGGTGCCTTATGCCTCAGCTATTGGCAGCTTGATGTATGCTATGGTGTGTACAAGGCCAGACATTGCACATGCAGTGGGAGCTGTGAGCAGGTTCATGAGTAGGCCTGGAAAGCAGCATTGGGAGGCAGTCAAGTGGATTCTGAGATATCTGAAGGGTTCATCAGATACATGTCTTTGCTTCATAGGTGCAAGTTTGAAACTGCAGGGTTATGTAGATACTGATTTTGCTGGTGATATTGATAGTAGAAAGAGTACTACTGGGTTTGTTTTTACTTTTGGTGGTACAACTATATCATGGGCTTCAAATCTGCAAAAGATTGTCACTTTGTCTACTACAAAAGCTGAGTATGTTGCAGCAACTGAAGCTGGAAAGGAGATGATTTGGTTACATGGTTTCTTAGATGAATTGGGTAAGAAGCAGGAGATGGGCATTTTACAGAGTGACAGTCAGAGTGCAATCTTTCTTGCCAAAAATTTGGCTTTTCATTCAAAGTTGAAGTACATATAGACAAAATACCACTTTATCCGTTATCTTGTTGAAGATAAGCTGGTAATACTTGAGAAGATTTATGGATCTAAGAACCTGGCAGACATGTTGACTAAGGGTGTCACTATTGAAAAGCTGAAGCTGTGTGCAGCTTCAGTTGGCCTTCTAGCTTGAGGACAAGAGGATGAGTTGCAGGGATGAGGGATTGTGTTATGGAGGATTGTGGTTGATGTTTGCAGCTTGTGAACCTTTAAGGGCTACGGTGGAGGCGATGGAGGAGTTTGCTAGTGTAACTTGATCAATTTAAGCCAAGGTGGAGATTTGTTAGTGTGGCTTGAATTTTGCCACAAGCCCATAAGGCCCAACCAAGCCTAATCCGGTCATAGAAATTGACCTAATACAAGTTGTATTAGGAATCCCAGGAGCCGACTTTATAAAGTAACATGTATATATATGTGCTTTATGATATGCGGCAAGATGATGAGAATTGGCAATAGAGATAATTCCTAATAACCTAGCAACCACATAAGAAGAAAGAATAGTGTTTTCTTGTCTTGTGGGTGAGAGAGAGTTAGGGTGTATTGAGATTTGGGTTTCTTGAGAGTGTTCTTGTGCACTATTGTATTTTCCTTGATAATAGTGAAATCCTTGCAACTCCATGGACGTAGGCAAATTGCCGAACCATGTAAATATTGTCTTGTACATGTGATTGTTTTTTTTTTGCGTGTGTTTTCTCTATTTGTTTTGTTTCTCGCATGTTGGGATTTTGGTTAAATTCCCTACACGTGTAAAACTAGATTTTCAAAATATGTAATCATTTTAATTTTATTTAGTGGGAGTTTTAAGTATTGACTAGAAATTAGTTTGTAGCCAAACTTTTTCCTTGGTTTTGTGCCAACCTTTACTTTTAGTCTTCTTCTTCTTCTTCTTCTCCTCCTCCTCTGTGTGTGTGTGTGTGTGTGTGTGAGTTGTTGTTGTTGTTGATAAAGTAGTTTTTCTTTCTTTGTTTTGATATGGTTTATATGAAAATCAATTTATTTTATGGCAAATACCTAGGTGTGTTTAATAAATAAATCTCAGTTATTTTTTAGTCCACTTCATTTACCAATTGCAAATTGAACTTTCTTTCTTATTGACCAACTAAAAAGAATTTGAATAATATTTCCTATATATATAATGACCAATTCCAAGTAGCTCGGTCAAGCTTGTTAACTTTAATTCATTTGAGTTTTAAGTATTGACTAAAAATTAGTTTGTGGCTAGACTTTTTCCTTAGTTTTGTGTCAACCTTTACTTTTAGTCTGTCTTCTTCTTCTTCTTTTTGTGTGTGTGTGTGTGTGTGTGTGTGTGCGTTGGTTGTTGTTGTTGATAAAGTAGTTTTCCTTTCTTTGTTTTGATATGGTTTTTATGAAAATCAATTTATTTTATGGCAAATACCTAGGCGTGTTTAAATAAATAAATAAATCTCAGTTATTTTTTAGTCCACTTCATTTACCAATTGAAATTTGAACTTTCTTTCTTATTGACCAACTAAAAAGAATTTGAATAATCTTTCCTATATATATAATGACCAATTCCAAGTAGCTCGGTCAGGCTTGTTAACTTTAATTCATTTAATTATAATTGATCAGCGAAACCCTTTCGCACAATTTAAGAATAAATTCAAATTTTGAATTAAGTTAGAATTCAGGCTATATTATCTTTTACATTCACTTTGGTTTCTTGGCAGATAACTTTTTCGGGTTACCATGCTATAAAATTTAAAACTACAACTTTGTTTGTGTTGTAATTGTTAGAATTGTGTGGTTAAATAATTAAATCAATTATATCCCAATAGTTTAAGCTTTTGAGACAATCGGTAATTTAACTGATTGTTAATCGGTATATCCAAACTGATTGTCACCTTATAGTGTTTTCAATAAAAAATTTCAAGATTCAAATCCCCTCTTTCCCAACTATCATACCATTAAAAAAAATTCAAATAATAAGAACAACATATCAATATTATACTATAGTTAAAGATAAATTACACCAACCCCATATGTGAGAGGGAGATGTAATACACCTGGTGTTTGGAATACATTCTTTGAAAAGAGGCTATTTGTGTGGATGGATTAAGATGTAGTAATCACCTAATTAACCAATGATGAAAAGTGTATGAATAAGACATGATAACCTCTTTTTTTTTTTTGGTGGTAAAAAGACATGATAACTTTAGGTAAGGAATAGTTTCCAAGTATTATCTGGATCTTATATATTAGAATGACATGATCTGATAGTAGGAGAGTTGTTATTGCTAGTGAGAATAAAATATTATCGATGAATCACTACAAAAAAACAGGGCTATCCCAGCGTTTTGAAAAGCGCTGGGATAGCCCCAAAAAGCGCTGGGATAGGGTCAAAATTCCTATCCCGGCGTTTTTTTCCCCGGCGCTTTAGACCGCCGCTTTTTGAATGTGGGGATAGGGTCGTGCGGACCTGTACCAGCGCTTTTCAAAAGCGCTGGGATAGGTCCCGGCGCTTTCAAACCCTGTTCCGGCGTTTTTAAAAGTGCTGGGACAGCCTTTATGAAAATGTGAATATAACCTATACCAGCGCTTTTGGAAGGCCTATACCAGCGCTTTTGAAAGCGCTGGCATAGGTAGTACCTATTCCAGCGCTTTCAAAAACGCTGGTATAGGTCTTGAATCAGTATAATTTAAAAGGACCTATGCCAGCGCTTTTGAAAGCGCTGGTATAGGTCTTGAATCAGTAAAATTTAAAAGAACCTATGCCAGCGCTTTCAAAAGCGCTGGTATAGGTCCTTTTTTAAAAAAAAATAATAATTAATTTTATAGACCTAAAATATACCTACAATACATATTTTCCAATACATATTTTATAACACCTGTAATGAACCACAATTCATATTTTTACAAATAATAATGCAAAAACCAAAAACATAGATTAAAAGAATTTGATTCACAGATTTTTTACAATAATAATGCTAAGACCAAATGTGTAAGTTAAAAGAATTTGATTCACAAAAAGCCTAAGTCATGCCAATCACAGGACAAACCAATAACCTGAAGAGCTCAACCTAGGCAACCACAAGATCAGCATCAATCTACCTGCACCATACCAATAAGAGAAATTACCACATTCAAATAAGCGATGACCTTGCAAACATAAAATGGCCCCAAATTGAACCACATTCAGCAACAAGTGATCTCTACAGAAGTTTGGTGCAACAAGGAACAACGATTCCTTTTGAGGGAACAATGTATTAAACAATGTATGCGCAAAAAGTGAAATCTAGAGAACTAGAAAAAAGTCATAAATTTTAGACCCATAATTACCGGCCAGCCAACAATAAGGGAAAGGAAACTTCATGTATTATGCTCCAATAGAAGAAACATATTGATCTACAGAATTGTAGCAAAAAAAAATTGATCTACAAAAGCTTGCTACAACAAACACCTTTAAAAAAAAATAAATAAACCATGCACCCAAATCTATTAAATAAATGGAATGAAGTCATACCTGGACCATTCTTAATCTACTTGTCCCTCAACAAATGCCTTAAAAAGAAACCATGCACCAAGTCATTCCTAGAAAGCCTAACTCGTGTTATAGGATGAACCAAAAAAGCTGTATTATTTTCTCTGGCAACCATATTAAGGTCAAAAACTTTGTTAATCTACCAGTCCTTCAACATCAACAGGCATTACCACATTCAAACTAAATGACCAAAATTTAAACAAGAGAAGACACAGAAACAAGAAGAATTGCAAGGGAAATTTCAAGCCCTCCCTAGGTGAGACATGAATTTATGGATGTGAAGGAAACCAAAGCCTAAGAAAAGAATTTACAGGCACAAGTATCAAAAAGAATTAAAACAATACAAAAAATTTATAATTCTTATGATTGCAAGAGAGAATAATGAAAGCAGGCAGAAAATAGAGCTTATCACCAAATGAAAAGTTCAGTTTATTAAAGCTGCTAAGCAAAAACACAAAAAAATAAAAATAAAAAACTAGTTCCTGTAGACAAACAAAGAATAGATTTTTAACATGTGAATTGCAGAAGTTGCAGAACAACAAATGAAAGAACTATATATTTCAAATGAAATTAAACAAGCAAAAAGTTTTTTAAGTTCTCATGATTGCAAAAGAGAATGATGAAAGCAGGAGAAAAAGAGAATTTATCAACCTAATCAAACTTGGCTGCTTAAACTGCCAAGTACAGCAGAAGAAAAAAAAACAGTTCTATATACATATAAGTAATAGAATTTTAACATGCACAGAGAATCACAGGAATTGCAAAACAACAAATGAAAAAACAACTATATTTCAAAGGATGCAAAAATATAAAGATAAATCATTTCTAACTTAGAAAGCCAAGCTCTTCTCTATTGCTAGATATTGGGGGACAAGGAAATCAAGTAGCAACAATCCAAGTTAACAAATTACGATGCATACCAATGTAACTCCCAAAAAGCCCACAAATGCCAGGAGAAGAGAAAGCAAAAGCGTTCCCTCAAGATACACTACGATTAAAATTGTGGACTACAACAATACTAAGCACTGCCAGATTAAGCTATGAATTCATTATTGAAGTTGCCAACACATAATGACCAAAAATAAAATAAGATAGCAAGACAAAGGAAGAAAAATTGCAATAGAAATTTCAAACCCTCACTTTGCAAGACTTGGAATTATAATTCTTCTAAAAAATGAAACTTAGGAAATTCAGTCACAAACCCAAGTATTAGACAAAATTAAAACAACAAAAATGTATCCTTAAAATTATTGTGCTTGAAGGAGAGAAAAACAAAGGGGAAGAAAAAGGGAGTTTATCGCCAAACTCAGCTGCTTAAGTTGTGAAGCACCCAAACAAAAACATCTTGCTTCCTACATACATACAATGTGACAATCCAAACTAGAAAAAGAGCTGCTAGCACAACATAACCAGGTTCCACTATAAGCAAGAAAACATCAATAGAAACAAGACAAGAAGACAAATGTACAAGGGCTATGTGAAAGATGACCACACGAGCAAACTGAAAAATAGAATTCCATCTACATAGTTTGGAATAATTATAAATTATAAGATTTTACTTCTAAAGGAAAATATAAAAAATTTATAAAGAGCAAGACTACTCAAAAGCATGTTTCATCAAGAAGCAACCAAACAAAATCAACCTAGCTTAAGTACCACAAATGCATCACCACATAAATTAAAAAAACTGACAAAGTAGACAAGCAAGATATCCAATCTCCAATAATAAAAATGTATATTACAATAATTAGTCATTATTATCATTATATATATAATAGAAAACCAAAAACCTCTTAAGGGTCAAGCAAGAAGTTAAGGGAGTATTAGGATCAAAAGCGAAAACTAAAACACAACTGCAATAGAAGCCTGTTCTCAACCCAATGTCAGTCCAACAAATTGTTTTTCTAACTCATGTGTATCTTACTCCAATACTTAAAACTTCAAATTAAGAAAAATAATAATGAAATCAAGACATAAAGAGAGCTTATTACCTGAGGTCCCCCATCAAACTTTGCCACCCAAGTAGATATACAACATGAAAATTTTTAAACACAAGAATTGGGGCAACAAAGCCATAAGCCCCAAAATATCACCCCCACACAATCCAACTATACAAACCACATCCAATATATCACTTGTTTTGACTTTTTAGTTTTTTTTTTTTTCGAATTAGGTTAGAACTTAGAAACTATACAAATAATCCACACATATAAGTGCTGAAGTGCATGAAAAGGTACCATCTGGACCAATGGATCCAGTGGTTACTTGTTTGACTTTGACAACAAGAATCGATGCAGCAGCAAATTAAAAAGACACCGGACATTATCCACCCAATTAAAAAATAAAATAAAATAAAATACACTAACTACTTACCCAGTACTTTTTTTGGAGAGATGACCAGTACCTAATTAAACAATGATGCAATCCACACAACGAGAAGGAATTGTTTTTTTTTAAAAAAGAGAATAAAGTCAAACATAATTGTCTTTGCAAACAAACAGTAAAATACATACATATATTATTAATTATTAATTCATAACTTGGTGAATGAAGGTGATTGAGTTTCGTTGGAGTCAATTACCGTAAAGTCTTTTGACTTGTATTTGATAGCCACAGAGTGTTTAAACCTTAAAATTATTAAACTTTCACAATATACAATAGATATAAAGTATGATTGTGAAGTGTGAATGCATGGATTCTAAAGCTAGCAACTCAGTCAATAGATTGACTATATATTATATGTTTTAATATATAATATAATATGCTACATTTACTCAATCACACCCGACATAAAATATTCAAAAACCCCGGTGCTACATTTGCTTAATGAGATACAAAATAAATAATAAAAAGCACAAAACAAAAACCTCGTTTCTACTTTTTTTATTTCCACTCCTTCAAACAAAGTAACCAGCTCAGTTCCCCCAAACAGGTATCGAACTAAAACTTAACTATAATACAAAATTAACTTAATTATGAACTCGATAATATCATAAAACCAAAGAAACAAAACCTTTATCCATTTTTTTCCTACACTTTCTAAGCAACCAAACACGGATGAACAACAATTTCAAACACGAAAAATCCCAAACTACATAGAATGAATAAACAAAGTAAATGAACAAGGACCTTTTTTGCGGCCAGCAGCGAGCAGATTGGTACGGCTCTTGTTCTTGTCCATCTCCACACAAATCACAACCACACACAAGTCTCGATCACCATTAGGGACTCCACCTCTTTACAATGCCTAGAACAACAACAAAAAATGAATATTCAACATAAATAATCAAATGTCCATGTTTGCTGTTTGGTAGAAGAGAAAATTCTTATAAGACTCAACATTCAAAATCTCAGTTTCGTGCATTTTTCCCACTGACCAAACAGAACATTAAAAAGGAAATTCTAAAAGGAACTGATTCGAATTTTTCTACCAAAGTAAACCCTAACTATCAATCAAACAGTAAATTGTTTGAAAACAAAAACAGTTTGATTTGTGAAACATCGAAAACAAAAATTGATTTTTCGAAATGAAATGAAAAATGTACCAAAACCTATAGTTCCTCCAAAATAAAGCAAACTTTAACCAAAATCAAAAATAAAAAGCCACAAAATTAACTAAACTTTAACCAAAACCAAAACCAAAACTAAAACCCATACAATCAACCAACAATTACACATAAATATATACATAACCCAAACTAAACTTCAACCAAAATCAAAAATAAAAGACCAGAAATTTAACAACAAATATATATACAAATATTGCTACAAAATAGAAATGAGGGCTAGAGAGACTTACCTTGCTTTGGGTAGGGTTTGTGGTTTTGGGTAATATTTTTGTGTTTGAAATTTCAGAAAAAAAATGGTGGGTTTTGAGTAAAGAAGAAGAGAGGAAGTGGGGAAATGGGTTAAGGAAGAGGGAGAGGGAGAGGGAGAGGGAGAGAAAATGTGGGTGAGAGGAAAATATCTGAAGCAAAGAAGAGGGAGACCAAAAACGAAAGGCCAAAGTGGTGGGAAGGTGAAAAAAATAAGTGGGAAGTCTGAAAATTTTTAAGTGGTGCGAGGGACCTATCCCAGCGTTTTGGAGAGACCTATCCCAGCGCTTTTAGAAGCGTTGGAATAGGTTCCACCTATTCCAGCGCTTTCAAAAGCGCTGGGACAGGCCTTTTTTCATAAGGGAATGGAGAGACCTGTCCCAGCGCTTTTAAAAGCGCTGGGACAGGTCTTTCTCATTCCCTTATCAGGATGACCTATCCCAGCGTTTTGGGGAGACCTATTCCAGCGCTTTCAAAAGCGCTGGGACAGACCTCTTTTCATAAGGGAATGGAGAGACCTGTCCCAGCGCTTTTAAAAGCGCTGGGACAGGTCTTTCTCATTCCCTTATCAGAATGACCTATCCCAGCGCTTTTAAAAGCGCGGGGACAGCTCATTCTCCATAATGGAAATCAGTAACCCTATCCCAGCGCTTTTGGGCTTCCTATACCAGCGTTTTTGAAAAACGCCGCTATAGGCCTCCTATGGTAGCGCTTTGTAAAGCGCCGACAAAAAGCGCTGGTATAGGCTTATCTATTACGGCGGTTTGTAAAAACGCTGGGAAAAAAACGCTGGGACAGGACGATTTTTTTGTAGTGAATAAACCATTTCCCATGCAACCGATGTCTCATAGTTGGTGAACACCACACAACCATAGATCCTACAAGTCATGAGACATTAATTGTATACAATCGACCTAACATCCTCAAACTATCTCATATAAAGGCTTCGTTAGAATTGCTCAGTTGAAATAACTAGATGAATTTTCCATCAATTAATTGGAATAGGATCCTCTATATTCAAATTGATCCATTTAATAATTTAGTTTAAAAATTACAAATTTAAATATGAGTTTGTATCACGTTATTTATAATTTTAAATAACACAATATTATGTACGCTATTTGATTAAAAAAATAAATTAACGATGAATAAACCATTTCCACATGGAAGATGCAATCTTTTAGAGTAGTCTAAAAAAAATTAGAAAGAAGAATTACAATGTATGAAAAAAAAAAAAAAAAAATCGAAAGGAACATATATAGGAAGGCTCTCATGGTATTCTTGGCTCTTCCACTTGTCTGGTAAAAGAGTCTGAGAAATTCTATTTCAACACAAAGCAAAGGGTGATATTAATCATAATTACTCTTCCATGTACACACTTTACAGAGGAAAATTGGAAGAAATTGCTAGGTACGACATGTTGAAACTTCACCTAATTTATTGAGGGTGTAGCAGCTGTGCTCCTTTCCTCGCTTGTCAAAGTGAGAGAGACTTGGTTGGCAATGGTTATTCTTGCAGGGGCGTAAGAATACATGGGCACAGGCATTTGTGATGAAAGGCTAGGCAATGGTGCTTCAAAATTAAGAACCTTAATTGCTTGCCTTATAGAAGGTCTTAAAGTGTGATCTGGATGAGCACACCATAGCCCAGTAGTCATTAAACATGTCATCTTGTCAATGTCATAATCCCCGTTTAGCGACTCATCCACGGCTTCCAAAAGCCTTCCCTTTCCATATAGTTCCCACACCCAATTGACCAAACTAATCATTAATTCTTCTGCTTTTGGCTCCACTACTCTCCTCCCACAAGCAATTTCTAATGCCACCACCCCAAAACTAAACACATCTGATTCCTTATTAGCCTTGCTTGTGATAAGATATTCAGGAGCCATGTAGCCCATGGTTCCAGCTACAACCGTTGTTTGTGAGCCAAGTTCATGGTCTACAAACCTTGCTAGACCAAAGTCACCAAGTTTGTCATTGAAGTTTGAATCTAACATCACATTGCTAGATTTGATATCTCTATGCACCACACATTGCTCCCATTCCTCGTGGAGATAGAGCAATCCAGAGGCTAACCCATGAACAATTTTGTGCCTCACTGGCCATGAGAGATGAGTTTTTTTGTGAAACAAATGCGAATCTAGGCTTCCATTAGGCATGTACTCATAAGCTAATACAAAACTCTCCCTTTTATGACTCCAACCAACAAGTTGTACTAAATTCCGGTGTCTCAAACGGCTTATAGTCATAACCTCAGAAATATACTCCTTTTTTCCTTGGTTAGAGCTGCTAGATATCTTCTTCACCGCAATTTCAACGTTCATTTCTGTCAAGAAACCTTTGTAGACGCCTCCAAAACCTCCTTGCCCTAGCTTCCCTTCCTCTGAAAAGTTATTAGTTGCCACAACTAAGTCTTTGTAGGCAAACCTTTTTGGTCCAGTTCCTTCTATTAGATCTTCAGCCCCATCCATCATCCCCATTTCTTCATCTTCATCTTCATCGTCTCCTTCTACCTGATTTCTTTTAGTGTTTCTCCACAAAATGCAATAAAAGCCAAAACTGATCCCTACAACCAAAAGCACCACCCCTATTATTAATCCTACTAACCACATCTTAGAGTTCCCTTTCGCTCCATTTTGAGTCAAAACCAGATCCAAAGTTGAACTGAAATTCCAACTTCTGATTGCTTGAACTGGGATTGCCTTTCCAGTTGATGCTGAGAACCCCACTATCACTTTTTCTGGTAGAACATTTCTCAGCTTTACATTATGAGTAAGATTCAAGTGTTGGTTAGCTATCAGAGGAACATCTATGTATTTCAACAATACACTGAGATTCTCGGAGGTTGAATCATAAGAGACTGTTGCCACCATAATGTCCCCAGAGGTGAAAGGATCATTAAAAGTTTCATTTACCTTGGAGACAATGGAGTTCACGTTGATACCGACATGGTTGTCATTAGGATCCCATGTATCTTGCCACGAATCGAACTCCACCGCTACCATCTGATTTGATGGATTGCCGTCAGTTGTCTCATTGAAGAGACCCAACCAACCTGCAGAGGAATTGCCAGGAGAATCAGCGGAATCTTCTGAAGTGATAAAGAATGCAATGCCACCAGAGGTTGAGTTTGAATCGTTAGGACGAGCTCTCATTAGGAACTCAAAAGAAGTTGTGAAATCTGTTGTTACATTTGTGATGGGATCCCACAGTTGAATGGGTTGGGAAAAGTATGCTCGACCTGTGGCATCAAACACATCGCCACTGATCTGGTTATCGCTGAGTCGTATCGACCAGACTGAATCAACTTGTGCTCTAGTGGCTGTACCCGAAGTATTAATGTTGTTGTCATCCAAGAAGTTAGGATAGGAAAATTTTACAGAGAAGGTGCAAGTGAAGCAACAAAAGAAGACACAAAGGAAGAGAAGGGAATATGAGGATTCATAATCCATAAGAAAATGGGCAAAAGGAAGATGGTTAGAATGAAATATCATTAGAGACACAAATATAATATAGCTAATAGAATGTTGTTTAGGTCTTGATCGCGCGATAGCGTGGTTTGACTGGCGTTGGATATTATGCATCGATAAAAAATAACATAGATGGTTTTTCTGCCTTTCTGGGATGGCTGTAAAGTTTGGACTTTGGACCTTCTATGTGCTTCTTCTGGCTTTGAAGCGTTCATGCCACTTGTGTATGGCCAATCGTAAGCACAGCACACACCGCTGCATTTTACAAAGAAAGTCAACTTTGGGTTATTATTTACTCATTGAGAACACGGATTAATTAAGAATTAATTGAAGAACTTAAACTTTTAAGAATTCTGTTCTTTGTGCTTTATTGATTTTCCAAATAAATTAATAAAGAGATTTTTAAGGAAGACAGGTGGTCAATTATCTTTATTTTTTCTTTTATATAATTGAAAGAAAATGCTAACGAATACCCTTAGGGTATTGGTTAATAATTCATTTAAAGAAAATTTTTACTGGATAAGAAAAGAAAAACAATTAATGTTTTGACAGTTTTTTTTCATTTTCCATAAAAGTGGTGTTAAAATTTTCCTAAAATGGATTGTTAACCAATATCCTAAGGGCACTCGTTAGCACAACCTATGATTGAATGAGGTTCACTTTAGTTAATCTTTTGGTTTTCTAATAACAAAAAGGATTATAGTCTAAAACTACAACTCTCACAAAAAAATTAACATGACTACATATTTTGAAAATTTAACTGCTGAATTGCATGTTTTTTTATGTTCTTAACACATGTCAAATTTCATATAAGTCGGTTGTTATTTACTATTAGATCCATAAACTTATTTTTTATCCATAATTTTAGACTACAAAAATTTAAAATTTAAATTTTTGATTAATAGTATAGTTATTGATTTTTTTTTTTTTTTTGGGGTTACCATGCTATAAAATTTAAAACTACAACTTTGTTTGTGTTGTAATTGCTAGAATTGTATGGTTAAATATTTAAATTAATCATATCCCAATAATCTAAATTTTTGAGACAATTGGTAATTTAATAATAATAAATTTAAATAATAAGGTCAAAAGCCTTTTACTTCAACTGAATGTCACCTCATGGTGTTTTCAATAAAAAATTTCAGGATTCAAATCCCCTCTTTCCCAACTATCATATCATTAAAAAAAAAAAAAATCAAATAATAAGAACAACATATCAATATTATACTATAGTTAAAGATAAATTATGCCAACCTTATGTGAGAAGGAGGTGTAATACACCTGGTGTTTGGAATACATTCTCTGAAAAGAGGCTATTTGTGTGGAGGGATTAAGATGTAGTGATCACCTAATTAACCAATGATGAAAAGTGTATGAATAAGACACGATAACTTTAGGTAAGGAATAGTTTCCAAGTATTATCTGGATCTTATATATTAGAATGACATGAACTGATAGTAGGAGAGTTGGTATTGCTAGTATGAATAAAATATTATCGATAAATAAACCATTCTCATGCAACTGATGTCTCATAGTTGAACACCATACAACCATAGATCCTACAAGTCATGAGACATTAATTGTATACAGTCGACCTAACATGCTCAAACTATCTCATATAAAGGCTTCGTTAGAATTGCTCAGTTGAAATAACTAGATGAATTTTCCATCAATTAATTTGGAATAGGGTCCTCTATAATCAAATTAATCCATTTAATAATTTAGTTTAGAAATTACAAATTTAAAGATGAGTCTGTATCACGTTAAATAACAGATAGAAATCCTTTTATTCATAGTGAAACCGTGTACAATATAAAGAAAGACAGGGATACACCAACTTGTCCCGGACTAGAAATTGTCTAGCTCCTTAGGAAGCCACTACCCCCACCAACCCGTAAACAACATCCCCCCCACCGTCACGTGGTTGCTTGAGATGCTGAGAAGGCTTGGTATGCATCCAGCAACTCGAGAGCACCTGCATAAATAATTTTAAATAACACTATTATGTACACTAATAAAGCAGAAAATTGCCTCGTCAGTATGTTCCCCGTCAACACCGTTGGACGATGGATATTCCTATTTAAGAGAAAACACCAAATAATGAAAGATACTGGTTTGGGGCCTGCTAAGGATCCTCCGATACTTAAGTTAGCTTAAAACTCTTTAGGAATCAACAATTCGTAGAGTAATTTGTGTGTACTATAGAATCATACCCACGTACTTGTTCCTTTTGGCATTATATAGCCTATTTGTAAGTAAATGGGTAGTTGGTTGGCTCCCTCTTGTATTGCGCTTGAGCTGGAGGATTAAGTGGCTTAGTTATGGTCATTTAATCCTATCACTTAATGTTCGTAAGGGTCATGCAACGGCTATAAGAGGACGGCCGTAACGGCTCCATATCAGTTCTTCATTCGCCATTAATGCAAACTTTACATCCAAAGTTAATGTGCTTACGATCGTCCAGATAAATGATGCCCCCTTGTGCGGACGACCATTATGTGACGACCATTTATCACTACTTGTCAATTGCCCCCTTTATTCCTTTGTCGTCCTT
This sequence comes from Quercus parvula, assembly GCA_030820535.1. Taxonomy (NCBI): domain Eukaryota; kingdom Viridiplantae; phylum Streptophyta; class Magnoliopsida; order Fagales; family Fagaceae; genus Quercus; species Quercus parvula. Next base: position 31,273,844 of record JAUAME010000006.1, on the reverse strand, counting down.
GGTTTGGACGAGAATAGGAATATGAACGGTTTTGACGGTTCAACTCTTTCTTCATTTCCCGAGATTCTCGTTCAATCACAATAAATGTGACATGACTTCCCCATCAGATGATGGACATGTGTTCCTCTTTTACTCGCTGCATGTGTGAATTCCGCCTTGAATTTCCTGCACCTTAATTTTTGCTTTTCCTTTTAGAGAAACTTTCCTCTTCCTTTCTTCTTCACTGCCTCTGTGTTTGAAGTTTGAAGCTTTCATAAACTCCCAACAAACTCATCTTGGTAAGATTTCTTCACTTCAAATTTCCATTAATGGTTGATTTTGTTTTTCTTATGCAACACACCCCTTTTGTTTCCTTCTTCTTTGCTAGGCTAGGAGTTTTTCTCGAATATTCTGTTGGAAAACACCCTCAAGTAGGTTTATTTTTACCTCGTTGTTGTGCTACTTTTAGGCATGTTTTAGTCACCCTTTATCCCTTAATCTGACGTTCTATAATTCAATATCACCTAGAGATGGCCATCGTAGAGGAGAGGGATTTTGAAGTTAGGTCTAGCGATCTCAAAACAGGTTTGTCTTCAAACAACGGGGCTGAGGAAAAGGATGTTGATACTGACGTGTCGAAGCTTTTACAACCCTCAAATCCTTCTTTGTCTTCCTCTTCAACCCCTTTTCACACCCTTTTTGAGTCTTGTTGTTTGAAAACGAAACAACTAAAATCCATAAGAAAAAGGTTTTAATTCTTGTGTGGTACTGTCGCTCCCTTACCTCATCCAAACGAGAAGGCTTATGCTTTTGCCCATGGTGAGGTGTGCTTCTACGAAGCTGCCTTTTCATCCGGCCTTTGCTTTCCTATCCATCCATTCATAATGTCACCTCTTTCTTCCTTTAATATCGCTCCTGGAAAACTTGTTCCAAATGCTTGGAGGACGATCATAAGTTGTATGCCAATCTGGGTGTTTGTCCATGAAAGGGACATGATATCCCTAAATAAATTTCTGCATTTATACCGTCTAAAACCTTCCACCCACTATGGGTATTATGAGCTTTTTCCTTGGAGTAGAAAATGTAGGATTGTTTCTAGACTCCTTTCTTCTTTTCGTGATTGAAAATCATGATACTTCTTTGTTTTTGGATCTGGATGGGAAACCATGTTTGACGACCTTTGGGGTGAAGTTCCGTGGTTACTACGGAAATGGGAAATCCCATCTCATCGTGCATTCTTTTAAACCTCTTTTCCTTTTGACTGATGCCTTCTATTTCATCCACGTGATTATCCTCTTGCTGTCTGTTTTGCAATATCTGAGTGTCTTGATTTGGAGAGTCGTTACCAAGGTCGGGTTCAAGCTGCCTTAGATTTTGCTTGTGAGATTGACGATTTTGATGACCTGGTGGATCCTCATCACTTATATGATTTTTGCCTTGGACCTGAACCCATAGAATACATGCTAAGAAAATTCTTTGAGAAGAGAATAGTATGTGTATTTCCTTCTTTTCCCTTTTTTTTTTTTTTTTTGAAACTTACTTCTTTCTTTGATCCTATTTTTGTAGGGATGGCCACTAGATATAGTAAGGATACATATGCTCATGTGAAGGGAATGATGAATGAATCTTTGTCTCAACTGGCCATTGATACGAAGAAACACAAACTGAACAAAGAGAAAAATGAGATGATCATCTCTTCTTCCATCCACACAGTTCCTTCTTCTTCGACCCTTTCTCTTGAGATGATGACTGTTACGCCTCCAACTACTCATTCCAAGGGGAGAGTAAAATTGGAAAGAGTGTTTGGGAGGATCCAACTATAGCCCTTAGGAGAGCCTATAACGTAATTACAGACGAAGAGCTTAAGGGTCTGGCTTCCATCCCATCTCATGAACTAGTCAGTCGTCATACACATAAATTGGTGTAGGTATTTTACTCAATCGTTATATCGTCATTGAATTTTTTACCTTGACCGTAGACTTGACTCTGTACTTTTCTTTTAGGTTCTTGGAGAATCACTACATTTAACGACTGATTACTTGAGCAACGAGGAGAAGGTGGTGGTGGCCAACTCTAAGGTTGAATTTGTCAAGGCTGAAAGCTCAAGGCTGGAAAGGACTTGATTGAGGCCATGGATCAAGCCACAAAAGCCAAGGAGAAAGTCAAGGAGCTCAGTGAGGCATTGAAGGTTGAGAAACTACTCATCACACAGAAGGACGATGAGATACAGGATGCTCTTCTAAAAACTGACGAGGAGCGTGAAAAAGTGATTGCCCAGCTTTTGAAGTATGAGCACTTTTCTGACCTTCAATTTATCCAGTACTACAAAGGTTTTGAGCTTCTTCGCAGATGGACGATGAAGCATCATAATCAAGCAGTGGATTTTTTGAACCTTGACTTTAAGATCATTGACACTAAGATTCTTGCTGATGAAGCCAAAGAGCAAGAAGAAGTTATTGCTATTGTTGCTGTTGAAGTTGTTGGAGGGGATGATGCTATGGACGCTGGACAAACAGATTAGGGCCATGAAGACGAGGTCATCATTGCACCATAGAAGAATTTCAATCCTCCTTTTTATTTTTCTTATTTTCTTTTTTGAGATCATTGGTTGCCTCTTTGTTTTGAGGCTTTTATATTTTTGCTTTGAAAACAATGGTTATTTTTTATGTACCTTTAGCTTTTATAGATCCTTATTTCAAATGCAGCTTTAGCTCTTGTCGATATCTTATGTTCCCAATTTTAATTGCTAAGACCTTTTCTTGGAAGGACCTTTTCCATAATTTGAACTGAAAGAATTCGTAAATAAAAATTTTCGATGAATTGTTAGTTAAATTTCTTGACGAATTTTTCTTTAGGGATCCTTCTATGAATTAAACTCGTTGTTGGAGTTTTTACCGTCAATAATAGTCCTTTATGGTTTAAACTCGTAGTTAGAGTTTTTACCATTAACAATTTTTTCTCTAAGGTTTCATGATTTAAACTCGTCATTAGAGTTTTTACTATTCATAATTATTTTTTATGATTTGAACTCGTCATTGGAGTTTTTACCATTAATAATTTTCTTTATGATTTAAACTTGTCATTGGAGTTTTTATCATTGATAATTCTCTTATGATTTAAACTCGTCGTTGGAGTTTTTACCATGAGTAGTTTTTCCTTAGAAAATTAATGATTGCATCTACAACTTTACTTCTAGAGTTTATGCTGTTATAGACAATTGAACCGAAGATCAAGCCTTTGAAGAAAAAATGGCTTGGGGAGCCTTATTATTTCATTCACCCTTATTTATGAGGGGATTACAAGGGAAATAACATGAAATAACTTGACTAAATTAAAATGCTGAAAGAAGATGCTAAAATAATAGCAATTGCAACAAAAGAAATCTCGCTTATATGATATTTCGTCAGATGAGGTACTCTTATGGATAGAGTTTATTGCTTTCAATACTTTCTACTAATTGTACTTCTTGAGGTGCTCTACATTCCATGGACGAGGCAATGGGTTGCCGTCAAGATCTTTTAGGTAGTAGCTTCCTCTTCTTGAGTAACAGATGACCTTATACGGAACTTCCCAAGTAGAGCCTAACTTCCCCTGGGTCGGGTCCTTAGTGGCCTATGAGACTTTTCGCAGCACCATATCATCAGGGTTGAACCTTCTGAGCTTCACCCTCTGATCATGGTACTTTACCATCTTCTGCTAGTATCAGGCCATTCTTTAAGCTACCTCATCTTTGACTTCAGATAAACAATCCAAACTTAGTCTCAGCTCTTTATTCTTTGAATTCTTGTCATAATAAGCTCATTTAAGGCTTGACAGCCCTACTTCAACAAGAATAACTGCTTTTGTACCGAAGGCTAGCTTGAATGGTGTTTCTCCTATTAGTGTCCTTGTAGTCATTCGATAAGCCCATAGCACACCTGGTAACTCTTCTGGCCATGCACCCTTTGCCCTTTCAAGTCGAGCTTTGATGAGTTTGAGTAAAGTGCGATTTGTGACCTTTGTCTGACCATTCGCTTGTGGATGGCTAGATGACGAGTAATGGTTTTTTATACCTAGCTCTCCACAAAATTCTCTGAACTTTTGGCTATCAAATTGCCGTTGATTGTCAGAAATGATTGCCCCATTAGGATCCCAAATCTACAAACAATGTTCTTCCAGACAAAATTGCCAAAGGTTTTACTATAACCCATTTTGTGAAATAGTCAATAGCAACAAGTAAAAACTTAATTTTCTTCTTACCTTGTGGTAGGGGATGAACAATATCAATCCCCCAGGTTGAGAATGGCCATGGGAAAGAGATGCTTGTTATTAGTTCCCCTGGAACATGCTGCATATTCCCAAACCGCTAACATTTGTCGCATTTTTTGATGAGCTGAACTGCGTCCTTTTGCATGGTCAACCAAAAATAGCCTGCTCTGATTGCCTTCCCGACTATAGATCGAGGTCTTGAATGGTTCCCGCATATACCTTCATGGATTTCCCTTAATACATACACTGCTTCTTCTAGATTCAAACACTTCAAGTAGGGCAATGAAAATCCCTTTTCATAGAGTTCGTCATTCACAACAGTGAATCATGCGGATTTGACTTTAACCTTCTTTGCTTCAAATGGGTCTGATTGAAGTTGGCCATCTTTGATGTAAGAAAGGATTGGATCCATCCAGGTATGCGACTGCTGAACTGGGAAGGCTTGTAATCCTTCTATGCTTGAGACCGTCTGTACCTCCATATATAACCCAGGCTTCTTTGTGTTGTCATCAGATGATGCCAATCTGGCCACCTCGTCAGCATTCGAATTGTTCACTTGTGGGATTTGTTCGAACCTAACATCGTTAAAATAATCAACCAACTGATTTGTTAGCTTCAGATACCTCTTCATTTTTCCCTCATTTGGAATAAGTTCTCAGCTTCATTCTTGACTCCTAGAGCTTTTGCTATCCTTAAGCTGGTGATGATTTCTTTGTACTCTACTTCATTGTTTGTTGCTGGAAATTGGAGTTGAACTCCATATTTAAGGACATCCTTCTCGGGTGAGGATACAAGTACACCAACACCTTCGAGCCCTGTAACAGACGAACCATCTGCGTACATTGCCCAATACTTTGCTTTTGGGTTAGGGTTTGGAAGAGTAAATTTAGCGATAAAGTCTACTAATGCCTGGGCTTTGATTATTGTCCTTGGCTTGTATTCGATATCAAACTAGCTTAGTTCAATTGCCCATTGGATCATGCGTCTTGCTACATTCGGTTTACTCATGGCCTTTCGGATAGGTTGGTTCATCATTACCATGATGGTATAAGCCTAGAAGTACGGATGAAGCTTTCTTGAAGCGAAGATCAAGGAGAAGGACATATTTTCTATTCACAGGTATTTCGTTTCAGTACCCTGAAAAGCTTGACTAGTGTAGTAAATAGGTCGTTGAACCTTGAACTCTTCACGAATCAAGGCTGAGCTAATAGCTGTCTGAGATACAACCAGGTATTGAAATAGATCTTCCCCTTCTATAGATGGACTTAAGAGTGGTAGTTTAGCCAAATACTCCTTAAGGCTCTAAAAGGCTGCTTCACACTCATCTGTCCATTGGAAGACTTGCTTAAGATTTTTGAAAAAGGGGAGGAACTTATCAATAGCCTTAGAGATGAACCTATTCAGAGCTGTGATCCATCCAGTTAGTCTTTGCACCTCCTTCACTGTCTTTGGTGAAGCCATATCAAGTATAGCTTTTACCTTCTCTGGATTCGCTTTGATCCCTCGTTAAGAGACCATGAAACTGAGAAACTTCCTTGATGAAACTCCAAATACACATTTAGCAGGATTGAGCTTCATTTGATATTTCCTTAGGGTATCAAAAGTCTCTTGAAGGTCGTCGAGGTGAGACCTTGCCTCCTTACTCTTTACGAGCATGTTATCCACATAGACTTCCATATTCTTGCCTATTTGTTTGTTGAACATCTGGATCACCGGTCTTTGGTAAGTGGCTTCTACATTCTTTAGCCCAAACAACATGACTTTTTAACAATACAAACCCTGGTTGGTTGCAAATGCAGTTATTTCCTGGTCTTCCCTATTCATGAGAATCTAGTTATAACCTAAAAAAGCATCCATAAAGGTTAGCAGTTCATGTCTAGTTGTTGAATCAACGAGTTGGTCAATTTTAGGAAGAGAAAAATTGTCCTTCAGGCATGCATTATATAAATTTGTGAAATCCATGCACATCCTCCATTAGCCGTTGGACTTCTTCACCATAATGACATTGGCAAGCCATTTGGGGTAGTAAACCTCTCAAATAAAACCTGCAGTCAGGAGCTTCTCTACTTCTTCCATGATTGCTTTGTTTTGTTTTGGGGCAAACACTCATCACCTTTGCTGGACGGGCTTCTTTGTTGGATTGATATTGAGATGATGCTCTATCACACCACTGTCAATGCCTGGCATATCTTCGTGGGTCCATGCAAAGATATCTAGGTTCCTTTTCAAGAACTTCACCATTTCCTCTTTCGAGGGTGATTGAAGCTCCTTTCCTACCTTGGTAGTTTTTGAAGGATCTCCCTCTACCAACTCCACATTCTCTACCTCTTCAATAGGCTTTTACGGTTATTCCTCCACCATCTAAGTGTGGTTTTCTTTGGACGCCAATACTGCTTGGTAACACTCCCTGGCTAAGAGCTGATCTCCACAGATTTCTCCAATCCTTTGTAAGGTCTGAAATTTCACCTTTAGGCAATATATAGAAGTTACAGCCTTGAGATGATTAAGAGTCAGCCATCCCAGAATCATATTGTAAGATGAAAGGCAATCAACGATTAGAAAGTCTACATCCTTTGTTACTTGTGTTGGATAATTCCCTATTGTAATCAAGAGGGAAATGATGCCTTACGGGAATACATAATCCCGACTGAAACTAACTAGGGGAGATCTAAAAGGCCGGAGTCGTTTTGGATCCAACTTCATTTGTTGATATGCTGTCATGTACATCACATCCGCTGAGCTTTTATTGTCTACCAAGACCCTTCTGGTATTATATCCTTCAATCATTAGCATGATAACGAGCGGGTAGTCATGTGGTTGCCTGACTTCCTTCCCCAGGTTTTTACCTTGAAACGGTTAGTTTCATTTGTTTCTTGGGTAATCATATCGTGGTGTTATTTACTTTTCCGCATCTTTACATGATATAATTTATTTGTTTTAACGTATATATGAAAATTAATCTAAGTAATCACTTGGTAAATATATTAGGTTAAACAATCTGTTTAAGGGGTCTAAACAAACTCTCAATTGGTATTAGAGCAAGTTAGCTCTTGTTTTTAGGTATCTTTACCTAGAGTTGATCCTTGACCCCTGCTATCATGGAACACGGTCACTCTCTTGTGATCCCCCCACACTTTGATGGTAATAACTATGCCTTCTGGAAAGTTAGGATGAAAGCCTTCTTGAAATCTATTAATGAGAGAGTATGGCTATCTGTTGAGAATGGTTGGGAAAGACTAACCACTGCTATTAGTGAATGGACTACTGCCCAAAAGGAAGCAGCAAGCTTTAATAGTAAAGCTATGAATGCGATATTCAATGCTGTTTCCATGGAAGAGCTTAAGAGAATCTCAAATGTGGAGATTGCTCACACTACATGGAACATCTTGCAAATTGTGCATGAAGGCACTAAGGCAGTAAAGATTAATAAACTGCAGCAGTTGACATCTAGGTTTGAAAGTATTAGAATGTCTGAAGATGAATCTTTTGATGAATTCTAAAATTGAATGATATTGTTAATTCTGCTTTTAATTTGGGTGAAGTCTATGATCAACCTAAAATTGTTAGGAAAATTCTAAGATCTTTGATTGAGGACTTTATACCTAAAGTGATTGCCATCACTGAAAGTAAAGATGTTGACTCTATCCCTATAGATGAACTAGTAGGATCTCTTCAATCATATGAATCTGATTTACCTAAGACTAATAAATCCAAATCTATGGCCTTAAAATCTGTTGATGATGTTGATGATTGTGGATTTGATGATGAACTATCATCTATTGAGATTGCATATCTTGCCAAGAACTTTAGAAACTTTTTGAGAAACAATAATAGGAGGGCAAGAAATAGAAACACTGCTGATTCTAGGAATGTTAAGAAGAATGACACTGCTAAGAACAATAATGCTAAAAAAATCTAAAGAAAGATTAGGTCAATCTTCAAATAATTCTTTGGGACAACAGTGTTATGGTTGTTAGGGTTATGGTCACATGAAATCTGAATGTCCAACCTTCTTGAGGTCAAAAGGTAAGGCTATGGCTGTTACCATGAGTGATGATGAAGTTGCTGATCATGAGTCTGAAAGTGACTAAGAAGGAAACTTCATGGCTTTCACTGTTACTACTGTAGTAAGTGAAATTGAGAATGTTGTTGAGAACCTTTCTAATGGGGAACTCTCAGAGGATGTAGATTTGCAGGAAGCTTATAACAAGCTATGCAAGATAGTAGCTAAAGATGCTATGAGTGTGGAATTAGGTTTGAAAAAGATAAACGCTCTTGAACTGGAAAAGAAAACTTTGCTGTTGAAGTTGTTTGATGCTAATGAACTTGTGAACTCTGTTAAGATTGAAAACATGTCTTTGCTTGAAAAAGTTAAGATTTTAGAATTAGAATTATTTGTTGTTAGAGAACAAATAGATAGAAATTTTACCTCTAAACTAGATGAGATGTTACATGTTCAAAAGTTTATTTCTGATAAGACTGGTCTAGGGTTTGTTGAGAATGGATCTTCTACTGTTGTGAATACTCCTAAGTTTGTACCTGCTACATCATTTTCTTCTGTTCGTTAAACTTCTATTGATGTTAAGGTTCATAAGGAAGTAGCTCCCGCTTCTAGAAGAACTAGAGTAAATCTTAGTGAGTCTGAGCCCAAAAAATCTAATCAATCTGGAAATAAGAAAAACCACAAACCACAGTGGTTTTGTCACTTTTGTGGTAAAACTAGGCATACAAGACCAAATTGGTTTAAGCTACAAGCTTTAAAACAATCCCCCAAATAAAAAAGTGCTTGTGTCAACAGCACAAGATCCTGTTGTACTTATTCATGAATTGGTAAAAGTTCTAAACCTTTATGCCAATGCTGGAGTTGACATTAGGAATAATTCAAATTCCAAGTTTGCATCTAAAAGGGTCTGGATGCAAAAGACTCAATCTCAATGAGTTTGTCTGACAGTCCTTGTCCTAATTCTTTCTATCTCTTGTGACCAAAAACTGTGTTTTTTTAGGATTGTAATTACATTACATTCATACATTGCATTCTAGGTTTGTTTTGTTTTATGTTTTTTAGTATTTTTTTTAAAATAAATTAAAAAAAAAAGAAAATCAGAAAATAAAAAAAAGGGATTTTGTATTATACATCTTCAAGGTGTGTAATTGAGGTTGGCCTATGAAATTTACATTTCATGACTGTGTATCTTGTTTAACTTTGATGAGTTTTATTTTTCTGCACTTTGCTAGTTTGTGCTATGTAGTGCTTATATAGTGTGAGTTGTTTATGGTTTTTAAACACATGCTCTTGATTTTGAAGTCACATTCTTTTGATTGTAAGGACTAAAAAATCCTAGGAGCACCACTGTTACTCACCAATCATGAACATCTGTGTGCAAATCATAAAAGTCATGCTTGGTAAGGTGTAGCACTTGCACAGAAAATTCTTAAGGTGTTATTGTACATTAATTAAAAGAAGCAAAAAGAAAAATAAAGAAAAATGTGCTTCAAAATAAAAAGAAAAAAAAAATTAATAAAAAAAAAATTGCATGATTGCAAGTGTGTTTTCTAGGAGATGTGGGAGTTATATGATGTAACTCTTTAGGTGATAGTCACTTTCAAACTTATGTGATGAATAACATAGAAAGTTTGTTTATTCTCTGTTTACATATTACCTTGTGAGTATCTCATGCACTTGCTAGTTGCACACACCACAAGCAAAACTTTGTTAAATTTGATACATGTGATTGTATGTTAAGTTTATGTGGCCTACCAAAGTTAAATGTCTTGATATGTTTAATGCATTTTGGGGAGTGAGGAAAGAAAAGATTGAAGAATTTTTGACAAAATTTGAACTTTTTCTTTTGAAAAGTTTAGTTTTGAAAAGCCTTTGAAGTCATGAACATACATGTCATATCATAAAAACTGTTTTTCAAATGATTTTGCAGAAAAAGTTGTCTAGATTTTTCAAAAATTTTTTTCTTTGAAACTCGACTGATCGAGCATTTTCTTCGATCGATCAAAATGTGAAAGAAAAGAAAAGAAAAGAAAAACTAGATTTCCTTTTAAAAGTTTCGGGTTGCCTCGATTCCTTCCCGATTCCTCTGGACTGATCGAGCCTTTTTCTATGTTGTTTTCGATTCCTACCCGATTCCTCTCATCCAATCAAATTTTGAAATTCTGAAACATATAGGAATCAAATCTGAATTTTTCAAAAGTTTCTTTTTGTCTATCTCTTCGATTCCTCTCTCGATTCCTCATCCATTTTTTTTTCTTTTTTGGTCTTTTTCGTGGTCAAAGCTTCCAAGGTTTTCTTCATCTATATTAGGCAAGACTTTTATACACTTTCTTTTTCATCATATTACATGTTTTCATGCATTTTTCATTGTTTTTTAAGGGATTTTCGCACATTAGGAAATTTGGGGTTTTTGATAAAAATTTAGTTTTTGTTCAAATCTAAACCATGGGTTTTTGTTCATGCATCATTTAAACATGATTCACATGCTTTAATTTCAAAATTTTTAAGTTTCATTGGAAATTTCGAAATTAGGGTTCTAAGTTCTTGAGAATTTGGGGATTTTGTGAAATTTGTCAAAATTGTGTGAAATTGGCTACTGGTGTTGATAAATTGAGTAATTATAACCTGTTTTATACATGTTGTGTTGTTCAATTGATCAATAAAAGGATTTTTGAGAATTAGGTTTTTTCAGAATTGGGAATTTTTCTATAATTCTTAAAATTACCTTGTCAAATTTGCAAATTGTGATGATTCTAGATTGTGTAAGAACATTAGATCATGCATCATGCAAGATTAAATGTCATGCATCATATAGTTTTTTATTTATTTATTTTTTTTAAATTTGCATGTTATCTTATCTCTAATCCTTCTTATGTAGTTTGCCCTTGGTTTTTGTGTGTTTTTCTTTTCTTTTGCTCTTAGACATGGCTTCAAAACCTAGTGGGAAAATTAAGACTAGAGCCAAAAGGAACCTTGGTTCTTCCTCTTCATTTTGTTTGATAAATGTGAGGAAACCTATGAGACCTTGAACAAATATAGGTCAATTTGGGGTGAAAAGGAGATAGTTCTGAGTGAGTTAGATCCTTCCATACGTAGGACTTTTGTGGCTAGGAATTGGATTTCGTTGAGTGAGTTGTTTGAACCTCCTCCTGCTGCCTTGATTAGAGAGTTATACTCTAATCTTTCTGTTTATTCTGAGGACACTGGTGGTCATTATTTGACTACTTGGATCTGTGGTCGAGAGTTTACTATAAGTAAACAAGTTGTTTTTGAGGCTTTAGGAGTAGCCATAGTTCATAAACTAGTTTATCCTTACACTGAGTTTCTTGTTGTAGATGATATGATGTCCCTTCTTTGTGGTCATCTTGTTTCTTGGGGATCAGAACCAAGAATCAACTCTTGTAAGTTTATTGAGCTTAACTCATTATACTCATGGATCACTTGTCATAACATCTATCCTATCTCTCATGTTCATACTGTACCTATAAAGCATTGTGCTTTTCTATATGCTCTTATAAATGATGGTTCTATGTGTTTTCCTACTATGTTTATCCAAACTATTGTTGAAGGTCAAAAGCTTTTCTTCCCTTTGTTCATTTTTAGGATTTTAAGATATTTAGAGATGTCTAAGTTTCCTTCCCCTGAGTTAGTACATATTATGGCCCCCATAGGAACTGCCTATCTTAGACAAAGACAGACACAGATGAAAAGTGTTGAGCCAAGCACTGGGACGTCTAAGAGACCAAGAGGAGATGCTTCTACTACCTCTGGTGCCATGCTTGCTGCTGAGGAGACTTATGTGGATCCTACTGCTGCTGTGGATCCTGTTGGACATACTCAGGATGTTGGTCCTCCTTTGTCACTTTGAGCCATGATGCAGTCTATCATGACGACTCAGGCTGCTCAGGGACAGTTGCTTGATGAGCTCTTGACTGAGGTCGCATCATTGAGAGTTGATTTCTCGGATTATAGGAGTTCTTTTCCGCCACCTCCACCCTTTGAGGATTGACATTGCCTTTGGCAATTCGTAACAAAAAGGGGGAGTAGATTTATGTTTATAAGGGGAGTACACATGTATTTTGGCTAGGGGGAGTACTTTTATTTTATTTTATTTTGTTTTGATGTATTTATATTTCAGTTTTTAGTTATTTTCTTTGTTTCACTTAAACATTGATGTGATGAGATTATGATAGTTAATGATTCTGAGGTTATTCATTATGACATGTTCATTATCTACTTGTGTGTTTTGGTGATTTTAAAGATTAAATTTTGTTTAGAATGTTTTACAGTATTTTCCACACATGCGTTTATGAGATGTTTTCAGTGTTTCAGGAATTTACAGGTTAAATCTTTTAACGACTGTTGATTATTCTAGCAACTAATAGTTAGTAGTTGTGTAAGATATGTATTAGGACAATAACTTGTATTTGAGCTGGTTTTTATTTAAGCATTACATTGGTATGTGTTTTGTCACGGATTGCCAAAGAGGGAGATTGTTAGGTTTTAAAGATTTAGATTAAATGTTTAGAATCATGGTTGTAATGTATTGGCAAACCGAGAGCAAAAAAAGTCTAGTCTAAGTGTTTAAAGTGTGCTTAAATAGGTGTGTTTCAAGATTTCAAAGTCCAGCTGATTGTAGAAAAGAGAAGTCAAGTTCTGCCTTTCTTGACTAGTCGAGAAATAGACCTGACCAATCGAAAATCGTAGATAAGGTTTTCTGCAGAAGGTTATTTCAGTCCAATCACAACAAAAACGTTTAGGGTTTCACTTAAACTTGTACACATATAAAAAGAAAACCCTAGCTATGTTTTGAAGAGCTTAAACTACAATCAAGGATTGGTAGAACTAGTTGCTGCATTCAAGATCAACTACTGATGGTGATTTGAAACCTTTGAGTGGAGTCTCAAAGTCACAAGCAAGGGTGTGCTTGTGTTGTTGTTAATCCAAGAAGAGAAGGAGTCCGTGGATTAGGAGCTTGCACGTGGTCGTGTCAGTAAGTTACTACATGAGGTAGCATTAGATTTAGGGTTAAATCTTTTGTAAAAACTTCAATTCTCTTATAGTGGATTTGGTTTACCTTGAGGATAGTTAGTTCAAATCCTCCCCAGGTTTTTACCTTGAATCGGTTAGTTTCATTGGTTTTCCTAGGTAATCATATCGTGGTGTTATTTACTTACATGATATGATTTATTTGTTTTAGCCTAGATCTAAAAATTAATATAAGTAATCACTTGGTTAATATATTAGGGTTAAACAATCTGTTTAAGGGCTCTAAACAAACTAACACCCAGTTTTGTCGAATAAAAAACAAAATAAAAATTGTGAAACTACAATCCATTAATTCCTTAATCATCTAAACCAATATTCCAAGGACTAGCAAGGTATCAATACTTGTTGAGGGTCTTTTGTAGAGAAATATAGCAGCAAAAAAAGGGACCTACCTAATATGAGAGAGAGAGAGAGAGAGAGATTAGCGAAAAAAAAATTGATGGGGGAGCCAAGGACATTTTAGGAATTTTAAATTTGTAGGGTTAAGGAATAGAGATTACATAGCTTTTTAAAAGAATAGTTATTCTTCATTTTAAAGAATAGTCATTCCTTTACGAATAGCTATTCCCTGCAACAAAACACAACCAAACAACTTAATACCTATTCCCCATGAATAGCTATTCCATTATAGAGTCTAATACAGTGTACCAAACGTGTCCTTAATGTTTGTAACGATCATGTATCGGCTAGAAGAGGACGGTCGTAATGGCTCCATATCCGTTCTTCATTCGCCATTAATGCAGACTTTATGTCTGAAGTTAATGCGTTTATGATCGTCCAGATAAATGATGACCCCTTGTGTGGATGACCATTATGTGGATGACCATTTATCACTACTCGTCATACACTATTTGATTAAAAAAAAAATATTAACGATGAATAAACCATTTCCACATTGAAGATGCAATCTTTTAGAGTAGTCTAAAAAAAAATTAGAAAGAATAATTACAATGTATAAAAAACAAAATTGAAAGGAATATATATATTAAGGCTCTCATAATAGTCTTGGCTCGTCCACTTGCTTGGTAAAAGAGTCTAAGAAATTCTATTTCAACTCAAATTGAAGGGTGATATTAATTGATGATGCAAAAAATCAACAGTTAAGCTCCTCATTGTAGCGGATGGACGATGCTATGAACAAGGTCGTCTCTATTGATGGAAAACCTGTAAAATGAACTAGGTGGGAGAGTAACACAACGGTGTGGTGTCAACCAAACCGCCTCTGATGCTTAAGTCAGTAAAGGAGGAAAATTCTTGAGTGAAAAAGAGTGGAGAGTGATTTCATAGAATATTTTGTGTACCTTTAACTTATGTTACCTTCTCTTTTACAGTTGTGTGCCTCATTAATGTACAATGAATCACTGTATTTATGCTCAATGGCTAGTGTGTTACAGAATCTTTGTCTGAAGTTCACAGCTCATTCTATGACTGTTGCTCCGTCCGTTACATTTTGTCATCAATGATCGTAATAAATGCGCAACGTCTTCTATAGGTAAATGATGATCTTTGCATAGTGACGACCATAAATTTCCGACTCATTAGCTACCCCCTTGTTCGAATTGTCGTCTGTTAGATGAGATAAGAACAAATTTGTATAAAGCTTTGTATTCTGTGTACTGTGCATTTATGACGATTTCGATGTTTAAGCAGTTGGATGCCACGTGTATGGTTAGGATGCGTTTAATGTGCAGACATTTCTCGGTTTTCTCGCACATGTTTTGGCCACTTATTTCACATTTATCCCTCTTGTTTCCTTTCTTCTACATTTTTTCCTTGTTCAGTTTTCATCCTAGGTTTTGTTTCTCCTTCAAGCTCCTGTTCTATATCTTGCGTTCCTTGGTAAGTTCTTCGTGCTCCTGCTTCTTTTCCTGTTCTTCCATGGTAGATTATTCTTTTGTTAGGTTAGATTGTCCTTTAATAGCTTTTCTTTTTGCTTGTCTAGGTTGTTTACTTGAGTCTGTGGAGGAAGGGTGTCTTGATTGGGTTAGTCTCTTCGTGAGGGAGGACTATCCATGCTAAGGTAGCTAGGTCCTTAAAAATGTCTGAGGTTAGGTCTACTGATCTAGAGACAAGTTATCCTTGGCTGATGATTGCGTGATTTCGGGGGCTACTTCTCCTTCAACCCTTTATAAAGCCTGGAACATCTCGTGTTCCCTTACGGGAAAGGACGAGTAGCGGATTAGGGATAGGTTTCAGTTCCCTGATTTGGTAAAGATTAGGATTCCAAGTGACGAGGAGAGAGCCTGTCACTCTTATGCTGATGAAGTTTGTTTTTACGAGGCCAATTTTACTAGTGGTCTTCATTTCCCTGTTCATCCCTTTGTTAGGGAACTTTTTTCTTAGTTGCACCTTGCTCCGGCACAATTAGTGCCTAACTCTTGGCGGATCATCATCTCTTGCGTGGTGGTGTGGATGTCTGCCAATGATGGCGATGTCATCAGGAGGAATGAATTCCTCCATTTTTATCGTCTGAGGAAATCAAAGGACCTTGGCTATTATGAGTTTAAGCCGTAGGATAGGGCTTCTATGTTAATACTTGATTACCCACCGTCTCTTCGAAATTGGAAGCCAAACTTCTTTTTTGTTTTTGGAAGTGGTTAGGAGTTCGTCCCTAGGCGAAGCCCTTAAGTTTTTCCGTAGTTAGGGAGTTCTAGTGCATCTTTCTCGACTTTCTGTTGTTTTTCTTTTCTTTTATGAGTGACAATGATATGTGACATACTTTTGTGTGTGTGTATGTGTGTGTGTGTGTGTGTGTGTGTTTTTTTTTTTTTTTTTTTTTTGCAGTTTCCTATCGTCCTCGTCTAAAGAAGAGGTATCAGCGTCGCGCTAAAAAAGTAAAGGAATATTTGGAGTCCATCAAGGATTTTGACGAGCTAGTCTCTCCCCTATCTTTATTTCTTCATTTTTGCGTTCAAAACCATCTACTAAGGTTTGAAAGAATTTGGAAGTTGTGAAAAAGAGTAAGTGTTCCTCTCCCTTTCTTGAAATCTCAAGCTTGTATTTTCTTCTCTTTTTCCTTTTTTTTTTTTTTTTTTTTAATAAGATATTATTTATGCTGTCTTCTTCCTTCCAAGAATGACGACTAGGTTTTGTAAGCAGAAATTAGTTGAGGCCCAAGAGAAGAAGGCCAAGGGCGCCATCATCAATGGTCTTCTGTCCAAGAAAAAGACGGGTGACATTTCTAAGAAAGATCTTGTGGTAACTCCTCCTTCTGCCCATTTTGCCTACCAAGCGCCCTGCCTCTCCCACTTCGTCACTAGCGGTGATTGCCTCTTCTGGAGAAGAGGTTAGGAAGAAGAAGAAGGTTGGTGGTAAATCTTTTCTTCCTACCTTTTAGGGTGATGCGACGCGGCAGCTTTGAAGGCTCATAAGGCACTTTCTGTGGATGACCTAAGTCCTCTGATGGCAAAGTCGTCTAGTGGGGTGATGTTTTCTTACATTCAAAAGCTTGTGCAAGTATTCATCGTAGGTTGTTTTTACTTATTCTTTTCATTCATTTTACTTTTGCTAAGGAAAAATTTTCATAGTTTTTGGGGGAGTCTTTGTTTGTCTCTGGAAAACTCTTGGACTTGGAGAAGAAAGTGGCCACATCTAAGCTTGTGATCAAGTCTCTGTCTATGGAGAATGAGACGTTCAAGAACAAGGTTGCCATTCTTACTATTGAAGCTAAAAATGACAAGGAGTGTGTGGCAATCTTGGAGAAGAGCCTACAAGTGGAGAAGGACTTTTGCAAGCTAAAGGACAAGCAGATTGGTGATTTGGAGTTGAAGTTGCAGTAAGCTGAGGCCACGACAGTGAAGGAGTTCAAGGATTTTGACGAGTACTCTGATGAGCTGTGTGGGTACTACGTGGAGGGTTTTGACCTTCTTAGGAAGTGGATGGCAAAGCATCACCATGACTTGGACCTTTCTGGTTTAGTTATGGGTGAGGTTGAGAAAGAGCTCTTAGCTGATCGTCCCTCCAAGGCTATAGTAGAGAATGTGACGGAGGAAGCCACAAACATTGCTGGGATAATGGAAAAGGCCAAAATTACAATCCCTGCAGACCCTGTCCTTAATAAGCAGTAATTTTTATGTTTTTTCTTTCTTCCCCCCCCCCCTCCCCCTTTTTTTTTGTGCAAGGCAAGAGCAATATTTCTTTTTGGGCCCGTTGTTTTGAGCAATTGAATAGTTTCTTTGGGCCCATTGTTTTGGGCAATTAAACAATCTTTTTGACAATGTTAGATAGGAGTAGGGACGTCACGCTTTTAGTTGCAGTAAACAACTCTTTTTATGCTGGTTGTGTTTAGACAACCTTTTATGACGATGTGTTTATACTTAGCTTGTGTTTGAATAGCTCTTGATCTCTAGTTGTGTTGGAGCAATCATGTTTGAATGACAATTTTGATTTGCGTTTGAACAACTTAGTATTTTAGGTGTGTTTGAACAGCTTTCTATTGAGTCATGTTTGGATGATGACCTTAGTTGTGTTTGAACAACATAGTATTTTTTAACCGTGTTTGAACAACTTTTTATTGAGTCATGTTGGAATGATGATATTAGTTGTGTTTGAACAACTTAGTATTCTTTTTTTTTTTTTTTGCTATTATTGAATAGCTTTTTATTGAGTCATGTTTGAATGCGATCTTAGTTGTATTTGAACAAGTTAGTATTTTTAGCTGTGTTTGAACAGCTTTTCATTGAGTCATGTTTGAATGACAATCTCAGTTGTGTTTGAACTATTTAGTATTTTTTAGCTGTGTTTGAACAGCTTTTTATTGAGTCATGTTTGAATGACGATCTTAGTTGTGTTTGAACAATTTAGTGTTTTTTAGTTGTGTTTGAACAGTTTTTTATTGAGTCATGTTTGAATGATGATCTCAGTTGTGTTTGAACAACTTAGTATCTTTTAGTTGTGTTTGAACAGCTTTTTATTGGATATTAGTTGTGTTTGAACAACTTAGTATTTTTTAGTTGTGTTTGAACAGCTTTTTATTAAGTTATGTTTGAATGAAGATTTTGCGCTGTACATATGACTTAGAGCCGTGGTATTGGAGCGTCTTTAGGTTAACCATTTTTTGTCTATTCGTGCTCGAATGACGATCATATTGGTTGTTTTTAAACAACTCTAATTTAGTCGACTTTGATGGCTATGTGTGAATAGCTTTTGATTTAGAATTTTAATGACGAAGGTCCTTGAGATGTCTCCCAAGGATGGCTCTTAAGTGTTGCACATATTTTTGTTGACAAATAACTCATGAATAATCATTGATAAATACGCATGGATCATGCTTTCATGTATTTGATCTACTAATGACGAAAGTAATAACTGCCGTAAATATTGATATGAAGATTAGGCAATTTGAAATGTAAAGAATTCCTTACTAGTAGTATTTCTTCAAGTGTTCTATGTTTCATGGTCGAGGCAATTCCTAGTTGTTTAGAGACTTCAGGTAGTAGGAGCCTTCTTTGGAATGATAGATTACTTCATAGGGGCCTTCCTAGGTTGGTCCTAGTTTTCCTTGGGATGGGTCATTTGTTGCTTGTAATACCTTTCTAAGGATGAGGTATCCCATGTTGAACCTTCTTACCTTCACCTTTCTATTATAGTATCTGGCCATTACTTCCTTGTGTTTGGCCATTCGCTTCCTAGCTTCTTCTCTGACTTCATCAATTAGGTCTAGATTGCTATGAAGCTCCTGCTGGTTCTTCTGGTCTTCATAAGTTTTGACATGAAAGCTCCTTAGTCCTACTTCTACTGGTATGATGGCCTTAGTGCCAAATGTCAGTCTGAATGGTGTTTCTCCTGTTGGAACCTTTGTGGTCGTCCTATATGCCCAAAGGACATTTTGTAGTTCTTCAGGTCATGCCCCTTTTGCCCTTTCAAGCCTAGTTTTGATAATTTTGAGCAAGCTTCTGTTCGTCACTTCTGTTTGGCCGTTGGCCTGAGGGTGCCTTGGAGAAGAGTAGTGATTCTTGACTCCTAAGTCTTGGTAAAATTTTCGAAACTGGGATTGTTGAACTACTTTCCATTCTATGATATTATGACATGTGGGACTCTAAAACTACAGATGATGTTTTTCCACACAAAGCTTGTGACTTTAGCCTCTATTATTGTCATCATTGGTTTTGCTTCTACCCATTTTATGAAGTAATCGATTGCAATGATTAGAAATCTGAGTTGCTTTTTCCCTAGAAGGAATGGACCCATAATGTCAATTCCCCATTGGGTGAAGGGCCATGGTGAGGATATTGGTGTCATCGTCTCTCCTGGTCTTGTTTGAACATTTGCAAAGCATTGACACTTATTGCATACTCTGACGATGTCGTATGCGTCTTTCTGTAGGGTTGGCCAGTAATATCCTGCTCTAAGCGCCTTTCCTGCTAGGGATCTTGCCCCAACGTGATTTTCATAGATTCCCTCGTGTATCTCGCGGAGCACATAATCTGCTTCTTCTAAGTTAACACATCTTAGATATGAGAGTGAATATCCTCGTCTGTATAGCACATCGTCAATAAGGATGAAGTGAGCTGCTCTGATCTGCAACTTCCTTACTTCCGCCTTATCTTTAGGAAGCCATCCTTCTTTTAAATAACGAATGATTGGAGTCATCTACTTGTCTTGCTCTTTTATCTTCAAAACTTGCTCACCTTCTGTGCTTGACTGCCCCTTTATCTCTATACATAGTTCGAAGGTTGCATTGTAGTCATCTGATGAGACCAATCTTACTAGGAAGTCAGCTTCTATATTTTTGGCCCTTGGGATTTGCACGAAGTCTAGGCTGTCGAAGTGCTGTGAGAGTCGTTGGACGATCTTCAAGTACTTCTGCATCCTTTCTTCTTTGACTTCATAATCTCTCTTCACTTGTCCTATTATTAGCTGAGAATCGGCTTGGACGATAAGATTCTTTGCTCCTAGAGCTTTTGCGAGACTTAGCCCTATTAGCAATGCTTCGTACTCTGCCTCATTATTCATTGCTGGGAATTGCAATCTAATTGCATACTTCAATGTTTCTTTTTCTTGGGAGATGAGCACTACTCTTGCTCCTCCCATTGTCTTCGTGGCAGACCCATTTGTTTGGACTGTCCATATTTCAATAGGAGGTTCTTCTTCCTTATAAGGGTAAGTGAATTTTGCGATGAAGTCTGCTAGCACTTAGGCTTTGATTGCTGCTCAGGGCCGATATTCGATGTCAAATTAGCCCAATTCAATCGCCCATTGAATGAGTCGTCCTGCTACATCTATCTTGTTCATCGTATTTCTTATGGGTTGGTCTGTCATGACAACGATAGGGTGTGCTTGGAAATAAGGACGAAGCTTTCTGGAAGCGACCAGTAATGCGAAAGCTATCTTTTCCATCCTTGGATAATTTGCCTTTGCTCCTTGGAATGTCTGGTTGGTATAATAAACTGGCTTCTGTATGTTTCATTCTTCTCTGATCAGTGCTGAACTTATTGCTGTGTTGGATACTGCTAAGTAGAGGAACAACTTCTCTTCCATAATTGAGGGGCTTAATAGAGGTGGTTTTGTCAAATACTCCTTTAACTTGGCAAGGGCTTTCTTGCATTTGTCATTCCATTGAAAGGCTTTTTTCAATACCTTGAAGAATGGCATGCACTTGTTTGTTGCCCTAGAGATGAATCTGTTTAGGGCTGCAACTTTTCCTGTCAAGCTCTGCACCTCCTTCACTATTTTTGGTGATTTGACCTCGATTATTGCTTTTACCTTTTTTGGATTTGCCTCTATTCCTTGTTGGGACACCATGAATCCCAAGAATTTTCTTGAAGCAATAGCAAAAACACACTATGCAGGGTTTAACTTTATATTTTACTTACGTAGTGTGCTAAAGGTTTCTTTGAGATCAACCAAATGGTTGGCCTTGTCCTTGCTTTTCACTAGCATATCGTCTATGTACACCTCCACATTCCTTCCAATCTGGTGGAAGAACATGCGGTTCACCAATCTTTGGTAGGTGGCTCCTGTGTTCTTTAGTCCAAATGACATAACTTTATAGCAGTATAACCTTTGGCTAGTAACAAACGAGGTCTTCTCTTGATTGTCTTCAACAATAAGAATTTGGTTGTATCTAGAAAATTTGTCCATGAAACTTAAGAGCTTGTGTCTAGCAGTTGAGTCTACCAGCTGATCAATCCTCAATAAGGGGAGGCTATCTTTTGGGCAGGCTTTGTTCAAGTCTGTGAAATCGACACACATCTCCACTTGCCATTACTCTTCTTTACCATGACCACGTTTGCTAGCCAATCTGGATAGAAGACCTCCCTGATGAAATCAGCTTCTAATAGCTTCTCTACTTCTTCAGTTATAGCTTTATTGCACTCTGGTGCAAATATTCTCCGTTTTTGCTGTATAGGTTTGCATTCTGGGTTGATGTTGACACGATGTAGTATGATCTTTCTATCAATCCTGGGCATATCCTCGTGTTTCCAAGCGAAAACATCTTAGTTTGCCCTTAAGAAGGAGATCATCTTCTCTTTCTCTGAAGTTGGGAGTGCTATTCTGATCTTCAATACCTTTGTTGAATCTCTTGGGACGATCTCAACTTCTTGTGGTGTTTTTGATGGTTTGGGAATGTGTTCTGGTTCATTAATCACCCATATGTGGTTCTCTCCAAATGCCAAGGCAGCTTGATAGGACTCTCTTGCCAGAACTTGGTCTCCTCTGATTTCTTCTACTCCATGGGCTGTTGGAAGCTTCACCTTCAAGTAATACGTTGACGTTGCTGCTTTTAGTTTGTTGAGTGCAGGTCTTCCCAAGATGATGTTGTATGTTAAAGGGCAATTAACTATGAGGAAATCAATTTCCTTGGTGACCTGTGCTGGGTAAGTTCCTGCAATCACAATTAGAGTGACGATGCCTTTAGGGACGATTCTATCCCCCATGAAGCTTAGCAGAGGCGAGGTGAAATGCCTGATCCTTTTCTTATCTAGCTTCATCTGTTGAAACACGGGCAAGTAGATGATATCTACTGAGCTTCCATTGTTAACGAGCACCTGGTGGATGTTGAATTCTTCTACTTTAAGCATGATTACCAGCGGATCGTCATGGGGTTGCCTGATACCGTGACCGTTTCTCTCTGGGAAGACAATATTAGGCTCATCATTCTTTGGCGTCTTCATTAAAGGAAGCAATGAATGGATGCTGTTTATTTCTCTCCCTTGTGCTTTTTTTAGGGACTTTAGCATTTCGCCTGCTGTCAGTCCTCCCGAGATCATCTTTATTTCTCCTGCAAGGGGTTTGTGATCCCCTACCTCCGAAGTTCTGTCTTGGTCATCCTTCCGTCGGTATTTGTGGGGCTCCGTCTTTTTGACATACTTCTATAACTTCCCTTGTTGAATTAAAGTCTCCACCTGGTCTTTCAAATGCCTACACTCATTGGTGCGATGCTCGTGATCCTGGTGGAACCTAAAGTACTTGCTCTTGTCTCTTCTTTCTATTGGAGTGTTGATTGGCTTCGGCCATTTTAGGGAGGGATCATCTCTTATCTACATAAGGACTTGCTCAATTGGCATTATTAGAGGAGTGAAGTTAGTGAATTTGGGTTTCCTGTTAGGAAGTTCCTTATTTTTCCCCGTGGTCTACCCAACACTTTGTGTCTCCTTCTTCTTATCACGATTGTTGCTTGTTCCTTCATCTCTCTTCCTTTTTCCTTTCATTTCTTTTGTGAGCACCGCATCTTCTGCATTCATGTACTTCTGAGCTTTGCGGAGCAACTCTGCGACTGTTTTTGGTGGACTTTTAGTGATTGAGAAGAAGAAATCTCCTAGTAGCAACCCTGCTTAGAAGGTTGTTAAGATAACTTGATCTCCAGTTTCATCTACCTGTAGTAGCTCCTTATTGAATTGGACAACGTACTATCTTAGTGATTCTCCTTCTGCCCGTTGAATGTTGAGAAGATGGCCAGTTGGCTTTTTGTGTCTTTGGCCTCCAATGAAATGACAAACAAAACCCTTGCTGAGTTGTTCAAAATCTGCAATAGTTCCTAGGGGTATCTTGCTGAACCATACCCTGGCTGCTCCTTTCAGTGTTATTGGGAATGCCTTACACATCACCTCGTCTGGGGTCATCTGCAACAGCATCAGCATCTTGAATGATTCGATGTGATCCCAGGGATCCTTAGAACCGTCATACAACTCCAACTGTGGGAGACAAAATTTTGGTGGGTGGGGACAGTTCAGTACTTCATTAGTGAATGGTGAGTCCGTCCTTCGAATCGTCCATCTCCTTCCTCATGTTGTAAAGCTCATTCTCCACCCTCGTGGAATCTTCTCCTAAGGTCCTGTCCAGCTTGTTGGCTTGAGAGTTTGATTCTTCTTCATTTTGATTTCACCTGTTCGCCGACGTTTTGCATTCTAGGATTCCAACGTCTTTCGCAGTTCTTCATTCTGGCGAGTCAGCTCTTCCACATTGGCCAAAAGGGCTTGGATTTGTTGTTGTTGCACAACGTCTGGCTGAGGTGCAGTTTTTGCTTCCATCTTGTACTTCGAGGAACTCTTTTGTCACTAGGAAAGATGGCTTGAATGATTAGTGTCCCCACAAATGACCCCAAACTAATGATGCAAAAAATCAACAGTTAAGCTCCTTGTTGTAGTGGATGGATGATGTTGTGAATGGGGTCATCTCTGTTGATGGAAAACCTGCAAAATGAACTGGGTGGGAGAGTAACATGCCGATGTGGCGTCAGCCAAACTGCTTCCGATGCTTAAGTTAGTAAAGGAGGAAGATTCTTGAGAGAAAAAGAGTGGAGAGTGATTTCGTAGAATATTTTGTGTACCTTTAGCTTCTGTTACCTTCTCTTTTATAGTTGTGTGCCTCATTAATGTACAATGAATCACTGTATTTATGCTTGACGGTTAGTGCATTACAGAATCTTTGTCTGAAGTTTGCAGCTCATTCTATGACTGTTGCTCCGTTTGTTACGTTTCGTCATCAATGATCGTAATAAGTGTGCAATGTCTTTTCTGGGTAAATGGACAATCTTCACGTAGTGATGACCATAAATTTCTGCCTCATCATTAATCATCATTACTCTTTTATGTACCCATTTTACAGAGGGAAATTGGAAGAAATTGCTAGGCACGACATGTTGAAGCTTCACCTAATCTATTGAGGGTGTAGCAATTGTGCTCGTTTCCTCGCTTGACTTGATTGGCAATGGTTATTCTTGCAGGTGCGTAATGATACATGGGCACATGCATTTGTGATGAAAGGCTAGGGTGCTAGGCAATGGTGCTTCAAAATTAAGAGCCTTATTGCTTGCCTTATAGAAGTTCTTATAGTGTGATCTGGATAAGCACACCATAGCCTAGTAGTCATTAAACATGTCATCTTGTTAATGTCATAATCCCCGTTTAGCGTCTCATCCACAGCTTCTAGAAGCCTTCCCATTCCATATAGTTCCCACACCTAATTGAGTAATTGACTAAATAATCTTTAATTCTTTTGCTTTTGGCTCCACTATTCTCCTCCCACAAGCAATCTTGCCACCACCCGTAAGCTAAATGCATCTAATTCCTTACTATCCTTGATTGTGATAAGACATTCAGGTGCCATGTAACCCATGGTCCCTTCACCACTACAAAGCCTCAGTCCCAAGGTCATAACATAGCACTCCTGAAGAATATTATCTCAAAAAGGGTCATTCATTAAGAGATACCTCTCTCTCTCTCTCTCTCTCTCTCTCCCTCTCTCTTTCTCTCTATGGAAGTGATTTCTTGAAAGTCTTGTGTTTTAGTCAGTTGATTCATTCAACAAGCAGTTTTAAGCTTGTGACAGGTGCTAAGCATCACTTTCCAGATGATGTTACACTTCATTTTCATCTTATTATCTCTTGTCCACATTTTCCTGTCTGAGAAGAACACAAATATCACTAAACGGAATCCTACCATTCGACCAACATTTATACTTCTATTTAAAAAAAAAAAAAAATAGTGAGATTTCTCCATCAGCATTGAAGCCAAAGGACAGTTATATATATTGGAGATACCAGTCGGTCCATGTCTGCAACAAGTATCATGACCTAAATGAAGGTTGAGAAAAAAGTGAAAAAAGAAAAGAACATCCATTTCTAGAATTGTATAAAAATTGCAAGATGTTAGGGTCATATTTTCCATGTGTTGACATATCCTTTGGCAAAATACACTTTACTTGTAATTAGGTAGTTCTAAGAAGTTTCTAGAATAACACGAATCATGCTGAGTAAACAAGACAAGTGGTATCATTGAAGACATGAAGATTGCACCAAAAAACAAGTGAAGAAAAGCTGAAAAAGTGAACCTCGACACTAGTCTCAATACCTCTCGATCTATCGAGTTATGCAAATCCAAAATTCTCATATCAGGGTTTAAAGTCATCATAAGATACAAAGACTCAATTAGAGAACTCATACACTTTTGGAGAAGTTATATACAACATACTTATTTGCCTTAGGGTTTTGTAATCAAGTACTTTCAAATCTTCAACATGTATTGAAGTGAAGAAATTTGCATCCAATGACAAACATCAGTTGCTGGGAAGTTAGTCATGTACTAAGATCTGCGCAAAGGAAGAATTCTCTACAAGATCAAGTCCAATTGGAGATTGGTGTAAAGGTTCAATTGTAGGTTGGTATTTTGGGATAGTCCAAGGTAGTGGTGAGATTCCTTATACTTGTAACCGCTTGATTCTTGATTAGTGATTCTTTGGAGTGGTGACTTGCAAATCACCCGGTGGGATTTTTGCCTTGAGAGAGGTTTTCCCCATTAGTCAACAAATCACCATGTGAATTTAATTTCCGTTGCACTCTAGTTTATTTGGCGATTTGTTCATGCCTCCATGATTTGCACGTAATTTGACTTAGTCAATCAACTTGGTGTTGATACTGTATTTCGTTTGGCCTTTTTGCTGAAATTTTAAGATTTAAATTAAGAATTCGGTGGATTTAAATACCATAAAATTCTCTTCAAATTGTTTGTTTTTGAACAAATATCATGCTTGAATTGGGCGAGTTATTGTGAAAAATATCTCCTTGAATTTTTCATAAAAAGGAATGTATTTTTGGCTTGATTTGATTTGGATATGTGCTAGAAAGACATTAAAATTCATTTAGTTTTCCATTTTATTAAGCATATCTAAATTAAATTAGGTCCCTTATTTGTTATGCTAATCTTCAATCAATTGTTACATATGGAAGGCTAAGATCATGCCATGTGGCAATCCATGGGATAAGTAGCCAAAATTCAAAATGTTTCGATATATATATATATATATATATATATGTATATATGTATGGCAAAACTACACTATTGGTCAGTCAAGTTTACTCTATAAGCACAATTAGTCTCTCAAGTTTCAAGTGAGTGCAATTGGTCCCTCAAGTTTTCATAATGAGTGATATAAGTCTTTTTGTTAATTTTTGTTAGTGGTATTGCTTATGTGGCTAATGAAATAATGACTTGACATTTTTTTAGATGACATGACATTTCTTTTTATTAAAAAAAAAATTACAAAAGGGAATTCCTACATAAGTAACAAACTAACTTGTTCCAAATTCAAATTCTAATCCTAACCCAGTTCTAAATCAAAACTCCATTTACAAACCCATAAGAGAGAGAAGAGGAGGAAGTGATTGAACAGACTTGGAATTAGAATCACGCAATAACTGCTATGGGAGATGAATTTACTTTCTTTCTTTCTTAATAGAAAAATAGTTTTTTTTCATTTGCATTGAAACCCTCTATCCTACTACCCCCAAGATCAGCAGCACCAATTAATTAAATAACTTGCCTCTAATTACATTTTAATTTTACTTCTTTTAGGATTAGGATGATGATGAACATAACTTGAAAAAGAAAAAACCATCCATCTCTAATAATACTAAATTCATCACCCTTCTCTTAGACTCCACTCAACTTAACTGAAAAACTTAATAAAATATAAAAACAAAATACATCACCATATCTCAACTAAACTTCTTGATGATAATTAAAATTAGAATATAAAAACTAAAAGAGTTTTTTTTTGGGTTATATTATCAGGCGCACATGGATCCAATTACACCTATAAAAAACAAAACAAAGAAAAGAAAATTTATAGAACTACCCCTACAACAAACAAACAAACAAAAATTTAGGAAAGCTCCTTCTCTTATAATCACTTCCTTCCCCCTTTCCTAGTTGTAGCCTTCTTTGCCAGCAATTTCACGCACTTTGCCTTTACACTCTTAGCAGCCGATGCCTTCTTAGTTCGCGCTGCCCAATTTCTGTTGAAGGCTGGAGAAATTTAGGTTGAAATGGGAACTAGGCATTGTATTTTGTTTTGTGCAAGAGGAGGAGAGAGGCCACCATCTCCAGAAGAGGGAGGCAGCATCACAGCGGCTAGGGCATCAATCACTCCCTCCCCTTCTCTCTCTAATGGGTTTGTAAATGGAGTTTTGATTTAGAACTAGGTTAGGATTAGGATTTGAATTTAGAACAGGACAATTTGTTACTTATGTGTAAATTCTCTTTTGTAATTTTTTTAATAAAAAAATGCTAGACCATTATTTCGTTAGCCATGTAAACAATACCACTAATGGAAGTTAAGAGAAAGACTTATATCATTCATTATGAAAACTTGAGGGACCAATTACACTCACTTCAAACTTGAGAGACTAATCGTGCTCACAAAATAAACTTGAAGGACCAACAGTATAGTTTTGCATATATATGTATTTAGAAATGTTCAAGGGATATTTTTGAGAAATATTATTGAGATTATGCCAAGTGTTTGCCTAGGATGAAACCAAGTGTCCTTCTTGGCCTTGCTACCCAAGTTTTGGAGCTTTGCCTGCTGGCTCTCCTACTCGATATAATGCAACATACATCGGATGCATGTTTCCTCCCTTTCACATAGAGGTTAACCCCACACGTGTGGGGCCCTCCCACTCACTACCTGTCCACAAATGCCAGCACACTCCCTCCTACCTCACTCTCACTACATAGGGACACACTTGATACAACGAAGAAGCAAGCAGAGCCCCTCAAAAAAAATTCCCTCAGCCTCTCCTTCATCTCTTTCCCATCTTCCCCATCATTCTCTCATCCAAGAACCCATAAATTTCCAGAAAATTTCTTAAAAGAAAAAAGCAGAAAAACCCACAGAAAACCCAGAAATAACCCACCTAAAATGCCCAGAAAAGCATCCCAAAAAAGTCCTGTAAACCTAGAAAAAACCTTCCAAAACCCTAGAAAATACAAAGTACAAACCCAGAAGATCTGCTAAAAATAGCACTGAAGATGGAGAAGAAAAGAAGCAGGATTAGAGAACCAATCATAACCATGAGCTTCCTCTTTTTTCTTTTTTCTTTTTTTCTTTTTTTTTTTCATTTACTCATTTATTTACTACAACAAAATGTATTTTCAGTGACGAAAAAATTTGTCACTAAAAGTCCAGTTTTTTGTCACTAAGGACCTTTAGTGATGAAATTGGACTTTTAGTGATGAAACTCATTTCGTCACTGAAACCCCGTCACTAAAAGTCCTAGCGACGAAAAATTTCGTCACTAAAAGTCCGATTTGATTAAAAAAATAAAAACTTTTAGTGACGAAAACGTTTCGTCACTAAATGTTTTCCTCGCTAAAAACACTATTTAGTGATGAAAATATTTCATCACTAAAAGCACTTTAGTTTATTAAATCATATTTAGTGACGAATAATTTCGTCACTAAAACTATGTTCGGGTACATATAGTGACGAAAAAGTTTGTCACTAAAACTATTTTTAAGAAAATCCAAGCACATATAGTGACGAAAATTTTCATCACTAAAACCATTTCTTACAAAATTTTGCTACATTTAGTGACGAAATATTTTGTCACTAAAAAATTTTTTGTTGCTATATTTGTGATGAAAAAATTCGTCGCTAAAACTTATTTTCTATTTTTATTTTTTCATGGCTTTGATATTAACCTGTAACCTGTCATTACATTATTAAAACCCCACATTTGAATAACACATTTATTTCAACAACACATTTATAAAAAAGATCCATACATTCTACAAGTAAAAAATAAAACAAGTATCCAATTTAAACTCCTTCCATGCAATAATTGTTTGCAATACATATAATAACTCAAGATGTTTTATAACAATACAAAAAGGGTATCATAATATAATTAGAACTAATGGAAGATGTCTTCATATGTCTTCAAGTAATGCCAAAAGTAAATCCCTTAAAAGCCACCAATAAGAAATCTGTACAAATATAAAAACAATACTACATTAAAATTGTAAAGTAAAAAATTAACTATGTTATAACTTGAAGTTGGGTCAATTGCTAAAATAAAGTACTAACCAAAAAGTGGTTTAACTTGAAGTTGAACCACCCCCATAGGTAAGAGCATCATCATAACCCCCACAAGTTTCATTCACATTTGCAAGAAATTTAAAACACTCTCAATATGAATTTAAACCACCTTATAACACCATGCGAGCCACCCGCTTGCTCCAACACAACAACCCACCACAAAACCAATCACAAACATCACAAGTACAATGCTTACAAGTATTGAAATCGAATAAAGGAAATGCTTACAAGTATTGAAATCGAATAAAGGAACACAATTGCTACTAATCAACAAGTTTCATTCACATTTGCAAGAAATTAAAAACACTCCCAATATGAATTTAAACCACCTTATAACACCATGCAAGCCACCTGCTTGCTCCAACACAACAACCCACCACAAAACCAATCACAAACATCACAAGTACAATGCTTACAAGTATTGAAATTGAATAAAGGAAATGCTTACAAGTATTGAAATCGAATAAAGGAAATGCTTACAAGTATTGAAATCGAATAAAGGAACACAATTGCTACTAATCAACAAGTTTCATTCACATTTGCAAGAAATTAAAAACACTCCCAATATGAATTTAAACCACTTTATAACACCATGCTAGCCACCCATTTGATCCAACACAACAACCCACCACAAAACCAATTTCCAACATCACAAGTATGTATAGAGTTTTATAAACTAGAATATACTTACTTTGCTCAAGCTAAGTTTACAACTTTCAGAAAAAATCCAAAGTTAACTTGTGTTCTTCACCTTGTTCCTCACAATTTCTTCAGCCACAAAAGAGAGAGAGCTGGAGATAAAAGAAAGATAACTTAATCATCATGGATCAAGTCAAGAAGCTGTTAGCAAAAGCAAATGGGTCTACAAATAAGATATAGGAATTAGGAAAAGCAATCCTCTGTGCTTCTAAAGCTTATGCCTACTAAAATAAAAATAAAATGAGTGGAATAGGTCCATTATCTTATCTATTCATCTCCCTACGTTCATTACATTGGTTTATGTTTAAGGTGAGAATCTCCACTGGATCTGCCAAACAGTAAATTCAACCCAATTTTTGTGTCCTTCAACAATGCAGTGTGTAGAGGGCACAAAATATTTCCTTCCCACCCTATTTTTTTCCTATTAGAAACGCAACTTTTGTTCCATTTTGGAATGAACTTCAGACACTTTGACAATCAGGTGGCTTCCAATAATGCTACTTTATAGATATTATAATAATTAGACAAATAATGTATGATGATGAACATGCAAGTCATCCAGTTGCAACCCACTTGCTTTATGAACTTAAAGACTTCAAGCATCTAATTATAAACATATTTCAAAAGATCAGAATCCAAAAAATCATTAAATGCCTAGGTATTCAGCTGGAATTATTTTCCCCCTGTTAGGAACAAATGAAGAAATTAATAGGACAATGTTGGAGTTGTACAAATGTTAACCATCTCCATCCACGCTTTTAGACCCTACATTGTATCCCCCAGCACAATGTTCATATAGTTAGGAAATGTAGGAACTAAGATCGCAGAGCTATAACATTAATAACATAGTCATTGCATGGTAATTTTTGCATTGCCAATCTAATTTTTAAGTGAATGCTTCAAAGATAGATGCAATGCCCAGTTCACATTTCTAGAACTTCTAAACTCTCTGCTTGTTTCCCAACAAAACTAATGAATGCTTCACAAATCACACTCTCTGGTTCACAAAATTAAATATCACCCAAAACCCATTAAAACCAATGAATTACCCACTTTTTTTTTTCTTTTCCCATACTTTCTCAGCAACCAAACAAAATATAATTTAACCAAAAAAAAAAAAGAGGTGTCATCATCAAGGTAATATTATCAAACAAAACAGAAACAAAAATGAAAAAGCAAAAGAGAGAGAGACCAATTAGAGAGAAAGACCAAAGAAACTCAAGTGTTGCCGGAAGCATCGTGAACTGAAGCGTCGTCGAAAGCGTCGCGAACTGAAGGATGAAGTGTCGCCAACGATCGGCGACCTGAAGCATCGCCAACGGCGAGCTGAATCATCGCAACGGTGAGCTTAATCGGCGATGGTTAGCTGAATCGTTGCAATGGTGAGCTTAATCGGTGATGGTTAGCTAAATCGTCGCAAAGGCGAGATGATTCGTTGCAACGGCGAGCTGAAGCGTCGCCGTTGAGCTTAATTGGCGACGGTTGGCTCTTAATGGAGCTTCATTGGCGATGGTTTGAGCTTCACTGGCGACGGTTGAGCTTAATCGGTGACGGTGGGAGCTCAACAGCGACGGTGGTTTGGGTTTGGGAGCTCAACGGCGACGGCTGAGAGAGCTCAACATTTGGTTTTTTTTTTTTTTTTTGACCTAAATGGCTCAGAGTGTTTTGGGTAGTGAAACGTTTGTGGCTCAAAGAGTTTTGACCCATTAAACAAGACCGAAATGGCTCAAAGAGTTCTGGGTATTGAAATTCGGCTTTTAAGTCTTTAGTGACAAATTCCAGTTTCGTCACTAAAGACCGGGCTTTGTTAAGATTTTTAGAGACAAAATTCATATTTCATCACTAAATCATACTTTTAGTGACGAATTGTGATTTTGTCACTAAAAACATATAAGTGCAACTATTATTATTTTTAGTGATGAATATTTTTCGTCGCTAATTCTTCCTTATAGTGACGAAAGGATTTTCGTCACTAATACTATCCACAGTAATACCTACAGTGACGAAATATTTCGTCACTAAAAATTTAAACTTTTAGCAATGAAATATTTCGTCACTATAGATTAATTAAACTTGCGCCAGAGTTTCCCTCCACTGGCGCCCATTTTTTAGATCACAATAGCGACGAAATTTATTTTTCGTCACTAAATGTTATAATTGTTTTCATTATTAGTGACGAAATTCATATTTCGTCACTAAAGCTATATTTTTAACGACGAAAAATATTTCCTTACTAATTTTTGTCACTAAAAATACATTTTGTTGTAGTGATTGATTTTGTTTTAGTTTAAACCTCAACCTTCTTTCTATGTTTCCTCTTCAACTAAACAATCACAAGCATGAAGGCAAAGGGAATCAACATAGAATCAACACAACACAGATAACAATCATCAAAGAAAAGAGAATCTACTGGGTAAACCTTAAACCCGTCTCCTTGTCAAGAAGAAAGAATTGAAGAAGGTTAAGGTTAAAGTGAAGAATGAAGAAAGCAAGAAGGAACTCAAACAATTTGAAGTGAAGAACAAAATATTGAAGAAGCAATTGAAAGGCCAAAACAACACCATGAAGATTAAGAAGAAGTTGACGTCATTTAGTAGAATAGTGGCGTTTTGTGAGAGGGAATTGAAGAAAGTCCTGAATTTTGTTGCCGTTTTGAAGACATAAGCAAGGCAAATGAGAAGCACGTATTTTCAGTTTTTGTTTGTTAGGATTAGGATGACACATGGTGTAAGCTTATTGGTATAGTGAAATTCGGTTAGTTAGTTATAGTTTTCCCGCCTTTTTTCCTTTTTCTTCTTCCTCTGGTATGTAGTACAAATACCAGAGCTTGTAATTATGCAACTCACTTTTTCATTTACTGAGTTTTAGCAATAAAGAAGCTATCTCTCATTCTAAAGTTCTCTCTGTTTCTCTAGAAATTTTCTTGGTTCTAGATATTTTCTTGTTTTTAACATGGTATCAGAACATTAACACGTTTTTGATCTTTCTGTTTTCCTTTCCCCCTTTGATTCTCTGATTGCTTGTTTCTTCGAGATTCATCAATGACTTGCACTGAGGATACTCTTGTAGTGAATGATGTCTCGAATAATCAATCTTCATCTTCTGTGAATGAAGATTCTGTGAATCCTTTCTTTCTTAGTAGCAGTGATAATAATATTGTTCAATTGGTTTCTCAAAAGTTGGTTGAAGGACGAAACTATTTTCCATGGGCTAGATTGATGATCATCTCACTCACTGCTAAGCACAAGATCGGATTCATTGACGAATCAATTCCCGTACCAGATCCAGATTCTGCACAGTTCATACTTTGGACTCATTGCAATATGACTGTTTTTAGTTGGATTATCAACTCAGTTTCACTAGATATTGGTCGTATCATGTATACAGACAATGCTAGAGCTATTTAGCTTGATCTGCGCCTTTAGGCCGAGAGATTAGAGAGAGGGGTTTAGATCGGAAGCTGGAGTGCTGAGAAGGGCTGGCCATGAGAGTTTTGAGCTTGAGAGGCTGGGCCATGGAGGCTGGATATGAGAGCTCGAGGTTACAGAGCTGGATTTCTGGGCAGCCCTCAAGTGAGGTGTCAAGCCCATGTTCTGTTTACAATACTAGCCCAATCCATGTGTGGCACCTCTTAAACCAGTCTTGGATTTGTCAGTTTTCAGTGTTTAGCCCAATCTGTTTTAATGCGTAGTACTTGACCTTGGGCCTTTTAAAAAAAAAAAAAAAAATTTAAATCCATCTCATTTCTTTAATAAATATTCAGCCCGCTTTTTAATAAAAGTCCACATGCATGTTTTCACTTCAGTTAATAGAATGCCATACGTATTTCCTATATCTGCATATTCATACATTTTTTGCATATACACATTTTAATCCATATTTTCCATATTTTCCTATTTGCATTCTAATTCATATTCCCATTGCTTGCTTGCATTTCAATAAATATTTTCTCATATTTGCATGCTATAACGTAATGTTGTCATATTTGCTTTTTAATCCATGTTTTGCATATTTATATTTTAATCCCCATTTTCCCAAAATCATGTTTTAATCCTAAAAATTCCCAAAAAATTTCATTTCAACCCCAAAACTTTTTCAACATTACAATTTAATCCCAAAACTTTTTCAAAATTGCATTCTAATTCCAAAACTTGTCCAAAATTATATTTTGACCTCAAAACTTTTCCAAAATTGCATTTTGACCTTGAAACTTTTCTGAAATTATATTTTGACCCCAAAACTTTCTCAATATCATGATTGACCTTGAAACTTTTACAAAATTACATATTGGCCTCCAAACTTTTATAAATTGCATTTTAGCCCTAAGGTCACCAAATTCCCTTTTTAATTTCTTTGAATGAATGATGCGTTTTGTTGGTTAATAAATTCACATGTTAGATTAAGATTGAATGATATTCTCTTTGAAATTCACATGTTTATCCACGGCCCAATCAAACTAACATGCTCCCCCTCCCCTTTGACACTAATATTTTGGTCTGTTGTGTCTTTTTGCATGAGAAAAATATGGAGTATAACAATAAGGTACTATCTACCTTACCCACTCACTTCTTACGTTGTAAATATATTTACATGCTATATATACATGTTTTGATTGCAAATATAAAATAAAAATATATCGGCACAGAGCATATTTAAAAATAAAAAAAATAAAAAGAAGAAGAAGAAGAGGAGACAGAAGATGCTTTATATGAAATGTGAGATCTACATACCCCAATGCCATAAATTATATAATTAACAATAGATGCACACAATTCATGCACTCATCTAATAGAAAAAACACTAAAAGGGCATCTCAACCCCAAACTGCTAGGGTTGGACCAGGAAAAGAGGGAATAGAGGTAGAGGGCATAAAGGTTGCAATGTAATACCCGACATATCTTTATTGGCATAAATGCACTTTTAGTCCTTACATTTTGGTTTTTTTCCATTTTGGTCCTTACATTTTAATTTCACCACTTTTAGTCTCTAAATCAATTAATGCGTGTTATTTTGGTCCTTTTTGTCAGTCAATAGACAGAAATATCTGAGATGGCTGATGGAGGACTTAAATATTATTAAAAATCTATGTCACCCATGACACATCAGCATATAAATTTAAAAAATTAATTTATTAATTTTAACTAAATAAAAAAATAAAAACATAATTAAAAACCAAAATTCACATGAATTAAGATCTAAAAGTTTCTTGAACAAGAATACCAAGAACACCAACCCAGATCTAAAAGTTTCTCCCATTGTTTTCTCAGCAGCCAAACAGTCAAATATCAAAAAGTACATAACAAAAGAAATGGCCTTGTGTAACCCATATCTCTTCTTTATTTTCTTCTTCTTCCCCAGATATTTCTCAGTTTCTCCGCCTCCCATTCTTTTCATTATTTTTTCTTTTTATTATTTTGTTGGAAGATCATGCCTTTGTTATGTTCTTTGTGTTCTTCCCATAACTATTCATGTTCTTCCTCACTTCCCCAGAATTGTTCATGTTCTTCCTCACATTCCCAGAATGGTTCATGTTCTTCCCCAAATAACTCGTTGCCCAGAAAATTATAAAAATCAATATTTTTTTTGTTTCTCTTCTTACATTTTCTTAGCATCCAAACATGCAAAACACATAGCAATCTTCAAATGAGACCAAAACCCAACAATCACAAAAATACCAAAACAAATCACATCTCAACCAAAACACTTAAACATCTTTATCGGACCCAACCAACCAAACACCAAACATCAAAACTTAACCTAACACAACAATAGACCAAGAAAATCCTCCACCGATCCACCACCCTCAAACCCCACCAATGGCCAAAAAATCTAGACCTACCCACCACCTGTGAGCCCAGTTGACCACCGCCACCCAGATCTAAAAAATTTCTTTCACAAACCCATATTATCCCTTTTCAAATTTATCAAAAATCCGAAAGAAATACAGTAGACTTAACCCAGATAAAGAGAGAGTGAGATGAGAAAGTGAGGAGGGAGAGGGGTTTCGGATCTACCTAGAAACCCATATGATGGCGCCAGCGCCAACGCCTTGCCACCTCACCACGCTCCTCAGAAGCAGCGATGATGACCATGAAGTCGAAGTCAATGCTCCCAGAAGCGAGTCGAGACATGTGTCCAAGACGAGAGCCAAGACGTGGGTCTAAGTTGAAGTTGAACAAGCACTTGTGGGAGTAGATTTCATCGGAGATGAGAGAAATTGATCACCCACCATGTGCACCGACGAGTAGAGGAACTTGCTTAAAGAGTTCAAGAAGGCTAAGCACCAAGATAGAGGGAGAAAGAAGAAAAAGAAAGAAATAAGACAAAAGAAAGAATGGGAGGCAGAGAAAGATCTAGGGAAGAAGAAAAAAATAAAGAAGAAAAAGAAACTAAGTACGAAACTAAATACAAACAAAACAGATCTAAATTCCACCATTTTTTTGTTTTTCATTATTTTTTTTAATAATTTTTTATAATTTTTAAATTGATAAATTTAATTGTTTAAGTTAGATGCTGATGTGGATGCTAACATGGATGTTGAAGTAGCATTTTTTAATATTATTTTAATAGACATGTTAGTATTGTGCAAACAGTGCACTTCGTTTACCACGTAGGATTTTTCCGTTAAGTGAGTGATGGTAAGGACCAAAATAGAATGCGTTTTTTTGTTTTTGTTTTAGAGACTAGAAGTGGTAAAATAGAAATGTAGAGACCAAAATAGAAATGACCCCAAAATGTAGGGGTCAAAAGTGCATTTATGCCATCTTTATTTGAGGTTATTATATATATATATATATATATATATATATTATGGGTTAAGTTCAAGATACACCTGGTGTAACTCTAAGCAATATTATACCACACAATAACTTATTATAAAATTCATATTTTGAAAATTCTACCGTTGAATTACATGTTTTATATGTTTTTAACATTCTTGCCAATTTTCATGTTAATTGGATGTTATTTACTATTCAATCCATAAACTCATATTTTATGCATTATTTTAAACTACAAAAATTTGAATTTAAACAATTGATTGATGACATGGCTATTAATCTTTGATCGCCATGAAAATTTGCAAGCATGGAGAATATACGAAGATAATGTAATTTAATGGTGGATTCGTTAAAATTTGCATCCAATTAAAAAATATTGAGTGGTGTAACATTGTTTAGAGTTACACTAGGTGTAATTTGAACCCAACCTTGTGTGTGTGTGTGTATATATATAATTGAAGGGTCATAAGTACTTTTTTTAGTAATTGCAGCCCATTACCCCACTAGGCCCACATCTCTGATGTTTTAAATATAGGGTAGAGGAAGAGATAAATTAGAGTTTTCATAAGAAGGGTTTCATCACTAAAGAGGCTAAGAGGTGTATTTTTTTTATTTGGAGTTTAGAACACATACAATTGAAGAGGAAACCAAATTATTCAAGGTACGATTTCTCACTATTAGAAACAAAGAATTAAAAGAGTTAGAATTCTATCTTAGGAACATTAGTGATGTTTAGATTTTTCAAAAGGGATATTACCTAAAATTGTTGTATACACTTTTACGTTAGTGTTTACAGACTTCATTCTACAACAAAACCATGGAATTACAAATCTTAAGCTTGTATATGGCTTTCACGTTTTTCCTTTGGATATATATATATATATATATTAAGTCAGTGATTTGCCCACCGTTTTCATTGGGTTGTATATATATTAAATCCTTTGGGGTCAATGATTTTAAATCCATGAACAGAGTCTTATTAGATTGCCCACTGTGTGTCCATGGTTTTAAATCCTAATTCATGTATGCTTTACGTCTTCATTGGGTTATACATAAGATAAATACTAGACTGCCCACTGTGTGTCCCTTGAACAAGTGAATATTGCCATCACGTTTTCTTTCGGATGTGTATATATTAAGTCATATTAGGTTTGCCACGTTATCATTTGGTTGTATATATTAGGATGGGTTAACGTTTTCATTGGTTATATATATTAGGATGGTTTAACGATTTCTTTGGGGTTATATGTATTAACTTAAATCCTGGCTAGGTTTGTCCATAGTGTGTATTTTAGAACACAGTCATGGTTATAGAGCCTAATTCATGTTTAAGGTTTTACTTTTGTTTAGAACATATATTAAATCCTAAAGTATTGGCTGTTGCCTCCGAGTTTTGATAAATTCAAGAAAACATATTTTTGGGTAGAGATGCTTTGCATCAGTGTTATCGTTTAGTTCAGCAAAGTATTTTTCCTAGTCAGTCAGTTTGTATAATTCAGTAAGATTTATATTTTGTGGAGGATGTTAAGTAATTTCCATGGTTGATTATAGGTCATATTTAAGAGTGTTTTAAGACTTTTTGGAGGGTGTTTTAGTTGGACTTTTAGAGTAATTCAAGTGCTATAAGTAATTATGCATAATATGCACAAGTTTTGTTCTTTAGGTTCTTAGAAGTTAAAGGTTTTCAAAAGTTATGCTTTTAAGCTTATGTTTTCTAAAGTTTATCGAAAGCATTTTTACATCATTGAAAGAGAAACTTTGACTTTTAAATAATGTTTTAAAGAGAAATTTCAAATTTTAAATAACATTTTGAATGTCCGGATCTCATTTAAAAGCTAATTTCTAAACTAAACTATTTTCCGAAAAGAATTGAGTTTCAATGTAAGTTTTCTAAAAAGATTCTTGTTCTTTAAATTTGTGTAAAACCAAGTGATTTCAAAGTCATATTCCTATTTTCCAAATGGTATTTAAAATGTTTCTTTTAGCAAATTGAAATTTCAGATTTACTCAAGAATTGTAAAATACTTGAATAAACTCCTTAGTTCCTACTCATTTTCTAAGAGAGTCAAACATCCTTTGATTCATGTTTCAATTCGATATTGTGATTTTCGATATACCTCTATATTTTGAATAATTGTTAATACTAAGAAAATTATTTTATTTTGTATAAATTTTGCTTTTGTGATATGTGACTCAAAATAAGTGTTTTTAGAATTGATTAGATATATGTGTAAGCCCGCTCATAGGGTTGTATGTGAGAATAAGTGTTGATTCCTCACCAGCAGGGGTTAGATGTTGGTATCCACTCATAAGATTGTATGTGAAAATATGTGATATGTGTATATGTGACACTGTGCTTTGATCAATAATTTGTATGTGTTTTCGAATGATTTTAAGATTTGATTACATATGTATTAAAGGACTCATTATATGTTTTCGAAAACTATATTTTGATATCATTGAGTGAATTTGTGAAATCAAAATACTCGTGCTTGCTTGACTCTATTCTATTGTGTATTGTGTATAATTACTTACTAGAGGTGTGGCTCACCTTATCAATTACAATTTTCAGATTAAAGTTTAGTTGGGAAACAGAACCTTTGGATCACTTCGTAAGGTGCAAGGTAGAGCATGAGAGTTTTTAGGTGACGTCAATAATGTTTGAAGCCTTAAAGGATTTTTTTAGTTATTTTTATTTCACTTAAGATTTTACAGTATTTGGAGATTATTTCTAAATTGTGGATTTTAGTTATTGTAAGAGATTTATTAAGAGCACTTTTCATTTGGAGTTTAATTAATTTTGGAAACTAATTATTTTTATTGAGTCATGTAAGATTAGCAAGTTAGTCATGCATATAAATTCATGTTCCATGGATTTGGGTCGTGACATGCAAAGGATGAAATTGGAGTTCAATCTTTCAAATCATTATCACTATAAAACTCATACCTATAGTGCACCATTCTCCATGCTTATAACTTCAAGCGCGAGTTGTTTTACTATGGTAATTGATAAGGGTATTTTTGGTAATGAAGTTGGGACCTGTAAACAAACAGAGCCCGTCAAGGAAAAGGCTGACGGGTTCAAAGGAACCATAAACCCCATAGAAATTGTTGGCTTCCTTAGGAACCGATGGCCATGAGGATAGATCAGAGACAAAGCCGACGGGTGCATTTCCCTACCAGACCGACGGAGGATTCCCTAATTGACGGAGGACCCTTAATTGACAGAGACACATATCGATGGGTCCTACGTGGCTTTACATGGTCTACACACATATTCATATATGGAAACATCTTGCACTTCAAACACAAAGACCGTACCACATGATTTTCACCTTCCTAGAATGGAAAGTATCCCTAAGATCTCATAGCATTAACTACACCTTCTCCTTATAAGGAAAATCCCCCTATTCTTGGGATCTAGGGCTCTTTCATACCACTAGATAAGAAATAGTTCTCCTCCTTTCCCAGGTACACAGAAAATCCCTAACTCTCTCATTATAGAGTACTTAGATATTTCTCATTCACTGACTTTACCTTTGGAGGGTTTTTAGCCAGTACCACACTAGTGCCTTCTGTTTGGTTCTTGTTTTCTCATTCTACAGGTACCCATCAGTGTGATTAGGAGCCATCAACTCACAGACAATTTTTGTACATCATCAGTTGGCGCCGTCTGTGGGAATTAGTGATTAGCCATATCATCGCTTCTAAGACAAAAAGTTGCATGGTCCAAACGCGTTTGATGGCTACCATTAATCAGGAGATAAGGAATCCCTCCAATGCCTTGGAAAGACAAGTGCAAACCCTGGAGGTGACAGTTAAACAACTTACCTAGTGCAACCAGGAGATAGAGTAACAGCTAAATCAAAAGAATGAGCAACATCCCAGAGACCAGCGCAATGAACGGGGCAAAGACAAACAAAATGGTAGTCATCTCCCAGTGGGAAATTGTCAGGAGAGGGAAGATTAGGAAGAAAGCAATGTCCCCAATAGATGGGATGGACTGGAAGACACTAATCGCCCGTTGGAAACAGAAATTAGCGCGATACGCATGGCCTAGGACATGCAGATGATGAAGGAGAAGATGGACGTGATGATGAACTCCATGAGAGGATAGGTGTCCACCAACTTAGTTGAGTTAGTTTAGTGGCCGGACTCACCTTTCATAGCGTAGGTGACTTCCTTCCCCCTCCCTATGAAGTTTTGGATGCCACAGGTGGAAACATACGACGGATCACAGGACTTGCTCGAACATCTAAAGTCATTCAAAACCCTCATGCACCTACAAGGGGTTCTTGATGAGATTATGTGTAGGGCATTCCCTACTGCACTTAAGGGGCTAGCGAGGGTATAGTTTAGCAAACTGACCCCCAACACTGTCTCCTCCTTCAAAGAATTGAGCGGACACTTTGTCACCCATTTTATTGGAAGGCAAAGGTACAAGAGTTCATCAGCAAGTCTATTGAATATTAAGCAATGGGAAGATGAGATCTAAGGTTGTACGTGACCCGTTTCAACAAGGAGGGCCTTTTTATCGATGAAACCAATGACAAAGTTCGGGTTATTGCGTTCACCAACAAGTTGCAATCTAGAGAGTTCCTGTCCTCTATCTACAAGAACGACTTAAAGATGATGGTCGATATGCTGTACAAGGCCACGAAGTACATGAATGCCGAAGATGCAATGATTGCTTGAGGGGGTAGGCTAAAGAAGAGAGAAAGGCAAGATGATCCCCGTCTAGACAAAGGAAGAAAGTCTGCCCGAACAAGCGACTATAGGGATGGTAGGAGATCAAAACCTTTGCTTGGAAGGGCTGTAAACTTCACACCCCTGAATACCTCGTTGGACCAAGTCCTCATGTAGATATGGAATGATGTGGCGTTGACTTGGCTGGACAAGCTGAAGGGAGATCCAAACAAGAAGCCCATAAATAAGTATTGTCGCTTCCACTGAAACCATGGGCACGACACTTCTGAGTGTTATGACCTTAAGCAGCAGATAAAATCCCTCATCAAGCAAAGAAAGTTACAACGGTTCGTCAGGGGCGAAGAGAACCCACCGAAGGACTTCGAATCCAACTGACAGGATGTAGAAAGACCAAGGGCCCCGTTTAGAGAGATAAGGGTGGTCGTAAAAGGAAACACAATGGCTGGCTCCTCTAAGAAGGTAAGGAAGATGTACTTACGAATAGTGCAGAGTGTCCAGATTTTTGGATGACTACCTAAATGACTAGGGTCGACAACCTAGCCATTAGCTTCACAGAAGAGGATGCTCGAGAACTCCACCACCTTCATGACGATGCCCTGGTCATCAGCTTGTTGATCGTAGACTTCAACACCCGACAGGTGCTAGTAGACAATGGGAGCTCAGCAGACATCCTCTACTATCCTGCATTCTAACAGGTGAGGATCGACAAGGAATGTTTCCTACCCTCAAACACACCACTAGTTGGATTGTTAGGACATATGTGTTTCACATGTTAGGATCATATGTCATTGTTTTATGTAATTGGCTAATCCTTTGACAAAACGCACTTTACTTGTAATTGGGTAGTTCTGGGATGTTTTTAATACTTCAAGAAATAAGGTTTCAGGATCAAGTGTTGAAGTCATCAAGTATGTCCAAGAAAACAAGGTGAAAGTGCAAATTCAATAAAGCTCGACAGCTGGCTCGATAGTTGCTCGACAGCTTATTTGACGAGATTTAAGAAATTCAGATTTTTGATCTGGTTTCTTGGAATCTGTGATCATGTGTTTAGGTCTTCTTTTCTCCTAACCCTAAACATATAAAAGGATTATTTTAAGGGCCTTCAATAGGTGAGCAAGTTGCACAAGTATTGAAAAACTCTATTCAAGCAAATTGTGACCGGAGACGAAGTTCTTGCCCTAGTTCATCATTCTTGTGAAGAAGTTGATGTGTATGTGTACCATTGGGTTTTGTGACCAAACATCTTCTTGATCTTCATCGGGTGGATGAACTGAAGAACTTTGCAACCAACAACCTTCTTAGTTGGTGATTGAAGTCACGTACTGGGATTCGCGTAATTGGTTAGTCACGTACTTGGGAGCCGAGCATAAAAAATAGGGAACTATCACTACAGAACAAGTCCAATTAGGTATTGGGGTAAGGGTTCAACTGTAGGTTGGTAAGGTACTTAGGATTTCTTTACTTGTAACCGCTTGTTGTGATAATAGTGAAGTTTCAGGAATGGTGACTTGAAAATCACCCGGTGGGGTTTTTGTCATTAGGTTTTCCCCATTTGTAAACAAATCACCGTGTTATTTGTTTTCTGCTGCATACTTTAGTTGTTTGGTGATTTGTTTGTGCTACCACACGCTTTGCATGTTAACTTGGTTAATTAATAAATTAATTAGTCACAAAAGGTCAATTTGTTTTTGGCCTATTAGATTTGGTGGCACCAAAGTCTTCCCTGTTAGAACTATCACCTTACCAGTAATCATTGGGATGTACCCTCAATAGCTCACTAAGGAAGTTAGTGTCCTAGTCGTCAATTGCTCCTCTGCCTACAATGCCATCATCGGGTGACATACGCTTAACGCATAGAGAGTAGCCATATCTACATACACCTATTGGTGAAGTTCCCCACGGAGTATGGGATAAGAGAAGCATACGGGGATTAGATGGCCACCCACAAATGCTACATTGCCATGTTAGAAATGAATGATCATTTGTAGGGATTAAGCATCGAGGAGTGACAAGTTGTAGTAGAACCAACGAAAGACCTAGAGGAGATCTCCCTAAACGATAACATCCTAGGCCATATCATTCATGTCAGCATGCAAGCTGATCCTTCAGTTTGTAAAAAGCTCGCCCTCTTCTTGAAGAACAATCAAGACGTCTTTGCTTGGAGCCACGAGGATATACCAGGGATTAGTCCAAGTGTTATGGTCCACAAGCTCAATGTGTGCCCATCCTTCCCTCAAATCTGACAAAAGAAGAGAATCTTCACTCAAGAAAGAGATAAGGCCATAGTCGAGGAGGTCCGCAAGATGTTAGAGGTAGATTTCATTAGGGAGTTATATTACCCTAAATGGTTGGCCAACGTAGTAATGGTAAAAAAAGCGAATGGCAAATGAAGGATATGCATAGAATTCACTGACTTAAACAAAGTGTGCCCCAAGAATAGCTACCCACAGACTTCACTGACTTAAACAAAGCGTGCCCTAAGAATAGCTACCCACAGCCTCATATCGACCTCCTCGTGGAATCAATGGCTGGACAACTATTAAGTTTCATGGACTCCTTCTC
Source organism: Quercus parvula (assembly GCA_030820535.1). Classification (NCBI taxonomy): domain Eukaryota; kingdom Viridiplantae; phylum Streptophyta; class Magnoliopsida; order Fagales; family Fagaceae; genus Quercus; species Quercus parvula. The sequence goes on along the minus strand of JAUAME010000006.1, from coordinate 31,229,498 downwards.
CAGATACAACCAGATCAGGTTGGATGAAGCGGACCAGGAGAAAACCTCATTTGTCACGAGCCAAGGGCTCTTCTATTACAAGGTCATGCCGTTCGGATTGAAGAACATAAGGGCAACATATCAAAGGCTTGTGAACAAAATGGTTGTCCAACAGATTAGGTGGAACGTCGAAGTATACGTGGATGACATGCTTGTAAAAAGTTCAAAGGAGAGTAGTCACCTGGATGACCTCTGGGAAATATTCAAAACCCTATACCTCTACGACATGAAGCTTAACCCCAGCAAATGTGTGTTTAAGGTGTCATTAGGGAAATTTCTAGGCTTTATGGTGTTACAGTGAGGTGTGAAGGCCAACCCTGACAAAATTCAGGCTATATTGGAGATGACGCCTCCAAAGAACGTTAAAGAGGTGCAAAGCTCAAATGATTGGGTGGCGACTTTCAACAGGTTCGTCTCTAGGGTGACAGATAAGTGTTTACCCTTTTTCAAAACACTAAAGAAGGCCTTTGAATGGACCGACAAATACCAGAAGGCTTTCAATGAACTGAAGACATACCTTGCATTCTTATTGTTGCTCAATCCATCCAAACCTGGTGAAGAGCTCTCCCTTTAGTTGGTTGTGTCTCCAACGACCGTCAACTCAGCTTTTATCCGAGAAGAAGATCGTGTATAGTTACCCGTCTACAACACTAACCAAGCGCTCCAGGGAGTAGAAGGAAGGTATCCCCTTATGGAAAAGCTGGCCTTTGCATTGATCATAGTTGCCCAAAAACTCAGGTTATACTTCTAAGCACACACCATAGTGGTCTAGACAGACAAGCCATTACAAAGGGCAATGAACAATCCGAAAGTAGTTGGATAATTGGTTTTATGGGTGATAGACCTTGGTGAGTTCGACATACAGTACCGACCAAGAACTGCGATCAAGGCCTAAGCCTTAGCTGATTTCGTTGCTGAATTCACAACAAAAGAGGATAAAGACAAAGGGCCAGCAACATGGATGATATGGATGGACGGTTCGTCCAACCAATGGGCAGGAGGAGTCGGGTCGTAATACAGTCGCCTTAGGGGGATATAGTAGAGTGTGCAATTTGTCTTCAATTCCCAACAACCAACAATAAGGCTGAATATGAAATGGTCCTCTTAGGCCTCGACCTGGCCAAAGCAGCAGGGGCCTTCTCAGTAATCATACGTTGTGATTCGCAAGTTGTCATTGGACATATCAATGGAGACCACGAGGCCAAAGGGGAACAAATGAAGGGGTATCTAAGCATGGTGAAAGGATGGGTGAGCCGGAGGCTCTTGGCCAAATTTGTGCAAATCCCGAGGGAAGAGAATGAGCAGGCGAATTGTTTAGCCTAGGTTGCATTCGCGGAGCACATGGTCATCACTAGTCAGGTACTATCCCTCGTCCAATACTCTCTTGCCATTGACAAAATAGATGTACAGGTGATTCCCATGGGATCCGATTGGACAAAACCTATAGTATCCTACCTCAGAAACGGGACACTCTTAGAAGACCACAATGCTTCCTGTAGGCTGAAGGTGCAGTCATCATGTTTCGTACTAATTGGGGATGTCCTTTACAAAAGGGACTTCTCTCGTTTGTACCTAAGATGCTTAATCCCTGACTAAGTAGGCTATGTCATGAGGGAAATCCACAAGGGAGTATGTGGGAACCACTCGGGAGCACGCTTGTCAGTTCACAAGCTGATACGAGTAGGGTACTATTGGCCCACTATGCAGAAGGATGCCTAGTCCTACGTAAAGGCGTGCGACAAATGCCAACGCTTTAGTAACATCATACAACAACCATTGGAGGAGATTACCTTAATGAATGCTCCCTGGCCATTCGCTTAGTTGGGGCTTGACATAATGCGACCCTTCCCCATAGTAATGCGACAACTCAAGTTCCTTGTTATAGGAATCGATTACTTCACTAAATGAGTTGAGGTAGAACCCTTGGCTATTATCACTGAGAAGAATGTTGGAGGCTTCATCTGAAGGAACATTATTTGCCACTTCAGCATCCTCAAGTCTTTATCTCTGACAATGGAAAACAATTTGACAACGACACATTCAGGGACTTCTACCAACAGCTAGGGATCAAAAACCACTATTCGTCACCCACCCACCCACAGGCCAATGGTCAAGTTGAGGTTGCAAACTGATCCTTACTAAAAATGATCAAGACTCAGCATGAAGAGGCAAAGGGGATATGGTCTGACGAACTGCCAAGTGTGTTACAGGTATATCGAACGACGCCTTGCACACCTACAAGCGAAACACCCTTTCACCTTGCATATGGAAATGAAGCCATAATCCCAGCGGAAGTTGGATTAACCAGCTACAGAGTGGCCCATCATGACGAAGGGAGGAATGAAGAAGGAATGTGCCTGTAGTCAGATCTTTTGGATGAAGTTAGGGCAACGACAAAGTAACAGATCACAATTTATCAGGACTTAATGGAAAAACACTACCACATCAAGGTCAAACCTCGGCACTTTTAGGTCGAAGACCTTATCCTAAGAATGGTAACAATAGCTACCAAAGATCCCAAGCATGGAAAATTAGGCCCCACCTAGGAAGGAACTTATAGGTTCATTGGCTTCCATAGAAAGGGGACCTACCATCTGGAGACCTTTGACGGACAAAAACTCTGCCACCCATGGAACACCAAGCACCTACGGAGATACTACCAGTAGTAGATGACTGCAAACTATGTTATTGTTTTTCTTTTTACTTATGTTATTAAAGTAGGGTATTAAGTTTTTTGTTAAAGTAGGATGATAAGTTTTTGATTATTGAAATAAGACTCTTGAGGATTATCAAACACATTGTCTACATTCTTTTACTTCATTCAAAGATCTACCTTTTAAGAAATTTTCCACAAAAAGCATAAAGTCCTACCTACGGGGTGAACAAATGACCAAGGATACCAATGGGTACCTAGTCACGAAAAAATTATTAAATCCTACCTACGGGGTGGATGTATGAATAAGGATACCGATGGATACCTGGTTACAAACAATTTATTAAGTCCTATCTATAGGGTGGACGAATGACCAAGGATACTAACAGGTACCTAGTCACAAAATTACCAAGTTCCATCTACGGGGTGGACAGACAACCAAGGATACCGACAGGTATCTGGTCACAAAGTCACCAAGTCCTACCAATGGGATGGATGGACGATTAAAGATACTAAGGAGTACCTGGTCACAAAAAATTACTAGTCCAACCTAGGGCAGCGGGACCCTAAAGACATTAATTGGCGCCTAGGTTCAAAAAATTACTAAGTCCTACCCATGAATCTACATTATTCTTTCCTAAAAAGCACATGATATCACTACAAGGCAGACAAATGTAATAAATGCATAATACTGACGAGTAAGTAAATGCAAAGGTATAGTGAAGTCTTTACAATGGATAGAGGGCACATTTGCAATTATAATAGACATACAAAACAGAAGCAACAAGCAATAAGTAAAAACAATGGATAAAAGGACAATAAATATAAACCCGACGGGATTAAACGTTTATACATAAAGAGAAGGTAAAACTAGGATGGGGGAATATCAGAAAGGGGCTGGTTAGAAGTAGACGGATCCTCGAGGACAGAAGAGTCTTCTAAAGTGACCAGTCGTCAGGAACGTTTCCATCCTCAGGATCGTTTTGATCAACAACTTTAGTCTCAGCAAGCTCCTCCACTTCCTCCTCGGCTGTATGACCAAAGGCGTTAGCTTAATCGACGGAGGTGTCGGCACGACTAGTAGTTGGTGGGACAATGTCATTAATGACTACATAAGACTGGTCCAAGTTCGGGTAGACGGTTGCCATTTGCTTCAGGCAATTGTCAAACCCGTCACCATAATAGCCACCGCACTCATCATAATATGACTGAGAAGTCTGGAACCTCACCATGGCGTCGGCCTTGGGTTAACATTTGCTCATAAAAGGGCACCTAACTCCATCGTTAAATTAGTATTGGCCTTGGCCAACTTTGCGCAGTGATGGGTCTCTTGCTCCAACGTGGTAGTTTTCTCCATTAGCTCCACGTTGAGAATATGGACAACCTCCTTGTATTGATCTCGCTTCTTCACCTTGTATTCCTGACGTTTGCGATATCAACGGATGACCCCTTCCTTTGCTTCTCACCTGTCCTGAAGGGCTTTCATCCTCACCATTGCCTATAGAAAAGGTGATGGTTAAGACAGGGAAAAAAAGGAAAAAAGAAAAAAAAAAAAAAAAAGTAAACCTAATGGATACTTACCCTTGCCAGGTCAAGAAGGCTAGAAGCCCCGAAGTCCTCAGTGGAGCGCTCACCATACTAGTCTAGGTTTGTGTCCTTGATGATCTAGTTGACCATCTCGATGGCATACTCCTTGTGGCTCACAAGTCTCTGGATTGGGCTAGAGATGACAAGGATGGTCATTCTTTGCGGTGCTTTTTCTCTTGGGAGCTGCCTTAGGAGCTAAGGCCAACACCTTCCCTTATTGCTTAAGGCAAGCAGCAGCCGACTTCCTCACCATGACACTCTGCTTGCCTGTGTCCATATCTGAAAAAGGTGACAGAAGAGATTAGAAAAAGGGGGTCAGACTAAACTAAACTGATAGAAAGATAAACAAACAGAAAGAAAAAACTTACGTTGGTGAGAGAAAGTGTCCAATCGTCGAGCTTCAACTGTTGGCTATAGACCACCACAAAAAATGTGGAAAGTATCAAGGATGATCAGGTCTAACCACTTTCTATGCTCAAGTGGGATCCAAACTTGTCTGAGGAAGCTCTCATGTTCATCGTTTATCTATGGAAGGGTTTGAGCTGAAAACAAAAAGCAGTAGGTTAGTTACATAACTGAAACTAACGAGGTAAGGTGAAACAGACACCGACGACTCACCTGATTCCCTTACAATACCCCAGGTGCTATCAAACCCATCAGGCATACTATCCCACTCCTTAGGTTTGCATACCCAGTCTATCCTTTGGAAAAAGAAATACTTATTCTTCCAATTTTTATTGGAGTCAAGCATATTTGACACCAACCTAAACGATGGCTTTCTTGCCAAGAAATGGTAAATACCCTTTGACGAGTGTATCTACTAAGGCTTGTAGCAGTAGAAGAACTTATCTAGGGTAAGATGACGGTTGCCACCACTCAGCTAATCCCATATCACCTCAGCCCCAATAAATATCCTCCACGCATTAAAGGCAAGTTGGCTGATTGATAGACCTAAATAATTGGCGAGCTGATGATGTAGCTCCATTAGTGGCAACCTCAGTCATATGGTAAACATGGCATCATACATGCCAACGTCCACTGTCTTACTCGAATAGTACTTCTCAAACTTCCTTGGCAACCGAAGGGGGATGTGTTCAAGACTTTGGTAACAGTCATGAAGGGTGTTAAAGACCTTCAGGGACATGGTCGGGTAGAAATCATTCATCGTCCATATTAGAGGTGGGATGAAAGGCCTATGGCCGCAACCGTCAACTTGACCTACGACCTCGTCACCTTCCCCATAACCCCCTCATCACCATCGCCTTCTTTTTTGACCTCGTCTCTATTGGGGTTTATGTCCTAAAATCCAATTTATTGGCATGTCATAAATAATTAAATTGTTTAATTATATAAGACTATCTATAAATGAACTAATGGGACATTATCATAGTCCATGAGATGCATTGTATGTGATTTATGTGATTTAGTCATAGAAGATATAAATCACAAGTTCCTCGTAAACTCAAAACATAGTTCGTAGTCGGTGATGAAATTGGGCATTTCATCTGCGAAGACTATAACATATCAACTAAGATGATTTGTCTTGATCATGGAAGTGGAGACTTCTAGTTGGTATGTTGATATGTTTTAAGAGTTAAGACATATTGAACTGGACCGCTGTGAGATTTATTATTTTCTTAACGATTGTCAAATGAATAATAAAACTCAAGACTTCTATTTACATCAACTCTAAATCCTGAGAGAATAATGGACCTGATCATGAGGTGTAGGTTGCTTTGATATATTAGGAGTGAGATCTATAAGACACGATCAAAACCTTAGTATGTTGGGCAACCGCATTTAGTGTTGATGGAACATATATTCTTAAGATAGAATTCATAAGCTCTTAACGGAGATATAAAATACTCCCTTGAGATAAGTTTAATGGGTTTGGTTATTCAGAGTGTTGGGCCCAACCACTTTAGTAAAGAGTTTCTAAAGTATATATTTATGAAATTGGATTTCATAAATATATGATGAATAACATAAAGGATTAAACCAGGTACTCAAGGATTAAGATGTAGTAATTTTTAAAGTGGCAGTCTACATTCATGACTTTGTATTACTACGAATATTTTAATGAAGGGGTTGTATGTATAATAAAGTCTTGAGATATAATTTATTAATAAGGTCTATAGTGCAATTATATTCATATAGTGGTATTGAATATAATTAATGGTAACTTAGGACATTTCAAGAGTTGACAAAAAAGCCCAAGGCCCATTGGAGCTAGTGTCTTATTGGTCCCTTTTGGTCCCACTACAAGCCACACACTAAAGCCCAATTGGAAAGGCCTAATAGGCCAGTCTAATTAGATAATTAGTTAGTTATAAAGGGAGAAACATATATAATTTTTTATTAGAAAATTAAAAAAAGAGATACATCATTGTGAAATGGTGTGTATGTGTGAGTAAAGCCACTCGATTATTCTCCCTTAGAAACTGATTGAGAGACCACACTTCTTGGGCGTAAAGTGGAATTGGAGTGAAGATTAAAAGTGTTCCCAAGTACTTCTAATCTTTTGTTTTGAATTTCACCGCACGCTATTTTGTTCTTAAATTCTGAAAATTACATAATGCATGTTATCAATCATGAATGAAATAGATCCATGTTTGTTGCTTCCGCTATGTGTTTTGTATGAGATATAAAACCAGATTTACCAACAGTCTCCCCCCTCTTCCTCATCCTCCTCCTCATCCTTCTCTTCTTCTTCCTCTTCATCCTCTTCGTACTCCTCCTCTTCCTCCTCGGTAGGGGAATGAGTTGACGACTCCCATTTTGGGAACCATGTTAAATCCTCCATGGGCCTACACCCTAATGGATAGACTTTGTTGTAGCCCGCACCCTCACGGACTGACGACAACTGCTTACTCGTCACTTCTCTATTACCTGACATCTATTCACCTACAAGCGACAAATGTATTCTAAGAACCTATTCGATGGGTCTCTTAAAAACGATGACTAGCTAGAAAAGCAATAAAATGGGATAAAGAGAAGGAGACTTACAAAGGGAGTTAACAGTAGCTCATTAGTCTAAGCGACGAATTGTTATTTGGTCAAGGCAATGGATGAACGCAGTGACAGAACAGCTTAAAATCAGCTTGTGATCATAGCTCTCAAGAGGCGAAAATAAAGTAAAAGGAAGAACTGAGGGAGGAAAAACTATTTATAGAGCGAAGGAGCGTAGTATATGAAGCAACGCTTCTGATTAGAAACGAGGCCAATCAACAAGTGCCATGTGTCATCCAACATTTATTCTAAGAGCTACCTACCCCATTAATGACACACTCTTCAATAAAGCAATTAATGCTCATAAAAACCCTTATTAATTCGAGACCTATCAGTTATAGTTGATAGGACCATGGAGTAGGAGGCAGTTGATAAGGGTATTTTTGGTAATAAAATTGGGACCCGTAAACAAATAGAGCCAGTCAAGGAAAAGGTTGACGGGTTCAAAGGAACCATTGGCCCCATAGAAACTGTCAGCTTCCTTAGGAATTGATGGCCATAAGGATAGATCAGAGACAAAGTAGACAGATGTGTTTCCCTGCCAGACTGATGGAGGATCTCTTAACTGACGGAGGACCCATAATTGATGGAGACACATACCAACGGGTCCTATATGGCCTTACATGGGCCACATATATTCATATATGGAAACATCTTGTGCATCACGCATAAAGACCTGACCACACGATTTTCACCTTCCCAGAATGGAGAGTATCCCCAAGATCTCATAGCATTAACTCCACTTTCTTCCCATAAGGAAAATCCTCTTATTCTTGGGATCTGGGGCTCTTCCCCACCACTATATAAGCAACAATTCTCTTCCTTTCCAAGGTACGCAGAAAATCCCTATCTCTCTCACTATAGAGTTCTTAGAGATTTCTCATTCATTGACTTAACCTTCGGAGGCTCTTTGGCTAGTACCACACCAATGCCTATCGGGAGCCATTAACTCACCGATGATTTTCGTGCATCATTAGTAAGGACCCTTGTCTATGGTTTAAATCATACCAATAGATTAATGTGGTGAAAGACAGTAGGAATTTCATTGGGCTGCTATAAAATCTATGTGCCTAAGCAAAGCTTGGAGTGTGGCTATGTATTACCTTGTGATGCTATATGGTGCCCCAGCGTAAAGAAGTATCTATGTGTAATAACAGATTTCTTGTAAAACTAAGGTAGTACTAGTAAACACATTGATGATGCAAAAAAATCAATAGTTGAGCTCCTTGTCGTAGTAGATGGATGATGCTGTGAATTAAGTCATCTCTGTAGATGAGAATCTTGCAAAATGAACTGAGGGAAAGAGTAACACGCCGGTGTGGCGCCAACCAAACTGCCTTTGATGCTTAAGTTAGTAAAGGAGAAAGATTCTAAAGAGAAAATGAGTTGAAAGTGGTTTCGTAGAGTATTTGTGTATACCTTTAACTTATGTTATCTTCTCTTTTATAGTTATGTGCCTCAATAATGGGCAATGATGTGCTACATTTATGCTCAATGACTAGTGCGTTACAAAATCTTTTTCTGGAGATCACAGCTCATTCTGTGACCGTTGCTCCGTTCGTTACGTTTTGTCATCAATGTGCGTAATAAATGCGTAGCATCTTCTCTGGGTGAATGACAATCTGCGTATAATGACGACCATAATTTTATGGTTCATTAGCTACTCCTTTTGTTCGTTTTCTCGTCTTTTAGATGAGATAAGAACAAATTCGTCTGACGCTTCGTATTCCATGTACTGCGCATTTATGATGACTTGATGTCTGAGTGGTTGTGCGCCACGTGTATGGTTGGGATGTGCTCAACGTGCAAACATGTCTCGGTTTTCTCACGTGAGTTTTGGCCTCTTGTTTTGCATTTTTCCCTTCTCTTTCCTTCCTCTTGTATTTTTCCTTATTCAGTTTTCAGTTTTAGGGTTTGTCTCTCCTCCGAGCTTCCTTACTATGTTCTGCGATTCCTGGTAAGTCCTTCGCACTTCTTCTTCTTTTCTGATTCTTCCATGGTAGATTATTTTGCTATTAGAGTAGATTTTCCTTCGATAGCTTTCTTTTTCATTCATTTAGGTAGTTTGCTTGAGTCCTTAGAGGGGGAGCATCTTGAGAAGGTCAGTTCCTTCGTAGGGAAGGACTGTCCATATACTTTTGTCCTTTCTTCTTTATTTCCTTTAGTCTCCCATTCTGCTAAGGTAGCTAAGTTGCTGAGGATGTCTGAGGTAAGGTCTAGTGACCTGGAGACAGGGTTATCCTCGTTTGATGATTGTGTGGTCTTGGAGGCCACTTCTATTTACGCACCTTATAAAGCCTGGAACATCTCGTGTTCCCTTACGGGAAAAGACAAGTAGCGAATCAGGGATAGGTTCTAGTTCCCTGATTTTGTAAAAGTTAGGATCCCGAGTGACAAAGAGAGGGCTTGTCACTCTTACACCGATAAGGTTTGTTTTTACGAGGCCGATTTTACCAGTGGCCTTCGTTTTCTTGTTCATCCCTTCGTTAGGGAACTTTTTTCTTATTTTCATCTCGCCCTGGCATAGCTAGTGCCTAACTTTTGACAGATCTTGGTTTCTTAAATGGTGGTTTGGATGTCCGCCAATGATGGTGATGTCATTAGGAGGGACAAGTTTCTCCATTTTTATCGTCTGAGGAAATCTAAGGATCTCGGCTATTACGAGTTTAAGCTGCGAGATAGGGCTTCTAGGTTAATCCTCGGTCTTTCTGAAACTAGAAGCCAAATTTATTTTTTATCTCTGGAAATGGTTGGGAGTTCATCCCTGGTGAGGACTTGGACGATGCCCCTAAGTTCTTTTGTAGTTGGGGAGTTCCTATGTTTAGTGCGTCTTTCTCGTCTTTTCAGTTGCTTTCCCTTTCTTTTTTGAGTGACGATGATAGGTGACTTACTTGTATTCTTGTTTTGTAGTTGCTTAGCATCCTCGTTTGAAGAAGAGGTACTAGCGTCGCACTAAGAAAGTAAAGGAGTATCTTGAGTCCGTCAAGGATTTTGATGAACTTGTTTCTCCTCAGTCTTTGTTTCTACACTTTTTGGGTCCGAAACCGTCTACCAAGGTTCTGACGAATTTGGAAGTTGTAAAAAAGAGTACACATTTCTGCCTTCTTCATTCTTTTCTTCTTCTCTTCTTCTCTTCTTTTCTCCTTTTTTTTTTTTTTTTTTTGGTTATTATTATTATTATTATTATTTTAACTTTGCCTCTTCCTTTCAGGAATGGTGACTAGGTTTAGTAAACAGAAGTTAGCTGAGGCCCAAGAGAAGAAGGCCAAGGGTGGCACTGTCAGTGGTCTCTTGTCCAAGAAGAAAACCAGTGATGTTTCTAAGAAAGACCCTGTGATGACAATTCCTCTTGCTCACTCGCCTGTTAAGCGCCCTACCTCTCCTTCTTCGTCATTGGAGATGATTGCCTTTGGTAGAGAGGAGATTAGGAAGAAGAAAAATGCTGGTGGTAAATCTTTCCTTTCTACCTTTTGGGATGACATTGATGCAGCAGCTTTGAAGGCCCATGAGGCACTTTTCGTGGATGATCTGAGCCCTCTGATGGCGAAGTCATCTAGTGAGGTGATGTCGTCTCACATCCAAAAGCTTGTGCAGGTATGTGCTGTTGATCGTCTCTGCGTCTTATTTTTCCTTTTGCATTACTTCTGCTGAGAGAAAATTTCCTTGTAGGCTTTGGGGGAGTCCCTATTTGTCTCAGGGAAGCTCTTGGATTTAGAGAAGAAGGTGGCCACGTAATGAGCCTTTGGTCAAGTCTTTATCTACTAAGAATAAGACTTTTAAAAACAAAGTTGCTATTCTCACTGCTAAAACCGAGAATGACAAGGAGCGCATGGCAACTTTGGAAAAGAGCCTACAAGTGGAGAAAGACTTCTGCAAGCTGAAGGACAAGCAGATTGGTGACTTGGAGCTGAAGTTGGAGAATGTTAGGGCCACGGTGGTACAAGATTTCAAAGACTCTCATGAGTACTCTGATGAATTGTGCAAGTACTTCATGGAGGGCTTTGATCTTCTTGAAGTGGATGGCAAAGCACCACCTTGGCTTGGACCTTTTTGGCTTGGTTGTGGACGACGTCGAGAAAGAGCTCATGTCTTCTGAGGCTACAGCTGAGAATGTGATGGAGGAAGCCAAAGACGTTGCTAAAGGAATGAAGGAGGCTACTGTTATAATCCCTGCAGACCCTGTCCCTGATGAGCAGTAATCTTTTATTTTTTTCTCTCTTTTATTTATTTATTTTTAAAAAAAAAAAATTTCTTTGCAAGGCAAGAACAATATCTCTCTTTAGGCCTGTTGTTTTGGGCAACTAAACAATCCTTTGACGATGGTAGATAGGTTTATGGATTTCCCGCTATTAGCTATAGTAGACAACTCTTATGCTTGGACAACCCTTTGTGATGATGTTAGTTGAAACAACCTTTATGTTTAGCTTGCATCTGAGCAGCTTTTTCGTGTATAACTTGTATATGAACAGCTTTTTACCTTCGGTTGTGTTGGAATGATTTTTTATTGAGTCATATTCGAATGATGGTCTTAGCTGTGTTTGAACAATTTAGTATTTTTTAGCTGTGTTTAAACAACTTTTTATTGAGTCATGTTTGGATGACGACCTTAGTCATGTTTGAACAACTTAGTATTTTTTAGCTATGTTTGAATAGCTTTTTATTGAGTCATATTTGAATGACGACCTTAGTTGTGTTTGAAAAATTTAGTATTTTTTTAGCTGAGTTTAAACAGCTTTTTATTGAGTCATGTTTAAATGATGATCTTAGTTGTGTTTGAACAACTTAGTATTTCTTAGCTAAGTTTGAATAGCTTTTTATTGAGTCATGTTTGAATGACGATTTTAGTTGTGTTTGAACAACTTAGTATTTTTTAGCTGTATTTGAATAGCTTTTTATTGAGTCATGTTTGAATGACGATCTTAGTTGTGTTTGAAAAGCTTAGTATTTTTAGCTGTGTTTGAACAGATTTTTTTGAGCCATGTTTAAATGACAATGTTTCGGTTTACTTGTGACTTAGAGTCAATTGGAGTGTCTTTTAGGTTAACCATTTTTTGTTTTTGTCTTGAATGATGATTATATTGGTTATGTTTGAACAAATCTGATTTATTCAACTTTGGTAGTTGTGTATCAACAACTTCGATGGCTATGATGCCATTGGCTGTGTGTGAATAGCTTGTGATTTGAAATTTTAATGGTGGAGGTCCTTTAGACATCTCCCAAGGACGATTCCTATATGTTGCACGCATTTTGATAGTGATAGATCATAGATAAGCATTGAAAAATACATATTGTACATGATAAATCATGGATAATCATTGATAAATACACATGGATAATGCTTTCATGTATTATGGATCTTATAAATGACGAAAGTAATGTTCGTCATACATACTGATGTGGAGGTTAGGTAGCTTGAAATGTAGAGCATTCCTTACTGGTAGTATTTCTTCAAGTGTTCTATGTTCCATGGTTGAGGCAGTTCCTAGCCATCTAAAGACTTTAGGTAGTATGAGCCTTCTCTAGAGTGATGAATTACCTTGTAGGGGCATTCCCAAGCTGGTCCAAGTTTTCCTTGGGATGGGTCCTTTGTTGCCTGTGACACCTTCCTAAGGATGAGGTCTCCTGTGTTGAACTTTCTCACCTTAACCTTTCTATTATAGTATTTGGCTATTGTTTCCTTGTGCTTGGCCATTCGCTTCATAGCTTCTTCTCTGACTTCGTCAATTAGGTCCAGATTACTGTTAAGCTCCTGCTTATTTTTTTGGTCTTCATATGTTTTGACTCGGTAGCTCGTCAGTCCTTCTTCCACCAATATGACGGTCTCAGTGCCAAATGTCAGTCTAAATGGTGTTTCTCCTGTTGGAACTCTTATGGTCGTCCTATATGCCCAAAGGACATTTTGTAATTCTTCAGGCCATGCCTCTTTTGCCCCCTTAAGCCTAGTTTTGATAATTTTAAGCAAGCTTCTATTCATCACTTCTGTCTAGCCGTTGGCTTGAGGGTGTCTTGGAGAAGAATAGTGATTCTTGACTCCTAAGTCTTGGCAAAATTTTCAAAAATTGGGGTTGTCAAACTGCTTTCCATTGTCCGATATTATGACATTTGGGACTCTAAACCTGCAAATGATGTTTTTCCACACAAAGCTTGTTCGTTGTCACTTGCTCTGCTTCTACCCATTTTGTGAAGTAATCAATTGCGACTATTAGAAATCTGAGTTGCTTTTTCCCTAGAGGGAATGGCCATGGTGGAGATGGGCGTCATCGTCTCTCTTGGTCTCGTTTGGACATTTGTGAAGCGTTGACACTTGTCACATGCTCTGACGATGATGTATGCGTCTTTCTGTAGGGTTGGCTAGTAATATCCTGCTCTGAGCGCCTTTCTTGCTAAAGATCTTGTCCCAGTCTGGTTTCCACAGGTTCCCTCATGTATCTCGTGAAGCACATAGTCTGCTTCTTCTGAATTGGCGCATCTTAGATATAGGAGTGAATACCCTTGTCTGTACAGCATGTCGTCAATAATGACAAAGCGAGTTGCCTTGATCTGTATCTTCCTTGCCTCCATCTTATCTTCGGGGAGCCATCCCTCTTTCAAGTAACGGATGATGGGAATCATCCACTCGCCTTGCTCTTTTATCTTCAGAACTTGCTCACTTTCTGTACTTGGCTGCCCCCTTATTTCTACACATAGTTAGGAGGTCGCATTGTAGTCGTTCGATGAGGCTAATCTTGCTAGAAAGTCAACTTTTGAATTTTTGGCTCGAGGGATTTGCACAAAGTCAAGACTATCAAAGTGCTGTGAGAGTCATTGGATGATCTTTAAGTACTTCTGCATCCTTTCTTCTTTGACTTAATAATCTCCCTTCACTTGTCCAATTATTAGCTGAGAATCATCTTGGACGATAAGGTTCCTTTCTCCTAGAGCATTTGCTAGACTCATCCTTGTCAGCAATGCTTCGTACACTGCCTCGTTATTTGTTGCTATGAACTGTAACCTGACTGCATACTTCGGTGTTCCTCCTTCTAGAGGTATAAGAAATACTCCTGCTCCTCCCACTTTCTTCGTGGTTGATCCATTTGTTTGGACCATCCACATTTCTATGAGGGGTTCTTCTTCCTTATAGGGGTAAGTGAATTTTACAAAGAAGTCTGCCAGTACTTGGGCATTGATTGCTGCTCGAGGTCGATATTCGATGTCAAATTGGCTTAATTCAATTGCCCATTGAATGAGTCGCCCTATTGTATCTATCTTGTTCATTGTCTTTCTTATGGGTTGGTCTGTCATGATGACGATGGGGTATGCTTGGAAATAAGGACGGAGCTTTCTAAAGGCGACCAATAATGCGAAACCTATCTTCTCCATCCTTGGGTAACTTGCTTCTACTCCTTGGAATGCCTGACTGATATAATAAATTGGCTTCTGAACGTTCCCTTCTTCTCTAATCAGTGCCGAACTTACTATAGTATTGGATACGGCTAAGTAGAGGAACATCTTCTCTCCCATCACTGAGGGGATTAATAGAGGTGGTTTCTTCAAGTATTCCGTTAACTTGGCAAGGGTTTCCTCACATTCATCATTCCATTGAAAGGCTGTTGGGAAATTTAGACCCTGGTTGATAGAAATCATAAGTTTTAAACCTAAGTTGTTAATTATATTTATTATAAATAAAACTTGTTAAAACAAACAAATATCAATATCATGTCAAAATCATGCAGCAGAAAAATAAATAAGACAAGATATGATGACCTAGGAAAACCAATGAAACAAACTAGTTTCACAATAAAAAACCTAGGGGGAAACCTTCCCGAAAAGCAATCCACTATAGTAAAGAGACGTTTCAAATCTAATACAAAACTTTTGTCCATAGACACTACAATCCCCGTAGATGAACTTACAGTAGAAATTTTCTACCGCTTCAGGACCTCTGAACTCTTCAATATATGAACGCCACCCTTTTTGCATGAATCCCAGTACGTGACTAACCAAAGATGCACAGCTCCCAGTACGTGACTAACACACTAATTTAAAGAAGATTGTTGGCTGCAAAGTTCTTCACTTCATCAACAATGAAGATCAAGAAGCACTTGGTTACAAAACCCTAAGGCGCAAAGACGCAATAGCTTCTTTCAGAGAGAATAAGGCATCGTTCACCTTTTGCATATGTTCTCCTTGTATTCTTTTATGTGACGGCCTCTAAAATAAGCCTTATATATGTCTAGGGTTGTAAGAAAAGAAACCCTATACAAATACATAAGCATGGGCCGAAAATCAGATTTGGAAATTTGAATTTCGTAATTCTGGATTGATCGAAAGGTGTCGAGAAGCTATAGAGCCTAGTTGTTGCAAGCTATCGAGAGCTATTGAGGAACTATCGAGGGGACAGAAAGTTGCTCGATCGATCGACCTAGCTATCGAGAGGTATCGAGATTGCGATAAAAAGAAGCTTAAGAGCTCGATAGATAGCCTAGCTGTCAAAAGGTGTCGAGCAGCTATCGAGCTTTAAACAATCAGCACTTCTTCACTTGTTTCTTGGACAGATTTGCATAGCTTCAATACTAGACTTGAACTCTTGTTCCTTGAAGTATTAAATACATCCTAGATCTACCCAAATATAAGTAAAGTGAGTTTTGTCAAAGGATTAACCAATTACATAAAATATTAACATATGTTCCTAACATTGAATCACATAT
The DNA here is from genome assembly GCA_030820535.1 of Quercus parvula. NCBI lineage: Eukaryota > Viridiplantae > Streptophyta > Magnoliopsida > Fagales > Fagaceae > Quercus > Quercus parvula. The sequence goes on along the minus strand of JAUAME010000006.1, from coordinate 31,213,523 downwards.
GTCCTAACAATCTCCTTCTTTGGCAATCCGTGACAAAACCACAACAAACAAATGAACATATGAGAGAAGTCATAAATCACTGAACTCATACTCACTTGTTGGATAGAATAAAATTTATCCTAGCACAAACTCTTGAAAAACTTTGCAAGAAGAGAGTTTATGGCAAGTAGACTTTGACAACCTGTATTTTTGAAACACTTTAAACAAAACTCATCAAGGCATCTTTGTGTGAAACATGTGCATAAAGATTAAAAAAAAAAAGAAACAACACATGTAAAGGTAGGTGAAGAAGACATACATCATCATATAAATATCAAGATAAGCACAATGTATGTAAATATGGTCACAAGACCGGTGTACAAGAAGAAAGAGGTAAGCACTCCCCCTAACAAGATGAAACACATCTCCTCCTTACAAAGGCATGTATTTCTCCCCCTAACATGTAGAATCTTCAAAAAGAAGCCACATATTCTCGACAATTTCTCCCCCTTTTTGTCATGATTGACAAAGGGTACAAGAAGCTAGAAAGCTTCATCCGAGAGACATAAAGATGATCATGGATGATCAAGGGGGCACAAGAAATCCATATAAATGCATGAATGTAATGAAATAAGCATCTACGGATGACAAGATAGTAGAAAGATGCAAAATATGTGAAAATCAAATCTCTTAACAAGAAAAAATGTCATGCTTAAGGATTCAAAACACACACACACACACTAAATAAGTCTAACCAATTTTATATTTCAAAAACAAGTTAAGACAGTTTAGTGAGCATACATTAACACATGTAAAAACTTGTGATGGCCAAATCACATTGTACCTGCACATGTATCAAGAGTAGTAAAGAATATTGCGTGTTGTGTGTGAAAAGCTTCGCAAGATTGCATAAGTGTATACATGTTATGACGATTTGAGATATGAGAAAATCACTTTAACTCACACACAATCATAACTGTTTGATGGGGACTATCATCTTTGAGGTACATCCTATAACTCCCACATCTCCTAGAATACATGCTTGCAATCATATATAAAGCATTTTGATTTTTTTTGCTTTTGATTTTTCTTTGCATATTTTTCTTTTAAGCGAACCATGCATGGACATATAAGAGATAGAAAAGAAATACCCAATTATGTTAAGCATTTGACATTCCGATTTTGCTATACCGAAGCACACAAATGTCATTCATGATTGGCAGACAATAGTGATGAAATGGTTATTTGTGCCTTTCTCTTAGGATTTTCTAGTCTTTCCTGTCAAAAAGAGTGATATGAGTGTTAAGTACAAGAGATTACTTAATCTTACTATCACAAACACGAGCCACAAAGTTCATTTGTTTAGTTGTGCATAGAGATGCTCATCTAAGCTACAAAAGATACAAAGTTTAGAAAACTTTGTTTCAATGATCATCCAAGGTACACAAGTACCAATGTACACAAATACACACTATTTTTGTATTTTTCTGATTTTTCAATTTTTATTTTTATTTTGAAAACAAAACAAAGCAAAAGCTAAACAACCAAACAAAGACAGACAAACAACATGAAAGCATGAAAGAAAGATGCATATGCATGAAGGCATGATAGAAGGGTGCAGTTGCATGAAAGCATGATTTCAAAAACAAATAAGAAATCAAGCAAAAAGAGTCCAACTTTAGATAGAAAGAATTAAAGTAAAGGACAAACAGAAAAGACAATTAAGTCTTAGCTGCCTTTCTCACCCACACAGCATGAGTCTTTGGCCGTGAAGATGAAAAGGCACGTGTCCCAGTATGTCTACTAAAGGACATAGAAGAATTAAAATTCTTCTGAAATTGAGATAAAAAGCTTAAACCTTTTAATAACTCTCCAAACAAAGGTGTAGGTCCTTGAGAGGAAACCTGTGACTGTTTGGACTCTTGCTTTTGAGGATACAACTTAAAGCAATTAGGACGAATGTGTCCAGGAACACCACAATGGTGACAAACATGAGGTCTAACAAAGGATTTAGAATTAGCCAAAATAGTATATCCTAAGCTAGTCTTATCAGAACTAGGCTTTTGAGCACTCAAGACCTCATCAAGCTTTGCACTAGACATCCTCTCTATTTAAGTTCTAGCTTGACTAAGCTCAACCTCAGGATTCTTGAATTTCTCTTCCAATGAGGTATTCTCCACAACAAGAGTCTCAACTAACGTTGTAGTCTTATCTAGTTTGACTAACAGATCAGCTTTTCCAATTTTTACCTGATTAACCTCTTTTCTACAAAGATGAGAAGCCTTTTCAGATTTTATAAATTCAGTGCATAGCTTATCATAGACTTCTTGAAGGGTCATCTTCTTGGGCACTTCTTCATTAGAAGAATCCTCACTATCACTAGCACTCTCCACAATCACCTTATCGGTTGAGGCAGCAAAGGCCATAACTTGACTACATTCATCCACATACTCATCAGAAGAGTCATTCTTAGTATCACTCCAAGTAGCAACCAACCCTCTATCTTTTGACTTCTTAGTCTTTTCCTTCATAAGGTAGTTTGGGCACTCTATCCTCATATGACCAAAACCTTTGCACTCATGGCATTGGATGAGGGGTTTCTCATTCTTGCCCTTCCTTGAGGATTTAGATTTCCTAGGAGGTTTGCCCTTATCCTTTTTCCTAAATTGAAGAAGCTTGATAATCTCATCAGTTATGAAGGTTACATCCTCATCCTCATCTTTATCTTCATCTTCATCTTCACTTTCATCTTCATCTTCATCTTCATCTTCACTTTCATCTTCATCTTCAAAGTCCTCAATCTCTTCCTCTATACCCGTAAGAGCCAAGTTTTTACTCTTTCCACCTTTTCCCATTGAGCCTAATCCTATTTCATAGGTTTGAAGGTTCCCTACAAGCTCAGTCAAAGGAATTTGATCAATGTCCTTCACTTCTTCAATGGCAGTGATCTTGGCATGGAATCTTTCCGGTAAGGACCTAAGGATTTTTCTAACAATTTTGGATTTTGTTATAGATTCTCCAAAGTTGAAGGCAGAATTCACAATATTCTTGAGTTTAGCATAGAACTCATCAAAGGTCTCATCCTTCTCCATCCTTATTTCTTAAAAATACTATTGAGTCTTTGAAGTTTCACAGTCTTTACTACCTTAGTACCTTCATAGGTGGTCTCAAGAATGGTCTATGCTTCCTTGGCAACTTTCGTGGATGATATTTTCTTGAATTCCTCATTGGTCACCCTATAAAACAAGGCATTCAAGGCCCTACTGTTGAAATTTGCCGCTTTGATTGTTGCTTCATCCCAATCTATCGGTGCTTCCTTTAGCTTAATCCAGCCAACTTCAACAGCTTGCCATACTTGTTCACCTAGAGCCTGCAAAAAAACTTTCATACGAACTTTCTAGTATGCATAATTAGTGCCATCAAATAAAGGAGGAATCAAAAGAGATTATCCACGATCCATGGCAACGGGGGTCAAGGATCACACTTAGGAAATTAATCCAATCAGAGTGTACCCGCTCTGACACCACTTGTTGGGAAATTTAGACCCCGGTTGATAGAAATAACAAGTTTTAAACCCAAGTTGTTAATTAAATTTATTATAAATAAAACTTGTTAAAACAAGCAAACATCAATATCATCTCAAAATCATGCAGCGAAAAAATAAATAAGACAATATATGATGACCTAGGAAAACCAATGAAACAAACTAGTTTCACAGTAAGAAACATGGGGGAAAACCTTCCCGAAAAGCAGTCCACTATAGTAAAGAGAAGTTTCAAATCTAGTACAAAACCTTTGTCCCTAGACTCTACAATCCCCGTAGATGAATTTACAGCAAAAACCTTCTACCGCTTCAGAACCTCTAAACTCTTCAATATATGAACGCCACCCTTTTTGCATGGATCCCAGTATGTGACTAAACAAAGATGCACGGCTCCCAGTACGTGACTAACACACCAACTTGAAGAAGATTGTTGGCTACAAAGTTCTTCACTTCATCAACAATGAAGATTAAGAAGCACTTGGTTACAAAACCCTAAGGCGCAAAGACGTAGTAGCTTCTTTCAGAGAGAATAAGGCATTGGTCACCTTTTGCATATGGTCTCCTTGTATTCTCTTATGTGACGGTCTCTAAAATAAGCCTTATATATGTCTAGGATTGTGAGAAAGAAACCCTACACAAATACATAAGTATGGGCCAAAAATCAGATCTGGAAATCTGAATTTCATAATTCTCGATTGTTCGAGAGGTGTCAAGAAGCTATCGAGCCTATCTGTTGCAAGCTATCGAGAGGTATTGAGAAGCTATCGAGGGGACAGAAAGTTGCTTGATTGATCGACCTAGCTATCGAGAGGTATCAAGATTGCGATAAAAAGAAGCTGAAGAGCTTGATAGATAGCCTAGCTGTCAAGAGGTGTCGAGTAGCTATCGAGCTTTAAAAAATCAGCACTTCTTCACTTGTTTCTTGGACAAATTTGCATGACTTCAATACTAGACTTGAACTCTTGTTCCTTGAAGTATTAAATACATCTTAGATCTACCCAAATATAAGTAAAGTGCGTTTTGTCAAAGGATTAGCCAATTACATAAAATATTGACATATGTTCCTAACATTGAATCACATATGTCCTAACAAAGGCTTTTTTCAATACCTTGAAGAATGGCATGCACTTGTCTATTGCCTTCGAGACGAATCTGTTTAGGGCTGTAACTTTCCTTATCAAGCTCTATACCTCCTTCATTGCTTTTGGTGATTTAACCTCGATTATTGCTTTTACTTTGTCTGGATTTGCCTCTATTCCTCAATTGAACACCATGAATCCCAAGAATTTTCCTGAAGCAACAGTAGAAACACACTTTGCAGGGTTTAATTTCATATTGTACTTACGTAGTGTGTTGATGATTTCTTTGAGATCGTCCGAGAGGTTGGTTTAGTCCTTAATTTTTACCAGCATATCATCCATGTATACCTCCACGTTCCTTCCAATTTGGTGAGTGAACATACGGTTCACCAATCGTTGGTAGGTGGCTCCTACGTTCTTCAGTCCAAAGGGCATAACCTTGTAACAGTATAGCCCTTGGCTAGTGACAAACGAGGTATTCTCTTGATCGTCTTTGTCTATAGGAATCTAATTGCATCCAGAGAATGCATCCATGAAACTCAATAGCTTGTGTCTAGCAGTTGAGTCTACCAACTGGTCAATCCTTGGCAAGGGGAAGTTGTCTTTTGGGCAAGCCTTACTGTTGCTCTTATTTACCATGACCACATTTACTAGCCAATCTGGATAGAAAACTTCCCTGATGAAATCAGCTTCCAATAGCTTCCATACTTCTTCGGTTACAGCTTTGTTGCATTCTGGTGCTAATATTCTCCATTTCTGTTGTACATGTTTGCATTCTGGGTTGACGTTGAGATGATGCAGTATGATCTTCCTATCAATCTCAGGCATATCCTTGTGTTTCCAAGTGAAGACATCTTAGTTAGTCCTTAAGAAGGAGATCATTTTCTCTTTCTCTGAAGTTGGGAGTGCTGTTTTGATCTTCAATACCTTCGTCGAATCTCTTAGAAAAATCTCAACTTCTTTTGGTGTTTCTGATGGTTTGGGAATGGGTTATGGTTCATTCATCACCCATGTGTGGTTCTCTCTTGATGTTAGGGCAGCTCGATAGCACTTTCTTGCCAAAACTTGGTCTCTTTTGATTTCTCCTACTCTATGGGCTGTTGGAAACTTCACCTTCAAGTGATATGTCGATGTCGCTGCTTTTAGTTTGTTAAGTGCAGGTCTTCCTAAGATGATGTTATATGTTGAAGGGTAATCAACTATGAGGAAATCAATTTCCTTGGTGACTTGTGTTGGGTAAGTTCCTGCAATCACAGTTAGAGTGATAATGCCTCTAAGGATGATTCTATCCCCTGTGAAGCTTTCTAGAGGCGAGGTGAAAGGCCTGATCCTTTTCTTATCCAGCTTCATCTGCTGAAAAGCGGGTAAGTAGACAATATCTGCTGAGCTTCTGTTGTCAATGAACACTTGGTGGATGTTGAATTCTTCTACTTTGAACATGATTACTAGCAGATTGTCATGGGGTTGCCTGTTGCTACGATTGTTTCCCTTAGAAAAGACAATATTAGGCTCGTCATTTTGTGGCATCTTCATTGGAGGGAGCCACGAATGGACTTTGTTTATTTCTCTCCCCTGTTCTTTTTTCAGGGACTCCAACATTCCGCTTGTCATTAATCCTCCCGAGATCATCTTTATTTCTCTTGTAGGGTTTGCTATCCCTTACCTCCGGAGTTCTGTCCTGGTCATCCTTCCGTTGGTATCTATGGGGCTCCATCTTTCTGACGTACTTCTGTAACTTCCTTTGTCGAATTAAAGTTTCCACCTGGTCTTTCAGATGCCTACACTCATCGGTGCGATGTCCTTGATCTTGGTGTAACCTACATTATCTTTTCTTGTCTCTTCTTTCTATTGGAATGCTAATTGGCTTTGGCCATTGTAGGGAGGGATCGTCTCTTATTTGCATAAGGATCTGCTTAATTGGGATTATTAGAGGAGTGAAGTTAGTGAATCTGGGTTTCCTGTCTAGGAGTTCCTTCTTTTCCCTTGTGGTCTGCCCAACACTTTGTGTCTCCTTCTTCTTGCCATATTGCTACTTGTTCCTTTGTCTCTCTTCCTTTTTCTTTCTATTTCTTTTGCGAGCACCACATCTTCAACATTCATGTACTTTTGAGCTTTACGGAGCAATTCCGCTACTATTTTTGGTGGACTTTTAGTGATTGAGAAGAAGAAATCTCCTGACAGCAACCTTGCTTGGAAGGTTGTTAAGATGACTTGATCTTCAGCTTCATCTACCTGCAATAATTCTTTATTGTCTTAGTGATTCTCCTTCTGCTTGTTGAATGTTGAGGAGATGGCTAGTTGGCTTTTTGTGTCTTTGCCCCCCTATGAAATGACGAACAAAACCCTTACTGAGTTGTTCAAAATCTACAATAGTTCCAAGGGGTATCTTGCTGAACCATACCCTGGCTGCTCCCTTCAATGTTGTTAGGAATGCCCTACACATCACCTCGTCTGGGGTCATCTGTAATAGCATCAGGGTCTTGAATGATTCGATGTGATTCAAGGGATCCTTGGCACCGTCATATGACTTTAACTGTGGGAGACAAAATTTTGGTGGGAGAGGACGATTCAACACTTCATTAGTGAATGGTGAGTCCGTACTTTGAATCATCCCATCCAAATTCTCTCCACCTTTGTCCTTCATGGCACTTTTTAGTTCGTCCATCTCTTTCATCATGTTGTGAAGCTCATTCTCCACCCTGGTGGAATCTTCTCCTGAAGTTCTGTCTTGTCTGTTGGCTTGAGAGTTTGATTCTTCTTCATTTTGGTTTTCACTTGTCCGCCGACGTTCTGCGTTTTGGGATTCCATTGTCTTTCACAATTCTTCATTCTGGTGAGTCAGCTCTTCCACATTGGCCAAGAGGGCTTGAATTTGTTGTTGTTGCATAGCATCTGGTTGAGGTATGGCCTCTACTTCCATCTCGTACTCTGAGAAACTCTTTTGTCACTAGGAAAGATGGCTTGAATGATTAGTGTCCCCACAAACGGCGCCAAACTGATGACGTAAAAAATCAACAGTTGAGCTCCTTGTTGTACGATGGACGATGCTATGAATTAAGTCATCTCTGTAGATGAGAATCCTACAAAATGAACTGAGGGGAAGAGTAACATGCTGGTGTGGCACTAGCCAAATCGCCTCCGATGCTTAAGTTAGTAAGGGAGAAAGATTCTAGAGAGAAAATGAGTTGAGAGTGATTTCGTAGAGTATTTGTGTGTACCTTTAACACATGTTGTCTTCTCTTTTATAGTTATGTGCCCCATTAATGGGCAATGATATGCTACATTTATGCTCAACTGCTAGTGCATTACAGAATCTTTGTCTGGAGATCACAACTCATTCTATGATCATTGCTCTGTTCGTTACATTTTGTCATCAGTGTGCGTAATAAATGCGCAGTGTCTTCTTTGGGTGAATGATGATCTATGTATAATGACGACCATAATTTTCTAGTTCATCACACACCATGTATTACTTGAAATATTTGGATCAGATAGGGTTTGATATTCATTACCCAATGTGTATGGCATCCCTAAACAAATGTGTGTGTGGATAATATAAGAACGAGGCAAGTTTAGTGTGTATCAAATGGGATAGTGTATGTGCTCAATTGTAAATGCATGTGACAAATTGGTAGACTGTTTTAAGTAGTTACTCCTGCTGGCATGTCAATTTTTTATATGCATTTATGCTTTACATTCTCTAGTCTAACATGTCAATTTATTGGCTCCTAGTAGGACTTCCTTCAACTGCAAAAACGAGTCTAAGATTCTAAAGAAAATTAAATTGAATTGACAATTAATTAAGTTAAATAACAAAATAAATTGCTATGAATTGACAATCAACAAATGTAAAGAAACCCTAAATCAATCAAAATTATGATGATAAATTGAAACCCTAAATTACAAAATAAATTGCTATGAGTGAGTGTGTGCCATCGAATTAACAATCAACTAATAAATCAATCAAAACACTGATGATGAATTGAAAACCTATACTATCAAAAAAAAAAAAAAAAAAAAAAAGAAGAAGCTATGAGTGAGTTGTACCATTGAATTAACAATCAACTAACCTAAATAAACCCTAAATCAATCAAAATATTGATGATTTGAAACCCTAAATTACAAAATAAATTGCAATTAGTGAGTGAGTGTGTGTGCAACAAACCAAAATACAATGAATCAGTCACAAAGACATGAAGCATTGAAAATTCTTTTTCTTTAGTTTCCCCTAAATTTTCTTAGGTTTTTTGGGGATCCAAATAGGAAATTGCTGAAACAAAAAAGGAATCGAGATCAATGGCATAGAAAGAGAGGAATGGACATACTAAAGCTATGGCTAGAACTAGAAGGATTGTCCTACTGGTTCTGTTCACATTGTTTCTCTCTTTTAGCTATAATGGAGTTGTTGGAAATAGATTACATAATAAGCTGGCAAAGAAAACTATTTAGGTGAGACCATTATATTTTTTAGGACATATGTGATTCACTTGTTAGGAACATATGTCACCATTTTATGTAATTGGCTAATTCTTTGACAAAATGCACTTTACTTGTATTTGGGTAGATCTAGAATATGTTTCAAGATTAAGTGTTAAAGCCATGAAAGTCTGTCCAAGATTCAAGCTGAGAAAGTGCCTATCATTATAACTCAACAGCTAGCCATCTATCGAGCTTAAGAAGCTATTCTAGTCTCGTGGCTCGACAGCTGCTCGACAGTAGCTTGACAGATAGGCATTTGTCGTGTTTTTGAAAAATAGATTTTCAGTTCTGTTTTGACTCCAATCCGTGATTATGTGTTTAGGCTTTCTTTTCTCACAACCCTAGACATATAAAATGATTATTTTATGGGCTGTCAAAGTGTTCATAAGTTGCACAAGTGTTGAGCAAAGTTTGTTCAAGCAAATTGTGACCGGAGATAGATTTTGCCCTAGTTCATCGTTCTTGTGAAGAAGTTGCTGCGTTTGTGCACCGTAGGGTTTTGTGACCAAGCATCTTCTTGATCTTCATCGTGGATGAATTGAAGAACTTTGCAACCAAAAACCTTCTCTAGTTGGTGATTGAAGTCGCGTACTTAGTTTCGCGCAATTGGTTAGTCATGTACTGGGAGCCGTGCATCAAAAGGAGAAATTGTCACTATAGAATAAGTCCAATTAGGAATTGGGGTAAAGGTTCAACTGTAGGTTGGTATAAGGTACTGAGATTCCTTTACTTGTAATCGATTGTTGTGATAATAGTGGAATTTCGAGAGTTGTGACCTTAAAATCACCCGGTGGGGTTTTTGTTGTATTGGTTTTCCCCATTCATAAACAAATCACCGTGTCAATTTATTTTCTACTACACTTAGTTTAATTGGTGATTTGTTTGTGCTACCATGCGTTTGCATGTTAATTTGATTAATTATAAAACTTGGCTAATTAAATAATTAATTTATCACAAGGGGTCGATTCATTTTTGGCCAATCGATATTTATTTTTTTGTGTATATTTATGTTAGAAAAAATCATGCTTCAGTTATTGTAGTGAGAAAAAAATATTTGGTGATTTGTAGACAAAATGCAGGGATACATATTAATGATGCGAAAAATCAGCAGTTGAGATCCTCGTCGTAGCAGATGGACGATACTATGGTTGGTCGTGTCTCCAATGTAAACTTGCAATAAAGCTTTAGAAAAAAGTGGAACACACCAGTGTGGTGTTTGCCAAAAACACTCTGATGCTTAAGTCAGAAAGGGAGAAAGTTGCTTAGAGAGAAATTGACTCGGAGTGATTTTTGGATAAGTATTTGTGTGTACCTTTGGATTTTGTTGCTCCTCTCTTTTTATAGTTGTTCCTAGCCTTAATAGATAATGAATTCCAGTATTTATGAGTAATGGCTAGTACATTATCAATGGGAGCTCTAAAGTACACAACTCACTTGTTATTGTTGCTCCGTCCATTATGTTTCATCATCAATGCGTGCAATAAATGTGTAACACTCGCTTTGATTGTCATTAATGGTAATGAAGATCCTAGGTTATTTTCTAACTCATTAGCTACCCCCTTGTTCATATTTGCATCTATGGGACAAGGTAAGAACATAACCATTTGTCACTTCGTGTTCCGTGTTTAGCGCATTTATTGCGAATTGATGTTTTGTCTATTGTGTGCCATGTGTACGGTCAGGATGTCTTCTTTGTCTCAATTTTCTTGCGCACATCCTTATATTCATTCCCTTTTTTCCCTCCTTTTATTTTCTTTTCACTTTTGTTTCATTCCTTTATTTTCGTGGCATTTCATCCGCTCGAAGCTCTCCTTCCTCACTTGAGTTTTTCTCCCTTTGTTTTTATGGTAAGTTCTCTGTGCTTCTTATCTTGCATTCTTGTTTTCATGGTAGATTATTCCTTGGTTAGGACAGATTGTCCTTTGGTTTCTTTTTTCTTCGCTCGTTTATGTGGCCTACTCGAGATCACAGGTAGGAGGTGCCCTAAAGTTGGGCTTTTTGTAGGTAGAAACTATCCTTTTAGGTTTGTCTTACGCTTCCTTTTTCCTTTAGTCCATCATTCTGTTGGGATTGCTCAAACATTGGCTATGTCTATAAAGGGTGCGGTTAGGTTCAACAAACTTGAAATGGGTTTGTCCTCGTTTAAGGACCATAGGGCTCTTGAAGTTACTTCCCCATCAACTCCCTACAAAGCTTGGGATATTTGCTGTGCTTTGAAGGAGAAAGACGAGGGGAGAATTAGGAATAGGTTTCAATTCCCTTCGTCGGTCAAGGTTAGGATTCTTAATGGCGATGATAGGGCTTGCCATTCTTACACTGATGAAGTGTGTTTCTATGAGGCTAACTTTATCAGTGGTCTTTGTTTCCCCATCCATCCCTTCCTTAGGGAGCTCTTCAGTCATTTGTTACTTGCTCCTGCTCAGCTAATCCCTAATTCGTGAAGGATAGTTATTTGTTACTTGGTGGTATGGATGTCAGCCAATGACGAAGATACTATTAGGATAGATGAATTTTTACATCTTTATCGTCTAATACATTCCAAAGATCCTGGTTACTAGGAGTTCAAGCCCTAAGATAGGAGCTTAAGGCTGATTCTTGACTCCCCTTCTTCTCTTCGGACCTGGAAGACGAGTTTTTTCTTTGTCTTTTGTGAAGGCTGGGAAACCGTTCCTAGTGAGGATTCGAGTGGAGCTCCCAAGTTGCTTCATAATTGGGGGACTCCTATGTCTAGTGCGTCCTTTATTTGTGCTCGTACTTGTGTATTTCTATGCTTGCATTTTTGTGATTGCATTATGAACTTGTTGTTTGTTCTTCGAGCAAAAGAAGCCCGTCCTCAACTGAAGAGGCAATATCATGCTCGTCTAGAGAAGGTTAAGGAGTATTTGGAGACTGTTAAGGATTTTAACAAGCTCATTTCCCCCTTAATCTCTATTTCTTTATTTCCTTGGTCCATAACCTTCCAGCAAAGTTTAAAAGAGCATCGAGATTGTCAAGAAGAGTAAGTATGCTCACTTATTTCTTGCGAGGAAGTTAAGCTTGCTAGGAATCATTGTCTTTCTTTCTTTTTCAGGAATGACAATTAGGTTCAATAAGGCGAAACTTGTCGAGGTCCAGGAAAAGAAAGCTAAAGCTGGCTTGACTGGTGGCATTCTAACTAAAGAACGTTAGAGGGAGAGCGAGCCATCCAAGGACGATCTTGTAGTAACTTCTTCTATGGCCAAGTCTCAAGATCGTCGCCCCACCTCGCCTACTTCTTCCTTGGAGTTGATCGTCTCTCTTGGTGGTAACTTGAAGGCCAAAGCCACAAGTAAGGCCTCGATTGCCTCTTTTTGGGAAGACGCGGGGACCGCGGTGCAAAATACTCAAGACACGATCTCTGTGGAAGACTTAGAATTGTTGATGGGGAAGTCTCCTCGCAAGTTGATAGTGTCCTCGTCCCTTTAATTTTTTTTTTCCCCTCCCATTTACTTATTCTTGTAGGTGCTAGGAAAGTCCTTGTATATCTCTAGGAAAAAATTGGATTATGAAGGGAAGTTGGAGAGGGTGGAGAAGTCATTGCTATTAGTGAAGTTGTCAATGTTGACCCGTCATCTTCAGTTTTACCTTAGATCATTTTTATGTGTGTGTGTGTGTAAGACGAAAGCATTGTTATCTTTGGGGCTCATTGTTTTGAGCATGTTTGCTTGCTTTTCTCCTTTGAACAATCTTTTGAACTCGTCTGTTTTGAGCATATAATTTACTTCGAATAGTTTCTGAGTATTTTCATCCTTGATTATGTTTAATAACTAGTTATGTGCCATATATGAATGACAACGCTGTTGCGTATGATATTTCTACATCATGTATGAAGGACGTCTTAGTTATGTGTTAATAATTTTTCTAAGCTGTGTGTCAATAACAATGTGGCTACATATTAATAACTTTTTCTAAGTCATGTATGAATGACGGTGTAGTTATGTATTAATAATGTTTATTAATTCATGTATAAATGATGATGTGTTATGTATTAATAACTTTTCTCAAGTCATGTATAAATGAAGATATTGTTATGTATTAATAACTTTTCTCAAGTCATGTATAAATGACGATGTTGTTATGTATTAATAACTTTTCTTAAGTCATGTATAAATGGCAATGTTCTAATTCATGCACGAATGATGACGTTATTATGTATTAATAACTTTTTCTAAGTCATGTATCAATGACAACTTGGCTAGGGGAAGATACATCTAAATGAAAATTAAGCATTTTGGAATACTCAGGGATTCTTACTGATAGTATCTATTTAGGTGTTCTATGTTCCATGGACGAGGTAGTACTTGGCTACCTAGGGAGTTCAAGTGTATGATTCTTCTCTAGACTGACGAATTACTTCGTAGGGTCCTTCCCATGTTGGCCCTAATTTCCCTTAGGATGGGTCCTTTATTGTCTATGAGACTTTTCTAAGGACAAGTCGCCTATGTCAAATCTTCTCACCTTTATTGCCATCGCTCCCTTGTACTTTGCCATTTGCTTCATAGCTTCGTCTCTCATCTCGTCGATCAAATCTAGATTGTTGTTGAGTCCTTGCTAGTTCCTCTGCTCTTCGTAAGCCTTGATCCGGATGTTTGTTAGTCCTACTTCCACAGGTATGATGGCTTCAGTTTCGAATGTCAGTCTGAATGGTGTTTCTCCGGTTGGCACTCTTGTGGTTGTCCTGTACGCCCATAAAATTTTAGGGATCTCTTTAGGCCATGCACCATTTACCCCCCTCAAGCCAAGTTTTGATAATTTTCAGCAGATTTCTGTTCGTCACTTCCGTTTGACCATTAGCCTGAGGGAGTCTTGGGGAAGAGTAGTGATTTTTGATGTCTAGGTCTTGGCAAAATTTTTGAAACTTGGGGTTGTCAAACTGCCTCCCATTTTATGATATGATTACATGAGGGATCCCGAATTTGCAGACAATGTTCTTCCATACGAAGCTCGTGATCTTGGCTTCTATGATCGTTACTGATGGCATTGCTTCCACCCACTTTGTGAAGTAATCGATTGCAATGATGAGGAACTTGAATTGCTTCCTTCCAATTGGGAGTGGTCCCATTATGTCAATCCCCTATTGGGTGAAAGGCCAAGGTGTGGTTATTAGTGTCATTAGCTCCCCTAGTCACATTTGGATATTCTCAAAATGTTGACACTGGTCACATGTTTTGACAAGGTCGTGTGCTTCCTTTTGTAATGCTGGCCAGTAATAACCTGCTCTGAGTGCTTTTCTCACCAGAGACCTTACTCCTACGTGGTTACCATACATAACTTAGGAGATATACCATGTTCATTTGACAAGGCTAGTCATGCTAAGAAATCAGCTTCAGCATTCTTTGCTTGAGGGATTTGCTGGAAATCGACACTATCAAAATACTACAGGAGTTCTTGGATGATCTTCAAATACTTCTACATTCTCTCTTCCTTTACTTCATAATTTCCTCTTACTTGGCCAACTACAAGCTAAGAGTCGACTTTGACAATGATGGTCTTGGCTTCTAGTACTCTTGAAAGACTCAACCCTATTAAAAGTGCTTCATACTTTGCTTCATTGTTGGTTACTAGGAACTGTAATCTAACTACGTACTTTAGGATTTCTCTTTCTGGTGATATGAGGATTACACCTGCTCCTCCAACTTTCTTGGTGGCGAACCCATCTTTTTGGACCGTCCATGTTGTCTTTTAGGGCTCTTCTTCTTCTTGAGGGCAAGTGAACTCTGAAATGAAATCGGTGAGGACTTGGGCTTTGATTACAACCTGAAGCGAATATTCTATGTCGAACTAGCCAAGCTTTACAACCCATTAGATGACGTGCCCTGCTACGTCTATCTTGTTCATCACCTTTCTTATTGGTTGGTCTATCATGACGACGATGGGATGTGCCTGAAAGTAGTTACATAGTTTTCTGGAGGTGCCTACTAGAGTGAAGGCAATCTTCTCTAGCCTTGGGTAATTTGCTTAAACTCCCTAGAATGCTTGGTTGGTATAGTACACCAGCCTCTACAACTCCTCATCTTCCCTGATCAGTGCCGAGCTTACTGCCGTATTAGATACTGCCAAATAGAGATGTAACTTCTCTTCTGTTACTGAAGGGCTTAATAATGACGACTGTGTTAGGTAGTCTTTTAGCTCTGTCAGGGTTTCTTCACATTCGTTAGTCTACTGAAAGACCTTCTTCAAGACTTTGAAAAAAGGGTAGGCGCTTGTCTGTCGCTCGAAAGACGAATATGTTCAGGGTTGCAACTTTTCCTGTTAAGCTCTGTACTTCCTTCACTGTCTTTGGGGACTTTATCTCCATTATTGCCTTTATCTTGTCTGGACTAGCCTCTATGCCATGTTGAGATTCCATGAATCCTAAGAATTTCCTTGATGAAACAGGCAAAACACATTTTGTTAGGTTCGCCTTCATTTTATACTTACATAGTGTGTCAAAGGTCTCCTTCAGGTTGTCCACGTGATCTGTTTCTTCATTCCTCTTCACTAGCATATCATCTATATACACTTCCACATTTCTTCCTATCTGCTAAGAGAGCATGCGGTTTACCAACCTCTGGTATGTGGCCCCTGCATTCTTTAGTCCGAAAGTCATCACCTTGTAACAGTATAACCCTTGGCTAGTGATGAATGCGGTCTTCTCTTGATCTTATTCTTCCATCATGATTTGATTGTAGCTGGAGAAGACATCCATGAAAGTTAAGAGCTTGTGTCCAGCAATTGAACCTACTAGTTGGTCAATCCTAGGTAAAGGGAAGTTATCATTCGAGCATGCCTTGTTGAGGTTTGTGAAGTTGACACACATCCTCCATTTGCCGTTGTTTTTCTTTACCATCACCACATTGGCTGGCCACACAAGGTAGAACACTGCCCTTATAAAGCCTACCTCTAGGAGTTTCTCAACCTCTTCTGCTACTGCCTTGTTGTGTTTTGGTGCAAATACTCTATATCTTTGCTGTACTGGTTTGCACTCTAGATTAAAGTTAAGACGATGCTAGATGACTTCCCTGTCGATTCCGGGCATATCCTCGTGCTTCCAAGTGAAAACATCTTGGTTTTCTCTTAGGAAGGTTGTTATGTTCGTCTTCTCTACAGCTGAAAGTGCTAATCCTATCTTCAAAATCTTGGATGGATCTCCAGGGACGACCTCAACTTCTTGTGGCACTTCTAACAATTTTAGGATTGGTTCAGGTTCGTCTATCATCCATATATGTTTTTCCCCTGATACTAGGTCGGCTTGATAGCATTCTCTTGCGAGAACTTGGTCTCCTCTAATTTCTCCTATGCCATGGGCTGTAGGGAATTTCACTTTTAGATTATAAGTCGATGTTGCCACTTTCAACTTATTGAGTGTTGGTTGTCCAAGGATGACGTTGTATGTCGATGGGCAATCTACCACAAGGAAATCAATCTCCTTGGAGACTTGTGTTGGATAAGTGCCTGCAATTATGGTTAGTTTAACAACACCTTTGGGAATGACCCTGTCCCCAGTGAAACTTACCAATGGGGAAGTGAATGGTCAAAGCCTTCTCTTGCTCAACTTCATCTATTGGAAAGCTGGCAGATAGATGATGTTTGTTGAGCTTCCATTGTCTACCGGCACCCAATGAATGTTGAATTCTTCCATTTTGATCATTATTACCAGCGGATCATCATGGGGCTATCTGATGCCGCAAGCATCCCTTTTGAAAAGCCGGTGTCCAGTTCGCTGCATCTAGGTGTTTTTAAAGGTGGGACCTGCAAATGGACGTTGTTCACTTCCTTTGTATACACCTTCTTCAGTGACTTGGAGGATCCTCCCGCTACCAATCCTCCTAAGATCATCCTTATTTCTCCTATGGCTTCTTGCCCCCAGTCTCTGGTTCTTTATCTTTCTTATCCCTCTGTGGTGGCCCATATGGCTCCATTTTTTGTACAAACTTTTATAATTTACCCTAACGGATCAGGGTTTCTACTTGGTCCTTCAAATGTCTGCATTCTTCAATGCGATGTCCGTGGTCCTAGTGCAACCTACAGTACTTGCTTTTGTCTCTTCCTTCTGCTAGAGCAAAATGGGTCTAGGACATTGCAAAGAAGATTCATCCTTTATCTACATTAATACTTGCTCGATAGGCATCACTAGGGGAGTGAAACTATTAAACTTAGGCCTTCGATCTAGGAGGTTCCTCTTTTTGTCTACTGCATGTCCAGTGCTTTGTGAAGTAGCTTTGCCACTATTTCGGTGAACTCTTGGTGATTGAGAAAAAGAAATCCCCTGGTAGCAATCCTACTTGGAAGGTCATTAGAATGACTTAATCTTCTGCTTCTTCCACCTATAGCAACTCTTTATTGAAGCGCGTCACATATTGTCTCAACGATTCTGCCTTTGCTTGGTAGATGTTGAAAAGATGTCCCGTTGGCTTCTTTTGTCGTTGTCCTCCAACGAAGTGACGAACAAAACCCTTGCTAAATTGCTTGAAGTTGGCAATAGTACCAAAGGGTAGCTTGGCAAACTACACCCTGGTTGCGCCCCTTTCAGGGTTGTTGGAAAGGCCCTGCACATTACTTCATTTGGGGTCATCTGCAAAAGTATCAAAGTCTTGAATGATTTAATGTGATCCAAGGGATCTCTTGAACCATCAAATAACTCCACTTGAGGGAGGTGGAACTTCGGTCGGAGAGGATGATTCAACACCTCAGTGGTGAATGGTGAATCCATCCTTTGAATTATTTCGTCCAAGTTATCCACAACTCTGTCTTTTACTACATTCCTGAGCTCGTCCATCTCCCTCCTCATGTTATGAAATTCGCTCTCCATTATGGACGAGTTTTCTTCCGATGCTCTTGTCCTCCTATTGGCCTGGCTATTCGATTCTTCCTCACTATGGTTTTCTTTGATCCTCCAACGTTCTTCTTCATTCTGGTTTTCAACAGTCCGTTGTCGTTCCTTATTCTGAGATTCAACAGCTTTCCTTAGCTTTTCATTCTAGCGAGTCAATTCCTCCACACTAGTTGCTAGGGCTTGAATTTGTTGTGTGGCTTGTTCGACATCTGTCTTGTGCTATGATGTTCTCTTTTTTCACTTAGGGAGGATGGCTTGAATGATTAGCGTTCCCCATAGACGGTGACAAACTAATGATGCAAAAAATCAGCAGTTGAGATCCTCATCTCAGCGGATGGACGATCCTATGGTTGGTCATGTCTCCAATGTAAACTTGCAATAAAGCTTTAGAAAAAAGTGGAACACACCAGTGTGGTGTTTGCCAAAAACACTCCAATGCTTAAGTCAAAAAGGGAGAAAGTTGCTTAAAAAGAAACTGACTCGGAGTGATTTTTGGATGAGTATTTGTGTGTACCTTTGGATTCTTTTGTTCCTCTCTTTTTATAGTTGTTCCTTGCCTTGATGGATAATGAATCCCAGCATTTATGAGCAACGACTAGTACGTTATCAATGGGAGCTCTGAAATGCACAACTCACTTGTTACCATTGCTCCGTCAATTACATTTCATCATTAATGCGTGCAATAAATGTGTAATGCTCGCTTTGATCGTCATTAACGGGAATGACGATCCTAGTTTATTTTCTTACTCATCACATATGATTGCATGAATCTTTTCAAAAAAACCGTTCTTTGATCATCATTCACTCAAGAACTATACTTATGATTTGCCGGTAAACCTTCATTACTATGTCACATCTTTCTAAGTTTTTAGCCTTAGGCACCTTGCTCAGTATCTTTTTATTGGAGATAAATTTCGACAAATCCACCATTGAATTACATCTTCTTTTTATATCCTCCATGCTTGCACGAATAGTTATGTCATCAATAAATTGTTTAAATTACAAGTTTATATAGTTTAAAATTATGTATAAAATATAAGCTTATAGATCATACAGTAAATAATATCTGATTAACACAAAATTTATCATGTGTATTAAAAGCGTGAAGAACATGTAATTCAATAGTTATATTTTCAAAATATGTAGTGAAGAGGAGAAAAATCGCCCTCGTCCATCATACAGCAAAAGAAGAGAAAGCCAGCTTTGTCCACAAAGCCACATTGTCCATATGATGAACAACTAAAACATACATTAAATGAATTCCCCATAAATGACATGAGTAATAGTTAACGCGCCAGACGGGCAAAAATAGAATCGATGGACCAACGGGTAGAAGACCATTGAAGTCTATCACGCCTCCGCATTTACTATTGATAAATTATTAAGATTGTCAATCTCTCAATGGACGAATTAAATGTTATTCAATGCAAGGTGTAACATATAGACATCAATGACGAACGAAGCCATAAAAGACATTCAATGCCCAAGACAACTAAGGAGTATCATACAAGCACCAATAGACGAATAGCCAACGGCAGACAATAAAAGCCAACCATTAATACCAACGGCTCCATATCTCATGAATGCAGATATTCATTTAGACAATGAAGACAAGGGCTATAAAAACCCACACCAACCAAAGGCAAAGAGGTACACACAATTTTCACCCTAGAAACTATTCCCAAGTTGAATTCTTTTGCAAAATACTTCAATTAAATCTTATTCTAACTTAATCATCAGAGGGTGTTTGGCAAACACCACACCAATGTACTTCTGTTTCTCAATCTCGTTTTTTATTGCAGGCTCGTCTCTGGAAGAATCCAACCATTTCATCCAAAAGTTAGAAAGCCAGAGAAGAACAGCACCAAAAGGTTTATCCCTGGACAAAGCTAACACCTTCGTCCATATGTATCGACGAGGAGTTCAACTGAGGGTTTTTTTGGCATCATCATGTAGTAATGTTTGTTTTATTGAGCAAGATGGTAGTTTTAAATTATAATAAATTTTGTAGCTAAACTTTGTTTAAAAGAATTAAGATTTTTTTTTATTCCATAGAGGAAACAATAATAGACTTTATTCATTGAAAATCACATTATATAATGGGAAAGAAAAAGAGGGGCATTTTCTTTTGCTGCACTAGCAATAGGTAAACCAACACTAATACTTTCACAAATCAGATTAATATACTCAAGAATCCATGCGATCTTCAGTGGAAAAATTCCACCCGAATTCAGGACCAACCTCGACAGCGGGGCATGTTGAATGCTTCTGTTCTTTATTGGTAGCTTGTCTCTTTTCAGTGTAATTTTCTGCGCAGTGATCCAAGGGAGAAGGAACTATCTGTTGGAATTTTCCCACTAATCCGAAGTAGACATTTCCAAGTCCTTAGGGAAGACTTGGTAAGGCCCAATTTGTCTTCATGAACAGCTAAAATCATTTCCATATCTTCGCCCTTATCCAATTCAAAAGTGTTAACCATTAAGTAAGCCCATTCCACTTTGGAGGTGCAATCTTTTAGAGTAGTGTAAAAAAATTAGAAAATAATAATTACAATGTTTGAAAACCAAAATCGAAGGGAACATAGGAAGGCCCTCATAGTTGTCTTGGCTCTTCTGCTTGTCCGGTAAAAGAGCAATAAATTCTATTTCAACTCAAAACAAAAGGGTGATATTAATTATTATTACCCTTCTGTGAACACAATTTATAGAGGAAAATTGGATGAAACTGCTTGGTGCCGACATATCAAAACTTGACTTAATATGTTGATGGTGTAGCAGTGGTGCACCTTTCCTATCTTGGCAATGTTAACGATAATTGGTTGACAACAGTATGTGCTACAGGGGCAGGGTAATACATATACACAGGCATTTGTGATGGTAGGCTAGGCAATGGTGCTTCGTGATTAAGAACCTTAATTGCCTGCCTTATAGAAGGTCTTAAAGTGTGATCTGGATATGTACACCATAACCCAGTAGTCATCAAACATTTCATCTCGTCCATGTCATACTCCCCATTTAGCATTTCATCTACTGCATCGAGCAGCCTTCCCCTTCCATATAGTTCCCACATCCAATTGACTAAACTAATCTTTGATTCTTCTGCCTCTGGCTCCACTACTTTCCTCCCACAAGCAATCTCTAATACCACCACCCCAAAGCTAAAAACATCTGATGCCTTACTAGCCTTGCTTTTGGTAAAACACTCGGGAGCCATGTAGCCCATGGTCCCAGCTACAACCGTTGTTTGTGAGTCAAGTCCATGGTCCACAAACCTTGCTAGACCGAAGTCACCAAGTTTGGCGTTGAAGTTTGAATCTAACATCACATTGCTTGATTTGATATCTCTATGCACCACATATTGTTCCCATTCCTCATGCAGATAGAGTAATCCAGAGGCTAGCCCGTGAACAATTTTGTGTCTCACTGGCCATGAGAGAATAGTTTTCTTGTGAAACAGATGCAAATCTAGGCTTCCATTAGGCATGTACTCATAAACCAATACAAAAGTCTCCCTTTTATGACTCCAACCAACAAGTTGTACTAAATTCCGGTGTCTCAAACGACTTGTAGTCGTCACCTCAGAAATATACCCCTTTTTTCCTTGTTTAGAGCTGCTAGATATCATCTTCGCTGCAATTTCCATATTCATTTCTGCCAAGAAACCTTTGTAGACGCCTCCGAAACCTCCTTGCCCAAGCTTCCCTTCCTCTGAAAAGTTATTAGTTGCCACAACTAAGTCCTTGTAGGCAAACCTTTTTGGTCCAGTTCCTTCTATTAGATCTTCATCCATGTGGACCATCCCCGTTTCTTCATCTTCATCTTCATCTTCATCATCTTCTTCTACTTGCTTTCGTTTAGTATTTCTCCACAAAATGCAATAACAGCAGAAACTTACCCCTACAACCAAAAGCACCAGTCCTGTTATTAATCCTACTAACCACATCTTGGAGTTCCCTTTCCCTCCATTTTCAGTCAAAATCAGATCCAAAGTTGAACTGAAATTCCAACTTCTGATCGCTTGAATTTGGCGCTGTCTTGCAGATGATGCTGAGAATCCCACAATCACTTTTTCAGGGAGAAAATTTCTTAACTTTACATTATGAGCAAGATTCAAGTGTGAATTAGCTATCAGAGGAACATCTATGTATTTCAACAATACACTGAGATTCTCGGAGTTTGAATCATAAGAGACTGTTGCCACCATAATGTCCCCAGAGGTGAAAGGATCTTTAAAAGTTTCATTTACCTTGGAGACAATGGAGTTCACGTTGATACCGACATGGTTGTCATTAGGATCCCATGTATCTTGCCACGAATCGAACTCCACCGCTACCATCTGATTTGATGAATTGCCGTCAGTTGTCTCATTGAAGAGACCCAACCAACCTGCAGCGGAATTGCTAGGAGCATTAACAGAATCCTCTGAAGTGATAAAGAATGCAATGCCATCAGAGGCCGAGATTGACGAGTCAGTTCTCATTATAAACTCAAAGGAAGTTGAGAAATTAGTTGTTACATTTGTGATGGGATCCCACAGTTGAATGGGTTGGGAATAGTATGCTCGACCTGTGGTATTAACCACTTCACCACCTATCTGGTTATCAGAGAGTCGTAATGACCAGATTCCATCAACTTGTGCTCTAGTGGCTGTACCAGAAACATTAATGTTGTTGGAATAGAGGAAGTTCTGGTAGGAAAAGTTACTAGAGAAGATGGCAGAGAAGCAACAAAAGAAGACACAAAGGAAGAGAAGGGAATATAAGGATTGATAATCCATGAGGAAAAGGGCAAAAGACAGATGGTTATAATAACTTTCATAAGAGATACAAATATAATATAACTAATAGAATTTTCTTGATCTTATAGATTTTTTTGATTAGTCGTTTACGTCTTGGTCACGTGCTAGCGCGGGTTGACGGGGGTTGGATGCAACATGGTCTCAGTCGAGATATAAATGGCTGTAAAATGATGTGATTTGTCTGGCCTTGAGGCGTTCATACAATTAGGGTCTGTTTGGATACAACTGAAAATTGAAAACTGAAAAATACTGTAGTAAAATAATTTTTAAATATATGAATAGTATAGTAGGACCCATTTTTAATATAAAAATTACTGAAAAGTGAAATTTGTGGATCTATGAACAGATTGGTGAAAAAAGTAAGAAAAGTCAAACTTTACAGTTACTGTTCATTTGCAGTGTATAAACAGTAGCCGCAAGTCCTACAAATGCATAAATAAAAAAATAAAAATAAAAATGCAAACGCATACGCAAACGTGGTTCCCAAGCCTTAGTCTTTTGATTCTTTTGAATTATCGTAGGCTAGACTTTGACTTTAAGAACATTAGATTTTTTTGATTAGTCGTTTATGTCTTGGTCACGCGCTAGCGCGGGTTGACGGGGGTTGGATGCAACATGGTCTCAGTCAAGAGATATAAATGGCTGTAAAATGATGTGAATTTTCTGGCCTTGAAGCGTTCATACAATTAGTCTTTTGATTCTTTTGAATTATCGTAGGCTAGACTTTGACTTTAAGAACATTTATAAAAATTTAAAGAGACTTAAGATTTTCTCTTTTGAGGTCCGCAATGGAAAATTGGCAATTCAATACCAAAATCTGAGTTCATTATTTTCATCTTACAACTTAATGTTGTATTTTAAAAAAAAAAATTATATATATACACACACACTAGAATGAAAACCCATGAAGTTTGGGAAGATTAAGAATTTTATTCAAAATGAAAAGTGGCAATTACATCATGGTGAAGCAATAGCTTGTTAATAAGGCCTCCCTTCAATCCAAGCAGCATGTTTATTGCATTGCCTATGAACATTGGAAATCTCAAGTAAACAAAAATCATAAATAGCTGGGGAAATTGAAGATGGAGGGGGAGAGTATTCACCCATCGCCTAAGAAATAATGAGAGAGTCACCTTCTTTAATGACGGATAGCGATAAAATACTCGTCCATATCTACAAACCGTCCAAGCAGGTGACGGGTCAAGGTATAAGCAAGCGATGAGCGTAAGCGCATTAATCCCAGACAACATTTACTGACCAAATGATGAATGAAAGCGGAGCCATTACCGCCATCCAATTCTGTGCATTTAATGGTTGTTACGAACATTAAAGGGATAGGATTAAGTGGTCATTACTAAGCCAATAATCCTCCAGCTCAGGTGCAATGTAAGGAGAGGCCAACAAATTGGATATTTACACATACAAACGCTATATAAACCTAGGAGAGACAAGTAAGTGATCCATAATAAACACACACACACACACACACACACACACACAAATTGCACTATAGATTACTAATTTCTAAAGAGTTTAAGCTAATTAAAGCATCAGAGGGTCCTTGGCAGGCCCCAAACCGGTGTCATTATCTACTTAGTGTTTTCTCTCATATAGGATCTCAGCGTCGTCCATCGCACTGACGAGGAACATATCGACGAAGTGAAATCGCGTTCTATCAGTTTGGCGCTGTCTGTGAGAAACAACGGGCTGTCACTCAATAAGCCATTGAATTCTCTACTGACTAAGTTCCTTAGAATCGATGGACTCAACCACAACCTTGCCGCCAGACCCGGTGGTGGTGGCTCAAGAAATCCAAACACCAACAACCAATGTGCAAGAATTGATGAAACAAAATGAAGACTTGAAGCGTCGAGTGCATCCATAGGGCACTAATACACCACAGTCACGGCATAATTGCAATGACAATGACGACGAAGCCCATAGTCCAAGAAATAGCAGAATAGAGACTTCTAAGCACACTGCATAGTCGACTCATGGTAACTATCAGATGATGAAAAACATGAGGAAGGAGTTAGATGAAGTCAAGAGTGCCATGAAGGGAAAGACGGCGATAAATCTTGACGACATGATCAAGAGGACAGACTCACCCTTCACTGCTAGTGTTTTGGAGTGCCCTTTGCCTCCCAAATTTCGTCCTCCATAGTTGGAGGTTTATGATGGCACCAAGGATCCCCTAGATCATATAGGGGCATTCAAGACAATATTAAATCTCTAGCAGACCCCAGACAAGGTGATTTGCATATCTTTCCCAGCAACCCTCAGATGAGCAGCAAGAGTGTGGTTTAGCAAGCTGCTTGCGGCACCTATCGCGAACTTTGAGCAATTGAGCGACACTTTTGTCTACCATTTCATTAAGGGCCAACTCCATAAGTGGCCCACCTTATACCTGCTAACTATGAAGCAACAAGATGGGGAAACCTTGAGAGATTATGTAAAACACTTCAATAAAGCAGTGTTAGAAATTGACAAGGTAGGCGATCAAGTGATAATGACGACCTTCCTAGTAGGGTTGAACAATCCTGGCCTCTAGGGAAGACCCCACCGACCTCAATGACGGATCTGTTGTTCAAAGCGCAAAAGTATATAAATGTAAAAGATTCACTAACTGCAAAGGGATTGATGGGCAAATGGAAGAAAGAGGAGAATGTTGAGTTGCAGGGCAAGAAGAAGGATTGCATAGACAATCTCTCAGACACTAAGGCTAGCAAAAGTAGTCCGGAAGCACCATCAAAGAAAAAGTTGAATTTCACTCCTTTACTAATGCCTGTGGACAAAATCCTCATGTAAATAAAGGACAAACCTGCTCTGAAATAGCCCAAACCATTGAATTCATCCTTAAAATGGAGAGATCCAAAGAAATACTATCATTTCCACAAGGATTATGGTCATTACACTAATGAATGTTGAGATTTGAAAGAGTAGATTGAGGAGTTAATCTAGAGAGGGAAATTCCAAAAATTTGTCAAGAAAGACTACCAAACCCGCCACTGGACGAAAGAGAAGTCTACTAACGACCACAAAGAAGATGAGCAAGACCATCCTAAATAGGTTATAGGAGAAATAAGGACGATCACTAGAGGACCGGTCATAGGGGGGTTATACAGGTCTTTGAGAAAGGCAGTTTAGAGACAAGTCAATGGTGATAATGTAAAGCACTCGATAGCAAAACGTCATCGCACAAGAGATGAAGAAATTGTTTTTTTTCCGAACAAGATGCAAAAGGAGTCAAGCAGCCACATAACGATCCCCTTGTTATCATGCTAACCATTAAAGGGTACAATACCCGTAGAGTTTTGGTAGATAATGAAAGCTCGACGGATGTGATATACATAATGGCATTCCAAAGATGAAGTTGGACCCAAAATGCCTCAGACCCTTTGGGACTCCTCTAGTCAGTTTCAGTGGGGACTGTGTATATCCAAAGGGCATCATTTCCTCATTGATTACAGTAAGGACTCACCTAGCCCAAGAAACAAGGGAGGTAGACTTTCTAATTGTTGATTGTCCTTCATCTTATAATGTGATTCTAGGACAACCAACCCTTAATCGCCTTAAGGCCGCAACTTCTACATATTGCCTAAAGATGAAATTTCCAACCCCCCAAGGGATTGGAGAAATATGTGAAGACCAACTTCTAGCTAGGGAATGTTACTTGGCGGTCTTGGCGTCCAAGGAAAATCACACTTGGATGGTGGAGGAAGAGCCCTCCAAGCCCATGGAAGAGGCAGAGAATATAGAGCTATCCTTCCAAAACTACCAAGGTAGGGAAAAAGCTCCAACCATCCTTAAAGGAAAAACTAGTAAAGTTCTTGAAAAAGAACCTAAATGTCTTTGCATGGGGCCATGAAAGAGCATAGCCTTAATGTCAACCCAACAAAGAAACTTGTCCAACAGAAACGACGGATATTTGCCCTAGAGTGAAACAAATCAGTTATGGAAGAGGTAGAAAAGCTCTTGACTACGAGATTTATTCGAGAGGTCTACTACCCCTGGCTCACCAATGTTTCATGGTAAAAAAGTCCAACGGAAAGTGGAGAATGTGTGGACTTCACAGACTTAAATAATGCATGCCTTAAAAACGGTTTTCCCCTTCCTAGAATTGACTAGCTTGTTGATTCAACAACTGGCCATGAGCTGCTAACCTTCATGAATGCTTTTTTGGGTTATAACCAAATCCTCATGAAGAAGGAAGACTAGGAGAAAACTGCATTCGTGACTAGCCAGGGCCTATATTGTTACAAAGTCATGTCGTTTGGACTGAAGAATGTAGGTGCCATGTATCAAAGACTGGTAAACCCAATGTTTAACAAGCAGTTAGGCAGGAATATAGAGGTCTATATGGATGACATGCTTGTAAAGAGCAAGGAAGCAAAAACTCAACTTGAGGACCTCCAAGAAATGTTTGATACTTTGAGAAGGTATAGAATGAAGCTCAACCCTGCGAAGTGTGTTTTTGGAGTCTTGCCAAGAAAATTCCTCGGTTTCATGGCATTTCAAGGAGGAATTGAGGCAAATCTAGAGAAGGTCAAAGCTATACTTAACATGACTTCTCCTAAGACAGTTAAGGAGGTGTAAAGGCTGACAGGATGAATCACAGCATTGAATAGGTTTGTTTCCAAGGCTACTAATAAGTGCCTCCCCTTCTTTAAAACTCTTAAGCAGGCCTTCTAATGGACAGACGAGTGTGAAACAGCCTTCCAGAACCTCAAGGAGTATCTGGCCAAGCCCCCACTCTTAAGCCCGTCTATAGAAGGGGAAGATCTATTCTTTTATCTAGCTGTTTCACAAACAGCCGTCAGCTCAGATTTGATTCGTGATGAATCCAGGGTATAACAACCTGTTTACTACATAAGTTAAGCTTTTCAAGGTTTTAAAGCGAAGTACCGACAAATAGAGAAGATGGCCTTTTCCTTAATCATCGCTTCGAGAAAGCTTTGTCCATATTTCCAAGCTCACACCATCATGGTAATGATAGACCAGCCAATTTAGAAAGCTTAGATGCAACAAGGTGCGTATCCTAGTGAGCAGTTGAACTAAGCCAGTTTGATATTGAATACAAGCCAAGTACAGTAATCAAAGCCCAGGCATTAGCAGATTTTATTGTTGAATTCACACTTCTAAACCTAGATCTAGAAGTAGAGTACTGGACGATGTGTGCAGACGGCTTATCTATTGTAGGACTCGGAGGCATTGGTGTGATTGTGACCTCGCTTGAGAAGGATGTCCTTAAATATGGAGTTCAACTATAAATTTCCAGGAACAATGGAGCAGGGTATGAAGCGATCCTTACCAACTTGAGGATTGTGAAAGCGTGAAAGCTTTAAGAATTTGAAGCTGAGAACTGATTCTAAGCTAATTGTTGGGCAAATAACCAATGAGTACGAAGAAAGAATGAAAAGGCACCTGAAGCTGACAAATCAACTGATTGGTGATTTTGATGACATTAGGTTCGAGCAAATCCCGCGGGAAAACAATTCAACTGCTAACGAGGTTGCTAAATTGGCATCAACTGAAGATGCCCAAGAGAAGCCTAGGCTATATATGGAAATTCAGAAAATCCCTAGCATAGAGGGATTACAAGCCTTCCCAGTCTAGCAATCAAGCACCTGGATGGACCCGATGCTTTCTAACATCAGAGACAGCCAACTCCCATCGGACCTGTTTGAAGCAAAGAAGGCTAGGGTTAGAGCTGCAAGATTCATTGTCGTGAATAGTGAACTCTACAAGAGGGGATTCTCATTGCCTTACTTAAAATGCCTAAATCTTGAAGAAGCAATGTATGTGTTGTGAGAGATCCATGAAGGCATATGTGGCAATCATTCATGACCTTGATCTTTAGTTGGAAAGGAAATCACAGTAGGCTACTTTTGGCCAACCATGCAAAAAGATGCAGTTGAGCTCGACAAAAAATGAAATAAGTGTCAACAGTTTGGAAATGTGCAGCACATTCCTGGAAAACTAATGACGAGCATTTCCTCATCACGGCCATTTTCCACTTGGGGGATTGACATTGTTGGTCCACTCCTACAAGGGAAGATACAAGTTAATTTCTTACTTGTCGCTATTGATTATTTCACTAAATGAGTTGAAGCAGAGCCGTTAGCAATATTCATGGAAAGCAAGAACATTGTTTGCAGGTTTGGAATCTTAAGGACGATCATCTCTAACAATGGACGAAAATTTGATAGTCGAAATTTCAGAGAATTTTGTGTAGAGCTGGGAATAAAACACCACTACTCGTCACCTAGCCATCCACAGGCGAACGGATAGATAAAGGTAAGAAATCTTACTTTGCTCAAACTCATCAAAGCACAACTTGAGGCGGTAAAGGGCGCATTGCCAAAGGAGTTACTAGGGGTATTTTGAGCTTATTAAGCAACTACATGAACACCAACAGGAGAAACTCCATTCAAACTGCCTTTGGTACAGAGGCAGTTATTCCTGTCAAAGTGGGGTTATCCAACCTTAGATGAGCTCATTATGTCGAGAGTTCAAACAATGATGAGCTAAGCCTAAGTTTGGATTGTTTGTCTGAAGTAAGAGATGAGGCAGCCTAAAGAATGGCTCGATATCAGTAGAAAATGAAAAAGTACCACAATCAGAGGGTGAAGCTTAAGAGGTTAACCCTGACGATATGGTACTGCGAAAAGTCTCACAAGCCACTAGAGACCCAACCCAATGAAAGTTAGGCCCTACTTGGGAAGGTCCATATAAGGTCAACCGTTACACAAGAAGAGGAAGCTACTACCTGAAAGACCTCGATGGCAATCCATTGCCTCGTCCCTAGAATGTGGAGCACCTCAAGAAGTATTATCAATAGGAAGTACCTAAATCAATAAGCTCCATCCATAGGAGTACCTTGCCTGACGATGCATCAGATAAGCGAGATTTCTTTTGCTTTTACTTTAGCATTTTTCCTTTCAGCATTTTAGTGTAGTCAAGTTATTTCCAATTATTTCCCTTGTAATCCCCTCACAAATAAGGGTGAATGAAATAATAAGGCTCCGTAAGCCATCTCCTTTTTCAAAAAGCTTGATCTCTAATTCAGTCGTCCATAACAATACAAATCTTAACAGTAAAGTTGTAGACAAGGTTAGATCATGAAAAAGAGATACTCATAAACTCATGGTAAAAACTCCAAATGACGAGTTCAAATCATGAAGGAACTATTGATAGTAAAAACTCCATTGATGAGTTTAAATCATAAAGGAAAATTATAAATGGTAAAAACTCCAACGACGAGTTTAAATCGTAGAAGAAAATTACAAATGGATAAAACTCCAAAGATGAGTTTATATCTTATCAATGGTAAAAACTCTAATGATGAGTTTAAATCATAAGTTCCTAAAGGAACGCTGTCAATGGTAAAAACTCCAATGACGAGTTTAAATCATATCAATGGTAAAAACTCCAATGACGAGTTTAAATCATAAAATCCTAAGGGAATATTATTAATGGTAAAAACTCCGAGGACAAGTTTAAATCATTGTTAATGGTAAAAGCTCTAAAGACGAGTTCAAACCATAAAAGCACAAGAGTATGTCATTGATGACCAAAAAAATCCAACAACAAGTTCAGATCATACATTCCTAAAGGAAATACCGTGTATGACAAGAAAAACCCCAAACAATGAAGTTTAAAGTTATGGTAAAGAAAACTTTTCAAGTTTGAATCATAGCAAAATTTCTCAAGGGAATTGCACTAACAAACTTATTATAAGAAAAGGTTAAGCAATCAGGACTAAAGGCATGAATAAAGCTTAAAGTCTAAAAAAGTCATTGTTTCCAAGACAAAAGCCTCAAAATAGGAGGCATCCCAGAATGTCTAATGTTCTTAAAAACGAGATATAAAAGCCTAAAAACATGAGGCATCCAAGATATCCAGTGTTTTTAAGTTAAAGCCTCAAAATATGAGGCAACCAAAGTTTTCAAAAAAAAAAAAAAAAAAAAAGAAAAAAGAAAAGAAGAAGAAAGATATTAAAAGTCTTTTTTCAAGGTGCAACGACAACCTCATTGACATGGCCCTCGTCCACATGAGTCTCGTCCGTTGGTCCGCCTTCAGTTGCACCATCACCTTTAACAACAACGACAGTAGCCTCTTCTTGCTCCTTGGCTTCATCAACAAGAACCTTGGTATTTTATTGCCTCAAAGTCCAAGTTGGAGAAGTCCACAACTTGGCTATGATGTTTCACCGTCCATCTGCGCAGAAGCTTAAAGCCTTTGTAGTACTAGATGAATTGGAGGTCAGCAAAGCGCTCAGTCTTCAAGAACTTATCAATCACTTTCTCACGTTCCTCATTAGTTCGAAGAAGAGCAGCTTGAATTTCATCATCTTTTTTGGCGATAAGAAGTTTCTCCACCTTCAGCGCCTCGTTAAGCTCTTTGACCTTCCCTTTTGCCTTTGTAGCTTTATCTATAGCCTCAATCAAATCTTTCGACAACCTTAAGATCTCAGCCTCCACAGACTCGACCTTTGAGTTGGCAACCACCACCTTCTCCTTGGTCCTTAGATAATCAGTTGTCAGACGCAATGACTCTTCAAGAACCTAGAAGGAGATTGCAAAGTCAGACTTTGTGGACAAAGTAAAAAATTCAATGATGAAGAAGCAGTTAAGTATAATGCATGCACCAGCTTATGTATATGACGACTGACCAACTCATGAAACGGGATGGAAGACAACCCTTTAAGCTCTTCGACAATAACCACATTATGAGCCCGACCAAAAGCTATAGTCAGGTCCTCCTAGATGCTTTTCCCAATCTTACTGTTCCCTTTGGAATGAGTGGTGGGAGGTGTAAACGTCATCATCTCGAGAAATGGAGTTAGAGAAGAAGGAATAGTACGGATGATGGGAGAAATGGTCGTCTCACCTTCCCCTCATTCAGTATACATTTCTTTGTTTCAACAGCCAGCTGAGATAGAGATTCATTCTTCATTCCCCTAACGTGTGCATATTTATCCTTACACCTAGTGGCCATTTTTGTAAAAACAAAATTAGAAAGAGATGTAAGAAGCATAAATAAATGAACAAAAAAAAAAGAAAAAAAAAGGAGAAGGAAGGTATGCGTACTTTTCTCTTCTTGAAGTATTTTTCTAAACACGTATTAAGAAGGCTCAAGTCCAAGACAATGGTTGTATAGATGATCAGGACCCACTAAGTCATCAATCCCACGAGCAAATTCTAAAGTGGCTTCAACTCAACTTTGATAATAGCTTTCCAAGTTAGGACGTTCAGTGGCTGCAAAACAAGTGTCAAAAGAACTGTTACATATATGAAACAAAGGTTGTCTTAAAAAAACAAAACAAAAAATTTCAAAAAGAAGCACCAAGAGATGGGATCTCCCATTTCCATAATAACCACGAGACTTCACCCCAAAGGTCGTCACTCATGGTTTCCCATCTAGAGCCAAAAACAAAAAAGTATTGTGATTTCCAGTCACGGAAGGAAGAAGGGAATCCAGAGACGATCCTATAATTCTTATTCTAAGGAAAAAGTTCATAATACTCGTAACAGGTAGAGGGTTTTAGACAATACAAATGAAGGAACTCGTTCAGTGATATCATGTCCCCTTCATGGACGGATACCCAGATCGACATACAACTTATAATCGTCCTTCAGGCGTTTAGGACGAGTTGTCTAGGGGCAATATTAAGGGAGGAAAGAAGAGACATTATGAATGGGTGAATAAGGAAGTGAAAGCCACATGAAAAGGCAGCTTCGTAGAAACATACCTCACAATGGGCAAAGACGCAAGCTTTCTCGTTTGAACGAGGCAAACGAGTGACGGTGCCATGAGGGAATTGAAATCTTTTTCTTATGGACCTCAAATGCTTTGTTTGTAGACAGCAAGACTCAGAGAGGGCATGAAAAGGAAGCAAAGAAGAAGACGAAGGTGGGTTTGGGGTTTGCAAAGGTTTTGACATTGCGGTATCCACACCTATCTCCTTAGAGTCATTGTTTGAAGAAAAACCTGTCTCAAGCTCGCTAGACCTAGTTTTAGAATCTCCTTCCTCTACAACGGCCACCGCCAAATGATACTTAATTAAAGAGCGTCAGATTAGGAAATAAAGGGTAACTAAGACTGGTCTAAAAGCAGCACAACCACGGGGTAAGAACAACCCTACTTAGGGACATTTCCCACTAGAATGCTTAAGAAAAACTCCTAGTCTAGCAAAGAAAAAGGAAACAGAGGGAGTTTCGTGCCTAAGAGAAAAAGAAAATCAACCATTAATGGAGATTCGAAGTAGAAAAAACTTACCAGGATGAAGTTGGGAGTGTTTGAGAGCTTCTGACTTCAAAGATAAAGGTTAAAAAAGGAAAGAAAAGAAGAAAACGGTTTCTCAAAAAGGAAGAAACGAAAATCAAGGCGCGGGAAATTCCATAAAAATTTCCACCCGCGTGACCAATGGGAAAAGGACAGGTGTCAATTGTCTGACGAGAAAGTTGCATCACATTTATGATGATTGGACAAAAATCTCAAAAAACGAAGGCAGTTGGACCTTCAAAACCATTTATATTCCTTTGCTTGTCCAAACAAATGACAACAAAAGGAACAAAGTGGGCAGCTAACAGATAGCGATAAAATACTTGTCCATATCTGCAAACCGTCTAAGCAAGTGACGAATCAAGGTATGGACGAGTGTAAGCGCATTAATCCCAGACAACATTTAATGACCAAATGATGAATGAAAGCAGAGTCGTTACTGCTATCCAATCTTGTGTATTTAATGGCCGTTACGAACATTAAAAGGTTGGGATTAGGTGGTCATTACTGAGCCATTAATCCTCCAGCTCAGGTGCAATGTAAGGAGAGGCCAATAGATTGGATATTTACTCACAGAAAGGCTATATAAAGCCAGGAGAGAAAAGTAAGTGATCCATAATAAACACACACACAAATTCCTCTATAAATTACTGATTTTTAAAGAGTATAAGCTAATTTAAGCATTAAAGGGTCCTAGGCAGGCCCGAAACCAGTGTCATTATCTACTTTGTGTTTTCTCTCATACAAGATCTCAACATCGTCCATCGCACCGACGAGGAACATACTAATGAGGGGAAATCGAGTTCTATCATTTAATAAACTCTTGAATACCCACATCTTAGCAAATTGTAAGCCAACGTCTAATAAGTTTGTAAACGAGTCGAGCTTTATTGAGTAATGCATGTTCAAGCTTGGCTCGTTAGGAAAAGTCAAAAGCTCAAGATTGGCTTTAGCTTGTGACAAACCTAAAAATAATGTTTGAACTTAAGCTCATGAGAAAGCCAAAAAGCTTGAACTTGGCTTGGCTTGGCTTGATTAATTAGTCAAGCCGAGCTCAAGCTTAATATCAAGCTCAAAATCAGGCATGGTCAAGCTTTTAAGCTTTAGATTTTAAAAAATTACATTATCAAATGCTTAAATCTCTAAAATTAAGAAAAAAAGAAAAAGAAAATTGTATGCTCATTTTATCATGCACCTAGTCCTACTTATGATAGCCATTATTCAAATTAAAATTTTACAAAATTAAATTCATTCATTCATCATTCCTTATATAAAATTTCAGCAATGATTCAAAAATATAATTTTTACATTCACTTTAGATTGAAAAAAAAAAAAAAAAACTTATTTGTAACTATTATAAATGAGAAAATACTAACATGTTTCATAACTTTACTTTAGATGATTGATGGGGAAGGATCAAATGTGACCCCACTTAATTAATTTATTTATTTTTCAATGTAAATATAGTCTAAAGTGGCTCTTGGTTAGTTTAGAAAAAAAAAAAAAAAAAAAATTGGATGATTAATGGTGAAGGATTATATGTAGCCCCACTTGATTAATTAATTTATTTTTCAATATAACTATAGTCTAAAGTAGTTTTTGGTCAGTTTAGAGGGAATGAAAAAAATTAAGGTAATGGGTAGTGGTCCCATGT
The DNA here is from genome assembly GCA_030820535.1 of Quercus parvula. Lineage (NCBI taxonomy): Eukaryota > Viridiplantae > Streptophyta > Magnoliopsida > Fagales > Fagaceae > Quercus > Quercus parvula. The sequence goes on along the minus strand of JAUAME010000006.1, from coordinate 31,178,871 downwards.
TGGCTATGTCATTATTAAGATATGTGTAATGAGCATATTTAGCTAACACGTATAAACTTATAAATGAGTCTATGCTTGAATTTTTTTGTATCAAGTCTAATAGCTTTGAGATTGTTTGTGAACAAATTTTGTTGCTGGGGATCGACTTGTTTATGAACAAACAAACATGAGTGAGCTTTTATCGAGTCAAACCCGAGTTATTCATGATCAGTTTGGTTCATTTACAGCCCTAGCTTCTAAAGCTTTTGCCTCAACTTAAATTGCACTTGTAGAAGCTTTAATCTTCTTACTTAAAGCAGCAACCATCCTTCTCAATTCATCACAAATAACCGCTCTAACACGATCTTCTTTTGGTGCTGAAAAAACAACCCTATCAACGTTGATCTTGAATAAAGTAGTAGAAGGAGGCATCCATCTTAACACCAAAGAAAGTGGCTCCAAATGGATAACATTTGCAGGTGATTTTGATTTGCCCCAAAGTGTTTACAATTTCTAATTTACTCCTCTAAGGATAGAAGTCATTTTGATTGACAGTACTTTCATTGATGCTGGTGCATAAATGTGTGCGTTAACTAATATCTAAGCTTGCCACGTGTGATAATTGATCCAATTAAATCTTATCACATGAATTTACTTATTTCATGTAATTAATAAATTTAAAAAGTTTTAAAATTGTAAAGTTGTGATTTACAACTATGTTTTTGTTGGCTTTAATTCTGTATCAAATTTGATTTTTTTTTGTTCAATCACTTCCCTGTATTTTTGTGGGATTTAATACAAGGGTTGAATGTGAGAGTTTGGTGAAGATTTATGAAGAAGGTGAATTCATGACTGGCTCATGATTGAACAACCTGTGAAAGGCTACATGAGAAGCACATGTTGGAATTTGAATAGTCTCATGCCAAGCTAGATTTTTCAAGACACTTTGCGACTCAGGCCAAGTTGCGAGTAGCCCACGAAACTCATTGACTAAACCTTTTAAAGTGTGTTTTTCTCATTTCTTTGTCAACACTATATAAGCCCACATTACCTACAAAATTTTAAGGAGTTTTTCCAAGAAACTTTTAAGATAGAAAACCTTAGCAATACACTTGAGAGTTAGAGACTGTAAACCCACAATCATCTACACCATTTTCTCTTAAGTTTTCCTCTACTCCTACCTCTCCAATTACACATTCTTAAGAGGTTCTTAGCCCAAACACTTACCTCACCCAATCTGAGTGTTAAGAGAAGTTTTGGTGCATGTGGGAAGCATTAGAAGAAGCCATTGATTGGCGGATACAATTTAGAGCTAATTGCAGGATCCGGATAACTAGTAAAGACATGGCTCGGTGAAGCCCGTTGGTAGTTGGAACTTGGAGGGTTCAAGTACATTAGGTAGATTAGGCTTGGAGGGTCTTTTTGATTTCGTGTACTCCAATTTTATTCACTAGTGGATTGATTTCAACTTGGAGGGCCTCATAGAGGTTTTTCGCCAAGTACTTCGGTTTCCTCTTCGATAACAGGTCTCGGTCTTATCTTGTGTTTGCATCTCTCTTCCATTACTCTTTAAACTTTATATTTGTTATTGCTTGCTAGTGGTTATGGCTTAGAGAGTTCAGAGCGGGTATATTTTTTGGATTTTATTATCCTTGTGTGATCTTAGACCTTTTTTGAGATGGATAGATCTCAATTCCTCAATGCACCTCCTTTCTTTGATGAGAGTAACTATGCATTTTAGAAAGTACACATGTGTGCTTTTCTATATGCCATTGATGAGACCATTTGGGACTTCATTGAAAATGGTCAAGTGAGATCGGTAACACCCAAGGCCGAGTGGAACAAGGTTGCCATTGCTTTGGCAAATACCAATAGCAAAGCGATTAATGCAACTTTCGATGGTGTTTCAACTGATGAATTTCATAGGATCTCTCACACAAAGATTGCCCAAGAGGTGTGGAAAATTCTTAAGACCACCTATAAGGAACCAAAAAGGTCAAAGACACCAAATTACAAATGCTCACTACTCGGTTTGAGGAAGCGAAGATGAGTGAAGATAAGTTGTTCAACTCATTCTATGGTAGACTTAACGAGATTGTCATTGCCAAGCTTAATCTTGGAGAAAAGATAGAGGACGCCAAGGTATTAAGGAATGGCCTAAGATCTTGCTAGAAATTTTCCAAGCCAAAGTCATTGCCATTGAGGAGAGCAAAGATTTGGATGAGATCAAGGTTCAAGAACTTGTTCATTCTCTTTAAACTTATGAGCTCGATTTGCCTTCTCACAAGTCTAGCAAATCTCTTGCTCATAAAACTATAAATGAGAGAACTAGTGAATCCTTGGATAAGGATGATGTTGAGAAAAAGGTGGCTTACCTTGTAAAGAACTTCCATAAATTTCTGAAGATGAAGAATAATGGGAAGTCATTTGGCAAAGGAAAATTCTTATCCTTCAAGAATGATAAGAAAGATTTCAAGAAGAAGGATGTTAAAGAATCATCACCACCCCAAGGAATTGTTTGCTATGAGTGTAACGGACATGGGCATTTGAAGGAGTGCCTAAACTATTTGAGAGGGAAGGGTAAGGTGCTAACAACCACCATTAGTGATTCTGAGAGCTCAAGCTTAAATTCTGAAGATGAATGTGATGGTGATGGTAACTACTTTGCGTTTATGGCAATTACCTCAGTGGATTCAAAAGGAGAATTAAGAGAATTGAATGAGGAATTCGGTGAGCACATCGATGTTGAAGAAGATGAAGTTTCGAATGATGAGGAAGTATACCTTGATGAAGGTGATAGGAAACTTCAAGTTGTATATAATGCATTGCTTGAGGATTGTGGCAAGTATGCCAAAGTAGCAAAGAGTGTGATCAAGAAGATGAAGAGAATTGAAAAAGACCACAAATCCACTCTGGTGCAACTGAAGGATACCAAATGTGAAGTCAAGAACTTGAAAGAGGAGCTACTGAATGCTTATTCAAAGATCAAATTCCTTAAACTAGAGGTGATTCAAGCTAATGTAAAGGTGGAGCGCATCACAACCAAGATGCTTGACAACACACTTTCATCTCAAAAGGCTTTTTTAGATAAAGCTAGATTGGGTTACACCAGTGAAGGAAGTACAAGTGAAGAACTAGGAAGGGAGATAAAATTTGTATCTGCAAAGGTTATGGAGAAGCCCAATGTTGAGACTCCTATCGTTGAGAAGAAGGTCGTTGAGGCAAAATCAAAGGCAAAAGGAAAGTCACTGCCTAAGAGTCAAAGGAGATCTCAAGTGAAGCATTTTTGCCATCATTGTGGTATTCGTGGGCATACAAGACCAAATTGCTTCAAGCTTTTCGCTCTCATAAGAGCTGATCTTCAGCATCCTCAAGGAAATGTAAGAGGAAAGCAAGCTAAGGAAGAAAATGGTGGACAACTCATTGGACATATCATGGAAATGCTTAACATTTCATTGTGCCTAGTTAGCTTCACCCCAAGATTTGAGAGTTATTTTGTTCATAGCCCTCCATCTAAGGATCTCACCCAAAACACCCATGTGGTGTGGGTGAAGAAGGGTACTTATGCATGATTCATCTAACATGTCCATGCATTGATATTTCCAATGTTTTAGGAGATAGTATCATGCATAATAATCATGTGCATTCTTCTTGCTGCCATGCTACCTCTCTAACATGTTTCTTTTATTGCTTTTTATTTAAAAAGTTTTTTTGTTTTTTATCTTACTTTATTGTTTTTGTTTTGTGTGAGTAAAAAAATCCAAAACCACATAAAAAATGAAAAATCCAAAAAGTTTTTGTTGACACCTCATTTTGCAACCTGCATTTAACCTCGTATGGAGGGTAAAAGGGTAATTTCACCTTGAAAATATTCATCTTGATTCTGGTCATTAGATCCTTAATATCATTTCACCAAAATGATCTTGATGTTGTAACGATCAAATCGATTGGTCATAAGCCTGAATCGAACCACCAGATTGAAAGGTATCATCAAATCAAGTTTTAATGGATGAGATGCACCACACAAATTGAGTCTGACTATATGTGATTATGAACAATTGATTTCAATTGGTTATAAGTGTAATCAATTTGAGATCGATGATGTGTCATAATTTGATTGGTTAGGACTACATTTTATGGTAGGATTGCACGCTCCTAATTAACTAGATAGTTAAACATTAATTATTCAATGAATAATTTGTACAATTATCTTTTAATTAGAGTAAATTTGGAACCAATTAAGTTTGAAATGGGAGTGATTGGAGCCATTTAATGTTAATTGGGAGCTAATTTGGGATCTATTAATGTTAATTGTGCTGAAACCATTTTCTAACAAATGACCTCTGCTTACCATTTCATCAACATCTCTCACAATATTTTGAATCTGTGAATGAGGTTAATTTTCCCAGAAACTAGACATCCGAGGCTTCAATTTAAGTACAAGAATGAGATAATTCTAATCAGAATTGAGTCAGATATGATTTTTCGAAGTTGGCTTTACAAGCTGTTACAGCAGCTACGGGAAAACCGAGTTTTGCTTGCTCCCCACTCTCATCAATCTCCACATTTAATGCACCAAATTTTCCCAAAGGCTAAAATGAGGTCTAGGTTCATGATTCTTTGTCAACCCTCATTAAATGGTCTTCCATTCATATTTCCTCCACCACTACTATATAAACCTCCCATCTCCTTCATTCCAAAAAAAAAAAAAAAAACTCCTCTCTTCTCTTCTCATGAGTTCTAGTGAAGTTGAATAGTCTTGTCATATCTTGGTCTTCCTGAGACTCAAGGTATTGAGTGAGACTCACTCTCCATCTCCTAACTCTTCTTTTCCTCCACCCTTAGGACCTCCATCAAGATTCCCCTCCTCCACCATATGGATCTTGCATGAAGGTATAATCCCCTTCCCTAACTGTTTGTTTATGTTGCCATGATGAGAATATAAGATTAAAGCATGATAATTTCATTGAATATGTTTGAATGTTCTTATATGTTCTTCACATGTTTTTGGTTGTTCATCACATGTTCATGCATATCACTAGATTTAATCTTAAATCCACATCAAAAATATGAAAAACATGTTTGTTTTATAATTCTTTCAAACCCTTGAATCTAGGATATCACTATACACACACATTCACTAGAATTTATTTTTCAATCCAAATGCAATGCTTAATAAATTGAATTAGGATTTATCACATGCACACACATTAAATTCAACATGTAAATATTGGATGATATGATATGAATGTTGGCCACCATAGTCTAAAAGACCGGTTTCACCGGGCAAGGTGGGTGCCTAACACCATCCCACCTTGTAACATAGCCTCTGAACTTAGATCAAGGGTTGATAGACTAATGCTTATCCTTGTAATTTTCAATTTCTAGATTGTAACTAGGGAACAAAGACATGTACTTTATCTTAGATTGTATCTAGGACCAAAGCCATGTAATTTCCTATGATCAATGTAAATTCAATTTCAAATTAATAAAATGAGGAATTTTTCAATTATGGTTTTCTTGTTTTTCCAATAATTAAATAAGTGACGACTCTATTGTAAAACCCTTATTCTAAGAGGGGAAATATAACTAGTCAAACCTCCATTTTGAGAGGCAATAACACGACTCCACCCATTCATGTGGGTTTGGCCCAACATCCTAAAAAAAGAACAGGCCGGGGGCACAATCTCTCACAGTTTGATCGCTTGTGTTGTGTCATATCACTTGAGAGTTTGGCCTAGTACCTTCGTACAAATGGCATAGTGTATTTATGAGCTTAGTTTGTTATGTATGCACTTATATTGAATGTGATTGAAATCTAGAAATCTATGTTTGATTATTGTAAATAGATCTTCAAGCTTGTCATGAATGTCTAGCCAATAGTCTTGATTGATTTTGATACATGCGTTGACTTGATCTTATATATCTCCTCACTTTTAATTTATGTCAAAAAGCTCTTCAAATGTCAATCTCTAAAAGGAGAAATAGCAAAAAAAGTCTTGCTTCAAAAACTAGTTAGACTAGGAAAAGGTGGAGCAAAAATGTATTCAAAATGTATGAAGCCAAAGCCAAAGGCTTATTCTTCAAAGAAATATAAAAAATTTCATGGCATCGATGCCCAAAAATTGAGTTGTATTGATAAAAAAGTATGAATAACTAAAGTCAAATGAAAAACTTTCAATCAATGTAAACACTTTGGTGAGAAGTCATATACGTTCATTTCTACTAGTGAGGTACATCACTTGACTTCATGTTATTTATGTATGACTTGATTGAATTGATCATTGAAGTTTCACACATAACACACAAGTCTAATGTTCAATGAATATTTATTTCATTTGTGTGATTGTGCATATTTAAATGTGATGTGTGTATGCTCAATGGCTTGTTGATCAAACCCAAAAAGTTTTTTAAGTGTTATATTTGATTTTGGAAGTGTTTTTTTATCACTTGTGTTTTGAAAGTTTTTCTCAAATTGTCAAATTTTTTTTGTGTTGAAAAACTTGGTGTTTGGCAATTTCACGACTCACTTCACGAGTGGATGCACTCCCATCCAAGTCGCGAAGTGATTTACGAAAATTTCAATTTCTTCACAAATTTAGGTAGAGAGTTTGCGACTTAGACCTAACCCACGAAATCTTGCCCTATGCATTTACACATTTCTCGAGTGACTCGCGAGTTACTGACTCGCAAAATGCATGAAAGTCAGTTTTAAAGGGCTGAAAATGACAGTTTTTTCAAAAAAATTGTTTTTTAGTTCCTCATGATTCCCTCTCCCTAAATCACCAAAATTCTTCAAAACTCAACCAATCTTGCTTGGATTTTGTTTCTTGGACTACTCTAAAGTAATTTCTAACTTGTTTCATCTTTATTATGTATTAGATTCCTTAGAACCTAGGGTTGGGTTCTTTTTCAATGGGGGTTGGGAAAAACTTATTTTGTGTAAAATATTTTCAATTTTGTTGATTGGAGTTAGTCCCATTTGTGTTGTTGCTGATTGTTTGTGGCATTTGAACATGTATTTAAGGCACATTTTATCAAGTTCATGCACTGTTCATCATATAGGGTTAGTTTATGCATGTTAGGTGTTTGACAAAATGCCCGTAAGGCATTTTTACACTCGTTTAGACTCCAATGAGTACCAAAGTTTGGGGTTTGCCATATTTACTTAATTGTAACATGTTTCTATCTTTGTTTATGTGTTTTATGTTGTCAAATTTTAAAGTACTTGCAAGTGTATGAACCGTACTGAAATATAGTTTGACAAGAATGAGGTCGAACTCACAGGGACTTGAATGAACGTAGGAAAATTAATCAAATCTTAACCAAATTAATCCCAATCTAGAGATATAATATAAACTAAGCAAAGATATAATATAAAGCAATAGAGAGATGTAAACAATCTAGAGAAAGGAATTAAGGTTTTGGAATCCGACTTGTAAGTCATATTAGCATATATTTATGATCATTAATTTTTCCCAATTACTGCATGATAATCTAGAAATCAATCTTGCTATCATGGAAAATATTCTCATTAAAATCCTTGTTTTAAAAATGAAAAGCATGTTCTTCTTCGCTTCTTAAGTATAAAATCAAATCATCAATTGTATTTGTAGCCAAACAAATCACAAGAGATATCCAATTTTATAATCAAGAAATAATAAACCAAGCATTCAATTAATTAAGACAAATCCTAAATCATAAGAAAAACATGATTGAACTCATATCTAGAATCCCATCTTAGTCAGTTGATATGAAGTAAGAACAATTTAAATCATTAAAGAACAACTATTGTGGGAAAAATTAAATCACATAAATATTATTAATAATCCGTACTGAAATAAAACACAATAATAAAATACTAAACATTAAACTAGCCAAATAAATAAAACTAACTATCATGGAGGAAAACCAAAGAGGTAGCCGCGCTCTATATGTTCAGCCCCCAGCCCTAGCACTAGCCTCAACCTCCTCTGAATTTTTCCCTAAAGAGCCTTTAAATAGGTCAAGTAATCCTATTACAAGTTGAATTCTCGTTTGGAGAAAATCCTAGATTTTTAGGTTTCACTTAACCAACGATTTGGCCCAGTTATCTTCAGAATTCGGACTTTTGGTAAACAAAAAAGTTGTAGAGCTTTAAGTTAACTTTCCATCCCAACTTGAATCATCTCAATTGGACTTCTGAGCCAAAAGTTATGCAAAAAATACTAATTGATGTGCAGGCTGGAATCCTAATATGAATTGGACTTGGATTTGGTGCAAATTTCCTTTGATTCCTTACTCCAATTGGACTTAAATTTAATTAGGTTGGTCTTCTTTAACTTCATCATGGCCCTTGTAAAGGTAAAGTCCATTATCTTTCTTCTTTGCAAAAAATCCACTTATTTAATTTCATTCTCCTACAAAAGACAAATTCACGCAATAAAATTCAATTAAGCACAAAATTGATTATTTAGCATTATTTCAAAACCAAATATAAAATGAATGAATTACCTCAAAATAAGTATCATAATGCTTTCTAATAATGATATAAATATGTGTTGAGGGCCAAAATTTCACAAGAAAGCCCATTCCATGAAAAGTAAGGAAAGACCATGGGCCTTAACAAGAAAAGGCCCAATTCATGAAGTTAAAAAGGACCATGAAGGCCCAAAGTCCCAAAAAGAAGGAAAAAGAAAGAAATAATAAAGAAAAAAAAAGAGGATCTCGATCAGAGGATATGCAGCAAGGATCTCAGCCAAGACCAGAGACATGCAGCAAGGATCTCGGCCAGGCTAGAGGATATGCAGCAAGAAGAATCAACATCAAGGCCCTATGTATGTTCAGATTTCTAGCAAAAATGCCATTAAAAATCCAGCAAAATCCAGTGAAAGAATTGGGTCGAGATACTTAGAGGCTACCAGAGGCTCAGGATCCTCGAGACATGCAGCATAGCTAAAGTGGGATTGAGATAGCTCAAAAAGAGTACCACAAAATACAAGAAACGAAGAACAGATATGTCATTCTTAAGAACCCAGTGGTGCAGCAAAGAACCAGAAAGCTTGGAGAGTGACAATTCATGAACAAAAGGTTGGTACCTCGAGGAACCCAGAATGAAGAACTATAAGGGGAAGTGGCTGGGAAAACCTTCAACCCAGCAGAAATGGATTCCGCTCACTTGGGAAAAATGACAGCAAGAAAGGACAGCCAAAAGCTGAGTCTAAAAAGTAAAAAGCCTTGAAAGAAGAGAAGGTGAAGGTTAGCTCTCCAAGGGAACTCCGGAATGGAAAGTCAGCAAGTGGCCTTTAGGAAAACAGGACTAAAAGAGGAAAAATATGAGAAACAGAGAAAGAATTAGCTATCAGAATGACTGGCATAACAGGGGCTCTAACACCTAGGGAGCCAAGGAGGGAGAATTAATGGTACATTGAACCCTAGAATGACATTATAAAAGGGGGAAGTAGCCAACATCAAGGGGATTCAGTGATAGAAAATCACAACAAAATCGTTGAGAAAACTCTGTCAAAAACTCAAAGAAAGTAGGGAAATATCGCCCGGTATCCCAGAAACAGCCACTATAGAACAGACTTGGATTCAAAGGGATTCAAACTTTGCAAGTCTTAGAGGCTTAGATAGCCATCTAAGTCTGTAATTTATGAGTTTATTTGGATCTTGTAACACGTCTTAGTGAGCACATTGTAATCCACAATTAAGAAAAATAATGAAATATTTCATATTAATTGGAGGATCCTTAACAGTTATTTCGTATGTTTCTTTATTACATTGTTTTCCTTTGCTGCTTTCTTGCTATTCAATACATATATTCTTGCTTGCTAGTTTCTTAGATTAGGATATACATTTTAATACATATACATATATGTAAATGAATTTCATGAGAATGATTCAGCCACGAGGATCCTGGCCCCAATTCTCACAGACTTAGTGCTTTTGCACAAGACTTGTGGGATTTGGAACTCAAGTTGAAGTAAGGACCCCGGTAAAAGGACTCAGCTTTTGGCTGAGTAAAAGGAAAACTAGCAAGCAAGAATATATGTATTGAGCAGCAAGAAATAGTAAAGGAAGACAATGTAATAAAGAAATACGCGAAATAATTGTTAGAGATCCTCAAATCAATATGAGATATTTCATTATTTTTCTTAATTGTGAATTACAATGTGCTCACTAAGATGTGTTACAAGGCCCAAATAAGCTCAAAAATTACAGACTTAGATGGCTATCTAAGCCTCTAAGACTTACAAAGTTTGAATCCCTTTGAATCCAAGTACATTCTATAGTGGTTGTTCTGGGATACCGGACGCTGTTTTCTACTTTCTTTGAGTTTTTTGACAGAGTTTTCTCAACGATACTTGTTTTGATTCCCTATTTCTGAATCCCCTTTCAATGTTGGCTACCTTCCCCTTTATAGTGTCATTTTAGGGTTCAGGGTACCACTAATTCCCCCCTTTTGGCTCCCTGGGTACTAGAGCCCCTGTTATGCCAGCCATTCTGACAGCTGATTCTTTCTCTATTTCTCATAATTTTCTTCTTTTAGTCCTATTTTCCTAAAAGCCATTTGCTGACTTTCCATTCCGGGGTGTCCTTGGAGAGCTAACCTTCACCCTCTCTTATTTCAAGGCTTTTTACCTTTTAGACTTAGCTTTTTGGCTGTCCTTCTTGCTATCATTTTCTCCAAGTGAGCAGAATCCATTCCTGTTAGGTTGAAGGTTTTCCTAGCCACTTCCCTTTATAGTTCTTCATTCTGGGTTTCTCGAGGTACCAGCCTTTTGTTCATGAATTGTCACTCTCCAAGCTTTCTAGTTCTTTGTTGCACCACTGGGTGCTTGAGAATGACATATCTGTTCTTCGTTTCTTGTATTTCGTGGTACCCCTCTTGAGTTGTCTCAATCCCACGTTAACTGTGCTACACGTCCCGAGGATCTCGGGCCTCTGGCAGCCTCTAGGCATCCTAGCCCAGTTCTTTCACTGGATTTTGCTGGATTTTTTAATGGCCTTTTTGCTGGAAATATGAACATACATAAGGCCTTGATGTTGATTCTTCTTAATGCACGAATTGGGCATTCTTTACTTTTTATGGAATGGGCTTTCTTGTGAAATTTTGGACCTCAAAAATATGTATATGTGTTAAAATGTATATCCTAATTTAAGAAACTAACAATCATTTCAAGATATGTGTATTGTATAGTGTGTTCTTATGTAGGACCTATAGAGGTAAAGGAAAGGACAAAACTCCATTGCATAATAATCATGGAGAAAGATTGTGTAGTTTAAAGAATCAGCATTCTCGGTTCTTACAGGCCTAGTACCCCTGGGAACTATGACAGTACGCTCGGGGTACCACAACAGTACGCCCGGGGTACCAAGTGAAGGAAATTTTTTAAATGTTTATACAATAAAAGATAAGCCTTAAATACTCTATTTCAATTTTCTTTCTCATTGTGAATATTATGAATAATTATTTTACTTGTTTCGTAAGAGTAAAGGGTCATTTTATGACACTAAAACACTTATAATGGTATTTTATTGCTTAGGAGGAATCGCATTTTTCCTTGAGGAGCTTTATGTGACTTGCACACAACTTGGTTCATAATTAGCCCCCATTTAGCTGCGGTGAACCAAGCCCAATCCACCAAAACAACAAGTAAAGGCCCAGGATCCTTGTTTCTACTTGGGCCTGGGTACTATCCAAAAAAGGACCCTCACAATATGCAAAATTAGGCTATTATCAATGCACATCATTTTACACACTTTGCCTCTTGTATGCTTGTTCATGCATTGATCATGCATTACACACACACACACTTGGTACACACACCCTATCACACTTGACATGTCATGCATTTTCTTATGCTTTTAGTCTAATTAGACCTCTAGTATCTTCTGTCTTTGTGTTATTGTTTATACTCTTTTAACCTTGTTTTTAGAGTTTTTGGTTTGTGTTTTGTACTAACTTGCATTTAATTAAGTTTGTTGTCATTTTGTGTATGGTTTGTGTTTGTTCCTTTTTTTAGATGTCTCCAAGAAAGAAAACAGTTGCAAAGAAGTCTTCTAAGCATCTTCGATTCAACGACAGACCGTTTAGAAGTAGAGAGGTCTTTGAGGCGTACACTGATTTGTACAATGGGGTTGTGATCATTGTGAAAAGGGAAGTGGACCCAGAATCACTCTCTTGTACCTTTTATTCTTGTAGTGTTTAGAGATCAAACCTGGTCTAAACTGCTAACCAGGTCTACAAAGATTTGGGATTCTGTTATTCGGGAGTTCTTCTCGAATGCTATTGTTGAAGGTGAACGCCTCAATTGCTGGGTAAAGGGGAAACAATTCTATGTCATTCCCGAGTTAATCCAAGATCTCCTAGAAGTCCGCTAATCATTCCTGAATCCACTCTACCATATGATGGAAGAAGAACGAAAATCACATCTGCTGTTAAAGTGCTTGGAGGAAAGGAGAAGAAATAGTCAATGCATACAACTATCTTCTCTCCTGAAATGAGAGTCTTGGCATATATAATGATCTTCAACCTCTATCTTGTGAGGAATTTGACTACCCTTTCTCAAACAAGGACTCTATTTCTTCTTAACCTATACACGAGGAAGGATATTGACATATGTGCTTATATTTATCATCTATTGGCCAAGTGTATCCGAAAGAAGAAGACTTGAATGACCCTTCCATTTCCAAGAGTGATCATGTCTATTCTTCACCACGAGGAGGTCAATCTTCCGCATGAGTGGACTGTTACGAAGAGGGAAGATCCCATCTCTACTCAAACGATGACTAGGAGCAAAGCTCGACTTTCAGGAAATGAAGAGGAAGAAAGGGCACAAGGAGAGGACATTGCACCTGAAGATGGCAACATTGATGAAGAGATTGATAACTACCTTGATGATATACAAGCTCAGCCACAAGTTCAGCCTCAGGCACCAGTTCAGGATCCTAACTACCTTGATCAGATTCTTGATAGACTAGATCACATGCAGAGGTCATTTGATGAGCACACTATCTACTCTAGACATCAATTCACCTATCTCCAAGAGCAAATCACCGCTCTTTACACAAATCCAAGACATAGGAGTCTCAGACTAGCATGGCCATCCCGGTAAAAAAAAAGGAGTAGTATTAGTTTGAGGGGGAGTAGTTGTTTACTGCTTTTGTAGTTTTTTTTACATTGTATTTTTTTTTTTTTAATAAGCTTTCAGTACTTTAGTTTAAAACAATGTTTTCATTAGTACTTGTGTACCTTGGTTTTTATAATCATTTATGATAATTTTAGTTATCTATTGCCTCTTGCTTTAGTTTTTTTAATGTATCATGTGCTTGTTGGACATGCAATTAGTTTTTGCGCTGCACTTAATTGCTTGCGTGTCTGGATGTTCATTTACTCGATAAATGTTCATTGTAGTCATTCTTTAATGATTGTTCATGTTTGATCAAGTTATGTTATTTGTTCATATCTCTTTTGTTTTTACTTGATCGCATTTTACTTACTCTGTGTACATGCCTTGAATTCTACTTGTCTTGAACTTAATGAAGTTATTTGTTATGTGCAAATGTTTCAGGATACAGGTATATATGGTGCAAGTTCTTCACAGGTTTTAGATTTAGGTGTGAGTGAGTTTTGCCATTGTTCCCAAACTCACATTTTAAGTCTAGAGTTTGTTTAGGGGTTCTATCAAGGAATAGCCAAAGGGGGAGATTGTAAAGTTGTGATTTACAACTATATTTTTGTTGGCTTTAATTTCATGTCAAATTTGATTGTATTTTTGGTCAATCATCTCCCTATATTTTTGTGGGATTTAATGTAAGGGTTGAGTGTGAGAGTTTGGTGAAGATCTGTGAAGAAGGTGAATTTGCGACTAGCTCGCAAGTGGACAATGATAATAGCTTAATTTTGCATATTTATATCATTATTAGAAAGTATTAGCATACTTATTTTGAGTTAATTCATGCATTTTATAGTTGATTTCAGAATAATGCTAAATAATAAATTTTGTGCTTAATTGAATTTTAATGCGTGAATTTGTCTTTTGTAGGATAATGAAATTAAAGAAGCGGATTTGTGCAAAAGAAAAAAAGCTAATGGACTTTAATTTTACAAGGGTCATGATGAAGTCAAAGAAGGCCAACCCAATTAAATTCAAGTCCAATTGGAGCAAGGAATCAAAAGAAATTTGCACCTAATCCAAGTCCAATTCGGATTAGGATTCCAGCTTGCACACCAGGTAGTATTTGGAGCATAAATTTCGGATTAGATGTCCAATCAAGATGATTCAAGTTGGCTGGAAAGCTAACCTAAAGGGCTACAACTTTTTAGTTTACCAATTCTAAACTTAAACGGGCCAAAAACGTCAATTAAGTGAAGCCTAAAAACTTGGGATTTTCTCCAAACAGGAATTCAACTTGTAATAGGATTCCTTGACCTATTTATAGGCTCTTTAGGACAAAATTCAGAGGAGAGCTTCTGTAGAACATAATTTAGGTTTTCTTAAAGTTTCTTTACAGTTTTTAGAATTTTATTTGTGTTATGGCTTGTTAGAAGCCTTGCTAAGGAAAGGGGTGAAACCCAACTGTTTATTGGTATGTTCTTAACAATTATTTATTGGTTTTAATGCTTAAGTTTTTATGTTTTTGATTTTTTTACTCATCTAGAGAAGTGTTTTGTTCTGTATAATCCTTTGATTTATCGTAAACTCCGGGCATGTTAAATGCTTAGTATTCCCTGCGAACTAATTCACTAGTTCTGCTTTGCCTAAAATCAATCAATTGCATGAAACTACCTTAGACAATTAATTTTTGAGTTTTTGTTGTTAAATCATCCGACTAAGATCATCCTTCATATGAATTTTAGTTGAGTTATAAAATAAATATTGTTAAGACTACCAATAGATGTGTTGTGTGTGGATCCCTAAACCTTAGCACCTTAATATATTGTTATTTTCTCTCAATTTAAATTACCTTTACTAAACTATCAAAAATCTCTTCAATTAAACTTTATTATTTTAGTTTTATTCTCTTGTGGTTTGCTAATCAATTCCCTTTTCCCTGTGGATTCAACCTCGGACTTACCGAGTTATTACTTTGTGACAATCCTGCACTTGGGAGCATTATTTAAGTCGTAGAAGAAAACCCGCGAAAGGCCATGTGAAAAGCACATACTGGAATCTTAATAGTCTTATGCCAAGCTGGATTTCGCAAGACACTTCACAACTCAGGCCAAGTCACAAGTGACCCACGAAACTCACTGCTTGAACCTTTTAAAGTGTGTTTTTCTCATTTCTTTACCAACACTATATAAGCTCACCATGAATATGTAAGGAGTCTTTCCAAGGAACTTTTGAAAGAGAAAACCCTAACAATACACTTGAGAGTTAAAGATTGTAAACCCACAATCATCTACACCATTTTCTCTTAAGTTTTCCTCTACTCCTACCTCTCCAATTACACATCCTTGAGAGGTTCTTATTCCAAATACTTACCTCACCCAATTTGAGTGTTGGTGCGAGTGGGAAGTATTGGAAAAAGCCATCGATTGGCAGATGCAATTTGGAGTTAATTGTGGGATCCGGATAACTAGTGAAGACATGGCTCAGTGAAGCCCATTGGTAGCTAAAACTTGGAGAGTTCAAATACATTGGATAGATTAGGCTTAGAGGGTCTTTTTGATATTCATGTACTTCAACTTTATTCATTAGTGGATCGATTTTGGCTTGGAGGATCGCGGAGAGGTTTTTTGCTCAGTACTTTGGTTTCCTCTTCAATAACATGTCTCGATGTTATCTTGTGTTTTTATTTCTCTTTCCTTACTTTTTAAGCTTTATATTTGTTATTGCTTGCTTGTGGTTATGGCTTAGAGAGTTGTTCAGGTTATTATGTATTATTTACTCTTGTTCCGCACTTAGATGTGTTAGAGTAAAAGCAATTAAGTCGCAATTTAAAATTAGAAGTTCTAAACAAGCTATAGTATTTTACACTATTTGAGCTTTCAAAAATTAAAATAAAATCCTAAAGTATAATAAAATAAAATAAGGGTAAATGACGTACTTGGTCCCTAACCTTTAGGCCTATTTGTCAATTTAGTCATTAACTTTTTAATTATGTTAATTTAGTCCCTAAGTTTTTTGTATTGTGCCAAAATGATCATTGTTATTAAGTAATGAATGAAAAATTATGATGTAGTTAACAACCAAAATAAAATATTATTTCCTTGACACGTAGATAACAAATTGTGTTGTCACATCAGCATTACATTAAAATAAAAAAGGAAAAAGGAAAAAACTAATAACTCAGTCACTCATGTGCATGGACGTGAGGGACATTTGGGAGCTCAGAATCTTCCTCAAATCAAACAAGAGAGAATGATGCAAGTGACGAATCAACTCTCAAAACACATATGGAGATAAACAAAATTTCTCTTCAAATTAGTTTGGAGTGAAACTCTTCAAACTCCCACTAAAAATTAATATAATTCTATATTTTGAAAATCTAAACATTAGATTATATGTTCTTTATATTCTGAACATGCATATCAAATTTCGTTTGGGTGTTAATTATTATTCGATCTATAAACTTATTTTTTAATACATAATTTAAAACTATAAAAACTAAAAATTTAAACATTTGATTGATGTTATAGACATCTTTAATTTTACAAACATGAAAAATATAATAAGAAAATGTAATCTAATAGATGTTATAAAAGTGAATTGAAAGAATTTATTTCTAAATTAATTTAGAGAGAAATTTTGTACATTGCAAATGACTGCTACGCTTAGGCCTAGCTGTTGCTACATGGGCATGGGCATGGGCATGGCCAAGGCCAAAGTGGCCCCTGCCGTAATAGCTGGTTGCGGAAGATAGGAAAGTCCGTGCCTCTTAATTTCGTGGGACCGTTTTTCGTTGAAAAACTAACCGCAGCTTATGGCAAATGGGCTGTTGCAAGGTTATTACATGTGGTTGCCATCTCTTGCAACGTAACACCGTTCCCAGCAATACATACTTCTCAGTTTCACCAACTTCCGTCGTGGGTCCTCAATGTCGGTCCTTCACCGTTCTCTCTGAGTTGATTTATGGAAGATTTTGGGATACCAAATGGCCCTCGCGTGCTTGCACGTACGTGACTGACTTATCAGGTTTATTTATTTATTTTATTTTAAGGTAACGTTGATGTGGCAAGTCAGTTTACATGTCAAAGAAATATTATTTTATTTGGGTCATTAGTCACCTGTATTTACTTTACTTTTATCACTTGACTGTAGTTATTATTTTGGCACAATATTAAAATGTTAAGGATCAAATTGATATAATTAAATTATCAAGGCCAAATCACAGCCTAAAGATTAAGAATTAATGCATTATTTACCCATAAAATAATTTATTCCTTTCCTCTTGCTTTTTCACTCTTCCTCTCTTAATTCTATTAAAGCATTTTCCCACCGCCCAATCATTTTCTCAGCATTTAAACAAAAACCAAGAATCTATATCTAAATTCCAACCCTTTACGACCAGGACTCGCCCGGTCCACCATTCTAACCAAGCAAAGTATATGTCCACTTGACATTTAATTCTAAGAGTAATATCTGATGTAGGCTTCCTTCTTTGAATGAAAAGTTTCCGTTGACTGAAAAAAAAGAAAAGAAAAATAAAGCCTGAGCTCCCAAATGTCCCTCAAGTGACTGAGTTATCAGTTTTTTTTTTTTTTTTTTTAATTTTTTTAAAAAAAATTTTAATTTAATGTAATGCTGATGTGGCGGCATAAGTGTCAGTTTATTTGTCAAAGAAACAGTATTTTATTTTATTTGAGCATTAGCCTTTCAGCATTTACCATCTATCACTTAAATACAATGATTATACAAAACCAAAAAAATTAGGGATCAAATACATTATTTACCCATAAAATAATTTATTCATTTTTTCTTGTTTTTCCTCTCTCCCTCTCTTAATTCCTTACTAGCATTTTCTCAGCATCTAAACAGATACCAAGAATCTAGATTTTAATTCCAGCCCTTTACGACCAAGACTCACCCCTTGCACTTTTCAAACCAAGCAAAGTATATTCCCACTTGACGCTAAAATCTAATACTAGAGTTAAATTTGATGTATGCTTTCTTCTTTGAATGAAAAGTTTCCATTGACTAAAAAAAAAAAAAAGGGTTGAGCTCCCAAATGCCCCTCGCGTGCTTGCATCTAAGTGCCTGAGTTATCGGTTTGTTTTTATTATCTATATATATATATAACCGAAACTTTTGAAACTCTCACAATTTTCCACGTCAGCACAATAAATAAAATTAAAAAATTAAAAACTCTTTTGACTAAAATATTAGAGAGATTCACATTAAAATTAAAATACAAAAAAGACTCACGTAAGCATTCAAAAAAGAAAAGAGAAAAACTGATGTTATAACTCCTCTCTTCCCACCTCAAAACCCTAGCAACCTTACCCCTCTCTCAAAAGCTACTCCTCTACTCCTCTCATGCTACTATCGCCAATTACAGTTGAAAACAAAAACCAAGCCATTCCCTAAACCCTGACGCACCCAACTGACTCACCTCCGTGCCACCATCGCGATTCATAGTCAGTCACAAAGCCATTGTGTTGTCACCAAACTGCCATGCCTTGGATTTCCTTGACTAGATTCCCTCAGATCGCTCTAGCCTTCATTGACTAGCTAGTGGAAACTAGCGAACAGATCAGATCAGCTCTCTCATTATTTGTGTATTGCATGTTTGATGCATGTTTGAAAGCTAGCAGGTACACTTTATCCATGTAGTAACTACTTTATTGCTATGTTCAATGATAGTGGCTTGCAGCTGTTTAAAAATATTTATATTTTAGAACCATTATGTTTATTGATAATAATTTGAGTTTTGAGTATTACACTTCAATTATTTTGTTTTGTGGACATAAACAGTAACACAATGCTCTGTTGTAGAAATAAACTGTCACAATTGATGCATGTTTTAAGATAAAAGGTCTTCAAAATTCAAAAGTTATTGTCCAATCCTCCCAAATTTTGAAATCTTGACATTGAGAAAATTTGTGAATCTAAACAAATAAATTTGACTAGAAAATAAAGTCACGAATTCTGCAAACTCTCTCTCTCCAGACGTGAATTTCAAAATAGGGGGGAAGGGTGGTTGGTTGGAGGATCAAGGCTATAGTTTTTCTACTTGGTCAAAAAATTTATTTGCTTATTTGTTTATTTTAAGCAAAAAAGAAAGTATGATATTGGTTTCTAGGGTTTTCGTTCGTGATCTAATTAAATTAATCTAGGAAAAAATTTACATTATTTATCAAAAAAAATATTAAGAAAAATCTCAGATTATCTTTTTTTCTCAATAAGTATTAAAAAATTTCTATTGTCCATGAAATTGCTATTGTCTATTAAAAAATTGTACCTGTAGATCAATATTTATATTTCTTAACTTGGCATGTTGCATCTATGGCTGAAATTTGTGTGGATCTTTGGAAGCTCAGAAATCTTTTCTTCATTCACTATGGTTTTTCATTGAGTATTTTCTTTCTCTCTTACTCCTCTTATGAGTTTTGTATTTGACTAGAAGAAAGATTTTTTGCTTTGAAGGTCATGAAGCACCTCTCTCATTTTATTTGTCCTCACCATAAGGAAAACATTAAGGTAAGACCCATAATCTATTTTAAATTTTGAATGGAAATACCCATATCATAAAAGTACAAGAGATAAATCTTTAAGTGATGAGCTTAATTGTTTCTTATTTTCAATAATAAATCATTTTACTACAATACCGGTAATTGTTTGAGAAATTTGATATGTTCATATTGCTATAGAATAGAGAATGGTAGAAGCCAACTTCATCACAACTACTTAAATTAAGTTGACTTAATTCCATACAATTACAAAGTATAGCATGAAAGATAATGGAATTAATTGTTGTAATTTTTATTTTCTTTCCATGTTTTGAATTTTCTCTATATTATTTTTACAACTGAGCAAAAATTGAGAAAGTGATATTACTACTCTAATTTGAAGTTTAATGAGTCCCCTTCAAGACTTGGTCTTTATTAATTTATATATTTGCAGTTTATATTTTTAACAGTTGCTGAGAAATTAAGGCTTAGTTGCACAATATGTGTAAATTCTAATGATAGCATAAGCCCATATTTTTGGGATTAATAGTTTATAAATCCTTTGCATGACAACAATGAGATTTGTATAGCCAATCATGTTTTTTAGAAGGCTACTTTAAATAGGAAGTCAATGCGTATCTTACATTTGGGTATTAGTTAGAATTGTTTTTAAATGATTGTACCAATAAAAGTGAATGTGTATAAATTTTGTTTAACTATCCTGTGCATCGCACGGGTTATATATATATATATATAACTGAAGCCTTCGAAATTCCCACAATTTTCCATGTCAGCACAATATTTAAATTAAATTATCATTTTATTTAAATTAAATTAAATTTTCCACCTCATCACTATTTTCTTTTTCCAACGCAGATTAGACTTCTAGCCAAATATAAAGACACTCTCCCACCGCCTTTACTCTCTCCTATTTAAGAATTGCTTGCGTAGAAAACCTAAGCCCCAAAAACTATTCGCGGAGAAGATGATGTTTGAGGACCCTCACCACGAAGTGAATATTAAAACTGACATCTTTTTATAAAGATTGGTCAATATCTTATATTTATATGTATGGTCGTTTTCTGTTAAGTTATTGTTTAGCTACAATGTATTGTCAACGGAAAATATACAAAGCTATGGAGGGGTAGTTCTTCCTCTTACTAAAATCCATCTTTTGCTGGACTTATTGAGTTTTGACATATCAAACATTAATTTCAAGATTCTTATTAATACAAATAAGTTGAAGGTGTGTTCGTCATATGGTTTTGTTTTTAGCTAATAAACTAATTTTATTAGCTGAAAACACAATGGCTCAAAAGCTCTTTGCGGTGGAAGGTTCAAAAGCTCTTTGTGGTATCATGTTATAAATCATTGTTATCTCTATTACTTGTGAATCTTATTATAGGCTACATCAGCATAAGATTGTCTCTTCCTTTATAGGATGCCTTAGAACATTTATTTAATTATTTTCAGTTAAATGCCTTAATATTTTTGGGTATTTTAGAAGTTTTAACATATGAATTTTTGAGATATTATTTTGCAATATTGAAATTATTTGATAGATTTCCATGACTATAGTGATAAATTATTTCTTTTAAAGGTAACACTATAGTCACATTTTTTTATGTTGTTTCTATAATTTGTAGGTTTTGACTATTTTGATTCTTTATTTTTTTGTCATTTTGGAAGTTTTAATATCGATATTTTTGGGGGTTTTTTTTTTTGTAATATCTAAAACAATTTGGCAGATTTCAACCGTTATAACCATAGATTATTCTTTTAAAGATAACACATCTTTCTATTATGTTTCTTTATTGTGCAGTCACATATATATTTTGTTTTGTTTCAATAATTTCAAGATAGTGAATCTTTTGATTCTTTAATATTTTTTGGCATTTTGGAAGTTTTTATATCTGAATTTTTTATTTTTATTTTTTTTTACAATATTTGAAAACGTCTAGAAATTTTTTTGCAAGTCATTGCACATTCAAGCAATGGATTCTTCATCAAATTTAAACATAAAAGACTGGAGTAATTTATGTGATGGTATAGTTTCATAATCAAGTTAGGATTTTATAAAATTATTTTAGCCTACTACACAAATAGGTAGGTAGGTTCCCGTGCGTAGCACGGGTTTGCGACTAGTTATATTTAATTTAATGCCGATGTGGTAGCATAGGAGTCTATTTATTTATAATATATATATATATATATATATATATATATTATCTATGCCGTTAGCCACCTCAACATTTACAATCTATTACTTAAGGGCAGGGACTACACAATACTGGTAGATAAGGGACCAAACTGACATAATTAAAATGTTAAGGACAAATTGAAACATAGTAATGATATGCTGAAATCGTCGGTGAGTTGTAGGTCCCAAATCGCAACAATGGATACTTGTAGAATAAAAACAAAAAGACCAAGTAGAAGGCACAAGTGTGGTATAGGCCAAAAACTCTCCAAAGTTCAAGTTAGTGAGTAAGAAATCTCTAAGAATTCTATAGTGAGAGAGCTAGGGATTTTCTGAGTACCTGAGAAAAGAGGAGGTTTGGTATTTTTATAGTAGTGAGTAGCGAATTGAGATCCCTTCAAAGTAGGCATCTTTCCTAGTAGGGGAGATTTTATACTTACGGTTTCCAAGATTTTGGGGTGTTTTTCCATATAAGGGGGGTAAAAATTGGTGGTAGGTTTTTGTGCGTGTTACGCAAGATGTTTCTTGATATGATTAATCTTGAGGATCACGTAAGGCCACGTAGGACCCGTCAGCTTTTCCTTCGTCTGTCTAAGGTCGTCTACTGCTTCAAAGGTCTCTGTTGGTTAGCACTTGTCGGTCCCTGGAGAAAGATACATCGTCATTTGAAGGGTTTGCTTACCTTTGTGGAGCTGTTGGCTCTATAGGGAAGTCAGCTTCCATAGGCATTATCTTTGTTGAAAAATGTCCTCATTAGCTGCCCCCTACTTCGTGGCTTCGTCGGCTTTGGCTGACGGGTGTTGAGGTCTAAAAAATCATGACACAAGACCCAAAGAAATGGCACATTGGGCAAACCCCATGGAAAGTAAAATTAAAGGGGGTTGAGCTCACAAAAGAAAAGGATGGTAGGCCCAAAAGATTTGAAACCCAAAATCCATGAAGGAGCAGGTTTTAAGAGCCCATGAAATAGAGGGAAGAAAGAAAAGGACCCAAACCGCGAAGATCAGAGGATTAAAGAGAGTCCAGTAGAAAGAACTGGGCTCGAGATTCCTGGGACATGTAGCACAACCAAAGTGGGATTGAGACAGCTCGAGAGGGGAACCAAAAAGCACAAGAAACGAAGGACAAATATGTTTTTTTCAAGCACACAATGACGCAGCAAAAACAGAGGGCTTGGAGAGCGACAACTCACGAGCAAAAGGCTGATATTTCGGGTAACCCAAAAAGAAGAATCATAAAGGGAAGTAGCTGGGAAAACCTTCGACTTAGCAAGGAAGAGTTCGACTCACTTAGGAAAAATGACAAAAAGGAAAGGTAGCCAAAAAGCTAAGTTTGAAAAGTTAAAGGTGTGGAAGCATTGGAGGAAGAGAGATTGATGGCCAGCTCTCCAAAGACACCCCAGAATGGAAGGTCAACAAGAGGCTTTTGGGGAAACAGCACCAAAAGAAGGAAACTATGAGAAACAAGGAAAGAATCAGTCGTCAGAAAGGCTGGAACAATAGGGGCCCTGATACTCAGGGAGCAAAGGGAACCGACGGGGGGGGGGGGGGGGAATTAGTGGTACCCCGGGACCCTAGAATGACACTATAAAAGGAGAAGCAGCCAACGTTGAATGACACATTCATTAGTAGGGAATCATACTAGAATCGTTGAAAAAATTCTGTTAAAACTTAGAGAAAGTAGTAAAAGGAAAAGAAATACTCCCCGGTATCCCAACAGAGCCATTATAGAACATACTCAGATCCAAAAGGGATTCAAACTTTGCAAGTCTTAGAGGCTTGAATAGCTACCTAAGTGTGTGATTTTTGAACCTATTTAGACCTTGTAACACGTCTTAGTGAACACATTGCAATCCATAATTAAGAAAATAATCAAATAATTCATATTGACTTGAGGATCCCTAATGGTTATTTCGTGTGTTTCTTTATTACATTGCTTTCCTTTTGCAGTTTTTCTTACTTTTCAATACATATATTCTTGCCTGCTAGTTTATACGTGTTGTAGGATCCCTGCTCTGTGCACCACTTGGTTTGTAAACAACCCATTTAGCTGCGGTGAACCAAGCCTAGTCCACCAAACAATAAGAATTTGGCCTAGGATCCTTGGGCCTGTGTGCTAAGGAAAAAGCACATTTACATTTTGGCGACTTCACTAGGGATTGGGCAAAGGAGAGGGAAGAAACAGCCCCTTCGCATAGCATGGCTCCAAGGCAAAGGAACAGCAAAGGTGCCAATGTGCCACCTACGGCCTTTGAGCCCGTCGGAGAAAATGAAGTAGCCTCTAGACTGAGGAATAAGGTGCCTCTAGTAGAACAGAAAGTGGTGTCAGGCCAAAGGCGCGCAAGGCTAGAGCTAGACCCTGTGGCTCGAATGACAGAAATGCTGAAAGATTTGCAGCAAGAAATTCGTCTTCTCAAAGAGGGCAGGACATAGGAAATCAGGGACAATGTCCCCCTTGTGGTCAACCAAGATAAAGCCCAACCAGAGGGAGGGTCAAAAGTAGGAGGGGGTGGCAATCCCCAATACTTGACGTTAGCAAATGTTAATACCCTCTTAGAGCAAGAAAGGGAAAAACTCTCGGGGATCCCTAAGCAATTTTCTCGGGATCCCTCGTTCCCACAAGAACTCCTCAGCAAGCTGTATCCCAAAGGATACAAACCCCCGAAGTTCCATCCTTTTGATGGAAGAAATAGGAGTGCTGTGGAACACGTGAGTAGGTTTATTCACACTATGGGTCCCTACACAAGAGATAGAGAACTGTGCCTAAGGGAGTTTACTAAGTCCCTAGTGGATAGAGCATATACTTGGTACACCATGTTGAGGCCTAGGTCCATTAAGACCTGGGATGAAATGATGGAGAAGTTCTGGGCAAAGTATTACCTAGGTGAGGGCAAGGTCAAATTCCAAAGCCTTTAGATGGTACGGCAAAGGCCTGGAGAGGATCTTGTCCAATTCATCAAGAGATTCGAAGATATTTCTCTAAACTTTTATGGAGACCATGAGGAAAAAGATCTTGTGGAGACCTACATATCCAACATGCTCTTTGATTATAGGCTTAACCTCGAAAATTTATGCATCACTCAGTTTGCTGACCTGCTACAGAGAACCAAAAGGATAGCACAGACTATGAGAACAAAGAGAATGCCAGTACCCCAATCCATGACAGCATTGGTGGGAGAGAAAAGGAAGAGGTCTGAAGGGAAAGTGTTCAAGGAACCACCAGTAATCCCATGTACTTCAGAGGAATTGAACCATGTCTTAGACAAATGGATTGGAGAAGGAATTGTTAGGCCATTCATTGTGTCCAGGCCACCAATTGAGGAAGAAAGGAAGAATCATTTGTTTTGCAAGATTCACAACTACGTCAAGCATTCCACCAAGGATTGCTAGACCCTCCGTAGGTTTTTTCACAAAAAGCTAAGGGAGGGAACCCGAAATTTGCAACGGTTGTGATGATGTGCTCTCAGATGAAATTTGCCACGGCTGGTCCAGTGGCTTTTTTCAAAGGGATAGCTTATACCCATTTTGTAAAGTACTCAATGACTGCTAGGATCCATATGTAACCATTGGAAGGGGGGGTTTATAGGCCCTATGAGATCAAGCCCCAAAGTGTGGAAAGGCCATGGTGTTGTCATAACTTACAGTATGTTTGGGTGAGTGTGGATTGCATCTCCAAGAACTTGGCAGGCTTGGTATGTTTTGACCAGTTCCTCGGAGTCCTTCTTCATTGTTGGCCAATAGAACCCCAATAGCAGCAACTGCTTGTAGAGTCTTTTTTTTCCCCAAGTGACTTCCACAGTCGCCGGAATGGACTTCCTTGACTATTTTTCTAGCTTCCCTTGGCCCTAGGCATCTTAGGGGATCCCCATTGTACCCTTTTTTGAACAGGATCCCGTTTAGTAAGAAATACCTTACTACAAATCTCTTGAGCTGGTAGGCTAATGTCCTGTCAGTTGGTATGATCCCTTGAGTGAAGTACTCCATAAATGGAGTTCTCTAATCTTCTGTAACAAATATAGCATAGCTTTCTTCCTTGTCTATTGAGAGTAGACATTTTTGGCATTTCTCTTATATAGTTGCTGCTTCTTTGCTCATATTTGGCCAGTAATACCCCATGCATTGCATCCTTCTGTATAGACTGATTTTTTCTGTAACCTTACAGGCTTGGCTATGTAGTTCTTCTAGTCTCAGCTTTCCTTCTTTCTCATTAATGCACCGAGATAGGATCCTTCCGGAAAGCCTCTTGTATAGCTCACCTTCTATTAGAGTATAGTCCTTCAGCTTTTTGATACTTCCTCCATATCCTGCCTCTTTCATTTTTTCCTTGACCTCACTCCTCCAATCTTGCTGCTCGGGTCCTTCAAGGAACATCCTTTTGAGGATCCTTATAATGGAATGTTCTTGCTAACCTATTCCTACCAAAGGAAGATGGGATAGTCTTGGAAGATCCCATAAATGGGAAGTGGCTGAAATAGTACTATGCATAGAAAATGGAGAGACCTCAATACATCGAGACCCTTTTGCCAACTCTTCAACCTGCTAAGTGTTTCATCATTCTTTGCTTTTGTTATGAATTTTTGTTTAAGTAATTTTGTTCGGGAATCTAAGGTAGAAGGACATTTTGTGACCCTTACTATCATTGATAACTTTTCTATGTTCCTTAGATGGTAATTATGCTTTGATTCAATGAAATCTCTTTTATTCCCTTTAAGCTATAGTAAAATTAAATATTGCAAAGTCCAAATATGGGCAGACTTGAGGAGGGTACTCGGGCCAATGCAAAAAAAAAAGAAAAAAAAAAAGAACCTTGACACATGACCCAGGACCCACCCCATAATTAATTCAAAATACATGGCCTAGGATCAGGGGCAAAAGTAAGTTCCCAGGATACCTAGTCCAGTATTTGACAAAAGAAGGCTTAACTAGCTCATGATCCGGGACTTTAAATAATAAAAAAAAGGAAAGAAAAAAAAAGGGAAAGAAAGCACCCAATGTACCTAGTTCAGTACCTGCGCAGCAAAACAACCACCAAGGTACCCAATCCAGAACCTACAGTAAGACTTGTAAGGACCATGGCCCAGGACTCAGTGTAAAAAGAAAAAAAAAAGACAGTATACAAAAGAGAAGAATAGATCCACATGCTATTAAAAGCTAGGAGTAGTCTTGAAAAAAAGAGAAGACAACACAAATACAGATCCATATCACAACAGAAAAAGATAAAGCTTATACAACCTGAATTGTTTGAAAATGCACATCTGGATTAGCTAAAAAAAATGATAAAGGCTAAGGAATGAGGCCGGTCAGTAAAGAACTGTCTAGAGAAATGGCAGGAACAGCTGAAGAAGAGAGAACCCTCTGCCTTTTAACCTTCAAATCCTACAGAGCCTTGTGAGCATGAGCTAGAGCCTCCTCAGCAGTAGCAATCCCAACATCTATGTGCCTGGAAACTCTCCTCTAGAATAGCATATGAACCAGTGAACGAAAATGCTCCAGTAAGGAAGACAAGTTGAACTTTGCTTCTAAAAGATCTTGCACTACTCCTCTCCATTCCAAAAATTTCTCTTCAGATAAGGAGTCAAGAGAGGAATCCCTCAAGGAGATCAGCATAGCACACAACAGCTCCATTAGAATGTTGCCAAGAAACACACCTCCCCTAAAACCACTGGTAAAGTCTCCATGAACCTTGAATAACCCTTCCAACAATGGTAGACCCTCCATAGGCACAGAGAAGTGCAAGAAGTTGCCATAGGAAGGCCCAAAGCGATGAAAATGGCTTGCAGGGAGGCTATTGAACTCCAAAAGATCAAAGCAGGCTAGGAAGGCATAGAGCCCTGAGTTAGGATCTGAAATAGCCACTTATGGAGTCTTCCCCATTGTCGTATCTCCACTTGTAGGGGTTAGGGAACTGTTAACCTTTTGGATGGCTTGAGGGGTCCTTGCCTGTTCAACAACCTGAGCAAATCCCACAGCCACTTTAGGAACCATAAACCTAGGATCTCTAACACCTGTGTCAACATTTGCAAAAGTAGACATAGTTCACAAAAAGGGGAAAAAGCCAAGGAAGAAAGGTACAGTAAGAAAAGCAAAAAAAAAAAGGGACTAGTATCGGCTTCTTAGGGGGAGCCTCCTCCTCTTACTCCTCTAATTTCTTGGAGGACTCTATGAAAGAACACACAGCACGTTGAAGAAAGGGTGAGGAAACCTTGACAAAGTGGCTAAAGGAAGGTAAGGACGCTGGGCCATAAAAGAAAAAGACAAAGGAAGAGCATAAGAAGGGGAAAAGAAGAGAAAGCATAGAAAATGTGAACAACACGCACCTTCAGAACCCTCTAATTCCAAAGAAGGGGCAACCTCAAAGGCAGATCTCAAACTGGTTTGACCTAAAAGGAGAAGAGAAAATGAGAACTCTTAAAAAAAAAAAAAAAAAAAAAAAAAAAAAAAAAAAGGAGAGAAGGGATACAAGAGGAGTAAGATTAAGCATTCTTATAAAGGGTAAATGGGGGCTCACCTGCTCGTATGGATGGAGACGTGCCCCCCAAGGGTTCTTTGCTTAAAACAAGTTCAGGTGACACAGTCTTGATGGGACTAAAAGTCTGCATAGGTTGGGTATCTTGGGAAACTGGAAGTTGGGAAGCCTCAGGATTCTGAATAGGTTGGACACCCTGCATTGGCTAGCTAACCACCTCAGTCATACCACCACTAGGGGCTCATCTTCCATACCTGGCAAAACAGCAGAGGGAGTAATGATAACTTTTTCCCCTAGAGACCCACCAGTCGAAGGAAGGGGTACCTCCATCTGCAAAAAGAGAAGAATGTATAAGTATGCAGTATCAGAAAAGGGCGAAAAAAAACAGAAAGAGGCACGAGTAAAGGAGAGCCATACCACATCATCACCAAACAATTGACTCCTGCCTTTCTTGGGGTCTGACTTGCACTTGGAGTGCAAGGAGGAAATAATCGCTCATCAGTTAAAAAAAAAAAAAAAAAAGGGACACTGCAACAACAATAATAAGCTACTACAAAACAAAAGAGAGAAGAAGGAAGAGGCCTTGCCCTTCTCTCTCTTTCTACAAAGTCTCTAATGATCTTTTGGTTACTATGGGTACGCCCAGAGGGTCCTAAGGGAGACTGGGGTGCAAAATCAAAAGATCCCAAAGAACCTTGGACTAAAGAACTCACAGGAACCTGAGAGAGAGAAGACTCTACCTTAGTCTTCACTTGAGTCCTTGGAAGTAAAGGATGCCCAACTTCCTTTCCCACCAAAAGGGAGCTCACTCTCCCAAGTTCCTCAGCAATTACTAACTGCTTCTGGGATTTCGCAGTTTTTCTCTTCTTAGTCTCAGAGCCAGCCTCAGTACCCTCGATACCCTCTTCAAGCTTAGCTTGCTTAACCTTTTCCTGCTTAATCTTCTTCTCTTTACCTTTACCAATGGGAGTGGCAGCACCAATTGCCTCTATTGCCCCTCTTTTAATTGGCACCCCAGAAGAAGCACCAATAATGAGGTCACATCTTGACCAAGTCTTTAGAAAATCTTGCGCATAAATCACCTAACCACCCCAGGAGGCATGCCACCACACGAACCCTGTCTTGTTGCTTATAGTAGCAGATACAATACCAGCAGTGGGTAGGGATAAGCGTATGTTGGATGAAGAAGTAGAAAGAATATCGGGATTGGGAACTCTCTCAATTTTACCAGAACCAACATAATCAACAAAAGATTTTTGGACTCTTCGCTAGTAGCTCACAAAACCACTAGAAGCAAAGACTCCCTTCTAGGAGTTGGGCACGACGAATTGAGGACTTCTCCGGGACCAATAGGAGAAGGCTTGGAGTCTCAGGAATGGGTCCAAAGAAGAGAGAGAAGGCACTACATCTTTAAATACTAGCAGGATATCCTGGTCAAAACCAAATTACCGGAGTACCTGGTGTGTTGAGTAATGAGTGTACCTAGGGACACTAGAGGAAGGAACTGGAAGCCAAGAAAGGCTGACGTAAGCTAAATAGGCCAAGCTACCTTTGTCACCAGAGCAAAGGTCAAAAGTATTTCTTGAAGAATTAAGAAAAGAAGCCAATACAGAGTCACAAGTAAACCCAGGGGTGAACTCCCAGGGAGAATGCCAACGTAGAAGCCTTGCCTGATCAAATAACTCAATGAAATTAAGGCCACCACCTTTCAAACTAGCCCAACGAAAGATGATAGGATGGCTGTCAATGGAGCTACCATACAAACCTTTGATTACATCAGGGGATCCCTAGAACTTGTCCTTCACAAACTTCAAATTTCTACACTTTGTTAAAGTAACTGGAGAACGGTCCCACATAAATACTTGAAGAATAGTAAAATGGAGGGACAAGGTGATCGTGTAGCAAGAGTCGCCCTCAACTTTGTCTCCATGGAGCATATCCAATTGAGAATAAATGTGGCCCAAGAACACAAGGGCTAGAGGATACTGAGCACCCCGGGCCAATCTGATTGCCAATGGGAAGAAAATGGATTTAACCTCGTACTCAAGGTACTCGCTAAACAAAAATTTACTAAGCCAGAGCGCTAGGAACCCGACTTGCCTGACTACCTTATCTTTCTTTCGCGAAAGATTCATAACCCACCTGCCCATCCTGGCCAGTTTGCTGCCAGGGAAGCAATGCATCCACCAAAATGGTTGAATAACTTGTCTTCTATTTGGAGGTCCTCATCAAAAAGGCCAATGTTAAAAGGGCTCTTATCTCCAAGCACTGGGAGGAGGAGGTTATTCACCACATCCTCCAGGGTAATCATGAGCTCACTAACAGAGAAAAAGAATGTATGAAGAGAGGGGTACTAACGGCGTACCAAGTGCCTAGGACCCTTAGCGTCTCTGAAACCCCTAAGGTTCCTGGAAATCGCCACTTCCTTCAGAATACCAGCACGATCCAGACAGCCTACAAACTCTTTATCAGAAAGTTCCCTATCCTGCTGGGTGCTCCATGACCCCATGTGACTCACCTTGCACAGAACTAGAAGAACTCTCACCCTCGGAGGGGCTAGGAGTATGCTACCTCCTTTTTCGAAACGAAGAGGAAGCCATCAGAGTGGTAAGTGTTGGGAAATAAGCAAATCGAAGGAATAAGGAACACAGAGAAGGAAAGAAAAGAAAGCAGGTTGACTGTAGGGGAGAAGATAAGCTTAGAATTAAAGGCTTAGAGAAGTAAAAGGAGAATATGAATTGACTGAAATAATGGTGCAAAGAGCAGTTGGAGAAGATGATGTGTGGAAAGGCGCACCAATTGTCAAAATTTAATTTTTTTGGAAGAAAGTTACTGGTCGTTATTAATGAGAGCTACGGGGAACGTGAAAAGTGTGTAGGGGGAAGTTTTACTCCAAAGGTAATTGCCATGTCTCGGGCAAAAGAGGGAAGTTACAAAAGAAAAAAGCACAACATGAAAAGAAGATCGGGATACCCAATGACAATAAGGAGTCAAGATCCTAGAGGAAGAAAAGAGGGACCCTGAGAAAGAAAAAAAAATTATTAAAATAGTAAAGAATGAAGTCCTACGGAAGCTAAAACTTTAAATTACTAACGATTGGACTGCAAGCAACCCACGAGCTCGGGGGGCTAAATGTTGAGGTCTAAAAAATCATGACACAAGACCTAAAGAAATGGCACATTGGGCCAACCCCATGGAAAGTAAAATTAAAAGGGGGTTGAGCTCACAAAAGAAAAGGATGGTAGGCCCAAAAGATTTGAAGCCCAAAATCCATGAAGGGGCAGGTTTTAAGAGCCCATGAAACAGAGGGAAGAAAGAAAAGGACCCAGCCCGCCAAGATCAGAGGATCAAAGAGAGTCCAGTAGAAAGAACTAGGCTTGAGATTCTTAGGACGTGCAGCATCGCTAAAGTGGGATTGAGACAGCTCGAGAGGGGAACCAAAAAGCACAAGAAACGAAGGACAGATATGTCCTTTTCAAGCACACTATGACGTAGCAAAAACAGAGGGCTTGGAGACCGACAACTCATAAGCAAAAGGCTAGTACTTCGAGTAACCCAAAAAGAAGAACCATAAGGGGAAGTAGCTAGGAAAACCTTCGACTTGACAGGGAAGAGTTTAGCTTACTTAGGAAAAATGACAAAAAGGAAAGGCAGCCAAAAAGCTAAGTTTGAAAAGTTAAAGGTGTGGAAGTATTGGAGGAAGAGAGATTGAAGGTCAGCTCTCCAAAGACACCCCAGAATGGAAGGTCAACAGGAGGCTTTTGGGGAAACAACACCAAAAGAAGGAAACTATGAGAAACAAGGAAAGAATTAGTTGTCAAAAGGGCTGGAACAATAGGGGCTCTGATACCTAGGGAGCAAGAAGGGGGGGAATCAATGGTCCCTAGGACCCTAGAGTGACACAATAAAAGGAGAAGCAGCCAACGTTGAATGACACATTCAACAGTAGGGAATCATACTATAATCGTTGAGAAAATTCTGTTAAAACTTAGAGAAAGTAGTAAAAGGAAGAGAAATACTCCCTAGTATCCCAACATAGCCCTTATAAAACATACTCGGATCCAAAGGGATTCAAACTTTGCAAGTCTTGGAGGCTTGAATAGCCATCTAAGTTTGTGATTTTTGAGCTTATTTGGACCTTGTAACACGTCTTACTGAGCACATTGTAATCCACAATTGAGAAAATAATCAAATAATTCATATTGACTTGAGGATCCCTAACAGTTATTTCGTGTGTTTCTTTATTACATTGCTTTCCTTTTGCTGTTTTTCTTGTTGTTCAATACATATATTCTTTTCTGCTAGTTTATACATGTTGTAGGATCCCTGCTATGTGCACCACCTGGTTTGTAAACAACCCATTTAGCTGCGGTGAACCAAGCCCTGTCCACCAAACAATAAGAATTTGGCCCAGGATCCTTGGGCCTGTGTGCTAAGGAAAAAACACCTTCACAACAGGCCACGAAGTAATATGGATATTTATGATCATTGATTAGATATTTTATTGGAGAATGTGTCATTAAATGACGAAGGTAGCCCTTGGTTAATATGCGAGGTGACACGTGGCATTTGTTGGTTGGCTTCGTTTCTAATCATAAGCGTCACTTCGTATATTGAGCCCCTTCTCTTTATAAATAGTCCCTCCCCATTTAGTCATTTCTTTTACTTTATTATCATCTTTTGAGATCTTTGAGACCAAAGCATTTGTGTCGATCCATCATTTATAAGCATCTGTCCTTTGTGTCACTCCATCATTCTCGAGGAAACCGTCACTTCAAGGAGCCGTCCACTTTTCCTATAAGTCCCTTTCCCTTTCCTTTCTCTTATTTATTTATTTATTTTTCTGGTTGGTTGTCACCTATATAGAGACCTGTTGAATAGGTTCTTTGGTAGCCGTTGTTACCTTCCTTAGGACCAGGTCCCCGACCTGAAAATGACAAGGCCTGACCCTAGCGTTGTAGTGCTTTGCCATCAAATCTTGATAATGAGCCATCCTTTATTCTGTCATTGATCTAACTTCATCAAGGAGGTCTAATTGTAGGTGCATCCCCTCTTCATTCTTTTCTTTATTATGGTGTGATACTCGATAACTAGTCAGCCCAACTTTCACTAGGACGATAGCTTCATTCCTGAACGCGAAGCGAAAAGGTGTCTCCCCTGTAGGTGTGCATGCCATTGTCCTATATTCCTATAAGATGCCGGATAGCTCGTCCGGCCATATACCCTTTACCCCCTCAAGCCTAGTCTTGATCATCTTAAGTAGGGATTGGTTTTTAACCTCAACTTGTCCATTGGCCTAAGGGTGAGTGGGAGAGGAGTAATGGTTCTTGATCCCTAAATATTGGCAAAAATCTTTGAATACGTCATTGTCGAATTGCTTTTATTGTCAGAGATGAAGATCCTAGGGATTCTAAAGAGGCAAATGATACTTTTCCTGACGAAACTTCAGACATTTTTCTCCGTGATAGTGGCCAATGGTTTTGCCTCGATCCATTTGGTGAAGTAATTGATCCCCACGACAAGGAACTTGAGCTACCATATTGCCATGGGGAAGGGTCTTACTATGTCCAATCCCCATTGGGCAAACGGCCAAGGGGCGCCCATTGGTGTAAGTTTCTCTAATGGCTGTCATATGATGTTGCTAAAGCGTTGGCATTTGTCATATGCCTTCATGTAGGATTGGGTGTCCTTCTGCATAGTAGGCCAATAGTATCCGGCTTGTATCAACTTGTGAACCAACGAGCGTGCCCCTGAGTAGTTCCCACATACTCCCTCGTGCACTTCTCTTATGACATAGTCTGCTTTGGTAGGGGCTAGACACCTCAGATATGGACAGGAGAAGCCCCTTTTGTAGAGGACATCCTCGATTAGTACGAAACGTGATGACTATACTTTCAATCTTTAGGAAGCATTGTGGTTTTCTAGGAGCGTTCCATTCCTGAGGTAGGATATAATCAGCACCATCCAGTCAGTTCCCAAGGGAATCACCTATACTTCTACCTTCTTAATGGCAAGAAAATATTGGACAAAGGATAGTACCTAATTTATGACGTCCATACACTCTGCTGATGTAGCTTTGACCAAACAGTCCACCTGCTCATTCTCCTCCCTTGGGATCTACACAAACTTAGCCAAGAGTCCCTCGCTCATCTTTCTTTTGATCATGCTCAGATATTCTCTCATTTGTTCTCTTTTTGCCTCGTAGTCGCTATTGATGTGCCCGACAACAACCTGTGAATTGCAGTGTATGACTGCTGATTGGCTCCTATCGCTTTGGCCAAGTCAAAGCCCGAGAGGACTACTTCATATTCCACCTTATTGTTGGTCGTTGGGAATTGGAGGTGGACTACACACTCTATTTTGTCTCCTTTTGGTGACTGTAGTAAGACCCCAGCTCCCTCTGCTCGTTGGTTGGATGAACCGTCTGTCCATATTGTCCATGTCGTCAGACTTTCCTCTTCATCTTCTTTTGTTGTGAACTCAACAATGAAATCAGCTAAAGCCTATGCCTTGATTACGGTTTTGGGTCAGTATTGGACGGCGAACTCGTCGAGCTTTATTGCCCATAGAACTAACCACCCCGCTGCCTTTGGGTTACTCATTACTTTCCGCAGTGATTTGTCCGTTTGGACCACTATGGTGTGTGCTTAGAAGTACGGTCAGAGTTTTTGGGCAGCTACGATTAGTGCAAAGGCCAACTTCTCCATTGGGAGATATCTCCCTTTGGTTCCCCAGAACACTTGGCTTGTGTAGTAGACAGGTAACTGCCCTCAGCCTTCCTCCCGGATAAGAGGGAGTTGACAGCTGTTGGTGACATGGCTAGGTAGAGGGAGAGCTCTTCACTGGGTTTGGATGGACTGAGCAGTGGTAGAGACGCAAGGTATGCCTTCAATTCCTCGAAAGCCTTCTGGCATTCGTCGGTCCATTCGAATGACTTCCTTAGTATCTTGAAGAAGGGTAGACATTTATTTGTTACCTTAGAGACGAACCTGTTAAGGGCTATAACCCTAACATTCAAGCTTTGTATCTCATTGATGTTTTTTGGATGAGCCATCTTCATTATTACTCGAACTTTATTGGAATTACCATTTGCTTTTTTCACCATGACCACGTTGGCCAACCATTCGAGGTAGTAAACTTCCCTAACGAAATCTACCTCTAGTAGTTTGCGAACTTCTTCTGCTATGGCTTTGTCTCTTTCTTGGGCGAAGACTCTCTTCTTCTGCCAGACAAGAGGGAAGGTTGGGCATACGTTGAACTTATAAACCATGGTATTCAGGCTAATCCCTTTCATGTCCTTATGGCTCCAAGTGAAGATGTCCAGATTGTTTTTTAGGAAGAGGGTAATCTCTTTGTGAACTGAAAGGCCAGCCTGCATGTTGATGTGAGTAATTCGGCCTAGGATGTTATTGTCCAAGGATATTTCTTCCAGGTCTTCCATTGGCTTTACTACAACCTTCCTTTCCTTAATGTTTAAAGCTTGTAAATGATCATCCATCCCTAGCATGGCAATGTAGCATTTGCAAGCGGCCATCTAGTCCCCTTGGGCTTCTTCTATCCTGTACTCTGTTGGAAACTTTACTAGCAGGTAGTATATGGATGTGGCCGCCCTCCATGCGTTAAGCATAGGTCGATCAATGATGGAATTGTAGGCAGAGGAGCAATTAACAACCAGGAAGTTGACCTCCTTAGTGAGCTACTGAGAGTACATCCCAATGGTTACCAGTAAGGTGATGGTCCCTACAGGAAAGACCTTGGTGCCACCGAATCATACCAATGGCATGTTTGAGGGTAGGAGACGTTGATAGGCTAAGAATGTATTGACCACTTTGGTAAATTAATCAATTAATTAGCCAAGTGAATTAATTAGATTTGATTACATGTAATAAGTGTGATAGCACAAACAAATCACCACTAAAACTAAATGCAACAGAAATTAAATTTGACACGGATGATTTGTTTACAAATGGGGAAAACCACCGAGGCAAAACCTCACCAAGTGAATTTAAGGTTACCACTCCCAAGAATCCACTATTATCAAAATAAGCGGTTACAAGTAAAAGGAAACCTAGTACCTAATACCAACCTACAGTTGAACCCTTACCCCAATACACAATTAGACTTGCAATGTAGTGACAATCTCCCTTTTCAATGTATGGCTCCAAGTACTTGACTAACCAATCAATGCATGGATTCTAGTACATGACTAACACACCAACTTAAGAAGGATGTTGGCTGCAAAGTTCTTTAGTTCATTTAGATGATGAAGATTAAGAATCCTTGGTTACAAAACCCTTGGTGCAAAGATGCAGCAGCTTCTTTAAGAGAAAGATGAACTATGGCAAATTGTCTCCAAATTTTCGTAATTATAGATAGATACAGCTTCTGTCAAGAGCTGTTGAGAATTATACATTAAATCTCAATAGATACATCTATCGAGCTAATAACACTTCTTCACTTAATTCTTGGATAAACTTGCATGACTTCAATACTAGACTTGAGCTCTTATTCCTTGAAGTATTAAACACATCATAGATTTACCCAATTACAAGTAAAGTGTGTTTTTTCAAAGGATTAGTCAATTCTACAAAACCCTTGGTGCAAAGATGCAGCAGCTTCTTCAAGAGAAAGATGAACTATGGCAAATTGTCTCCAAATTTTCGTAATTATAGATAGATACAGCTTCTGTCAAGAGCTGTTGAGAATTATACATTAAATCTCAATAGATACATCTATCGAGCTAACAACACTTCTTCACTTAATTCTTGGATAAACTTGCATGACTTCAATACTAGACTTGAGCTCTTATTCCTTGAAGTATTAAACACATCATAGATTTACCCAATTACAAGTAAAGTGTGTTTTTTCAAAGGATTAGTCAATTCTACATGACATATGTTCTAACAAGCTCCATATATGCCCTAAAAGACGTCCTCTGTCAACTGTCATCTGCTGGAATGCAGGATAGTAGAGGATATTTGCTGAGCTTTTGTTGTCTATGAGCATTCGAAGGGTATTACAATGTTCAATTGACAAGCAAATAACTAAAGCATCATTATGATGGTGGTGCAGTCATCTAGCATCCTCTTCGATGAAGCTGATGGCAGGATTGTCCACCCTAATTGCTTTTGGCGACCTTCTGAAAATCTGGATGCTTTGTACCATTCGCAAGTACATCTTCGTCGCCTTCTTAGAGGATTTTGCCATTGTGCTCCCTCCTATAATCACCTTGATCTCTTCAATCGGGGTTATTGGGTCTTCCCTCAATCCGTCGATTAGGTTTGGTGTCTTTCAGCATGCTTTCCCCGCCCCTGACAAACTGTTGTAACTTTCCTTGCTTGATAAGGGCTTCAATCTACTACTTAAGGTCATAGCATTCGGAAGTGTCATGCCCATGGTCCCAGTGGAATTGACAGTATTTGTTCCAGGGCCTTTTGTTTGGATCACCCTTCTGCTTATTTGGCCAACTTAATGCTATGTCGTCCCTTATCTGCATGAGGACTTGATCCAATGGGGTATTCAAAGGAGTGAAGTTCATTGCCCACCTTTGTTGAGGCCTTGACCTTCTATTGTCCCTTTTGTCGCTCGTTCGGGCTGACTTCCTTCCTATGTCTGGATGAGGGTCATCTTGTCTTTTTCTCTTCCTTGGCCTATCCTACCAGCCTATCATTGCATCTTCAGCATTCACGTATTTCGTGGCCTTGTAAATCGTTTCGGCCATTGTCTTCGGGTTATTCTTGTAGATGGAGAAGAGGAACTCCCCCAGCTACAACCAACTGATGAAGGCAGTGATGAGAACTTTTTCATTGGCTTTATCAATCAAGAAGGCCTCTTTATTGAAACAGGTCACGTATGACCTTAGGCTCTCATCTTCCCTCTGCTTAATGTTAGTATGGCCACTGAGGATCTTTTATGTCTTTGCCCTCCAATAAAGTGTGTGATAAAGTGTTTGCTCAACTCTTTGAAGGTGGAGACAGTGTTCGAGGTAAGCTTGTGAACCATACCCTTGCCGGCCCCTTTAGTATGGTAGGGAAGGCTCTGCACATAATTTCATCTAGAACTCCTTGCAAGTGCATGAGGGTTTTGAACAACTCTAGATGGTCAAGCAGTCTTTGATCCGTTATATGCTTCCACATTTGGCATCCGAACCTATGCTAGGAAGGGGAAAGAAGTCACTTAGGCAGTGAATGATGAGTTTATCATGTGGACCAACTCGTCCAAATTGGTGGATACCTGTCCCCTCATGGCATTTATCATCATATCCATCTTCTCCTTCATCATTTGCATATCCTAGGCCATGCACATCGCACTAACTTCCATTTCAGAGGGGCGCTAGTATCTTCCAAGTTGTCCCTTCTACTAGGGATATTGCTTTCTTCCTACTCTTCCCTCTCTTGTTTGTCCTATTGTGGTAGCTGACAACCATTCTACTTGTTGACATCCTGCTCATTGCATTGGCCCTCCTAGCATCACTTGTACCTTTGGTTTAGCTGTTGCTCCAACTCCTAGTTATGCTGGGTGAATCACTTTACCGCTGTAGTAAGGGTTTGCACTTGTCTTTCCAGGGCGTTGGAGGGATTCCCTATTTCCTAGTTGATGGTAGCCATCGAATGTGTTTGGACCATGCAACTCTTTTGTTTTAGGAGTAGTGTTATGGCCAATCACAATTGCTTTTCCCACAAACAAGGCCAACTGATGATGTGCTGAAATTTTCAGTGAGTTATAGGCCCTAAATCACACCAATGGATACCAGTGAAATAAGAACAAAAAGACCAAGTAGAAGGGACCGGTGTGGTATCGGCCAAAAACCTTCCGAAGGTCAAGTTAGTAAATGAGAAATCTCTAAGAACTCTATAGTGAGAAAGTTAGGGATTTTCTACGTACTTGAGAAAAGAAGAGGTCTCATGTTTTTATATTGGTGAGTAGTGAATTAAGATCCCTTTAAAGTAGGGATCTTTCCCAGTAGGGGATATTTGATACTTAGGGTTTCAAGATTTTTGGGTGTCTTTCCATATAATGGGATACAAATTGGTAGTAGGTTTTTGTGTATGTTACGCAAGATGTTTCCTTATATGATTAATCATGAAGATCACATAAGGCCACGTAGGACCCGTCAGCTTTTCCTCCATCGGTCTGAGGTCGTCTACTGCTTCAAAGGTTTCCTTGTTAGCACCCATCGGTCCCTGGAGAAAGATATGCCTGTCATTTGAAGGGTCTATCTGCCTTTATGGAGCCATTGGCTCCATAGGCATTATCTTTGTTGAAAAATTTCCCCATCACATTATTTACCCATAAAATAATTTATTCTTTTTTTTTATTGATTTTTCTCTCTCCCTCTCTTAATTCCTTCCTAGCATTTTCTCACCACCCAACCCTTTTCTTAGCACCTAAACGGATACCAAGAATCTAGATTTAAATTCCAACCGCTTACGACGAAGACTCACCCAGTCTACTTTTCCTAACAAGTAAAGTATATGCCTATTTGAAAGTATATGCCCACTTGACACTAAAATCTAAGAGTTATAAAAGTTCTCGTTGATTGAGAGTTAAAAAGAGAAGGCTAAGGGCTTGTTTGGTTAAAAAAAATGGTCACTCATCACTCATCACTCAATTTTTGTCACTCATCACTCATCACTTAAAATACCCCAACTCCCTACACCCCACCCGTTTGGCACCATCACTCAACTTGTCGTCACTCAATTTTTTCAACTGTTTGTGAGCCTCATACCTGTATCTTGGTGCAGCTTTTACTTCTTCTTCTTCTTTTCCCTTCAACCCCCAATACCCAAACTCATCGAACCCAGTGAAAAAAAAAAAAAAAAAAAAAGACCAAACCAAACCCAGTGTGAAAGGGAAAAGAAAAAAAGAAGAAGCCACCTAGTGTGAAAGGAAAAAGAAAAAAAAAAGAAGATGAAGAAACCAAACTCACCGAACCAAGTGAAGAAAAAAAAAAGGTGGGTCAAAAGTTGCAGCTGACTCTAACCGTGGGACCCAGTATGTAGTTTTAATTACGAAAATGCCATTGAAAATAGAATTATGGAAACTGAAAATACTTAAAATGTGTTTTTAGTTTCCATAACTCATCACTCAAAAATCAAAGAATTGAGTAATGAAAACAATCATCCAAAACCAAGCCAAACAATCATCCATCTGTGGGACCCACTTGTTTTGGATGATGGATCATGAAAACTGAGTGATATCACTCAGTTTTCATGCTATCAAAACAAGCTCTAAACTCCTAAATGTCCCTTGTGTAAGTGACTGAGTTATCAGGGTTATTATTTATTTTTATTTTTTAAGCTTAATGTAATGCTGATGTGGTAGCATAGGTGTAACTTTTTTTGTCAAAGAAATAATATTTTATTTGGGTCGTCAACCACCTCAGCATTTACCATCTACCATTTAACAGCAGGAACTACACAATACCAAAAGGTAAATGAACAAATTGACATAATTAAAATGTTAAATGTTAAGGACCAAATACGTTATTTACCCACAAAATAATTTATTCCT
Organism: Quercus parvula; assembly: GCA_030820535.1. NCBI lineage: Eukaryota > Viridiplantae > Streptophyta > Magnoliopsida > Fagales > Fagaceae > Quercus > Quercus parvula. The sequence goes on along the minus strand of JAUAME010000006.1, from coordinate 31,138,114 downwards.
TTTTTCTTGCTTTTGTTTCTCTCCCTTTCTTAATTCCTTCCTAGCATTTTCTCCGCATCTTAATAGATACCAACAATTTAGATCTAATTCCAACCCTTTACGTCCAAGACTCACCCCGTCCCCTTTTCAAACCCAGTAAAGTATATGCCCACTTGACACTTAATTCTAGGAGTTATATATGAAAGCTTGGATCTATGTGAAAACACAAGAGCTTGTTTAGACCCCAATTTTAAAACTACGGCTAGATTGCTTTTACTCTAACTTATCTAATTGCAGAACAAGAGTAAATAAAGCGTAATAAACCGATAACTACTCTAGTGCATAAACAGGAACAACAAACAATAAAAGTAAAGCACAAGAGTAAAGGAAAAGAGATGCAACAACAAGATAACACCAACACGTGTTATCGAGGAAGAAACCGAAGAACTATGCGAAAAACCTCTCCGCCACCCTCCAAGCGGTAAATCGATCCATTAAAGAATAAAGTTAGAGTACACGAATAACAAAAAACCCTCCAAACCTAGTCTACCCAATGTACTTAAGCCCTCCAAGCTCCTACTACCAACGAACTTCTCAGAGTCATGTCTTCTCTAGCTTTCTAGATCCCGTAATATGCCCGATTGCATCCACTAAGCCTTATCGGCTTCTTTTGGCAAATCCCCAAAACTTCCTAAGCTCCAAAACTCTTTTTACATTCTGAAAATGTGTGGGTTGTGTTTGGATACAAATCTTCTCTCAAGGTATGATAATGGGAGAGGAAAGGAGAAGAGGCTAGAATGATTTCTTCATTAAGGATGAGTAGCTCTCTCTTTCTCTCTCTCTCTCTCTAAAAGGTGGGTGTGTGTTGTAGAAAACCTATCTAAGATTTTCCTCTCTGAATGGCCTCCTTGCAATTTCTGTGGGTAATGAGGGTATATATAGTATGGGTGAAAAGTAAGAAAGTCACACTTAATAATCCTCAAAGCAGAAAGTTTCATGAGTACTTTGCGGGAAGGCCTTACCTACGAGACACTCGCGAAACTGATAACCTAGCATGACTCTTTAGTTTCCAGTCATGTGCTTTTCACGTGGCTCTTTCGCAGATTAGCTTCTCACGAGCTTCTCGCGATCTTCTCGTGAAATTCACTTTTTCTTCCAATACATACTCAATTCTTCACCAACTTAATACTAAACCCAATACAATAAAATCCCACAAAAATACAAGAAAAAAAATTTACGTAATTATAACACTTTTTGTCATGTAATATGTCAACACTAATGTCATAAGAAAAATCATTACTTGACAATATATGATATATGCTTCCTTCTTTCAATGAAAATTTTTCGTTGACAGAGTGAAAGTAAGAGAAGGTTGAGCTCCCAAATGTCCCTTGCGTGCTTGCACGTACGTGACTGAGATATCATTATTATTATTATTATTATTATTATTATTTTAAGATTAATACAATGTCAATGTGGCAATTGAAGAGGATAAAAACAGAAGGCAATGCCTGACGGGCCTAAACGAGTAGGCCTAACGGGTCTATATTCATGGGCCAAAAGAAAATCGAGCACATTCTTTGTGTGAAACCCCTGATAAAATAAGGGCCCAATAAAAATAGGGCAAAACATTGGAAGAATATTGAGAAGCACCTTAAAACCATGGACTCTTCATGGAAGAGTAACTTGTCCACCACGTTTTGGATTCCTCAAGGAAGAGTTCTACAAGGAAACAACTTGGGCTACAAGGAAGGGAGGCAAAATCTCACTACTATAAAAGCCCCAATGCCCCCTCGCATCAAGGTACGCAGAATTAACCCCTCTCTAGCACTCTAGAGTTGCGAGAATATTTCTAACTTGACCTTCGGAGGGTATTTGGCCGGCTCCACACCGGTGCCTTCTGCAAGGTATTCTTGTTTTCTTCTTTTGTGTAGGTGACTTGTTTGAGCGCAGGGATCGTGCTTCTCATTGGTGAGATTTACGGCCTCATCAGTTGGCGCCGTCTGTGGGAATTCGTGACAGTTTAAGCCATTGTCGCCTCCCGGACATAAGAGTTGCATGGTACTCACACGCTCGATGGCCACCACCAACAACGTTCAAGAAGACGAGTCGCCAAGATCCACCGCACTAGAAAGACAGGTCCCGACCCTCGCGGCTGCGGTAGAGCGCCTCACGAAACAGAATCATGATCTGGAGGAGCAATTACAACAGAGGGACGCAGGACATAACGTCCAGGAGGAAAACCAGGGGGACAGCTCCGAACGAAGGGGACCTGAGAGGCCAGAGGGTAGTAAAGAGCCCAGTAGACCGAAGCGGCGAAACTTGAGCATGCCCTCTCTCATGGATACAGCCCCACCGCCCATTCTCGCGGAGATGCAGGCGATGAAGGAACAAATGGAGGTCATGATGAACGCCCTCAAGGGACGCGTCTCCAGCGACCTTGACGATTTAGTGAATAGGACTGACTCGCCATTCACTCTACCCGTCAATTCCTGTCCCCTGCCACAGAAGTTCCGAATGCCGCAGATTGAGAGCTACGATGGGGTCAAGGACCCACTCGATCATCTAGAAACCTTCAAGACCCTGATGCACCTCTAGGGAGTACCGGACGAGATCATGTGTAGGGCCTTCCCTACAACGCTGAGGGGCGCAGCAAGAATATGGTTCAGCAGATTGACACCAAATTCAATCAATACCTTTAAGGAACTAAGTGCCCAATTCACCTCACACTTCATCAGGGGGCACAGATACAAGAAGTCTACAGCATGCTTAATGAGCATCAAGCAGCGGGAGGACGAGACGCTGCAGACATACATAACTCGCTTCAACAAAGAAGCACTTTCTATTGATGAGGCCGACGACAAGATTTTGGTGGCGGCCTTCACCAATGGCTTACAGAAGGGAAAATTCTTGTTCTCTCTGTATAAAAATGATCCGAAGACCATGTCTGAAGTACTCTACAGGGCCACAAAATACATGAATGCAGAGGACGCACTATAAACCAGGGAAGACAAACCCAGAAAGAGAGAGAGCCTTGAAGATACCCGTCAGGACCATGGGGGGAAGAAACCGAGGACGGGAGACAGACGCGATGAAAAGCGTTCCAAGCCCCCAGGAGGAAGATTTACAAGCTTCACCCCCCTAAACGCCCTGCTAGACCAAGTACTGATGCAGATCAAGGACGAGGGGGCCCTGACGTTTCCAGGGTAGCTGAAGAGAGATCCAACCAAGTGATCCAGAAACAAGTATTGCCGTTTCCACCGTGACCACGGTCATGATACTGCGGATTGCTATGATTTAAAGCAGCAAATTGAGGCCCTCATCAGAGAAGGGAAACTGCAAAAATTCGTCAGCAAGGAGAGGACGGATGCACATGCCGAGGAACAGGCCCCTCGATGGGAGAACGACCATCCGAGGCCCCCTGTTGGGGACATAAGGATGATAGTAGGGGGCACAGCAACTACAGGATCGTCCAAAAAAGCCCGAAAGACCTACCTTAGGATGGTCCAGAATGTCCAGTTAACGAGCTCTGTACCCAAGATAGCGCGGAGGGAAAGCCCGATTATTGGATTCTTAGAGGACGATGCGAGACGCCTCCACCACCCACACGATGATGCTCTTGTCGTCAGCATACGGGTAGGAGACTACAACGTGCACCGGATGCTGGTTGACAACGGCAACTCAGCAGACATCCTGTACTACCCAGCGTTCCAACAGATGGGAATTAACAGAGCACGGTTAACACCAACGAATGCCCCCCTAGTTGGCTTTGGGGGAACGAGGGTACTCCCGTTAGGAGCCATCACACTCCTAGTGACGGTCGGTGATTATCCGCAGCAAATCATTCAGGATGTAACTTTCTTAGTGGTCGACTGTTCATCCGCTTATAACAGTATACTAGGGCGACATACCACCTGATGATCAAATTCCCTACGGAATACGGAATCGGAGAGTTGCGAGGAGACCAATTGGCCGCCCGAGAATGCTACATCGCCATGCTGGAAATGGAGGATCATCAGCAGACCATGTGCATTGGAGAACAGCGGACCATGGCAGAGCCGATTGAGGAGTTGGAAGAAGTAGTCCTCGATGAATCAAGACCTGGACGGACGACTAGAATGGGCACTTTGGCCAGCCCCATGATACGTCAAGACTTAGCAGGTTTCCTGAGGATGAATCAGGATGTATTCGCGTGGAGTCACGAAGACATGCCTGGGATCAATCCGTCGATAATAGTCCACAGGCTAAATGTTAACCCGGCCTCTTCGCCAATCCGACAGAAAAAACGGGTGTTCGCACAAGAGCGAGACAAAGCAGTGGCGGAAGAAGTTAGAAAACTGCTAGAAGCTGGTTTTATCCGAGAAGTGTACTATCCCGACTGGTTAGCAAACATGGTCATGGTCAAGAAGAATAACGGAAAGTGGAGGATGTGCGTTGACTTCACAGACCTTAATAGGGCGTGCCCAAAAGACAGCTACCCATTCCTTCGAATAGATACCTTGGTAGACTCAACGGCCAGACACGAACTCCTGAGTTTCATGGACGCTTTCTCAAGCTATAATCAGATCAATATGAAAGAAGAGGATCAAGAGAAAACTTCTTTTGTGACCAGTCAAGGACTTTTTTGCTACAAAGTGATGCCGTTTGGACTCAAGAACGCAGGGGCAACATACCAGAGATTGATGAATAAAATGTTCACGCACCAATTCGGAAGGAACGTACAAGTCTATGTCGACGACATGCTAGTGAAGAGTGTACGCGAGAAGGACCACCTGAGTGACCTCCAGGAGACATTCAACACCCTTCGGTCGTATAACATGAAACTGAACCCAAGCAAGTGCGTATTCGGGGTAACAGTCGGGAAATTCTTGGGCTTCATGGTGTCCCAAAGAGGTATAGAGGTCAACCCGGAGAAAGTACGGGCCATATTGGAACTAGAACCCCCGAGGACAGTGAAGGCAGTGCAGAGCTTGAACGGAAAAGTTGCGGCCCTAAATAGATTCGTCTCCAAGGCAACAGATAAGTGTTTGCCTTTCTTCCGAGTATTGAGGAAATCTTTTGAATGGACGGACGAGTGCCAGAAGGCATTCGATGACTTGAAGAAATACCTTTCATCCCCCCCGCTACTCAGCCCATCCATGCCAAGAGAAGAACTATACCTCTACATAGCGGTCTCGCAAGCAGCAGTTAGCGCGGCCTTAGTAAGAGATGAGGGAGGCTCGCAACGACCCGTCTATTTCATAAGCAGGGCTTTCTAAGGGGCGGAAGAAAGATACCCCAGGATGGAGAAGTTGGCTTTTGCACTTATAACTATTGCGCGGAAGCTCAAACCATATTTCTAGGCCCACACAATCGTAGTTCTGACGGACCAACCTTTGAAAAGAGCAATGAGCAGTCCAGAGGCAGTTAGGAGAATGGCCTTGTGGGCAATTGAGCTAAGCGAATTTGACGTACAGTATCATCCGCGAACCGTAGTAAAGGGGCAAATAGTAGCAGATTTCATAGCTGAGTATACTCAGTCAGAAGACAAAAGGGTTGAAGGATAAAAACTGTGGAGCGTCCACACGGACGAGTCATCAACTCAACACTCAGGAGGTGCCGGTGTGGTTATACAAACACCAAAGGGAGATAAAATCGAATGCATGACAAGACTAGATTTCCCTACAACCAACAACGAGGCAGAATATGAAGCCTTGGTAACTGGTTTGGATCTCGCAAGGGCTGCAGGTGCTGAGAACATAATCATACATTGCGATTCCCAGGTGATAACAAGCTAGGTCAACGGCGATTATGAGTGTAGAAACGAGAGAATGAAGAAGTACCTGGAAGAAGTGAAGAGTCGAATCAGCGGCCTCGAGGTCAAATTCGTTCAAATCCCAAGGGAGGAAAACGAATGCACCGACCGTCTTGCAAAAGCAGCTTCCGCAGAGTTTATGAACGCTTCTAAACAGGTATTATCTTTTGTCCAAACCTCCTCGCTTATTGATGACCGAAAGCAAATGCAGGAAGTAGATGTCGAAGGGAATTGGACCACGCCTTTATTAGCATATCTACAGTCGGGCGCTCTACTAGACGGGAAGGACGCTGCAAGGAAATTGAAAGTCCAAGCTTCACGATTTGTGCTGATCAGGGATGTCTTATACAAAAGAGGTTTCTCTCGACCGTACCTGAGGTGTTTGAGCAACAATGAAGCAGATTATGTGATGAGAGAAGTTCACGAGGGGATTTGCAGAAATCACTCAGGAGCACGATCTTTAGTACACAAATTAATCCGCGCTGGATACTACTGGCCCACTATGCTCAAGGACGCCCAAGCTTACGTCAAGGCATGCGATAAATGTCAAAGGTTCAGTAATTTCATCAGGCAACCATCAGAGGAGCTCACACCTATGATGGCTCCTTGGTCGTTCGCGTAATGGGGATTAGACATCATGGGTCCCTTCCTGACGGCCTTAAGACAGCTAAAATTTCTAGCGGTCGGTATCGACTACTTCACAAAGTGAGTGGAAGCAAAACCCTTTGCCACTATCACGGAGAAAAGCATCCGCAACTTTGTATGGAGAAACATCATCTGCAGATACGGGATACCGAGGGTCTTTGTCTCCGACAATGGAAAGCAGTTCGACAACAGCGCGTTCAGGGATTTCTGCTCAGAGCTAGGCATTAGGAATTACTACTCATCTCCAGCACACCCGCAGGCAAATGGACAGGTAGAAGTCACGAACCGGACATTACTGAAAATCATCAAAACCCGACTCGAGGGGGCAAAGGGTATCTGGCCTGACGAGCTGCCAAGCGTACTATGGGCGTATCGGACGACAGCAAGAACACCCACTGGAGAGACCCCATTTCGACTTACATACGGAGCTGATGCTGTCATCCCAGCAGAGGTTGGTCTTACCAGCTATCACGTGCAGAACTACATGGAAGATAAAAACGAAGCAGCCATGCGCCTCCAGCTGGACTTAGTGGACGAGTACCGAGCAACGGCAGAACAAAGGTTGGCACGATACCAGGACCTCATGTCAAAGCACTACAACGCCAAAGTCAGGCATAGAGATTTTCAGATCGGAGACACGGAGCTACGGAAGGTAATGGGTGCGGCTAAAGACCTTTCACAAGGAAAGCTCGAACCGAATTAGGAAGGGCCTTATAGAATCACATCATGGCAGAGGAAGGGCACATTCCACCTCGGAACAATGGACAGAAGGAAGCTTTAACACCCATGGAATACGGAACACCTTCGGAAATACTACCAGTAAAAATGACAGTCAACTTCCCCCTATTCCCTAGTCTATTTATATTTACTAGTCTTTTGATTATTTTTTAGCTTTTTGTTTGAACAAGCCTTGCTACGATGACTTTTTCAGTACCTTTTTAAGCCCAAGGGGGCAGGTACTTTTTTCTACAGCTTTAAATTTTATGGAGAAACATTCAGACTTTGCTATGTTATTACTACTAAAAGATTACTACCATCAGTGGACGGACCCCACCAAGGGTCAAGACCACAGTCCACAAAATGGACGGACCCAACCAGGGTCACAAACTCATACAAATCCACAAAGTGGACGGACCCCACCAAGGGTCAAGACCAGTCCACAAAATGGACGACCCAACCAGGGTCACAAACTTACACAAATCCACAAAGTGGACAGACTCCAACTAGGGTCAAGACCTATCCACAAAGTGGACGGGCCCAACCAGGGTCACAAACTTATATAAATCCACATAGTGGACGGACCCCACCAAGGGTCAAGACCAGTCCACAAAATGGACGGACCCAACCAGGGTCAAACTTATACAAATCCACAAAGTAGACAGACTCCAACTAGGGTCAAGACCTATCCACAAAGTGGACGGGCCCAACCAGGGTCACAAACCTATACAAATCCACAAAGTGGACGGACCCCACCAAGGGTCAAGACCAGTCCACAAAGTGGATGGACCCAACAAGGGTCAAAACTCAAGACCACGACGTGGACGGACCCAACTAGGGTCAAACCTATTTCAAATGAACGGATCCAACGAAGGGTCTAAATCCCACTCCGTAGGGTTAATGGACACCACAAAGATTAAAAATTTATTACAAGTCTACGAGGTAGACAGACACCGCTAGTGTTAACAATCTAAACAATCAAAATAGACGGGCTTCAAAGCTACGTCAAAGAAGACGGATCCTACACTACGATCATCAACAAAATAGTAAAGATGCATTAATGAAGGATTTAAATAAATAAGTTAAATGTCAATATAACGGATACACCGTAGCCCGATATACAATGGGCAAAATCTAACTGTTCTCAAAATACTTGGAAAAAATAAATAAATAAATATTTCTACACATCAGGAATGACGGGGTCTTTGGCTTCACGGGCTTTTTCTTCTTCCATCTGAATCTCAGGGGTGATGGAGCCGGGCACCTCTTCTGCGAAAAGCTCGTTCGTATCATCTGACAGGTCGGGATGAACGGACGTAGCCTCCGCGACTGTTATGTTAAATGATGAAAAATCAAGCTTGGGATAAAGAGCCTTGGCCTGACGGAGTGCATCATCAAATCCGTCATTATATGAGATTCCGAGCTCTGATAAAAGGGCATCGGAGTCGCGATATTCCTGGACGGCTCTCTCTTTGGCTTGACGGAGATCGTTCTCCTTGTCCTCCAGAATCTTTTTAAGCTCTTCCGTCATCTTTTGATATTCATCCCTTGCCCGTTCAGCAAGCTTGAGCTTCTGCTCCGTCACCACCTTCCAATTCTTCAGCTCAAACAACTCCTCCTCCGCCAACTTGGCCTTTTCACGGACCATTTCAAGCGCCATCTCATGATGAAGAGACCGATTCATCAAACCCTTCGTCATGAGCATAGCCTGAAGACAAAATGGAGTTTGAGTTAAAATAAATAAATAAATAAATAAATAAAGGTATAGTCCGAGGGTAATATTATGACGGGCTCTTACTTGGGCGATGCTGAAGAGGCCCGTCTCCCCCATGGCCTCCGTTGAGTGGTTTCCAAGGTCTTCATAGTCCTCGCTGCCAATAATAGAAGAAAGCTTTCCCAAAGCATACTTTGGGTCTTCACGGAGTAGGACAGACGGTTTCTTCTAACTGCCCGGAGGAGGAACCATGAGACCTTTGCCACCCCCAGGTTTAGCCAGGGTCACCGTCTTGTTACCCTCCACCATTCGACCAATGACAGGCTTCGTCGAGACCTTCTGCTTCTTGGGAGCACGGTCTCCCTTAAGCAACGGTCTTTTCTTCACTGAGGGCTTGCTCGAACCCGTCTCCATGGCGCCCTCGTCCGTCTCCTTTTTCTTCGCGGCCAGATTTCTTATGACTGCCCTCCTCTTCATGTCTTCCATCTCTGAAAAAGAAAACAGTAAGTTCACGGAAAATAATCAAATTGAATGTGGATGCTGACGGACTTACGCTGACGGGTGCGCTCCTCGTACTTGATAGCCGCCGAAGTGGGTTCAGGTCCGTCACAATACCAATGGACGGTGTTAAGGTTTACAAGCTTAACCCACGTCCGCTCCTCTGGTTTGGTCTTTGAAAAAATTCTTTCGAGGAAGTTGTACTCCTCGATGTCAACTTGTGGGCGCCGTCGTACTGTAAAAAATAAAGAGACGAAGTAAATCAGGACGGTCGTTGAAGTATAAAAGAAAAATAGTAATATTCACAACACGACGGATAAAAATATACTAGACATGTCCAAAATTCCCCAAGTTTTATCAACTGGCATGAAGTCCGTCTCCCCTGGGTGACACATCCAGCCGTCACCTTCCAGGAAGAAGTAACGACTCTTCCAGTCACGGTTGGAGTCAGGGGTTTCATAAATGACCTTTAGGACGGACTTCCTAGGGACAAAACTATACATTCCCCTTGACTTATCGATTTCATCTGGACGGTAGCAATGGAGGAATTCCCGTACAGTCAGCGATCTGGAACCACCAGACCTAGCTCCGTATAGGACCTCCATCGCTATGAAAACCCTCCAAGCATTCGGGGATATCTGGCTGACGGACAAACCGAAGTGCTGGAGAAGTTCTCGTTTTGGTGTATTCAAGGGGAACCTAAGCCCAGCCTTGAGTGCTTGTTCATACACCCCTACATCGTCCACTCCGTCGTAGTAGCATTTTTCTAACTTGTAGGGTAGACGGATAGGGATGTGGTCGGGTATTTGGTAGATTGCTCTAAGTGTTTTGAAATGCACCTCCTTAATCGTGGACTTGGAGTTATTTACCGTCCGCTCTGGTAGCATGACGAACTCCCTAAGTCCGTCAGCACCCACTACTGACTTAATTCCTTGGTCGCCATCATCAGAACCTTCCTCTGGTTCAGCCAACTCCATATCCTCATTTTTTGAGGACGGTGAAGTGGCAGACGGACTCCTCTCGCTTAGTTCGTCTGGATCTCTACAACCTGACGGGTACAATTCCTCGTAACCTGCCCCGTCACGGACGAACGACTGTTTACTTGACGCACTAGACATTACCTACACGTAGCGACAAAACCTAAGACTGACGGGTTTAAAATAAAAAGGAGGAGACGGATGCAAGAAATTTAAGTTTTTGCCATATGAAGTATAAAAGCTGGAAGTATGATAAATTGAATGGATGGAACCACTTACCGAGGAAAAGAGTGAGCGGATGAGAATTGATGAGTTGAACGGATGAAGCTCTGACAGATGACGAACTCGCTCTGACAATGTAGTTTCTGCGAAAAGCAAAGGAAATGAAGAGAGGGGGGCTGGTTTTTATAGATGGAGTGCACGGAAGACGAAGCGGCACTTCGATCCGAGATACGAGCCATTCGACGAGCGACACGTGTCGTGCGCCTTAAATGCCTCTGCAGCTTGTCAGACCTCTATAGCCCTAACGGCGTCGTACTCCATAAATCACCGTCCAAAGGTCCCCGTCACCGTCAGCTATACGGTTCAGACAGATCATACTGATTGTGTCACCGTCCACTCAGTACTTACAATCATCATCTTAGCTTGAATTTTTCACCGTTCACGTCTACATCTCATCCGTCGCCCCCATGAACATTGAACCGTCAGGATTATTCTTACCATCACCCCAATTGCCCCCTTGCATAAAAAATCAACGGACCAAATGGGGTGAAGGGGGCAGCTGAAGAGGATAAAAACAGAAGGCAATGCCTGACGGGCCTAAACGAGTAGGCCTAACGGGCCTATATTCATGGGCCAAAAGAAAATTGAGCCCATCCTTTGTGTGGAACCCTTGATAAAATAAGAGCCCAATAAAAATAGGGCAAAGCATTGGAAGAATATTGAGAAGCACCTTAAAACCATGGACTCTTCACAGAAGAGTGACTTGTTCACCACGTTTTGGATTCCTCAAGGAAGAGTTCTACAAGGAAACAACTTGGGCTACAAGGAAGGGAGGCAAAATCTCACTACTATAAAAGCCCCAATGCCCCCTCACATCAAGGTACGCAGAATTAACCCCTTTCTACCACTCTAGAGTTGCAAGAATATTTCTAACTTGACCTTCGGAGGGTATTTGGCCGGCTCCACACCGGTGCCTTCTGCAAGATATTCTTGTTTTCTTCTTTTGTGTAGGTGGCTTGTTTGAGCGCAGGGATCGTGCTTCTCACTGGTGAGATTTACGGCCTCATCAGCAATATAGGTGTCAGTTTATTTGTCAAAGAAATAATATCTTAGTTGGGCCATTGACCATCTCAATATTTTTAATCTATGACAAAGACTACACAATTACCAAAAGGTTAGTGAATTAAATTGACACATAACCTAGAATTTAAGAACCAAATACGTTTATTATCCATAGAATAATTTATTCTTTTTTTCTTTCTTTTTTCTCACTCCCCTCTCCTAATTCCTTCCTAGCATTTTCTCACCATCCAATCATTTTCCCAACGTCTAAACAGATACCAAGACTGTAGATTTAATTCCAAACCTTTACAACCAAGACTCACCCAGCCCACTTTTCAAACCAAGTACATGCCCACTTCACACTCGATTATACGAGTAATATGTGATGTATGCCTCCTTTGAATAAAAAGTTTCCGTTGACTAAAAAAATAAATAAAAAGAAGACGGAGGGAAGGCCAAGCTCCAAATGTCCATCGCTTACTTGCGCGTAAGTGACTGAGTTATCAGGGTTTCTTGTTTTATTTTATTTTATTTTTAGTTTAAAGTTTAATGTAATGCTGATGTGGCAGAATATGTGTCAGTTTATTTTTCAAAAATATTTACCATGAGAAATTATTGTGTACTTCTGGAGTACCATAAATACGTGCTCTATCCTCTCACATGAATGGTGGATCCCACTAATTATATTTATGGTGGGACTCACCATTCATGTGAGAGGAGAAAGTACATATTTACGGATGAAAAACAAAATTGAAAGGAGCATAGGAAGGCCCTCAAATATAGTTGTCTTGGCTCTTCCCCTTGCCCAGTAAAAGAGCGATAAATTCTGTTTCAACTCAAAGCAAAAGGGTGATATTAATTATAATTACTCTTCTATGAACCCGATTTATAGAGGAAAATTGGATGAAACTGCTTAGAAACGACATGTCAAACCTTGACTTAATATGTTGATGGTGTAGCAGTGGTGCTCCTTTCTTATCTTGGCAAAGTTAACGACAATTGGTTGTTGACAGAAGTATGTGCAGCAGGGGCACAGTAATACATGAACACAGGCATTTGTGATGGTAGGCTGGGCAATGGTGCTTCGTGATTAAGAACCTTAATTGCCTGCCTTATAGAAGGTCTTAAAGTGTGATCTGGATATGTACACCATAACCCAGTAGTCATCAAACATTTCATCTCGTCCATGTCATACTCCCCATTTAGCATTTCATCTACTGCTTCGAGCAGCCTTCCCTGTCCATTTAGTTCCCACATCCAATTGACTAAACTAATCTTTGATTCTTCTGCCTTTGGCTCTACTACTTTCCTCCCACAAGCAATCTCTAATACCACCACCCCAAAGCTAAAAACATCTGATGCCTTACTAGCCTTGCTTTTGGTAAAACACTCTGGAGCCATGTAGCCCATGGTCCCAGCTACAACTGTTGTTTGTGAGCCAAGTCCATGGTCCACAAACCTTGCTAGACCGAAGTCACCAAGTTTGGCGTTAAAGCTTGAATCTAACATCACGTTGCTTGATTTGATATCTCTATGCACCACACATTGTTCCCATTCCTCGTGAAGATAAAGTAATCCAGAGGCTAGCCCGAGAACAATTTTGTGTCTCATAGGCCATGAGAGATGACTTTTCTTGTGAAACAAATGCGAATCTAGGCTTCCATTAGGCATATACTCATAAACCAATACAAAAGTCTCCCTTTTATGACTCCAACCAACAAGTTGTACTAAATTCCGGTGTCTCAAACGGCTTATAGTCATCACCTCAGAAATATACTCCTTTTTTCCTTGGTTAGAGCTGCTAGATATCTTTTTCACCGCAATTTCCACATTCATTTCTGCCAAGAAACCTTTGTAGACGCCTCCAAAACCTCCTTGCCCAAGCTTCCCTTCCTCTGAAAAGTTATTAGTTGCCACAACTAAGTCTTTGTAGGCAAACCTTTTTGGTCCGGTTCCTTCTATTAGATCTTCATCCATGGGGTCCATCATCCCCTTTTCTTCATCTTCATCTTCATCTTCATTATCTTCTTCTACCTGCTTTCTTTTAGTGTTTCTCCACAAAATGAAATAAGAGCCAAAACTGATCCCTGCAAACATAAGCACCAATCCTATTATTAATCCTACTAACCACGTCTTAGAGTTCCCTCTCGCTCCATTTTGAGTCAAAGCCAGATCCAAAGTCGAACTGAAATTCCAACTTCTGATTGCTTGAACTGGGATTGCACTTCCAGTTGATGCTGAGAACCCCACTATCACTTTTTCTGGTAGAACATTTCTCAGCTTTACATTATGAGTAAGATTCAAGTGTTGGTTAGCTATCAGAGGAACATCTATGTATTTCAACAATACACTGAGATTCTCGGAGGTTGAATCATAAGAGACTGTTGCTACCATAATGTTACCAGAGATTAAAGGATCTTTAAAAGTTTCGTTTTCCTTGGAGACAATGGAGTTCACGTTGATACCGACATGGTTGTCATTTGGATCCCATGTATCTTTCCACGTATCAAACTCCACCGCTACCAACCGATTTGATGAATTTCCATCAGTTGTCTCATTGAAGAGACCCAACCAACCTGCAGCGGAATTTCCAGGAGCAGCTACAGAGTCTTCTGAAGTGATAAAGAATGCAATGCCACCAGAGATTGAGTTTGGATCCCCAGGACGAGTTCTTATTATGAACTCAAAAGTAGTTGTGAAATCTGTTGTTACATTTGTGATGGGATCCCACAGTTCAATGGGTTGGGAATAGTATGCTCGACCTGTGGCATTAAACACTTCACCACCTATCTGGTTATCAGAGAGTCGTAATGACCAGATTCCATCAACTTGTGCTTTAGTGGCTGTACCAGAAACATTAATGTTGTTGTAATCGAAGAAGTTCGGGTAGGAAAAGTTTCTAGAGAAGATGGAAGAGAAGCAACAAAAGAAGACACAAAGGAAGAGAAGGGAATATAAAGATTGATAATCCATAAGGAAAAGGGCAAAAGACAGATGATTATAATAACTTTCATTAGAGATACAAATATAATGTTACTAATAGAATTTTCTTGATCTTATAGATTTTTTTGATTAGTCGTTTATGTCTTGGTCACGCGCTATCGCGGGTTGACGGGGGTTGGATGCAACATGGTCCCAGTCAAGAGATATAAATGGCTGTAAAATGATGTGCTTTTTCTGGCCTTGAAGCGTTCATACAATTAGTCTTTTGATTCTTTTGAATTATCGTAGGCTAGACTTTGACTTTAAGAACATTTATAAAAATTTAAAGAGACTTAAGATTTCCACTTTTGAGGCCAGCAATGGTAAACTCGCAATTCAATACTGAAGAGGACAAAAATTGAGGTTGATGGACCCATTCAAATAAACCTGACGGTACTAAATTAATGGGTTATCAAAATAAGACGACGACTTGAGGTATTGGACGGAGAGATCACATGACGGATGATCCCCTATAGTAGATGGATGGTCCTCTTATATGGGCGGATTCTAGGTACGTGGGCCTGAGGCTAACAAATACTGAGGCCACGTGGCACCCACATGGCTTAAGTAAACTCCAAGGAATCCTAAATGGAAATATCTCGCACCCTACGATAGCCCCTAGTCAATGGAGTCCCTATATGGGAAGATCTTTTCCAGAAGGAAAGATCTTTCTGTCTAAGAAACAGGAGTCAATTCTTTACTACTATAAAAACCCCATGCCCTCAAAAATAAGGTATGCATAATTTACCCTAGCTCTGGCACTCTAGAGTTGTGAAAAATTCTCTAACTTGACCTTCAGAGGGTATTTGACTGATACCACACTGATACTCTCTGTAAGGTCTTCTTCTTTTTCTGTGTTGTGTAGGATTTTGTCTAGAGCACGTGAGGACTATGTAGCCACCAATAACCATCAAGGGAACGAGCCGTGCACCACCGCCTTTGAGAGATAGGTTCAAACTCTCACTGCAGCAGTAGAATGCCTTAGCAAGCAAAATCATGACCTAGAATAGCAGCTGCGCCAAAAGAACGCAGCACTTAACACCCAGGAGGAGGACTAGGAAGGTACCAACGCTGAGAGGAGGAAGCAAAAGAGGTTGGAAGGCAGTTACGCCCCAAGCAGACAAGAGCAATAGGATACAAGCCGTCCATTCGCCACAGATGCTGTTCCACCGCACATGGTTGTGGAGATGCAGATGATGAAAGAGAGGATGAACTTCATGATGAACGCCCTCAGAGGACGAGTATCAAGTGACCTCGATGAGCTAGTCCATCAAACAGACTTACCTTTTACTACACCCGTCACTTCATTCCCCCTTCCACGAAAGTTCTGCATGCCACAGGTAGTAACCTATGATGGGTTGAAGGATCCCTTGGATCATTTGGAACCGTTCAAAACCCTCTTGCACTTGCAGGGCATGGCGGACGAAATCATGTATCGGGCTTTCCTGACTATGCTGAAGGGTCCTGCGAGGGTATGGTTTAGCAGGCTAACGCCCAACTCTATCAATACATTCAAGGAATTGAGCACGCAGTTTGCTTTGCATTTTATAAGGGGGCACAGGTATAAGAAGTCCACTGCATGCCTAATAAACATCAAGCAGCGAGAGGAAGATACACTAAGATCCTATATAACTCGTTTTAACAAGGAGGCCCTCTCAATTGATGAGGCTGACGACAAGATACTAGTTGCTGCATTTACCAATGGGTTACGAAAGGGTAAGTTCCTGTTTTCATTATACAAAAACGACCCTAAAACCATGTAGGATGTACTTTACAGGGCCACGAAGTACATGAATGCGGAAGACGCGCTGCTGGCCCGAAAAGAGAAGCCCAAAAAATAGGAGAGACCAGAGGATGCACGGCAAGATAAAGGATGGAAAATGGCTAGGACCAGAGACCATCGAGAGGACAGGCGATCCTAACCGCCCACTGGGAGGTTCATAAGTTTCACCCTGTTAACTACCCCAATTGACCAAGTCCTGATGCAGATTACGGAGGAGGTAGCCTTGACATTCCCAGGTAAGCTGAAGGGAGATCCTCATAAGAGGTCTAGGGACAGGTATTGTCGTTTCCACCATGATCACGGTCATGATACATCCGACTATTACGACTTAAAGCAGCAAATAGAAGCTCTCATTAGACAAGGAAAGCTACAAAGGTTCGTTAGCAAGGAGAGGACGGATCCACCACAAGAGCAGGCTACCCGGAATGAAAACGAGCATCCTAGGCCCCCCTAAGAGACATAAGGATGATTGTAGGGGAAACTACAGCTACCAGTTCATCCAAGAAGGTGCGAAAAACCTACCTATGGATGGTGCAGAACATCCAGCTGACGGGCTTCATCCCAAAGATGCCACAGATCAACAACCCTATAATTAGGTTCATAGAGGAAGATGCTCAGTGTCTCCACTACCCACATGACAATGCACTTTTGGTTAACATATGAGTAGGGGACTACAACACCCATTGGGTCCTTTTGGACAATGGGAGCTCTGTCGATATCCTCTACTATCCGGCATTCTAGCAAATAAGGATAGAAAGAGAATGGTTAGTTCCAACGAATGCACCGCTTGTCGGATTTGGAGGAACAAAAGTATACCCCCTCAGTTCAGTCACCTTGCCCATAACGGTCGATGATTACTCTTAACAGATTACCAAGGATGTCACCTTCTTGGTTGTCAATTGCCCGTCCACCTACAACTCCATCTTGGGCCAGCCTACCCTTAACTCATGGAAGGCTGTAACATCAACTTATCACTTGATGATCAAATTCCCCACCGAATACGGAGTGGGAGAGGTATAAAGAGATCAAGTAGAGGCGCGCGAGTGCTACATTGCCATGCTGGAGATGGATGATCATTTACAAACAATATGTATAAAGTAGCAGCGGACGATGGTAGAACCCATGGAAAGGATGAAGGAGGTACCCCTTGATGATTCTAGGCCTAAGCGAAAGACCAAGATCGGCACTTTTGCCAGCTTACCAGTAAGACGGGCGCTCATTATGTTCCTAAGGAAGAGCCAAGATGTCTTCACTTAGAGCCATGAAGATATGCCTGGAATTGATCCTTTGGTTATTGTCCACAAGTTGAATGTATCGCCCTCTTTTCACCCCATCCGTCAGAAGAAGAGTGTATTCGCACAGAAGTGAGACAAGGCCATAGCAGAAAAAGTTCACAAGTTACAAGAAGCAGAATTTATACAAGACGTGTACTACCCCAATTGGTTGGCCAACGTAGTAATGGTCAAAAAGGCCAATAGGAAGTGGAGGATGTGCATGGACTTCACAGACTTGAATAAGTCATGCCCTAAAGATAGCTACCCACTCCCATGAATTGACATCTTGGTGGATTCGATAGCAAGACACCAATTGTTGAGCTTCATGGATACATTCTCTAATTACAACCAAATCAAGCTGGATGAGGCTAATTAAGAGAAGACCTCATTCATCACCAACTAAGGTCTCTTTTGTTACAAAGTAATGCCGTTCGGACTCAAGAACGCGGGCACCACATATCAAAGGCTGATGAACAAGATGTTCACACATCAAATTAGGAGGAACGTTCAAGTCTATGTAGACGACATGTTAGTGAAAAGCGTTTAGGAAGAGGACCATCTAAACAACCTCAAAAAACCTTCAATACCCTTCATTCCTATAACCTGAAGCTGTATCCAAACAAGTGCGCATTCAAGGTGATGACAGGAAAATTCCTGGGGTTCATGGTGTCCTAGAGAGGTAATGAGGTCAACCTAGATAAGATACAAGCTATAATGATGTTAACTCTGCCAAAAACCATCAAGGAGGTACAGAGCCTAAACGGTAAGATAGCTGCATTGAACAGGTTTGTCTTAAGAGTAACAGATAAATGCCTACCTTTCTTCTATGCGTTGAAAAAAGCCTTAATAGCAGGACTAGATCTTGCCAAAGCGGTAGGAGCCACAAATGTGGTCATATATTGCGACTCTCAAGTGGTCACTAGTCAGATTAACGATGACTATGAATGCAAGGGCAAACGAAGGAAGAAATACCTTGAGCAAGTGAAGATTCGAGTAAAGGACCTCCAAGCAAAATTTGTTCAAATCCCAAGGGAGGAGAACGAGCAAGCCAACCGTTTCACTAAAGTTGCATCAGCGAAGCATATGATCCCTAGTCAGGTACTCTCCTTCATTTAAACTTCACCATTGATAGAAATTATTAGTGTACCAGAGATAGGTTCCAAGAGCAATTGGATGACGCCAATAACCCCTACCTGAAGGACAGTGTACTGCCTAACGGCAAAGAGGTTGCATGGAGGTTGAAGGTTCAAGCAACATGGTTCGTGCTAATTAAAGATGTCTTATACAAAAGGGGCTTCTCACGCCCATACTTAAGGTGTCTTGTACCCGAGGAGGCATATCATGTCATGCGAGAGGCCATGAAGGAGTCTGCGAAAATCATTCTGGATCATGGTCCTTAGTGCACAAACTAATCTAGATAGGATATTATTGGCCAACCATGCAAAAGGACGCCATTGCATATGTTAAAGCTTGCGACAAGTGTCAAAGGTTTGGCAATCTCATCCGGCAGCCAATAGAAGAGCTCACACCTATAACGGCCCCTTGGCTTTCATTCAGTGAGGATCAAACATCATGGGTCCATTCCCAGTAGCGATTCGACAACTAAAATTCCTAGTGGTCAGTATAGACTATTTCTCTAAATGGGTAGAAGTTGAAGCCCTGGCTACCATCACGGAGAAGAACATGCGAAGCTTTATATGAAGGAACGTCATCTGCAGGTACGGTATACCCAGAGTGCAGGTCTAAAACAATGGAAAGCAGTTTGACAACAACGCGTTCAGAGACTTTTGCTAACAACTAGGGATTAAGAATCACTACCCATTGCCAGCCCACCCTTAGGGCAATGGACAAGTTGAGGTCACAAACCGATCCTTGCTAAAGATCATCAAGGCTCAGCTCGAAGGGGCAAAGGATATATGGTCGAAGGAATTGCCAAGTGTTTTATGGGCATACAGGACAACGATAAAAATGCCTACAGGAGAAACACCATTCCGACTAACATATAGAAGTGAGGCTGTCATCCCGACTAAAGTGGGACTCATAAGCTACAAAATGGGAAACTACGACAAGAGTAGGAATGATGAAGCTATGCGCCTTCAACTTGATCTAGTAGACGAGATCAGAGCAACAACTATGCAAAGGTTAGCACGATACCAGGACCTTATGGCTAAGCACTACAACTCCAAAGTCAGAGACAGGGACTTCCAAGTTGGACATTTGGTCTTGAGAAAAGTGATGGGTGCCATAAAAGACGCCTCCTAGGGGAAGTTAGGACCTAATTGAGAAGGACCATATAGGATCGCGTCATGGCATAAGAAGGGAACTTACCACTTGGAGACACTAGACAGGCAAAGATTGCACCACCCTTGGAACACGGAGCACTTGAAGAAGTACTACTGATAGGCAAAGCAT
The DNA here is from genome assembly GCA_030820535.1 of Quercus parvula. Taxonomy (NCBI): domain Eukaryota; kingdom Viridiplantae; phylum Streptophyta; class Magnoliopsida; order Fagales; family Fagaceae; genus Quercus; species Quercus parvula. Next base: position 31,118,055 of record JAUAME010000006.1, on the reverse strand, counting down.
GGACAACAAGACTCCTCATTTCCAGTTTATTGCTTTTTAGTTAAACTTTTATCATCTATAGTTTTTTTGTTTTCCATAAACAATTTCTATATGCACACCTACCATAATAAGAGAAGTTATTCAAAATACCATATGTATGCTATCAACGTTTTTGCAAAAAATTATGAAGTCCATACATGGACGGATTCATCTCAAGAGATGAGTTGAAAATTATAGTCCATACATGGAGGGGTTCACCTCAAAAGGTGAGCTGAAAATTATTAAGTTCATACATGGACGGGCTCATCTCAAGGGGTGAGCTAAAAATGATTAAGTCCATACGTGGACAGGTTCACCTCAAGGGGTGAGTTGAAAATCATTAAGTTTGTAAGCGGAAGAATTCATCTCAAGGGATGAGCTGAAAATTGTTAAGCGAACGGGTTCATATTAAGTCCATATATGGACGGGTTCATCTCAATGGGTGAGCCGAAATTTGTTAAGTGAACAGGTTCATACTAAGTCCATAAGTGGACAGGTTTATCTCAAATGTGAGCTAAGAATTATGAAGTCCCTAAGTAAACGGATGCACCCTAAGGGGTGATTCAAGATTAATAAATCAAATTAAATGGGTGCGTTGAAGTCCAAAAATGGACGGGTCCAACTAAGGACTCCATCCCATGGAACAGACGGAAACATCAAGATAACTAAATTGGTGTGCAAAATATATAATCAAATAAATGGACAAAGCAAGAAACGATAAATAAAAAACCTATGAAAGGCAAGTGTTTACAAAAGCCCAAAAACAAGGGTGACAGAAAGAATAAATACTATTCTCTCAAATAAGCAAAAACAGATAATATACAAAGTAAAAAGAAAAAGGATAATAATAAAAGACTACTGCTGGGCAACGGGGGTCTCTTCCTCCCTCTCTTTAGCCGTCTAGTCCATTTCAAGTTGACGGACACCATCCTCAACGGATTTTTCTTGATTAGCATGAATGGCCTCCCCATCAACTTAAGGGTCAAGATTGACATCATCGGTGAAAAGATCATCAGTTCCTTCAGATTCAACCAAATGGGCTAGAGTTTGGCCTTCAGCGTCGATAGTAATATGGGATAAGTCTAGGTCTGGGAAGGAAGCCTTGACCTAACGAAGGTAGTCGTCGAAACCGTCAACGAAAGAACCTCCCAGCTCAGTTAGAAGAGAGTCAAAGTCATGGTATTTCTTTATTGCATCTTCTTTAGCCCAACGAAGTAGCTTCTTAGACTGTGAGATTTCATCCTCCTTGTCCTTGAGCACTTTTTTCAGTGGTTCCATCTGCTCCTCTACCTCTTTTAGGAGCCTCTTTGTCAGTTCAAACTTCTTCTCCCAGACGACCTTCCAGGCCTTCAGCTCCCCAAGCTCAACCTTCGACACCTTCGCCCTCACCCTCACACAGTCCACCACCGTTGCTTGGGACACGCAACGGTCCATCAGGCCCTTCATCATAAGCATCCCTTACATATATCCAAAATCAGGGTTAGAAAAAATAAACAAACAGCATGACGGAAAGAAAAGGCAGACAAAAACATACTTGAGCCAAGCTAAAGAGACCCATCTCCCCCATGGCCTCAATAGAATGGTTGCCCAAGTCCTCATAACCTTCACTCGTGAGCATGGACGAAAGCTGCTTAAGTGCGTACTAGGGGCCTCACGAAGAAGGACGGGGCATTTTTCATCAGCAGGAACTTGACCCGTCATTAAGCCCTTGCCTTTCCCATGAACAGGTGAAGGAGGTAGCTTTGTTTCTGTAGGAGTAGCCCCAATAGACCCTATACCTTAGGCTTTTTAGGTGGATGGTCGATCTTGTCCACCGGTTTCCTCTTTGTGGATGGACCCATTCCCTCCTTCTTTCTCGTAGCCGCCTGTTGCTTAATGTAAGCCCTTCTCCTTCTGTCTTCCATTTCTGTATAAAAATGACCAAAAAGGAGTTAGATAAAACAACTGTGAAATAAAAAGAAGGGTAATATGTGACGAACTTACGTTTGCGTCCTAAACGGTCGTGGTGACAGGTAGCTTCTGTGGGTTCAGGACCCTCACAGTACCAATGGATAGTATCTAAGGTAACAAGCTTCACCCAAGTTCTCTTTGATAACTTGATCTTAAAGATCCACTCCAGGAAACTCCACTACTCTATTTTAATCTCTAAACGATCTTGAGCTACAATAGGAGATGGTCAGTACATTATATGAAATGGGTAATAACAAATAAAATTTAAGACCGACGGACACCTACCAGATGGGGGCATTATGCCCCAAGTCTTGTCCACTGGCATGTACTCCTAGTCATTAGGGTGGCACATCCAGTCGTCCCCCTCAAGGAAGAAGTACCTGCTCTTCCAGTTCCTATTTGAATCGGGGGTCTCACACACTAACCTAAGAGACGGATTCCTCGATAGGAAAATGTACATTCCCCTTCATTGGCCAATCTCAGATGGATGGTAGCAGTGGAAGAATTCCTCCACCGTCATCCTGCGCGCCCCCTTTGAAAGAACTCCATACAAGACTTTCGCGACAAGAAAAACCCTTCAGGCGTTTAGGGAAATTTGGGTGACAGCCAGCCCAAGATATTGGAGAAGGCGACGGCAAAGAGCGCTTAGTGGGAACCTAATTCCCGCTTTAAACATTTGCTCGTACACTCCAACGTCATTGACACCCTAGTAGTAACATTTTTCAGATTTGTATGGTAGATGGATTGGTATGTTGACGGGAATCTAGTATTTTTCCCTAAGGGTGTTGAAGTGTTTTTGCTTTATGGAAGGCCTGATGTCATTCACTGTCCACAATGGAAGAAGAATGAACTACCTAAGGCCATCAGGTCCTATGATGGATTGGGAAGGGCGTTTAGCACTAACTAAGTCCTCATTTGAGTCACCCTCTAACCCGTCCACATCCACATCCTCATCCCCCTTCGCAGAAGATGAGTTAGAGGACGGAACTCGTTCATCATAGGAGGTGCCAGGGTTATCCTGACCTGATGAATACACCTCATTGTAGCTCGCCCCGTCGCGGACACACGATTGATCACTCGACGCCTCACTAGACATCTATCACCTACACATGATGAATAAAACCCTAAGACTCTGCAGTTCTACATAATGGATGAACATGCAATAAGAAAAAGAAAAAATATATAATAAAGTTCAACTTAAGGCAAGGAATACTTACAGGTAAAAAGAGACGACGAAGAAAATAGAAGACGGTAACGAGCTGGCTGGAAAAGCAAACGGTATGTTGATCTCTAGTAGAAAATGGTAGCGCTCTGGCTGGAAATTTGTGATGAAAAGAGAAAAATGAAGGGAAGAAGTAGCATATATATAGAGGGAACGGCACGGAAGACGAAGGGACGCTTCAGTCCGAGTAATCAGCCACCAGAAGTATGACACGTGCCCTTACGGCATTTATGGCTCTAAGCTAGCCTGTCAATCAAAGCACACTTCTCAGGGGCTAAGTTAGATTGTCACTCCATGGGTCTGTCCATGTATGAGGGTGACAGACCCATGGAGTGAAGGGGCAACTGAAGAAGACAGAAATTGAGGTTGACGGACCCATTCAAATAAACCTGATGGTACTAAATTAATGGGTTATTAAAATAAGATGATGACTAAAGGTATTGGACGGAGAGATCACAAGACGGATGGTCCTCCTATATGGACAGATTCTAGGTACGTGGGCCCGAGACCAATGGATACCAAGGCCATATAGCACCCACATGGCTTAAGTGAACTCCAAGGAATTCTAAATGGAAACATCTTGTGCCCTACAATAGCCCCTGGTCAATGGAGTCCCTATATGAGAAGAATCCCGCAAAATACATACATTAATGAGGATCCTTTCCAGAAGGAAAGATCTTTCTGCCCAAGAAACAGGAGACAGTTCTATACTACCATAAAAACCCCAAAGCCCTCAAAAATAAGGTCCGCATAATTTACCCCAGCTTTAACTCTCTAGAGTTATGAAGAATTCTTTAACTTGACCTTCGGAGGGTATTTAGCCGGTACCACACCAGTACTCTCTGTAAGGTTTTCTTCTTTTTTTATGTTGTGCAGGATTTTGTCTAGAGCACATAAGGACTGTGCAGCTTATTGACGATTTTCGGCATCATCAAATACCAAAATCTGAGCTCACAACTTAATGTTGTATATATAAAAAAAAAAAAAAAAAATTATATATATATAAACACACACACACACTAGAATGAAAACCCATGAAGTTTGGGAAGATTAAGAATTTTATTCAAAATGAAAAGCCGTAGTTACATCATGGTAAAAAGCTAGCTTTTTTTGAAATAAGGTCTCTCTTCAATCCAAGCAGTATGTTTATTGCATTGCCTGTGAACATGGGAAATCTCAAGTAAACAAAACTCATAAATAGCTAGGGAAATTGAAGATGAAAGGGGAGAGTATTCACCCTTCGCCTAAGCAATACTGAGAGAGTCACCTTCTTTAATGATGGATAGTAATAAAATACTCGTCCATATTTGCAAACCGTCCAAGCAAGTGATGAGTCAATGTATAAGCGAGCGTAAGCGCATTAATCCCAGACAGCATTTAATGACCAAATGGTGAATGAAAGCGGAGCCATTACCACCGTCCAATTTTGTACATTTGATGGCCATTATGAACATTAAAGGGCTGGGATTAAGTGGTCATTACTAAGCTATTAATCCTCCAGCTCAGGTGCAACGTAAGGAGAGGCCAACAATTTGGATATTTACTCATACAAAGGCTATATAAACCTAGGAGAGACAAGTAAGAGATGCATAATAAACACACACACAAATTGCTCTACAGATTACTAATTTCTAAAGAGTTTAAGCTAATTTAAGTATCGGAGGGTCCTTGGCAAGCCCTAAATTGGTGTCATTATTTACTTAGTGTTTTCTCTCATACAAGATCTTAGCAATGTGCATCGCACTGACAAGGAACATACCGACGAGGCGAAATCACATTCTATCAGTTTGGCACCATCTGTGGGAAACAACGGGCTATCACTCAATAAGCTGTTGAATTCTCTACTGACTAAGTTCCTTAGAATAGATGGACTCAACCACAACCATGCCGCCGGACCCGGTGGTGATGGCCCAACAAATCCAAGCACCAACAACCAATGTGCAAGAATTGATGAAACAAAATGAAGACTTGAAGTGGCGAGTGCGTCCAGAGGGCACTAATACGCCATAGTCACAGCGTAATCACAATGACAATGACGACAAAGCCCATAGTCCAAGAAATAGCAGAAGAGAGACTTCTGAGCACACTGCATAGTTGATTCATGGTAACTCTCAGACGATGAAAACCATTGCTATAATTTTCTTGTGTAAAGATATTAAGTAAAACTGTAACCTTAGGATACAACCAAGTTTATTGCCAAACTTTATCCTAATAAAAAAATCTAAGATTTTATTGCTTTTTTTTTGGGGTCATATTTTATTGTTTTCTTAGCAATCAAGCTAGATCTACCTATGGAAAAAGTTTGGCTGCAAACATGTTTGGAGTTATCTTATTCCAATCTATTATGTAGCAACTACATAGATTATCCATATATAATTTTAGTCACATGAATTTTTTTTATGTGACTTGTTTAAATAATACACATAAATAATCTTATAAATCCTCACATAATGAGTTGGAAAAGATAAATCAAAGCATGTACTTGGAACCAAGCTTTGTCCCTTGAACGGTGGAGAGGGAGAGTAGTTTGTAAAAGGTTGATGGAAAATGGGTAAAAAAGAAAAAAGAAAAAGAAAAAGGAGATGGGCTTATCCTGGATGGGACGTAATGTGGTTATACACTTACACTACGAAAAGGAAACGGTCTAAACATATGTTGGTTGAAGTAATTTCCTAGATGAGGATCAAATGGGTTTGGGAAGGAAAGGAAATGGGACCAAACTGAGACTAGGTTTGGTTCATGAAGGCACGAGGATAAACATACATCTTAAAATTGCATATCATTTCCTTCAAATTTTGATTAAAGAGTTGCCAATTCTGAAATGGAGTAGGGACGTGATCCTATTGTTATGTTCACTACCCTATTAATTGGCATTGACTTGGTTACTATATATTTGAGATTGGGATGGGGTCGATTTCCCCTGTTGAAGAAATTTGTTGCTGGTTTCAAACAATGAAGATCATCGAAGTTGAGAGTACAATATATGTTAGATAAAAGCGGTGAGAATGGAGGAAATAGTGACAAATCTTCAATGAAACAGTGACAAAACTTCAAGTTTCTTTAAGGCGAAGTTAAAATTTTGGGAGAAAATCACTTCAAAGATCATTTAGTCCAAGAGAGAGGAAAAATATGATATTCTTGAAGCAACTTCCACAAATTTTATAAAAACCTTTTTAAATCTTAATTTTAATGTTTCTTATATATATATATATATATATATGATGAAGCACAATTTCACTTCGTCAGTATTTTACTCGTCAGTACAATGGATGACCTGGAGTTTGTCAGCATGTACCTCATTGGTATGATGGATAACCTAGAGATCCTATACCAAAGAAAGCACTAAGCAGATAATGACACCAGTTTGGAGCCTACCAAGAATCCTCTGATACTTAAGTTAGCTTAAACTTTTCAGAAATCTGTAATTTGTAGAGTAATTTGTGTGTGTTCAATATGCCTCTCTTACTTGTCTCTCCTGACTTTATATAGCCTTTGTGTGAGTAAATGCTTAGTCTATTGGCCTCTCTAACGTTGTTCCACAGCTGGAGGATTTATGGCCTAATAATGACCATTTATCCTCAGTCCTTTAATGTCTGTAACAGCCATTAAATGCACATAATTGGACGACAGTAATGGCTCCGTGCTCATTTATCATTTGGACATTAAATGCTGTCTGGAACTGATGCACTTACGCTCATCCATACTTTTACTCGTCAATAACATGGACAGTTTGCAATATGGACAAGCATTTTATCACTATCCATCAGTTATGGTTGAGCTAGAAGGTTAAATGGCTCATTTATTAGTCATTTAACTTCCCCATTCAATAACCTGTAACGACTATGCAATGGTCAGCTTAAGATAGTTGTATCAGCTGTGAGCTGATGGCTATAAAGGTTGTATGTCCGTTACACTTGTACCATTTAAGTAAGGAATTTATATCTAAGCATTAATGTGTGCTTATGATCATCCTTAGTAATGACAATCGTCCTTAGTAATGACGATCGTCTTTAGTAATGATGGTTGTCCTTAGTAATGAAGGTCACTGTATGGACAACCATTTTACACTACTCATCAGTTGCCCCCTTTATTCCTTTGTCATCCTTTGTTTAAATGAGCATAGGAATACAAAAGGTTTTTGGCTATTCAATGTGTCCCGAAATTCTCATCGAGATTCTCGTCCTATCACATTTAATGCGAGGTGTGTTTCTCCTCAAGTGATTGACACATGCCTTCTCTTCATTGGTTGCGCATGTGAAGCTTTCTTGCGCTTCCCGCATGCCTTGATTTTTGTTTTCCTTTTTAGAAAAACTTCTCATCAGTTTTTAACCATGCATATTTAATCATATGACTTACACTCGCTTTGAGAATTTGATCATCATTATGATTGTGCTCGTCGATTTTTAACCATGCAAATTTAATCATATGACTTACTCTCACTTTGAGAATTTGATCGTCATTATGATTGTGCTCGTCGGTTTTTACCATGCAAATTTAATCCTATGACTTACTCTTGCTTTGAGAATTTGATCGTCATTATGATTATGTTCATCAGTTTTTAACTATGTGAATTTAATCATATGACTTACTCTTGCTTTGAGAATTTGATCGTCATTATGATTGTACTCGTCGGATTTTAACCATGCAAATTTAATCATATGACTTACTCTCGCTTTGAGAATTTGATCGTCATTATGATTATGTTCATCAGTTTTTAACTATGTGAATTTAATCATATGACTTACTCTCGCTTTGAGAATTTGATCGTCATTATGATTATGTTCATCAGTTTTTAACTATGTGAATTTAATCATATGACTTACTCTTGCTTTGAGAATTTGATCGTCATTATGATTGTACTCGTCGGATTTTAACCATGCAAATTTAATCATATGACTTACTCTCGCTTTGAGAATTTGATCGTCATTATGATTGTGCTCGTCGGTTTTTAACCATGCAAATTTAATCATATGACTTACTCTTGCTTTGAGAATTTGATCGTCATTATGATTATGTTCATCAGTTTTTAACTATGTGAATTTAATCATATGACTTACTCTCGCTTTGAGAATTTGATCGTCATTATGATTGTGCTCGTCGGTTTTTAACCATGCAAATTTAATCATATGACTTACTCTTGCTTTGAGAATTTGATCGTCATTATGATTATGTTCATCAGTTTTTAACTATGTGAATTTAATCATATGACTTACTCTCGCTTTGAGAATTTGATCGTCATTATGATCGTACTCGTCGGATTTTAACCATGTGAATTTAATCATATGACTTACTCTTGCTTTGAGAATTTGATCATAATTATGATTGTACTCGTTTGAATTGAACCTTATGTGATGATTTTACTGTCATCGAGATTTTTATTGTCTACTTGGTTTTACTCATTGGACTTCAACGATGGACTTTTTTTTTGAAATTTTTTTTTTCTTTTGTATGGTAAATAATACTTTCAAATCTTTCAAGAGAACGACACTTATTCATGTGGTGAAAAATGCCCCCTTATTCATTCCTACTTAGAAAACAATTTGATGAAAGAAAATTGAAAATCTAACTAGCGATAATACCTCTTGAAGTGCTTTACATTCCATGGATTAGGTAACTGAAGAGGATAAAATATGAGATAAGGCTTGGCGAGCCCACCAGGCCCATGACCATGGGCCTAAAGAAGGTCGAGCCCATTCTTTGTGTGGAGCCCCTGACAGAACGAAGGCCCAGACTTGCCCACCACGTTTCAGGTTCCTGAAGACTTGCTCTGCAAGGAAAGGACTTGGGCTGCAAGGATAAGACTTGCTCTGCAAGGAAAGGAGGCAAGACCTCACTACTATAAAAGCTCCAACATCCTTCTCATAGAAAGGTACGCGTGACTGATTCCTCTCTAGCACTCTAGAGTTGTAAAAAGATTTCTGACTTAACCTTCGGAGGGTGTTTGGCCGACTCCACACCGGTGCCTCCTGTAAGGTGTTCTTGTTTTGTTCTCTTTTGAAGGTAACGGCTGCGAGCGTAAGGATCGTTCATCTCACTGGTGAACTTTTCGGCATCATCAGTTGGCGCCGTCTGTGGGAAAATTAATCGTGACAGATTAAGCCATTGTCGCCTCCCGAACATAAGAGTTGCATGGTACTCACACGCTCGATGGCCACCACCAACGACGTTCAAAACGACGAGCCGCCAAGGTCCACTGCACTAGAAAGACAGGTCCAAACCCTTGCGGCCGCAGTGGAGCGCCTCACGAAACAAAATCATGACCTGGAGGAACAACTGCGACAGAGGGACCCGGGACATAACGTCCAGAAGGAAAACCAGGGGGACAGCTCCGAAAGAAGAGGGCTTGAGAAGCAAGAGGGCAGTAATGAGCCCAGTAGAACGGAAAGGCGGAATCTGAGCATGCCCTCTCTCACGGACGCAACCCCACCACCCATCCTCGCAGAGATACAGGCGATGAAGGAGCAAATGGAGGTCATGATGAACGCCCTCAAGGGACGCGTCTCCAGAGTCCTTGACGATCTAGTAAATAGGACGGACTCGCCATTCACTACGCAAGTCAACTCCTGTCCCCTGCCACAGAAGTTCCGGATGCCGCAGGTTGAGAGCTACGACGGGGTCAAGGACCCGTTAGATCATCTTGAAACCTTCAAGACCATGATGCACCTCCAAGGAGTACCGGACGAGATCATGTGCAGAGCCTTCCCTACAACACTAAGGGGCGCAGCAAGGATTTGGTTCAGCAGATTGACGCCAAATTCGATCAGCACCTTCAAGGAGCTAAGTGCCCAATTCACCTCGCACTTCATCGGGGGGTACAGGTACAAGAAGTCTACAGCATGCTTAATGAGCATCAGGCAGCGGGAGGACGAGACGCTGCGATTATACATAACTCGCTTCAATAAAGAAGCACTTTCCATTGATGAGGCCGACGACAAGATTTTGGTGGTAGCCTTCACCAATGGCCTACGGAAGGGAAAATTCCTGTTCTCCCTGTACAAAAATGATCCGAAGACAATGTCTGAGGTACTCTACAGGGCCACAAAATACATGAATGCGGAGGACGCACTATCGGCCAGGGAAGACAAACCCAGGAAGAGAGAAAGACCCGAAGATGCCAGGCAGGACCATGGAAAGAAGAAACCAAGGACGAGAGACAGACGCGAGGAGAAGCGTTCTAAACCCCCAGGAGGAAGATTTACAAGATTCACCCCCCTGAACGCTCCACTAGACATGGCTCCGTACAGCACCTCCATTGCAATGAAAACCCTCCAGGCGTTCAAGGATATCTGGCTGACGGACAAACCCAAGTGCTGGAGGAGTTCTCGTTTTAGTCTGTTCAGGGGGAACCTAAGTCCAGCCTTTAGTGCTTGTTCGTACACCCCTATGTCATCCACTCCGTCGTAATAACATTTTTCTGATTTGTAAGGTAGACGGATTGGGATGTGGTCGGGTATTTGATAAATTGCCCTAATGGTTTTAAAGTGCACTTCTTTAATTGTGGACCTGAAGTTATTCACCGTCCACTCGGGTAGCATGACGAACTCCCTAAGTCCGTCAGCCCCAACTACCGACTTAAGTCCTTCACCACCGCCGTCAGAACCTTCCTCTGGTTTGGCCAACTCCATATCCTCATTTGTTGAGGACGGTGAAGTGGCAGACGGAGTCCTCTCACTCAGTTCGTCCGGATCTTTGTAACCCGACGGGTACAATTCCTCGTAACCCGCCCCGTCGCGGACGAACGATTGGTTACTCGACGCACTAGACATTGCCTACAACGGAGCGACAAAGCCTAAGACTGACGGGTCTAAAATGAAAAGAAAGGAAGAGACGGATGCAAGAAATTTAAAGCTTCTACCATGTCAAGTATAAAAACTGAAGGTATATCAAAGTGAACGGATAGAATCACTTACCGAGGAAAGGAGTGAGTGGGTAAAAGTCGTTGCTGAAGGATGTGAACGGGTAAGCTCTGACAGGTGATGGACTCGCTCTGACAATGTAGTTTCTGCGTAAAGTAAAAGAAATGAAGGAGAGGTGCTGGTTTTTATAGATGGAGTGCACGGAAGACGAAGCGGCACTTCGATCCAAGATACGAACCACTCGACGAGTGACACGTGTCATCGCCTTAAATGCCTCTGCAGCCTGTCAGATCTCCATAGACCTGACGGCGTCATGCTCCGTAAACCCCTCTCCAAGGGCCCTCGTCACCGTCAACCATAAGGTTTTGACCGTCAGCTTTATTGTTTTGACCGTCTGCTTTTAAGTTATGACCGTCACCACTTTGACTACGTCATCGACCACTCAGTCTTTACGATCACCGTTCTAGTTCTTTGTTACCGCTCATTTATGCCTATCCGTCGCCCCCATGAATATAGGACCATCGTGATTGTTTGTTTTGACCGTCACCCCAATTGACCGTTTGCACAAAGGCAACGGACCAAATGGGGTGAAGGGGGCAGCTGAAGAGGATAAAATATGAGATAAGGCTTGGCGAGCCCACCAGGCCCATGACCATGGGCCGAAAGAAGGTCGAGCCCATTCTTTGTATGGAGCCCCTGACAGAACGAAGGCCCAGACTTGCCCACCACGTTTCAGATTCCTGAAGACTTGCTCTGCAAGGAAAGGACTTGGGCTGCAAGGATAAGGACTTGTCCTACAAGGAGAAGACTTGTCCTACAAGGAGAAGACTTGCTCTGCAAGGAAAGGACTTGGGCTGCAAGGATAAGACTTGTCCTACAAGGAGAAGACTTGCTCTGCAAGGAAGGGACTTGGGCTGCAAGGATAAGACTTGCTCTGCAAGGAAAGGAGGCAAGACCTCACTACTATAAAAGCTCCAACATCCTCCTCACAGAAAGGTACGGGTGACTGATTCCTCTCTAGCACTCTAGAGTTGTGAAAAGATTTCTGACTTAACCTTCGGAGGGTGTTTGGCCGGCTCCACACCGGTGCCTCCTGTAAGGTGTTCTTGTTTTGTTCTCTTTTGAAGGTAACGGCTGCGAGCGTAAGGATCGTGTATCTCACTGGTGAACTTTTCGGCATCATCAGTAACGGTTTGCCGTTGAGTGATTCAAGGTAACAAGTTCCTCTTCTGGAGTATTTAACGATCTTGTATGAGTTTGCGTATTTTCATTGTCATTCTTTTAACTGGGGGAATGATCTGTCTTCTCCTTCTTTATGTGTTAGAGCTCATCGATTTCTTCCATCTTTTGCTTGCCATTTATTCCATTTGTAGTTAATGCATCCTCTCTGTTCATGTACTTCTAGGCTTTCAAGAGGAGGTTTGTCATTGTAGTTGGTGCAGTCTTCCCTAGAGAGAAGATGAGGCTAGGATTGTAAAACCCTACTTGGAAGGTCATCATTATCACCTAATCGTTTGCCTTATAAATTTCTAACACTGCTTTGTTGAAGTGTTTTACATTCTCTCTCAAGGTTTGCCCTTTTTGTTGCTTCACAATTAGCAGGTATGAGGTGGGCCTCTTATGGCGTCGACCCCCAATGAAATGGCAGACAAAAGAGTTGCCCAACTACTCAAAGTTTGCGATAGATGTTGCGAGAAGCTTGCTAAACCACACCTTTAATGCTTCTCTAAGAGCTGCTAGGAATGATCTGCAAATTACCTCGTCTGGGGTTTGCTGAAGGTTTAATATTGTCTTGAACGCCCCTATGTGATCTAGGGGATCCTTAATGCCATCGTAAACCTCCAGCTATGGAAGATGAAATTTAGGAGGCAAAAGAAACTCCAAAACGCTGGCAGTGAAGGATGAGTCTATCCTCTTGATCATGCCATCAAGATTTATCGTTGTCTTTCCCTTCATGGCGTTCTTGACTTCGTCTAACTCCTTCCTCATGTTTTTCATCATCTGATCATTGCCATGAGTCAACTATAAGGTGTTCTTAGAAGTTTCTCTTCTACTATTTCCTAGACTATTCGTCATTGTCATTGCAATTACACCGTGATTGTGACGTATTTGTGCCCCCTGGATGCACTCTCCGCTTCAAGTCTTCATTTTGTTTTTTCAATTCTTGCATATTGGTTGTTAGTGCTTAGATTTGTTAAACCATCACCACTGGGTCCATCAGCCCAGTTGTGGTTAAGTCCATCGATTCTAAGGAACTTAGTCAGTAGAGAATTCAATGGCTTATTGATTGATAGCGTGTCCTTCCCATAGATGGCGCCAAACTAATGAAGCACAATTTCACCTCGTCAGTATGTTCTTTATCAGTATGATGGACGACCTGGAGCTCGTTAATATGTACGTCGTCAGTACGATGGACAATTTGGAGTTCATCAGCATGTACCTCGTTAGTATGAGGGACGACTTGGAGATCTTGTGCCAAAGAAAGCACTAAGCAGATAATGACACTAGTTTAGGGCCTGTCAAGGACCCTCCGATACTTAAATTAGCTTAAACTCTTTAGAAATCTATAATCTATAGAGTAATTTGTGTGTGTGTTTAATATGTCTCACTTACTTGTCTCTCCTGGCTTAATATAGCCTTTGTGTGAGTAAATGCTCAGTCTACTGGCCTCTCTAACGTTGTACCACAACTGGAGAATTTATGGCCTAATAACAACCATTTATCCTTAGTTCTTTAACATCTGTAATGGCCATTAAATGCGCATAATTGGACAGTAGTAATGGCTTCGTGCTCATTTATCACTTGGACATTAAATGTTGACTGGAACTAATGCGCTTACACTCGTCCATACTATTACTCGTCATTAACATGGACTGTTTGTAATATGGACGAACATTTTACCTTTGTCCATCAGTTATGATTAAGCTAGAGGGTTAAATGGCTCATTTAATAGCCATTTAACTTCCCCATCCAATGTCCTGTAACGGCTGTGCAATGGTCTACTTGAGATAGTTGTAACAGCTGTGAGCTAGTTGCTGGAAAGGTTGTACGTCTGTTACACTTGTGCCATTTAAGTAAGGAATTTATATCTGAGCATTAATGTGTGCTTATGATCGCCCTTAGTAATGACGATCGTCCTTAGTAATGACAGTCGTCCTTAGTAATGACGGTCACTATATGGACGACCATTTTACACTACTCATCAATATATATAAATAAAGATGAATTCAAATTACACATGATGTAACTCTACAAAATTCTATACATTTTTTAGGCCATTGATTTCAATTAAATCTAATAGTTGAAAACAAACTAATAACCATGTCATCAAAGTGCTTCATTCTCACTTATCTTGAAATCACTCATCTTCTCTCTCATAATAACTCTTCATTTGAAAATAGCTTATTTAGCTTTTTGGTGAAAGTATGTTAATATATATTTGTACCTTGAAAATATGAAAAAATTAAGAAAAATTGAGTTTTAAAAAACTGTAAATAAAGATTAAAAAGAAAAAAACTTGCTTATAAGTTAGTGTCAACACACCCACCGCAAGCTAGGTTGCGGAGGCCATGAACCTACTTATAATTAGGTCTAGCATAAACCCTTTGGAGAGGGTCTAATAATAATGGGATTGACTACATTTTTACATTCACAGCTTGAAGGTGATTGGGTTAAGGCAGTGGTTCGTCCATAGAAAATGCCTTTTAAGGGTGAGAAGCAGCTCGAAGGAATCATAGAGAGGTTCATAAGTCATATTACAATTTATATTGATAAGGTTGTTTCTTTTTGAATGTTTCTCACAATTTGGGTGGTGGGCCGGTGTTGCTTTGGAAGAGACCTGAAAGCAGAAGAGAAGATAGAATTAATTGATTGGTTAGTTATTTTTGGGCTCTCATATACAAAAAAGAGAAAAATGGCATCACCGATTCACAAGGAGAGAAAATTGGACAAAATTGACCTTTGCCCTTTTCGGGCAAAATAAATAGCATTCTACCCCATTTTAGGGAAATGCCCTTCTTTTGAAAATCCACTTTCTTAAAATCAAGATAAAAAAATAAAAAATAAAAATTCTGGAGTCCTATAGTGACGTTTTAATGACCTATAGTAGCGTTTTGTAACTCGATCTCCATAAAGTCGAGTTACATGCAATTTTTTACCTATAACTCGATTTCATAGAACTTGAGTTAAAAAACGCCACTATAAATACTTAAAAACGTCACTATAGGTCCTTAAAAACGTCACTATAGGATTTAACTCGATTTTGAGAAAGTCAAGTTTCAAAAGAGGGGCATTTCCCTAATTAATTTGGGAAATGAGGTAGAATGCTATTTATTTTGCCCGAAAAGGGCAGAAGTCAATTTTGTCCAGAGAAAATTGGTGAAGTGGAACTAGAAGGCACATGTAACGGGTCGAAGATGACTATTTTTTTAAGACCTTTAATTTTGTACAAATGTTTTTTTTTTTTTTTTTTTGTTGTAAGAATCAACTTTTTTTTGAAAGATGGTTTCAACCTATAACGTCAGTGATGACTCTTTATCATAAGACCAAGATATCAATTAATTTTTGGTGTAGTGGAAATTTAACATTAGGTCTCCTATTTGACAACAAGATAATATACCAGTCGAGCTAACTGGAACTCGCAATTTTTGTACAAATGTTTTAAATGCGCAATTCATAGAGCAATTTACAAATGTTTCAAATTCAAAAGTTGTCAAGCAATTTGTAAAAATCATTGGCGGTTTTGCTGTTTCTATATGGATCCAGAATGTATTGTTAGGCCACATTCCCAGCAAGATGCTAGCCTTCAATTTTATTTTATGAGGAGTTTGTTTGTATAAAAACTAGAATATAAAAAGAAGTAATCAATTATTTGTGAAGCTGGCAATGGAGTAGAATCATTAGGTTGAATATAGATGAAGGTTGAGAATGTGGGAAGGGAGAAAAAGGGGAAACGTAAGAGGGAAACAAATAAGGTAATTATTGAGAACTTTCAGAGTACCATAAATACATACTCATTCCTCTCACATAATTGTAGGTTCCACTAATTAAATTTATAGTGGGACCCATAATTCGTATTAGATGGGAAAGTATGCATTTATGGTACTCTTGGAATATTCAATAATTTTTCAAACAAAGAAATAAGGATGAGAAGGAGAGACACGTTTAATTGTTTATTGATGCCAAAGAATCCATCAATTTCGAAAAGGTTTATGATATTGCCACATATTAATGACATGGCCTTTAGTGTTTTTTTTTTTTTTTTCAACCATTAGTAATGAAATGTTTTAAATTTTTATGTGAATCTCTTTACACAAGTTTAACCATGATTAGTAAAAAAGATAAAAATAAAAACTTCTATAAAGAAAAGTGAAAAAAAAAAGTGATAAATTTAGAACAAAAAATATAAAATTTATGAAGAACCAAAACACTTGCAACAACAAATCTCTCCATAACCAATTGAAATAATAATAATAAGCAAAATTCATAATTAGTTTTTTTTTTTTTGTTAGCTTATTTTTTGCCAACTTATTTTACTATTCAGCTTATTTTTTGCTACTATTCATGAGTCTCAATATATTACTTCAACTAACATTTACTTTTATTTACAGTACTTTAGTAAAAAGTTTTTAATTTTAGCAAAATAAGCTAATCATAAACATATCCTTAATATTATAAAATACACTTTAATTCAAAATTTAACCTAATGAATTTTAATTATGAAATGAAGGATAATTTTTTAAAATTGATTTTAAGCAAATGACGAGTTAGTAAACAACATTTTGAATATTAATATAACAAAGTTTGGTCAACCTAATGTTAAGGACGGGAAAATGTTTTTTTTTTTTTCCCTTCAAGTTTGAGGTGGAGTGTTCTTTCCCCAAACCTCAAAGGAGTGGAGTATAATAATTACCCCAAATTATTATTTACTATGTCAGTCCATTTTAATTAAATTCTTGACATCCGCAGCCTCTCTATCTCATTAATAAAATCTTCCACTCCGATTATAAAAGAAAATCACTTCCTCATCCATCTCCCTTCAATAGTTTTTATTCCTGTTCAATGAGGCCAACAGAATCAGCCCTTAAAATTGAAAGAACATCGTCTATAAACTTCTAATGAACAATTTTTTTTTTCTTTCTTACTTTTTCCTTTTCTTGTATAATATTCTTGGAGATTAATATTGCAGAAATTCATTTATTGCAGCATTCGAATTTTTCTTTGTAGAATCAATGACTCATAGTCAATTGCCTGAATATCCAAGAGTTACATTCTCGCCTTGCTCCATTGTTGAAAAGTCACGTTCTTACATTTAAACGTTTTGAAAACTCTCATTTTCATTTTTCATTAGTATGTTTTTTTCTTCTTGGCTACTTCATCAAAATAAACCAATTCAAAACAGATACACTGAACCCCCACCCCCACCCCCCCCCCCCCCCCCCCAAAAAAAAAAAAAAAAAAAAGCCATTAAATGGTCAAGGAGTAGTTTAAAAAACGTATCCGTACAATCTCAATTAAGGTTTGACCATCTCACACTATGAAAAGGCTTCTACTATTCTTCTAGCTAGTACCCAGTCAAGACTCAGGACTCAAGAGGCGGCTTATAGCAATATCCAAATAGTGAGCATATTGTCAAACTAAGACAAATTTGGCATTCATTTCAGCATTTGGAAAAGTCAATAGCATGGTACCCAGCTATATCTCTATAACTTAAAGATACATAATTATTTGTTCCATTTCTCTACGTAGGCTTTACTTAAAAATTATGACAAAGCTTTGACTCAAAATTATTTTCAATTACTTCTAGGCCTCTCAGCTTCTATGTCGATAATGCATACAATGGAACTAATGAATAATGCTTCTCCTACATACTATTTTGCATAGCCTTTAATCATTATGCAAATATCAATTTCCAGCATGACAGCGCATCATCTAACTTGAACTCGGACAAGTTCAAAGTTGAGGAAACATATTGAGTTCAGACAGTTCCTTTACCAATTCATAAGCTGAAGTAAAAAAGGAAGCAGACAATAACTTTCCCTATATAAAGTGAAGCTAGCAACTACTTAAAAATAGTCTCGCGTATCATATTTTATACTAAGTTTTCATACTACCAAAACTGCTAGTGCGTTTCCTACCTAGTATGGATCTCACCAACCTTAGAACTCTTCTTTCTATCACTGGCTCTTTGTTGTTACTTGCTATTCCATCTTCCTTTAAATCATGCTCTATCATTCAAGTTCCCTGATTTTACACAAGATGGCAGGTTAAAGTTAAATGGTACTGCCCCCATCCAAAATGGAATTCTTGCACTAACAAGTTACTCCACTGACAATACTGCAGCGGACCGAGCTATATATTTTGAAGATATGCATCCTTTCGATCCAATTACAGTTAAATCCACAGACTTCACTACTCATTTTTCATTCAAAATATCAACAACTAATTCACCAGGCCAAGATGGGCTTACATTTTTCCTTGCACCAAATGGTTCTCATCTTCCAAATGATGCTGAAGTAGGATGTCTTGCACTTATTAGCAAATTTAATGATTTCACCATACACAGAAAAGAATTCGTTGCTGTTGAGTTTGACACCTATATATGGGATGAAACTGATAGTGAACATGTTGGTATTAACATCAACTCCATCAAGTCAGCTGTAAGCACAGGTTTGAGCCGAAGTATGAAAAAAACATCTGGAATTGATGTAAGGATCAGTTATGATTCTAAAACAAACAATTTGAGTGTATCATGGACTTTCCCTGACAGCCCATTAATTTCTTGATGGGAATACTAGTCTTCCACACACTATAAATCTAACAGCATTTCTGCCAGAATGGGTATCCATTGGCTTTTCAGCTGGATCTGCTTTCTAATTTGAGACGCATGACATTCCTCAGGAAGTGGAATTGATTCTCAGTATCCCTCTATGCCATACGATTAAGGAGGACAAATTAATCTGGCCTTATACATCATTAGGTATTTATTCAGTCAAGTCGGGGAATAATTTTATTGCAAATTAAAAGAAAGTTTTACAAATCCCATTGCCCGTGGTAATCCGATGCAGCAGCAACAGGGAGTTTGGAAACTTATCTGGAGCTTATCAGTTCCTAATAAAGTGAAGAACCTCATGTGGCTCTCTGGTCTTGTGCTGCAAAGGTTCATGGCTCAACAAACTACTAGCACCACAGAGCACCGCAACAACGGATCGCGATCGGAGCTGATATTGGAGGTGGAAATTGCCCTTTGCAAGAAACTCTGTAGAACATAGAACACATCATCTAACATTGAAGTTGTCATGCTATCTGGCACATCCTCGTCAATCCTTATCGCCTTCCACACATTCTCCACCATAAAGAAACCTTCTAGAACCACATAGAACCCGGTGATCTCTTGCACAACTTCGCTAAAGCTTCCACTCTGAAATGCCTTTGTGGCACGAATCAACTGAACTCAAGGCTTTTATCTTTGACACCATGAATTCCGTATTGCATCAACGATAGTATCTCTTCCAAGTATGATTCGATCTCGCTCGGGTCTGGACCTTCGGATCCTCCTCCCACTGCAGGCAAATAATTCTTTTTCTGCGCATTGATCTCCGATGATAACCGGCCTAACTTCCTGAATTAATTCCATGTACTTCTTCTTCTTCAAGATCAATGAACCTATAGAGTCACATTCTTCTTGGAGCTCGCAAATCGCATAAACAATCCCATCCTCGCCGCATAGACCTCGCTGTTCTCTTCAATTGCCAAGACAATGTCCTTGAACAAATTCTCGTCAAGCACGAAATGAAATTCACTCGGCTCGTTTGGTTTCCTTTCTGTTCCATCAACTCCACCTAGTGCTCCAACTCCATTCTCGCTCTCATTGTGATTACTTAATTTCTTCAAGTAGCCAACATAGACCTATAATCCCTCATCCTCCAATCCAAGCGGCGGGGAAATCCGTACCATTGGTCCTCTGAGTGTGTATATGATAGGACTAGCCGTACCATTTTGACCAACTGGTGCCCATCGCACATGATTTGGGTTGGGAGGTACATTATTTCCTAAGTAGCGGGAATATTGTTTAGCCTAACCTTCACCTCCAATAAAGGCTCATTTAGATCCTTCCATTATGATTGCTTAACGCGTTAGTTATTGCATTCATATTTGCTTGTGTTAGGCCGTTGTTTGCTCTTGTTTTAACCCTTGCTTGCTTAAGGCCCTAGTCTAACGCTTGCCGCATGTTTGAACGCTAGTTTTAAGAATCTAAAATCAAATAGTGTGAAGGCTTAAGTTCAATTCTTATGCGCATACTTGAAACTTGAAAGATATCTTAAGACCCAAAACCAAATAGGCCCAAGGCCTAAGTCCAATGCTAGATGCCCTTATAATCAAAGAATTCAAAAGAGTTCAAAAAAAAAATGGTGTAGGATTATGCTTTGTAAAATTCACATAGGTGCACATACCCCATCAAAAATTCAAAATTCAAACCTAAGTTAGAGGATTAGCCCAAGAATCAAGTAGTCCACACCTTAGCCCAAACTCTCCAAACCCAACATCTAACTCCATTCCCTCTCTCTCCTAGCTTAGTCTAACCCAAACTAACCTACAAAATGTTAAGTCCATAACCCACTCCGTAAGCCCACTGTCCATCTTTAAACAGTCACCCTTTCACCAAGACCATGCTACAAGCCCAACCTCAACTTCATCATCAAACCCAACATATAGCTTTGCTAGGCAGCCTGGTTAATCTGACAATGATATCTGCCTTCTAAAAGACTCTTCATGATTCACCTAGGTTTGAAGAAATGCCCCAGCTTTAGCATAAGAATTAAGAACCAAAATGAAAAAGAAGAAATCACGGCACCCAACAACAGTTCTTCAAAGCCAATACGGTTCATTCTCACGTCTGTCTACATAGCAGTCCCATGCCATGAAGGAAGTTTGATGAGCTATATATGCCTTTGGACAAGGTTTTTAAACAACTCAAAAGTCCAAGGGTTATTGAGCCTATTGGAATCAAGACCCACACCAAACTCTTTGCCAAGAAACCATGATGTTAAGCAATTTAGATGACTGGTCACAACTATGATAAATGCATTAACTTAAGATGCCATACAAGATGTTGTTGACCAAAACACTATTACTCCACCTTTACCATTAGGTCGTTCTAACTTGATTATTGAAACAATGAAAGTAATGCTACAAACACCAACTTTTTTACAACAATTTTACGAACTGTTATTTAATATGATAAATTCTTATTAGTTTTCAGTTAGGCGCATCACTAGCTATCATCACTTTTTTATATTCTAATAAATACTCATCACATTATCCATTTGTAAAATAGTTTGTAACTCTAATATTTTCCTTTGAAATAATTAAAGATAAAGGGTTTAAATCATATTAGAAATTTGTATCTCCCTTTCTCTTATTTGATTCCATTTTTCACAATTGATCAATAAAAGCTTTCTTAATTTTTCAACTGTATTGATGTTGTCTAATATAATACTCTAATATGTGGGAACTTGCCAAATGAACAAACCTCTTTCTTTACCTCTTATCATAAAAATAATAAATTAAAAAAGGGCTGATTTTTTTTTTAATATATAGAACATATAATTTTTTTTAGAGAATATAGAACATATATATTAAAATAAAAACAAATGGGAAATAGCCACCATACTCAGAGAAAAACATCATATTATTCTCAGTCACTTTCTTTCATAGCTTGTTTGGATGGAGGGGGGAAGGAGGGAGAGTGGAGGAGAGTAGAGTAGAGTTGATTAAAAATAAGCTAATTTGTGCTAAATCTACTCTACTCTACTCTACTCTATTTTACTCCCCCTCCCCCTCTTTCAATCCAAACGGACCATCACAGTAGGAGGTAGGGGGAGTCATGTCCCCCCGACCTCCAAAAAAAAAATCCTATATAGTACTGCAATTTACAATACCTGCCATTTTGACCTCAAACATTCCATACTCGGAGAACAAATAACACTATTTTGTCTTTTTCCATATATAGGTTCCATGAGAAATAACACAAACGATCCATAAGTTCATTTGTCTTCTTAATCAAAACAATGTTTTGTGGGTCCCACTTAAAAACCATATTCCTTTTTTTTTTCCTTCTACATGTTATTAAGCGACTGCAAAATTTTTTCCTCGTGGTGCCTTTGTCACACAATTATTTCCTTTGAATTAGGGCATCCACATCATCATAATAATAAAAAATAATATTTAAGACCTTTTATATCAAACTAAAACCTTAGGGTATATTTTTTTCTCCTTATTTTTTATTTTCAAAAACAATTTTCTATTTTTGAGACTAAAAAACTTGTTTGGCAACTCAAAATTGATAGAAAAACAAAGGCTGTTCTCAGAACTCAATTTGTAAAGGAAACTGAAAACATGCAAAATGTTGTTTTCAGTATCTAGTTTTCAAAATTCAATGAAAACATGCATTTGATTTAATGAATTTGTCTCATTTAATGAGTTAGCATTAGAGTTCAAATCTTAGTAATAACATATTTTAGTATTTTCTATTTTTTTCTTCAAAAAATATTTTTTTAATTTCAACTAACCAAACATGTTTTTGATTTCAAAAATACAAGAAAATTTGTTTTTTCCTTAAATTCCCAAAAAACTTTTTTTGAAAAAAAAAAAAAAACGGTTACCAAACATAAACTTAGCCTTTTGACTGTTTTCTCTTCAATCTTAACTTTTTCACAGTTTCAAACACTTTGGCACATTAGATTTCCACCATGCCAAAATATCAAAATCCATAGTTCTTGGCATTAAATCATCCTCAAGGTAATGGTCCAACTCCAATTTAATATTCCCACCCACTTTTTTTTTACTAAGATATCTTAAAGTCCATAAGGGAGTCATCAACTTGCGAATCATCTCCCACACAAGGGCCATGAGTACCTTCCCTACCTATTCTCCCAGAACTGTAGTCACGAATCATTTCATAACAAATATCTCTAACCCTTTGAATTTCATTATCAGCTTCATCACCATAAATTATTGGAAAATAATATTCTAACAATTCAATCTTATATCTTGGGTCTAAATTGGTTGCCACGGCCATAACACCATGAATCACATTTTTCCAACAACATGAATCACATTCCAATAACAATCAAAATTTTCCAACATTTTAAATGCCATACTCCTAATCCATCACTTGCGCTTGTAAACCAAGAATTCAAAGCTATTTTTACTTCACACCCCTTAGGAAAGAAAAGATTAGCTGTAGAGTATGAGATACCCAAGAATAGCTCTGTAACCTTGTGAAACGTTGCCAATCTCTCACATATATTACTTGTCATCTCCCATTCTTACTCCGTTGGAATGCACTTATAAGATGACTCACATATGTTCAATCAATAAAAGACATTTTGATACTTTATAGCAATAGAAAGCATGAGATAGGTAGAGTTCCAACGAGTCTTACAATCAAGGGCTAGTTCTTTGGTACATTTAACATGTGCTTGTCGGGATGTCTCTTCAAACTTCTTCCTTCTTTTTCTTGATGTAGTCCAAAATCCCACACTTTCTCGAACCTTTTCAATGCATGATCCAATTACATCCAAACCATCCTGAACAATCAAATTAAGAACATGTGCTGCAAAACACATATGCAACATTGATCCATGCATAATAAGTGCATCACGTTGAAGCTTATTTAAGATAATTTTTATAACTGCATCATTGGTATTGTAGTTGTCCATAGTCACAGTAGATAACTTCCTATCAATATTCCACTCCAACAAAATACCTAGAAGGACACTAGAAAGCACTTCTTTTGTATGTGGAGATGGCACATAAATAAACTTTAAATGAGAAATTTAAATAATTAGAACCAAAAATGATATAAGTTCATAAAACATTTGAAAAGAATTTAATTAAAACATAAAAATGAATATATACTTTAAAATAAGTACCTTGTGAAGTTGTTATTTACAACTATTTTGTGTTGGCTCTAATTCTGTGCCAAATTTGATTGTAATTCTATTCAATCATTTTTTCCTTGTATTTATGTGAGATTTTTATTGTAAAAGTTGTGTGTGAGAGAGAGTGTGAAGACTCAAGCTCATATTGAAGATCAAGATGATTTCATGAGTAGCTAACCCGCGAAGTAGCTACATGTTGAGCACATGACTGGAATGCGAAGAGTCGTGACAGCTGGAGTTTTCGCGAGTGTCTCGCGGGTAAGGCCTTCCCGCGAAATACTCGCAAAACATTCAATTTTTCTATTTTTCCATTTGTACTTCACCAAGTCTTTACCCACACTATATATACCCTCATTATCCACATATTGAAATGGGTTCTTTTCAGAGAGAAAACCCTATCATACACACTTGAGAGTTAGAGATTGTTATACCCACAATCATCTACACATTCCCTTGTGGTTTTCCTCTACTTCTACCTCTTCATATCTAAATCCTTGAGAGGTTGATAGCCCAAACACTTAACATACCCAATCTGAGTGTCAAGTGAGGTTTTTGTGCTACTAGGAAGTATTGGAAGAAGTCAATCGTTGGCGGATGCAATTGGGTTGAATTGCGTGATCCGGGAAAGATATAGAAAACAAGGTTTCGTCAAGTCAATTAGTAGTAGGAGCTTGGAGGGCTCAAGTACATGGGGTAGACTAGGCTTGGAGGATCTTTTGTTATTCGTGTACTCCAACTTATGCTCTAGTGGATCGATTTATTGCTTGGAGGGCGACAGAGAGGTTTTTCGCCGAGTTCTTTTGTTTCTTCTTCTATAACACGTCTCGGTGTTATCTTGTGTTTGCATTCTTCTTCCATACTCTTTAAGCTTTTCTTTTATTGTTGATATTAAATGAATATGGCTAGAGTAGCTTTTCGGTTGTTTGCATGCATTTAGTCTTATTCCACACTTAGTTTAAGTTAGGGTAAAAGCAAGCTCTTGTGTTTATACACAAATTCAAGTTTTCAATTGGTATCAGAGCCAAGGTCATAGGTTCGAGTCATGGGAGTGTCATTGTGAGGGAAGGATTGTTGGGGGACCATAATTTGACTCTCTACAACCACTTTAAAAACAGGCCCGCGTGGTATGATGTCGAATACCATAAAAGATTTGAGTGTGCCTTCCTCATCACCAATTAGTTTTGAGGTGGAATGGCACAGCTCACGATCCAACAAATGGTATCAGACATTCACCACTCACTTTAAAGAACTAAATATGAGCGAAGATGAGTCGTTCAACTCCTTTTATGGGAAGCTAAATGAAATGGTAATTGGCAAATTCAACTTGGGTGAAAAGACGGAGGACTCCAAGGTTGTGAGGAAGATTTTACGATCCTTATTGGAGAGCTTCTGTGCAAAGGTTACCGCCACCGAAGAGAGCAAAGTCCTTGATGAGATTAAAATTCAAGAACTCATCGGTTCTCTTCAAACTTATAAGCTATCTCTACCATCACAAAGGAAGAGCAAATCTCTTGCTCTCAAGACAATCAATGAGAGATTGGAAGCTCAAGACTCCTTAGATGAGGATGAGGTCGAAAAGGAAGTGGCATATCTTGCTAAGAACTTTCGTAAGTTCTTAAAATTCAAGAGGGGTGGGAAGTCTTTTGAGAAGGGGAAATTCTCAAAAATCAAGATGGATAAGAAAGACTTCAATAAGAATGATTCCAAAGATTCTTCTCCATCTTAAGTGGTCACGTGCTATGAGTGCAAAGGGCATGGGCATGTGAAGAAATAGTGCCCCACTTACTTGAAAGCAAAGGGTAAAGTCTTTGATACTACCCTTAGTGACTCGAATGGCTTCAATTCGGATTAGGAAGAAAGTTGTGACAGAGAAGGAAACTACTCTGCATTTATGGCTATTGTACCTATGGACTCTTCAGAAGATTTTAGTCTTCTAGCGGAAGAACTCGGTGAGCACACCGAAGTAGAGTCTATGAGGATTAAGGAGGAATCCGATGATGAAGATGAAGAAGCAAAGGGATTGCAAGAATCCTATAATTCTCTACTTTAGAAGACTAGAGAGTATGCTAGAGTGTCTAAATTAGCCATCAGAAAAATGAAGAGAGTTGAGCAAGACTACAAAAGCATACTCATGAGGTACAAAGAAACGAAGTGTGAAGTTGAGGCGCTAAATGAAGAACTAACCAAAACCTATTCCAAGATCAAGTTTCTTGAGCTTGAAGTGATTCAAGCTAATGCCAAAGTGGAGTGCGTTGCTTCCAAGAAACTTGACAAAGTGCTTGCACATCAAAAGCCTTTTTTTCTAACAAAAGCGGCTTAGGATATACCAGAGAAAGTAGCTCAAACGTCAATGTGTCTAAGGAGATGAAGTTTGTTAAGGCTAAGGAACCAATGGTAGCAACTCTAATTGTTGAGAATGTGAAGGTTGAGAAGAAGCCAATTGTGATTACTCAAAAGGTTTTAACAAAACCTCAAAATCCATTTGTGGCCAAACTCAAGACTAAAGGAAAGTCTCTATTGAAGTCACAAAGAGGTCCTCAAACTCAACATTTTTGCCACCATTATGGAATCCAAGGACACACTATACCTAATTGTTATAAGCTTCATGCATTAGAGAAGGCGAATTCTCAAAGGCTAAAAGGACAAGGAAAAGGGAATTGGAACGCCAAGCAATCAAAAGGGCGAAAAGTTGATCCTGGTATTGGTGATGTGATGAAGATGATAGATACCATCACTTATTGTTTACCAAACTTCACCCTAAAGTTTGATAATCGCAACTCAAGTACCCAATCCTTTAAGGATATCACCCCAAACGCACGTGCCGTGTGGGTGAAGAAGGGTACACATGCATAAGCATTAGAACATGTCCATGCATTAATTCTTTCGATATGTTGTGACTTTATTTGGTTGTGCGCTTATGTTTTCATTTTATCATGTTTCTTTTTCAAGTTTGTTTTTTACTTGTTATTTTTTTTGTTGATCTTACTTTTCATGTTCTATTTTTAAGTGTGTTAAAAAATTCAAAAACCCATAAAAATTGAAAAATCACCAAAAAGTTTGATTACTTGTGTTGTGTTTATCACATAAGAGTTTGGCCTAGTAAGAACTTCATACTAATGGCGTAGTGCATTTACGAGCTTAGCTTGTTATCTATGCACATTTTCTAAGTGTGAGTGACATCTAGAAATCTACGTTTTGACTATTGTAAATAGATCTTCAACCTTGTCATGAATGATTGGTCAATAGACTTGTTTGATCTTGATACATGCGTAGACTTATGCCTATATATCTCACAATTTTTTTCTTTTTCAGGAGCTCTACAAATGTCAATATTGAAAAGAGAATTTTGAGCTAAAAAAGCCATCGTACATACTAGTATTTAACTAAGAAAAAGGGACAGCGATTTGTACTAAAATGTATGATGCCAAAGCCAAAGGCTAAAGTTTCAAAGTTATCTCAAAATGTTTACAACATCGCTTCTAAAAAATTTGATTTGTTTTGATCAAAAGTATGTATCATGGAAGCACAATAAAAAGTTTTCATTCAAGTGTAATCACATTGGTGAGGGGTCATATATGTTCATCTCTACAAGTAAAATAAGTCACTTGACTTCGTACTAGTCGTGTATGACTTGATTGAATTGATCATTGAAAATTCATACTAAACTATAGACTAGATCATACTTGATCCTCACACACAACACACAAGTCTAATGCTCAATGAATGCTTATTCCATTTGTGTGATTGTACGTGTTCAAATATGGTGTGTATACTCAATTGCTTGTCGATCAAACCCAAAAGATTTTTGAGTTTTTTATATGTTTTTGAAAGTGTTTTTATGCTTTTATGTGTTTAGAGTTTTTGTACATATTGCCTATTTCTTGTTTTACCTAAAAACTCTTTTAGAGGAATTTTTGTGAGAAGTTTCACGAATTAGCTCTTCTCACGAAAATGAGAATGGCAAAAATTGAAAACACCAAAATTTAGACAGAAACTTTCTCGACTATCTCGCAAGAAACTCTTACCCGCGAAACAATTTCAATGCTTTTATGGCATTTTCGTGAGTAACTTTGCGAGAAGCTTACCCTTGAAAATTGCATGTTTTTAGTTTTTAAAAAGCAGACTATGACAAATTTTCAAACTCACACCCTTTGCCTCCCTCGAGCCTCTCTTAACCCTAAACTATTTTTCTCTCAAAAATCCCAACAAAGACTTAAGTTCAATCTACTCTAAGTCTTCACTAAGATATGTTTCATCATTCCTTTCTCTTTATTTCCTTAGATTAAGCCTTAGATTCTAGGTTTTCATGGGTTGGGTATATTTTTGAAAGGGTTGGAAATTTTAATTTTTGTGCAAAATCTTTTGAATTTCTCGATTGGGTTCCGTCCCATTTTTTTGATTATGTTCATGTTGGCCCCTTGTGGCATTCTAACATGTATTTAGGCAAGATTTTCATATGTTCATGCATTGTTTTACATGTTAGTTTTGTTTATGCATACTAGGTGTTTGATAAAATGCCTAAATGACATTTTGATGTTGTTTTGGACTCCAATGAGTAGCAAACTCTGGGGATTGCCATGATTATGCATGTTTATCATGTTTTGATGATTGATTATGTGTTTTACACACTTTGACTCAAGTGTACTTAGTCATGCCTTGATCATGCATCACATATGCACACTACATGCACACTTTATGCACACACTTGTTTACTTGTCATGTTTTGCATATCACTCATGCTAGATAAGTTTTATTACATGTTTAGCACTTATAACATGATCTTGTGATATTTTTTACATTCTTTTTAGGACGTTGTGGTTAATTTATGGACTAACTTGGAACTAATCAAATTTGTGTTCTTGTTTTGTGTTTTGTACTTGTTTCTTTGTGCTTGTCACTGTTTTTGCAAATGTCTCCCTTCAAGAAATAGCTGTGAAAGGAGGTAATGGCAAAGGAAAGGAACCGGTAATTGATATGACAGGATTTTATGATGTCGGCAAGTTCAAATCATATTCCGCATTTCAATCCTATGAGAACTACTTCAAGGATGCCCCCTTGCTAGTTGAAAGGGTGGTTGAGCAAGCGTCTCTTCTTGATATGAACATTTCCGAAATGGTTTGCCACCAAGGATTGAAATTTTCTTCTATCCAACTTTGATGAAACGTATGAAGAAATGGTAAATGAATTCTATGTAAATGCCATTTATGATGGGGATCAACTGAAATGTTGGGTTAGAGGAAAGGATTTCTTAGTGACACCTTTATATCTTACCATCATTTTGTACATCAACTGACCGATGTTCCAAAAACCACCGGTGTATGATGACTTGGATTTGGAGGCGGATTTGCTTCGGGAAACTTTCAAAGAAAACTTGGAGTTCTCTCCCAATGGGAAATCAATTAGTGTTTCATCACTATCTCCCGAATTGAGGCTGCTCACAACAATCATGTTCCACAACCTCTATCCTCTCTTAAGCACTAGGTAAATGAATCTTGGTCGGGCTTTATTCCTTCATGACCTGATCACTGATGAAAAAATCGATATTTGCTCTTATATCTTCCACATTTTGAGCAAGACTGCTGAAAGAACTACCCCAAGGAACTACCTTTCTTTTTGTTGCCTCATTTCAAAAATTTTGAAGCTTAAAGGCGTTCATCCATTGGCAAATGAGAGCCCTTATCCTAAGCTATGTCCAATCAACATTCGCACTCTCAATGCTAGCATCAATCACAGCCAAAAGGGAGTCAAGCAAGAGAGTCCTGCTCCTCATGGTGGTTCACGCTCTAGCTCACATCCCTATGATGAGAAGTTAGACAAAATTATGTCATCCATCCAAGAAATCAGCACCAAGCTGTCCGGACTTGCATTTATCATGCACTCCCAACACACCCGTTTTGACACAAAGTTCATGTCTCTCCAAACTCAATTGGACCAAATTCAAAGGAAGCTAGAGGAAGATGAGGACTAGCTATTCCATAACAAAAATAGGGAGATGGTTCATGATAGGGGGAGTGTAATGATAGGGGGAGAAAGAGCTAGATTGAAAGGGGAGCATTGGAGATGAAGAGTAAGAGCAAGAAAAGCCTACATTTAATATTTTGTTTTTATGCTATTTACATTGCTTTCTTTTAAAGTTTTAAAGTACTTTAGTTTGAATTTCAGTTTATCTTAAGTACTTTGTTTATGTACCTTTGCTTTGTAGCGTATTAGTACTTTTAGATTATGTATGCATTATCTTTAGTACTCTACATTTGTACCCTTGTTGAATCTTGTATCCTTGATGCAAATACCTTAGTGTTTTGCAATGGTTGTGTGTTGGACATGCAATTGGTTTTTGTGTTGCTCTTAATTGCATTACGTGTCCGGATGATCTTTTACTAGCTAAATGTTCATTGTAGTCATTCTTTAATGACTATTCATGTTTGATCAAGTTACGCTTCACAAATTATATCTTGTTTAATACCTTGATAACATTTTACTTGTTCCTATACGTACCTTGTGTTCAACTTGTCATAAGCTTAATGAAAGTTTTGTTTGTGTGCTAGTGTTTCAGGATACAAGTGTATACGGAGCAAGTGGTTCACAGCTTCTAGAATTAGGTGTGAGTGAGTTTTGCCATTGTTCACAAACTCACTTTTAAGTCTAAAGTCTGTTTTAGGGGTTTTGTCACGGAATAGCCAAAGGGGGAGATTGTAAAGTTGTTATTTACAACTATTTTGTGTTGGCTCTAATTTCATGCCAAATTTGATTGTAATTCTATTCAATCATTTTTCCCTATATTTATGTGGGATTTTTATTGTAAGGGTTGTGTAAGAGAGAGAGTGTGAAGACTCATGCTCATATTGAAGATCAAGAGGATTTTGCGAGAAGCTTGTGAGAAGCTAACCCAAGAAATAGCCACGTGTTGAGCACATGACTGGAATGTAAAGAGTTATGATAGATGGAGTTTTCGCGAGTGTCTCACAAGTAAAGCCTTCCCGCAAAATACTCGCAAAACGTTCTGTTTTGCTATTTTGTCATTTGTGTTCCACCAAGTCTTTACCCACACTATATATACCCTCATTACCCACATATTGAAAGGGGTGCTTTTCAAAGAGAAAACCCTAGCTTACACACTTAAGAGTTAGAGATTGTTATACCCACAATCATCTACACATTCCCTTGTGGTTTTCCTCTACTCTTATCTCTCCATATCTAAATCTTTGAGAGGTTGATAGTCCAAACACTTACCACACCCAATCTGAGTTGGTAGCAAGAGCTTGGAGGGCTCAAGTACATAGGGTAGACTAGGCTTGGAGGATTTTTTGTTATTCATGTACTCCAACTAATTCTCTAGTGGATCGATTTACCACTTGAAGGGTGGCAGAAAGGTTTTTCGCTGAGTTCTTCGGTTTCCTCTTCGATAACACGTCTTGATGTTATCTTGTGTTTACATCTTTCTTCCCTACTCTTTAAGCTTTTATTTTATTGTTGATATTAAATGAATATGGCTTAGAGTAGTTTTTCGGTTGTTTGCACGCATTTAGTCTTATTTCGCACTTAGTTTAAGTTAGGGTAAAAGCAACCGAGCCGTAACTTTTAATTAGGGGTCTAAACAAGCTCTTGTGTTTATACACAAATTCGAGCTTTCATACCTCATAACTTGACTTTGTAATCTCCACAAACCATCAATGAAGTGTGTTATTACAACCATAAAGCCTCGCTTTTTGTTTTGTGAAGTCCACATATCAGTGGTAATAGAAATTCTACCTTGATTCTTATCAATTTCATGCTTTGATTTCTCCCTTTCTTTCTCATAGATGCTCAAAATGTCCTTCTTGATTGTGTTCCTAGAAACCATCTTGAACAATGGTTGAAGAGAAGTTGAATATTTTCTAAAACCAATGTGGTCAACTATAGAGAGGGGATACTCATGCAAGATGATCATATGAGTAAGTTCATTTCTTGATACATTTTGATCAAAATTATAGGCATTCACACCCACCATTGAATCCACTTTATTTTGATCCCTGGCTAAAATTTTTTGATTCATATCCCTAATGTCTTGAAACTTGATCCCTGGCCAAAATTTTTTGATTCATATCTCTAATGTCTTGAAACTTTCTCCTTGGACATATTTTCACGTGGTCATGCTAATGTTTAGTGCCATAATTGGATCCCCTTACTAGCAATTTCTTACAATAAATGCACTCAGCCTTGTCTTTCTCATCAATTCTCTTTCTCTTAAAATGATTCCAAACAATTGATTTGTACTTCCCCTCTTCTTCAATTATTTCATTGCTAGGCTGGACTGCCTGGAAACGGAGGTGATGATGGGGTTGCATTATCTTCATCTACTATCAAAGGAATTGATTGTTGCCAGATGGATTGGAACTACCAATGTTTTCATGTGAAGTCATTTTTTTTTTTTTTTTTTCTGATGTTAATTTAGCAACTTAGTAATGGACAAACTATATTCCTCTAACAAAGATAATATAAAATAATGGGAAAGAAAAAAAAAATTAAATGAATAAATGAAACAATGAGTTTTAACCTAATCTGGTGCTTTTATTTTTATGAAGGAGCTTTTATTTGTGATTCATAAATATAGCTTCAGACCCTGCTTTTATTTGAAACTAATCTGCACTATATATATTTTGATCAAATTGGAACAAATTATAGCTCCGGATTAGGTTCATATATATTTGAACAAATCTCATTCTTATAATGCTTATAATTTGAACAAATCAAGGACATTTTGAATATATGGCACAGTAACAACTTATAGGATTTGAACAGATTATAGCTCCGGATTAGGTTCATATATATTTTGATCAACTTGTTCGAATATATATTTGTTCAAATTATAGCTCCGGATTAGGTATGCCTTACTGTGCCATACCAACAAAGATTAGATGACCCTTGATGTTTGGGTCTGAATAACGTCGTTAAACAATTAAATTAGAAATCATAGCACCAGCAGCACATACACAAATGGGTATTCATTGGCCTAAAAAACACTCAAACAAATTTCCTTTATAACTTTCTTTTCCTCTTTGATAGGTCTAATTTTTTTCAAAACATCCATTCAATGGAAGATAAGAATAAAGCCACATTCAAGATGCGTCTCTTTTACCCAGTAAATGTTATAAATTACTAAGTAGTGTGCATTATTTAATTCTTCCCATTTTGTGACTATTTCATAGAGAAAGGGACAAATTTCCAATTATGAATAACATTGACCTGTACCTCAGAGCCTCAGAGCCTCAGAATCTCAAACTTGTACCTCATAACAGCCAAATGCCCACACACACAATGATACAAACACAAACATTTAAAGTCCCAGACTTGTACCTCATTATTAAAAAATAAATAAATAAATAAATAAAAATTAATGATGAAATCTAAGTTGAGAAAGACACATGAATGAAATCAGTAATTCAATAGTATATAAATTTGTTTCTAATAAAGACAAAAGAAATACTAAAATTGGTACTTTATTTCCAACTTTGCTAGAGCGAAAAAAAGATAGAGAGCCACATTAGGTAAAATAAAGTAAGTTAATGATAGTTTTGTTTAAATAGTAGGGTTTAAAGGTATGAAAAAATTACAATTTAACCCTTATTAATGCGGGGCGGGATGAGGTGGGTCTAAAAAGTGTAAACCCATCCCCGCCGCACCTTGTGGTGCGGGCCCCACCTCCTTTGCGGGGTGGGGAAAACTTGCATGGGGTGAAACGGAGAGGGGTGGATCAAGCTAGCGGAGTGGGGCAAAATTGCCATCCCAAATTAGGTCCAGCATAAATCCTTTGGAGGCGGTCTAATAATAATGGGATTGACTACAACATTTTTACCTTCACGGTTTGATGGTAATTGGGTTAAGGCAGTGATTTGTCCATAGAAAATGCCTTTTAAGGGTGAGACGCAGCTCGAAGGAATTAAAGAGAGGTTCATGAGTCATATTACAATGTTATATTGGTAAGGTTGTTTCTCTTTGAATGGTTCTCACAATTTGTTGGTGGGCCAGTGTTGCTTTGGAAGAAACCTGAAAGCAGAAGAGAGAAATAATTGATTGGTTTGTTATTTATTTATTTTTTTTAAGATCTTTAATTTTGTACATATGTTTTATTTTTTGAGAATTTATATTTTTTTTTAGAAATAGTTTCAACTTATAGAGTTCGCTTTTGATAATTGTTTTTTATCATTAATAGTTTCAACCTATGACCAAGACACTAATTGGTTTTTGTTATTGGCAGAGTTTGAAACTCAAATCTCTTATTTGACAACAGAAATTTTTATTAGTTGAGTTAATTAGAAGCCACAATTCTATATAAATGTTCTAAATGCGCAATTTTTAGAGCAATTTACAAAATTTTAAATTCAAAAGTTGTCAAGTAATTTGTAAAGATCATTGGTAGTTTTGTTTTTTCTATATGAATCCAAAATGTAATTGTGGGGGCCAATTGATCCCATATGTTCAAATTGCATTGGAAAAGGCTGGGCCCAATATCTAGTCTCATATGTACAGACTGCATAAGAAAGGGCCGAGCCCAATATCCAGTCCGAGGATAAGAGAGTATCCGAGGACGACCAGTAAAGAAAGAGATGAAAGTTGCACTCTGAAAAGAAGTAAAGAATGCCTGTGAAGGATTTGACCGTGTCCGAGGACAATTACCACCTCGGAGCTTCTGTCCGAGGTGGCCAGTAGACTTATCAATCTCTTAGGGTAACGCCTCGGACAAACTTTGCAACAAAGTGAATGAGAAAATATCAAATAAAGGATAAGAGTGAGAGAAAACAAATATCTGGGGGTATTGTTGCCTCCGCATTAAATGCTGCCCAGCTAACCCTCTAGCCGCATTAATGTGGAGGTGATGCCTGAACAGTGAACACGCAGTCTTACAGCTAAGAATGGAAGATTCAAGAAAAGGCAAGAGAAGCAGAAAAAAAGGACTTCCAACACCTGACCCACACGTGGATGGAGGAAATGGTAAAAAAGCCATAGTATATAATAAGAAAAAGAGCAAAAGGGTTAGGGAGGATACAACAGCAAAAGGAAAGAATTTAGTACTCTTAGTCAAAATATTAGGGCATGTCTGAGGATATTTTCTGTATAGGTATATGTGTATAAATCTTTCCTTCTAACGCTATAATCCAATATCTTTATCCTAGATTCAGACTAGTTTTTTCTCCCGCACTCTACAAATTTATTGTTCGGGGCTTGTGGGCCTGGGTCAATTCCTGTTCTGGATTCAAGTCAAACCTGGTCCTTACAGTAATGTTTAGGCACATTCCCAACAACTTGCTAGCCTTCAATTTTATTTTATGAGGAGTTTGTTTGTATAAAAACTAGAATATAAGAAGAAGCAGTCGATTATCTTCTTCTTCTTCTTCTTTTTTTTTTTTTTTTTACTTAATATAAAAGGGGGTTTTTGGTGTGGACTCATCAATCCCATGCCATGTGATGGTAATGGGTAATATTATATGTAGCACACAAACCTGGTTAGGACTATCGCTCGAATCGCTCTTCTATGGGTACTGGGACAAGGATTTCTACCATCAAGCCACACCTCATATGGTGAAGTAGTTGATTGTTTGTGAAGCTAACAATGAATTATAATCATTAGATTGAATATAGATAAAGTTTGAGAAACGTGGGAAGTGAGAAAAAGGAGAGACGTCTAATGAAACCAAAAAATCATGGGTGAGGAAGAGAGGCCCATTTATTTATTTTTAGAAGACTAGTTAGGGCAACATGTGCTTGCTGTGGAAAAAAAGTAGTGATTAAGGTCAATTCTAGATTTTATTTGTATCACAAAACAAAAATATAAATTATTTGATTTTTAAAGTATATAGAGATTTATATTAATCAAAAGAGACATCAATTTTAAGAATTTTGATAATTATGTCATATTAAGTTAATCTAATTTGTATAAGAATTTTGATCAACCACAAAGTTAGGGTAGCTATTTAGCATATAAATATATATTTTACTATAATAGTTTTTTAGTACCTACTTGCTAAAGACAATATATCTACTCTCCAAACACTTCTAAGAATGATAATGAATATCATCATCTTCCAACAATAAACAATTGAGTTTTACTAAGAAAATAATAATAATAATAATAATAATAATAATAATAATAAGAAGAAGAAGATAACAAAAGACATGTGTCATTGAATTTTTCATTTGATAAATTATAAGTTTTAAAAATTTAAACCTAGAAAATCAACATTCTTTAGATAACAAATAAAACACCTTATATCATTATTCCAACTTTCTAAGAATTTCTACCATTTAAAACTCAAAATTCGTAAAGAAAATTTTTTGGATGTTCAAATTTAGCGGGAGTAATTTAGACATTACACAAAAAAATATTTTAAGAGACATAAGTTTTCATTAGGGTTTAACCGAGAGAATAACAATATGACATATTTGCTATTTTCCAAAATATTAAAGGAAAAATTGCTTGATTTGCTACCCCAAAGTTCCAAAGTTTAAAGTTTAAATGAAAAGTGTGTTTTTCCTAAGTTTTTGTTTTTGTGTGTAAAACTAAATGTTTTTACTTAAATGGTGTGTAAAAAAAAAAAAAAAAAATACAAAAAGTGAACATAAGAAAATTGTACGTGAAATAGTGAATTTTGGCTCAACAAAGTTAATTAAATTAACAAAAAATTTCTAAAAACACAACAAAATGATGCAACATTTTCATAATACCTTTATAATTTTATTATATTTTATTTTAATTTGTAAAGAATTGACAATTTAGTAGTTTTGAAAATATTGTGACGATATCAAGATGTCTTAACATTTTTCACACAAAAAAAATGTTATGTCCATAACATTTTTACATTAAATTATAAATAGTAGGTTACTACAGGTTGTTATTAGTGGGCAAAACAGTAGCTTCATTGATAAGTTTAAATTAGAACTAATAACAATTTACCATATTTGATTTGTTATGAAAGTGTTGTGAAAATTATTATGGATGTAGCACACTTCTTTTTAACAACACTTTTATTTTTAGTTGTGATTGGTTCTAATATGATATTTTATTATTTTATTTTGACCTATAATGAATTAACATCTCAACAATTGTGAATATATTGTGCCAATTTTTGGTGTTAATATTTTATTATAATGTGAAACAACAGGAATTGGACAAACCAAAAATAATATAGCAAATCTACTACAGCATTATGCATTCACATAAAAAAAAAGGCGTCTAGTAAAACAGTGAAATTTGAATAAACCAAAACTACTGTAACGAAATTACTGTAGCTTTTCCCATTCACTCTTTTTATATATAGAAATATACATTGTACTTACAATGTAAATTTATATTGTAAACACATAAAAATCGGCAAATGTTGTAGACATTTGCAAAATTTGTACAATTTTTTTTTTTTTTTTTTTTTGTGTGCAAATGTATATAATATTTGCTACTTTTTGTGTGTATACAATGTAAGCTTACATAACAAGTAAAAAGTAAACATATAAAGATCCTAAAAAAAATTTAAAAAAAAAAAAAAAAAAAAAGAGGAGAAAAAGGGCAACCCACTAAACCAAAAATATTGTTCATGAATAACACTATTCATGAGCCTATTGGCTCTTTTTATATATCTAGAAAGGAGAGGCTCGTTTATTGATGCTAAAAAATCCATCAATTTCTAAAAAATTTACGATATTTCCACACATTAATGACATGGCCTTTAGATTATTTTCAAAGTAACGAAATATTTTTAACTTTTACGTGAATTTCTTTACGTAAGTTTAACCATGGTTAGTAAAAATAAAACAAATAAATTTAAAATAAAAATGCAAAATTTATCAAGTACCAAAACACTTACAGTAGTAAATATTTCCATAACCAATTGAAAAAAAGTAATAAATAATAATAATAAGTAAAATTCATACTTAAATTTTAAAATACACTTTAATTTAAAATTAAAAATAATGAATTTTAAATACGAAATGGAGGATAATTTTTGAAGCCCGCTATTAAGCAAATGGCAGATTAGTACATAACATTTTTAATATTAATTTAACAAAGTTAAGTCAATCGAATGTTAATAGGACGAAAGTGTTTTTTTCCCTTCAAGATTAGAGATTTGGGGTGAATTTTTTCCTTCAAATTTAGGGTAAAGTGTCATTTTTCCAAATTTAAAGAGAGAAAATTATAATTATATATCTCAAATTATTATTTGTGATGTCAGGCCATTTTAATTAAATTCTCTCTCTCTCTCTCAACACATCTTCCACTCGTTTATAAAAGAAAATCACTTCCTCTTCCAGCTCACTTCTATAGTTTTTATTCCTGTTTAATGAGGCCAACAGAATCAGCCCTTGAAATTAAAAGAACATTGTCTATAAACTTCTAATGAACAAGTCATTTTATTTTTTCCTTCTCTTGTATAATATTCGTGGAGTCTAATATTGCAGAAATTCACTTATTGCAGCATTTGAATTTTTCTTTGTAGAATCAAAGACTCGTAATCAATTGCCTGAATATCCAAAAGTTACATTCTCGCCTTGCTCCATTGTTGAAAAGTCACATTCTGACATTTAAATTTAAACGTTTTGAAAAGTCACATTCTGACATTGTTCAAAACGTTTAAATTTAAACGTTTTGAAAACTCTGATTTTTATTTTTCATGTTAGTGTTTTTTTTTCCTTGCCTACTTCATCAAAATAAACCAAATCAAACGACAGGGCAGCAAAGCCATAACAGATACACTGACCCCAAAAAATAAATAGCCATAAATTGGTCAAGGAGTGGTTAAAAAACGTGTTCGTACTGTCTCAATTAAGGTTAGGCCATCTCACACTATGAAATGACTACTATTCTTCTAGCTTGTACCCAGTCAAGACTCAAGACTCAAGAGGCGGCTTATGTCCTAATTAATAGTGTGCATATTGTCAAACTATGAAAAATTTAGCATGCATTTCAGCATTTGGAAAAGTCTATAGCATGGTACCCAGCTATATCTCTATCTTAAATATACATGATTATTTGTTTGATTTCTACGTAGGCTTTACTTAAAATTTATGACGAAGCTTTAACTAAAATTTATTTTCAATTACTTTTAAGCCCCTCAACTTCAATGTCCATAAAGCAAAGAATGGAACTAATGAATAAGTCTTCTCAGACTATTCTGTAAAGCCGTTTATCATTAAGCAAATATCAATTTCCAGCATAACAGTGCACCATCTAACTTGAACTTGGACAAGTTCAAAGTTGAGGAAACACATTGAGTTTGGACAATCCTTTTACCAATTTATAAGCTGAAAAGTAAAAAAGGAAGCTGACAATAGCTTTCCCTATATAACATGAAGCTAGCAACAACTTAAAAATAGTCTCGCGTCTCATATTTTATACACTCTTTTAACTTCCTTTATACTTCCAAAACTGCCAGTGCATTTCCTACCTAGTATGGATCTCATCAACCTTGGAACTCTTTCTTTCTATTACTGGCTCTTTGTTTGTTACTTGCTATTCCATCTTCCTTTAAATCATGCTCTATCATTCAAGTTCCCTGATTTTAAACAAGATGGCAGGTTAAAATTAAATGGTACTGCCTCCATCCAAAATGGAATTCTTGCACTCACAAGTTACCCCGCTAACAATACCGCAGCGGGCCGAGCTACATATTTTGAAGATATGCAGCTTTTCGATCCGATTACAGGTAAATCCACAGACTTCACTACTCATTTTTCATTCCAAATATCAACAATTAATTCATCAGGCCAAGATGGGCTTACATTTTTCCTTGCACCAAATGGTTCTCATCTTCCAAATTATGCTGGAGGAGGATGCCTTGCACTTATTAGTGAATGTCATGATTTCACTATACACAGAAAAGAATTAGTTGCTGTTGAGTTTGACACCTATAATAATACATGGGATGAAACTGATAGTGAACATGTTGGTATCAACATTAACTCCATCAAGTCAGCTGTAAGCACAGATTTGAGCCGAAGTATGAAAAATGCATCTAGAATTGATGTAAGGATCAGTTATGATTCTAAAAAAAACGATTTGAGTGTATCATGGACTTCCCTGACAGCCCATTTCTTCGTGGGAATCTTTCACACACTATTAATCTAACAGCATATCTGCCTGAATGGGTATCCATTGGCTTTTCAGCTGGATCTGCTTTCTATTTTGAGATGCATGACATTCTTTCATGGGAGTTTGAAACAAATTTTTCATCAGAAGGTTCCCAAAGAGGATTAATAATTGGTAGTGTAATTGGTGGATTTTTTTCAGCTTGTGGGATAGTTTTAATTTTGGTATTTGTTTGGAGGAGGAGCAGAGAAAAAGCGAAGGACGGTGTAAATAATGGTGACTCTTCCATGGAACGAGAAATCGAACATGGTACAGGACCTAAGAGGTTTTCTTATGATGAACTAGTTCGGGCCACAAACAACTTTGCAGAAGATGGCAAACTTGGGGAAGGAGGGTTTGGAGGGGTTTATAAAGGCTTTTTGAGTGATCTGCATGAATTTGTTGCAGTTAAAAAGGTTTCTAAACGCTCCAATCAAGGAAAAAAAGAATACATATCAGAGGTAAAAATCATTAGTAGGTTGACACATAAAAATCTGGTACAACTAATTGGTTGGTGCCATGAATTTGGTGATCTCCTTCTTGTCTACGAGTTCATGCCTCATGGTAGCCTTGATTTTCACCTTTTTTGGAGAAAAAACAATGCTTGACTGGGCAACAAGGTATAAAATAACCCTTAATCTTGCCTCTGCATTGCTTTATCTACATGAAGACTCGGGACAATGTGTGGTGCATAGAGATATTAAATCAAGCAACATAATGTTGGATTCAGATTTCAATGCAAAGCTTGGGGACTTTGGTCTAGCGAGGCTTATGGATGAAAAGCTAGGCATCAAGACAACCGGGTTAGCTGGAACTTTTGGTTACATGGCACCTGAATACATAAGCACGCGCAAGGCCACAAAAGGGTCAGATGTCTTTAGTTTTGGTGTGGTAGCACTAGAAATAGCATGTGGAAAAAGATCAACAGAACCCGAATTCGAGGGTCCTCATGTTCCATTGGTTGCTTTGGTTTGGGAGTCATACGGAAATGAAAGGCTTCATGATATGGCTGACAGGAGATTAAGTATGGAGTTTGACGTGAAACAGATGGAGTGTTTGTTGATTACTGGACTGTGGTGTGCTCATCCAGATCAAATCATGAGGCCATCCATACGGGAAGCCATACAGGTTCTCAATTTTGAAGCTCCATTGCCAAATCTTGCGAAGAAGATGCCAGTTGCCAACTATGATGTTCATGTACCTGCTGTCCCTCCAGCTAGTAGTATAGCTGCGCCTCATGTGTCTTTTTCATCTATTAATATTGGCCGGTAAGCTAGTCCGCAGTCTCATTTTAAGGATGTAATTTTGTTTTTCGTTTTTTTACAGTATTTATGTTACTACGATGCAACGCTTTCAATTGTTGAATGATATAAATATATTTGTGGATGGATTCTTATATGTTCCCTTGTAGCTGTTGTACTAACTAATATCATACAAGTATACAATCCTAGACGGTTTAGAAAAAGTACTACATTATCAGAAAGCAGCTAATAGATTCAGTATTTGTTTGCTTTGATAACTGTTATTTGCATGAGCATCTATGGCATATGTGTCAATTGCAACTAGCTATTGCATGATTGGCTCAAAAACCACGGTAATAGTAGCCTCATATCGTGGTCTCCCTTAAACCAGTGTATCCTTAGTGAGCCTACCAACTCATGGACAATACCCTTGGTCCTCCGAGTGTGTATCTAGCAGTACCATTCGACCAACAGGTGCCCATCAGCCCATCACACACGGTTTGGGAGGTATATTATGGTAGCGTTTGGATCCGGATTATTTTGTGCATGCATTTTCAGCGTTTTTATTTTTTTTTCATTTTTTTTTTCCAGCTGCACGCGTTTCAGGAGATAAAGTTACTGTTTACGCACTGTTCATATACTATTCATGCACTATTTATAGGACCCACCACCACTTTATTTAAAAAAAAAATACTAAAAATGAATCTCACAGCATTATTTACTGATTTAAAAATTATTTTTCTACAGTGTTTTCAGTTTTAAGTTTTTAGCAAAATAAGTTATATCCAAATGGGCCCTATATCTTTAAGTAGCTGGAATGTTTAGCCTGCTCTTCACCTTCGTATAATGGCTTATTTAGATTCTTCCATAATCATAGCTTATCAATGTATTCACGTTAAGAAGTATTATGTCTACAACATTTTCACAACACTTTCAGAAAAAATCATAAGTAATAGATTGTTACTGATTTTAATTTGAACCTACTATTGAAATTATCTTTTGTCCACCAGTATTATCCAATAACAGCCAATAATTACATACTACTTAAAATGTGTTGTAAAAGCATGTCTCCTTCATATTTACTTGTGTTAGGCCATTGTTTGCGGTTGTTTTAACCCTTGCTTGCTTAAGGCCCAAGTCCAAGCTTGGCACATGTTGTTTGAACACTGGTTTATAGTCTAAAATTGACTAGGGTGAAGGCCCAACTTCAATTCTTATGAGCATGCTTGAAAGATATCTTAAGACCCGAAACCAAATAGGATAATAGCCTAAGTCTAACTCTTGAGGCCCTTGTAATCAAAGAATTCGAAAGAGTCAAAATGGCGTAGGATCACGCTTTGTCAAATTCACAAAATATTTACTGTCATTTTTCCTTCAACTTTACATATAGTTCGTAGGTGCACAAACCCCAGCAAAAATTCAACATTCAAACCTCGTAGTCAGAGGATTTGCCCAAGAGTAAAGTCCACACCTTAGCCCAAACTCTCCAAACCCAACATCT
Organism: Quercus parvula; assembly: GCA_030820535.1. Lineage (NCBI taxonomy): Eukaryota > Viridiplantae > Streptophyta > Magnoliopsida > Fagales > Fagaceae > Quercus > Quercus parvula. Next base: position 31,075,233 of record JAUAME010000006.1, on the reverse strand, counting down.
AAGTCCATTCCCTCTCTCTCCTAGCTTAGTCTAACCTCATCTAACCTACAAAATGTTAATTCCATAACCCACTCCGTAAGCCCACTGTCCATACCCTTAAACAGTCACCCTTTCACCAAGACCAAATATACTACAAGCCGAACCTCGACTTCAGCATCAAGCCCAACATATAGCTTTGCTAGTCAGCCTGGTTAATCAGACAATGATCTCTACCTTCTAAAGAGTCTGCATGATCCACCTAGATTTGAAGAAATGCCCCAGCATTAGCAAGTGGGCCTAAATGAGAAAGAAGAAAACCATGAACCCAACAAGGCAACAAAGCCTATACGGTTCATTCGATCACATCTATTTGCATAGAAGTCCTAAGCCATGAAGGAAGTTTGATGAGCTATATTTGCCTTTGGACAAGGTTTTTAAACAACTCAAAGTCGAAAGGTTATTGAGCCTATTGGAATCAAGACTCACGCCAAACCTTTTGCCAAGAAATCATGATGTTAATCAATATGTCAGTATGATTAGATGACTGATCACAACACTGATAAATGCATCAACTTAAGATATGCCATTTAAGATCTTGTTGACCAACACTATCACTTCACCTTTACTACATGGTCAATCTAATCTAGGCTTTTTTTTACAACAATTTTACGGACCATTAATATGACAAGTTCTTACTAGTTTTCATTTAGGCTCACTACTATTATTACTTTTTTATCTTGTAATAAATACTCATCACATCAACAATTTGTAAAATAATTCAAAATTTTGGCATTTTCTTTTGAAAAAATTACGAATAAAGTGTTTGAATCAGATTAGAAATCTGTATCTTCCTTTCTCTTATTTGCTTCCATTTTTCACAATTGATCAATAAAAGCTTTCTTAATTTTTCATATGTATTGGTGTTGTCTAATATAATACTCTAATTTCAGTAATTTGTGGAAACTTGCCGGATGAACAAATCGCTTTCTTTAAAATATGACCTCTTATCATAAAAATTAAAAATTAAAAGATTTAAAAAAAATAAGGCTGAATTTTGTTTTTAATATATAGAACATATAATTTTTTTCTTAGAGAATGTAAAACATATGTATTTGTGGGGGGTAAAGACTTGAGCTTTTGTGTTGAGCCTTAACCCCATTCATTAACAAGAATGCGTCCGAGTAGGAGAAAATGTTGGGAAAGGCCTCATAGAAGGTGGTTGTACAGAGAAATGTTGAAAGACACTAGTCCGAGAGGGTCATACTCCTCGGACCTAACAAATGTCAGTCAAGTGAACTTCGCCTTAACTTAGGTAACCTTCCAGGAAATCCTAGTAATGAAGATAGACTTTAGGTGAGCAAGGAAAGGATAAGAACACGGAAATATTTTGGGGAAAAGCTGCTACCACCGCATTAAATGCACTACAGTAGCTTTTCTGACCGCATTAATGTGGAGAAGACCTCTGAACAGTGTTTTCAACCACTATCACCCACAGAAAACCAAAAAAGCTGCTCAGGAGGACAGATACTCGAGTGCATGGTTGGATGATAAACAAGTGGACGATGGGAATGAATTATGGATGACTATATAATAGGGGAGACCCTCCATAAATGGGGGATCGGAAAAAAATATCAGGAGAAAAATATCAAATGAGATTTACTATAGTACTGGGAAGAACAAACTATCTGAAATAGCCAATCCATCCAAAAACTTACCCCTCGGACTTAAATTCGAACCTCGATTATGTGTCTTTTCCTCTTCGGACAAACTTAAAACCCTGATTAACCGTTAGAAAACCCATTAACAGCCCAGTTCTTTCACCCACTCTCTTACAAATTTATTGTATTGGGCTTATTGGGCCTATATCTTACTCCTTTTGGGTTTGGGCCGTAATTTGTGACCTTACAATTGGCGCCGTCTATAGGGAGAACTAGTGCTTGTGAGGATCATAACGGTTATGGTAGGTTCAGGACCACACCAGACTAGTCCACACCATGTAGAATCAGCCAACATTCATCAACGGGGCGAGCTCCATGACCTCGAGCACGGAAACAATATGAATAACCAACAGGAAGGTAGCTTGCAGATGCTCCATACAGGTGGAGGTGGCTATCGATGAAGGAGTCATTTAGTACATGAGCAAGCTGATGAAAAAGATTTGCAACGAGAGATTGATGATCTAAAAAAGAGACTTCGTCGAGCACAACAAAAACAAACCCCTTCTAGCTCTGACGTTTCTTCCAATGACGACGAAGATGCCAGTTACAGAAATCACTCGGAAACTCCACCTAGTGAGTCTTATTCCTGTGAGGAGGAACAGTCTCGCAAAAGGAGGCGAAGGAATCCATCTAGGAGGGGGGTAGGAACTAATGTCATGAAGAAGGCTTTGAGCCAGATTTCTAAATCCCCCTTCGCTCGGGGAATAGAAAATGCAAGGCTCCCCAGGCGTTTCCATCAGCCCACGTTCACCATGTATAACGGACGCACAGATCCTGTGGAGCATGTGAGCCAGTTCAAATAGAAGATGGCTGTCCACTCTCAGGACGAAGCCTTGTTGTGCAGAGTATTTCCCTCCAACTTAGGACCGATGCCGATGAGATGGTTTGATGGGCTGAAAACGAACTCCATCAGTTCTTTCAAGAAACTTACTCAATCATTCTGTTCCCGGTTCATCACATGCAGTAGGGTTCCTCAGCCCTTAGACTCCCTGCTGTCTATGACAATGAGGGAAGGAGAGTCTGTGAAGGCATATGCTGAAAGGTATTGGGAGATGTTCAATGAAATTGATGGTGATTTTGATGAAGTCGCTATTAGAACTTTCAAGGTCGGCCTCCCATCCGAGCATGGTTTGAGAAAATCCCTGACAGGGAAGCTTATCACCAGTTTGCGACAGTTAATGGATCGAGTTGACAAGTATAAGAGGATAGAAGACGATCAACAACAGGGGAAAGGGAAAGCTAAGGTTGTCCCTCAGGAAAGAAGAGATTTTTGGTCAGACTGATAGAACAATAACCGGCCAAGAAGGGATTATGCAGAGCAACCAGGGTCAAATAACAACCAAGTGGTTAGGGCTGTATTCCGAGAGCCAGTGCATCAAGTATTGGAAAAAGTTAAGAATGAATCCTTCTTTAAATGGCCCAATAAGATGGTGGGAAATTCGGAAAAGCGAAACTGAAACCCTCTATTGCCAATATCATCAGGATCATGGTCATACAACAGAGGATTGCAGGAGTTTATGGGATCACTTGGACCAACTCGTCCGAGAAGGCAAATTGAAATAGTTGTTGCATCATTCTAGTGGGCTGGGTGGACAGACCAATTCTTGGCCCGAAAGAGAGAATCCTTCAAGATCCTCTCTTGGAACTATCAACGTTATTTTCACAGCACCTGGCAGAACAGGATCATGCTCGTTTAGAGTAATGTCTTTGGCTCGCCTGTTTTCTGAGGACAGTAGTAACGAGCCGAAGAGAGTTAGGTTAGAGCGGCCCCTGGTCATGGGGTTCTCAGACGAGGACAAGATTAGAACTATTCAGCCTCATGATGATGCCTTAGTGATCACCCTCCGAATTAGGGGTTATGATGTGAAAAGAGTAATGGTTGATCAAGGCAGCGCGGCTGAGATAATGTACCCTGATCTTTACAAGGGACTGAGTTTAAGAGCTGAAAATATGACGCCTTACAGTTCTCCCTTAGTGAGTTTTGAAGGGAAGGTTATCATCCCAAAGGGACAGATCAGATTGCCTGTGCAAACTAGCTCGGAGACAGTGGAGGTAGACTTTATCGTGGTGGATGCATACTCTCCTTATACAACAATTGTTGCAAGACCTTGGCTTCATACTTTGGGAGCTGTTTCTTCCACTCTGCATCAGAAGATCAAGTACCCATCCGAAGGACAGATCGAAGTAATATTGGGTGATCAAACCATGGCGCGGCACTGCATGGTTGCAGCCATCCGACATAGGCCCGAAGTTGAACCTGTGACTTTTAGTGAGAAATAGTTATAGCAGTTAAAACCCCCCGTGTTATCCGTCGGTGGAACATCCGATGAGGTAGAATGTGAAGATCTTGTGAAAGTTACGATAGGAGATGATCCAGAGAATTTTTTTCAAATCGGATCCCAGCTACCTCAACAAGAGAGAAAGGAGCTGATAGAGTTCCTTAAACAGAACATTGATGTCTTTTCCTGGAATACTTACGAGGCCCCTAGGGTGGATCTAGAATTCATTTGCCACCATTTAAATGTTAATCCATTAGTAGCCCCCAAAAAGCAGCTCCCTCGGCATCCATCCAAAGAACATGCAGAAGCAGTCCGAGAGGAAGTAGCGAAACTCAAGCAGGCTGGAGCTATCAAGGAGGTTTTTTACCCTGAATGGTTAGCAAACACGGTAGTGGTAAAGAAAAAAAGTGGGAAGTGGCGAGTGTGCGTTGATTTCACGGATTTGAATAAGGCGTGCCCTAAAGATCCATTCCCTATGCCCAAGATAGATCAGCCGGTAGACTTTACTGTCGGCCATCCTCGGATGAGTTTCTTGGACGCTTTCTAGGGCTATCATCAGATACCTTTGGTATTGGACGATCAAGAAAAGACAGCCTTCGTTATTCTTATTGGGAATTATCACTATAAAGTAATGCCATTCGGTTTGAAGAATGTAGGATCCACCTATCAGAGAATGATGACGAGGATGTTTGAGTCACTATTGGGGAAAAATATTGAGATTTATATAAATGATATGGTGGTGAAGAGCAAAGTGGTTTCAGAGCAAAGTGGTTTCAGAGCATCTGGGAGACCTTCGAGTTGTCTTTGAAATCCTTAGAAGCTATAAGCTACGCTTAAATGCTTCCAAGTGTTCATTTGGTGTGGGGTCAGGCAAATTCTTAGGTTACATGGTCACTCACAAGGAAATTGAAGTTAACCCTGACCAGATTAAAACTATTAACAATTTCCGAACTCCTCGGAATCCAAAAAAAGTGCAAAAACTAACTGGAATGACTGTTGCTTTGAACAGGTTCATATCTTGATCGGCAAATAGATGCAGACCTTTCTTCCTATTGATCAACAAATGGAAGAATTTTGAGTGGACAGAAGAATGTGCCAAGGCCTTCCAACAACTTAAGGATTATCTAGCTCGGCCGCTGATCATGTCTAGTCCTGAGCCAGATGAAGTTCTTTTCGCCTACATCGCTGTAGCCCCATATGTAGTAAGTTTGGTGCTGATACGAGTTGATAATGGCATACAACGGCTAGTTTATTACGTAAGTAAGTCATTGCACAAAGCTGAAGTGTGTTATCTACCACTGGAGAAAGCTATCCTAGCAATAGTGCTCAGCACATGTAAGCTACCTCACTACTTCCAAGCACATACAGTGGTTGTTCTTACACAGCTCCCACTCAAAACCATACTCCGAAGTGCCGACTACATAGGAAGAATAGCTAAGCGAGGTACAATTCTGAGGGCTTTCGATATCAAGTACATGCCCCGTACTTCCATAAAAGGACAAGTCCTCGCAGATTTGGTTGCTGAATTCACCGAACCCGAGATAGAAGAATTACCAATAGGTGGAAACATGGATGAAAAATTGGTTGGTACAATCTCCCAATATTGCCTTCCTATGTGGGAGGTACATGTAGACGGAGCATTAAATCAAAAAGGCTCAGGGGTTGGGCTAGTATTGATGTCCCCTGAGAAGGTTGTCATTGAAAAATCTTTGAGGTTAGATTTTTCAGCCACAAATAACGAAGCCGAGTACGAGACGCTGTTGGAAGGAATGGCTATGGTTCAGAGAATGGGTGGAAAGTCCATAAAACTCTTCTCAGACTCAAGGTTGGTTGTCGGTCAAGTAAGAGGAGAATTCGAGGCGAAAGATGAGAGGATGTAGGGGTATCTTCATCAAGTCAAATGTATGCAGTTAAAGTTTGATTCCTTTAGCTTGCTACATGTCCCCAGGAGTGGTAATGCGCATGCAAACTCTTTAGCTATGCTTGCAACCTCCTCGGCACAGGACTTGCCTCGAGTAATCTTTATTGAGGACTTATACAAACCCTCAAGGACAGGGGAGATGGTTCAAATTAATCAGATCAGAGCAAGGCTGAGCTGGATGGATTCCATCATACGATTCTTGAAGGAGGATATTCTGCCTGAGAAAAAAATAGAAGCTGACAAGATACGAAGAAAGGCTACTAGTTATTGGTTGTCCGAGGGCCATAAACTATATAAGCGTTCATTTTCAGGACCTTATTTGTTATATGTCCACCCCGAGCTGACCGACTCACTTCTAGAAGAAATGCATGAAGGAATCTGTGGAAGCCACACTGGAGGCAGATCCTTAGCACATAGAGCCATTACCTAAGGTTACTGGTGGCCAAATATGCAGAGAGAGGCTTTGGAATACGTCAGAAAGTGTGACCAGTGCCAGCGATTTGCGCCGAGCATACACCAACCAGGTGGAATCCTTAATCCATTATCTAGCCCATGGCCATTTACTCAGTGGGGCTTAGATATCGTGGGACCGTTTCCCAGAGCAGTGGGAAATAAGAAATATCTCTTGGTCGGCACAGACTATTTTATGAAGTGGGTTGAAGCGGATCCTCTAGCCAATATTAGAGATGTGGACGCAAAAAGATTCGTCTGGAAGAACATTGTTACTCGGTTCGGAGTTCCTCACGTGCTCATCTCGGACAATGGTCTTCAGTTCGATAGTAAGATGTTCAGAAAATACTGTGGTGAACTGGGGATTACTAATAGGTATTCTACTCTAGCTTATCCCCAAGGGAATGGATAGGCTGAAGCTGTAAATAAAGTTATAGTAAGTGGGTTGAAGAAAAGATTAGATGATGTGAAAGGTAAATGGGTGGAGGAATTACCCTCACGTACTCTGGACATATAGAACCACGCCTCGCAGGTCTACTGGGGGGCAAAGACTTGAGCTTTTGTGTTGGGCCTCAAGCCCCATTCATTAACAAGAATGCGTTCGAGGAGGAGAAAATGTTGGGAAATGCCTCATAGAAGGTGGTTGTACAGAGAAATGTTGAAAGACACTAGTCCGAGAGGGTCATACTCCTCGGACCTGACAAATGTCAGTTAAGTGAACTTCGCCTTAACTTAGGTAACCTTCCAGGAAATTCCAGTAACAAAGATAGACTTCAGGTGAGCAAGGAAAGGATAAGAACATGGAAATACCTTGGGGAAAAGCTGCTACCACCGCATTAAATGCACTACAACAACTTTCTTGGTCGCATTAATGTGGAGAAGAACTCTGAACAATGTTTTCAACCACTATCACCCACAGAAAACCAGAAAAGCTGCTCAGGAGGACAGATACTCGAGTGCATGGTTGGATGATAAACAAGTGGACGATAGGAATGAATTATGGATGACTATATAATCGGGGAGAACCCCCATAAGTGGGGGGATCGGAAAAAAATATCAGTAGAAAAATATCAAATGAGATTTACTGTAGCACTGGGAAGAACAAACTATTTGAAATAGCCAATCCATCCAAAAACTTACCCCTCGGACTTAAATTCAAACCTTGATTATGTGTCTTTTCCTCCTCGGACAAACTTAAAACACTGATTAACCGTTAGAAAACCCATTAACAGCCCAGTTCTTTCACCCACTCTCTTACAAATTTATTGCTTTGGACTTATTGGGCCTATATCCTACTCCTTTTGGGTTTGGGCCGTAAATTGTGACCTTACAATATTAAAATAAAAACAAGTGAGAAACAACTACCACATTACCATCCTGATAATCAAGGTGGTTGATACAATACCGTACCGGCCAGTGTGTACCATACTAGTACGTGCACTGATACCAAAATATCAACATTTCTTAGCAGTTTAAATACCAGCCCATTTTTGGCATTTTGGCCGATATCGGGTGTGCCGGCCGGTATAGATATAAGCTTCTTCTTTTTTCTTTTCTTTTCTTTTTTTTTTTTTTTTTGAAATTTTTAAATTTTGGTAAGGGTAGAATGGTAACTTATTTCATTAACTTATTAGTATTATTTGTTTTCTTAGTATGCTAAAGTCTAAAGTCTAAAACCATGAATAATTTGTTCTGAATTAAGGTAATGTTTTATGGTAAGCTTTTATTTTTATTATTATAATATATATATATATATATTTATTTATTTATAAATATAAAAAATAGCGGTAAGCCTGAAATAGTACACTGGTTTTGACCGGTATTGAAATATATAGTTCCATTGGTCAAACTAATACAACTTTTGGTACGAGATTAACTCCCTTGCTAATAATACAAATTAAATAAACATCATATTATTCTCAGTCACTTTCTTTCTTTCCTTTTTTTTTTTTTTATTATTTTTTTTTTCTTTTATGGGGTTGAAAGTTGACACTTTGCAATTTCCGATGAAATATGGAGAAACATAAAGACCATGAGATGGTCATTCTTTACATTAGGATTTGTGTGTCCGTTTCTTAATTCGCATGTTCCACAAACATCGTTGAATATATTAAATAATAATAAAAAGACTTTGATTTCATATTAGTCTTATTCACACTAGGGGTGTCAATTCGGGTTAGCGTGTCGGGTTCGTGTCGTATTGAGGTAGGAGTATTCGACTAAATGGCTCAACCCTAACCCGACCCATTTAATAATCGTGTCATGATCCTTCAACCCTAACCCGACCTGTTAATTAAGCGGGTTGACTTGACCCAACCCATTTGACACGCTTAATAAACGAGTCGTGTTGGGTTGACACGAATGTAACACAACCCATTTCAACCTGTATAATATCAAATATAACATCCATCTAGAAATAATTTTTTTTACATTCCAAAAAGCAGTACTTACACTTCAAGTCTTCAACCCACATTCAAAATAATATAGTTCAACAAAAATATAACATTCATCTAGAAAATAATTTCTTTACATTCCAAAAGAAGTGGATACACTTCAACCCAAATTCAAAATAAAAAATTTTAACAAAAATAAAATAACATAGTTCAATGAAAATATAATATACTTGGAACTCGCCAATTGCTAAGTATCAATATTGAAAGAATTTGAGCAAACAGTAGACTAATCCTAACTATGACCACGATTATCATCCATAGATTCTTTGTTGATGTCCAAATTCATAACATCTTCCACAAGCTCATCCAATTTCATTTGTGCAAGTTCTATACCAAAAAAAAGTATTAGTAGTTCTAGGGTCTGTAAAGTTTCAATTTCCAATTATATCCCTTGTAAATTTTTGTAATTACTCATTTTTCTTTTTAAATTTAAAATATATGTTAGATATAAAAGGTATTAGACAAATCTAAAATAAAATAAATATTTATTTGTTATACGAGTTAAACGGGTTGTGATAAGTGGGTCATTTCAGGTTGACACAAATAAATTGGCGTGTCAAATGTGTCTATTGCGGGTTACGCGGGTTGACTCGCTTATGACACGTTTCTTATCGTGTTGCTTTCGGGTCGACCCGTTTATGACCCAAACCCATTAAGGCCCAACCCTAACCTGAAAAAACCCGTGTCAGGTTCGTGTCGTGTTCGCGGGTTGGGTCGAACATTGACACCCCTAATTCACACTCCAATTGCCATCATAAAACTTTTTTAAATATCAAGGAGACAAGGACTTGGTACGAGTTTGAATAAAGTCTTTATTTATACCTTCCATTCCTCCAAATTTAATTAAAATTTCTACCTACTAAGCTTTACTCATTTATAGGCAGTGCAACAATATTTGATTAAATTGTAAAATATATTAACCTCTAGATTTATTGAAAAAAAAACTCCTTCCAAAAATTTGAATAAAACTATAATTGACACTTCCTCCTTAAAGTTTCTATATATAATTGTGACAAATAAATTTATATATGACTTTCTTAACAAAATATCCATTTTTAAAAAAGATATTCCAACCTTAATTATGGACCAAATTAATGACACTCTCCCATAGATATAGATTTTTTTTTTTTTTTTTTTATAGCAATTTGATAATTTATATTGAAAAGAAATTTGTTGAGAGTTTCACCATGGAAATGATATGATAAAGCTTATTATATTAAAAATCATCATTGAACATAACTTTGATTGAAAAGTGAGTTCCAATTAACTCAACTAGTAAAGTCTCTGAAAATTGAATAAATATCTAGGGTTCAATTCCCGCCTACTCTAAAAAACAATTGGTGTCTTGATCTGATAATAAAGAACTATCATAAAAAGTGAACGTCATAGGTTTAAACTCTCTATATATAAAAATAAAAATAAAATAACTTTGATTGAAGATGTGCTAAGTTCTTAATTTATGTATTTATTTTGTATATGTCTATAGAAAATTAGATAATTTAGTATACTCATTAGCGTATAGGAAGTTGGTAAGTTCTATCAAAAAAAATTATCTTGTATAGATATCTATATTAGAGTTAATAATTTATGTTTACAAATTATGAGTTTCGTTGGTACTAGAAATTAAATTTTTTTTTACACACAAATATATGTGGTTTTAGTTATTCTTGACTAGAAATATATGAATATGAAAGTTCAAATAGTGTAAAACTACTATTACTACAACAAAATGTACTTTCAAGGACGAAAAAATTCGTCACTAAAAGTTCAGTTTTTCGTCGCTAAGAACCTTTAGTGAAGAAATCGGACTTTAGCGATGAAATCCGTTTCATTGCTATAGCCCCATCGCTAAAAGTCCTGGCGATGAAAAATTTCATCACTAAAAGTCCAATTTGTTTAAAAAAGAAAAAAACTTTTAGCGACGAAATCATTTCATCGCTAAATGTTTTCCTCGCTAAAAACAGTATTTAGTGACGAAAATTTTTCGTCACTAAAACTGTGGGAACACTTCCCCATTATCCGGATTTATCCGCTTTGGGGAGCCAGTCCCTCACGGTTTATCGGCTCGTCCCCGAGTGTGGGCAGGATCTACACCAGGACCAAGGGCTAGACCTTGTAGTCGCAGGCTCACCAAGTCCCACATCGGTTAGAGTTCCCTCCCACATATGGTTTATATGCTTCTGGAGCTGCCATATGTGTACCACCTCTCACACATGTGTGGGGGTGGTACACATATGGCAGCTCCAGAAGCATATAAACCATATGTGGGAGGGAACTCTAACCGATGTGGGACTTGGTGAGCCTGCGACTACAAGGTCTAGCCCTTGGTCCTGGTGTAGATCCTGCCCACACTCGGGGACGAGCCGATAAACCGTGAGGGACTGGCTCCCCAAAGCGGATAAATCCGGATAATGGGGAAGTGTTCCCACATTAAAAGGGCCCTTTTAATGTGGGAACACTTCCCCATTATCCGGATTTATCCGCTTTGGGGAGCCAGTCCCTCACGGTTTATCGGCTCGTCCCCGAGTGTGGGCAGGATCTACACCAGGACCAAGGGCTAGACCTTGTAGTCGCAGGCTCACCAAGTCCCACATCGGTTAGAGTTCCCTCCCACATATGGTTTATATGCTTCTGGAGCGACCATATGTGTACCACCCTCACACATGTGTGGGGGTGGTACACATATGGTCGCTCCAGAAGCATTTAAACCATATGTGGGAGGGAACTCTAACCGATGTGGGACTTGCGATTACAACTACAAGGTCTAGCCCTTGGTTGGTCCTGCCCGCACTCGGGAACGAGCCGATAAACCGTGAGGGACTGGCTCCCCAAAGCGGATAAATCCGATTAATTGGGGACGTGACCCCACAAAAACTATTTCAGTTTATTAAATCATATTTAGTGACGAATAATTTCGCCACTAAAACTACTTTCGGGTACATATAGTGATGAAAAAATTCGTCACTAAAACTATTTTAAAGAAAATCTAGGCACATATAACGACGAAAAGTTTCATCACTAAAACCATTTTTTACAAAATTCTGCTACATTTAGTAACGAAATATTTCATCACCAAAACAATTTTTTGTTGCTATATTTGTGACGAAAAAATTCGTCGCTAAAACTTATTTTCTGTTTTTATTATTTTCATGGCTTTGATATTAACTTGTAACCTATCATTACATTATTAAAACCTTACATTTGATTAACACATTTATTTCAACAACACATTTATAAAAAATCAATCCATACATTCCACAAGTTAAAATTAAAACAACTATCCAATTCAAACTCCTTCCATACAATAATTGTTTGCAACACATACAATAACTTAAGATGTTTTATAACAATACAAAAAATGTAGCATAATATAATTAGAACCAACGGAAGATGTCTCCATATGTCTTCAAATAATGCCTAAAGTAAATCCCCTAAAGCCACCAATAAGAAATCTGTACAAATATAAAAACACTACTACATTAAAATCGTAAAGTAAAAATATTAACTATGTTATAAGAAACATTTCTAACAATGCATTAAGAGTAGTCACACCAATAAATTAAAATTACAACTCCTAATGTATAAGTTGTAGAAAGAAAATCTAAATTTTCAAGTGTAATATAATAGAATTAGTTTCAAATAATACATAAAAAATGAAGTGTTTTAACTTGAAGATAAGTACTAACCAATAAGTGATTTAACTTGAAGATGAACCACCCCTATAGATAAAACCGTCATCATAACCCTTACTCCTCAAAAAAATTAAGAATATTCTTTTGAACCTCATCTTGCTTAGCTCGCGCCTCTTACTCCCTATCTCGCTCCTCTTCGTCCCTAACTCTTGCCTTTTTGAGCTCAATTATCTCATTTTCTAACCGATGGATATACTCTACTGAGGAACTAGATGAGGCAGTGGTTACTAGAGAAGAGGAAGGTCTCATGCCAAGTCCTTTTACAATACCAGATTTCTTCTTAAAAACCAAGTTTGAGATCTCCTCTTGTGAAGGGGAATTGCATTAGGATCTTAACAATGATCCTCTTGCAGTTTGAGAATAGTTTCCTACCATTTGAAAGAGAGAAAAATAGGCAATCACAACATTAAGCAATCATAATGTATTCTAACATCTAAGTCTATCAGTTACTTAGATAAAGTTCTATCTTATTCATGAATACACAAGTCTATATTAATACTTAAACAAATATACATTGCACACACAAATATACATTCCCAATATGAATTTAAACCACCATATAACACCATGCAAGCCACACGCTTACTCCAACACAACAACCCACCCGCTTGCTCCAACACAACAACCCACCACAAAACCAATCACAAACATCACAACTATAATGCTTACAAGTATTGAAATAAAATAAAGGAACACAATTGCTACTAATCAACAATACTCATTCACATTTGCAAAAAATGAAAAACACTCCCTTCAATGAATTTAAACTACCTTATAACACCATGCAAGCCACCTGCTTGCTCTAACACAACAACTCACCACAAAACCAATCACAAACATCATAACTATAATGCTTACAAGTATTGAAATCAAATAAAGGAATACAATTGCTACTAATCAACAAGTTTCATTCACATTTACAAGAAATTAAAAACACTTCCAATATGAACTTAAACCACCTTATAACACCATGCAAGCCACCTGCTTGCTCCAATACAACAACCCACCACAAAACCAATCACAGACATAACAAGTATAATGCTTACAAGTATTGAAATCAAATAAAATACTATTCATCACATCTAATCAACAATACTCATTCACATTTGCAAGAAATGAAAAACACTCTTAATATGTATTTACTATTCATCACATCTAATCAACAATACTCATTCACATTTGTAAGAAATGAAAAACACTCCCAATATGTATTTAAACCACCTTATAACACCATGCAAGCCACCTGCTTGCTCCAACACAACAATCCACCACAAAACCAATTTTCAACATCACAAGTATATATAGAGTTTTATAAGTTTTTAACTAGAATTTACTTACTTTGCTCACACTAAGTTTACAACTTTCAGAAAAAATCCAAAGTTAACTTGTGTTCTTCACCTTGTTCCTCACAATTTCTTCTGCCACAAAAGAGAAAGAAAGTTGGAGATAAAATAAAGATAACTTTTAGTGAACAGTTAAGTAGACCCAAATTTAAAATACATATTATTTATTCTTTTTCCCATTTCTAAACAGTGGCATAGCTTAGAATTCAATATTGAAAAGATTGAAACCCCACTTCGTGGTATCAAGTCCCCACATTTCCCTTCGTTCATATTGCTAGTAACTAGACCCAATCATACCTCAAAAATATTCCTAATGTTTAATTAGTCAACATAAAACATGGAGTTAAGTTGCCAAGGGCCCACACCCAACATTTGATAAGTCTCCCAATGATCTAATGGCTGCAGTCATCAACACATTCTATGTATCAATAGGATTTCACCTGCATGCAACATATAGAACAGTGAAGCTTTACCTCTTGATGGAGACAATGCAAGAATTTCAATAAAAAGATAACTCTCAATCTAGAATACCATAGATTCACATAATAAATAATAAGTAGATAATTGACATAAAGTCATTAGAATTAGGTAACAAAGTTTACACCTTTGAAAGCTCGAAAATGTGTTGAAAACACAAGAGCTGTTTAAACCTCCAAATTAAAGTTATGGCTCGATAGATTTTACACTAACTTAATACTAAATGCGGGATAGTGTAAATGTGAGTGGATAAACAAACAAGCTACTCTAATCCATAATCAAGACAACACAGCAGTAAAATGGAATGTAAAAGAGTAGGGAAGAAAGATGCAAACACAAAATAACACGCCGATGTGTTATCGAAAAAGAAACCAAAGAACTCGACGAAAAACCTCTCCGCCGCCCTCCAAGCGGTAATCGATCCACTAAACAATCAGTTGGGATACATGGGTTAGCAAGAGACCCTCCAAACCTAATTTACCTGATGTACCTAAGCCCTCCAAACTCCTACTCCAACAAGACTTCTCGGAACCGTGTCTTATCTAGCTCTTCGAATCCCGCAACAAGCTCCATGTTGCATCTGCCATCCTTGGCTTCTTCCAATGCTTCCCAACAACTCCAAAACACTCACTACACTATGAAAATGTGTGGATTGTGTTTGGATACAAATCTCCTTTCAAGGTATGATAATGGGAGAGGGATGGAGAAAATGCTACAATGATTTCTCACTAAGGATGAGTAGCTCCATCTCAAAAAGATGGGTGTGTGTGTTGTGGAAAACCAATCTATGGTTTTTCTCTCTGAATAGCCTGTTTTGCATTTGTGGGTAATGAGGGTATATATAATATGGGTGAAGGGTAAAGAAGTCACATAAAAATCCTTTAGGCAAAATGTTTCGTGACTGTTTTGCGGGAAGGCCTTACCCGTGAAACACTCACGAAAACGACAGTCTGGCATGACTTTTAGCTTCCAGTCATGTGCTCCTCACGTGTTCTTTTGCGGCTTAGCTTCTCGCAAGCTTCTCGCGAAATCCACTGATTTTTCATTTAAGTTTGAGTCTTCACCAACTTAATACTAAACCCAATACAATAAAATCCCACAAAATACAAGGAACAAAATTAGATCAATTACAACACTTTTTATCATGGAATAAAGCCAACATAAAACATAGTTGTAAATCACAACTTTACAATCTCCCTCTTTGGCTATTCCGTGACAAAACATCCTATAACAGACTCCAGACTTAAATGTGAGTTTGGAAACAATGACAAAACTCACTTACACCTAAATCTAGAAACTGTGTAGCACTTGGAACATATATACCTGTAGCTTGAAACACTTGCACAAAACACATTAGACCCTTAAGGTAAATCAAGTGATAAAATAACAAGTATAATGTAACAAGTAAAATGCGATCAAGTAAACATGTTATGAAACATATGAGCAACTTGATCAAACATATGACAGTCATATGGGAATGACCACAATGATCATATAGCAAAGCAAATGATCATTCGAATCATGCAATCAATAAAGCACAATAGCATAAGGATAAATGCATGTCCAACACTTGACCAATGCAAAATACAAGAAGTATATGTATCGAGGAAAAGATCCTACTAGGGCACAAGAGCATGATGCGATGAAAGCAGCAAAGCATAGACAATACTAAACATAACTCAAAGTACCATAAAGCAATAAGAAAACAAGCATAAAGTAAAACAAGGTTTCCTCATAAAAGAATGTCTTCTCCTCCTTGGTATATGCATCTCCCCTATGACTTTCTCCCCTTACGAATATGCACGAGGTAGAATTACTCCCCCTAAGAGTGTGCATATGAGTCATATAGAAATGACGATACAAACCTATATACTCTCCCCCTTTTTGTCACGAATAGACAAAATAATCAAGTCGAAGGAGGGAAAGAAAAGAATACATGAGTAAGGGTATGATGCATGAGGGGTGCAAGATGAATGAGAAAATGAAGCTCAAACATAAGACAAAAACATAAAATAAAAAAATAAAAAAAATTGCTACAAAACATAAAGAACATGACATGCTAAGGATGATGGAACATGATGTAAACTTAGGCATGACATAGACACAAGAATATGTTAAGTGCTAAAAGGTCTAACAAGACTTGACTAGCATGAGATAAGTGTAAAACATGTCAAGTGTTAGAGTGTGTGCAGCAAAGGTGCATCTAGTGTGCATGTGAGATGCATGACCAATGCATGAATAAGCACTCACGAGGCAAAGTGCATAAAACACACTACCAATGATCAAAACATAATAAACATGAATAATTATGGTGATCCCCAAAATTTGGTACTCATCGGAGTCCAAAACAACGAGAAAATACCATTTAGGCATTTTATCAAACACTTAGAGTGCACACACTACACATGTATATTAAACAATGTAAGAACATATGAAAATCTTGCCTAAATACATATTATTTTTACCACAAGAGGCCAACATCCAAAGCAAATCATCATTTAAAACAAAGCCCAATCAAAAATATTGACAAAAATTAAGTTTTCCAACTCCCATTTAAGAAAATCTCAACTATGAACATAAAACCCCCAAAAGCATAATCTAAGAATTAAAATAGATGAAAAGAGTTAAAGATTACCTTAGATATGTTTATGAAATGTAAAACACTTAAAATTAGTTGGGTTTTGATGTTAAACCATTAAAATAAGGGTTTGGAAGAAGATGGGAGAAATTTAAAACAAATGTCCCACGAAATGCCCTTTAAAAAGCTGATCTGGGAATTTTCATGGGAAGCTAACTCGCGAAAGTACTCACGAAATTTTTCGTGGGTAAGCCTTACTCGTAAGCTACTTGCGAAACTCTCTGTACAAAGTTGAAAAACATGAGATTTGGACCATTTAACTCTCAGTTGAGCTTACATATGAAATGGGTCACGAAAACACCCAGAAAACATGTTTTTCACACAAAAACAACTTGAAAAACTTTGAAAAACATGGGTGATACAAATCACTTCCAAAAGCAAACAAAAAGAACACAAAAAATTCTTTTTGGTTTGATCCACATATGGTTAAGCACACACACATCACATTTGAACATGTACAACTACACAAATGAAATAGGCATTCATTGAATATTAAACTTGTGTGTTGTGTGTGTGGATCAAGTGTGAAATAGTCCTTAGACTAGAGTGAAGATTCAATGATCAATTCAATCAAGTCATATACAATTGATATGAAATCAAGTAGTCTATCTCAATTATAGAAATGAGCATATATAATCTCTCACAAGAGAATTATTACAAAATTTAGAAGTTTTTCATTTGGCTTCTACATAATTCATGACATTTGATGCTTTTTTTGATAATACATCTCTTTTTGAGATCAGTGCTTGAAATTTTTTATATTTCAACATTGTGATTTAGCCTTTGGCTTTTTGAGCACCATACATTTCAATTTAAAAAGTCACTTTCCCTTTTTCCTAGTCAAATACTAGTATGTGCGACAGGTTTTTACAGCTCATAATCTCTTTTTTATTTTGAGATTTACATTTAGTGAGCTCTATTTGCAAAAACATAAAAATAAAAGTAGGAAGATATATAGGCACAAGTCTATGCAAGTACCAAGACAAACAAGACTATTGACCAATCATTCATAACAAGCTTGAAGATCTATTTACAACAATCACACATAGATTTCAAGATTTCTCCCACAAAGATATATGTGCATACATAACAAGCTAAGCTCGTAAATGCACTACGCCATTAGTACGAAGGTACTAGGCCAAACTCACATGTAAAAAGTACTCAAACATATACGATCAAATTTTTTTTTGAATTTTTCACTTTTTATGTGGTTTTGGTTTTTTACATGCACAAAACAAAGACATAAAAGTAAGATCAAAACAAAAACAAAACAATGCATATAAAGAGATGCATGATGCACAAATGCATGACAATGAAGCATCTAATGCATGAAGGGTCCTACAAAGATCGAAAGAATTAGATCAAGGACCAAAAGAGCAAAAGCTCAACCATAGGAACCCTTCCTCATCCAAACGGAATGATTGTGTGGAATGAGTGTCTCATGAGAAGTGAGACGAAGGTTGGAAAAATGAGAACCAGAGATGCACATAGACAAAGAGATCAGAGTATTAACAACTTGTTTCAACAACATACAATTTTCCCCCAAATCTGGTTTTGCTTTCATAGCACACATTCCTTCCAAACGGCTCAAGTTTCTCTTTTCTTTTTATTCTTTTAAGAGCTTGAAACTTAGAGCAATGTGGTCTAAGATGACCAATGGCACCACAATGGTGACAAACAGTGTGTTTAGGTCCACTAGGCTTTTTAGGGAGGGATCTAGCACCATGGTTTTGTTCTTTCTTTAACATGAAGCATTGAGGTCTTATGTGACCGATAACACCATAATGGTGGCATATAGAAACCGATTTAGATCCACTCAATTCCCTAGGATGGGACCTAAACATAGGCATAGGCTTAGGCTTAAGAGCCTTTCTCTCCACTTTTTGATTTCTTTTGTGTGGAGGAATGTACACCGATTTGTCCTTTGAGGTAAAACACATAATAGGCACACAATCAGGTACCACAACATGATTACAACATATATTTTCTTCTGTTTTAGTAACAGGTTCAGCAATCAAACACTTGACATGCATCTTAAGAGATTCATTTTCAGATTTAAGATCATCAACAAGTTTGTTAGACAAAACAAGTTTAGCATCCAAGTCCATATTCAAACATTCAAACTCTTTCAGCTTTTCAAGAGAAATTTCAGCAAGATTCTTATATTTTTCAACCAATTTGTTGGATTCATTGAGCTTAGCAATTAATTCATCATTTTCACAAAATAACTTGCTCAAATCCTTATTAAACTTCTTAGCCTTTTTCTTCAAGAGTTTTATGTTAGGAATATCAACAACACCTAAGGATTCAAGTAACATGTCATCACAATTATGAGGATTAACACTCATAGAAGCATTTTCACAAACACATGGCATGTTACAATCAACAATATCCATAGAAGAATACAAAGCATTATCCATGGCAAACCACACAAGGGGTCAAGGATCACACTTAGGTAATGAAACCAAAACAAGTGTACCCGCTCTGATACCAATTGAAAGCTCGAAAATGTATTGAAAACACAAGAGCTGTTTAGACCCCCAAATTAAAGTTATGGTTCGATAGATTTTACACTAACTTAATACTAAGTGCGGAATAGTGTAAATGCATGCGGATAAACAAACAAGCTACTCTAATCCATAATCAAGACAACACAACAGTAAAATGGAATGTAAAAGAATAGGGAAGAAAGATGCAAACACAAGATAACACGCCGGTATGTTATCGAAGAGGAAACCGAAGAACTTGGCAAAAAACCTCTCCGCCGCCCTCCAAGTGGTAATTGATCCACTAAACAATCAGTTGGGATACATGGGTTAGCAAGAGACCCTCCAAACCTAATCTACCCGATGTACCTAAGCCTTCCAAGCTCCTACTTTAACAAGACTTCTCGGAACCGTGTCTTATCTAGCTCTCCGGATCCCGTAACAAGCTCCATGTTGCATTTGCCATCCTTGGCTTCTTCCAATGCTTCCTAGCAACTCCAAAACACTCACTACACTCTGAAAATGTGTGAATTTTTTTTGGGTATAAATCTCCTCTCAAGGTATGATAATGGGAGAGGGATGGAGAAGAGGCTGCAATAATTTCTCACTAAGGATGAGTAGCTCTCTCTCAAAAAGATGGGTGTGTGTGTTGTGGAAAACCAATCTAGGGTTTTTCTCTTTGAATAGCCTGTTTTGCATTTGTGGTAATAAAGGTATAGATAGTATGGGTGAAGGGTAAGGAAGTTACACATAAAAATCCTCCAAGCAGAATGTTTTGCGACTGTCTCACAGGAAGGCCTTACCCGCGAGACACTCGCGAAAACGACAACCTGGCATGACTCTTCAGCTTCTAGTCATGTGCTTCTCACGTGCTCTTTCGCAACTTAGCTTCTCGGGAGCTTCTCACGAAATCCACTGATTCTTCATTTAAGTTTAAGTCTTCACCAACTTAATACTAAACTCAATACAATAAAATCCCACAAAATACAAGGAACAAAATTAGAGCAATTACAACACTTTTTGTCATGGAATAAAGCCAACATAAAACATAGTTGCAAATCACAACTTTACAACCTTCACTTGTACACTACATATATCTAACACTGGTATCAATGTGGAAACCAAACCAAGAGAGTGAGGATCCAAAACTAGAATCATCCAAACAATAGGAACCATAGAAATCTAAAAGAATTACAGCAATTGATAAGTACATATATAAGAAACTTTCTTCACAACCATTACACAGTAAATATCAAATACCCAAACTAAACAAAAATGCATATACCCATTATTGTATCAAACAAAAAAATACCCAAAGGAACTGGAATCATTAAACAAAAAAAATTTAACATCAAGCATTTAGAATCATTAAACAAAAATTAACAAAAAAATTAACTCATAGTTGAGAAATTCATATTAACATACAAAGCTCACGTCAAGTTATATTGAACAATTTAATCAGCAAAAACGCCTCTAGCTTAGCAGGTTGTAATTGCAAACAAAACCAAGAACATAGTTACAGGATTACCATTCTTCACTTGTAATTCATATGCCTCAAAAGCAATTATTATTGTCGAAAAACAAAGAAAATTTGCCAAACTAAATTCACAGAATACTCACTAATATCCATCTCTAAGACCTCCAAATTTCTCTTGCCCAACTGTGTCCCAGCAGTAGAAACGAATTTTCCCACAATTAGTGAAAAAGTCCAAAGGATGAACTTCCACACCAATAGTTGCTATATGTAAAAATGAATTCAAACATCAACAATGAATCAAAACTTAACAAAGAAACCAATACCCACAAACAAATCACTTTCAACAATTCTTTTCTTAAAAGAAACTTGATAAAAAAGTCAATCTCATCGGTAAAAAAAAAAAATTACTGATGAATAGATTGAAGCGTCACTGGAAGGATTAAAGCGTCGCCGGAAGCATCGCAGATAGTGCGAAGGACTAAAGCGTCACGAATGGCTGGCAAGCTGAACCGTTGCGAGCTGAAGCGAGCGAAGTGGATCGGCAACGGTAAGGTGAGGACAGTGAGGCTGGGTTTTGGCGACGGTGAGGCTGGGTTTGGCGATGGTGAGGCTAGGTTTTGGCGACGGTGAGGAATGCTAAGGGTCATTGGCAATTTGGAGTGGCTACGGTGAGGAATAAGGCTGGGGATTTTTTTTTTTGGACCGAAATGGCCATTGAAATGTTTTATGGCTCTTGGTTTGATTTTTGGTGTGCTGGGTATTGAAATTAGGCTTATAAGTCTTTAGTGATGAATTCTAGTTTCCTCACTAAAGACCGGGCTTTGTTAAGATTTTTAGAGACGAAATTCATATTTCGTCACTAAATCATACTCTTAGTGACAAATTGTGATTTCGTCACTAAAAACATATAAGTGCAAAACTATTATTATTTTTAGTGACGAATATTTTTCGTCGCTAATTCTTCCTCATAGTGGCAAAAGGATTTTTGTCACTAATACTATCCATAGTAATACCTACAATGACGAAATATTTTGTCACTAAAAATTTCAACTTTTAGCGACGAAATATTTCGTCACTATAGATTAATTAAACTCGCGCGAAAGTTTCCCTCCACTGGTGCCCATTTTTCATATCACAATAGCGACGAAATTTATTTTTCGTCACTAAATGTTATAATTTTTTTCATTATTAGTGATGAAATTCATATTTCATCACTAAAGTTTTATTTTTAGCGACGAAAAATATTTCCTCACTAATTTTCGTCACTAAAAATATATTTTGTTGTAGTTGTTTAGAATCCCAATTTTAATTACAGTTTGATTAATTTTATGCTTAACACACTTAATGTGAAATTTATGTGATTAGCAAATTAATCGATCGAATCATTCAACAATTGCATGGATCAACAAATAAGTTTAATGCTAAAATGGAAAGGGCATTGGGTAAAAGAATAGTAAACCCAAGATAACACGGTGATGTGTTATCAAAGAGGAAACTGAAGAACTCGGTGAAAAACCTCTCCACAACCCTCCAAATTGAAATAATCTACTAGTGAATAAGTTGGACCGCAAGAATAACAAAAAGACCCTCTAAGTCTAATCTACCCAAAGTACTTGAACCCTTCAAGCTCCAACTACCAACGGACTTCTCAGAGTCTTATCTTCACTAGCTTCTCGGATTCCGCAATACCGCCCAATTGCATCCACCAAGCCTCGCCGATTTATTTTGGCAAATACCATATGCTTCCAAGCTCCAAAACACTCTCTACACTCTGATTAGGTGTGAGTTGTATTTGGGTACAAATCTCATCTCAAGGTATAACAATGGGAGAGGGGAGGAGAAGAGACTACAAGAATTTATCTCTTGAGGATGTGTGGCTCTCTCTAACAAGGTGGGTGTTGTAGAAACATTTTTCTAGGGTATTCTTCTAAATAGCCTCACAATTTTGTGGATAATAAGGGTATATATAGTATGGGTGAAAGGTATAAGAATCACACTTAAAATCCCAGCTATCAGGTCATCTCATGGGTTGGCCAAGTCGCAAGATACTCATGAGATGCACTGACTCTTCGGCTTCTAGCATGATATCCTCATGTGATCTTCAACTACCTTGATCAAATATTCAACACTTAAGACTAAACCTATTGCAAATAAATCCCACAAAATATAAGGAAATAAATTAATGCAATTACAACACTTTTTGTCATGAAATAAAACCAACATAAATGTTATGTGAAAAATCATAACTTAACAATCTATCCATCTGGCTATTCCGTGATAAAAACACTCTATAACAGACTCTAAACTAAAATGTGAGTTTGGGAACAATGACAATACTCACTTACACCTAAATCTAAAACATGTGATGAACTTGGAACACAAATGCCTATTTCTTGAAACACTTGCACAAAACACATTAAACCCTCAAGGTAAAGCAAGTAATAAAAGGACAAGTATAATGTAACAAGTAAATAGGATGTGAAACATATGAGTAACTTGATCAAACACATGACAATCATATGAAAATGACCACAATGATCACTTAGCAAAGCAAATGATCATCTAAACATACAATTAATAAAGCACAAGGCATAAAGAATGTATGCATGTTCAACACATAAACACGATGCGATGAGAACAACAAAGCATAGATACTAAAAGTAACTCAAGGAGCCATAAAGAAAAATAAGAAAACAAACATAATGTAAAACATAGTGAAACAAAGTCCAATAGACTCTCCAGTATACTCTCCCCTATGGAATTTCTCCCCCTATGAATGTCCACAAGTCCAATAGACTCTTCAGTATACTCTCCCCCTTTTTGACACGAATAGACAAAGGGGTCAAGAAGAATAAGAGAAAGATATGAAGATATGAACAAGGATAATGATGCATAAGGGATACAAGATTAATGAGAAATGAAGTTCAAACAATAGACAAAACACCTTAAAAACATAATGTTACAAAGCATAAGGTAAACATGACATGCTAAGAATGAGGAAACAAGATATAGACTAAGGCATGACAAGGGTAGCGAAGGTATGTGCATGAGGTGACTATGTGCAATGCATGAACAAGGCATGAAAAATTCACATGTGGGGCAAGATGTGTAAAATACACAATCAATAAACCAAACATGTTCCTAATGAGGAAACGTAAAAAACCCCAAAGTTTTAAACCTATCTAAGTCCAGATGAGTGAGAAAATGCCTAAGAGGCAATTCATCAAACACCTAGCGTGCACACTAACACCCTATATATGATGAAATGCATGAACGTGGTGAAATCTGCCCTCAATACATGGTCTAAATGCCACAAGGGGCCAACATCCAGAGCAAATAAAAATTAAAAAAAAAAAAAAAAAAAAAAAAACCCAAATCTCATACAAAAAATTGGACAAAAATTAAGCTTTCCAACCCCCATTTGAGAAAAACCCAACTATGAACATAAAACTGCCCAAAAATATAATCTAAGGATTAAAATCAATGAAAGATGTTAAAGATTAGAGGTTGGCCAAGTCGCGAGATACTCGCAAGATGAACTGACTCTTCAACTTCCGGCATGTGCTCCTCACATGACCTTTAGCTATCTTCATCAAATATTCACCACTTAAGACTAAACCCATTACAAATAAATCCCACAAATTACAAGAAAATAAATTAATGCAATTAAAATATTTTTTGTTATGGAATAAAACCAATATAAAAATTATGTGAAAAACCATAACTTAATAGAATAAAACAATTCAATCCCCAAATAAATTCTTGACTCCGCTCCTGTTTTCATGTTTATACATTGATGGTGAAAATAATAGCTCTAATTTCTAGGAAGTAAATGCTCAAAATGAGTTGAAAGTCAACCTATATCCCATGTGTGTGCGTATATATATATATATATCCCTTCCTTTCTTTATTTTTTCCCCCTTTTTTGTTTATTATAAAGACATAATTTTTGTAGCGTGATCGTTAGCTACATAGACAGAGTTAGACCAATGAAGCGATTAACGAATGCCATAGCCCCCTAACCTTTTTGTTAAAGTAGTGTGTGTATATATAAAATTTAAAATGGAGTGGTCCCTCCCCACCTCTCCTCTGTTACTATGTGGAAACTAATTGTGTTTGATCCAGATTATAACCCAATCCAATATAAAAATGTTACAATTTTTAATGGAAGATTTTCTAAACTAGGCTTAGTCCATGGAGCGGAGGCTTGGGGTGATAAGCCCAAGCCGAAGTGCTTGTATGTGGTGTTCTTTTGAGATAGAAAAAATTGTACTATTTTTTAGCCCATTGTGAATCCTCTGTGCAAGATAGAAAATACTGTTGTTTCAAATTAGGGTTTGTGGTATTCTTTTGAGAGAGAGAAAACTATACTACAACCTCTTGTATTTTTTTTTTCCTTGTGAATAGTGAAATCACTACAACCCTATTGATGTAAGCAAATTGCTGAACAAAGTAAATATTGTCTTGTATGATTTTTTTCTCTGGCGCATATTTTTTCTCTATTTTTGCATCTCACAGATCTAGGAATTTCATGAATATTCTTTACACCCTCCCACCAAAAAACAAAAAAAAAAAAAAAAAAAAAAAAAACCAAAAAACCAAACTAAAACATAAATAAACCCTCCCACTTACATAACAATCACCTAAGTGCTACTAAAATAGCCTTTTGTTTTTTAATTTTCAATTCAAATGACTGTATTTAATTGTTAGGTTTCTATTGTGTTGGCATATTTCATGCCAAATTTTCTTGTAATTATCATGTAAATATGTTGTATTTTGTGGGTTTATTTTGTAATTAGGTTGAGGCTCCAAGTGCTAGAATTTGAAGTGTACAAGGAAGCAATTTTGATTGAACGAAATTAGAGGAGTGTCGGAAGAAATAGCACGTGTTAGGTTCTAAATGTTTAGAACAATTGGCAAATCGTGAACACAAACTTGTCTAGATATAGATCTTAGAGTCTATAGGTTTTATTAAACAATGCTCAAGGTGATTCAAGTCAAGATTCAAGAACATACAAGCTGCAGGAAGAAGACTTCATATTCTGCCTGGTTCAATCGATCGAAGAATAGGCTCGATCAATCGAAAATCGTATCTGCAGAATTTTAAGTCGGCCCAAACAACAGCTTAAGCCCATTAAGAATTAGGGTTTTAGATCTACTTCTCCCACTATATAAAGGAAACCCTAAGCCACTTTTTTGAGACTGTAGAGAGAGAGATTAGAGTGCTTCTTATGCCTCCTTTTGTATTTAAGGTTTTGTATCCAAAGGCTCTCTAAAGTCTTTGTTGCTCATATTGCAGTTTGTGTGAATCTCTTGTGAGATCTTTGAGGAGCTTTCCTTCACATAAACTTAGGGCAATGAGAAGAATTTTCTACACCTTGATGATCAATCCAGTTGCTGCCATTGAAGTTTAAAGAAAACACAAGCGGGTGTCCTTGTATTTGGTAGAGAATCCAAGAAAGAAGGAGTCCGTGGATTCGGAACTTGCACGTGATCGTGTCAATAAGTTCTACTGGTGGGTAGCAATAAGAAGTCGAGCGTGGGGGCTTGTAAGTCTTATTGTATGAACTTCGATTCTTTCAAGATAGTGGATTCAAGTTTACTTTGAAGATAGCTAGGTTAAATCCTCCTCAGGTTTTTACCGGTTTGGTTTTTTGGGTGATCATATCTTTGTGTTATTTATCTTTCCGCTGCTTTACTTGATATGATTATTTGATTATGTTAACCTAGATTTAATTAATTTGACTAAGTAACAACTTGGCTAAATTCCTAGGTTAATCCAATTGTGTTTTAAGGGGTCTAAAAACTAACAGCACATTACAACATTCAAAAATCATTTGAGGCAATAACTTTGAAGGAAGTGCAATCAAGCGAAATTGTAAAAAATATTGCTTTGTTTGTTTTGATGAAAAATTTTATATAAATATAGTTTTCCGTATTTTCTGATGTTTGGTAGCATCAAAAAATAGGTCAAAGGAAAATTGCCTTTGTTTAATGGAAAACAATCTCTCTCTCTCTCTTTCTCTGTCACTCTCATTGATCTTCTTCTTCTTCTTCTTCTTCTTCATCTTCTTCTGTGTGTGTGTGTGTGTGTGTGTGTGAGCCCTCTTTAGATGATGTCTAATCTCTAATGAGGTTTCCAATTCAATTATCAATTCAATTATCATTACGTTCCACTGTCACAAAACTCATCAATGCCTTATGTAGTAATAGATTCAGCATCTCACTTAGCAAGGCTATTAGGCTAGTCTAGATGGTTCTACAACAGGAAGAATCCTATAGGGTGTTATTGAGTAAAAAATCTATTACGACTTTATAGTGCTACGCTAGACAGAGGTCAACAATTTTTTTTTTTTTTTTTTTTGCCTACCTAGGTTACCTTTGACTACCATACATATAATTATAAAAAATTGGGTAAAACTATTGACATACCTAGGGTTTGAGCTAATATCAATCATGTTAAAAAATTTTCAAAATTGACCAATTTGGTCCTTAAAGCCAACTTATAATTATTTTACGACTTTATTTTTATTTAATATATAATAAATCATATATGATTTTATGACTTTATTTTTATTTAATATACAAAGGATCATTTTATATATGTTTAATATTGAATATATGCTAGTTTGGATTTTTATGTAATAATTTATTTCTGAATTGTTGCATATTTCTTATTCTTGACTGGTGGGAAAAAAAAACGTTTTATGCTTTGAACTCTCAAAGACAAATCCCAATTCCATTTTTGATTGCCTGGATCTTTATCTCTATCTCTATCAATAATTATCTTCTGAGATCGCTAAATGCAGCAGCTAGTGCAGAAGATGCCATCTCCATCTCTAACTTTGGTTTGTTTGCGGTGAGATATGAAGTGAATCACCATTTAAAATGTACATAAATAAGTGTGAGCAGTAAACGTACCTTTTGTCTTTTGGTGGGTTGTGTTTTTTTTTTAAAAGAAACAAACTAACTATTAAACAAACATATACACTTAATTACAATCTTTCACCAAACTCAAACATATTACTTGTCTCAAAGTATCACTACAAAAAGACCTAGGGTTGTGTTAATATGTCTGATACCACTTATTATTCCCATTTTTATTTTTCCTTAGGTTTAATAATTCATCAGGTACACCTTTTACCCTTCATTAATTGTTTTTAAGTAAAAAAAATATTAAGAAAATGAATATTCTCTACCTCCGTACACACAGACGCATGCATATGCATGCGAAATGATTCTATAAGCATGCTGAATTAATTCCTAGGATCCATTCAATTTTAAAAAATAAATTTATAATTAATAAGATTTTATTAAAACCTTTCAGATTTATTCTATTTCTTTTCTTACAATATTTTCCTTGAAATTTTTTGTTTTATTTTTAAATTACTGGAACCTATGTTTTGCTTCTTTGCCTCATAAACTTTCTAAAAGATATGTCGGCTTTAATGTTTTTAGTGTGTAATATGTTCTGTTCTTCATTAACATGGGCCTATTTCTTTTTGTCTTAAAGCTCATTTGCTTTATAGGTTTTTATTTTTATTTTTATTTTTATTTTTATTTTTAATTTGTGGGGGATCCAATACAGCCATTACTCATTAGAGAAGAAAATAATTTCAGGATATAACCTAGAGCTATCGTACTTAATTAACTCTAAACAATTCTACAAAAAGGTTCAAACCTAAACATGAAATTTAAAATTGTGAAAGTAAGATTCCATGCCATTATTTTGTTGTATCTTAAGGTCGTACCCACTTTGAAAATTTTGGGAATATTTTCAAAGAT
This sequence comes from Quercus parvula, assembly GCA_030820535.1. Taxonomy (NCBI): domain Eukaryota; kingdom Viridiplantae; phylum Streptophyta; class Magnoliopsida; order Fagales; family Fagaceae; genus Quercus; species Quercus parvula. The sequence continues at coordinate 31,046,535 of JAUAME010000006.1, read as the reverse complement.
GGTTAGATTGGACCACTAAACTTAAGAATAAAATTAACAGGATTCGAATTCTCCCATGTTAGCCAATAACATGACCAAGTAATGTTTGTTAATTCTTAATTAGCCACCAAAACTAGAATTTACTAAAGTCGCACTTTATTTAAAATTAAAAAAAAAAACTAAATAAATAAATAAAAGAAAAGAGGTCATCAAAAACGTCGTAGTTGTGATCACTTTTTTGCTGTCCATAATGTGCGGTAAATTAAGCATTATACTTAGAAACTAGAACCTCCGGATTTGCTTTCACTCTCAAATCTTTCTTTTTCTTATTCTTTTTTTTCCCTTTTGCTGATTTTTTTTTTTTTTTTTTTTTTTGGGTCGGAATCCTCTCAAAACGTTCTATTATCATCTTAAAGTTGCAGGTTTTGTGGTCACTCTACTCATAGTCTCATACTAATGATTACAAGTTTAGGGCTTGAGGGGGTGATTATTGAGAATACAGTTTTCAGACGTGCATTCACATGTATGCTGTATGCCAGTTTTTTTTTTTTTTTCCTTGATTTCCAGGCGTGCATTCACATGTATGTTGTATGCCAGCTTTTTTTCTTGAGAAAACTCTTTAAAGAATACTGTTTCCAAGCGTGCATTCACATGTATGTTATTTGTCATTTTTCTTTCCTTAGACAGCTTAGGTTCAGTGATCCAATGCACTGAACTCGATACAATGTGAAAACTTGTTCAAAGTTTGTTTTATGTCGATATCATGTCGGATCCAATGCATTGAAGCACTAAACCCAACATTTGTCCCTTTTCTTTAACTTCAAATTCTCTCAATGGCGCTCAAGGGTGTCCAAAGGATGACTAATTGTACAGTGTAGTCATGTACTTTGAAGTGTGAACAGAATCCTAATTAATTTGGCATCTTCAAAATTAAAAAGAAAACAACCTTATACCTTTACAGCTTTCAAATGTTATTAAATTAATCACTTTTAATTTTGAAGTACCTCGTATCATTGAGCTATTAAATTAATCCTTTGACATTTTAATTTTGTAATCTGAAGTGTGAACAGAATCCCATTTATGCCCTATTTTGATGATCATTGGTAACCGGTAAGTAGTTATTATATAAATCTATAAGGTTAAATTTTCAGTTGAATTGATCATTATCGGATTACTAATGCACCATAGTCGAAAAGACCTGGTGATATCATGCCATGGTGACAAGAAAGCAGATGATTGGCTAACCAAGGCACCTTAGGCACGTTAGATTTATCGAACTCCAAATGGTTAATAGAAGAATGGCTCTAAGTGGCCTAGGTTTAAGTGTACAAAGCTCCATTAACATGACAAAAAGTGATCTGCTAGGTTTAGAAAACTCTAAGTGGCCTAGGTTTAAGCGTACAAGCTCCATTTTAAGATGACAAAAATTAAGTGGCCTAGGAGAGCAAAAGTACTTGGATGCTAGGATTATGGAAAGAGCTAGTGTAATTGTCTTTTTCCAATCTATCATTAATAAAATACCCATCATCTTTTCTCTCAAAAAAAGAAAAAAAAAAAGAAAGAAGAAGAGGACCTCGATAATTTAAAAAACACAAATTTGATATATTCCACTGCCTTAAGATGAATATATAAGAAATAAGGATAATTTTTTACAAAGTGCGTTAAGGGATGTATTTAACATTCTACTATTTAATTGTTTATATTTTTCAAAAATTAAAACACAAGGTTGAACTATATACAAATACTAAGAAAAGAATATATATAATCATATTGAAATTATTATGCACGCACGTCAAGTAATTGACAGGTGTATTTTTTTAATTTTTATGAGTGCACATTACAAGAGCCTTATAACTTATATAAAAGTAAATAAAAAACTTGGTGACATTATCGATTGAGAGATTTATGGTTTAAATCTCATCTCCTCCCATTATAAAATTATATATAAAATGAAAAGAATATTGATAAACCAATACCACACATGTTGTTAAAACTCATAATAGTTTTTTATTATTTTTTATAGACTTTTTAACCTATGACATTCGCTCTAGGGCCGGCTTCATGCATGTGTAAGTTAGGGTGGTCACAGGATCACCCTGACATGCAAAAAATATGTATGTATATGTGTGTGTGTGTGTGTGCACTTGTAGAAAAAATATTATACTAAACTATCCTATTCTAACCACCCTAGTATAAATGTTGACTACCCTAACTTGATAATAACAAGAATTTAGGTTCTAAAAATAAGAGTAATGTTACATTTACAACATTTTTACAATAATTTTACTACAAATCCTACGTAATAAGCAATTTCTAACAAATCTAATTTCGGCCCATTATTGATATTACTTTTTAATTCACCAATAATAGATTGTCAGATAAGATTTTTTGTGAAGATATTGTAAATGTAGCATTACTCCAAAAATAATTTTCCCCCTCAAACATAATCTTTAACTATTTAAAAAGAAAAAAGGCTTATATGATTTTTCATGTACTAAGAGAGTTATTATAGTCATGAGTTCTCATTGGCGATATTGACAATTTTGCTCTATTTGACTTTGCAATTGCAATAATTTTGTTCTTCTTAATAATTCGGCTTGCAGTTGTAGTGAATATCATCTCTCTCTCTCTCTCTCTCTCTCTCTCTCTCTCTTATCATTTCAACTCTCTCAATTTATTACTCTAATCTCAACATTTTCAATTCCCATTATATTTCTTATCAATCTTCTTTTTTTTTTCTCTCTTTGTTAGTAGAAAGAAATCATAATATTTCATATATTTGCAATTTTTTTTTTTGGTGATGTTGATATTTTAGTTATATCTTTTTTTAATTTTGTATAATTTTAGTCTTTTAGTGACCCCCTAACAAAAATTCCTAGAGCCATCATTATTCTGCTCCTAATGATTGTTTTTATCATCAAATTAAAGACACTTATAATATAAAGATAAACAATAAAATTGTATGTTAAGATTAGGTGGGGCTATAGTCTGATGTTCTTTATGTTTTTTTCTTTAAATTTAATCTAAAAAATAAACTAATATTATAATCAATCTTTAAAAATTATTATATTAGTATATTATTAATTAATATCATTAACATTTTATTAAATCTTCTCATAAGTAATACTTTGCTCTTCCAATGTACCGATTATCTCTTTCATTCTTTCTATATATATATATATAATCTCTTTCATTAGGTTGCCTTATTACGGTTATATTAAAATTTCCTCATATTTATTAGTTGGATAATAAGTACATAACAATAGCTTAGTTTTATTTATTTATTTATTTAATAAAGTAATTGTAAATGTTACATATAATAGATGTTTAAGAAAGAAAAATCCCTCCAAACAGGACCAGGACATAATGCCCCCATAAGAGGAGGGGGGGGGGGGGGGGGGGAAGGAAGGGAAGCTCCTCCCAAAATTGTTAAAAAAATCCCTATACGATCATAATTGATTTTTTTTTCCTTTTAAATAAAAAAATTATAAGTAGATTTCACATTCTTTTCCCCACCTTAAAGAAAGCTCCCAAATTAAATATTGAGACAATAGAAGTCCAACCTAATTGAAACCCTAAAAAACAAATGTTATGAGTGTACTGAATAACATTAACAATTATTGTTCCTAACAACGGAAATTTTTTATTTTTGTAAATCAGTCTTTCATGTAGTAGATTATATATTATTAAGTGATATTTCAATAATGTTATTAGTAAATTAAATTGATAAAGTCTTATGTAATAAGAGGATTACATTGATTTTTTTTTTTTTTTTTTTTGAAAACTGGATTACATTGATTGACCATATGCTCAATTGATAAAGAGAAAATAACAAAACCTAAATACAAAAATTAAAAATTTGTTACAATTTATCCACCTATGGTCAAACCCATAATCACTTTGTCATATGTGGTTTAAAAATGTCGCATTACCAACATTTAACTTAAATCTCCGTTAACTACCTCAAGACTGAACCGTTAAAAAAACAAACAAACAAAACAAAACAAAATAAAATCATAGAAATCAAGATCCAAAAGTTAGGGTTTTATAATAATTAAGAACAACTTTGTTCAACAATCCATCTGACATATATATTCAACACCTCCTGTAATCAAGATCAAAAAGCCATGGTGACCATAAACTTCATGGAAAGTGTGTAGTGGAAATGAAAATCTCTCTCTCTCTCTCTCTCTCTCTCTCTCTCTCTCTCTCTGTGTATGTAGGGAGAAAGAGCTGCTTTAACTCACCCAGGCCTGTTGGCTGCCATGTAAACCAAAATAATGTGGTATTGTTCTGTTAGTCTGGCCTAGTGTGGTGGTATATGAAATATCCTACGAAATAAATATATTTTTTTTTTTCCTTCAATCTTTTGTATACTTTGTTGGGTACTTTCTCTCAATTTTCAGTTTGCTATTGTTTTCCGAATATGGTGAGAAAGAAGTATCTCCTAGTTCCGATGGATATTGTTAATTTGAGACGTTTCTACGATTAAGAAAAAAAGTGGTTTTGAGTTTGATTTTTGGAAGATATTCTTATTCGTGATGGGAATAGTAGGGATGATGAAGGAGTTGGGGAACACGTTGCTGTTCATTCTTCACTGTGCTGGGAATATATATATATATATATATATATATATATATATATATATATATATATATATATATATATATATATATATTATTTGTGGGTTTGTTGTTTGGCTTTGAAATTTGGAATTTTTGGTGAGTAGAAAACAGGCGACTGGCCAACGGTGATGGGTGTCCCACAGTGTGGTCATTTGATGGGTTCGAGCGTTTTTGGATGTGGATTTTGGATTGGTGGTTGTGGAGCTGTGCATGGTGAAAATGTTTGAATTGATTTTACAAAACCCTAAAACTTTTGATCTTAATTTCTCTAATTTTTTTATATTTTTTCTGTTTTTAATGGTAAAAGTGGTGAGGTGACTACAATGGATATCTATAACATAGTTTGACCTTAGATTTAACCAAAAAAATTATTTTTAAAAAAAAAGGATGTTAACTTTATTAAGTAAAATTATAAAATTGTTATCTAATTGTCAATTTTGATTTTGGTAATAAGCAAGAGATAAAACTTGTTTGATGAGTTTTCATCAATCCACGTAGGATATTAGGTGGTTAATGTTGACAACCAACTGCATACAATATTAATTTACAAAAATTAAAACCTTTAACCATTAAGGAAAATTAATTCTCGATGAGTCGAGAAAATAGTGCACAACATTTTTTTTTTCAAACCACTTACTCATGGACAAATCCACCTTCAGTGTTAAGGGAACATGGCCCCCTAAATTTTTAAAAATGTATTATAGTATGTAAAAATGAGCACCCAATCCCCTTTTGCAAGAGTTGGCCCACAAAGGACAAAAAAATTTAAAATGTATTATAGTATGTAACAATTAGCACCCAATCCCCTTTTGCAAGAGTTGGCCCACCAAGGACAAAATATTTGGCCCCCCTTATGCACATCTGTATCAAGTTTGTTTACCCTTTTTTTCCACCCCACCCCCCCCCCCCCCCTAAAACTTGTCATTAAGTTCATATGAAAAGCACAACACGACCATCAAGAGGTCATTTCTGGATAGAAACCAATTTTTTTTTCTTATTCGTTCTCAATTATATTTTAATTTAATTTTTATTTATATTTATCTAATGGTTTAACCTCATACACATTTCAAAACTAACAAAATTGCCATTGCCTTTGACATTTGTTGGAGCATATCTTGAAACTGACGTGTGAAAATTCATTAGGATAGTGAGTGCACCCACATGTTACCATTGCAAAGTTTGACAATACTTTCAAATACAAAAGTGATATTGAATTTATTTTTTGTCCATAATTGTCTAGTTTGGTTGAATTTAAATTCTATTTAATTATGGTTGCTTTTAGTGATTTTGTTATATTAATTTCTTGTTAAATACTTATATTTAATATCTATAAATGTTATGGACTCATGATTGTTCAAAAGAATGGTCTTCAGATGCTCAATTAGTAGTTAATCATAACTTTAATGAAAAATGCTAAAATCATTTTTTGAATACTTGTTAGATGTGTCTATAGCAAATTAAAAAACTCTTGTACACTCAATAGAGGGTTAGAAAGATGTAAAGTTGTCAAGATAATTTTGTTCATATATAACTTTTGTGTGTGTGTCTATATATATATATATATATATATAGATAAAAGGGGTTTTGCCGGTTTGGGATCCTCGTTTTAGATATCCAAAATACCCTTAAATTTGCATGTTTAGAAAGTTTAAACAATAAGGTTAAACTTGTAAAATTGCTAATTAAAAAAATCATAAATTTTAGCTAAATTTAAAAATTAAAAATTAAAAATTAAAAAAAAATTGAAAATAACCACATTTCTCCCTCAAGTCTCTTAGCTTCTTCTTCTTTTCTTTTTTTTTTTTCTTTTTTTTTTCACTCCCTCTTTTTTCAAATGTGAAGGGATAAAAAAGCTTTTTTTTTTTTTTTTGTTTCTATAGATTTTTTCAAATAGTTTTTTTCCCCCTCTCACATTAGTCATCTTTTTATATATATAAATAAAATGGCTTCTATTTCTTATTTGGTTTTCCACTCCCTTTTTTCTCAAGTTAAAGGATAATTACCAAGTAGTTATCCAAATTCAAAACTCAAAACTCTACCTCGACAAACCCACTATTACAATTACCCAAATTCAAAACTTACTAAGAGAAGTTGTATAAGAAAATGATCAATTAGTTTTTTCTTATCATTTGTACGCCAGTGCCACTTGCTTTCCATCGGAGAATTGCATCTCAACTCAACTCTTAAGGTAAACATAAAAAAATAATTAAAATAAATAAATTTTTCTATGAATCTCATTGTCTTTAACATTTTATAAATTTTTTTCCCCTTATATACCTGGTGATGAAATGAAATTGAAACAATTATTTTGTTTAGGTATTATGTTCAAAGCAAATGTCACGAGGTAATTTTTCTCATCCACCAAATCTTTATATATTGACTAGGTACGGTTATTTTTAAATGAAATTACATTCTTAATTTTATGGAATAAAATAAAATTACATAAATATTATCCAATATAAATGTTTTTTTTTATTATATTGTTTCTTTCTTCCTTTGTTCGGTTAAATTTAATTAGTAATTTACTTTGGGTTATGTTTATGGTCGATATTTTGATTTCTTTCTATTTCTTTTTCTTAATATACATTTTAAGGTAATAATCTTAATTTTTTTTTTCCAGGTTATTAAGAACCCAAGCTATGGATTTTTGACAAACCAAAACAACTAAAGAAGTATGGTATCAACTATCAAGTAGATGAAGTGTATATAGGATTTTGATGTGGCTATAATTGAATAAAAAATTACGACACTAAACCAAAAAAATAAAAAATAAAAAAGCATTATTGCACAAGCGAAGCACGTGTGATGATGCTAATATAAATTATGAATTTGCATGTGATGGAAACCTTAAGACTAAGAATTTATGATCCGTTTAGATTGAAGAGGAGAGAGGGGGAGTAGAGTAAAGTAAAGTAGAATTAATTAGTCCAAAATTAGTCTATTTTTAGCTAACTTTACTCTACTCCCTCTCCCTCCTCCCTCAATCCAAACAGAAGCAACAATGCAAACAACAAGGATAATGATTTAAAAAACCAATATAAAAAGTTAAGTATTATTTACTTAATAATCAAATATAAAAATATTGTTTCTCAAAAAAAAAAAAATTGACTTAAATCTATCGTCTTATGCCTCAATACATATTGCGTAGGACATGCCTCTAATCCAATATTTTTAAATTATATAAGTATTGAGATTTGGTATTTTCTCTTCTTTTCCTTTTTTTTTTCTTTTTTTTTTTTTTAATTTCAATGCGCAAAAAAAATCTTTGAGGACTTAATATTATATTCTCCTACATAAAATTGTTATTATTTCTTTATTTTTGTTTGGTTAAAAAAAAAAACATATAATAAAAACGCATGACACTACAAGCTGGCTTCTATGATGTTGGAATTAATAATGAGATAGAATAAAAATACATGGGTCTTCGTTTTGAATAATACTAAAGATTTTACAAAAATTTTACAAACTGCTGATATGGTGAATGATTATTGGTAAATGAAAAAAATAACATTAATAATGAGATAGAATAAAAATACATGGGTCTTCGTTTTGAATAATACTAGAGATTTTACAAAAATTTTACAAACTGTTGATGTGGTGAATGATTATTGGTAAATGAAAAAGTAATATTAATAGTGGGTCTAGATGAGAACTAACAAGAAGTTTTTCACGCCAATATTTTGTAAAAATGTTGTAAAATAATTTGTACCTATAGTATTACTCCTTTGTTTTTTATACTTGTTGTACTAAAAGTAATTTTATACTCGTATAATATACTGTCTAGCCATGTATCTCAAAAAAAAAAATGTATTGTTTACGCAAAGTAATGCTTGGAACACACCTTTTCTCACATCAAAATCTATACTCTATTTATGTGTCAATTGTTTTATTGGATTTTAGCAATTTCACATAAATGCACCATATATACTTGAAGATGTTAAAATCTAGTCAAATGTTGACAAACAAGTAGGGTTTAAATTTGGGCACGAGAATGAGTGTATCCTTCATATATTACTAGTCAAAGGGACGTATCTAAAATTATAAATAAATAAAAAATTATAAAAAAAGTACTGTCTATGATTTCTTGATGATTGACACTTGGCCAAGATTTTAATTTGATTTTTCAAGCATGGAAGGCATGCAATTTTATATGTTGAGTAATGCTACAGGCACAAATTATTTTACAATATTTTTACAAAATGTTAATGTGCCCAACCTCTTATTGGTTTTTATCTAGGTCCACCATTAATATCACTTTTTTATTTACTAATAATCACTCACTATATCTGCAGTTTGTAAAATTTTTTGTAAAATAATTTATACTTCTAACATTATAGAAATATCATTTACTAATAATCACCCACCACATCGGTTGTCCTAGGTTTCTATTGGTATTTATGGAAACATTATGTTTTCTTTGATATTGAGAATCTTGATCACGTGGGTTTAGCCAATCACAAAGTTGGGTTCATAAAAATGGCACTAAATCTTTTATATTAAAAGACGTGGATGTGCATGTGCAGGCTGGTCCTCAAACACAGTGCGCAAGAAGTGGTTTTTGTCCTAATTTATTCCTAAGTGATATCATATTTTTACGTTTTCGAGAAAACCTAGGTGATATCGGTCTATGGGCATTAATCTATACTATAAATCTCAATTTAAGCTAGGACTTAGGTTCTTCTTAAAAAAAATAAAAAAAAATAAAAAAAAAAGCTAAGACTTGGGTGATATTGTGTAAAACAAGACTCGTTACATTCGATACTATAAATTCTCTCCCAAAAAAAAAAAAAAAAAAAAAAAAATGATATATCCAATGTGATGTGGAGATATACGTGATTAAGCAACGAGATTCAACTTAAGTTTTTTTTTTTCTTTATTTTTTTAGAAAGGATTCAATTTAAGTTTTATTTGGCCCAATTAGTAAAAAAAAATTGTTATCAAATAAAAAAACATACCTTCAAATCACATCTAAATAGAAAATCATTTAATAATATCGGACCGTGAGTTGTGCCACTCCACTTAAAAATCAATTAGTGATGAGGATGACACACTAAAATCTTTTATGTCATTTGACATCATGTTTTGTGAGCCTGTTTTTAGAGTGGTTATAGAGAATCAAATTGTAATCCCCCAACAATCTCTCCCTCACAATGAAACTCCCACGACTCAAGCCCATGACATTAGCTTTGGTACCATTTTTCGGACCGTGAGGTTTGCCATTTTATCTCAAAACCAACTAGTGATTAGAAAGGCACACTCAAATCTTTTAGGGTCCATTTGGTTGGAGGGGTGGAAAAGTAAGATAATAGAAAATGGTGCGAGGATGGCAAAGTAGGAGAATAGAAAATATTTTAATTCCCCTCATTTTTGTTTAGTTGGAAGTGAAAAAATGAAATCATGGAAAAAATGAGTTTATATAAATTTATTTATATACCCTTATTAAAAAAATATTCCTAATAACTTTCCCCATATAACATGAAGCTAGCAACTAGTTAAAAATAGTCTCGCGCCTCATATTTTATACACTGTTTTAACTTCCTTTATACTTCCAAAACTGCCAGTGCATTTCCTACCGAGTATGGATCTCATCAACCTTAGAACTCTTTCTTTCTATCACTGGCTCTTTGTTTGTTACTTGCTATTCCATCTTCCTTTAAATCATGCTCTATCATTCAAGTTCCCTGATTTTAAACAAGATGGCAGGTTAAAATTAAATGGTACTGCCTCCATCCAAAATGGAATTCTTGCACTCACAAGTTACTCCACTGACAATACCGCAGCGGGCCGAGCTACATATTTTGAAGATATGCAACTTTTCGATCCGATTACAGGTAAATCCACAGACTTCACTACTCATTTTTCATTCAAAATATCAACAATTAATTCATCAGGCCAAGATGGGCTTACATTTTTCCTTGCACCAAATGGTTCTCATCTTCCAAATGATGCTGGAGGAGGATGCCTTGCACTTATTAGCAAATGTGATAATTTCACTATACCCAGAAAAGAACTAGTTGATGTTGAGTTTGACACCTATAATAATACATGGGATGAAACTGATAGTGAACATGTTGGTATCAACATTAACTCCATCAAGTCAGCTGTAAGCACAAATTTGAGACGAAGTATGAAAAATGCATCTAGAATTGATGTAAGGATCAGTTATGATTCTAAAAAATATAATTTGAGTGTATCATGGACTTTCCCTGACAGCCCATTTCTTGGTGGGAATACTAATCTTTCACACACTATTAATCTAACAGCATTTCTGCCTGAATGGGTATCCATTGGCTTTTCAGCTTGATCTGCTTTCTATTTTGAGACGCATGACATTCTTTCATGGGAGTTTGAAACAAATTTTTCATCAGAAGATTCCCAAAGAGGATTAATAATTGGTAGTGTAATTGGTGGATTTTTTTCAGCTTGTGGGATAGTTTTAATTTTGGTATTTGTTTGGAGGAGGAGCAGGGAAAAAGCGAAGGACGGTGTAAATAATGGTGACTCTTCCATGGAACGAGAAATCGAACATGGTACAGGACCTAAGAGGTTTTCTTATGATGAACTAGTTCGGGCCACAAACAACTTTGCAGAAGATGGCAAACTTGGCGAAGGAGGGTTTGGAGGGGTTTATAAAGGCTTTTTGAGTGATCTGCATGAATTTGTTGCAGTTAAAAAGGTTTCTAAACGCTCCAATCAAGGAAAAAAAGAATACATATCAAAGGTAAAAATCATTAGTAGGTTGACACATAAAAATCTGGTACAATTAATTGGTTTTGGTGCCATGAATTTGGTGATCTCCTTCTTGTCTATGAGTTCATGCCTAATGGTAGCCTTGATTTTCACCATTTCGGAGAAAGAACAATGCTTGACTGGGCAACAAGGTATAAAATAACCGTTAATCTTGCCTCTGCGTTGCTTTATCTACATGAAGACTCGGGACAATGTGTGGTGCATAGAGATATTAAATCAAGCAGCATAATGTTGGATTCAGATTTCAATGCAAAGCTTGGGGACTTTGGTCTAGCGAGGCTTATGGATGAAAAGCTAGGCATCAAGACAACCGGGTTAGCTGGAACTTTTGGTTACATGGAACCTGAATACATAAGCACGTGCAAGGCCACAAAAGGGTCAGATGTCTTTAGTTTTGGTGTGGTAGCACTAGAAATAGCATGTGGAAAAAGATCAACAGAACCCGAATTTGAGGGTCCTCATGTTCCATTGGTTGCTTTGGTTTGGGAGTCATACGGAAATGAAAGGCTTCATGATATGGCTGAAAGGAGATTAAGTATGGAGTTTGACATGAAACAGATGGAGTGTTTGTTGATTACTGGACTATGGTGTGCTCATCCAGATCAAAGCATGAGGCCATCCATAAGGGAAGCCATACAGGTTCTCAATTTTGAAGCTCCATTGCCAAATCTTGCGAAGAAGATGCCAGTTGCCAACTATGATGTTCATGTACCTGCTGTCCCTCCGGCTAGTAGTATAGCTGCGCCTCGTGTGTCTTTTTCATCTATTAATATTGGCCGGTAAGCTAGTCCGCAGTCTCATTTTAAGGATGTAATTTTGTTTTTTTTGTTTTTTTACTGTATTTATGTTACTACGATGCAACGCTTTCCATTGTTGAATGATATAAATATATTTGTGGATTTTGATATTTAAATGGATTCTTATATGTTCCCTTGTAGCTGTTGTACTAACTAATATCATACAAGTATACAATCCTATACGGTTTAGAAAAAGTACTACATTATCAGAAAGCAGCAAATAGATTCAGTCTTTGTTTGCTTTGATAATTGTTATTTGCATGAGCATCTATGGCATACGTGTCAATTGCAACTAGCTATTGCATGATTGGCTCGAAAACCACGGTAATAGTACCCTCATATCGTGGTCTCCCTTAAACCAATGTATCCTTAGTGAGCCTACTAACTCATGGACAATACCCCTGGTCCTTCGAGTGTGTATATGACGGGACTAGCAGTACCATTCGACCAACAGGTGCCCATCAGCCCATCACACACGGTTTGGGAGGTATAGGCAGGGTTTGGATCCACGTTTGGAGACCACATTTTGCGTTTACGTTTGGAAAATGTTGGGACCCACACTACAAAATGTGGAAACACAAGCTGAGGAAACACAAAGCTAAAAAGAGCTGAAACACGCAAGCTCTCTTCTTCTCTACACACCGTTTCATTAATCCAAACACGTGTTTTGTACTGTTCATGGACCAGGCTCTTGCGCATTTCATTAACCTCATAAGCAGCTGCTTCATTCTCATAGATACGCACCGTTTCATTAACCTCCAAGCTCTTGCGCGTACTGTTCATTCATGTGCGCGTACTGTGAACAAATCTGATAAACGGTGTGTGTACTGTGAATAAAACCACACAGCTTGGAGACCCATCTGATCAAAATGGTGCGCAGCTCTCAACGGTTCTTTTCACGAAGCTTCAGCTTTCTTTTCTTCTTTTCTCTCAACTACCTTGGTTCAGTGCCTTCATTGCTTGTTGGTGCTCCGTCCAAATCGTCTTCAATGAGTTGCACCTACCCACGAACCACAAAACCATCAAAAGAGAGCACACACGGTACTCGTAAACCCATTACACGAAACTCTCTGAACCACTCCCCTTTGTTCTTCCTTCGCTTTAGCGAACCTCCTCTCCGCTGTGGACACCGTTGCCACCACTATGGCTCTCTGCATTCATAGGTAAGAGTCAAATAACTTCTCATGCTCTCTGATCTGTTGGTGTGGTTATATTGTTTTCCATGAAGCTTTTCATCAATCTGTGATTTTTTGTGTTCAATGTTTGTGCGTTTTTTTTTTTTTTTTTTTTGGACACTAGTATGTGGGTTTCTTGATCCTTCGTGTAGTACCATTGTTTCTCTTCCTACCTCTGTTGTATTTGGATATATGTGTGAGTTTACTTTTCATTTTTCATGTGGGCATGCCTAACTGATTATGATTATGCACAAGAACTGCTTGTTGAAATGCCTCAATGAGTATAGAATGAAGTTGTAGGGAAAATGGTTAAGGAAAAATCGAAGGACGGTGGTAGTAATGATCCGAGAGTTGACTGGAAAGACCCTAAGGAACCACAAGTTTTTTGTCAGTTCTGTGCTGCTTAAGTCCTAGCTAACCAGAGGAAAGGAGGATTTCTGACCAAAACTGGGGTTGACAAAGTGATTGAGCAGTGTTAGGTGACATGGGAAAAGTGGTGGCTCACCTGCAAGTTAAAAACAAATGGGATCATCTGAAAAAAGGGTGGAAAGGATTATAATCAATGTTTTGACAATGAGACTGGGTTGGGTTATGATGCTGGAACTAGGATGCTTGAGGCCACTGATGAGTGGTGGACCCAAAAGATTGCGGTTAGTTCACTTTACATAATTGTGAAAATCTTTACTGTCTACAACTATATTATTGTGTTTTAACTACTGATTGTCCACATGTAGGCATGTCCCAATGCAAAAACCTTTAAAAATAAAGGTTTGCCGAATCGTGACTTCCTGAACATCATGTTTGGAGGCACAGTTGCAACGAAGAAAAATGCGTTCTACACGAGTGGTCAAATACCAAAGGAAACCACCGAAGGGTCTAGGGACTCTGCTGATAGCATAGAATTTGTTGACCCCCAATGTGAACCCTTTGTGAATGTTGACGCAATGGAGGTTGAAGGTCCATCATCGTCGAGGGCAGGACCAGCAGTGACTAAAGGGAAAGGCTTGGCAACTAGTGTCCACCTTTTCAAGCCAATTTGCAAGAAATCAAGAAAAAAGCGTTCAGTTGCGCAAGAGATGTCCGACTCTTTGAAGAGCATCTCAGAAGTTATTGTTAAGAGTAGAAGTGCAAGTATACGTATGGATATTGCTTCCATAGCAACTACTCAGGTTAAAGCAATTTTGGACATGGTGTTGAGTTTTCCAGGGGTGCATTCGGGTCATTACCTTCATCTGTTCAAAACCCTCTACTTCATGGAAAAAGAGCGGGGTTGGCACATGTTTGCTACACTTGGCGATGACAAGGATGTCCAATTGAAGTGGCTAGAAAAAGAGTACCAAATGCACCCTGAATTTCATTTTTAGTGAAGGAAAGGGGATTGTCCCAATAGGAACACGGGCTTGGTGTAGTAATCAAATTTTCAGTGTTGTACCTATTGCACTATTTTTTTCTTTTTTTTTTATTGGTAGAAACTAAATCTTACCATGGGTGTGTATGTAAGACAATGCTCATCATTCCTATGTCAACTTCTTGGTATATTTATATATGCTTTCCCAATGCCTCTTTTAGCTGACTTTTTTGTATTTTTGATCGTTATGCACTGTTATTTGTGGTAAAATTTGATGATGGTTGTTTATGATTGGAAAGAAGAAGTCATGGGATATATATATATATATATATAATCCTTGAAGCATGTTCTGTGTGCTTTGGTTGTTTTCTGGTTTTGTCAATAAGTCTGCTGCAACATTTTGTTCATTAGGGATGCCTATTTTTTCTGCCCTTGCTTTTTGTTTGTGAGATCTTTGATGCTTTAATTAATGTATTGTCTCTCGTTGAGATGACTGTGTTTGTGTATTGAATATTTGAATGCATGTATGTATTTTGATATGTATGCATGTGTATGAATTTCAATTCATATATATATATATATATATATTTGTTTGTAAGAATGCATAATTGTGTTTCATAGTTGAAGTATATGTTAATACATATGTATGTTCGTAAAGATATTTATTTTTCTGTAAAATTTGTGTTTTGTGTAAAGCCTTGATCTGGATTTTCATGATTTAAAGGTATTTTTGATTATGCTATTTGGTCCCCTTGGCATTGTGAGCATTTTGATATTGCCCATCTCCCTTTGATGAATGGAATGACAAACCCTTAAAATTTTTGGTGAATAATCAAGGCTGGAGTCTCGAATGGGCTCTTTTTGTTCAATTTTGTTCAATAACTCATTCTGTGAAATTTTTTCACCAGTTTCTGAGAATTCTGAGGTCGTACTGGATCCTTTGAGTTAAGCTTCTGTTCAGCTTCAAGTGCTAGAGGTAAAACCAGAGAAATGAGTTTGAGAAGATCTATGAATTTGTTAGCCAATTGTGGGGTTTTCTGTTTTATCTTGAATTTTGTAAGATAGCATGGTTTGGAAACCTAAAACTGTAATTATGCTCTATCCTAAATAGTGAAAGCTGCAAGTATAATCTTTCTAAAATTTCATTTTGTCTAGTTTTGTTGAATCATGTAGATTAGCCATGGGTGTGATGAGGTGAAATATTGTTTTAACATATAGCAGTTCACTACCTGCATATCAGTGAGTATTATAGCTATTTAAAAAGTTTTAGGTCCTGCCTCTTTCTATAGAGACCAGCAGCTCACATGTCCCCAATTTATTTTAGCATCTATGAATTCCTCCTTTGTTTTACCAAAAAAAACCCGTTGGTATAGCTTTGAGTACTATTAAATGGTTGTATAGCACCTCTAAGAAAAATGACTTAGATGAAAGGAAAATGGATTTTTGACCCAGCTAGAGAACTTTTCTTCTAAAACTACCTTTAATTTATCTTTCTCATGGTGCTGAGTTTGTGATTTTGAGAAACTCATTACTTTGTCTGTGGGAGAAGATCCTATTATTATGCATACAAGGTTTTTGTATTAGGATGTATAGTGTATCTCTATGAAATATTAACAGATGTGGCAGCTCTGCTAAATGCAAGCTTCATTTGCAACCACTACCTGCAGCGTGCCTTTTCAAGTATCTAAAGGGCAAGTGGTACCTTTAATTCAAAAAAAAACAAAAGATAGAGTCAATATTGTACTGGTCTGTTTCATAAATGGAAAAATAGATAGCATAGTATTACATATTAGGCTGTACAAATTGAACTCCATTCATATGCATTTGACTGATTGCAGCCATTTAGTCAACTTTTACACCCTAATTGAGTGTATATACAGTAAGAGAAGTTGTGAGTGTTGTACTGTAAGTCCCATAATGAGAGTGTTGGTTAGTAGTCACAGGTACTGTTCACACAACCCCTACTATTTTTGTGTCCCTACTGTTCACACAATCCATATTGGCAGTAACATTGAACATTGAACATTGATTTCTAAACTTCCTTTTCAAGGCATGATTTTAACATGGTTGTACGAAATTTATTTTGCAGTTCAAACTCAAACTTAGCTCTAGTTCATCCATTTCAAGTAGCCTTGGTTCTGGCTCTTCAGTAAGAACACTACTTGCATATTCACCATCATCATTAAGGTCAACATTCTTTGTGTGTTAAACTTCTTTTGTAAAGCTCATAGCCTTTTAATTCCTGAACAACTTTTGCAGTCTCATTGTTAAGAAGCTAGCTGCATCAGGTCTGCATCAGGTTCTGATCAGGTGCTACACCAGTGCTGCATCAGGGGGCATCAGGTGCTGCATTAGAAGAAGCATTAGGTGCTGCATCAGGGTGCATCAGGGCTGCATTAGCTGTTGCATCAGGTGCTGCATCAGGGTGCATCAGGTGCTGCATCAGGGTTTGGTCTTTTATTTGTGAAGAGACCAATTGGTTTTAGGATGAGTTAACTTGCATGCATACAGGGTTTCTAAACTTATTTTTGTCTTCTTCTTTTTTCTTGGATTCATGAAAGGAAGTTATACCAAATTTTATATTGTTTTCTTTCATTTTTTTTAATCATTCAAAGGCCTAAGACAGAGAGGAACAGACCCTTTTGACACACTGTGAGAGAGAGGTTGTTCTTTGGAAAACGAGCCTTTTTTATTTTTAAGTTTTTCCATCTTTTGAGAACCATGCTTGTCTCTCAGAATTGAGTATTCCTCTTTTTTTATTATTAGTTCAGCTTGTTATAACTACAATTCTGTAATGGCAGTTAACCCTGCAACCATCTTTTGGTATGGCAGGTAACTAGTTAATCTTGCATTGTTTGTTACCAGCTATTAAAGACTGATTAGAATATATTGGTAAAGGAAACAAAATTAAATGGTTGTAGTTTACAGATTAGTGTTGCTGATGGTATTGCCTCTTCTTTTTAGTTTGAATGTTTAAATATTTTTCCGAGGGAGATTGGGATTTACCACTTAGCTAATGCTTAAGTATTAATATCTGACATGATTTTCAATGGAATTGGTTTTGTATTTGAATGTTTTAAATCAATTTGCTTATGCATTTTGGCAAACTTCTATATATATGTAAGCAAGTAGAGATAATAATTAAATATTTTATACTTCTGAATTCTGAGGATTTTGTTTATACTTAAAATCTCTTCTAAGATTGTGGAAATTTTTCTTGTGTCCCACCTAAGTGTTGAGAGTTTCTTCTGTTGTGTTGGGATATACAAGAAGAAATAGGCATTAATGTAGAGTCAACGTATACAAAAGGATGGATTTGCTAAACGACTCATCTGATTCCCAGCACCAGTGAGTTTCTATACTTTCCCCTCTAGATGTGAATATACAATTCGTAGAAATCTTCGATGAAATCGTGAAAGCATATGCTTAGGATTGTTAATTTAGCCTACATTTTTTTTTTTTTACTAACCTACCTATTATAGTATCACATTAGTATTTGTACATATGCAAGGACAATGACTTCGACCTAAGCAACGACATTGTACTACTTGCATATATAGCCGGGTGTGCATGTGTAGCTTACGTGGAGACTTATGTGACCAAGGTACCATTGTATACGAATATACAAAGTGGGTATGAATGGGTACAGTATACATTAACTGGAAATGAGGAGAAATGTCGAAGACATTTTAGAATGTCAAGCCATATGTTTGGACAATTGTGTAATACATTGCACCAGTATGGATATAACAATACCAAAAGAGTTTGCTTGGAAGAGTCTCTAGCAATGACATTGGTGGTACTTGGTCATGTTGAGGGTAACAGAATGATACAAGATAGATTTCAGCACTAGAGTGAGACAGTGCATCAACATATGGCCACGGTAGTTACATTGTTAGCCACTGTTATGGCAGCGAACATTATCAAGCCTGCTGATCGTACATTTCAGGACGTGCCAGAACATATTCAGCATTCAGGTCAATATTGGCCACATTTCAAGGTACTTTGTGAATTTGGTATCTTGACTTGATTTTATTCAAATTATCTTTATGGTTATACCACGTATTTCATTTCACATTTGATTTTTATGGCACTGGTTAGGGTTGAATTGGTGCGATTGATGGGGTCCATGTCCCCATGGTCGTACCAGCTGAGGAGCAACACTCTTACTATGACAGAAAGGGGATTACCACAACAAAGTGCATGTGTGCATGTGACTTTGACATGAAGTTCACATTCATATGTGTTGGATGGGAAGGGTCAGCACATGACACAAGGATTTTTTTAAGCTGCCTCAATAATGAGAGTTACAACTTCCCAAAAGCTCCAGTTGGTTTGTAAATATGTAGTTTAATTACAGTATTAAAGTATGTATCAATGTAGTGAAAATGCTAATGTAATAAACGTGTTCATTTGTAGGAAAGTATTATCTTGTTGATTCAGAGTACCCTATGAAGAAAGGATTCCTTGCACCATATAAGGGGGAGAAGTACCACATCCCCGAATTTTGGCCTTATGAAGTCCTGCATCGTCCAGAGGAGAGATTCAATTATCTCCATTCATCACTCCGTTCGTTCATAGAACGAACTTTTGGAGTTTGGAAGAATAAATGGAAAATTTTGAGAAACATGCTAGGGTTTCATATACGCACTTAATCGAAAATCATTGTTGCTACAATGGTTCTTCACAATTTCGTTAGAGCACATGAGATAAACAATAATGTTGATAATTCCAGATCTACAGGGGGCACATCTAGACGTAGTGAGAGAGGTCATTACGATGCCATGGCACATGCAATCTCAATCTTGTACAAACTTGAGATGAAACAGGTTCGTGACAATATCACAGCATCAATATGTGCAGACGATAACTGATTATGGTGACTATTATTTTTGTCACAATAGAAATTTAGTGTGGTTGAAAATACCATTAACATTATGAAAATTTTTTTGTGGAGACCATAACTGATGGTTCACAAACTTCAATAATGTAATACCATTTTTTGTTGTCTTGTTGGTAAGCAGAACTAAGGGCTCACAAAACTTGATTGTAATACCATTACAGTATGCATTTGTATATATTCGTTACATGTGAAACTCATGGGTATTGCAACAGTAGATGTCAAGGTTATAGGGGACTTATAAATAGACCCCAATCTTATCTGAGCAAGAGATAAACAATACTAGAAAACATAAAACCCGTTTGTATACAGGAGAGAGTATAGCTTCAACATAATTAAGATTGTACTCTTTCTACTACTTTGCAACCTAGCTTTGGGTCACATAATACCACTCTCTCTAACATTACAGAGCAAAGCATCACGCCCAGTTAAAACTACATGAAAAAAGCCATCAACTTCCTTTGTAAGAAGATCTATAGTCCCTGTGAAAGTCCCTCTGCTCTCCTTGCCAAATCTGAAACGGAATTCTGGAATGCTTCCACTTCAATAGGGTCCACACCATCTTGGATCATGGGATACAATTTCTTTACACTTGTATCAACTACTTCGAGCTCTTTCAAAACTGTAAATCTTCCACTTGAATATAAATTTCTAATTTTGCTATTAATGCTAGTTTGCAAACCGATAAAAGCTTGAGCCCACATATATTTGTCATCAACATTCAAATCAAACAACTTTCTTGCAGAGCCAGAGAAGGCTGAAGCAAAGACACTGCATATAAATACCGTCTCCACCTTAACCCCATACATAGCACGCATAAAACCTTCCCTTTGGTTGAGTTCTTAACCTTGTCCTTTGGGTTAAGCTTTCTCAGCCTCCCACCCAAGGTTTCCTCAAAATTGTTCAACAGTAAAAGAAGCCTTTTAGACAAATTGGAACCCTTTGGTGATATCATCCAAAAAGGATTTCCAAAATGGAAGAAGGGATGGGGTAAGTCATGTGGACAACTCATGTCAATGAATTAACTGCACAAGAAAGTTAAAACGGGCAAGGATGACATTAGAAAAAACATCAGAAAAACCGTAAGACAAAGCACCAATTTCCTGCACCATATGAAAATAATTAATACAATTCAGAATTTTTGCATGCAGCATAAACAATTCCTTGAGACAACAGCAGGAAAGTAATCATTTTAGCAAAGATGTTTCTACCAAAACACCTATCTATGGATAATAACTAGAACCAAACAAAATACTTCTAAAATTCCATTTCCATTTCGTGGATACTAGTGCAATTATCATTCTGAACTAAGTAGATATTTTATTTTTCAGATTTTAATAACCCACCATTAGGAAACAACAATAACAACCATGCCATCTCAAAATTTTTGGGTCGACTATGAAACCTAAACAAACTAACCAATATCTGCCACATGTAATCATTAGTTGATGAAAATTTAGATCTTGCACATTTCTTTTTTCTTCTCAGCAATATAATCAAGCTAAAGACTAATCCCTTGACTTCCTTCAAATCATATTCATACAACAGATCTAGATCCCATAATTTCCATTTTCACAGGGGAAGTCTCATGAACCCAGCTTTCAAGAGCAAAACCAAAACCAAAAAATTGAAAGAGAAGGCTTCCCTTCTCTTCTCCTACGTTTTTACAAATTTACAGCAAATAATTAAAAAAGAAAAATGAAGATCCAAAACCCAGACCCTCTTTTTGGTATAATTATACATCAACAACAAAAGGTTTAAACTTTCAACCATAAATCGCTTGCATCCAAACATATACCATTAGAAATTAAAACAGAATCTATAAAATCATCCAAAACAAAGAGACAGAAAATCAAAATTAAGAATAAACACATACCTAAAAAATAATAACTCAGCTAATAGTTACATCTATGAACCAGAACCTAGATTAGGCCAATCTGACCCAAAAATTTCCTCTGGATGTTACAAAAAAAAAAAAAAAAAAAAATCAGCTAACAAACTTTTAGGTGCTATTTATTTCTTGACACCTAAGATTGTGTAATTCATAAACACATACCCAAAAAATAATAACTCAGCTAACAATCTTTGGGATTGTGTAATTCATAACCTCACAAGTTTTAAGAGCTTTGTGGGGAAGAAGGAATGGGTCAAGTGGGCTATGGCTGTGAGTCGTGTGATCCCTGTTCTGATGCGATATCCCTGTTTTGAAGGAAGAGTACACGCCAGTGTCAGACTGGAGTTCTCTTTTGTAGTAATCAGATTTCTCACCTGAGCTCTTCACCAGCGTCGGACCGATGTAGGTCTTCTCTGGTGGGCGTGGAACTCTCTGAAGGCACAGGCGTTAGCTAGGGTACGGTGAGGAGTGAATAGAGAAGAAAAGGAAAAAAGAGTTGAACTTTGGTATTTATATGCTACAGTACTTTCAGCTTCGCTACAGTACCCGCGTTTGGTTTTTTCATCTGTGTTTTTTCACTTATTTGCTACAGTGTTTTCAGTAATAAGTTTTCAGTTTCAGCAATATAAATTATATCCAAACGGATATTATGGTAGCGTTTGGGTCCAGATTATTTTGCATTTGCATTTTCAGCGGTTTTTTTTTTTTTTTTTTTTTTTTTTTTTTTGTTGCACACGTTTCAGGAGACAACGTTACTGTTCACGCACTGTTCATGGGACCTTCCATCACTTTATTCAAAAAAAATATTAAAAATTGGTCCCACGGCACTATTCATGGATTCAAAAATTATTTTGCTACAGTGTTTTCAATTTTCAGCAAAATAAGTTGTATCCAAACGGACCCTATATCTTTAAGTAGCTGGAATTAATGTTTAGCCTACTCTTCACCTTCGTATAATGGCTTATTTAGATTCTTCCATAATCATAGCTTATCAATGTATTCACATTAAGAAGTATTATATCTACAACATTTTATCAATACTTTCAGAAAAAATCATAAGTAGTAGATTCTTACTGATTTTAATTTGAACCCACTATTGAAATTTTCTTTTGTCCACCAGTATTATCCAATAACAGCCAATAACTACATACTATTTAAGATTTGTTGTAAAAGCATTTCTCCTTCATATTTACTTGTGTTAGGCCATTGTTTGCGGTTGTTTTAACCCTTGCTTGCTTAAGGCCCAAGTCCAAGCTTGGCACATGTTTGAACACTGGTTTGTAGTCTAAAATTGACTAGGGTGAAGGCCCAACTTCAATTCTTATGAGAATGCTTGAAAGATATCTTAAGACCCGAAACCAAATAGGATAATAGCCAAAGTCTAACTTTTGAGGCCGTAATCAAAGAATTCGAAAGATTCAAAATGGTGTAGGATCACGCTTTGTCAAATTCACAAAATATTTACTTTCATTTTTCCTTCAACTTTACATATAGTTCGTAGGTGCACATTGTTGGGTATATATCAACAATTTATTGATGTGATAAAGCAATAGGAACAATACACAGATTTAAAATTAAATAATAACACAAATTGATATTATAGGCAAAAGTAATAAATAAATACTGAATATAAATTATAAGAAATCTACAAATAATTGAAGACTCACAGACCAGATGCTTGAAATGATGAACAATGAGATCAAGTCTTGTGTTTTACACAATCTCCTTAAAGCAGATTTTGCCCCTCACACTTTCACAGTGGTGCTTTGAGACTCGTGGACGTCTGCCTCCCAGGATAAAATGATCAAACAGCACGAAGAAGAAGCACTCAAGGTCGTGCTCTACGAACTACTCAATGCCTCTTTCTCTCTCTTTGACACAAAAAATGAATGAACAAAAATCTCACTGGGAGAGTTTTTTCTGAAAAGTTCTTATTTCATCAATAAGGGACCATGAAACTATATGTTACTTAAAACTGAAAACATTGTTTTAGAGATAACTTTTGTGCGCAGACACTGACTCAATAATAAAATAATAAAATATTATTATTAATTGGATAAGTGGGCCTAGTCCACACATGCCTAAAGCCCAACCCAATATCCAGCTCAAAGCTCATATTTTCTATTATTTCTAATGTGGGACTCAAGAATTTTCACCACTTATAATAACATCTTCAAGTGAATATATAACACATCAATTTCTTATTCACTTCATGCTATTTTTCCAACACACATACCCCATCAAAAATCCAAAATTCAAACCTCGTAGTCAGAGGATTTGCCCAAGAGTAAAGTCCACACCTTAGCCCAAACTCTCCAAACCCAACATCTAAGTCCATTCCCTCTCTCTCCTAGCTTAGTCTAACCTCAACTAACCTACAAAATGTTAATTACATAACCCACTCCATAAGCCCACTGTCCATACCCTTAAACAGTCACCCTTTCACCAAGACCAAATATACTACAAGCCCAACCTCGACTTCATCATCAAGCCCAACATATAGCTTTGCTAGTTAGCCTGGTTAATCAGACAATGATCTCTACCTTCTAAAAGACTCTGCATGATCCACCTAGATTTGAAGAAATGCCCCAGCATTAGCATGTGGGCCTAAATGAGAAAGAAGAAAACCATGAACCCAACAAGGCAACAAAGCCAATACGGTTCATTCGATCACGTCTATCTGCATAGAAGTCCTAAGCCATGAATCTGCATAGAAGTCCTAAGCCATGAAGGAAGTTTGATGAGCTATATTTGCCTTTGGACAAGGTTTTTAAACAACTCAAAGTCGAAGGGTTATTGAGCCTATTGGAATCAAGACTCACGCCAAACCCTTTGCCAAGAAACCATGATGTTAATCAATATGTCAGTATGATTAGATGACTGATCACAACACTGATAAATGCATCAACTTAAGATATGCCATTTAAGATCTTGTTGACCAACACTATCACTTCACCTTTACTACATGGTCAATCTAACCTAAGCTTTTTTTTACAACAATTTTACAGACCATTAATATGACAAGTTCTTATTAGTTTTCATTTAGGCTTACTACTATTATCTCTTTTTTATCTTGTAATAAACACTCATCACATCAACAGTTTGTAATATAATTCAAAATTTTAGCATTTTCTTTTGAAAAAATTACGAATAAGTGTTTGAATCAGATTAGAAATCTGTATCTTCCTTTCTCTTATTTGCTTTCATTTTTCACAATTGATCATTAAAAGCTTTCTTAATTTTTCATATGTATTGGTGTTGTCTAATATAATACTCTAATCGCTTTCTTTAAAATATGACCTCTTATCATAAAAATTAAAAATTAAAAGATTAAAAAAAATAAGGCTGAATTTTGTTTTTAATATATAGAACATATAATTTTTTCCTTAGAGAATATAAAACATATATATTAAAATAAAAACAAGTGGGAAACAACTACCACATTACCGTCCTGATAATCAAGGTGGTTGATACAATACCGTACCAGCCAGTGTGTACCATACTAGTATGTGCATTGATACCAAAATATCAACGTTTCTTACCGGTTTAAATACCGGCCGATACCGGGTGTGCCGGCCGGTATAGATATAAGCTTCTTCTTTTTTCTTTTTTCTTTTTTTTTTTTGTAATTTTTGAATTTTGGTAAGGGTAGAATGGTAACTTATTTCATTAACTTATTAGTATTATTTGTTTTCTTAGTATGCTAAAGTCTAAAGTCTAAAGCCATAAATAATTCGTTCTGAATTGAGGTAATATTTTATGGTAAGCTTTTATTTTTATTATAATATATATATATATATATATATATATATATATATATATATATATATTTATAAATATAAAAAATAGCGGTAAGCCTGAAACAATACACTGGTATTGATCGATACTGAAATATATCGTTCCATTGGTCAAACTGATACAACCTTTGGTACGAGATTGACTCTCTTGCTAATAATACAAATTAAATAAACATCATATTATTCTCAGTCACTTTCTTTCTTTCCTTATTATTATTATTATTTTTTTTTTATGGATTGAAAGTTGACACTTTGTAATTTCTGATGAAATATGGAGAAACATAAAGACCATGAGATGGTCATTCTTTACATTAGGATTTGTGTGTCCATTTCTTAATTCGCATGTTCCGAAAACATCATTGAATATATTAAATAATAAAAAAAAAAGACTTTGATTTCATATTAATCTTATTCATACTCCAATTGCCATCATAAAACTTTTTTAAATATCAAGGAGACAATGACTTGGTACGAGTTTGAATAAAGTCTTTATTTATACCTTCCATTCCTCCAAATTTAATTAAAATTTCTACCTACTAAGCTTTTCTCATTTATAGACAGTGCAACAATATTTGATTAAATTGTAAATTATATTAACCTCTAGATTTATTGAAAAAAAACTCCTTCCAAAAATTTGAATAAAACTATAATTGACAGTTCCTCCTTAAAGTTTCTATATATAATTGTGACAAATAAATTTATATATGACTTTCTTAACAAAATATCCATTTTTAAAAAAGATATTCCAACCTTAATTATGGACTAAATTAATGACACTCTCCCATAGATATAGATTTTTTTTTTTTTTTATAGCAATTTGATAATTTATATTGAAAAGAAATTTGTTAAGAGTTTCACCATGGAAATAATATGATAAAGCTTATTATATTAAAAATCATCATTGAACATAATTCATTGAACATAACTTTGATTGAAAAGTGAGTTCCAGTTAACTCAATTAGTAAACTCTCTGAAAATTGAATAAAAGATCTGAGATTCAATTCCTGTCTACTCTAAAAAATGATTGGTGTCTTGATCTGATAATAAAGAGCTATCATCAAAAGTAGACGTCATAAGTTTAAACTCTCTATATATAAAAATAAAAATAAAATAACTTTGATTGAAGATGTGCTAAGTTCTTAATTTATGTATTTATTTTGTATATGTCTATAGAAAATTAGATAATTTAGTATACTCATTAGCGTTTAGGAAGTTGATATGTACTATCAAAAAAATTATCTTGTATAGATATCTATATTAGAGTTAATAATTTATGTTTACAAATTATGAGTTTCGTTGGTATTAGAAATTAAATTTTTTTTTTTTACACACAAATATATGTGGTTTTAGTTATTTTTGACTAGAAATATATGAATATGAAAGTTCAAATAGTGTAAAACTACTATTACTTGTTTAGAATCCCAATTTTAATTACGGTTTGATTAATTTTATGCTTAACACACGTAATGTGAAATATATGTGATTAGCTAATTAATCAATCGAAGCATTCAATAATTGCATGGATCAACAAATAAGTTTAATGCTAAAATGGAAAGGGCAGTGGGTAAAAGAATAGTAAACCCAAGATAACACGGTGATGTGTTATTGTAAGGACTAGTTTTGACTTGAACTCCAAAACAGGAATGGACTCAGGCCCAACAAGCCCGAACAATAAATTTGTAGAGAGTGGGAGAAAAAGCTAGTCTGAATCTAGAGAAAAGATATCGGTTGTTAGTGTTTAAGGGGAAGAGTTACACATGCAAAAATACAAAAAGCATCCTCGGTTATGCCCTAGTAGTGTGATCAATAGTTTAGAGTTCTTTCTTTTTTACTGTTGTATTTCTTCAACCTTTTTTTTTTTTTTTTTTTTTTTTCTTTTTTGTCCCCCTTCTCTTGGAATGCCTTTTCATGTTATATACCATGATCTCTACACAATTCTCACCGTACACGTGTGAGTCAGGCGTCGGTAGCTTCTCCCTGTCCCATCTCACACCTCCTTAAACCTTCTACTATTAGCTGTAAGGCTACTTGTTTACTGTTCAGGCATCACCTCCACATTAATGCGGCCAGAGGGTTAGTTGGGAAGCATTTAATGCGGAGGTAGCAGCTTTTACAGATATTTTTTATCCCTCATCCTCATCCTTTATCCAATATTTACCCATCCCCCTGTTGCGAAACACCTTTAATATGTTATATTAAGGAATTGGGAATGCTTCTAGCCACCTCGGACAGAGGTTCCAAGATGATCATTCTCCTCGGATACGGTTAAGTCCACCATAAGTATACTTTACCTCTTCCCATAGTACAATTTTCATCTCTTCCTTAATTGATAGTCCTCGGATATGTTCTTATCCTCGGACTGGGTATTGGGCCATAGGCCCAACCCTTTCCAGGTGAATAGTACCTCTGGAATCAATTGACCCCCACAATAGCCCCTCAAAATCTTGCTTTTCGACTCCTTGGGAGAAAAGGAAGATTTTGATACCCTCATCTTACTCCCCCTATAGCCTTGTTTCGTTAGGTCAAATCACAACAATACGTGTTTATTCTCTTGAGACTTGCCCCTGACGCTTCAGTGACCAAAGTGTGCCTTCATTTAATTTTGGCAACTCCTTTGTCTCCCACGTTCAATGGTTGGATGAGAATCCAATGGTGGGTAGGCTTTCTTGGATTACGAGCGGGAGAACTCCCGCTCATAATTTTTGCATCACTATAAATAATCTTTCAAATCAATTCCTTTTCACCTTAAACAATTGCACTATTCCAGGACCCGTGCATTGAACCTGCTATTTCCTCTCTCTCTCTCTCTCTCACTCTTCTGCGCATCTACAAATACAAAAACCTTGTCCGATGACCATTTCTCACACTTGTAAGTCTTCCTGAACTCTCTTCAACTTTTATTCCTATTTTGTGAAATTTTCCTTATAAAACTTCTTAGAAAATTGGTAGATTTAAGTACTTAGTAGACACCGAAGAGGGGATGAAGAGCTTTAGGTCTAAATACAATATTCCCCCACACGTGGGCGTTAGATACGTGGCACAGAGGGAATGGTTTAACGAAAGGAAAACAAATGAGGTGGTCATCCCTATGATTGCCTTCATAAAAGGAGGTATGACCATTCCCATGGGTACCATTACTAGAAATTACCTTAGGTTCTTTAGGCTGTCCCCTACACAGTGCGCACCGAACATGTTTAGGGTGTTAGGGAGTATAGAAGCTTTGAATGAGAGGATGAACCTGAACCTAACACACCATGATGTGAATTGGATTTACAACCTGCAACATTTGAAAGGGCAGGGATACTACCTAAAGTCCAGGCACTCTGAAGTTAGATTGATCCAGTGCCTCCCCGTATCAAATAAGGGGTTAAAGGACGATTTTTTGATCTTCTCTGGGTAATGGCATGATGGCTTACCTTGCCCAGTTAAGGAAGGTGAACCAGGTGGGAAACTAACTGTTTAGTTTTACCATTTAACTTTATACAATTTTTGTACTCCTATTGATTTTTGTCATTACTGAAATGAGTTTTCGTCAATTCTACTGATATTGCAGATCCCCACGCCACTACGCCTTCACTCTGCTTAGTTAACAAGGCGAGCTTAGACAAGATTCTATAAGCCGAGGTTTACGTCAACGAATCAGACGATCAACTAAGGGCAGCACATCTCATCCTCGGATATAATCCCATCTCGCGCGCATTCCAAGCTCCGACATGCGTGATAAGGGCCAGAGATCCTCAGCTCCACAGAATCAGTGTTGCCTATGAGGGGTTTGTAGTTCCACAAGGCATTCCTCTCCCAAGATACTCACCACTCACAGAACCTCTACCTGTTGCCACACTTGCAGTAGGAGCAACATCTTCCCCCCCCCCCCCCCCCCCCGTTTTTCAAGTAGAGGAGGAAGAGGGTTTTGTGGACCTCACCGTGTCCACTGACGACTACGAAGTTTTTAATCAACCCTCACCATCACAAAACGTGTCTGAAGATATGGGTATTCAAAGGAAACCCCAGCGTAGTCTTCAAGAATTGCTGGAAAGCCAGCCAGGAAGGGGAGAAGTTGGGAAGCCTTCCCAACCCAAGCATCCTCCTCCTCCACCTAAATCTCCTTCTCGCGCTCCTCAGCCACCTCCACCCTCCAGGATTGAACAAGCTAATCCTAAGAGGAGAAGGGAACCAAAGGGCAAGGAGGTAATGGAGCCTAGAAGACCTCGTTCTTCCAGCGAAGAAGAGGCTCACAGGCCATCAAAGCAGCAGAGAACCAGTCATGCCCCCAGCCGAGGATCAGAAAGGGGCGATATTCAATTGCCCGAGCCCCAAGCATGGCTCCCAGCTCCCATGCTTGGTGGTGAGCCCCTGACAGACGATGCATTAATCAGGGACTTCAACGGGGGCATAGGTTGTCACGTTGCTTCAATTCTGGAGGAAACTCTCCTGCTCCCTAGAGACATGGTGGAGTTACGAGGATTTAAGAGGAGTGAAGTCTTCCTTCACACTAAACGATTCCTAGGCATGATACGTATTTATTTTTTCACAGTTTTTTTTTTTTAATTGACACAACACTCATCCTTTTCTTCTTTTTTTTTTTTTTTTTTAAAAGGCTGTTCAAAGCACTTTTAGATTAGAGGAGATGTTCCACTCCCTTTCTCAACAACTGGACGACAAGAAAAAACGGAGGGTTGCCGCTGTACAGACCTTAACCATTGCTGAAAACAGCAATGCTGATCTCAAGAAGAAGCTGACTGCTGAGGAGCAAGCCAGGAAGAGCGCAGATGCTGCTTTAAAGGGTGTTGAGAAGCGAGCCAAGAGCTAAAGGAAACTGAAAAATGAGGCTAAGGAATAACTAGCTGCGTCCAAGGAGCAAGTGGCAGCTTTGAAGCAGCAATTGGAAGAGGCTAAAAAGCTCAAGGATCAGGCTGAAAAAGCCAGAATACAAGCTGAGGAAGACAAAGCCAAGGCCAAAAAAGAAAAGGATGAGGCTGAGCAGCACGGCTACGACGTTGGCATAGTTGAGACCGAAGATACTCTACGAGCAGAGGTCCCTACCATGTGCCGTGCTTACTGCACTCAGACTTGGGAAGAAACCCTCAATCAAGCTTGCATTAAAGCTTCTTCTAAGTTGAGGAAGCCTGAAAACATTGTCTTTTCTCTAGCCTTGCAAATCCCTAGTCAGAAAGAGACAGCTCATCCTGTTTCCCAGCCAACAAAAGAGGCCCAATCTCAGCATCCTCCCCCCTCTAATCATCAAAAACAAGGCAGAGAGTAAGAGACCCTGAAAGAATCCTCCTTGGATAAAGTGACTGAGACTCTTCAGCTTGGGGCAGCTTCTCAAGACTTTGAGAAGCAACTAGCCTCAGTTACTTTACCTGCAGAAGGATCTCTTAAGAAGAAGGAAAAAGAGATCCCTCCTGAAGCAGTTGACCAGGCTCCCAAACCCAAAGTTCAGATTAAGTTGAAGCCTTAGTTTTTATATTTGTTTTTAGGATAAGGACAATGGTTGTAATTTCGTTTTTTTTTTTTTTTTTACTTGAAGATCAATTTTGATAATTTATGAAACATTTTTCTTTGTTCCAAGTAACATTTGTCTGCATTATTGTTTTACTTAGCTGTATGATATTTATTTTGTCTTATCTCTTATATGTTCTTCAACATAAGCTAGGAACAAAAAAAATTAATAAAACATAACATTAAATCTCGTTATCTCAAAAATATATTCTCCTTTCACCAAGTTTTCTAATAAGTTTCACAATTTCCAAGCAATATCCTTACACTTAAGTAACAGGCAGGATGTCAAGATATTAAAACACAACTACTCTTATTTGACATCCATGAGGTTTATCATGACTTATAAAACAGGCTAGAACTTAATCCAAAAAATAATAACTTATGTCCAAGATTGTGTTCTGAAGATTTTAACACAACTTATATTCCATTGAACATATTCCTTGATACGACGAGGACAGTTATCTTTACAATGCTCATGGTCCGAGGACTCAACACAGATGATTTCCCATTTTACATTTCAAGAGATGCCCTGGGGTATTAATTTCCACTAAATTTGTGGTCCGAAGACCTGACATAACTTAGTTTCTGTTTAATATTTCAACAAATGTCATAAGATATTAATTTCCACTAAGTTTGTGAGTTTCTGTTTAATATTTCAACAGATGTCATAAGATATTAATTTCCACTAAATTTGTGATCCGAGGACCTGACATAACTTAGTTTCTGTTTAATATTTCAACAGATGTCATGGGATATTAATTTCCACTAAGTTTGTGGTCCGAGGACCTGACATAACTTAGTTTCTGTTTAATATTTCAACAGATGTCATATTATTCACAATACACACTTAAGATGAATGGAAGGGAAAACATAATATAACTGTTCTTATTAATAGTAGTACCTTTTCAGGTTGTTTACATTCCAAGGGTGAAGTACAACTCTTTCATCTAAATCTTCTAAGTAGTACGCACCTACCCCAGCCACTGATGTAATGCGATATGGTCCTTCCCAGTTAGGCCCCAATTTTCCCCAAGCAGGGTTTTTAGTGTTTCCTACAACTTTCCTTAACACCAAGTCTCTTGGGGCCAATGGTCTTAGTTTCACATTCATATCATAGCCTTGCTTAAGCTTGTGCTAATAACAGGACAACTGCACCATAGCATTTTCCCGTCGCTCTTCAATCAGATCCAAATTCTTCTTCAACAGCTCATTATTTCCGTCCGAGGTAAATGCGCTAGATCTCATAGTGGAGAAACCGCTTTCCAAGGGGATTACAGCTTCAGCCCCATACGTCATTGAGAAGGGGGTCTCTCCAGTGGACTTTCAAGGTGTTGTCCTATATGTCCAAAGGACGTGTGACAACTCTTCAACCCACCTTCCCTTGGCGTCATCCAATCTATTTTTAAGTCCGTTCACGATGACCTTATTAACAGCCTCGGCCTGTCCATTTCCCTGCGGATAGGCTGGAGTAGAATATTTGTTCTTTATACCTAGATTAGAACAGTACTTCCTGAAAGCTTTGCTGTCAAATTGAAGACCATTATCTAAGATGAGCACGTTAGGAACCCCAAATCGTGTAACAATATTCTTCCAGATGAACCTTTTAACATCCACATCCCTGATATTAGCTAGAGGCTCAGCTTCGACCCACTTAGTAAAATAATCTGTACAGACCATGAGGTATTTTTTATTCCCAACTGCTTTGGGAAAAGGTCCCACAATGTCCAGGCCCCACTGAGCAAAAGGCCACGAGCTAGAAAGAGGGTTGAGAACCCCTCCAGGCTGGTGAATATTGGGCGCAAATCTCTGACATTGATCGCATTTCTTGACATACTCCTGCGCCTCTTTTTGCATGTTTGGCCACCAATATCCTTGGGTAAGAGCCCTGTGAGACAGGGATCTTCCTCCTATATGACTTCCACAAACCCTTCGTGGAGCTCCTCCAGAAGTGATTCGGATGCTTCGAGGTGCACACAAAGCAAGTAAGGACCAGAGAAAGAGTGCTTGTATAATTTTCTATCCTCGAAGAGCCAGAACCAAGGAGCTTTTCTTCGTACTTTGTTAGCTTCAGACTTTTCTTCAGGCAGTACATCCTTTTCCAGGAATAGCGATATAGAATCCATCCAGTTCGGACCCAGTTTGATTTGATGGATCCGAGGAATACCATGGTATGCTGAAGTATGCGTATACAAGTCTTCAACCAGTACTACTTGGGGCAAATCCTGTGCCGAGGACATGGCAAGGGTGGCCAACGAATCTGCATGTGTGTTTCCACTTCTAGGAATATGAGACAAGTCAAAAACCTCAAATTTCTCTTGTATGATCCTGATTTGGCATAAGTACTCCTGCATTCTTGAATCACGCGCCTCTAGATCACCCCTTACTTGTCCCACCACCAGTTTTGAGTCTGAAAAAACCCTCACTGCCTTTCCTCCCATTTTCTAGACCATCATCATCCCCATCAGCAAAGTCTCGTACTCTGCTTCATTATTTGTAGCTGAGAAATTCAACCTTAAGGATTTTTCAATGGTAATCCTCTCAGGTGACACCAGAACTAGCCCCACTCCTGATCCTCGTTGATTAGCTGCTCTGTCAACATACAATTCCCAAGGCGGTGGGCATTGAACAGAGGCCACGCCGATTAACCCTTCATCCAGTTTTTCTCCTCCCCCTTCCATCTCTTCAGGACATTCAGCAAATTCGGCCACCAGATCAGCGAGCACCTGCCCCTTTATAGACGTACGAGGCATGTACTTTATATCAAAAGCCCCTAGAATCGTGCCTCACTTGGCTATCCTTCCAGTATAATCAGCGCTTCTAAGTACTGACTTGAGTGGAAGTTGAGTGAGTACGACCACAGTATGCGCTTGGAAGTAATGAGGAAACTTTCTTGTAGCATGGACTACGGCCAATATCGCCTTTTCTAATGGCAAATAGTGCACCTCGGCTTCATTAAGTGACTTGCTCACATAATAAACTGGCCGTTATATACCACTATCCACCCGTATGAGCACAAGGCTTATGGTATATAGAGCAACTGCGATGTAGTCAAAAAGAACTTCGTCCACCACCGGGCTAGACATTATGGGTGGATGGGATAGATATCGTTTAAGCTCCTGGAATGTCATGACACACTCCTCGGACTACTGAAATTCTTTCCATTTATATAGCAGAAGGAAGAAAGGCCTACATCTCTCTGCTGATCTAGATATAAACCGATTCAAAGCGGCCATCATTCCAGTAAGCTACTACACCTCCTTGGGATTCTGAGGTGGTTGCAAGCTATTAATGGCTTTAATTTGGTTTGGGTTTACCTCAATTCCCCTATGAGTCACCATGTACCCCAGGAACTTTCCTGACCCCACTCCAAAAGAGCATTTAGACGCATTTAAACGCAGCTTATGTCTCCTCAGGATTTCAAAAATTTTCATAAGATCCGCTAGGTGTTCGGACACCAACTTGCTCTTTACAACCATATCATCAATATAGACCTCCACATTTTTACCTAACTGTGATTCAAACATTTTAGTCATCATCCGTTGATAGGTTGACTCTGCATTTTTCAAGCCAAAAGGCATTACTTTATAGTGATAGTTTCCCACAGGAGTAACGAAAGCTGTTTTTTCCTGATCATCTGTTGCCAAAGGTATTTGATGATATCCTTGGAAGGCATCCAAAAAACTCATCCGAGGATGACCTACCGTTGCATCTACCAATTGGTCTATCCTAGGCATAGGGAATGGGTCTTTAGGACAAGCCCTGTTAAGATCTGTAAAGTCCACACACATGCGCCACTTTCCTGTCTTCTTCTTGACCACTACAGTAATCGCCAACCATTGAGGGTAAAATACCTCTTTAATAGCCCCTGCTTGTTTAAGTTTAGTTACTTCACTCTTGACAGCCTCTACATGTTCATTAGAGGGGCGCCGAGGTGGCTGCCTTTTTGGAGTAACTGAGGGGTTCGCATTCAAATGATGACAAATAAATTTTGGATCTAACCCAGGGGCTTCATAGGCATCCCATGCGAACACATCTACATTTCTTCTCAAAAGCTCAGCCAACTATTCCTTCTCCTATAGGGGGAGTCGAGCTCCAACTTGAAAGAATCTCTCCGGATCATCTCCAATGACCACCTTGTCCAGGTCTTCACATTTCACCTCGTCGGCTGGCCCACTGAATAGAGATGCCAGGGTTTCTAACTGCTATAAATCGTTTTCCTTAGTAGCTGAGGTGCCACTCTCTGGTTTGTGTTGAATTGCTGCTATTAAACACTGCCTAGCCATAGACTGGCTTCCCACTATCTCCAGCACTTGACCTCCAGAAGGGTACTTCACCTTCTGATGAAGGGTGGATAAAACAGCACTCAAGGAATGCAGCCAAGGCCTGCCCATAATGGCTGTATACGGGGAAAATGCATCTACCACGATAAAATCTACTTCGACCACATCTGCCTCAGTTTGCACGGGCAATCTTATCTGTCCCTTAGGGACAACCATTTTACCCTCAAAACTCACCAAAGGTGATCTGTAGGTCGTCAAATCCTCAGGTTTTAAACCCAACCCCTTGTAGAGATCAGGATACATAATCTCCGCTGCACTTCCTTGGTCAACCATGACCCTCTTTACATCGTACCCACCAATTCTAAGGGTAACCACCAGAGCGTCATCATGTGGTTGTATGGTTCCCTATTTGTCCGCATCCGAAAAGCTTAATACTAGAGGAACGTTCGTCTTGATCCTCTTCGGCATTGAATTAGATTCATCATCGGAATAACAGGACACTGACATTACCCTGGAAGGGCAAGATCCACTCCTCCCTAGGGCAGCAAATATGACGTTTATGGTGCCAATGGGAGGTTTCGATGCAGCGTTTTCCTGAAACGCCGAACCAGTCTGGCCTCCCCGGCCACTAGAATGGTGCAAGAGATGTTTTAACCTCCCTTCTCGGACCAATTGTTCCAAATGATCCCACAAATTCCTACAATCTTCAGTAGTATGACCATGATCTTGATGATAATGGCAGTACAGGTTTTGGTTACGATTCATTGGATCTCCTGCCATCTTGTTCGGTCATTTAAAGAATGGTTCATTCCTAACCTTCTCTAAGATTTTTTGCACTGGCTCCCGAAACACAACGTTAACGGCTTGAGTATTGGCAGACCTGGATTGCCCTGCGAAGTCTCTCCGAGGTCGATTGTTCTGTGCCCGATCCGACCTGGAATCCCTCATCTTCTGAGGGATCATCTTCGCTTTCCCCTTTCCCTGTAATTGATCCTTCTCAATCCTCCTGTATTTGTCCATCCTATCCATCAACAAGCGTACACTAGTGACAGGTTTGCCAATGAGGGATTTTCTCAAATCATGCTCGGCCGGTAATCCAGCCTTAAATGTGCTAATGGCCACATCGTTGTAGCTCCCATCTATTTCATTGAATATTTCCCAGTATCTATCTGAGTAAGCCTTCAAAGTTTCTCCCTCTCGTATGGACATAGACAGCAAAGATCCTAAGGGCAATGGAACCCTGCTACACATGATAAAACGAGCGCCAAAAGACTGGGTAAGTTTTTTGAAAGAGTCAATGGAATTCGCCCTCAAGCCATTAAACCATCTCATCGCCATTGGACCTAGGCTAGACGGAAAGATCTTACACATTAAGGCCTCATCCTTAAAATGAACGGCCATTTTTTGATTAAAATGGCTAACATGCTCCACCGGATCTATCCGACCATTATAAAGAGAGAATGTCAGCTAATTAAATCGTCGAGGAAGGCTTGCACCCTCAATCTGCCGTGTGAAAGGCGATTTAGCAACTTGGTTCAACGCTTCGTTCATGGCCTTGTTTACAAGGCCCTTGTGCGATGGACTCTTGTTCTTACGCCTATGGCTACTGTATTCCTCGTCGCCTGAGAAAGTTTCACTGGGTGGAGTTTTGGATCGTTGCCTGTACGTGGCATCTTTTGCATCCTCAGAAGAAGACTCTAACCCAAGTGACCATTGCCTTCGCCGTGCACGATGTAACTTCTTCTTCAATTCGTCAATCTCATGTTGCATGTCTCTCTCATTCTTTGCATGGGAGACATGACTTTTCCCACGCGACTGACTCCTATTAGTGTGCGTGGTTTGCCCACTTCCTTCATGATCTCCCCTTTGCTGAGGGTTCACCACTGAGTTATTATGTTGTGAACCTCCTGATTCCGCCTGGTGCGGACTATCATTACCCTGATGTGGCCCAATCGTCGGTTGATGCGAACCTAATTCTTCCATTTTCAATACTAAACCAAAATCTCCTTCTAATTAGATCAAGCTTTTTCACAGACGGCGCCAATTGTAAGGACTAGTTTTGACTCGAACTCCAAAACAGAAATGGACTGAGGCCCAACAAGCCCAAACAATAAATTTGTAGAGAGTGGGAGAAAAAGCTAGTCTGAATCTAGAGAAAAGATATCGGTTGTTAGTGTTTAAGGGGAAGAGTTACACATACAAAAAGCATCCTCGGTTATGCCCTAATAGTGTGATCAATAGTTTAGAGTTCTTTCTTTTTTACTGTTGTATTTCTTCAACCTTTCTTTCTTTCTTTTTTTTTTCTTTTTTGTCCCCCTTCTCTCTACACCATTCTCACCGTACACGTGTGAGTCAGGCGTCGGGAGCTTCTCCCTGTCCCATCTCACACCTCCTTGAACCTTCTACTATTAGCTGTAAAACTGCTTGTTTACTGTTTAGGCATCACCTCCACATTAATACGGCCAGAGGGTTAGTTGGGAAGCATTTAATGCGGAGGTAGCAGTTTTTACAGATATTTGTTATCCCTTATCCTCCTCCTTTATCCAATATTTACTCATCCCCCTGTTGCGAAACACCTTTAATATGTTATATTAAGGAATTGGGAATGCTTCTAGCCACCTCGGACAGAGGTTCTGAGATGATCATTCTCCTCTGATACGGTTAAGTCCACCATAAATATACTTTACCTCTTCCCATAGTACAGTTTTCATCTCTTCCTTAACTGATCGTCCTCGGATATGTTCTTATCCTCGGATTGGGTATTAGGCCATAGGCCCAACCCTTTCCAGGTGAATAGTACCTCTAGAATCAATTGGCCCCCACAGTTATCAAAGAAGAAACTGAAAAACTCAGTGAAAAACCTCTTCACAGCACTCCAAATCGAAATAATCTACTAGTGAATAAGTTGGACCACAAGAATAACAAAATGACCCTCTAAGTCTAATCTACCCAAAGTACTTAATCCCTCCAAGCTCCAGCTACCAATGGACTTCTCGGAGTCTTATCTTCACTAGCTTCTCGGATTCTGCAATATCGCCCGATTACATCCACCAAGCCTCACCGATTTATTTTGGAAAATACCCTATGCTTCCAAGCTCCAAAACACTCTCTACACTCTAATTAGGTGTGAGTTGTGTTTGGGTACAAATCTCATCTCAATGTATAACAATGGGAGAGGGAGGAGAAGAGACTACAAGGATTTATCTCTTGAGGATGTGTGGCTCTCTCTAACAAGGTAAGTGTTGTAGAAACCTTTTTTCTAGGGTATTCTTCTAAATAGCCTCCTTACAATTTTGTGGATAATAAAGGTACATATAGTATGGGTGAAGGGTATAATAATCACACTTAAAATCCCAACTATCAGGTCATCTCACGGGTTGGCCAAGTCGCGAGATACTCATGAGAAGCACTGACTCTTCAACTTCTAGCATGATCTCCTCATGTGATCTTCAACTACCTTGATCAAATATTCACCACTTAAGACTAAACCTATTACAAATAAATCCTACAAAATATAAGGAAATAAATTAATGCAATTACAACACTTTTTGTCATGAAATAAAGCCAACATAAATGTTATGTGAAAAATCATAACTTAACAATCTCTCCCTTTGGCTATTCCGCGATAAAAACACTCTATAACAGCCTCTAGACTTAAATGTGAGTTTAGGAACATTGGCAATATTCACTTACACCTAAATCTAAAACATGTGATGAACTTGGAACACAAATGCCTATTTCTTGAAACACTTGCACAAAACACATTAAACTCTCAAGGTAAAGCAAGTAATAAAATGACAAGTATAATGTAACAAGTAAAATGCAATGAAGTAAATATGATGTGAAACATATGAGTAACTTGATCAAACACATGACAATCATATGGAAATAACCACAATGATCACTTAGCAAAGCAAATGATCATATAAACATACAATTAATAAAGAATAAGGCATAAAGAATGTATGCATGTTCAACACATAAACACGATGCGATGAGAACAACAAAGCATAGATACAAAAAGTAACTCAAGGAACCATAAAGAAAAATAAGAAAACAAACATAATGTAAAACAAAGTGAAACAAAGTTTTCTCATAAAAGATGTCTTCTCCCCCTTGGTATATGCATCTCCTCTATGGAATTTCTCCCCCTACGAATGTCCACAAGTCCAATAGACTCTCTAGTATACTCTCCCCCTTTTTGACACGAATAGACAAAGGGGTCAAGAAGAATAAGGGAAAGATATGAAGATATGAACAAGGATAATGATGCATAAGGGATACAAGATTAATGAGAAATGAAGTTCAAACAATAGACAAAACACCTTAAAAACATAATGCTACAAAGCATAAGGTAAACATGACATGCTAAGAATGAGGAAACAAGATATAGACTAAGGCATGACAAGGGTAGTGAAGGTGTGTGCATGAGGTGACTATGTGCAATAGATGAACAAGGCATGAAAAATTCACATGTGGGGCAAGGTGTGTAAAATTCACTACCAATAAACCAAATGTGTTCCTAATGAGGAAACATAAAAAACCCCAAAGTTTTAAACCTATCTAAGCCCAAATGAGTGAGAAAATGCCTAAGAGGCAATTCATCAAACACCTAGCGTGCACACTAACACCCTATATATGATGAAATGCATGAATGTGGTGAAATCTGCCCTCAATACATGGTCTAAATGCCACAAAGGGCCAACATCCAAAGCAAATCAACAAAAAAAAAAAATTAAAAAATAAAAAAAAAAAATAAAAAAAAAAATCTCATACAAAAAATTTGACAAAAATTAAGCTTTCCAACCCCCATTTGAGAAAAACCCAACTATGAACATAAAACTCCCCAAAAACATAATCTAAGGATTAAAATCAATGAAAGATGTTAAAGATTACCTTAAAGGTTGGCCAAGTCGTGAGATACTCGCGAGATGAGCTGACTCTTCAACTTCCGACATGTGCTCCTCACATAACCTTCAGCTATCTTCATCAAATATTCACCACTTAATACTAAACCCATTACAAATAAATCCCACAAATTACAGGAAAATAAATTAATACAATTACAACACTTTTTGTTATGGAATAAAACCAACATAAAAATTATGTGGAAAACCATAACTTAATAGAATAAAACAATTCAATCCCCAAATAAATTCTTGACTCCACTCCTGTTTTCCTATTTATACATTGATGGTGAAAATAATAGCTTTAATTTCTAGGAAGTAAATGCTCAAAATGAGTTGAAAGTCAGCCTATATCCCATGTGTGTGTATATATATATCCCTTCCTTTCTTTAGTTTTTTTTGTTTTCCCCCTTTTTTGTTTATTATAAAGACATATAATTTTTGTAGTGTGATCATTAGCTACATAGACAGAGTTAGACCAATGAAGCGATTAACGAATGCCATAGCCCCCTAACTTTTTTGTTAAAGTAGTGTGTGTGTATATAAAATTTAAAATGGAGTGGTCCCTCCCCAAAAATTAAAATGGAGTGGTCCCTCCCCACCTCTCCTCTGTTACTATGTGGAAACTAATTGTGTTTGATCCAGATTATAACCCAATCCAATATAAAAATGTTGCAATTTTTAATGGAAGATTTTCTAAGCTAGGCTTAGTCCATGAAGCGAAGGCTTGGGGCGATAAGCCCAAGCCGAAGCGCTTGTATGTGGTGTTCTTTTGAGATAGAAAAAATTGTACTATTTTTTAGCCCATTGTGAATCCTCTATGCAAGATAGAAAATACTGTTGTTTCAAATTAGGGTTTGTGGTATTCTTTTGAGAGAGAAAAAACTATACTGCCACCTCTTGTATTTTTTTTTTCCTTGTGAATAGTGAAATCACTATAACCCTATTGATGTAAGCAAATTGCCGAACAAAGTAAATATTGTCTTGTATGATTGTTTTCTTTGGCGCATATTTTTCTCTATTTTTGCATCTCACAGATCTAGAAATTTCATGAATATTCTTTACACCCTCCCACCAAAAAAAAAAAAAAAAAAAAAAACCAAAAAACAAAACAAAAACAAAAACAAAAAAACCAAACGTACCAAAACAAAACAAAACATAAATAAACCCTCCCACTTACATAACAATCACCTAAGTGCTACTAAAATAGCTTTTTGTTTTTTAATTTTCAATTCAAATGACTGTATTTAATTGTTAGGTTTCTATTGTGTTGGCATATTTCATGCCAAATTTTCTTGTAATTATCATGTAAATATGTTGTATTTTGTGGGTTTATTTTGTAATTAGGTTGAGGCTCCAAGTGCTAGAATTTGAAGTGTACAAGGAAGCAATTTTGATTGAGCGAAATTAGAGGAGTGTCGGAAGAAATAGCACGGTACAACATTTAAAAATCATTTGAGGTAGTAACTCTGAAGGAAGTGCAATCAAGCGAAATTGTAAAAAAAAATGTTTTATTTGTTTTGATGAAAAATCTTATATAAATATAGTTTTCCGTATTTTCTGATGTTTGGTAGCATCAAAAAATAGGTCAAAGGAAAATTGCTTTTGTTTAATGGAAAACAATCTCTCTTTCTTTCTCTCTCACTCTCATTGATCTTCTTTATTTTTTTCTTTTTCTTTTTTCCTCTCTCTCTCTCTCTCACTTCTCTCATTGTCTCTCTATCTTCCTTTGTAAGCCCTCTTTAGATGATGTCTAATCTCTAATGGGGTTTCCAATTCAATTATCATTACGTTCCACTGTCACAAAGCTCATCAATGCCTTATGTAGTAATAGATTCAGCATCTCACTTAGCAAGGCTATTAGGCTAGTCTAGATGGTTCTACAACAGGAAGAATCCTATAGGGTGTTATTGAGTAAAAAAACTATTTCAACTTTATAGTGCTACGCTAGACAGAGGTCAACAATTTATTTATTTATTTTTTTTTTTTTTTTTTTGCCTACCTATAGGTTACTTTTGACTACCACACATATAATTAAAAAAATTGGGTAAAATCTATTGACATACCTAGGGTTTGAGCTAATGTCAATCATGTTAAAAAAATTTCAAAACTGACCAATTTGGTCCTTAAAGCCAACTTATAATTATTTTATGACTTTATTTTTATTTAATATATAATAAATCATATATGATTTTATTACTTTATTTTTATTTAATATACAAAGGATCATTTTATATATGTTTAATATTGAATATATGCTAGTTTGGATTTTTATGTATTAATTTATTTCTGAACCGTTGTATATTTCTTATTCTTGACTGGTGGGAAAAAAAAAAAGTTTTACGCTTTGACCTCTCAAAGACAAATCCCAATTCCATTTTTGATTGCCTGGATCTTTATCTCTATCTCTATCAATAATTATCTTGTGAGATCGCTAAATGCAGCAGCTAGTGCAGAAGATGCCATCTCCATCTCTAACTTTGGTTTGTTTGTGGTGAGATATGAAGTGAATCACCATTTAAAATGTATATAAATAAGTGTGAGCAGTAAAACGTACCTTTTGTCTTTTGGTGGGTTGTGTTTTTTTTTGTTTTTGAAAACAAACTAACTATTAAACAAACATATACACTTAATTACACTCTCTCACCAAGGTCAAACATATTACTTGTCTTAAAGTACCACTACAAAAAGACTTAGGTTGTGTTAATATGTCTGATACCACTTATTATTCCCATTTTTATTTTTCCTTAGGTTTAATAATTCATCAAGTACACCTTTTACCCTTCATTAATTGTTTTTAAGTAAAAAAAATATTAAGAAAATGTATATTCTCTACCTCCGTACACACAGACGCATGCATATGCATGCGCAATGATTCTATAAGCATGCTGAATTAATTCCTAGGATCCATTCAATTTTAAAAAATAAATTTATAATTAATAAGATTTTCTCAGAAAAAAAAATTAATAATATTTTATTAAAACCTTTCAGATTTATTCTCTTTCTTTTCTTACAATATTTTCCTTGAAATTTTTTGTTTTATTTTTAAATTACTGGAACCTATGTTTTGCTTCTTTGCCTCATAAACTTTCTAAAAGATATGTCGGCTTTAATGTTTTTAGTGTGTAATATGTTCTGTTCTTCATTAACATGGGCCTATTTCTTTTTGTCTTAAAGCTCATTTGCTTTATAGGTTTTTATTTTTATTTTTATTTTTATTTTTATTTTGTGGGGATCCAATACAGCCATTGCTCATTAGAGAAGAAAATAATTTCAGGATATAACCTAGAGTTATCGTAATTAGTTAACTCTAAATAATTCTACAAAAAGGTTCAAACCTAAACACGAAATTTAAAATTGGGAAAGTAAGATTCCATGCCATTATTTTGTTGTATCTTAGGTTCGTACCCACTTTGAAAATTTTGGGAATATTTTCAAAGATGGTGAGATAGGACCACTAAACTTGTGAATAAAATTAACGGGATTCAAATTCTCCCATGTTAGCCAATAACATGACCAAGTAATGTTTGTTAATTCTTAATTAGCCACCAAAACTAGAATTTACTAAAGTCGCACTTTATTTATAAAAAAATAAATAAATAAAAGAAAAGAGGTCATCAAAAACGTCGTAGTTGTGATCACTTTTTTGCTGTCCATAATGTGCGGTAAATTAAGCATTATACTTAGAAACTAGAACCTCCGGATTTGCTTTCACTCTCACATCTTTCTTTTTCTTTTTCTTTTTTTTCTTTTTTTTTTATTGGGGGTGGGGGGGGGGGGGGGGTCTGAATCCTCTCAAAACTTTCTATTATCATCTTAAAGTTGCAAGTTTTGTGGTTGCTCTACTCATAGTCTCATACTAATTATTACAAATTTAGGGCTTGAGGGGGTGATCATTGAGAATACGGTTTTCAGACGTGCATTCACATGTATGCTGTATGCCAGCTTTTTTTCTTGAGAAAATACTTTAAAGAATACTGTTTCCAGGCGTGCATTCACATGTATGCTGTATGCCAGCTTTTTTTCTTGAGAAAATATTTTAAAGAATACTGTTTCCAGGCGTGCATTAACATGTATGCTATTTGTCATTTTTTTTTTCTTAGATAGCTTAGGTTCAGTGATCCAATGCACTGAATTCGATACAATGTGAAAACTTGTTCAAAGTTTGTTTTATGTCAATATCATGTCGAATCCAATGCATTGAAGCACCAAACCCAACATTTGTCCCTTTTCTTTAACTTCAAATTCTCTCAATGGCGCTCAAGGGTGTTCAAAGGATGACTAATTGTACATTGTAGTCATGTACTCTAAAGTGTGAACAGAATCCAAACTAATTTGGCATCTTTAGAATTAAAAAGAAAACAACCTTATACCTTTACAGCTTGCAAATGTTATTAAATTAATCACTTTTAATTTTGAAGTACCTCGTATCATTGAGCAATTAAATTAATCCTTTGACATTTTAATTTTGTAATCTGAAGTGTGAACAGAATCCCATTTATGCCCTATTTCGATGATCACTGGTAACTGGTAAGTAGTTATTATATAAATCTATAAGGTTAAAGTTTCAGTTGAATTGATCATTCTCGGATTACTAATGCACCATAGTCGAAAAGACCTGGTGATATCATGCCATGGTGACAAGAAAGCAGATGATTGGCTAACCAAGGTACGTTAGATTTAGCAAACTCCAAATGGTTAATAGAATAATATTCTTCTATTAACCATTTGGAGTTTGCTAAAGCTCCATTAACCATTAATGGCTCTAAGTGGCCTAGGTTTAAGTGTACAAAGCTCCATTAACATTACAAAAAGTGGCCTAGGAGAGCAAAAGTACTTGGATGCTAGGATTATGGAAAGAGCTAGTGTAATTGTCTTTTTCCAATCTATCATTAATAAAATACTCATCATTTTTTCTCTAAAAAATTTAAATAAATTAAAAAAAAAAAAAAAAATGACGAAGAAGACGACCTCGATACC
This sequence comes from Quercus parvula, assembly GCA_030820535.1. Taxonomy (NCBI): domain Eukaryota; kingdom Viridiplantae; phylum Streptophyta; class Magnoliopsida; order Fagales; family Fagaceae; genus Quercus; species Quercus parvula. Next base: position 31,001,601 of record JAUAME010000006.1, on the reverse strand, counting down.
TTAAAAAACGCAAATTTGATATATTCCACTGCCTTAAGGATGGAGATATAAGAAATAAGGATAATTTTTTAGAAAGTGCGTTAAGGGATGTATTTAACATTCTACTATTTAATTGTTTATATTTTTCAAAAATTAAAACACAAGGTTGAACTAAATACAAATATAGTTGTCAAATCGTGAATCGTATCGTGAATCGATTTTTGATTTTTTTATATCATGTATCATAAGATACACAAACACTTAATAAAATCTATAAAAAATTATAGATATACATATATAAGGGGTATATTTATTATAAATTTTGAATATATTCAGGTAATGAGTAATTTATTCATCACTTATGTAATAATATTTAACAAGCTAACTAAATAAATCAAACTAGCACGTGTTTATAACATACACATTCAAATTGCTTAAATTCAAAAGTTATAATATATTACAAATGACCCAAAAATTAATTTATTTTATCATATTCATCATATTGAGTCAATGTTATCATCATGTTTATTATTTTGCAGATTTATTTCTTCATTAACATTTTCTTCATCGTCATTAACATTTACTATCTTTTCTTGTTCTTTTTATTTTAATAATTAAAAAAAAAAATTCTTCTTGGCATTCTAGTTTCTTGGACTTATAACAATAATGAAAAAAATAAAAAATAATTATATTTTCAATTAATATCTTATTCATAGTATAGAAAATAAATTTGTAAATATTAAAGTGAAGTGTAAGTGTATACTGTGTAGTCCAAATTTTGTAAAAGAAAGAGAGGGAAAAAAACCTATGAATATGTTACTTTATTTGGTTAAAATAAGTACCCTAATAATTTTATGTTTAAAACAAGTCTAACAACTTGTTAGATTCAAATATAAGTACAAATTTTAACCAAAAAATCTCATTTTAAAGCATTTATCTATGTATCATACGATACGTATGATTTTACGATACGATACGATTCATACGATACAAACACTGTATCATACGATTTATGAGTACTTACGATACGCCGATACGATACGAAACTTTTTACACACGATACAATACATATCGTACAATACGTATCGCGTATCATATGATACTGACAACTATGTATACAAATACCAAGAAAAGAATATATATAATCATATTGAAATTATTATGCACGCACATCAAGAAATTGACAGGTGTATTTTATTAATTTTTATTAATGCACATTACAAAAGCCTTATAACTTATATAAAAATAAATAAAAAACTTGGTGACACTATTGATTGAGATGTTTATGGTTTAAATCTCATCTGCTCCAATTATAAAATTAAAAATTATATATAAAACAAAAAGAATATTCATAAACCAATACCACACACAGTTAAAACTCATAATAGATTTTTTTTTTTTTTTTTTTATATAGACTTTTAACCTATAACATCTGCTCTATGGGCGGCTTCATGCATGTATAAATCAGGGTGGTCATAGGATCACCCTGACATGCAAAAAATATGTATGTGTATGTGTGTGTGTGTGCACACGCGCGCACACACACACATACACACTTGCAAAAAAGGATTATACTAAACTATCATATTCTAACCACCCTAGTATAAATGTTGACTACCCTAACTTGATAATCACAAGAATTTAGGTTCAAAAAATAAGAGTAACGTTACTGTGGGGGCGATGGTCCAAAATTCATACGTATTGGGCCTTGGGCTTATGAGAGTCCAAATTGATAAGTATTGAATCCTAATCCTTATTCACGAACCTGAATTGCCGAGGAGGTAAAATAAGAGATTAATGACTACTAAGATTTACCCACTAAAATTTTGGGTATGGGAAATAATAAGAAAGCTTTCCGAGGAGATATTCCTTCTTAGATCTATTGAATACGGTTCAATTGTTTACTCGGACCATTATAATGGTACTCCACGAAATTCCCACCATGTAGAAACACTTCACAGACACACTAGGAGGAAGGAAGACTCCAAAATATCTATAAAAAGGCTGCTACCTCCACATTAAATGCATTGTACCTACCATTATGGTTGCATTTATGTGGAGTAGACCTCTGAACAGTGTTTCCTGGGAGATTATCATTCAGAAAAGCTGAAGAAGAAGGCTAATGGGATAATTACTCAAGTGGTGGCTTAGATGATGAACAAGTGTAGGAGGAGGATGGTTCAAGGAGACTATATAATGGGAAATATCTTCCATAAGGAGGGCATCGAAAAACTGAGAAAGGAGACTGTAGCAAGAAAAAATGCATTTGTACTTTGTTTACTAAATTTATATTAGCATTTGCCTCCTCAGACATGAACATTTGACTCTTCAAGAAGTTCGTCTAGATTAGACGTTATTCAATTCACTGGGCCAAGACCTCGTATATTTTGGGCTTGAGCTGCAAATTGTGACCCTACAGTTACATTCACAACCTTTTCACAATAATTTTCACTACAAATCTTACATAATAAGCAATTTCTAATAAATCTAATTTCGACCCATTATTGATATTACTTTTTAATTCACCAATAATAGATTGCGAGATAAGATTTTTTGTGAAGATATTGTAAACATGGCATTACTCCAAAATAATTTTGTCCCCTCAAACATAATCTTTTACTATTAAAAAAAAAGGCTTATATGATTTTTTGTGTACTAAGAGAGTTATTATAGTCATGAGTTCTCATTGGCGATATCGACAAATTCACTCTATTTGACTTTGCAATTGCAATAATTTTTTTCTTCTTAATAACTCGGCTCGTTGTTGTAGCGAATATCATCTCTCTCTCTCTCATCATTTCAACTCTCTCACTTTATTACTCTAATCTCAACGTTTTCAATTCCCATTATATTTCTTATCAATCTTTTTCTTTTCTTTTTTCTTTTTTTCCGCGTTGTTAGTAGAAAGAAATTGTAATATTTCATATATTTGTGATTTTTTTTTTTTTTTTGTGATGTTGATATTTAAGTTATCTCTTTTATAAATTTTGTATAATTTAAGTTTCTTAGTGACTCCCTAACAAAAATTCCTAGAGCCACCGTTGATCTGCTCCTAATGATTGTTTTTATCATCAAATTAAAGAAACTTATTATAAGTTAAACAATAAAATTGTATGTTAAGATTACTTTTTTTTTTGAGAAAGAACAATAAAATTTTGTATAATTTAAGTTTCTTAGTGACTCCCTAACAAAAATTCCTAGAGCCACCGTTGATCTGCTCCTAATGATTGTTTTTATCATCAAATTAAAGAAACTTATTATAAGTTAAACAATAAAATTGTATGTTAAGATTACTTGATGTGCGTGCATAATACAACTAGTATTGTATGTCAATTACTTGATGTTTTTGTCTGGTGTTCTTTATGTTTTTTTTCTTTAAATTTAATCTAAAAAATAAAATAATATTATAATCAATCTTTAACAATTATTATATTAGTATATTATTAATTAATATCATTAACATTTTATTAAATATTCTCATAAGTAATACTTTGCTCTTCCAATAAGTAATACTTTGCTCTTCCAATGTACCAATTATCTCTTTCATTCTTTCTAAAAAAAAATTATCTCTTTCATTAGGTTGCCTTATTACGGTTATATTAAAATTTCCTCGTATTTATTAGTTGGATAATAAGTACATAATAATAGCTTAGTTTTTTTTTTTTTTTTTTTTTTTTTTTTTTTTTTTTTATTTAAAGTAATTGTAAATGCTACATATAATAGATGTTTAAGAAAGAAAAATCCCTCCAAATAGGACCTGGACATAAGGCCCCCATAAGAGGGGGGTCGGGGGGAGGGAAGCTCCTCCCAAAATTGTTAAAAAAATCCCTATATGATCATAATTGATTTTTTTTTTCTTTTAAATAAAAAAAATATAAGTAGATTTCACATTCTTTTCCCCACCTTTAAGAAAGCTCCCAAATTAAATATTGAAACAATAGAAGTCCAACCTAATTGAAACCCTAAAAAACAAATGTTACGAGTGTACTGCATAACATTAACAATTATTGTTCCCTATAAAAAAAAAAAAAAAAAAAAAAATTGTTGTTCCTAACAACGGAAAGTTTTGATTTTTGTAAATCAGTCTTTCATGTAGTAGATTATATATTATTAAGTGATATTTCAATAATGTTATTAGTAAATTAAAATTGATAAAGTCTTATGTGATAAGAGGATTACATTGATTTTTTTTTTTTTTTTTTTTGAAAACTGGATTACATTGATTGACTATATGCTCAATTGATAAAGAGAAAATAAAAAAACCTAAATACAAAAATTAAAAATTTGTTACAATTTATCCACCTATCCACCTAGGGTCAAACCCATAATCACTTTACCATATGTGGTTTAAAATTGTCGTTTTGCCCACATTTAACTTAAATCTCCGTTAACTACCTCTTGACTAAACCGTTAAAAAAACAAACAAACAAAAAAAAATAAAATCATAGAAATCAAGATCCAAAAGTTAGGGTTTTGTAATAATTAAGAACGACTTTGTTCAACAATCCATCTGACACATATATTCAACACCTCCTGTAATCAAGATCAAAAAGCCATGGTGACCATAAACTTCATGGAATGTGTAGTGGAAATGAAAATCTCTCTCTCTCTCTCTCTCTCTCTCTCTCTCTCTCTCTGTAGGGAGAAAGAGCTGCTTTAACTCACCCAGGCCTGTTGGCTGCCATGTAAACCAAAATAATGTGGTATTGTTCTGTTAGTCTGGCCTAGTGTGGTGGTATATGAAATATCCTACAAAATAAATTTTTTTTTTTTTCCTTCAATCTTTTGTATACTTTGTTGGGTACTTTCTTTCAATTTTCAGTTTGCTATTGTTTTCCGAAAATGGTGAGAAAGAAGTATCTCCTAGTTCCGATGAATATTGTTTGAGACGTTTCTACGATTAAGAAAAAAAGTGGTTTTGAGTTTGATTTTTGGAAGATATTCTTATTCGTGATGGGAATAGTAGGGATGATGAAGGAGTTGGGGAACACGTTGCTGTTCATTCTTCACTGTGCTGGGAATATATATATATATATATATATATATATATATATATATTGTAGGTTTGTTGTTTGGCTTTGAAATTTGGAATTTTTGGTGAGTAGAAAACAGGCGACTGGCCAACGGTGATGGGTGTCTCACAGTGTGGTCATTTGATGGGTTCGAGCGTGTTTGGATGTGGATTTTGGATTGGTGGTTGTGGGGCTGTGCATGGTGAAAATGTTTGAATTGATTTTACAAAACCCTAAAACTTTTGATCTTAATTTCTCTAATTTTTTTTATATTTCTTCTGTTTTTAATGGTAAAAGTGGTGAGGTGACTACAATGGATATCTATAACATAGTTTTTTTTTTTTTTTTTTTTTTTATAGGAATCTATAACATAGTTTGACCTTAGATTTAACCAAAAAAATTATTTTAAAAAAAAAGATGTTAACTTTATTAAGTAAAATTATAAAATTGTTATCTAATTGTCAATTTTGATTTTGGTAATAAGCAAGAGATAAAACTTGTTTGATGAGTTTCCATCAAGCCACGTAGGATATTGGGTGACTAATGTTGACAACCAACTGCATACAATATTAATTTACAAAAATTAAAACCTTTAACCATTAAGGAAAATTAATTCTCGATGAGTCGAGAAAATAGTGCACAACATTTTTTTTAATTTTTTTTTTCAAACCACTTACTCATGGACGGATCCACCTTCAGTGTTAAGGGGAAATTGGCCCCCAAAATTTTTTAAAATGTATTATAGTATGTAAAAATGAGCAACCAATCCCCTTTTGCAAGAGTTGGCCCACCAAGGATAAAATTTTTTAAAATGTATTATAGTATGTAACAATTAGCACCCAATCCCCTTTTGCAAGAGTTGGCCCACCAAGGACAAAATATTTGCCTCCCCCCCCCCCCCCCCTTCCCCCTTTCCCCTCTCATGCATATCTGTATCAAGTTTGTTTACTCTTTTTTTTCCCCCAAAACTTGTCATTAAGTTCATATGAAAAGCACAGCACAACCATCAAGAGGTCATTTCTGGATAGATACCCATTTTTTTCTTATTCGTTTTCAATTATATTTTAATTTAATTTTTATTTATATTTATCTAATGGTTTATGATTTTCTTTTACTTATTTCATTTAATTTATTAAACTAATTGATACCACTAACTTTAACCTCATACACATTTCAAAACTAACAAAATTGCCATTGCCTTTGACATTTTTTGGAGCACATCTTGAAACTGACGTGTGAAAATTCATTAGGATAGTGAGTGCACTGTACACCCACATGTTACCATTGCAAAGTTTGACAATACTTTCAAATACAAAAGTGATATTGAATTTATTTTTTGTCCATAATTGTCTAGTTTGGATGAATTTAAATTCTATTTAATTATGGTTGCTTTTAGTGATTTTGTTATATTAATTTCTTGTTATATACTTATATTTAATATCTATAAATGTTATGGACTCTTGATTGTTCAAAAGAATGGTCTTAAGATGCTCAATTAGTAGTAAATCATAACTTTAATGAAAAATGCTAAAATCATTTTTTGAATACTTGTTAGATGTGTCTATAGCAAATTAAAAAACTCTTGTACACTCAATAGAGGGTTAGAAAGATGTAAAGTTGTCATATAAGATAATTTTTTTCATATATAATTTTTGTGTGTGTGTCTATATATATATATATATATATATAAAAGGGGTTTTGCCAATTTGGGATCCTCATTTTAGATATCCAAAATACCCTTAAATTTGCATGTTTAGAAAGTTTAAACAATAAGGTTAAACTTGTAAAATTGCTAATTAAAAAAAAATTGAAAATAACCACATTTCTCCCTCAAGTCTCTTTACTTCTTCTTTTTCTTTTTCTTTTTCTTTTTTTTTCACTCCCTCCTTTTTCTAATGTGAAGGGATAAAAAAAAAGCTTTTTTTTTTTTCTATAGGTTTTTTCAAATAGTTTTTTTTTTTTTTCCCTCTCACATTAATCATCTTTTTATATATATAAATAAACGGCTTTTCTTTCTTATTTGTTTTTCCACTCCCTCTTTTTCTCAAGTTAAAGGAAAATTACGAAGTAGTTATTCAAATTCAAAACTCAAAATTCTACCTCCAAACCCACTATTACAATTACCCAAATTCAAATCTTACTAAGAGAAGTTGAATAAGAAAATGATCAATTAGTTTTTTTCTTATCATTTGTACACCAGTGCCACTTGCTTTCCATCAGAGAATTGCATCTCAACTCAACTCTTAAGGTAAACATAAAAAATAAAATAAATTAAATTAAAATAAATAAATTTTTCTATGAATCTCATTGTCTTTAACATTTTTTTCCCCTTATATACCTGCAGGTGATGAAATGAAATTGCAACAATTATTTTGTTTAGGTATTATGTTCAAAGCAAATGTCACGAGGTAATTTTTCTCATCCACCAAATCTTTATATATTGACTAGGTACGGTTATTTTAAAATGAAATTACATTTTTAATTTTATGGCATAAAATAAAATTACATAAATATTACCTAATATAAATGTTTTTTTTTATTATTATATTGTTTCTTTCTTCCTTTACTCAGTTAAATTTAATTAGTAATTTACTTTGGGTTATGTTTACGGTCGATATTTTGATTTCTTTTGATTTCTTTTTCTTAATATACATTTTAAGGTAATAATCTTAATTTTTTTTTTTTTTTCAGGTTATTAAGAATCCATGCTATGGATTTTTGACAAACCAAAACAACTAAAGAAGTATGGTGTCAACTATCAAGTAGATGAAGTGTATATAGGATTTTGATGTGGCTATAATTGAATAAAAAATTATAACACTAAACCAAAAAAAAATTATATAAAAAAAAAAGTATTATTGCACAAACGAAGCACGTGTGATGAGGCTAGTATAAATTATGAATTTGCATCTAATGGGAACCTTAAGACTAGGCATTTATGATCCGTTTGGATTGAAGGGGAGGGAGAAGGAGTAGAGTAAAGTAGAATTAATTAGTTCAAAATTAGTCTATTTTCTGCTAACTCTACTACTCTCTCTCCCTCCTCCCTCAATCCAAACGGAAGCAACAATGCAAACAACAAGGATAATTTTTTAAAAAACCAATATAAAAAGTTAAGTATTATTTACTTAATAATCAAATATAAAAATATTGTATCTCAAAAAAAAAAAAAAAAAGACTTAAATCTATCGTCTTATGCCTCAATACATATTGAGTAGGACATGCCTCTAATCCAATATTTTAAAATTATATAAGTAATGAGATTTGGTATTTTCTCTTCTTCTTCTTTTTTTTAATTTCAATGCGCAAAAAAATTCTTTGAGAACTTAATATTATATTCTCTTACATAAAATTGTTATTATTTCTTTATTTTTTTTTGGTTTAAAAATAAAAAAAAAATTAAAAAAAAAATAAAAGAAGAAGAAGAAAAAGAAAAAAACATATAATAAAAACGCATGATACTACAAGCTGGCTTCTATGATGTTGGAATTAATAATGAGATAGAACAAAAATATGGGTCTTCGTTTTGAATTATACTAGAGATACAAACTCTTTTACAAAAATTTTACAAACTGTTGATATGATGATTGATTATTGATAAATGAAAAAGTGATATTAATGGTGGGTTTAAATGAAAACTAATAAAAAGTTTGTCATATCAATATTTTGTAAAATAATTTGTGCCTGTAGCATCACTCCTTTGTTTTTTATACTTGTTCTACTAAAAGTAATTTTATACTCATATAATATACTATCTAGGCATAGTTCTACTAAAAGTAATTTTATACTCGTATAATGTATTGTCTAGGCATGTATCTCGAACAACGAAAACAAAAATGTATTGTTTACGCAAAGTAATGCTTGGAACACACCTTTTCTCACATCAAAATCTATACTCTATTTATGTGTCAATTGTTTTATTGGATTTTAGCAATTTCACATAAATTCACTACATATACTTGAAGATGTTGTAATCAAATGTTGACAAACTAGGGTCTAAATTTGGCCATGAGATTGAGTGTATCCTTCACATATTACTAGTCAAAGGTAAGAATTTAAATTTAAAAAAAAAATATATATATATATATATTAAAAAATATATTGTCTATGATTTCTTGATGATTGACACTTGGCCAAGATTTTAATTTAATTTTTGAAGCACGGAAGGCATGCAATTTTATATGCTGTTTTATGTTATCCCTTGTGCATAGGTTTCGGCAATCCTAGGTTTCTATTGGTATTTATGGAAACATCATGTTTTCTTTGATATTGAGAATCTTGATCACGTGGGTTTAGCCAATCACAAAGTTGGATTCATAAAAATGGCACTAAATCTTTTATATTAAAAGACGTTGATGTGGATGTGTAGGCTGGTCCTCAAACACAGTGCGCAAGAAGTGGTTTTTGTCCTAAGTGATATCATATTTTTACGTTTTTGAGAAAACCTAGGTGATATCGGTCTATGGGCATTAATCTATACTATAAATCTCAATTTAAGCTAGTACTTAGGTTCTTGTTAAAAAAATTATTTAAAAAAAAAAAAAAAAAGCTAAGACTTGGGTGATATTGTGTAAAACAAGACTCGTTACATTTGATGCTATAAATTCTTTCCCCAAAAAAAAAGGTGATATATCAAATGTGACGTAGAGATATACGGGATTAAGCAACGTGATTCAACTTAAGTTTTTTTTTTTTTTTTAGAAAGGATCCAATTTAAGTTTTTATTGGCCCAATTAGTAAAAAAAATTGTTATCAAATAAAAAACATACCTTCAAATCACACCTAAATAGAAAATCATTTAATAATGTTGGACTGTGAATTGTACCACTCCACCTAAAAATCAATTGGTGATGAGGATGATATACTCAAATCTTTTATGTCATTTAACATCACGCTTTATGAGCCTGTTTTTAGAGTAATTATAGAGAGTCAAATTATAGTCCCCCCAACAATCCCTCCCTCACAATGAAACTCCTACAACTCAAGCCCATGACATTAGCTCTGGTACCATTTTCCAGACTGTGAGGTGTGCCATTTTACCTCAAAGCCAATTGGTAATTAGGAAGGTACACTCAAATCTTTTAGGGTCCGTTTGGTTGGAGGGGTGGAAAAGTGGGATAATAGAAAATGGTGCGATGATGGAAAAGTGAAAGGATAGAAAAGATTTTAATTTCTCTTACTTTTGTTTGATTGGAAGTGAAAAAGTAAAGGAATGGAAAAAATGAGTTTATATAAATTTACTTATATATTCTTGTTAAAAAATGATATCCAATTAAAACAAAAAAGTGACAAACAACCCAAAAAAAAAAAAAAAGCAATCACCCAAATATTTTAAAAAATAAAAATCATGTCTAGAAACAAAAAATCACATCTAGTTAAACAAAAAATAAAGCATTGGCCCACACCCCAGGAAATCAAAAAAAAAAAGGGAAGAGACAACATCCAGGTCCAAGAAAGCAAAAGAAAAAAAAAATGAGCACAAAAAAAAAATACTTGAAATTGGAACCGAAAGAGAAAAAAAAAAAAAAAAAAAGCCAACATATTGGACAAAATCCCATGTGCAAGTGCACATAGGCATTTTGGTCAATAAACAAATCAAACTCCCTCCCTACAGTTTTCTCCCCATTTTGGGGAGAAAACTTTCTGGTGGGCCCAAGTAAAAAATACCCTAACCCGACCATTTCTTTTCCTTTGCCCTTCACAACCAAACACCTTCTAAAATGTTTTCCTTCTACCAAACACACCCTTATGGTATTTGACATCACACTCTATAAGTTTATTTTTAAAGTAGTTGCAAGGAGTTGAATTGTGGTCCCCAACAAATAACTTTGATTTTAAAAAGTAATTATTATAAAATGGATATCATTGATTCAAGAAAAATGCTAGAACTATTTTTCATTCAAATTATAACTTATCATTAAAATAGAAAAGAAAACAGGAAGAAGAAAATGAAATCAAAGTGGAATACTATTTTCCCATGAATCATGCTTGAAAAGCAATATTTAATGCACTAACTGCAATAGATAGTAGCTGAGGTAATGACTTTGACCCAATCAGTCCACCACCACAAGACTTTTCACAAAATAATTTATAATTATTAAGGTAGTAAGTTGTTCTTGGTAAATGGTAAAATGTTAGTAATTTTTTTTTTTTTTTTTTAGAATACTAAGTATTTTAACACACACATACGGGGAGACGAGATAAAGTGGGAGAAAGTTTTAAAAGAACTGATAGTAGTATATATATCCAAAAGAGCCTTAAAAATGTTAGTATTTTACTTAAATGAGAACCAATAAAACCTACCAATTTAACTATTACAAAAGTTGTTGTATTGTGTCTACAACTTTACTCTTTTTTTCATCATGTGCACTTTGATTTGTTAAGTCTATGCATAGGTTCTTCTCAAAAAAAAAAAGTTTTTGGGTTATGGGTTTCCATGCTTAACAGGAGGGTTAGCTTAATAAGGGTATATTTAGCAGACTATAATAAGCATTGTAATATAATAGTTATTCCTATAGTTATTCTTTATAGGGAATAGTCATTCTTTATAAATAACTATTTTTTAAAATAAGAAATAACTATTTCTCTATAAAAGAATTGTAATAGATAGCTATTCCTTAGTAAGTGTAATAATTTATAAACTTAATATATTTTTAAATAAACAAACTTTCTATATACACATAACAATTATAAAAATAAAAAGTCATAAAAATAACTTATTTGCCCCTCAAATTTAAAGAATATTATTTTTAAGGATATATAATTATATGAGTGACATTTCCTAAAATAAATCTTAAGTTTTATATATTTTAATGTTACAACTTACAACCCACAACTAAACTTATGAATAGGTTTAGTTATTTCATTACAACACATTTTATTCACAACAATAAAGATTATCATTCATATCACAATCCTTAATTATTTAGTGTACCAAACATAACCTAAAATTTGGATCTTAAGAAGAAAACTACTATTTTTCTTGCTAATTTATTTATTTATTGTGTTTTATTCAATACTAGTAACAAATTTATCCATAGAGCCTTTTTGTGATTTTTTTTTTATTTTGGTTTTTAATATCTAGATAAATATTATCTAGTAGGCATTTATAATTACAAAAATTATATATATATATATGAATAAACGAAACATGATTTATAATAAAATTTTATAATTTAATTAATATAAAATTTAAAGTATTGAAAAATAGAACTTGATTTATCATAAGCAACATTGCAACTTTACTAAATGAACATATCTAAAAAATTTATTTATCACATAACTCAATAAATTGATATTGATACAAAGTAAATTATAGATTCATATTTTCATTATTTTAACCTTTACTGTGATACACAAATATTTAGATTTGATTGAAATATTTAATACTAAAAAAGTAGAATAACTTATAAAAACATATCTAAAAGATAAACTACTTAAAAAAAAAAAAAAAAAACTGGTTATATAATATTAGGTTTATGTTAACAGATGTCCTTAGGACAATTATTAATAAACTATAATAGGAAAATTTTGACATTACTTTCATGAAAAATTTAAAAAGCTATCAACAACATTATTGTTTTATATCATTCTCCAAATAAAATATTTCTAAAAATAGCTCCTAAACCAATACCATAAGGGCATTGGTTAACATTTCCCATATTAATATTAAACAAACAAAAAAAAATATGTGGGCTAATAAAAGAAAAAGGGAAAGTGATATAACAAATGGGAAAAGTCAAACTAATTAAATAAAAATATATAATAAAGTAATAACAATGGTTTTGTATATGATATCATATTGACATACGTAGTAGCTTTTTTTTTTTTTTTTAAAGAAAGAATTTAGTCAATTTTACTAAACTAAATCCGATTGGAATACAACATCCAAATCACTAGGTAGGGATTTTACCCATACATCCATGTCTGCAGATAAAACTGCTCTCCTACCTAAAGAGAGAGCTAACCAATTTCCTTCCCGGTGAACATGTCTGAACTTGCAAAACCGAAGGGTAGCACCTAAGCTCTTACATTCATCAGTGATATGGCCAAATAATATACTGCTTCTCCCCATCTCATTCAGGATAGTAATGACCCTTGAACAATCCCCCTCTATCTCTACATTAAACAAGCTCAGTTCCTTAGCAAATAAAACAATCTATCAAGCTGCCATGGCTTCAGCCAACTCCACGGAATGAACAAGGGGAATATGCTGACTTAGAGAAGCAATAATTTGACCCATATGGTCACAGAATACCACTCCAATTCCAGCACAACCCGAAGCATAAAAAAAAGCCGCATCAAAATTGCCCTTGTAATTCTGCTCAGATGGTGGAGACCGGCGAGTCGGAGTACGTCTAGGAATAGCTCAAGATTATTGAACATTTGCATCGAGATACTCCATAACATAATCCTTTGCCCAATTGCCCAACTTGTGTAGACCCCAAGAAGGTTGCTTCTCTCTAAGCCGATTCCATCGTTGCCACAAACTCCACGCTATGGTAGAGAACAAAGCCACCCAAAACTGAGAGCACCAATGCAACACCTCCTCAAACAAATCAACAAAAGTCTTATACAACTTCTAATAGAGAGGTGCAAAGGCCGGGTCCGATTTCCACACAAACTAAGCTTAATCACACAACCAAAGATAGTGTAGCAATGTCTCCTAATGCTCATCACATTGGTCACAGGTTTCGTCAATAGGAACGTGTCGAGTTCACAAATTTTGCTTTGTCAGAAGTGAGTCTTTTGAAGCACACCAAATGAAGTGTCTGACCTTATTTGAAGTCCTGATTTTCCAAATTTTCTTCCACACACTCTAAAGCTCTATCCCTGTGGATGAACTTGGCGAATTGTTAGCTTCTGCCGATGCTAGCAAGCAGTAAGCACTCCGAACACTATATGCACCATCCGCTATCAAAGGCCAGACTAGAAGGTCCTCATTACAACCCTCACCCACCTAAATCTGACTCACCAACTTAGCTTCCCAAGGATAAAACAATTCGTCTAGTTTGCCAGGATCCCATACTCTTGTGTTTGGGTAAAACACCTCACTAACCCGAGTTATGGAGGACTCACCTCATGGAGAAATTATCTTGTTATAGGTAGGATCCGGAAGCCATCTGTGCTTCCATACTTCAATTGCATGTCCACTACCCACTCGACAAATAGCACACTTCTCTATAACCTCCCGAGCCTGCAAAATACTTCGCCATGCATAAGAACATTTTTGAGGAATAAAGGCGGCCAAAATGCTTCCTTGAGGAAAATACTTCGCACTAAAAAACTTGTAGGGTAATATATCATTTTGGTGAATTAATCTCCACACCTGTTTGGCCAATAAAGCATTGTTGAATTTTTGTATGTCTCTAAAGCCCATTCCACCCACCAATTTCGAAGAGTACAAAGAGCTCCATTTTACCCAATGGATTTTTTTTTTTAATCACCTTGACCCCACCAAAATTTTTGGATCATTGCTTCAATTTCCTTACACAAGCTAACCTGCATTTTAAAGACACTCATCGAGTAAGCAAGAATGGATTGGATGACTACCTTGATCATGACCTCCTTCCCAGCTTGTGACAAAAGCTTTGCCTTCCAACCTTACATTCTCACTCAAATCCACTCCTTCACATTGGTAAAGCATGCTTTCTTCTCTCTACCAATAAAAGAAGGAAGCCCCAAATATTTTTCATAGTGTTGTATAGCCAAAACATTAAGAGCCTCTTTGATAGCATCCTGAGTCTATGCATCAGTATTCTAGTTAAAAAATAGAGTAGTTTTCTCCTTGTTTATCATTTGACCCGATGCCACCTCATAATAATTCAACAACGTTTGAATTTTATGTCATTCCTCCAAAGTAGATCTGTGAAAAATGAGACAATCATCTGCAAAAAATAGGTGAGTAAGTTTAGGCCCATTTCTACAAAGGGAAAACCCCTTAATGTCTCCCTCCATGGCAGCTTTCCTAAAGATGGCGTTCAACCCTTCAGCATAGAACAAAAAAAGAAAAGGGCAGAGGGGGTCACCCTACCTTAACCCCCTTGAGGGTGAAATCAAACCCTTCGGCTCCCCATTTACAAGGATAGAATAAGAAGTTGTGCATATACACTCCATTATCAATGCCACCCAAGAAGCTTGGAAGCCCTTTTTAAGAGTATTTTTTCAAGAAAAAACCCACTCCACCAGGTAATAGACCTTACTCATATCCAACTTTAGAGCCATAAAACTCTTTGTCCCTCTGCAATTGGTCTTCATATGATGCAAAGATTCAAAAGCTATCAAGATGTTATCAGTAACCAATCTATTAGTGATAAAAACACATTGAGTTTATGAGATGATAGAATTAAGCAAAGGCTTAAGGCGATTAGCAAACACCTTACTTACAATCTTATATAATAGCTACACATCGACATACGTAGTTAATAATAGCTAGGTACAATCTTTAAAAAAAAAAAAAAACACATTACTACAAAAGTTTGGGTTACAATGTATAAACGCAAGCCAGTGTGTGTGGAGAACATGCATTAGTTAGTTGAAATACATCCAAATAAGTAACATTAATTTTTATAGTTTATGCAGTATAATTAGTAATAATTTTAGCATTTTTTATTTTTTATTTTTTTCTATTAACTAATATTTATGATTATATTAGTTAAAATTTGAAGTCTTTTTTCTACTTGAGGGCCCTAGGCGATTGCTTAATTTGCATAGCAGTTGAGCTGGTCTTAATTGACAAAGAAAGAAGAAGGTGACAAATCATTAATTTTTCTTTCTAAATAAAATTTGTCGTGAAAGAAAAAACAAATTGTGTAACTAAACACTCAGTTAATATGGTAACAACTTACACCCATACGTAGGTCTTATGTTCATTTTTAAAAACTTTAAAATATATATATATATATATATATATATTTGGGGACTAATCACATCTTATTTATATAATATTTAATGGGAAAGATCTTACAAATTTCCACATCATCAATATTTTTATTTTTTAAATTATAAAAAATAATTCCTATTAATTCCTATTGGGTCTATTCATGGAATACTTGGAATTCCAATTAGAAAAGTTTTACTTTTCGCATATTTATGACTTCCTTTGTTAGTCACATTTTAATTGTTAGAGTTATTTGAAACCAATTAGAAGTTAGAACTGTTATTTCTAATAAATAAAGCAAAAGGTGATACTAAATATATTCTTAAATATTAACTTCAAGGTTTTTTTTTTTTTTAATAGATATATTCTTAAATATTAACTTCAAGTATTCAAGTTATACTTGGAATTTATTTATTTTTTAATTGATGACCTAATGTATGTACTACTCCATATATATAACCACAACACCAAAGCCCCTCTCTAGCATTTTTGCTGCCTCAAGCCTCCATCTACTTCAAAGATTCACTCAACTGCAACAACATATATATAAACAAGTACAAAGGTTAGAATAGCATGATTAATTTTCTTTCTTCAAATACTCTTTATGCCTTAAATCATATTATTGTTCACTGTTTGCTTATAATGATTGATTCTTTTAAATCAACTGTTATTTTCTTCTTCAAATACCTTAAGGTTTTCCTTTAGTTTGTTTGGTAGTCTATTTTCCAACTTAATTTGTGTTTTAATTTTCATCGAAGATTTTTAATTATTAGTTGACCTTCTAATATTTGATACCTCACTTTTGAGGTCTCACAAATTTCCACATCACAAATATCTTTTTTTTCTTTTCTCTATTATAAAAAAATGACTTATTTCTACTGTTGTGTGTGGCTATTAATTTGGTCATAATGTCCACCAAATCCTATTACGACTCAAGATCATTGCCAACTTAAGGTATCCAACTATCCAAGTTAACGTTATACTTGGACAATTGTGGTGCAAGCAGATATGGCAGAAAGTTGTTTTTTACGTTTTTGTTTCATTTTTCTTTTGGGCTCTATTTTTATTTCTTTATTGTTTTCCCATGACATGGCTCTATACCAACATAATATTGTAGAAATCGGGATCCAAAGTCTTACGTAACTAAAACGCATACAATGGCTACTTTTTACAAAACAAGAGTTTCATCGTACATCATGGACTCCTAATAACCTGAACCAACTAAATCGCAAGAGAAACCTTTATTTTGGGTATTGGGTATTTTGTCATCTAATTTTTTCAGTCCAAGTAAGAAATAGAAAACCTAGGTGTAAATAGTTGATTTGTTATTTGTTATTTCATACTTCTAAATTGCTTCTGTTACAGACATGTAAGGTTTTCATCTCTAATGCTTTTGTTAAGCATGGTTTTATATTTAATTTATAAAATATATTATATCAGGTAGTATTGCACTATTTTTTTAAACTTGCGCTAAAAGAAAATATATGGGAAAGGTTTTAGTGGTCACAAGTAAGAAAAGATCTGAGTAATTGGATGTATTGGTCTGAAAAAGTTATTTGGGTTTGGAAAGATTGAATCTTGAGGGCAAAGAGTGGCTGAAAGATATCTTTGACTTGCAAGACTTTTAAATGTCTAGCAGTAGGTGAATGAAAGGCAAGGTTATTTGAAGTGTGGTTTTTGGTAGATAAGGCTAGAAAAACATGTAGATGTAAGGTTTAATTATGGAATAATAAGTGAGAAACATAAGATTATCATCTAAAAATTGTGCTTAAGATTGCAAAATATAAAGTAATGTATAGATTCTATGAAGTTAGATATGCATCTATTATGCTCCTTTTTACAAGGAAATATATGAAATTAATAAATTTTACATTATTATTATTATTATTATTATATTGATTGCGGCAACATATTTGAGACTCTTCTATGCAAATTGGAAACGCATTTTGGATAACTTATAAACAACTATCTTGGCAAGGATTATTAACTGAGTCAAAATTTAGGATAAAGTTTAGCTCCAAATCAATTTGAAGCTATTTTCTCTAACTCATAACTACATAGTGATTTATAAAACTATATATATATATATATATATATATATATATATATATATATATATATATATATATATATATTATTATTAAAACAAGTTACATAACCCAAATAACAAAGCAAATTTTTCACCCACTGCCACTAAATCAAACCCTCCCTCCCCCAAAAAAATATTATAATGGTTCTTGTAATTGCATCAAGGATCGTTACATCAGGTGCTAAAACAACATATCTCTAAACTTGATTCATCTTGTTTATTTAATATGTATTAATAATAACCATCTAAGTAAGCTGACTCAAGCTGATTCAAGCTTTACTCAACCTTTGAGTTTGAAATATGAGTTCAAACTTCTCTCTTAAAAGTAAGTCAAGTCGAGCCAAACCAAGTCAAATTTTAATAGAGAAATGATATGTCCACAACAATTTTACAACAAATCCTAAATGGTAGGTTGTTACTGGTTGTTATTGTTTGGGTAAAAAAGTAATTTTAGTGTTAGGTTCAAATTTGAACCGATAACAACTAACCACCTATGATTTATTGTAAAAATGTTGTGGACGTAGCATCTCTGATTTTAATATATTCATGAGTTCACACTTAAGCCAAAATTAATCATGATCATTTTTCAATTAGGTTGAACTTAGAAATGCATAAACTGTTTTGACTAGTTTTTTTTAATAGAGCAAGTTGCCATTACTGTTTTTCTTTTTTGGGAATTATTTTTTTTGTTTAATTGTAGAAAGGAACAAAAGTGGTTCAAATGTAAGTTTTAACCTTCCTTAATTAATAAATAAAGCTGTGGGAGAGAGAATACCTCAAATGTGTGTGTGTTAAATATAGAAAGATATGGGCAAATATTGCTTTCTAAGTTTCTCTATCCAATAATAAAGCTAAACGGCAAATGGCAAATGCCACCCCCAAAATGGAAGAAAGGCGCCCTTGGTTTTCGTAAACACGTGTTACTGATTCATAGGATAAGAGGCGCGTTCACACTATGCTTTATTTCTTATTACATACGCCCAAGAATCCAGGGCCCTTAAAAGTACGAGGAATCCCACTACACCCAAAACTCTCGCGAATGTAATGAATTTAACACTCGCTCTCCTAGCTTGACATTTGTCTACTGCAATTCGTCTGTGTCTCCCCAATCCCAATGAATGGCGAGTACTGTTGTTTAAGGTACTCGCATTAGTGTGTGTAACAACTAGTGTCCGATCTGTACAGAGAAAAAACCTTAACGGTTTTGGGTTGAACAGTGAAACCACTTACAAGACGAGTAATTGTTTCCTTAAATAAAAGGTTTTACTACTGATTTCTTAAAGTTACCACTTTCAGCTTTCCATATAAAGAATGATATATGCATTACATATCACATCGATAGCACATCTCAGGCGAATTTGAGCTTCTTTCTCAATCTCTCTCTCTCTCTCTCTCCTCCATTTAAGATCAAATTAAGTAAGCTTTTTTTTACTTCTAGTTCTAGTTTCTTTTTTGGGTTTGATCTTTCATATTCTTGTCGCTGTGTTTTGTTGTTGTTATTCCTTTCTTGAATGGAAATTTTGGGTTTGACCTTGATTTTTGTTGGGTGGTTTCAAAATTTCTAGCCGATTGGGGTATCATTTTGATCATATTTTGACCTTTTTGTAAACGCTAAATATATATCCAGCGATTTAGGTGAGTGAGAAAGGCTTTGATTGAAGAATATGGGGAGAGGAAAAATAGTGATCCGAAGAATTGATAATTCCACCAGCAGGCAAGTGACTTTCTCGAAACGAAGAAATGGGTTGCTTAAGAAGGCCAGGGAGCTCTCGATCCTTTGTGATGCAGAAGTTGGAGTCATTATTTTCTCCAGCACCAGCAAGCTCTACGAATATGCCAATACAAGGTTGGAATCCCTTTCTTTCCCTTTATTTCTATTTCTTTTTCGGCTGAGAATCCCTCTATTTCTATCTCACTTGCTCTAAACAAATAAAGTTCCACTTATCTTTATGAATGGTTCATGTGGAGTATGCATGTGATTGAAGTTTATTTATGTATATGTTTCTTGTATCCCATCTCTTTCTTTTCTTTTTCTCTTTGCTTTTACGCAAATAATAATATTTCTAATCAAAAGTTTCATTTAGATTTACATTGGAATACATCTATTAACAGTTGATGATCATATATAGGATAATGACAAATGATTACGCTAACATAAAATTATCCTTTGCCTCTTGAAGGTCCTTGAATATTGATCATGCATTTCTTCTCTGCTAGTTATTCCATAAAATCTTTGGTCTTGTTTCAAAAAAGAAAGTAAATGTTTGAATTTTTATGATATTTAATTTGTTCAAGTTCATTGATGAGTCATCTTAGAGTTAAGATTTAAGATGTACTGTAACTTAGTGTATATTGGAATTTAATTAGAAAGTAACTGTTCAACTAAGTTTAGCTGGTTGAGCCTTAACTTTTCTAAGGAGTTAATTAATTTAACGTGTCCACCCTTTCGGTTTTGGTGTTAGATTATGCTTGATTACTCATTGATTTAAAGTCACAAATTGTTAAATATGAAGAACTAAATGCAGATTGTGGTGAAGATGGTGGATGTATTTGGTTCTGTGAAGTTTTAATTTTCTAAAAAGATTTAAAAGAAAATTTGCGAAAAGAAGAAAATTTTCTTTCAATGTAGTGAAGTGTCTTATTGATTCAAATGCACAATTAATTCCATGCAATATTCTCTCTCTTTTGTATTAATTAACACATTGCTATTAAATTGGTAAAGGAAGAATTTTCAGTGCTCACCATAGAATTCTTCAACCAAAAAACTGATAAACAGTTTAAATTAACGATTATCTTTCCACAATGTGCATGGAAGAGAATCCATATGCAATTTACAAAAAGTAAATAGAGATTCTTCTTGTCTAGAAGGCTTCAAGTAGTATGTTTGAAAATCAAGGGTCATGCAATTATCACAGAACTGACAACTTTGTTCTATATCCATATATATGTACATAATAATTAGCTTTCTACATTCTTGTCCAAGTGATAGAAGAGGACTTACATGCTACAATTTCTCTTTGAATCCTTTCCATTACTATCTCAATGAAAGTTTTGGTCACACCATTACTCATTGCCATCAATATCACATCAATTTATATTGGTCTTTTAGCTCACAATTGTTGCCATTCTCCAAAACCATTACCATCACTATTAATTTTAACGCACCAACACAATAAGAATTGCCGACACACTTCCCTCGGTATCAGCTCTCATCTACTCTATCATCTGATGATCAGTTGTCTTTGCCAACATATGCCTACCAAAGCTTGTCATCATTATCATCAGCACTACTTCCACCTCTGAATCATCATCTCACTATTATCAAACTTCTCTTAAGCTTAGTTATCCTAGTATAAACAGGAATTAATCTTAGGTTTCTGCTTTCTTGTTCCAAAAAATCATAATGAGTTAAATCAATGGACATCCACAATAGTTTTTAGATATTAGAAAAGCTCCCCATATTACTCTTTATTTTATTTTATAAAGAAATAGCTTGAGCTGCTTTAAAATCTTGCTCTAACGCATAGTTGTTGTCACTACACCTACCACAATTGTCCAACCATTGTTTTCATAACTTCCCATATCAATCCATCACCTCATTCCAATCTCTGAAATACAATTATATATCTATATCATCATCGCCGCTGTTACCTGTCACAATTCACCACATGTAGCTCCATAGTACTCTAGTTCAATTGGAATCGATGATGATGAATGAATGAATCATTAAACAATAATAGTCATTCCTTTCGTTTAATACCTATTCTTTTGAATTTTTTAGGTAGATTCCAATTTTATCATCATACTCGCCTGTGTACTTAAGAAGATTTTACATGTTTCATTAATGCATATGTAAACTGTTTTTGGTTAAGAAAGGTTTTATATAGTCACAAAATATGGTACGGTTTTAGACTGAAAAAATTGTTTATATCTTGTTAATGAAATGATAGATTATACCATACGTGTGTCATATCAATTGACATAAATCAAAATTTATAATTAATACATTAGAAAAAGAAATTTTCATTTGTTTTTATTTCATTACTTATTTATCTAACATTAGAAATAAAAAGTATATGAATTATGTGGTGACTTCATATGCTATTAGCCTTTCTGTAATATGGCTACATAAGCTTTTAAAGAGAAAAGTTATTACTTTCGCAAAAATGGGGGTGGAAAATGGAAAAAATGGACATGTTATTTTTGTGGTGAAAAATAAGAGAATGTAAAAGAATTGAAGTAAAACACCACACACACATATAGGATGCGAGAAATGCAATGATCCCAAATTCTTTCTGTATGAAGCCATTATTCCTAAAATGTAAAGATCTCCTCGGAGTTGCTAAATTAATTTAGTTGCATTTGTTCAAAAATAGTGTTATTTTTTAAAGAATGCATAATTCCGTATGCATGGTTGATAGTTAATTTCAGGCCAAAATTTAAATTATACTCTTTTAAGTTTGAGAAAATGATCATTTTCTTCTCTAAATTTTTTTTTAGTTGTTGTATTATAGTCCTTAGTTTTGACATTTATGTCAAGTTAATCTTTCCGTCAATTTTCATATATAAAACTGCTATTAAGTACAATAAAACAATTCTACATCACATATGTGAAGGGTGATAGACACACACACACACAAACACAAAATGGCAATTCAAAGTCCGTAAATACCTACTTAAAGAAAAAGCACAAACTAAGAGTTTAGTGAGAGAAGACAGAGATAGTTTCACGATAATGGAT
Organism: Quercus parvula; assembly: GCA_030820535.1. Taxonomy (NCBI): domain Eukaryota; kingdom Viridiplantae; phylum Streptophyta; class Magnoliopsida; order Fagales; family Fagaceae; genus Quercus; species Quercus parvula. Next base: position 30,978,901 of record JAUAME010000006.1, on the reverse strand, counting down.
GCTAAGAACTTGGCTCTAACCCCTAAGACTAAAGGTTTTTCAAAAGAAATCAAAATTTGCAAGGCTTGAAATTGACCAAAAGACAACCATTAGACAAAACTCAATAGTTAGTAAGGCTCTTTTGAGACTTGAAAGAAATCTCATAGGTGAGTGGGTTTTATGGTAGAGACTGGGTTTGAATTAGGGTTGTCCACAAATTAAGTTTGTGCCTAACTCGGACTCAACCCAACTACTTTGAATGGGGAAAATCATGACCCGTAACTGACCTGAATGGAGCTTTGGATCGGCTAGATTGGGCATTATTGGTTTTGAGTGAGTATTGGTCGATTTCAGGTTTGCTACAAGTATCAAAATCTTGCCGGATTTTGGTTGAAATCTTGTCGAATCTCATCAGATTTGGCTGGATCTATCAAGATCTGGCTGATATTCCTCCAATCTGGCCAAGATCTAGCTGGATTTGCCGAGATCTGGTTGAGATCTCCTTATATTGAAGGAGTTTGAGTTTTGACTTAACAAATTTTTGGCTGAAACTCACAATTTGTGACAGAGAGAGAACAAGTAATCGGGCGGGTCAGGTTTGTTGGTTTCTTAAACAGCCAAACTGCAACTCAAACCAATAATATCGGGTCTTGGTGCTAGCGACCCATGGCTGACCGAACCACCACTTGGATTAGGTAGTTATTGGGTCAAAGAGCTTCAAGTTCAGGCGGGTGGTGGACAAGCCTAGTTTGAATTATGCATGCCATTTGACTACCAAGCTCAGATGGTTTTATAAGCTTGATGGGTGCTTAGTCAAAGTGGTTTTGAGCTTTGATGGAGGATGAGATGTTGATTATTATGGGTCATTGTTGATGATCTTAGATTGGAGCTTGAAGCTTTTAGGGGTTGTCCTTCCGATTCAGTTGTGCCTTTTTTTTATAGCAGTTGTAGGTGCTCATTTATTGCCATGGTATACACTTTTCTAGATTTGATTTTACTTGCTTGGGATAGCAAGCTCTCAATCAGTCCTTGGAGAGGTAAGTTTTATGCTCTAGGCCATTTGTTGTCATCATTTAGTCAAATGCAATCGGCTCCTCTTGGATCTTTTAAGGTCTTTTATGGTATGGGTCTTGAAACTCAATAAAAAAATAATAAAATAATAAAATAATTTTAAAAAAAAATTAAAAAATTAAAAATTAAAAAAATAAATAATAAAAAATAAAAACAACGACGACGACGAGGCATGAACACATCCTTTAACAATTAAAGGGTGTAATTTGGATTTTTGACATTAATCTATTTCTATGGAATATCTTCTCTACAAAGGGTGTGATTTATATATAGGATACAATTATTATTATTATTATTATTATATCAAATTTTCCCATAACAGTATTTTTGAACTCCTTAACTATTTTCATATTCTTCTGGCTTTTCCTCCCCTCCATTGTAAGTAAACCACATATTGATCAAAATTGAATTTTAACGAAATAATTTTTTTCTAACTTTCTATTCCATTACTTAATTTGATTAGTGCCATTTCTATGGTTGCATCAATTTGGTATTAGACCTTGTTGGGAAATTTAGACCCCAGTTAATAGAATTAACAAATTTTAAACCCAAGTTATTAATTAGATTTATTATGAATAAATCTTGTTAAAACTGACAAACATCAATATCATGCAAATCAGAATAGTAAATAAAACAAGATATAATGACCCAGAAAAATCAATGAAACAAACTAGTTTAACAGTAAAAAAAACCTAGGGGGAAACCTTCCCGAAAAGCAATTCACTATAGTAAAGAGAAGTTTCAGATCTAGTACAAAATCTTTGTCCCTAGACTCTACAATCCCCATAGATGAACTTATAGCAAAAACTTTCTACCGTTTCAGATTCTCTGAACTCTTCAATATATGAATGCCACCCTTTTGCATGGATCCCAGTACATGAATAACTCCAGCAACTTGAAGATGTTGTTGGCTACAAAGTTCTTCACTTCATCAACAATGAAGATCAAGAAGTACTTGGTTACAAAACCCTAAGGCGCAAAAGACGCAATAACTTCTTGTAGAGAGAATAAAGCACTAGGTCACTTTCTGCATGTGTTCTTTATGTGCTCTGCGTGTATGACAGCCTTTAAAATAAGCTTTATATATATCTAGAGTTGTGAGAAAAGAAACCCTACACATACATGTCAGTTAAGACCAAAAATCATATCTGGAAATTTTAATTTCGTAAATCTCGACAGATTTAGCTTCTGTCAAACTTCATTCTTAAATTTCGATAGATACTGTTTCTGTTAGGGTATCTATCGAGCTTTAATGAACAACTTTTCTTCACTTGTTTCTTCGTCCAATCTTCATAGCTTTAATATTTGGCTTGAACAACATGTTTCTTAAAGTACTAAACTCATCCAGATCTACCAAATTACAAATAAAGTGCATTTTGTCAAAAGATTAGCCAATTACATAAAATATATCCTTAACAATCTCCCCCTTTAGCAACCCATGACAAAACCACAACAAAACAAATAATCATGAGAGAAGTCTTAAATCACTCAACTTATAACCACTTGTTGTATTACAAAATAAATCTATCCCTACTACAAACTCTTGAAAAACTTTGCAAGAAAAGAGTTCATGGTAAAATAGACTTTCATAGCCTGTCTTTTTGAAACACTTAAACAAAACTCATCAAGGCATCATGTGTGAAACAGAAATAAAAATTGCGTACATAAAGAAACATATGTATACAAATAGAAAAGAAATAGCACATGTGAAGATAGGTGAAGAAAGCATACATCATATATATACATATATATCAAATATTAGCACAATATATGTAAAAATGGTCACAAGACCGGTGTACAAGAAGCTAAAAGAAACTCCTAAAACAACAAGGAGGTAAACACTCCTCCTAACAAGATGAAACACAACTCCCTCTTACAAAGGTATGTATTTCTCCCCCTAACATGTCAAATCTTAAAAAGAAACCACATTTTCCCTCCCTTTTTGTCATGATTGACAAAGGGTACAAGAAATTAAAAAACTTCACCCGAGAAACATAAAAATGATCAAAGGTGATCAAGGGAGCAAAAGGAATCCATAAAAATGAATGAATGTAATAAAACAAGATGCTATGAATGATAAAATAATAGAAAGATACAAAAACATGTGAAAAACAATGCATGCAAGAGGGTCTCAACAAATCGAGAAACTGTCGAGCTGCTATCGAGTAGAAGCCAACCTCAATGGATTGAGAATCTGTCGAGGATGTGTCGAGCAGACATATAGCACAAGATTTTGGCTCAATGGATTGACCTATCTGTTGAGAAATTGTTGAGGTCAAACCCAGAAATCTCAATAGAAGAGGTAGCTGTCGAGATTCTATCGAGAAGCTATCGAGGATGCAAAAAAGAGGTTTTTCAAGGGAGAAAAACACATAAGATGAGAAAGCAACAAGATGGCTACTCAACCATAGATCCAATCAACATATTAAGCTCTCAAAACATCTCTCAACATATATGCAAAACATTCATAGATCCAAAACACACTAAACAAGTCTAACCAATTTTATATTTCAAAAACAAGTCAAGATAGTCTAGCAAGTATATATTAACACATGTATCCATTGTGATGCCAAATCACATTGTACCTACACATGTATCAAGAGTAGCAAAGAATTTGCGTGTTGTGTGTGAAAACATAACAAAAGTGCATAAGTATCTCATATTATGAAGATTTGAGATTAGAGAGAATCAAATACACTCACACACAATCATAACTATTTGATGAGAACTATCACATTTGAGATATATCCTATAACTCTCATATCTCCTAGAAACACACTTGCAACCATATTAAAAGCATTTTGATCTTTTTGCTTCTATTCTTTGCATATTTTTCTATTCGAGCATGGCATGCATAGGAATATAAAAAAGAAAGAAGAAAATACCCAATTATGTAAGTTTAAACATCTTAATTTTGCTATGCCGAAACATGTAGATATTATACATGATTGGCAGGTTTTAGTGGTGAGATGGTTGTTTATACCTTTCTCTTATAATTTTCTAGTCCTTCCCGTCAAAAAGAGTGATATGAGTTTGAGATATAAGAGACAATCTTAATTGTACTTATTACAACCACGAGCCATAAAACTCACTTGCTTAGTTGTGCATTGAGATGCTCATCTAAGCTACAAAAGATACAAAATTTAAAAATTTTGTTTTAATGGCCATCAAAGGTACACAAGTACCAACACACATAGACACATACTATTTTTGTAATTTTTTCTGATTTTTCTCTTTTTATTTTGAAAAACAAACAAAATAAAGACTAAATAACCAAACAAAAACAGACAAACAACATGAAAGTATAAAAGAAAGATGCAGACGCATGAAAGCATGATTCCAAAAGCAAATAAGAAATCAAGCAAGAAAATCATACTTTAGATAGAAAGAATTAAAGCAAAGGACAACAAAAAAGACAATTAAGTCTTAGGCTCCTTTCTCGCCTACATAGCGTGAGTCTTTGGCCATGAAGATGAAAATGCACATGTCCTAGTATGTTTACTAAAGGACATAGATAAATTAGAATTCTCCTGAAATTGAGTTAAAAAGCTCAAGACTTTAACTAACTCTCCAAACAAAGGTGTAGTTCCTTGAGAGAAAACCTGTGACCGTTTGGACACTTGCTTTTGAGGATACAACTTGAAGTAATTAGGACGAATATGTCTAGAAACATCATAATGGTGACAAACATGAGTAGCTTTAGGATTACTAGACTTCCTAGAGTGAGGTCTAACAAAGGATTTAGAATTAGAAAAATCAGTTATGGATTTCATACCTTTATCACCTTTCTCAGATTGGGGCACAAAGAAAGTCTTTGATCCAGAAGCCGTGGAAGAGGAGGGTCCGGAGGAAACAGCATATCCTAAACTAGTCTTATCAGAACTAGGCTTTTAAGCACTCAATACCTCATCAAGCTTTACACTAGACATCCTTTCTATTTGAATTCTAACTTGACTAAGCTCAACCTCGAGATTCTTGACCATCTCTTCTAATGAGGTGTTCTCCACAACAAGAGTCTCAACTAACCTTGTAGTCTCATCTAGTTTGACTAACAATTCAACTTTTTCAGTTTTTACCTCATTAAGCTCTTTTCTACAAAGATGAGAAGTCTTTTCAAATTTTCTAAATTCAGTGCATAACTTATCATAGGCTTCCTGAAATGTCAACTTCTTGGGTACTTCATCATTAGAAGAATCCTCACTGTCACTAACACTCTCCATAATCACCTTATCGGTTGTGGTAACAAAAGCCATAAAGTGACTACATTCATTCACATACACGTCAGAAGAGTCATTCTCAGTATCACTCAAGGTAGCAACCAACCCTTTACCTTTTGAATTCTTAGTCTTTTCCTTTATAAGATAGTTTGGACATTCTATCTTCATATGACCAAAACCTTTGCACTCATGGCACTGGATGAGGGGTTTCTCACTCTTGCCCTTCCTAGAGGATTTAGATTTCCTAAGAGGTTTGTCCTTGTCCTTTTTCCTCATCCTCATCATCATCTTAATCTTCATCTTTGTTTTCATCTTCATTTTCAGATTCATCAATCTCTTCCTCTATACCCTTAAAAGCCAAGTTTCTACTTTTTCCACCTTTTGCCATTAAACCTAATCCCATCTCATAGGTTTGAAGGTTCCCTACAAGCTCAATCAAAAGAATTTAATAAATGTCCTTCACTTCTTCAATGGCAGTGATCTTGGCATGGAATCTTTCGAGTAAGGGCCTAAAGATTTTCCTTATAATTTTGGATTCTACTATAGATTCTCCAAGTTTGAAGGCAAAATTCACAATATCCTTGAGTTTATTATAAAACTCATCAAATGTCTCATCCTCCTCCATCCTTATTTCTTCAAAACTACTAGTGAGTTTTTGAAACTTCACAGTCTTTACTATCTTGGTACCTTCATAGATGGTTTCAAGAATGGTCCATGTTTCCTTGGCAATTTTCATGGATGATATTTTCTTGAATTTCTCACTATTCACCCCACAAAACAAAGCATTCAAGGCTCTACTATTGAAATTTTCCGCTTTGATTTTTGCTTCATCCTAATCCACCGGCGCTTCCTTTGGTTTAATCCAGCCAACTTCAATAGCTTGCTATACTTTTTCACCTAGAGCCTACAAAAAAATTTTCATACAAACTTTCCAATACGCATGATTAGTACCATCAAATAAATGAGGAATCAAAAAAGATTGTCCACGATCCATAACAACAGGGGTTAAGGATCACACTCAGGAAATTAATCCAATCAAAGTGTACCTGTTCTAATACCACTTGTTGGGAAATTTAGACCCTGATTGATAGAATTAACAAGTTTTAAACTTAAGTTGTTAATTAGATTTATTATGAATAAACCTTGTTTAAACAGACAAACATCAATATTATGTCAATAGCATGCACAACGGAATAGTAAATAAGACAAGATATGATGATCCAGGAAAATTAATGAAACAAACTAGTTTCACAGTAAAAACTCTAGGGGGGAAACCTTCCGAAAAGCAATTCACTATAGTAAAGAGAAGTTTTAGATCTAGTACAAAACCTTTATCCCTAGAGTCTACAATTCTCGTAGATGAACTTATAGCAAAAACTTCCTACCACTTCAGAACCTCTGAACTCTTCAATATATGAACGCCACCGTTTTTTATAGATCCCAATACGTGACTAACTTCAGCAACTTGAAGATGTTGTTGGCTGCAAAGTTCTTCACTTCATTAACAATAAAGATAAAAAAATACTTGGTTACAAAACCCTAAAGCGCAAAAGACACAGTGACTTCTTGTAGAGAGAATAAGGCACTAGGTCACTTTCTGCATGTGTTCTCTATGTGTTCTGCGTGTATAACATCCTTTAAAATAAGCCTTACATACATGTCAGTTAGGGCCAAAAATCAAATTTAGAAATTCTGATTTCGTTGATCTTGAAAGATTCAACTTTTGTCGAGCTTTGTTCTTAAATTTCGATAGATACTATTTCTGTCAAGGAATTTGTCAAGGTATCTGTTGAGCTTTAATAAACAACTTTTCTTCACTTGTTTCTTGGTCCAATCTTCATGGCTTTAATACTTGGCTTGAACAACATGTTTCTTAAAGTACTAAACTCATCCTAAATCTACCCAATTACAAGTAAAGTACATTTTGTCAAAGGATTAGCCAATTACATAAAATATGTCCTTAATAGACCTTGAGTTAATTACTTCATAATATACCTTGGAGATGGATCTCAATACATTTTATTGTTACAGGAGATTCGTGAGAGGAAAATTCGAGAATGCTTTAAATCAATAGTCGCTTGATATGAAATATAATTTATGTTAAAATATAATTATACATTTTCAAAAGAAAGTTTAAGAAAATGTAGATAAGCCGAGGGTGGAAGAAACTAATCAACATTTTAAACTAAAATAAACATGCCCTAAAGTGCTCTTTTACTTAGTGTATTTTTAGTTAAAAGAGAAAAAGCAGAAGATAATTACTGAGAATTAATTTAAACTTTGCGATGCTTTTTCCCTTTTTTCTTGGAGAGAGAGAGATGTGTTGTAAAAAAGAGGTAGTGTCCACAACCCACCGAATTCTCCAAAATGCTTTGAAAAAAAAATTTTCAAGTGTTAGCGTAAAATGAAAACGTTTTCTCATTTCACAACCCAATCCAGCACCATGCATAACCCACCAAATCAATGGAATACTGATCAAATCCACCCACAAAAGACTATTATTGGCACGTTTTAGACCAGATCCATCCACAAACCTATCAGTTTGATATCAATCAACTTCCACTCATAAACCCATTGGATCTCATAACAATCTGAGCCCATGTCGAACAAAATGCCACTGTGCTTGCCAACGTCAATCGCAAACAAACATTAACAGCCGAAGATGACGACGATGACTAATTTGAGGTAGTGCTTGAAATCCCTCACCCTTTAAGTCTTTTACGCGAGAGAGAGAGAGAGAGAGAGAGAGAGAGAGGTTTGAGACTCAGTCGAATCGAGTAGAGATAGGAGGAGGCATGAGTTATGAATGGTGGGTTCAAGGTGGAGCCTAGGCTAAATCAGCCATGGATGGTTTTGAATCAATAGAGAGAGAGAGAGAGAGAGAGGGCTTATGTGAATTGGTCCAAGAAGAAGTTAGTGTGGCTGATGAGGAGCCACTAGTGGAGGCGAGTGGCAATGGTGGTACTTGAGCATTTAAGCCATGATAGCGAAGGTATGTGAAGAAAGAAAGGAGAGAAACTGGTGTTAAAGAAACATAATTGCTTTTCTATTTTTGTAAAATGTTTTACTAAAAAAAATTGGCAAAACATTTTACTAGTTTTTGCAAAGAGTCTTCCTATTAATAGAAATCATTTTCATGTTTGCCCAATATTTTACAATGAAAAAAAATACTTGAAAATGCTGAAAATGTTTTATGGAAAACATTTTACAATGGCACAAAGTGCAAAAGTCTATATAAAAATTAGAAAGTTAATAAATCGACTTTTATTGCTTATATGGACCTATCAAGGTCAAAACTTATTATAAGACTAAACTTTTAGGATATGTAGTCTGAATTTACTTGCAAGACAAGTAACCTAATCCTACTACGCTTAGAATAGAGTTAGTGTAGGGTTGTTCTTTGATAAATACTTTATGTTGTCCATTATTACAAATAGAATCCAATTAAGTACTTCTGTATTCTTACATGGTACGAGAGCCACCTCTCCAAGCACTTCCCTCACTATTGATAGTGTCTCTGTAAGATTATGTCATTGATAGCATCTTGTGTTTTTAAGATTCACTTCACTAGCATTGTCTCTCTTATCTATAATGTTGACCCTGCTACTTCCACATACAAAATCCCTTAGCATCAGTGTCACTAAACCACTACAAAACTTAATTAATCAACCGCTGCCATCATATATCTTCTCCAACCATTTTTCAACAAAATCAACAAGACAACAAATCCTCAATCTCTAGAGTGTTGACGCCCTTTTTTTGGCGCCCATTTCTCATCAAATCAAATACATTCCCACTCGATTTTTCAAGTCGAATCTGAATTTGCAGTCCGTTACATCAAAAAACTTAACATGCATCAAAACAACGTAAGACACCCAATTTCATCGATTCACGACATATACCATTATAGTTAATGGATCTATGCTACGAGAAGTTTCATCAAAAGGTATCCCGTATGGATATATGTCACTGTGAAAGTTACTAAAACAGTCGTATTAGATGGGAAAACACAAATTGGGTTAAACAAATGTTATGATATTGGCATGGTGACACTCATAAGATCATCACCTGATTTCTTAACACATGCACTCCATCAACTAAAGGGTTGCTTCAATAATTCAAGACTACACATGAAACATGGAACTTCTTGGTACAACACTATCAGACAACTTGTCTTGCTCATCAACATCAATACATGACCACTCATTATCATATGTGAAAACAAAAAGATTAATTTATTGTTTAGATTCATTCACAAATGTCTGATGTTTGGGACCATTTTACTGCCAAGATTCTTGTATTTAAACTAGCACATCTTGATGTTTCCAATAGCGACGTCTAGAGTTCAAATCCCCCCACCCTCAACTATAAAATTATCCACACAAAAAAATAAAAAATAAAAAATAAAAAGCATTTGTTTGGAATGAATTCACTTAAGCTGAGCTAGAATGAGATAGTTCCAAGTATAGCAAGAGATTCCTGCAATATCATGATGCTTACTGTCTAACATGGTGCTACACTTTCCACACTTGATAGTGCAATAAAGAAGTTGTATTCGAAGAAACAAGCAAAAAATAAAAATAAAAATAATTGTTCCATCCTCATTGTTTTCTACAGCAAAGGTTTTTTTGGCACATTCTTAGCTGATCGAATTCCAACCTGTGACAGATCCTTTGATCTTTAGCAATTCTGCTATCTACCATCATTACTATAAAAGAAGGGACGTATTATTCAAAATTGTTGGAAGCAGACCTATGTTAATTCCTGATGCTCTAAAGCCACTACTACACCTTCTCCTACTACATCCTCTGGCGATTGTCCCCTTAGCCCTTATAGAGACATTTGTTACATTCATTACATTCATTACAACTGATCTAGAGGCACTCTTCCAAGTTGTATCTTTCCATAATATTCATTATTTTTCCATTCTTTCAACCAGAATAGATAATTCCCTTTAGCTCATTAATTTTGCGTGTTGTAACCATATGACTTGATATCCTTTTTCTTTTTCTCACAAAAATATGTTGCCTCTCATATTCATTAAAATCACACTACCAACAATTACTACGTCTTATCACTCATTCTAAATCCATCACTACGCCTCAAATGCCACTTCCTGACACTTTTTTTGTTCTTAATCTTATTCATAACTTATATGTAGGTTAATTATGTGAACTTTTGACTTAATCTCTTCTTTTATCAATATAGTTGTAGGACTCTCGCACAAGGAAAACCGTTGGGGTAAGCCTTAAAGCAGAATGTTTGTTTGAACTTTTTCTTCTCATCTACTCTTTGCTTCTAATACTACACCTATTGTTTTTTGAGTCCCTATATCTATGAAACTCTAGATTAGGTCACACCTTATTATTTTATCTTTAGCCTTTAATTTCTCATGGTCGTTTAGAGTCGGTCAACTTCAAATCTTTTCATTGTATTAAATATCAACTTCGAAACTTAACCTTATAATAATAATAATGAATCTTTTTCATCTATTTTATTTGATCTTATCCATTCTGATATTTAGAGTCCTAATCTGTTATAAAGAATGATTTTATCATCATGCACTTATCAAGCTTACTTTTCATTATTTAGTCAAATACATCTTGCTTGTACTCAAAAAGAAAAATATTGCTTTCAAAATTGAAATAAGCAAATAAACTCTAGCTAAAATGACAACTCCTTACTTTGTAAGATCAAAACCTATTAGATGCATGTGTAATTTATCAATAAGAAACATAATAATCAAACATTCAATATTATCAACTCTATCTACACCTATGACAATCACTCATTGTTTGTAGAGTCTAGAAATAGGTTAAAATTTAACCCAAACTCATGTGGCTAAATCAAAATACATTATACCTAGAATCTTCTTTGTTCTCATTTACTTTTTTAGGTTTTAATGTTATTTTCCCTTTTTCGGTTCACCATAGTTGAGTAACTAAAAGCACCCAAATTGATGTTAATAACAATACTTACTAAACTGGTATAACATACACTGTCAATACCAGTACAATATTGACCCTCTCTCTCCATTTTAACATTACCAATGCTGTATTATCAAAAATAAAATAAAATAAAAACATTACCCATGTTTTATATATCTCACCAAAAATAAACGTTAGTAAACCAATAAGCAATGAGAGAACTGAGAGCCATATGTGTAAAATATTAATGATTTTTTTTATTAAATATATATATAACACAATGATGGTGCCTATTTTTGTCAGCTTAAAATCTGTTATTGGGCGTTACAGCAAAGCAAAAGAGGATCTACACCAGCCATCCAATCCTGCTTCGGACGTCAAGGTAACTGTCTATGAACCACTCTTTTCCTCCACAAGTTTTCCTGCATTAATTGAGGCATCATATATTATATATTGTGGATTTTTTTTCATGGTCTGTTCCAAGAGTTCACAAGAGCAACAAAACCAACAATAAGAAAACTATATTTCAATGTTCTTATTTCTCTTCTATATCGACAATATGGCATGTATTTTATTGGTTTCAAACATCCAGGGGATAATATAAAATTTGCTGATATGTGAAGAATAAAGGATAAACGGGAATTCCTAAACAGATGCAAACAAAACAATTAAATTTAATACAATAGATGCAGATTAAACAGCCAATAAAATTCCCCGTTATGTTGGCAAACATGTGAAACATTCAGATTAAAATACAAATCCCCTAGACCAACACAAACATTTTTCAACATGGGCAAGAACAGCCACTCTCAAGAATATATTCCATGGGCTCCAGCTTTTGTCTTCATCAACATAGCTTATGAGCTATGACCAATTTCTGTCATAGCCTTCACTTGTTTGCAGGGCTTTTTCATGTTGATATTGTTGAATATAAACATTGTGCACACAAGTAGTATCTTTCCTTCTCAAAAGTTTTTTTGCTTAGGCATCCACGTAATTCAACTTGGATGAACTCTCTAGTCTTATCACTTTGAGTTAAACTTGAGATGAGAATTGAGATGTTATTAGCATCATTCAGAGTTCTAGAGTGTAGGCCAGTCATCTCACCATTTCAAATGGAAAAGTTCACTACCTTGGGTTGGATGGAGTGGCACCTAACATATATGGTGGTTAATGTCATCCTAGTGTTTAGAAATAAGTGTTGAAAAACTTAAATGAAGAACTTAAGAATTTGTTTGTTTGGAGGTGAAATAGGATAGATGAAAAACTTTGGAGAGAAAATAGAAAGGAAAATTTTTTTGAAATGTGTTTGGTTGGGTGAAGAGAAAAAAAAAAAATAATGGAGGTCAAGTGTTTTCTCCTCAGACCCACCAAAAAGTTCTCTCCCGAATGGAAAGAAAACTAGGAGAGGAAGCAATGAGCTTCCAAAAATACCCCTCATATTGGAATTCCCCTTCCAAGTCTCCAACGTGTTAGCCACTTTTTTTTTTTTTTCCTTTGATTTTTTCTTTCCCTATTACTAACATGCTAGCTTCCTTTAATCTTTTTCTTTTTTTTTTTTTTTGGGTGCTGACTTCCTTTTTTCTTTTCTTTTTTCCCTTTGATTTTTTCTTTCTCTGTTATTAACATGTTGGCTTCTTTTCTTTTTTTACTTTGATTTTTTCTAGACGGGTAGCTTTCTTCTTCTTCTTCTTCTTCTTCTTTCTTTTTTTTTTTTTTTTTTTTTTTTGGGTGCTCATATGTTTATTTTCTCATTAATTTTGGTTAGTTTTTGTTTTTGTTTTTTTTATTTTTATTTAAGAAAACCGTTTTGGGTTAATTTCTTATGCAATTTCTTTTTTCTTTTCTTTTTTTTACTTTAATAAAGTGTCCATCTATACACAATTTTTTTAAAGTATAATGTGTTAATTTTTGTTTTATTTAATAAAGACATAATGGTAAATTTATACAAACTTTATTTTCAACCGAACAAAAAAGTTTTTCATCCCTCCACTTTTCCACCCTCCTAACCAAACACAAATGAGGGAATCTAAAATCTCTTTTTTTTTTTTTTAACAACTAAAATTTTTTTTATCCTCCTACTTTTTCATCCTCTCTCTCCATTTTCTATTCTCTCACTTTTCCATCCACCCAACCAAACTAACCCTAAAGTAATATATCTCAAAAATGGTATCTAAATTTTATCCCCTTTGGTTTGTATTGGTTGAAAACCAATCAAATCAGGTCAACCTGAAAGGGAACAAGATTTTGGCTTTGGGTTAACCTGGACCTAGGTTGACCCGAGTCAATGCCCGTCAAAATTAGGTTTTGGGGCATGGATCTAGGGTGTCTCAAGTCAAGTTGGAACTAGTCCTAGTGTTGGGTTGGATGTGGGGTTTTGGTTCTTGAAATGCTGAGCCCAAAACCCAAAAAGATATAACTTTGAGCCCAAGCCCAAACAACTGCAAAACACTCCAGACACCCAAACAAGGGTCTTTCCTGCTAACTCTAGCAAGGGTTGACACCACTGACACCAGTGTGACTCAAAAACTTCTGACAACCACCATGCCAACATAGAAATGGGTCATTTACGACCAAAACACAGAGACGTGCACCCAGTCTCATAAAGAATTACCAGAACAGTGCCAAAAACCACCATAAACCTCCACAAATTTACTAGAAATCCACACAAACAATGCCGATCAACCATGATCGCCATCCTAAAAATCAAGAAACAACAAACACAGCAATCAAGGACATGGTTTTGCTGGTTCACTACCAAACCTCAACAGCAATGATAATAATGGTGATGAAGACAACAATGCATTCCGATGTCTTCATACACTATCAACATCATTCAAAACAAGCATTCATCCAAAAACTAACTAGACAAAGCAATCCAAATATATAGGCAATTATAAAATTGAAAAGAATAATACAGAAGGATGAATTGAAAAGAATCAGATTTAAGTGACCAATTCAACTCCCCTGCTATGATACTAAGTTAATGAAACTAAGGTGACACAAATAATAAGAAAAGAAGAAAGGGAGGAGCTGTTTCATATTATTTAGCCCTCGCCCAATCCATTTCATATATATTGGAGAAGCACTCACAAAATATTACAAAATACTCTGATAGTCACAGTTAATAGGACAACTCACGATGGTATATTCTAGAAGAATCTTGAATAGAGACATCTCACTATGAGTATATTTCTAGAAGGAAAGCATTCTTTTTGTTTCTAACAATGACTAAGTATTAAATGTATATTCATTATTCTGCTTGAGAATCTCCAAAAAACATTATGTTCTCAAGATCAATGATGTTTTACAATGAAAAAAAGTACAACATATTAGTTTATTTACTGTCACTTCGTTTATATCCACATTATAATGAAAAAAAAAAACTGTTTATAGTTTACCAGGATATATTGATAACCTAGTCCCTCTTCATTAGTTATTAATTCCAAATCCTGTATTATTCTGTCAGCGTCAACAGCATTTCTTTCTCAAAAATCATGTCTAGAATTTCTCCATAATGAGGATCATTTCACCATTATAGAAAGCTTAAGAGTTATACAATAATGCAGAAGTTTAGGCCTAAAAGGGCAGACTAATTAATTTGCAATACAGCACCAGTGCGGGTTCTTACCCTGTAATATGCTCTTAACCCTATTTCCAGCCATTATCACTACCAGTTTACAAGTAACAGATCAGCACATACACGATCAATATACTTTTGGAATTTAGATTATTAGACTGTATATTACAGTAATATATTTATACAGTATTCTAAGTTTTTTTTTAATCATGCAGTCCCACATAACTTGGATTATATTCCATAGACTAATATTGGTTTTCTACTCGCTAGTTTTGGCAAAGGGAGGCAGCAAACTTGAGTCAACAACTGAAGTACTTGCAAGAATGCCACAGGTACAACACTCAATGCTTATATTAAACCATAAATAGCAAAAAGCATTTGGAACACAGAATGCACAGGATTAAGGTTTAAATTAAATTTGATTAAAAGAGTGTTAGTTAACCAAAAAATAAAAAGATAAACCAAAGGAAAAAAATGAAATGATAATGGCACTACTGCTACTGCTATACCAGATTATGAAGGATTGGGTTGGGCAAGCAGATGTAAAATCATGCTCAAACCGAGGAATTACATCCTCAATCCTAGCCTAACCCCAACAATTCATCCAAACTCAGCGAACGCTTAAACTAGCTTTGCTTTTTGTAGTCAACCAGTAATTCCTCCCTTCATTTGCTTCTCCTAGCGACTCAGAATGCTTGGCATCCTGTGCAAGTCAATCTTTTAGGCTTAGATTTTTCTTAAAAGGAAATCTTCTAGGACAAGTCAATACTCTCTTCTACTCTCTCTAAGGTTGTGTTAAGAAGGGGTTGACTGGAGTTGGGCCAGAAACCATGGGTTTGGCTCAGGTTGGGCTGAGTTAGTCAACAAATTTTTATTCCAAAATGTTGACACAGGTGTTGCAAGGATGACTAGAATACTCTTCAAAGGCACTTATAGTTCAAACTACAAGATCATTTCTACATTTCATTGAACATATTTTTAACTGGAATGAATGTATTGCCATAAACATGCATTGGTATAATGACATTAATATGAGCTCAGGCTGCAGAGACCATAGCCATTGCAAATCGACTGCGTCAGGTTGAAGAATCATAACAAAACACAACACATACTAGAACCACCACCCAAATAAACCAGGACCTAAAGAATGACTTCTGTGGCTAGCAAGACTAGGGATGAGTTATGGAACAGGCTGCTCTATCTTGTTCAGCTCATACAAATGTATATACTTCAATGTCATTTTATGCTCCTCACAACACCTTGCTGCCCATTACATTACTGCCAAAATACTTTTTATTATAGAACTTGAAAAGCACATTTAATTGAGCAGAAACCAACAAGATTTTCAACCCTCTGTCAAAAAAAGCATAGAATCTGACTGACAAAGAATATAGAGTTCTCATACATTCATAAATAAACCACTTAAACTATATTTTACAGACATTAGCTATATGTTGAAGTCCATGGCTTCTAAAACATGTCTAACAATGCCTTTGACAGAACAAGATGATGCAATGACAGAAAATTAAAATATGGTCTCTCCAGTACAACATAGTATAATATATCTATAATATATCTAATTTAAGAAAGCATACAATGAGCTTTATGGTACCTGCACTTAATCTACAATACATGCAGGCAATTGATGGGTGAAGAACTTTCTGGTTTGAGTGTCAAGGATCTACAAAATCTGGAAAACCAACTGGAAATGAGTTTGAAGGGTGTCCGAGCAACGAAGGTATAAGAAACTTAGCTTTACCTAAATTTTATCCAGCAATCCTATGTTCCCAAATAAATACTGCATCCATGAATTTTTACACAGCTATTCTTTTTTTGCAGGAACAGCTATTAACTGATGAAATTAAGGAACTAAAGCAGAAGGTTTTCAAGCAATAAATGGCTCAATTTCTTCTAATTTATTTTTAGGGGCTAATTCCACTTTAATTGGCTAACCTTCTTTCATTTCATCGAAGGGACATCTGATTCATCAAGAAAACACAGAACTCTACACAAAGATAGAACATTTTCGTAAAGAAAATGCAGAATTGAAAAAGAAGGTATTGATCTAGACAACCGTAAATATACATTTTCCAACTTTTTTTTTCCTGATATTTGAGAGCATGGTTTCGGTGGAGGAAAGAACAAACCAAATTGAATACCATTAAGCTAGCCATAAGGCACATGGCAGTCATTGAAAGTAGTGAACGTGAAGATTATTGTTCTAGCCCAGTTTAAAAGAAGTTTTGCATCTTAGGTTTATCAAGCAAGGAATGTGAATGAAGCAAGCTGTTCTAGTGCTCCATACACTATCAGCAATGAATACGATCTGCATGCAAACATCCGTCTCCAGCTAAGCCAGCCTCAACCTCAAAATGATGAAGCACCGGAAAAAGCAATGGAACTCGGGTATCTCCACAATTTATTGACATACTATATACAATTTATGAGTTTTAAAGATATTATTTCTTATATAAATTCTACTGTGTGACTGTCTTCTCAAAACTGCAACAGATTACAATTGCATTAGTAAATCCGTTTGACAGCTGTGGGTGGTTCCATCTGAATCCCATCAACAAGGTGACTAAAATCTTCAAAACTCTGGGATTTTATAATTCAGCACTTTTAGACACAACTTGTAATGAAAACTTGGAATAGAAACTTCCTTGGAATTTGCCACAACTTATAATCCAAACCAGCTATATATGTAAATTTACACAACAATGGGAAAGCATTACAAATGGCATGCTTCATATTAACAGTCTAAAAGTTTGTGTGATCTTCAACTAGACTATTGTTGATAATTGTGGAGCCTGTATCTATTTGGTCAAGATTATTCCGCATCTCAAACTAGAAACTCATATTGGCCATGACATTTCTAGTAGCATTAGTTTTTAACCTTTTATTGAAAATTCTGGGAAAAATAAATTAAAAAGGAAAAATTAAAGCAAGCACATGATTTAAATTTATGGAGCACACTCTTTAACTGATAACAAGTAACTGAAAAATGTCAGAAAGGTTGTGTTTTCTGAATTTTTCAAGCTTCATTTATAAAGCTGTAACCGAATCAATGCAGTTAAAAGGATGTCCAAGCATACAGAAGCATGCAGGGATAGGCAGCCCCTCAGACACAGGCATATGCCTAACGCAGAAGGAAAATTATAAGCATATAAATTATTGGTGGTATACCAAAAAAGCAGGGTACTGTGCGCATTCAACCATTAGCCTCAAGAATTCTTGGCTGAAACATGCTTTTTGCCCCTGAAATATGGTCCAAGATAGATTTTCATCCCCCAAATTTAAAAGTTAAAATTTCATCCTTCAAAATTTTAAAAGGTATCAGATTCATCATTCTGTCCATTTGTCATTAAAGGAAATGCATACACCACAGACGAAGTGTTAACATGACACATTTAAAAGCTGACGTGAACTTGAATAAATTTCACGACAGATGGAAAATAATGAAATCGATAACCTTTTGAACTTTTTAGGAATGAAATTATAACTTGTTAAAGCTTGGGGTTGGGGGGGGAACAGAAGTTGAACTTCAACCAAATTTTCTTTATTCATAAATTTCACATTAAAGTGGGCCCTCTCAAAGCATTATATTGACATGAAACATCAGCCACAGTCAAAATGGATTAGACAACAGCATTTATTCATCATAATTTGTGGAAACATGAACGATGGATAAGACAATAGCATGTAGTCATCATAACTTGTGCTAACACTGTGTCAAGAATAACACTACTGGATTATTTTTTTCAAAGGGGGAGAGGGTGGGGAGGAAAAAAAGATTAGAAGAGAAAAACCAACCTTTATGGCTGGAAGAAAAACTATCAGGTGCATTGCACCTAATTTTATAGCATCGAGAACCATCCAAGTAATCTCATGCAATCTGCCACTGCATACTCAGCAATTTAACTGCACACTTACTTATTACCATTAAGGTCCCAATATTATAAAATATTAATGAAATAAAATACCCAAGAAGTGCAAGATTCCCCATGACTATCATACCTTACTGCCCATGGCCTGGTCCATCAAAGACCACAGCATTTTAGTGCTTTGTGCAAAGAAGCTTAGGAAGTCCTTTTGCACGTGAAGTGGATGGAGGCCAGCATTTCTAGCCTTGGGACTCTGAAAAGATTCTTTACAGTATCCACACTGTTTATATTTGTTACCGGCTGGTCAGGAGATCCCTTGGCGTGTGTGTTGAACAAAGGCCAGGGTTCATGTCTTTGGCATCTTTTTCAGATTCGTTTAAATTCCTCTTTCACTGTCAAGATTCATCAAAAAAGTCACTAGTTAAACTTTGTCTGCCAATAAAAATCAGATGACAAGGAAAAAATTACACTTTCAACTGTTTGTGAGTATGCAAGCTCAGAGGTGTCAATAGAGAAGCAATTTGCATCATCGTAAGTCAACTTAAAGAATGCATGATCCCATAATGCACATTGCATCTGTATAATGAAATCATACACACTGCAGGATGTCAATGAGAAACAGCATTGAACATTATGTGTTATTTGGCAGTTTCTTTCTCACATGCTGGGGCTAGAAATATGTTATCTGGAAACATTGGCTAGTACAATATAACCAAGACATTCTACTTGGTTTGATCCTATGACAAATCAGCTGGAATTTTTTTGTTTATGATGCATTTGGCACTCATCGAAACAAACTGCTTGTTTCGTTGTGGTCTCAAAGGACATCTGAAGTGCCGATGGCTGATATTTTTACAATAAACTCTTTAAGAAATCTGGTATAAGCTTTTAAGGGAAAGTTTGAGGAAGCGAAGCTCTTAAATGAAGTAAACTATAACAAAAGTTACTTTATATCTAAAGTAATGTGCCCCCAGCACAATAACAAATTGCAGGGCAATCTACTGTTGCAACCAGTCATGTAAGTTTGTTGTCAAAAAATCATAGCCAAAAGATCAAATATTGCCCTTCATGCCATTATTCAATGCACCCACAAAGTTGATAGGTTTTCAAAGTGTGTTACTAAAGTGGATTTAGGAAGGCTAACAGCTTAGCCAATTGAAATTGTCTTCCAGAATCTTGGAAACTAAGAAATGCTTGCTGCGATGACCATCTGGAGTACATCTTGCATCACCCACTCATTTAATCTATTAAAGTGAATTGAAAGGGAAAAAACTATATATTGGTAGTACTGAATATGACAACTAGCATCCTGTGTGCCTTCTGCTATAACTTTAGAGGAAGGATATTCTGGGAAATTACTTTGTGTAAGGATAGTAGAATCGGTGATAGAAGTTGCTCAAGTACAGATACAAAGATTCTCAGGATTTGAGAGGTGATATCCCTACCACTGCTAGTGATAAAGTAATATGGCATCCTAACACCTAGTATTTCAATGTTAAATAGTTTGGGAATCTACTGGAGATCTTCTAACAAGGCAAAGGTGGTGTAGTTTCACTTAGTGCTCTAGACATGCTCAGAAACTCTCATTCATATGCTGGGTAGTTATTAAAAAAGGCATACTAACTGCAAAACTTATTCTTTAATGCTTAAACCAGTAGTAGATTCTGTGTTTTGCATAAACTGTATATTACGTGTCTATTTGACAAACATTATTTTTGCCAACTTATTTCACTATTCAGCTTATTTTTGCTCCTATTCATGGGTCCCACTACACTTTTTTGTACTATTTATGAGTCCTACTATACTATTTCAGCTAATTTTTATCTTTATCTACAATACTTTCAGTAAAAAATTTTTTTTTTTTTTTTGGATAGGTAAGAAAAAAGTATATTCAAAAAACTGCTAAATGCAAATTAGTACCAGCATATCAAAAGTACAAAAAAGATGAAAAAGCAAAAACATAAAAAGGGATTAATTAGAAAGAAGAAGAGAGCTAAGGAATCGAGGAATAGAGTCACTAGATGTGAGTCCCCAAGCCCTAACCCAATCAAAAAGGGAACCAGAAAAGAGAGCAAGCAGTTGGTCCTCAGATCTATCCAAATCCTCAAACGTCCGCTGATTGCATTCCCTCCAAATACACCAAATCAAGCATAGCAAAACTAGGTTCCAAATGTAAGATGAATGCTTCCACAACCAATTCCACCAGCTAAATAGAAAATCTTGCACTGTACATGAGGGAACCCATGAAATCTCAAAAATCCACAATGTAACAACAAATGATCCACTGTCCCACCACAGCAATGATGCATAATGCACCAATCAACGAAATCAAAGCCCCTAAGTCTCAAGATATCTCCCGTAAGGATCCTATCCCATGTGGCTGTCCAAACAAAGAAAGAAACAAAAAGTTTTTTATTTTAGCAAAATAAACAGATCCGAAACAGACCCTATAAATATGAATCACTTCTAAAGTGCAGGATCTCCAAATATGAAGCCTTTTGGCATGAATCCAGTTGCTTGGTTTTCCTCTAACAAAAATGGATGAATGGGCTACAAGTCCTTATGGGATACCCAACTCAGTAGCTCCTAAGTAATAATGCAGTTGCTTGCACTTCTTCCTACTTATAATAAAACTCCACATTGGCTAAAAATGTAGGGTAGTGTTTGTGGCCATGGTTTTCCAAGAGTCAAGATACATAACTTTTTCTACCATTTCTTCTGGTCAAGGTGATAATAGATCAGATAGAGATTTTGAATGTGACACTAATTAAGGAGCTGTTGGAGTGGATGAATTCTGGTGTAACTGGAGAATGGTAGTTCAGTGAAGCATTCCTGTTTGGAACCATTTTTTTTTTTTCTTCCCTTTGATTTTTGTTTGCTATGTAGTTTGGTTCTTTTCTGTTTTCTCAGTTGTCTAGTTGGGTTCCTGGAGTCCTTCATGGGTGGGCCGTGGGCTTGAACAGTGTACTTGTTTCCTTTGGCTATAGTAAATGTATTTTTACTCAACAATGAAAAATTAAAGGTGAATCACACTATTGTTTGGGAGGCAGGGGACCATTTCGGCACCAGAAATATGCTTGTTCTTTGCCTCAATATATACATATTTGGAGAACCATCAATCACAAAAGCATATTCTGTCATGAAGTGGTTCAACAGTGCATATAAAGCACACATGACAAACTGATATTAATCCTATCATTCAACCAATCTCAACCGGTTCAATAAGATTGCCACTAGCAGGCAGCACACATCACCATCTATATTTGCAAGAAGACAGTTGTCAAAGTTTGCATTCTAAAAGTAAAGCTTAAATTTGGAATATAAAGCTATCCCAATAGATAATTTTTAATCAATATGATGTGATAACTCTACTGAGAATTTCCCACTTTCAAACTGTAATGTCAAATTATTAAGTGCATCTTCAAAAACAAATGAAAAACCAAAAGAGCACATGGAACTTCCAGCAAAAAAGACCAAACATGTAAAGCAGCAGCCAACAACTCAACCACATTTAGGGTCCCATCAGATAATCAATAGCAAAATTTAGGCGGTCCAATCAACAATAAAATACTCAAAAATAACAAATTGACCCAGTTTGTTTAAGAGCATTTGCCAAAGAAACAACTCTTCAACGTGAAAATTCACTGCTCATCTATGTGTAGACACGTGCAATTATATATTTATATATGTTGCTTACCTGACAATGGTGAAAAGGCCTCATTGAAAAATAAATAGGCCACGGCCAAATTAGAAGCTCTCCATCAACAAAGCCACTCTACCTGGGCAGTTATAGGTAGAGTCTGAAACGAAAAAAAGAAATTTGCTACGAGGACCCATACAAATAATAAGCAAATTGCATAATAATAAAATAAAGTCTGAAAATTCCCACTATTTTTTTCACCCTCGGAAAAATAAGTGACAAAACTATCAACTTAACACCCCCCACCCCCCCCCCCCCAAAAAAAAAAAAGAACTAACAAAAATTCAGTCGTAGATATATGATGATAATTTTGATCCAAAATAAAATAAATTTAAAATAGAAAAATGAAAATAGAAGGTAGTGACCTCTACCTCAAATGGCAATTAATATTTCCATAATAATGGGATGTAAGGTCTATATGGTTTAAAAATTATATACAAGCGTTCAGGTGGAATGAAAGTACCATATGGCATTATGGCCACAATGATGACTTACTATTGTCATGTATATTGAGGTAGAATAAAAAAAAATAGGTTAAGATTTTCTATTTTCTATGCTCGAATTTGCTGAATAATTCTCTACTCCATGTGTTGGTTGAGCATAAAATGTTGGGAAAATACAAGGACGTAAAAAAGTGGGGGGGAGGCAATCATTTTACAAACTTTTGAAACTCAAAGGACCAAATTGGAAAATGAGGCAAACTTTACAAACCAATGGTGGTGTTTTTCCCCCATAAGTATCTGTTATGACGTATGAATTGAATATAAATATTCCCCATTTAAAAGAATAAATTACACAAAACTACAAGATTATTGTTGCCAAAATAATATTCCATTTAAAACAAGCCATGTTGAACTATATGTTATATTGATTTATATTATGATTCTTTTTTTCTTTTTCTTTTTTATAAGTAATAAGATATATTGATAAAAAAGGGACACCCTAGTGCACAGGGAGTGAACAAGGGAAAAGAAATCAAATACAGAAATTACAAGATTCTAAGAAATCAATAAAAGAAGGGACAGATTTATCTTGCAAAGCAAACAACCAATCCCTTAAAGTTCTAAAAAAGAGAAGCTTGAGATCCGGAATAGATCTCTCAGTATCTTCAAAAAATCTACTATTTCTCTCCCTCCAAAGACACCACAATAAGCAATGAGGAATGATTTGGTTCCTGCAAAATAATCTTTTATGAATAATATTTAACTGGTAAAAATAAATATAAAAAATAAATTGTACGTACCTATTTTCTAATGATACACCATGCATTTTACTATTATTTTAAGTAGGATCATGTGATTAACAGAATTTTTGGGGGGAGAAACTGTCTATATCGCATGTATGGAGAAAAATTGATGAGTTGTTTATCTCTCATATCTTGTTTGTAGATGATAAGCTTATTTTTTGTGGGGTGACCACTGAAGAGTGATATTGTCCAGAGCCATTGACAGTGTGGATAATTTGGTTCATTTTATGGGTTGTAAGGTAGGAGCTCTTCCAATGAATTTAGTTTACCATTAGGGTGCCTGTACAAGGCTAGGGCTAGCTACTTGGGATGTTATCAAGGAATGGATGGAAAGAAGGTGGAAGAGTCACTTTGATTAAAAGTTCTCTTTCTAGTTTGCCAACCTATTATATGTAGCACTTTCATATACTAGCTGGCATTGTAAAAAGGTTAGAGAAGTTTCAGAGAAATTTTTCTTATGGGTAGAACAAAGGAAGCAAGAAATTGCATCTTGTGATTAGGATTTAGTTTGTTCCCAAATTTAATTGGCCACTAATTCTAAAGCTTCGTATTTTCAATCAAACTCTTTTAAGGAAAAGTCTTTGGCATTATGCTACAAAAAGGGATGCTTTTTGGGAAAGTTTGGAGTGATGGAGAGTCATTGGCATTTAGCAAAGGTTTGAGGTGTCCATGAGGCTAGGAAGCACAAACACGAACAAAGGACACGGCACAATACGGATACAACTAGGGGTGTCAACGGGTCGGGTTGGGTTTGGAGTCGACCCAACAACTTACCCAACTGGATCAGGTGAATGGACAATAGACCCGTTGTCAACCAAATGCTCAGGTCAGAGCCAGTTGTTCGGGTCATTGATTGAGCAAGTTGAAATCGTTAAGTGATTTCTGGTTTGAAGGACAACACAAAAAAATCAAAGAACACAACACAAACTCAAAGAAGTGAAG
Organism: Quercus parvula; assembly: GCA_030820535.1. Classification (NCBI taxonomy): domain Eukaryota; kingdom Viridiplantae; phylum Streptophyta; class Magnoliopsida; order Fagales; family Fagaceae; genus Quercus; species Quercus parvula. The sequence continues at coordinate 30,954,355 of JAUAME010000006.1, read as the reverse complement.
AATACAGAGACAGAGTGAGAAATGAAATGACACAACAACAATCCAAAGACCCATGAGATTGAAACGATGAAGTGAAATCAAATTGCACAGAGACCAAAAACCCAAAGATCTATGAAACGAAAACGAAAAGGACAGAAAGACAGAGAAGAGAGACCGAAAATCAAACTTGAGAGAGATAGATCAACTTGCGAAAGAGGTGAGACGACAACCATGCAACAGTAGACCTTAAATGAAGAGCGAAGAGTTTAAAAGGGTTTGACAAATCTGAACTAACCAAGTGGCAAGACCTAAACGGCCACTGATGAAGGCTGAAACTTAAAAGGTTTGACAGATCTGGAGTTAAAAAATAAAAACTTAGTGTTTACATAATGGGAGGGTCAGGTTCTACATAAACCCCAAGGCCCGAGACTCAACCCAAAAAAAAAGGTTTTTCGAGACCCATGAACTGCCACTCAACAGCCTTTGCCACCGAAGCCATCCCATGGACACCCCTAGATACGACAAAATAGCAATTCCTAAAAAAATTATGACATAATACATTGGGGACATGATGATTCATGATTGGAGTTGAGAAAAGAGATCCTTGAATTGACAATTCAACAAAACAAATTGAAAATTGCACACGAGTGAGAGAAAATTAAACAAAGAAGAGAATCAAACATAACGAACAAGAAAGAAAGTGGGAGAGGAAGTGAGAGTTGAGAAGTGGGGATCACCAATGAGCAGGGACGAGAATTGATGAGCTTTGAGAGCAGCACAAATAAATTTCAAGTGGCGTCAATCTAACCGGGTGACAATCAATCTGAGTGGCCAGAGTGCACCTCAAGTGAGAGAGAGGACTGAGAAAGTTCAAGGGTGCAAAAGAGGACCGGAATTTTTTTTTTTTTTTTTTTTTTGGGGGGGTAAATTACAACAACCTCCCTCAAGATTTTAGGGAATGACAGTCCCCCCTTCCTAAAAAAATACTGAAGAAATGACAGTCAATCCCAAAACATAAAATTTGAACTAACAACGTTAACAGCTGTTTAAATTTTTCTATGGATGAACCTGCCCCTTGTTTAAACACAACATTCCTATTTTATACATGATTTATTGATGAAATTAGCATTTTGTCCTTGGTTTAGATATTTCTCTCACTTTCTCTCCCAGTCTTCCACATTTTTTGGAGAAAGGGGAAAAAACTCATCTCTCTCTCTCTCTCTCTCTCTCTCTCTCTCTCTCTCTCTGCTGTTGAGTGCAACACATATCGGTTCTCATATAGATTTCTAGGTTCTCGTATTCCTCTTTTGTCTCTTGCCACTCAATTAAGCAAATATCAAAGGTTGTGTTGAAGGACTACTAAACCAAATCTTCTTTTTCTTCCAATTTCAAGGAAGTTTCAATTCCATTAAAACCGAGGCTTTGCTACTTCACCAAAAATTTTCAATAAAAAAAGTTCATCGCAAACAAAATTCAAACCACACCCTACCTGGCCAAAATCAGAGAACACATTTCAATAAATTATCAGCAACAACCCCACAAGATTCTTGTGGCTCCCAAGATCTCATGAGACCCATAAGGTCTTGGGTTCAAAACTCCAAACCAACATCTTGGGACCACCCTCAAGTGATTCCTTCTTGTAGTTACCTGGTGGTATAGGACGATGGGACTACACACCTAAGAGAATAGCCAGACTCTTAAAGAGCTCTAGAAACCCACATTAGGGTGAAAAAATATTAATTACCAGCAGCTACATGCACCACAAATCCACTTCACCATTAGATAAACTACAAAATTTATGGAACCAACCAAAAGGGAAAAAATATATATTCATCTAAAATGCATCAAGTAATGGCCCTACATTGTTATTTTTGTAATCTGAAGAGACAAAAAACTCAAATAAAGAGAAAGGGAGATTTGGATTAAACCAATTCCATCGCATTCTATTTCTCAACAAAGAATCCAAAAGTCCTAAAATACTTCTCCATAGATACTGGATATTGAGAACAAAAACCCACGCCCATCTAGACCACATTTCTCAAAATCAACCTCATCTATCTCCATGTTTTAGATCTAGGTTCCCTCACTCAATTATGGAAGGAGGTGTTGATTAGAATTTCAAATGTTGTAAGGTGTTTTAGGTTGCTCTCAGATGGGGCAAAGATTATTTTGTTCAAAAGTGTTGTAAATTGTGAAAAAGTGAGATGAAGGGTTATACAAGAGCTCATAAATATGAGAAAAGGAGCTCGAACATTTAAAATTAACCCAAAAAGTTGCTTGATTGACCATGGTTACATCAAAGGGAATCTTCATTAAAAAAAAATTGAATAATTTGTTGACGTTGTGACAAGACTGTATTTCTTTCTCACAGATCTCAAGGAGGGGAGTGCCACTTTGAGTAAAATTGGGGGAAGGGAGCATCATTCCTTGAAACCTTGAGAGAGATTAGTGTAATTCACCCTTTTTTCATTCAACCAAACATCTTCCAATACCAACATCCAAATATTTGTTTTTGTCAATCACTCGCACAAAACTTTCTAAATCAAACACCAAATCACCCTACAATTAAACATTGCAAGTGCCAAAAACCATAGTAAAACTCATTTCAAAGTAAATTTAAACCCAAGGGGTACAGATAAAAAGGCCAAATAATAAATTGTCATTGAACGAGAAATCACCTATGCCCAAATTGCCACCATCCAATCAACTACCACTATTTAGCGACTATTGATAACCCTAAAGCAATGCTCAAGCCAAGAACACCATGAAAAACCAAAAATAGAAATGAAAATAAATAAAACAACCGCTAACACCACAACCATCCATTGCCCAAGCCCAATCGGCCATTGAGTGCCATCACCAACCAAAAGTGCCAACCTACATTGGCAGGCCTAACAAAGGCTGTTCATTCAACCTATCAACCCAAAAAATTCAACCCAACCCAACTGAAGGTGTTTTCGTTAGTTGGTGGATTGGGTTGAAATTTTCATTTAACTCTCGGACTGGGTTGAGTTCGGGTTGATAGTTTTTCAACCCATCTAATCTAACCTGACCACCATATATATAAGTTTATTTTATTACTCATATAAGTTTATTTTGGTCTTTTGAGAATTAGTCTTAATAAATTTTTAGATTTTGGAACATAATTTAGGCATTCTATGTGAAAATCTATTGGAAAACGTGCTTAAAAAGTTTATGAAAGTCCAAATTTTTACTAAGTATGAAAAATGTAAGCACAACCCACCGATCCAATTCAACCCAACCCAATACGGGTTGGGTCAAGTAGGTTTCTACAAATGTTTGGGTGGGAATTTCTAAACCTGACAAGATCAAATTAAGTTGAAAAAAACCCTCTAATGCACACCCCTAGGCCCAATAAAGGCTGTTCATTCAACCTATCAACCCAAAAATTCCAACCCAACCCAGCCGAAGGCATTTTCATTAGTTGGTGGATTGGGTTGGAATTTTCTTTTAACTCTCAGGCTGGGTTGAGTTCCGGTTGATAGTTTTTCAACCCATCTAATCTAACCTGACCACCATATATATAAGTTTATTTTATTGCTCATATAAGTTTATTTTATTGCTCATATAAGTTTATTTTGGTCTTTTGAGAATTAGTCTTAATAAATTTTTAGATTTTGGAACATAATTTAGGCATTCTATGTGAAAATCAATTGGAAAACGTGCTTAAAAAGTTTATGAAAGTCCAAATTTTTACAAAGTATGAAACATGTAAGCACAACCCACCAATCCAATTCAACCCAACCCAATACAGGTTGGGTCAAGTAGGTTTCTACAAATGTTTGGGTGGGAATTTCTAAACCCGACAAGATCAAGTTAGGTTGAAAAAAATCCTCTAACCCATGCACACTCCTAGGCCCAATAGCCTGAGAGAGGAGATGAAGATCAAGTCATCATCCAATCAACTACCACTATTTAGCGACTATTGATAACCCTAAAGAAATGCTCAAGCCAAGAACACCACGGCAAAACCAAAAATAGAAATGAAAATAAAAGAACAACCGCTAACACCACAACCATCCATCGCCCAAGCCCAGTCGGCCATTGAGTCCCATCACCAACAAAAAGTGCCAACCTACATTGGCAGGCCCAACAAAGGCTGTTCATTCAACCTATCAACCCAAAAAATCCAACCCAACCCAACCAAAGGCGTTTTCGTTAGTTGGTGGATTGGGTTGGAATTTTCTTTTAACTCTCGCGCTAGGTTGAGTTCGGGTTGATAGTTTTTCAACCCATCTAATCTAACCTGACAACCATATATATAAGTTTATTTTATCACTCATATAAGTTTATTTTGGTCTTTTGAGAATTAGTCTAAATAAATTTTTAGATTTTGGAACATAATTTAGGCATTCTATGTGAAAATCTATTGGAAAACGTGCTTAAAAAGTTTATGAAAGTCCAAATTTTTACAAAGTATGAAACATGTAAGCACAACCCACCGATCCAATTCAACCCAACCCAATACGGGTTGGGTCAAGTAGGTTTCTACAAATGTTTGGGTGGGAATTTCTAAACCTGACAAGATCAAATTAGGTTGAAAAAAACCCTCTAATGCACACCCCTAGGCCCAACAAAGGCTGTTCATTCAACCTATCAACCCAAAAAATCCAACCCAACCCAACCGAAGGCGTTTTCGTTAGTTGGTGGATTGGGTTGGAATTTTCTTTTAACTCTTGGGCTGGGTTGAGTTCGGGTTGAAAGTTTTTCAACCCATCTAATCTAACCTGACCACCATATATATAAGTTTATTTTATTACTCATATAAGTTTATTTTGGTCTTTTGAGAATTAGTCTTAATAAATTTTTAGATTTTGGAACATAATTTAGGCATTCTATGTGAAAATCTATTGGAAAACATGCTGAAAAAGTTTATGAAAGCCCAAATTTTTACAAAGTAAGAAACATGCAAGCACAACCCACCAATCCAATTCAACCCAACCCAATACGGGTTGGGTCAAGTAGATTTCTACAAATGTTTGGGTGGGAATTTCTAAACCCAACAAGATCAAGTTAGGGTGAAAAAAACCCTAACCCATGCACACCCCTAGGCCCAATAGCCCGAGAGAGGAGATGAAGATCAAGTCATCATCCAATCAACTACCACTATTTAGCGACTATTGATAACCCTAAAGAAATGCTCAAGCCAAGAACACCACGGCAAAATCAAAAATAGAAATGAAAATAAAAAAAACAACCGTCAAAACCACAACCATCCATCGCCCAAGCCCAGTCGGCCATTGAATCCCATCACCAACCAAAAGTGCCAACCTATGTTGGCAGGCCCAACAAAGGCTGTTCATTCAACCTATCAACCCAAAAAATCTAACCCAACCCAACCAAAGGCGTTTTTGTTAGTTGGTGGATTGGGTTGGAATTTTCTTTTAACTCTCAGGCTGATTTGAGTCCAGGTTGATAGTTTTTCAACCCATCTAATCTAACCTGACCACCATATATATAAGTTTATTTTATTACTCATATAAGTTTATTTTGGTCTTTTGAGAATTAGTCTTCATAAATTTTTAGATTTTGGAACATAATTTAGGCATTCTATGTGAAAATCAATTGGAAAACATGCTTAAAAAGTTTATGAAAGTCCAAATTTTTACAAAGTATGAAACATGTAAGCACAACCCACTGATCCAATTCAACCCAACCCAATACGGGTTGGGTCAAGTAGGTTTCTACAAATGTTTGGGTGGGAATTTCTAAACCCGACAAGATAAAGTTAGGTTGAAAAAAACCCTCTAACCCATGCACACCCCTAGGCCCAATAGCCCGAGAGAGGAGATGAAGATCAAGTCATTCCATGTTGCCAGGCCCCATTCCACACCATCAGTAGCTGTTATACACCATGCCCAAATCACTCGCACCCAAATTTCCCAAATCAAGTCAGGAATGAGAGTGAATGGGGGCACTGCAGTGTGTTTGATTTTTAAAGAGAAATGTGTTTTTTGATCAATTTCTTCTAATTCTATATTAGTTGAAAGTATAATTTTGGCTTTCTTTTAATATTTTAAAAGTGAAGAAAAAAAAATAAATAAATAAACCTGATGATAAGCTAGACGAAAGGATTATATCAAACATAAATGAAAGTTGAGGGGAAAAAAAAAGTGAACTTTAGCGACTCAATTGAAAACATGCCAAAGTTAGAAAGCTTAATGTGTAATTTAACCTTAAAAAAATATTAAAACAAAATACAATGGAAAAATGAATTAGTATAAACACTTGGGTTATAATAATCTTTTTTGTTAAAATTTTATAGTAAAAATTACAAAAACCTCCTTTGATATTTGAGGGAATGACACTCTTGCCCAAAATTTAAGGGAAATGATGTTCCCCTCACTTGAGGTTCAAAGAAAATCAAAGCATTAGTCCTTCCATTAATAATATTAGTAACAGAATATTCCTAATTTTGAGAAGATTTTTTTGACTAAATGAAAGTTTTTTGAGTTAAATATTGTCATTCACTGTCACCAAGTTTCTAAAAAAACACTTTCAGCAGCAAATTTTCTAACCAAGTTGGAAGTGTTTTTTGGAAGTTTGGTCGCCAAGAATGATAATATTTAGCCCAAAAAACTTTCACTAATCATAGTCAAGGCTTAGTCAATGGAATCTTTTCAAAATTTGGAATATTATGTTACACTTATTAACAGAAAGGCTAATATGTTAATTTCCTTCAAACCACACAGAAGATGAGGGTCATTTCCCTTGAGTTTAGGTCAAACTACCATTCCCACAAATCTCAAGGGAGATTTTTGTAATTTAGCCAATTTTATAATTCATTGTAAAACCCAAAATAAGACAAAAATTTGAGCACTATTTATGCTTCAATTCTTTTACAAAATCCATCCTTGCATCAGTTGCATCTCTTGTACATTTAATATTCTTTTCTATTTTAATTGTTAAGTTACAAATGCACTCGATAAATCTTGAACCCACACCTTCACCCTCCACCTTATTCTTACAAGGGGAGGAGATGCCATTTGAGCAAGAGCTCCTTGGATTGTACGTTTTAAATTTTGTTAAAGAGTAAGAATGGCAGAATGGGAAAGCATGGCTCTAGCAGATAGTAGATAGCCTCTTCTCCTTTGTAATTTTGAAATGTTATTATAAATTTAATAGTAAAATATCACTTGACCAAGACCTAGCAGCTAAAAAGAAGCAAGATAGTTATCCACTCATCCCACCTCATAAAAGATCCTGTTAGAGTTTCTCCAACCTATGAACCATATGAGGAGTAATGGTGTTCACAAATAAAAAATAAAAAATAAAGATCAAATGGCTGTACAATTTATAGTGAAAAGTATAACTTGACCAAGACTTACTGGCTAAAAGAAGGGAGATAGTTCTTCATTCATCCTGCCTTGTACAACAATCCCACTAGAGCTTCTCCAACCTATCAACCACATGAGTAGGTGATGTAGGACAAATTAGGGATTTGTCTATGTTTAGTTGTGGTGGGTTTAGGGTAGGAAAGAAGAAGAATTAGAGAGAAGTTAGAGCTGTTTAGGGGCTGTGTGAACAGTACCCATGAACGGTAATCCTAGAAAGAAAGAGGAGAAAATAAAGAAAAGAGAGAGAGAAAGAAACAACAAAGGCCAATGTGCCTATTGCTCAAAACACTCAATTTTATTAATCAACTCATTCTACTCCTTCAATACATTGAGCACCCTATATATATAAAGACTCTTGTACTAGTAGTATTAGGATTCTTAATAGTACAAGGACTACTATTTAACCCTAATAAATTAAAAACCAAAGCCCATACATAAAGACCCATAATTAAATAAGACTCATTAATAAAACCTATGGCCTATAACTATGGCCCATACCCAACAATTGTAAAATTACTAAAATATCCTTAACTAAAGAATAACCAAATAAAATATAAAAACTTAATTAGTGACCATGGACACTTATTCTTGGGCTTTGCCTTAGCCTTAGGCTTCCAAAGAGAATATCCTTCCTTTAACCATGTTATGATTCCACCATCAGTAGGAATGGTTAAAAGAGACAGAAAATAGGTGGAAAGGATAGACAAAGTACTCTTTAGGTAGTGTGAGCCTTCCACCTATAGATAAATAAAATTTCTTCCATTCACCCAACCTCTTCTCCATCCTTTCTAAAACTGAATTCTACACTGCATTAACAGAATACAATACTGAATCATTATATCTAAAAAAGATTTTCCAACTATCACAAATCAACAGAATTTCATCGGAAAATAAAAGGTACAAAAATTAATTGGTTGACATATATCTAGGCAATAGTTTTTTAAATAGTGTCGTGTCAAGATTTATCTATCATGCTCGTTCAACAACTTCTACTTCCTTTATTTTGTTTCAGGGAATTTCACTTTTCTACACTCCAATCCAAACTCAAGCAAAATGTTCTTTGAGCCCAAGAGGTCATAATTGGTAAAAAATCTTCATGTTTGTTGCTCCTTCATTTTATTTTATTTTATTTTATTTTTGATAAGTAATGAAAATATTATTAAACTATCAAAAAGAGTGTCACCCAAGTATACAGTAAGTATACACTAGGGACAAGAGCAATCAAACACACAAATTACAAGCATCTATCATAGAATGAACCCAAAAAAATTGAATGACAGCCTACTACTGACAACCAATCCAATAAATATTGGACGAAATTTTTTAGCAATTTACTTATTTGGCATGTAAGCATTATGTAGTCAACATTATTCAATTTCCAAATTAAATAAGCATGACAAACAAGATCCAATCGCCTCAAACCAAATCAGAATTTTCACAAGGTTAATCAATTGATTGCAACAGTATAAAATCATGAGAATGAGTTGAGAAATTATCAATAACTCAATGACATCACCAACATGATTCTAAATAAAACTAGTTCAAAGGTGTTGATTCCTTCTTAGATTGTATAGGGAAACTCCCTAGGGAAAAAAAAAAAAAAAAAAGTGCTTTCTTTAACTTGGTTCCTTCCGTACAAACTTAATGTCCACAAGCATTTCCATAGATACATTGTAATCACTCTAACCTCTTTCCTCAGTACCGCATATAAAGACGTCATTGCAAGCTTATCATATATAAGACAAGTGAAAAAATAGAGGACAATCCAGCCTGTGTCATCCACTTTTGACACAGGATTTTTTTCAAAATATATATAATATCAAGGTTTATGAATGTACCTCTTTTTCCTAGAGTAGATATGGATTTCACATTGCTCTCCTCTTTAACTCATCCACTGACATCCTAATTGGTTTATTTGAATATCTTAAACTTGAAAATTCTCATGCCTAACTCAGAATGCAAAAGGCTCCCAAGAAAACAAATTCCCTTGCCTAACTTAGAAAGCAATAAAATCAAAAGATATCCCAGTGTCCAATCTGTCAAATTCCAAGACTAAATAAGACATGGAGATATGAAAGAACTTATCACACAAACCTATCTTGCAAACTCTTCAACATCTTGAACGCCCTACAGAAAACAACTCATTTTTATCAAATTTTCCTTCAAGCTGGAGTCACCTGAAAAAGAGCAACATGCATCACAATATTTAAGACCATCAGTTTCTATCCCATTAAACATTACAGTGTAATTTGCAAATATATAATACAAAATACCATAACCCTTAGACAGTTATACCTATAGTTTAGACCCAACAGTCATATCAACATATCTCCATTCAGTGCTTTCACAATTAGCACACTACACAACTTGAGCACCAATACATAAAAAATAAAAATAAAAATAAAAATAAAAATAAAAGACAATAGAAAGGATTGATACTGTAGTCATCTGAAGTTGCTGAAAAATCCAATTGGGCCAGTTGGTATGGAAATCTGATATTAGAGATTCGCTCTAAAACCCTAAGGTCAAACTTATCAACCAAAGTCTCCCAACTAACATAATCATATGCTTTCTCCAATCTCTATGTCCTTACCAAATTATGCTTGACCCTCCAATCTCAGCCAACTATTCAAGTGCCTACACATGCCATTAATTTCAAATCCCCATCTCTCCAATTTCGCATCTTTTACTCATGCATTTGAGAAACTATCACTCAAGCAGTCTCTTATAAAAATGAATTAGAAGCATTCACAAAGAGGGTTTAAAGACAAAACTATGAGTGGTCACTTAGAAAAATGAATTAGAAGCATTCACAAAGAGGGTTTAGAGACAAAACTATGTTCAACCCTCTAAAGTAATGGAAGGAAATAACTAATAAAGTGGTCAAATAAATATGGATTCAAATTTGTTTTCAAGCATCAAGAAAACCAAATATTCGTTTCAATTTTGAACCTAGGGTTTCAGAAATTTGAAAAAAAAAAAAAAAAAACAAAGTTTAAAACTGGGGTACATTTCAGAAATACTCATTACCATGAAAAAAATTTAGTGAAATTCCTTTTTCTAACTTATTCCGGGTCATAATATACACACATATTAATACTCATTGCAATTCAACCAAAGTTCCTGTTTAAAAATATCCCTAATGACACAAGATTTTTTATTTATTTTTTAATGTCCTAATAACATAAAAGAATTATAACAACATAAGAAGAAATCGGGTCTTAAAATGGGATACAAATCATTAAAATTTAACTAATTAGTCATATCAACTTCACAGAAAAGTTGCATTACAACGAAGCCCTCAACATTTCATGATTATATCCAACAGAAAAATTGAGGCTTCATAAGAAAACTGTAACATATAACTATAGCCAAACCCAAAAAATTACCATCTTTCTTGGAACCCAATATTTATTTTATTGTTTTATTTCAAAATAATTTAAGTGATTCATTAACCAATATAAAAATATACTTAAAATGGTAAAAACCAGTCAGTGTTGAATGCAGAACTTTCTGAAAAAAACATAATATGTGTAACATAAAAAGCAATGGTTAAACAAACAAACAAACAAATAAGTAATGCAGCTTCCCATAAAATAAAAATCAGTACAAAGCAGACCAAACATTTGCATGCAACATCTTAAAAAAAAAAAACATAATCTGAATCTATCTAGAAACAGTAGTTCTCAATTTTCCATAAAAACTAGCTATAACTATTCATAAAACGAAACCCAAAAACAAAAAACCACAAACTTACATACAAAAAAACACAAAATTTTGTACATAGAGAGAGAGAAAGAAATAAATTTAAAAAACACAGAAAGAAAAAGAAAAAGATTTACCTGAGAAGAGAAAGAAGATCAAAGAGAAGTAATCGACGCGGGTTCTTCGTCAAAAAGTACATGATCGAGTTCATGTATACGAGAGAGAAAAATAATGCAGTAATATTGAAAGCTTAGCAGAAAAATATGAAACATCTCTAAAGTACGAAAGTTCTAGGAAGGATCCGTTGTAATGAGAAGATGAGAAGAGAAAATTGTTTTTTTAATAAAACTGTGGCGTTGTGTTGTAGAGACAAGAGAGAGAAGAAAATATCTTAGCGCTTTCCAAAGGTTAGAGTTATCACCTACTATGAAAACTTAATAGTATTTTCTGAACTTCACAGGTGTCAACAATCTTGGACTTTTTTAAGGTTTTTTTGGTCATTTTGATGTAAATATTCCACGTGGTGGATGGTGATTGGTGGTATACAGGTTCTACATGTGGGGGTTTGTTTATTCTGAGAATGTTAGAGGTTTTGATTCGCTGATGTCATGAATGATGTCAACTCTCAACTGTGAATTAAATATGTACAATAATAGTAATCGGTCTACTTTATGAAAAAACAGATTAGTAAAATTTTATTATTAAAAAAATATTGTAACTGTAATTAATAGTAATAATTAAACTTCTTTTGTACTGATTCATGATATGGATTATGAAAAAGTTTATTAAAATTTGTGTTAAATAGTAGTATCTGTTGTGTATTACTGTATTAGAGGTTTTCAATAAAATTTGTCGTGACGCCATAGTTGGGTTTTTTTCCTTGAAGGGTAAACAGTAAACACTAAAGATTGCTCCCCGTTACACATTCATGCTTTAACAAATACTATATGAGAAAGAGATTATTAATAAAGAGGAATGTCTTGTTTGGTAAGAATACAAGGACATGGGTACATGATTCGATACCACCTGCACTAGGAGCACAGGAAAAATGGCTTGGTATGCTTGTTGGGGTTGGTCGATGATCCATGTATGTATCAATCAACTAATGGCTGGATAGGAAATTCTCCTCAAGTATGTGGTTCAAGCAATTCCTACTTATGTCATGAGTTGCTTTAATTTACTAAAATCATGTATGTATCAATCGCCTAATGGCTGGGAAGGAAATTATCCTCAAGTGTCATGAGTTGCTTCTACTTATGTCATGAGTTGCTTTCATTTACTAAAAAGATTGTGTCAAGCAATGCAAGGGGTGATGAGCTCGTATTGATAGGGATAACAACATAATTTGGATAAATATTGGTTTAGTTGGGGCAAATTGTGTCACTCAAAGGATAAGAGTGAACTAGGATTTAGAGATATAGGATTGCTGGGACAAATTGTGTCACTCAAAGGATGTTTGTTTAGGAATAACTTATTTCTGGTATCTTATTTAGCTTATTGATGTATTTGATATTAGTTGATTTAGTTTTTTTACTGAAAGTGTGTTAAAGTATTCTTATATTTTGAAAAAAAAAGGTGAAAAATGCGAGGTTTTAAAAAACTATACATAAAAACTAAAAACTAAACAAAAAAACTAAAGGCAAATGGACTGGTGTGTAGTCAAACTCACATTTAATATGGGATTACCAGCCAAGTAAGGTGTTGTCTACTTCATCAAATGGACTGTTTGGTAAACTAAGTATTTTAATTGAAAATCTTTCTTAACAACCCAAATTAGGCAACTATCCATTGTATACTTGGAGGAGTACAATGGAGGAGTGTTCTAGTGGCACATGTTAAATTAAATCTAATATACTTTTCGAAAACATAGCATATAAGATCAGTTAAACAATAAAACTCACATTTCCTTTCATTGAAGTACTTGATTTGGTAGATGATAATGGTTGCAAAACAAAGAAAGAGGCATGTATGTGTGTGAAGAGAAAAGAACTACCTTGTTGCCTTAAGACCACACAATCGAGAGAGAGAGAGAGAGAGAGCATAACAATCCAAATGGATTAACTATTATGTTTTTTTTAAGGGAAAGGGTAGTGGCTTCTCCATGTGTCCAAAATATTATCTCATCCCATTACAGGCTCACAAATAAAAGATACAAAATAAAGATCTCACATTCACATATTTAAAAGACCATGCCAATCTTTACAATAACTAAGAATAAATACAACATTCACCCACTTGGACAATATAAGTCATTCAACCAAATAAAAACCTTCCCATTTGGAAATCTGTTTTTGATTGTTTTTCTGTCGTTAGTGAAAGTTAGGTTTTCTAACTTCTCCTAAGTTGTAGAATTTTCTGTCCCTTCTTCTTGAAGGCTAGTCTGTCACTTTAGTAAACCCTTGTTTGCTAAAGGCTTGTGGGGTTTCTCTTGTGGGGATTGGGAAACACTTTTCTTTACACGTTTTTATGGAAGAAATCACAAAGGGCTAGAGTAGATTATCCTTACAAGGACTAGATCTAGGGAATCATGTTGTCCTTTTCAATTTTGACAATAAACTCCATACTGACAAGGTTTTAGCGAGCCAACCTTGGAGTTTTGATAAAATTTTGGTGGCCATTCAACTATACGAGAAAAGCACACATGTACGCGATTTAGTTTTTGACAGGGTTCCTTTTTGGGTGCAAGTGTATGATATTCCTATACGGTTCCTGAATAAGGCAATGGCTGAAGGTATATGCTCAAGTATTGGAGGGAAGTGATTTTTTAAAGGTTTGAGTGATACTCCATATTTCGAAACCTCTTAGTTGTGGTCGTAAAATCATGTTGGATGATGGGACAGTTGGTTGGGTATCTTTTAAATTCGAAAGGCTGCCTAATATTTGATATTGGTGTGGCTGTTTAACACATGGAGATAAAGACTGTGATTTATGGCTCGATAGCAAATGTACTTAACCTGTTGAAGCTTGTTAGTATGAAGCATGGTTACATGCTCCTCTGTTCAGTCTAGCTAAGAAATCCATAGTTATTGTCCCTAGATTCTATAAGCAAAGAAAGGGAACTACTAGCACTCAAACCTCGGGTGGTGCTGCCTTCACATTCAATCCACAAAATCCACCAGAAAAACAAGCCCCTCTGGTAGTCCCTATGCATAAGGTAACTTCTGAATTTACGCCCCCCATTACTACAAATTCCATTTTGGCCAATAATTCTATGGATTGTGATGATTTTCCTCTAGGTTTTGAGGGTGAAAAATTTGCTAAAGGAAATTTCGCATGACAACTAAAAGAGATTGATGAGGAGTCGACAAATTTTGATACTATGAAGGGAATAGATATTAATCTGGAACTCTTACCATATCAGAATTCTACCACTCCAAAATTTCCTAATGTCTAGGAAATTCCATTATCTCCAAATCCCATATTTTTAGCAAACCGTGGATTCTCCCAAACTAATAAGGAGTCCAGGTTCATTGCATCTCCTCTGAGGGATATTTTGAATCAGCAAGAAATTCCCATACAGGTCATTCACCCATTTGGACCAAAGTGGACATGTATTGCTAGGACTGATCTTGGTATTTCTAAAATTTTGGATGTCTACTCAAGAAACAAAAGGAGCTCAAAATTGTTTCTTGATCATCGTGGGATACCAAAGAAGATAAAATTAATTTCTCAAGTTGACAAGGAAAATGAAACCTTATTGTTCGAGGATGGATCCTAGCCCTGCTAAGGACCATGAATCTATTATGTTATAACTGTCGGGGGCTTGGGAGCTGGTAGACAGTTCAAAAGTTTGGAGATTTAGTCCAAGCACAAGATTCTGCAGTGGTGTTTTTAGTCAAAATATGACTGGATGAAGCAAGGCTAAGTGGTATTTGTGATTCTTTTCAATTTGGTCATCATCATGGGGTTTCAAAAATAACCCGTGGTGGTTTAGCTCTTTTTTGGAAGAAGGACTTTAATTTAGTTGTTGAATCTTCTTCTTAGAATCATATCAATGTCGTGATTAATAAATGTAGAGATAATGCTTGGCGTTTTATTGGGTTTTATGGGGCGCCTGAAACTCATCTTAGAACTTAGACGTGGAATTTGTTACGCGACTTACATAGGCAGTGTGCACTACCGTGGCTGTGTGCAAGTGATTTCAATGAGCTTCTTAAATCTCATGAGAAACAAAGAGGTCACTGACGACCTTATGGACAGATGTAAAAATTTAGAGGGGCTATGGATGAATATAGCTTGCTAGACTTGGGTTTTGTTGGAAATAAGTTTACCTAGTCAAAAAGTTTTCCTAATGGGGGGATGGTGTGGGAAAGATTGGATAGGGCCGTTAGCACGGCGGAGTGGTTTGATTTGTTTCCAATAACAAAGGTGTAGACTTAGGTTTGTGTCTCTTCAAATCACAATTTGATTATATTCTTACCAGATGGTTTTGGTGTGAAGCCATAAAGACCTTGGCGTTTTGAGCAGATGTAGTTAGAGAATAAGGGTTGCCATGACATAATGGTTGGGGCTTGGAATAGGGCTTCCTTGGGTTCACCAATGGAAACAATGGTAACAAAAATTGAAGCTTGCCAAAAGAGTTTAACACAATGGAGTAAACATTCTTTTTGTAATGTTTCCAAGGCATTATCTGAGAAGAAGAAGCTACTGAAGGAGGCTGAAGTGGCTGCGACTAGAGGAAAGAATGTGGAGGTATTTTTGCAGCTAAAATCCAAAATCAACAATTTGCTCAGGTTGGAGGAGAAGATATGGCAACAGATGAGCCATGTTCATTGGATGGTCTCAAGGGATAGGAACTCAAAGTATTTTCATAACCGGGCTTCTTAATGATTTCGCTGTAACAAGACTACTGAACTCTGGAATTCAGATGGAATATTAGTTTCAAGTGATGATAGAGTTTCGGCCATGGTGGTAGACTATTACTCCAATTTGTTTACCTCTTTAAAATCGGATGATATTGAGGAAGTGGTGTAGTGTACAAAATAGGTGGTGACAGAGGAGATAAATAAAAAACTAAGTGGGACTTTCTCTAGGGACGAAGTGGAGCTAAAGTAAATGGCCCTTCTGAAAGCCCCCGGGCCTAACGACATGCCTCATATTTTTTTTCCAGCAATTTTGGAACAGCATACATGATGATATGGTCAATGCAGTTCTTTCCTACTAAAATTTCGGGAAAATTTTGTCAAGTTTGAATCACACTTCTATTACATTTATCCCTAAAGTAAAGAGTCCTTAATATGTTACTGAATTTTGTCCTATTACTCTTTGTAATATTTTGTATAAGCTTGTGTCTAAAGTGTTAGCTAACATATTGAAAAAAGTTTTGCCTCATATTATATCTGAGTCTCAAAGCGCTTTCCAGTCAAATAAAGAAATTTCATACAATATTCTTGTGGCATTTGAAACACTTCACCATATGAAAATGAAGAAAACAGGGAAAGTGGGGCATATGGCTTTGAAACTGGATATGAGTAGGCCTATGATAGATTGGAGTGGATTTTTCTTCAATGGATTATGGAAAAAATGGGTTTTCATCCTGTCTGGGTAGGCTGGATGTTGAAGTGTATTCGGTCAGTCACCTATTTTGTGTTAATCAATGGAGAGCCAAAAGGTCACATAGTTCCGACAAGAGGTATTTGCCAAGGGGATCCCCTTTCCCCTTATCTCTTTCTTTTGTGCTCGGAAGGTTCGAATGGTCTAATTGAACGAGTAGTGGCTGGTAAGCATATTGATGGTTTTTCTCTTTGTAAAAATGGCCCAAGAATATCTCATTTATTTTTTGAAGACAATAGTCTCCTCTTTTGTCGAGCAAGAGTAGAAAATGTTAGAAAAATCCAGGAAGTTTTGGGGAAATATGAGATAGCTTTGGGTCAAAAAATCAATTCCGATAAAACCACCATTTTTTTTCAACAAAAGTGTTTCTGAAACTGCAAATGAGCAAATTTAAAATTTATAAGGGGTCCTAGAAATAAAAGAGAATGATAAGTATTTAGGTTTACTAGCAGTGGTTGGGCGAAACAAAAAGGCAAGCCTAAATTACATCAAAGACAGAGTATGGGGGAAATTACAGGGGTGGAAAGAGAAGTTATTGTCTCCAACAGGGAAGGAAGTGTTACTAAAAGTCATGGTTCAAACTATTCCCACTTTTGCCATGAGTTGCTTTAGGCTATTTGTTGGCTTTTGTCAAGATATTGAAATGCTCATTCTCAAGTTTTGGTGGGGTCATAGGGGAGATTGGAGAAAAATTCATTGGAATAAATGGGAGGTGTTGTGTAAACCAAAAATGGAAGGAGGACTAAGCTTTAAAGATTTATGTAAGTTCAATAAAGCTATGCTAGCTAAACAGGTGTGGCAGTTGATTAATGATACAAGATCCTTATTTTATAGGGTGTTTAAGGTGAAATATTTCCCAAATTGCTCTATTTTTGAAGCTAATTCATCCTCAGGTTCTTTTGCTTGGAAGAGTATTCTGCGATCTAGAAAATTGATTGAGAGAGGAGCAAGGTGGAGGGACAGTGATGGAAATTTGTGAGAGACCGCACCCCCGGCCCCTTTTTTTAGGTTGTTGGGCTAAACCCACGTGAATGGGTGAAGTTGTATTATTGCCTCTCAAAATGGAGGTTCGACTGATTATATTTCCCCCCTTATATTAAGGGGTTTACAATGGAGTCGCCATTTATTTAATTATTGGAAAAATAAGAAAACCATAATTGAAAAATTCCTCATTTTATTAATTTCAAATTGAATTTACGTTGATCATAGGAAAATTACATGGCTTTGGTCCTAGATACAATCTAAAATAAAGTACATGACTTTGTTTCCTAGTTACAATTTAGAAATTGAAAAATTACATGGATAAGCATTTGATCTACTAACCCTTAATCTAAGTTCGGAGGCTATGTTATAAGGTAGGAAGGTGTTAGGCATCCACCTTACCCGGTGAAACTGATCTTCTAGACTATAGTGACCAATATTCATATCATATCATCCAATATATCAATCAATTTACATGTTGAATTTAATGTGTGCGCATGTGATAAACTCTAATTCAATTTATTAAGCATTGCATTTGGATTGAAAAACAAATTCTAGTGAATGTGTGTGTATAGTGATATCCTAGATTGAAGGATTTGAAAGAATTATGAAACAAACATGTTTTTCATATTTTTGACGTGGATTTAAAATCAAAACTAGTGTTTATGCATGAACATGTGATGAGCAACCAAGAACATGTGAAGAACACATAAGAACATTTAAGAATATTCAAACATATTCAAGAGAATTTAAATAATTGTTATTATGCTTTAATCTTAAATTCTCATTATGACAACACAAAAAACAAGTTAGGGAAAGGGATTATACCTTCATGCAATATCCATACGGTGGAGGAGGAGACTCTTGGTAAAGGTCCTAAGGGTGGAGAAAAAGAAGAGTTAAGAGAGGAAGAGTGAATCTCACTCAATACCTTGAGTCTCAGGAAGATCAAGATATGACAAGACTACTCAACTTCACTAGAATTCAAGAGATGAGAAGAGAGGGGGGTTTTGTGTGCTCTAGAATGAATGAGATGGAAGGTTTATATAGTAATGGTGGAGGAAATATGAATGGAAGGCCATTTAATGAGGGTTGACAAAGAATCATGAACCTAGACCTCATTGTAGCCTTAGGGGAAATCTAGTGCATTAAATGAAAAGATTGGTGGGAGTGAGGAGCAAGCCAAAATTCGGTTTTCCCGTAGCTGCTGTAACAGCCTGTAGAGCCAATTTCGAATAATCATATTTAACTCAATTCTGATCGGAATTGTCTCGTTCTTGTACTCAAATTGAAGCGTTGGATGTCTAGTTTCTGGGAAAATTAATTGCATTCACAGATTCAAAATATTCCAAGAGATATAGATGAAATGGTGAGCATGGGTCATTTGTTAGAAAATGATTTCAGCACAATTAATATTAATATGTCCCAAATTAGCTCCTAATTAACATTAATGGCTCCAATTACTCCCATTTCAAACTTAATTGGTTCCAAATTTACCCTAATTAAAAGATAATTGCATAAATTACTAATTGATAATTAATGTTTAACTATCTAGTTAATTGGGTGTGTGTAACCCTACCATAAAATATAGTTTTAACCAATCAAATTATGACATATCATCGTTCTCAAATTGATTATACTTATAACCAATTGAAATCAATTGTTAATAATCACATATAGTCGGACTCAATTTGTGATAGTGCATCTCGGTCATTAGAATTTGATTTGATGATAACTTTCAATCTGATGGTTCGATTAGGGCTTATGATCAGTCGATTTGATCGCTACAACATCAAGATCATTTTGGTGAAATGAGATTAAGGATCTAGTGACCAGAATCAAGATGCATATTTTCAAGGTGAAATTACCCTTTTACCTTCCATGTGAGGTTAAATGGGGTTGCAAAATGGGGTGTCAACATAATGCCCCTCATTGGCAGAGCTTGAAAAGCGAATGTCAATGTATGAAAGCGACACCTAACTTTGTAATCAGTATTTAACCGTGGTGAATGCATGTAGATAAAAATGCAGATGGTCATGGTGTGGATCAAAATGTGGACCAAATCTCGAGAGAGATTACCTACGTACCTCTTAGTGGGAGGATCAGGTCTAAACGTAGTTCATGCTATTGCGACCGATGGAAAATATGGAAGGAGATCACAATCTGCCATTTGTTTTGGAGATCTTTCATTTGAAGCTATGCTCAAGAGATTTATCCTTTGAAACTTTGACTTTGGAGAATTTTCCATTGAAGTTTTCAAAATTTTTAATGAAGATTTGTTCATTGGAGATTTTTCCTATGAAGATTTATTCATTGGAGATTTTTCCTTGAAAATTTGAGATTTTTTTTTTTTGAAGAGTTATCTTGAAGATTTATCCTTTAAACATTTGAAAAAAAAAAAAAAAAAAAAGATTTATTCATGGAGATTTTTCCTTTGAAATATGGAGATTTTTCCTTGAAGATTCATTCAGGAGATTTTTCCACTGCAATTTTGAAAAACTTTAATGAAGAGTTGTCTATAGGAGATTTTTCCTTGAAAAATAGTTTTGGAGATTTTTCCTTTGATGATTTGAAAATTTTTAATGAAGATTTATTCATTGGAGATTTTTCCTTTTGAAGATTTGTTCATGGAGATTTTTCATTGAAGATTTATTCTGGAGATTTTTCCATTGGATTTTTGAAAATTTTTTAAGAAGATTTGTTCATGGAGATTTTTCTTTTGGAATATGGTTTTGGAGATTTTTCCTTTGAAAAATGGATATTTTTCCTTTTGAAGATTTGTTCGTGGAGATTTTTCCTTGAAGATTTATTCTGGAGATTGAACTTTTGAAAAAATTTTAATGAAGATTTGTTCATGGAGATTTTTCCTCTGGAATATGGTTTTGGAGATTTTTCCTTTGAAAAATGGAGATTTTTCCTTTTGAAGATTTGTTCGTGGAGATTTTTCCTTAAAGATTTATTCTTAGAGATTTTTCCATTGAAGTTTTGGAATTTTTTATTGAAGATTTGTTCATTGGAGATTTTTCCTTTGGAATATGGTTTTGGAGATTTTTCCTTTGAAAAATGAAGAATTTTCCTTTTGAAAATGGAGATATTTTTTTTATGATCACAAAGTGAAGAAGATGAAGATGGACTAGAAATGATGAAGATTTATTCATGATGATTTTTTTTTTTTTTTTTTTGAAAAACCTATCATTTGAATGAGAACAACTTTGGCTGGAAGTTGATGTGGATTGCTGGATAAGTCCTTGGCTTAATTCCCAATGCCCTTAGTTTGGGGCATATCCCATGCTTAGATCGAATCTGAGTTCATTTGATGTTGCGACCATTAGGGAACATGAAAGAAGATCATGGTCCACGATCATTGGTTCTTGCAAAATAACTTTCTTTCTCTAGCTTGTTAGAAACCAATTATCAAGAAAATGTTTTTGACCAATGCCCCTAGTGTGGACATGCTTGCCAAAAAAATGGATTAGTGCCTCAAATGAAAACATGCTTTCATGCGAGAAAAACATATTTGCACACAATATAAATAAGCCAATGCCCCAAGTTTAAGCACGCTTGATGCAAAACAAATGAGCTTAGCCTAACATACACCCAAACAAATTTGTCACATTGTTTTGAATATGTTCTCTAAGGTTATTTGGGTGATTGGAATTGAGCCTTTGAAAGACTACCGACATTCCACTTTCATAGAGGATCAGGTCAAAACGTAGTTCAAGAGAACTGGATTTTGAAAAAGAATGATTTTTTTTTTTTGAAATGAGATTTTTTTTTTCTTTTTTTCCTTTTTTTTTTTTGAAAAAAACAAATTTCCATTTTTTTTTTTTGAACAAGATGTCATCCTTTGAACAACCATTTTGGAAAATCATAGTATTTAAGAACCAAATAAATCTCTTTGATTATGAAGGATCAAGATCATTAAACTCATGTAATCAAAATTTGCTTCTTTCTTTTGAACATTGACAAATTAAGTCTCCAAAGGCAATCAAGAAATGAAATATGATAATATTTAGGAATCACATTGTTGGGTGAAAACAAGGAGAGTGCTCCAAGTTTGAAATTTCTTTTGAGTCATTTGTGGATTTGAGAATTTGAAATTTTTTGGCATCGGACATATCATCCAGTGGGGTTTGACAATTTTAAGCATTTTTCATTTTCAATTCGAGAAAAAATAATATTAGAGTTTAAGATGTGCCTACAACTAGCAAGACTTCAATGAGGTTTTTAGTCATGGGTTGTAATGTAGACCAAGTTTGGGTTATGAAATGAAAGATACAAAAGGCTCAAAATTCCCTATGATGTTTCCCCCAAGTATGTATTACTCAAAAATCATGTATTAGAAGAGTCTTCATTGGTCACTTGTATCAACATTTGTATATAAGCTCATTCCTCTTGAATTATAACTCTAGACTTTCATCTTGTAAAATCCTTTTTTTTTAGATTACATCTTCAAGTTTTCAATTTGCTAGAATTTTACCATTTTCTCTTCTCTTCTTTGGCCCTAACTTTTGCCTAGACCGCCCTTTTGGGTTTTCAGCCTAGCGGGCTTTTTTTTTTTTTTTACTTTGGCCCTAACTTTTGTCTAGACCGCCCTTTTGGGTTTTCAACCTAGCAGGCTTTTTTTTTTGCCCTAGCTTTTGCCTAGACTACCTTTTTGGGTTTTCAATCTAGCGAGCTTTTTTTTCTTTTCTTTTCTCTTTTTATTTTTTTATTTAATGTCTCTCATCGCTTGATTGAATGAACTTTTTTTGGAGATATTTTGCCTCCCTTTTTTTCTCAGCTTAAGTCATTTTGATGTATTCTCTAGATCTCTTTCTTGCCTCGATGTGCTTGCACATTTCTATACTTGATGAATCTTTCCTTTTTTGATGAAATCTCTTTTAGATGAATCTTGTATTCCTCTTGGTATGATGAATTTTAGGCTTTTCAAACTTGATGCACATCTTTTTTTTCTCTCACATTGATAGAATTTCATGATCTCTTATCTCTACTCATCTTTCATGTCTTCTAGGAGAGTTTTATCAATTAGTTTCAAAGTTACAAGGTTGAGTCCTCCTCAACACGAGATTTAAGTATGCATAACTTGATTTTTCCCACCCCAGGTTTAGATTTTAGTGGGTTCATGCAAAAAAAAAAGCTAAATGTTTGAAGGCTCAAATGGGCTAGCAATGGATGATGAACATTCTAGGTAATAGGAAATAATTTAGTTTAACCAAAGATAGCCTCCTATCCCTTGTAATGCTTGCTTGTAGGCACAGTGACTTGAGTTTTTTTAATAAATTCCTCTTAAAAGAAAAAATATGAATGCTCTATTGGATACACAAAAGTTTTCAGAGATTTGGAATGAATGCATGAGTTTTTTGAATTTTCTGATAGATGGATTCTTTTTTATTGCCTTTTAAGACCATTTTTTCTTATATTCTAAGTCAAGTAGCACAAGTTTTTACATGGATTAAATGAAATTAATCATTCCTTTGTACAAGTTGATTGCTTAAGCCTTTAAACATCAAGATTTATAAAATGTTTTGTCCAAGGGATCCTCATGTACCATTTTGAAAAGGAGGCTTTTTAGAATCTTGAAATCTTTATAAGAAAAAAAAAAGGTCTTTTTTTAAAAAGTTACTAGGAAGTCTAATGCCCCTAGTTCAAAGATTTTTTTTTTTTAAATGACTTAAGGGCTTAATGCCCCTAGTCCAAAGATCTTTTTTTTTTTTTTTGAAAAATTTTCTCTTTTTTTGGGAAAGATTTGGAAATCTTGAATTTTTTTTTTTTTGAATTTAAAAAAAAAAAAATATACATGAACAAAGTACATCAAATGCTACATGGATTTTTAGAATTCAAAGAAACATAGAAACATGGAATAAACTAACAAACTTTAAGCTTAACCATGATGTTGCGAACCAAATGTGGAGTGAGGCAAAGTTGGTTCACTTGCGTCTTCTTGGTCCATTTAGAATGCTTGAGACTCGATATGCTTGAACCTTGATCATGATAAAATGTCTTGGGCTTGCACTTGGAAGGCTTGAACCATGATTATGATCTTTTGGTATTTGCTTAAAATTGTTTGACCTTACACTTCATGCATTCATCTTGTGAGCTTTTGGCCTTTGAAGTTGATCATGCGTATACACCTTTGATGGGCTCAAGTGTTGGGCTTAGAATGATTCAAGAAACAATTTTGGGCTTCCATACCAAGTAGAGTTCAATCATAGGCTTTTGGGCTTGAGTTCATTCATAGCATACAAGGTTCAAACAATTATGATGGGTTCAAGTGTTGGACTTGAGTTATCATGGTTCAAACAACGGCCAAACACATGCGTAATGAAATACAATTTACATGGACCAACCTAAATGTAGGTTCTATTGGTCATTACAACATGGGTAGAAGGTAGGTTAAAGGTCCCTACAAGTTAGGACGTCGTACCTTCCAACTTGTGATGCCAGAAGTGCCGTGTTGGTCCGAACGGTACAGTTTGTCCCTATGAACCACCATGGTATAACCATGATGATCCTTGTTGCGGTGGGTGGTAGGTTCACCGCTGGGTATGTGAGTCTCAGGAAGACCACAATCCACGGCTAATACTACCAGGCTTCCGGGCTAGCACACAAATAAAATAAATTTCATTCAAGCAAATAATGCATGACATACAAATATAATGACATATTAGACATATTATATACAAAAAAAGCAATAAACAAACAATGATATGGTTGGCCACCATAACTTAATTAAAGCTTAGCCCTCAATATCCCCAGTGGAGTCGCCACTGTGAGAGACCGCGCCCTCGACCCCCTTTTTTAGGTTATTGGGGCAAACTCACGTGAATGAGTGGAGTCGTGTTATTGCCTCTCAAAATAGAAGTTCGATTGATTATATTTTCCCCCTTAGATTAGGGATTTAACAATGGAGTCGTCACTTATTTAATTATTGGAAAAATAAGAAAACCATAATTGAAAGATTCCTCACTTTATTAATTTGAAATTGAATTTACATTGATTATAGGAAAATTACATGGTTTTGGTCCTAGATACAATCTAAGATAAAGTATATGACTTTGTTTCCTAATTACAATTTAGAAATTGAAAAATTACATGGATAAGCATTTGATCTACTAACCCTTGATCTAAGTTCAGAGGCTATGTTACAAGGTGGGAAGGTGTTAGGCACCCACCTTGCCTGGTGAAACCGATCTTCTAAACTATGGTGGCCAACATTCATATCATATCATCCAATATATCAATCAATTTACATGTTGAATTTAATGTGTGTGCATGTGATAAACCCTAATTCAATTTATTAAACATTGCATTTGGATTGAAAAACAAATTCTAGTGAATGTGTGTATAGTGATATCCTAGATTAAAGGATTTGAAAGAATTATGAAACAAACATGTTTTTCATATTTTTAATGTGGATTTAAGATTAAAACTAGTGTTTATGCATGAACACGTGATGAATAACCAAGAACATGTGAAGAACACATAAAAACATTTAAGAACATTCAAACATATTCAAGAGAATTTAAATAATTACTATCATGCTTTAATCTTAAATTCTCATTATGGCAACACAAAAAACAAGTTAGGGAAATAGATTATACCTTCATGCAATATCCATACAGTGGATAAGGAGATTTTTGGTAGAGGTTCTAAGGGTGGAGGAAAAGAAGAGAGAAGATTTTTGTGTGCTCTAGAATGAATGAGATAGGGGGTTTATATAGTAGTGGTGGAGGAAATATAAATAGAATGCCATTTAATGAAAGTTGACAAAGAATCATGAACTTAGATCTCATTGTAGCCTTAGGGGAAATTTGGTGCATTAAATGGAAAGATTGGTGGGAGTGAAGAGCAAGCCAAAATTCGGTTTTCCTGTAGCTGCTGTAATAGCCTGTAGAGCTAATTTCGAATAATCATATCTGACTCAATTCTGATCGGAATTATCTCGTTCTTGTACTCAAATTGAAGCCCCGGATGTCTAGTTTCTGGGAAAATTAACTTCATTCACAGATTCAAAATATTGTGAGAGATATCGATGAAATGGTAAGCAAAGGTCATTTGTTAAAAAATGATTTCAGCACAATTATTATTAATATGTCCCAAATTAGCTCTCAATTAACATTAATGGCTCTAATTACTCCCATTTCAGACTTAATTGGTTTCAAATTTACTCTAATTAAAAGATAATTGCACAAATTACTCATTGAATAATTAATGTTTAACTATCTAATTAATTGATTGTGTGCAACCCTACCATAAAATATAGTCCTAACCAATCAAATTATGACACATTATTGTTCTCAAATTGATTATACTTATAACCAATTGAAATCAATTGTTCATAATCACATATAGTCGGACTCAATTTGTAATCGTGCATCTCGGCCATTAGAACTTGATTTGATGATAACTTTCAATCTGATGGTTCGATTAGGGCTTATAACTAGTCGATTTGATCGTTACAACATCAAGATCATTTTGGTGAAATGAGATTAAGGATCTAGTGACCTGAATAAAGATGCATATTTTAAAGGTGAAATTACCCTTTTACCCTCTATGTGAGATTAAATGCGGGTTGCAAAATAGGATGTCAACAAAAGTCTGTAAGGATTTTTCATGATGCATGGTTACCGAATGAAGATGGCAGAATTACTTCACCTCAATCCTATCTAGCCCCGGAAGCATCTATTGATGTGTTATTTAATCAAGACACAGCTTGGTGGAACACTCACTTGATTGATCTTTGATTTTATTCAATAGAAGCAACTCATATAAAATCTCTTCCTTTGTGCTTAACACCCTAACCTGATATTCTGTTTTGGCCAAAGGAGAAATCGGGTAACCACTCAGTCAAGTCCGAGTATAAGCTTTTGTATGAACTGCAAGATGATGAGTTGAATAGGCCTTAAGCTTCTAATTTAGAGAAGACATTCTGGAAGAGCATCTGGAAGAAT
This sequence comes from Quercus parvula, assembly GCA_030820535.1. Classification (NCBI taxonomy): domain Eukaryota; kingdom Viridiplantae; phylum Streptophyta; class Magnoliopsida; order Fagales; family Fagaceae; genus Quercus; species Quercus parvula. Next base: position 30,927,825 of record JAUAME010000006.1, on the reverse strand, counting down.
AAAGTGCAGGGTAAGATTAAACATTTCATTGGGAAAGCTTGCTCGAATTCTTTACCAACCAAAGACAATTTACTGAAGCGAAAAATTCTCTAAGAAGCGGTGTGTCTTCGCTGCACAAATGGCTCAGAAGACGTTCTTCATGCTTTGTGGGGTTTTGATAGGTTGAAAAAGACCTGGGATGTTGATTTTAGTTGGGTAAACAGGTCTAGAGTTCTATCGGGCTCTTTCTTTGACCTGTTGAAATTGATTCAAGGTAGAACCGCATACAATTGCTTTATTTGCATCTACAACTTGGTTGATTTGGTATCATCAAAATAAAACTCAACTAAATAAAGCTTCTTTACCGCTGGCAAAAATTTCAGGTTTTTCTTGAGATTGTATCTGAGACTTCAAAAATCTGGTTAACACTCCTCCTGTTTCACGCTGAAGAGTCTCCAAGAAACTTAACTTTGATGGTGCTATGTTCGGGGAGTCTGATGAAGCTGACATCAGAGTGGTTATCCAAAACTCCAAGGGTTAAGTTATGGTTGCCCTATCCGAGAAGATTAAGAAGCCTCCTACTATGGATATTTGGAAACTATTTGCTGCCAAGTGAGCTGTGTACTTCTCCCTTGAAACAGATTTTACAAAATCGGTTTTTGAAGGGGATGTTGAGTTTGTGATCAAGTCCTTTGGTGTGGCGGCTGGGAAAAAGCTCAAGGTGGGCACCTCATCAAAGACATTTTTTCTGTTGTAAACTCTTTTCAGAGTATTTCCTTCTCTTATGTTGTTTGGTAAGGTAATGCAATTGTACATGTCTTAGCCTAGAGAGTAAGACATTCTTTTCCTTTAATCATCTGGATGGAGTCTGTTCCACAAGACGTTCTATCTTTTGTATTGTCTGACTTTCAATTTCATGATTAGTAAGCAACACCTACTTCTTTCTCATAAAAAAAAAAGTCATTCAACCAAATAATATTAAATGTGAGCAAATACCTCAATAACAACTTAGACCACAAAATGTCTGCAAAAACCTAGTTATATAAGCAATACATCCAAGATGCATGAAACATAATTTAGTGCTTACAAACACACGACAAAGGTATTAGAATGCAAATTGAGACTTAACATAATATAAAGATGCCATTAACACACTTAATTCAACATGAAGCCCGTTGAGACCTATTTTGAATGTCTTTGATCAAAACATTTATCATGTCATATTCAACAAAATGTGCGCACAATGATATACTGATATACATGACAATATTAATAGTGTTCACTACACATACACACAAAACTCCCACTAAGTCAATACAATAGAAGACTCCAATAAATTCATATGAGTCACATGCTCCTTAAATTCATATGAGTCACATGTTATGTGGAAATGTACTCAACACAAATCTAAAACTCGACTACTTTCTCTCTAACAACCAAATATTTTATCACAGTATGCTTAGAGTGGAAAAAGATCGTAGTGTTTCAAAAGAAAGAAACTGCTACAAAATTGTCACGAAATATATTCAGTGGCCAATGGTATCTAAAATACCTAGCCCTGAGATAAAATTATACAACTAAATAGCCTGATACGTAGTCTCGTAACAAGCTACATACTTTGCCTCTATAGTCGAGGAAGCTGTAAGTGTCTATTTGACACTTTTTTCCATGTTACAACTCCTCTGGCCATCATAAATATATAACTAGAAGTGGATTTCCTATCATCTTGACAACCTGCATAATCGGCATCAAAATATTGATCCAACAATGTCAAGAATGTCGAATCGCCACTATATCAGCACAAAATCCTTAGTGCCCTACAAGTACCTTGGTATTTTCTTTGCAGTTTTCCAAAGCACATCTGTTGGGGTTTATGCCCAAAAATCCAATTTATTGGCATGTCATAAATAGTTAAATTGTTTAATTATATGAGACTATTTATAAATGAATTAATGAGACATTATCATAATCCTTGAGATGCATTGTATGTGATTTAGTCACAGAAGATATAAATCACAAGTTCCTTATAAACTCAAAACGTAGTCCGTAGTCCGTGATGAAATTGGGCATTTCATCTGCGAGGACTATAACACATCAACTAAGATGGTTTGTTTTGATCATGGAAGTGGAGACTTCTAGTTGATGTGTTGTTGTGTCTTAAGTGTTAAGACATGTTGTATTGGACCACTGTGAGATTAATTATTCAATCAACAACTGTCACCTGAATAATTAATCTCAGGACTTCTAATTTCATAAACTCTCAATCCTGAGAGGATAGTGAACCCGATCATGAAATGTAGGTTACTTTGATATATCAGAAGTGAGATCTAATATTGACGGTCAAAACCTCAGTATGTTGGGTAACCACACATAGTGTTGAGGGAAGACATATTCTTAAGGTAGTTAGAATGTATGTATGATGAAATGAAATGAAAACATTTTTTCTCTACAATGAGAATCAGAAGAACTTTCTTTGAGAATCAACATATATAAAGATTGATTGAGAGACCACTCTTCTTGGGCACCATGTGAAATTGGGATGTTGATTAGAGGTATTCTCAAGTCTTGTTTTTGAATTTCATCGCATCAAGGTACGCTTTCTATTCTTTGTTTTAGAATTCAAGATTACATGTTATCTCTTATGAATGGAGTAGATTTGTGTTTGTTGCTTCCATTGTGTGTTTTGTATGAGATGCAAAACCAGATTTTCCAACAATTGGTATCAGAGCGGTCTTCAATACCATGCTTGTATAACATGTGATTGAGTTTTAGAATTAAAGGAAAACTATTTTCTTAGTGTTCTAGTTTTTTGCAGTAAAATTTCTGCATATTTATATTTATGGAATCCGTATGTTATTAGGATTAAAGTACTTTATATGTTATCTGGATTGATAACCTTGGATTGATTTTAATTAGGATTCAAGGCCTAACTTCATTCGGATTGATAATATATAGGATTCATGGCTTGATATATATATATATATATATATATACACACACACACTGATATTAATACTCTCATGTTAATGCTACAATTAAAGTTTTTTGGTTACTTGTTAAAATCCTTTAATGAAATTTATTCCTAATGATATTAGGATTATGTTTTCAAGGATTTCTAGCATTATTATGGTTCTTGATCCTGATCTTGAAAACCTTAATGTTTGATTTGTAAATCTTCATTTATAAAATCAAAAGGTGTTTTTTGATGGAAAATAGCAAAAACTGTCAAAAATGGTTGCTAGAAAATTCTTTAAAAAATTCAATTTTGCGAGTTTCGATCGATCGAGAATTCCTTTCGATCGATCGAGAATTCCTTTCGATCAATCGAATGTTTCTTTTCAATTGATCGAAGAGAAATTGAGAATCGATCGATTTAGGCAGAAACTCTATGATGAAATTCTCCATTGTCTCGATTGATCGAGAATTCCTTTCGATTGATTAAATGTTATAGATCGATCGATCGATCGAACAGGAATCGAGAATCGATCGAACGAGGCAGTGGCTTTGTGATGAATTTCTTCATTTTTTCGATCGATCGAGAAAAAGGTTCGATCGATCAAAGACACTGAATTTTAAATTTTCACTTGCTTTTTGATTAAGTGTTAAAACTTTGATAAAAGGCAAGGTTGTGTGTGATGAGATTACACATGATTCTATATACAGTGATTAATTTTTATATTCCTTAAAAATTAAGGATAGTTATTAATCATTATCTAACTAAAAAACCTAATGAGATCAAAGATGTTAGTTAAATAGAACTCTTAATCCTAAATTGTTTAGGACTTGTCTTTTAAGAAACATTCTAATGAGATTAGAATTGTTGCATGATTAAAAGTCCTTAATTGATTTTTGATAAGGGGAAAATTACAATAATAGTACTATCCCTTGATAAGGTATAAAGTGATACTCCAATTAAACTCGTCAGGATCCATTGAAAAGAGATGATGTAAGGGGGTCCGTATAGCGCGCCTCAAAGTTGACGGGATGACCATTAGGTAAAGAGTATGGTAGCTGACAACAAGAAAGCTAAAGGGGTTAGCTGAAGCTGACGACCCTGAAGTAGCATAGCTTGGTCCCCACGTTTGCATATATAAGGAAATATCTTGCATTCCACGCTTAGTGCTACTCAAAAGGACTCCTACAAGGAAAGGATTCCGCAAAATACACTCATAAAGACTCCTATAAGGAAAAGACTTCTAGCTCAAGGAAAGGAGGTGGATCTCCTACCACTATAAAAACCCAAGAACCTCACAAATCAATGCATGCATAATTGACCCGCTCTAGCACTCTAGAGTTATGAGAAATTTTGACTTGACCTTCGGAGGGTATTTGGCCAGTTCCACACTGATGCTCTCTGCGAGGTTTTCTCTTTTTGTGTTGTGCAGGAGTCGTTTTAAGCACGTGTGGACCGTGTAGCTTATTGTTGATTTTCTAGCATCATCAGTTGGTGCCGTTTGTGGGAAGAGTAGATTTTAAGCCATACTATCGCTTCCCGGACAAAGAGTTGCATGGTGCTTACTCGTTCAATGGCGACTACCAATAACGTTCAGGGAGATGAGCAGCAACCTACTGCCCTGGAGAGGCAAGTCCAAATCCTTACAGCAGCAGTGGAACGTCTCACTAAACAGAATTAGGACCTAGAAGAATAGCTACAGCAGCAAAACGCTGTGATAGGTACCTAAGAGGAAGATCAAGAAGGTACCAGTGCGGAGAGAAGAGATCGAGAGGGGCTAGAGGATAATAATGCCCCAAGTAGACCAGAACGACAAGACATGAGCCACCCATTCGTTACTGATACGACTCCACCTTACATCGTCACGGAGATGCAGATGATGAAAGAACGGATGGATTTAATGATGAAAGCCCACAAAGGATGGGTGTCCAATGACCTCGATGACCTGGTCCATCGAATTAATTTACCTTTCACCACGTCTGTCAACTCCTTCCCCCTACTGCAGAAGTTTCGCATGCCGCAGATTGAAAGCTACGACGAAGCCAAAGACCCTCTTGATCACCTGGAGACTTTCAAGACTTTAATGTACCTTCAAGGAGTAGTAGACGAGATCATGTGTAGGGCCTTCCCTACGACGCTCAAGGGTCTCGTGAGAATTTGGTTCAGGACTGATGCCTAACTCCATCAGTACTTTTAAGGAGCTTAGCAGACAGTTCACTTCGCACTTTATTGGGGGACATAGGTATAAAAAGTCTACTGCGTACCTGATGAGTATCAGGCAGCGAGAGGACGAGATGCTAAGATCTTACATAGCCCGCTTTAATAAGGAAGCGTGATCGATGAAGCTGACGACAAAATACTTGTGACAGCCTTCACAAATGGGTTGCGGAAAGGTAAGTTTTTATTTTCTTTATACAAAAACGACCCGAAAACCATGTCAGACATACTTTACAAGGCCACCAAGTACATGAATGTTGAAGACGCGCTACTGGCTCGGGAAGAAAAGCTGAAGAAAAGAAAGAGGCAGGAAGACACGACAGGATAAAGGGTGGAAGATGGCAAGGATTGGAGAGCAAAGGGATGACAGGCACTCTAGGCCCCCTGCGGGGAGATTCACGAGCTTCACCCATCTAACCACCTAAATCGACCAAGTCCTAATGCAAATCAAGGATGAAGGAGCCTTAACCTACCTCGGAAAGCTGAAGGGAGATCCCAACAAATGGCCCAGAGACAGATACTACCATTTCCACCGAGATCATGGTCATGACACGACCGATTGCTTCAACTTGAAACAGCAGATTGAGGCCCTTATCAGGCAAGGAAGGTTACATAAGTTCGTCAGCAGGGAGAGAACAGATCCACCTCGTCAAGAGCAAGTCCTCTGATGAGACAACAAGCATCCCAAACCACCCCTAGGGGACATAAGGATGATTGTGGGAGGCACGACAACCACTTGCTCATCTAAGAAGGCCCGAAAGACTTACCTTAAAATGGTTCAGAATGTTCAGCAGATAGGCGTCGTCCTAAAAATGCCATGGGTTGATAACTCGATTATTGGTTTCTTGGAAGAGGATGCTCGATGTCTTCACCATCTGCATGACGATGTGCTCGTCGTCAGCATCTGAGTAGGAGACTATAACACATATCGGGTTTTGGTTGACAACGGGAGTTCCGCAGACATTCTTTATTACCCAGCGTTCCAACAGATGCAGATTGACAGAGATCGCCTAGTCCCAACCAACGCTCCACTCGTTGGGTTCGGAGAAACAAAAGTATACCCCCTTGGCGCGGTCACACTGCCTGTAACCATTGGGGACTATCCTCAGCAAATCACTAGGGATGTTACATTCCTTGTTGTTGATTGCTCCTCCGTCTACAATGCCATCATTGGACGACCAACCCTTAACTCATGGAAGGCCATAACTTCAACCTACCACCTAATGATTAAATTCCCCATGGAGTACGGAGTAGGAGAATTGCGGGGAGATCAGGTAGCTGCACGTGAATGTTATATTGCAATGCTAGAGATGGATGACCATCGACAAACCATGAGCATAGAAGAACAACGGATGGGGGTGGAACCCGTAGAGAGGCTCGAAGAAATACCCTTCGATAGCTCTAGATTAGACAGAACCACGAGGATCGGCACTCTCGCCAACCTAATGATCCGTTAAGCACTCATGGCCTTCCTCAAGAAGAATCAAGACGTGTTTGCCTGGAGTTATGAAGACATGCCGGGGATCGACCCGTTAGTCATGGTACATAGGTTGAAAACGTCGCCTTCTTTTCCACCCGTCTGACAGAAGAAGCGAGTATTCGCCTAAAAACGAGACCGAGCAATAGCCGAAGAAGTCGGCAAGTTACAAGAGGCAGGCTTCATCAGGGAAATATACTACCCCAATTAGCTAGCAAACGTAGTGATGGTCAAGAAAGCCAATGGGAAATGGACGATGTGCGTAGACTTTACGGATCTAAACAAAGCATGTCCCAAGGATAGCTACCATCTCATTCAAGTCGACATACTAGTAGACTCTACAGCTTAGCACCAGCTACTGAGCTTCATGGACGCCTTTTTAGGGTATAATCAGATCTGGATGGATGAAGCGGATCAGGAGAAGACCTCATTTGTTACCAGCCAAGGTCTTTTTTGTTACAAAGTGATGCCATTCGGCCTTAAAAACGCTAGCGCGACGTATCAAAGGCTCATGAACAAGATGTTTGCAAGCCAAATCAGAAGGAATATTCAAGTCTACGTTGATAACATGTTAGTAAAGAGCCAAAGAGAGGAAGACCATTTGAAGGATCTCGAGGAAACATTCGACACCCTTCGCTCCTACAGCATGAAGCTTAACCCGAGTAAGTGTGTATTCTGAGTGACAGTAGGAAAATTCCTAAGCTTTATGGTGTCTCAAAGAGGTATCGAAGGCAACCCAGACAAGATCAAGGCCATAGTAGAGATGGCCCCCCCGAAGAATGTGAAAGAAGTGCAGAGTCTAAATGGTAAAGTAGCTGCCTTGAACAGGTTCGTATCAAGAGCGACGGATAAATGTTTACCTTTCTTTCGCACACTGAAGAAATCTTTTGAATGGACTGCTAAGTGTCAGAAAGCATTCGAGGAGCTGAAGGCCTACCTCTCCTCCCCACCACTGCTAAGTCCTTCGCAACCAGAGGAAGAGCTCTTCCTGTACTTGGCCGTTTCCCTGGCAGTCATCAGTGCGGCCTTGGTTAGAGAAGAAGACAAGGTTCAAAAGCCCATATACTACGCCAGCCGGGCATTTCGCAGTGTAGAGGAAAGGTATCCACCCATGGAAAAGCTCGCCTTCGCTTTAGTTACGGTAGCCCGCAAACTCAAGCCGTACTTCCAAGCTTACATAGTAATCGTCCTAACCGACAAGCCCTTACGGCGAGCAATGAGCAACCCCAAAACTGCTGGTCGGTTGGCACTATGGGTGATAGAGTTAAGTGAGCTTGACATTCAGTATCGCCCACGCACAGCATCAAGGGACAAGTCGTCACTAACTTCATAGCAGAGTTCACTAACGGGGAAGACAAGGGGGCAGATGAAGGTCCGCAGTGGAGTATACATATGGACGGGTCGTCCAACAGACAGGCCGGGGGTGTAGGTGTCGTGCTTCTCTCTTTTGAGGGTGACCAAATTGAATGTATGGTCCGCCTCGACTTCCTTACCACCAACAATGAAGCGGAGTACGAGGCTTTAGTGGTAGGGCTTGATTTCGCCAAAGCAGCAAGAGCTGCAAGCGTGGTTCTTTACTACGACTCCCAGGTCGTTACTAACTAGATAAACGGGGATTATGAGTGTAGAGGCGAAGGAATGAAGAGATATCTGGATCAAGTAAGGAGAAGGGTAGATGAGCTGAAGACCAAGATTATCCAGATCCCCAAAGGAGAGAACAAGCAAGCCGATCGCCTTGCCAAAGCCGCTTCGGCCGAACATATGACTACCCTTGATAACGTGCTCTCTTTTGTTCAGCTTTCTCCACTAATAGATTTCATCGATGTGCAGGAGATAGATACCGAAAGCAATTGGACCACGTTGTTAGTCTCTTACTTGAAAAACGGCGTCTTACCAGATGGAAGGAAGGCTATAAGAAAGTTGAAGGTCTAAGCAGCACGATTCATCTTGATGAAAGACATCTTATATAAATGAGGCTTCTCCCACCCGTACCTAAGGTGTTTGGATCTTGAGGAAGTGGACTACGTCATGAAAGGATCTGCGGAAACCACTCAGGGTCACGATTGTTAGCACACAAGCTGATTCGAGCGGGGTATTATTGGCCCACCATGCAAAAAGATGCTCAAACTTATGTTAAAGCCTGCGACAAATGCTAAAGATTCAGCAACATCATCCGACAGCCGTCTGAAGAGTTAACCCTTATGACAGCCTCATGGCCATTCGCTCAATGGGGGTTAGACATCATGGGGTCGTTCCCAATAGTGATGCGATAGCTGAAGTTCTTAATTGTGGGCATAGACTATTTCACAAAATGGGTAGAAGTTAAAACCTTAGCCACAATTACGGAGAAGAACGTAAAAAGCTTCATTTGGAGGTCTATCATATGCAGGTTTGGAATCCCTAGAGTCCTAGTCTCAGACAACGGGAAGCAATTTGACAACGTCTCCTTCCGGGATTTTTGCTCACAGTTAGGGATCAGAAATCACTACTCCTCCCTTACCTAACCTCAACCTATGGCAAGGTAGAAGTCACGAACCGATCCTTGCTCAAAATTATCAAGACTCGGCTTGAGGGGGCAAAAGGTATATGACTTGAAGAGTTGCCAAGCATACTATGGGCATATCAGAAAACAGCAAGGACGCCCATAGGAGAAACACCATTTTGGCTAACATATAGGAGCGAAGCAGTCATCCCAGTCGAGGTTGGACTCACAAGCTACAGGGTGGACAATCATGATGAAAGAAAAAACAACGAGGCTATGCGTCTACAACTTGAACTAGTTGACTAAGTCAGGGCGATAGCGGAATAGAGACTCGCATGGTACCAGGACCACATGGCTAAGCATTACAACTCCCGAGTCCGACACAGAGATTTTCAAGTTGGAGGTATTGTTTTGAGAAAAGTAATGGGCGTCACTAAAGACCCTACCCAAGGGAAGCTCGGCCTCAACTGGGATGTTAGGACATATGTGTTTCACATGTTAGGAACATATGTCACTATTTTATGTAATTGGCTAATCCTTTGACAAAACGCACTTTACTTGTATTTGGGTAAATTTAGGATGTGTTCAATTATTTCAAGAAACCATATTTCAAGATCAAGTTTTAAAGCCTTCAAGTCTGTCCAAGAACACAAGTTGAAAGTGCAAAATCATTAAATCTCGACAGCTAGCATGTGTCGACGTTTAAGGAGTTGTTCAGCCCGTATGCTTGACAGCTAGCTTGACAGATTCTCGACACCTTCTATCTATCGAGGTTTAAGAAAACAACAATCTGATATGTTTTTCTTGGGATCCGTGATTATGTGTTTGGGCTTTATTTTCTCCTAACCCTAAACATATAAAAAGATTGTTTTAAGGGCCGTGAAAGTGTTCACAAGTTGCACAAGCATTGAGCAAACTCTGTTCAAGCAAATTGTGACCGGAGATGAAGTTCTTGCCCTAGTTCATCTCTTTCTCTTGAAGAAGTTGCTGTGTATTTGCACCGTAGGGTTTTGTGACCAAGCATCTTCTTGATCTTCATTGTGTGAATGAACTGAAGAACTTTGCAGCCAACAACCTCCTTAGTTGGTGTTTGAAGTCACGTACTGGGATTCACGTAACTGGTTAGTCACGTACTTAGGAGCCGTGCATCGAAAAAGGGAACTGTCACTACAGAACAAGTCCAATTGGGTATTAGGGTAAGGGTTCAACTGTAGGTTGGTAAGGTACTTGGGATTCCTTTACTTGTAACCGTTTGTTGTGATAATAGTGGAGTTTCGAGAGTGGTGACCTGAAAATCACCCGGTGGGGTTTTTGCCGTTAGGTTTTTCCCATTTACAAATCACCGTGTTATTTATTTTCCGCTGCATAATTAGTTTATTGGTGATTTGTTTGTGCTACCATACGTTTGCATGATAAATTGATTAATTAATAACTTGGTTAATTAATTAATTAATTAATTAATTTCTATCACAATGGGTCATTCAGGTTGTGGCCTATCATGGGAGGGACCTTATAGGATTACATCATGGCAAAGAAAAGGCACCTACCACTTGGAGACGATGAGCAGACAGAAGTTACACCACCCATGGAACATCGAGCACTTGCGGAAGTACTACCAGTGAAGTGGATGGCGTGAAGAGTAACACCCCTTTACTTTTGAGCATACCTTAGTTAATTTTAGCTACACTCCTCAGTTTTTCTATTTTACTTTAGATTTGCTACAATAACTCTTTTGAAGCCCAAAGGGCTGGTCTTCTTTTAAGAACTACTTTTTCTACAAATGCATGGTTTATTATAATAAGAGGAGTTTATTCAAATATGGCTAAAGTGTTTATCTACGGAAAAGTCCACAAGTGAACAAGTTTACAAAGTAAACAACCCTAATATAAAGTCCATAAAGTAGACGAGCTTATTGTCCATAAAGTGGATGAGTTTACTAAAGTCCTTAAAGTGGACGACTTCATCCCAGAAGGGTGAAACACTATAAAGTCCATAAAGTGGACGAGCTTATTGTCCATAAAGAGGACAAGTTTACTAAAGTCCTTAAAGTGGACGACTTCATCCCAGAAGGGTGAAACACTATCAAGTCCATAAAGTGGATGAGTTTAATAAAGTCCTTAAAGTAGACGACTTCATCCTAGAAAGGTGAAACACTATCAAGTCCATAAAGTGGACGAGCTTATTGTCCATAAAGTGGACGACTTTATTAAAGTACTTAGAGTGGACGACTTCATCCTAGAAGGATGAAATGCTATCAAGTCCATAAAGTGAATAGGCTTATTGCCCAGAAAGTGGACGAGTTTATTAAAATCCATAAAGTGGACGGGTCTACGAGGTGGACGGATTTATTAAAATAGACAACCCCATCCCAATAGGATGGAAAATCAAGAGGTCCATAAAATGGACAAGCTTAAAAAGACCAAAAGCTGGATAAGGTCGTTATTAATGACCATAAAGTAGACGGCATGGGAGGACGGTTTCGTCTGAAGTGGACGACCTCATCCCAAGTAAAAAAAAAAATTTATCAAGTCCATAGATTGGCCAGGGTATTGGGCCACAAAGATGACGGTGTTAAAATAAAATTCACATCTGCTAAGAAGACGAATTCAAAATAAATAAGTGTACATGAGTTGAGGTCATAAAGGTGCCTCAAAACTACAAGGTAAACAGGATGACGAGATCATTCGAGTTCATCAGGAACAAACAAATCTTTGCATATAAGCATGAAGAAATAAAAACACAAATACCAATTAGCAAAAAAGAAACTAAGACGACGTTGAAAACGACAGATGCTAAATAAAAACTAAGATGTTTACAAGAAAAAGCCCAAAAACAAAGGGGGCATTTAAACATTTTCTAAACATTAAGTTAAGTATGCTAATTACAAAAATAAGGACGGGACTAAGCAGCAGAAGCATCTTTAGAGGTGCCATCACCTTTATCCTGAGTAGAAGGCTTTTCTATGACCAGGACTTCAACAAACGGGTTGGAAGTGGAGACGGGAGGATTAGCAGTAGGTTGAGCTAAGATGGTGCCATCGTCTTTGGGTGGAAGGTCCAACTTAGTAGAGTCGTCATTATCACCAATGACGGTGTCACTAGCAGGCGTCGTTGGCATGGCAGCATCCATAGTAATCCTTGATAGGTCCAAGTCTGGGAAAGTAGATTCCACTTGTTTGAGGCAGTCTTCAAACCCAGTGTCGTAGTAATCAGCACAGGAGTCAATAAAAGACTGCGATACTTTGAACTCTTGAACAGCGTCAGCCCCAACCTTCTCTGCTCGCTTGCGCGAGGTCGTCAGCTCTTCCTGCAGCATCTCCTTTTGACGGTTTGCCACATCCAACTTCTCCCTTGTCTCCTTCAACTCAACGTTCAGAGAATGGATGGCCTCCTTGTACTGCGCCTATTGATCCATCAAATTGGTGTTATGCTTTCTAACCCGGACGATGACGTCCTCCTTGGCAACACACCGGTCCTGGAGTGCCTTAACACGTACCAAGGTCTGTAAAGGATAGGGTCGTCAGCAAAAGAACAAGGAAGAGACGAGGTAAGGTCTACCAAGGAAGTATGCTTACCCGGGTTAGGTCAAAAAGAGCTGACACCCCCAATTCCTCCGTCCCTAGCTGAGCACAGGGATCTATGTCCATCGGCTTTATAAGGGATTCTATTTCCTCGACAGCATAATCCTTATGGGTGAGCAAGCAACGGGGTCCCTCAATGATGGGACCAGAGGAAGTCATCATCCCCTTCCTTGCGCCACGAATCGGCTTGGAGGGTGACTTCTTCTTGGGGTGCGCATCCTCGGTAGTAACAGTTGCCATTTTAGGAGTACGTTCGTCATTCCCATCATTTTTTCTTTTCGCTGAGCCTCTAGCGACGGTCTTGGGGGCTAACGAGGAAGTCCCGTCCTTTCCCTTGGCCGCCTTCTCTCCCTCCTTCTTGCGGGCATCAGCAGCCCTCACCTTTTACTTAGCAACCTCCATCTCTATGAAAATTGACGTATGATTAGCAAATCAGACAAAAAGAGTGAGTTGACAAGGAAAATAAAAAGCCTGCTTACGGCGACGAGAATATTCGTCTAATCTACGAGCTTCCTTCGTCTGCTCCGGACCCCCGCAGTATAGATGGAGAGCGTTGAGGGTGATTAAATCTCTGCACTTTCGTTCCTCAAAGGGGATGTCAATAACCTAACGAATAAAGGCCTCCTGCTCATCACTTATGTGTGGGCGAACATTGGCTGCAAAACAAAAAGATGACGGTGCTAAAGCACTTGGAAAATGAATAGACCAAAAAAGCTGACGAGATAAAAAATAAAAGCTGTCGATGCTAAACCTGAAACCTTAACCTCTCCCAAGGTATTATCAAAGCCATGGGGCATGGTAACCCATTCCTCTGGACGGCATACCTAGTCCATTCCCAGAATAAAAAAGTATCTACTTTTCCAGTTCCTGTTAGAATCTGGCATATCAGACATAAGTCTTAAATCCTTCCCCTGGGCAGCAAAATGATAAATTCCCTTGGAGGATACAATGTGCTGAGGTCTATAGCAGTAGAAGAACTTGTCTAATGAAAGCTGATGGTTCCCACCACTCAGACAACCCCACAAGATTTCAGCAATTATAAAGATCCTCTAAGCGTTTGGGGCGATCTGACTGACGGATAGTCCCATGAAGTCAGCTAGCTGATGGTGCAAGGTCGTCAATGGCAACCTTAGCCCCGCAGCAAGCACAACGTCATACATACCGACGTTTGCAGTCCTCCATGTATAGCATCTTTCATTTTTCCTAGGGAGACGGAGTGGAATATAGTCTGGAATCTGGAAACGGGTATGCAACTCCTTAAAAACCCTATCATTCATCTTGAGAAGGAATTTATTGACGGACCAATTCTCGGGAAGAATGAAGGGACGGTTATCTCTAGGAACCCCTACGGTCCCTTCATAGGATTCCTTATCACCGTCATCCTCGTCCCCGTCATTTCCATTCTTTCTCCCCCTTCCACCTCATCTCCTCCTTTATCCACTACCCCTCTTCATTCTCTTCAACATAACTCTTGACATCATCGTCAGGAGATTGGGTTGACGTTTCCCTTTCTGATGACCATGAGAAACTTTCGAACTCATCACCTGAACCAAAGACTTCATCGTATCCCGCTCCTTCGCGGACTGACGACTGTTCACTTGTTTCGTCACTTGACATTTGACTACCTACAAGTGACGGATCCATTCTAAGAACCTAAGATGACAGCCTCACTATGGAGTTCATTAGAATAAAATACATATGTTCGAGGCAAAGGAGAAAGAGAACTTACAAGTACGTCTTTTGAGCAAATGACGATTTCGAAAGCGACGGTAGCGGCTCAAGCGATCGAGTCAATGAGCTGACGGGGCAAAAGGCAATGAGTTTTCTCCCAAGAAATCAGTAAGAATGAAATAGGAGAAATGAGGGGGGAGGCGAGTTATATATAGGAGGGAAAATGCACGAAAGACGAAGCGACGCCCTCGTCCAGAAATGGAGCCAACCGGAATGCGACACGTGTACGAGCATTTAATGATGGCTGCTCAAGGAGTCGCCCGTAAAATGATTCTCCCTCTTTCTTGGCCAAAGAAGAAAATTAGCAATGGAAGTCTTACTCCATAACCCGTCAGTATAAAGCTGATGAGGACATGGAGCAAGGGGCAGCTGATAAGGAAAAAATTACAATAATAGTACTCTCCCTTGATAAGGTATAAAGTGATACTCCAATTAAACTCGCCAGGATCCATTGGAAAGCGACGATGTAAGGGGGTCCATATAGCGCGCCTCAAAGTTGACGAGATGACCATTAGGTAAAGAGTATGGTAGCTGACAACAAGAAAGCTGAAGGGGTTAGCTGAAGCTGACGATCCTGACATAGCATAGCTTGGTCCCCACGTTTGCATATATAAGGAAATATCTTGCGTTCCATGATTAATGCTACTCAAAAGGACTCCTACAAGGAAAGGATTCCACCAAATACGCTCATAAAGACTCCTATAAGGAAAAGACTTCTAGCTCAAGGAAAGGAGGTGGATTTCCTACCACTATAAAAACCCAAGAACCTCACAAATCAAGGTACGCATAATTGACCCGTTCTAGCACTCTAGAGTTGTGAGAAATTCTGACTTGACCTTTAGAGGGTATTTGGTTGGCACTACATCGATGCTCTCTGCGATGTCTTCTCTTTTTGTATTATGTAGGTGTCGTTTCAAGCATGTGTGGACTGTGTAGCTTACTGTTAATTTTCTAGCATCATCAATTTTAATTAGAGGTTTTTAATGAGATTAAAATTCTAATTAAAGTTATATAGTTTCTAATGAGATTAGAATACTTTATCTAGTAAATTAAGGATAGAGTTCTTTATAACTAATTTTTGATCCATTAAGGTTTAAGGAATCCTAAATAGTTTAGGATTTCCATTTTAGTTAGTGACTCCAATAAGATTAGAGTCTTCAATAAGTGCAAGGTTATTAGTTGTGATGGGATCACAATAATTTAAAAAAAACCTAAATAACAAGTGGAAGTGTTAAAACAACCATTTTGTTAAGTTTACTGTAATGTGAATAGATACCTTGTCTTGGCCTTGAGCCTTGCATTCCATATTTCCATACGGAGGGTATTTACTTCGCGGATTACATGATTAAACTTATTTGTGATTATGCGAATATTCGTTACGCTACTGTGACGTAACTTAGTTAGATGACATTGAATTTAAACAATTCAAAACACATTTGATGTGTAGGATTAAAATTGTGATAAGATCACAATGATTTCAAGACAATCCACTTGTTTTAAAATTTCTAGTGAGAGAAAGATACAAGGGTTGGATCTCACAGCCTCCATTATCGGTTCATAGTAGTATGGATAAGCACCTCATCCTGGCATATATGCCTCGCGATCCCAAAAGTGGGTGTTTACTTCATATTACTACAAGATTAAACTTACCCATTTAAAGTAGTGTGAACAAGTATCTTGTCTTGGCGTATATGCCTTGCGATCCCAAAGGAGGGTATTTTGTTTCATGGTACTACAAGTTTAAACACTATAAAAGAGATGAAATGTGGCTACACATGATTCTAGATACTGGTGTACACTAGACTAAGTGTAATGTTAACCTCTTAAAGGAGTTGTGTCATTATTACTTAAAGGCTAAAGGAAGAGCGGCAAATTATTTTTGTTTAGTAAGAGTTACCATGATAGCATTAATAATGAGGATAGTTCTCATCTGATCATAGTGGTTGGTATCCACTCTATGTTGAGGAATATTAATTGCGGAATTAGGTTGTCATTGCACCTAGTATAGTATGGTTTTCAAGTTCCATACTATATGGTTATGGATGCAAAATTATAATATCCTTGTATTTATGTTCATAGTCTCAAAATAAAGTTGTCATAAGTTTTTGTTCTCTAACTACTATTTTAATTGAATCACATTAACTAAAAAATAAATTTGGACATGGTGCTTAAAGGAGCTGAAGTACATAAATATGTTTCGGTTCAACATTGTCATAATTTCCTATATATGATGCATTTATGGAAGATAGCTTATGATGTGATCATAGTCTCCATTGAAATGCTAAAACGTTACATTGACTTCTATCTCAATTGTGCTATAGCATGAGATGCAAGAGTTAGTATTAGACTTAGATTTTATATTAAGTCTAAATGAGATGTTTGGTATGAAACATATTGAGTGCTAAGAAAGGCTTAAGGAGTTCCAATTCTATATCATTTTATGAAAATGTTTTATTTTTAAATGAATTGGAATTCTTGGATGTATAGATTAAATGTTAATCTCATATGGATATGATCCACAAGTCCTTGTTAGAATCATTTGATCAATTCAGATTGTTTTGAAAATAAATTATTTTTATATTATCTAAGTTGATAAGTGAGTTCTACGCAATGGAAGACATCCTAAAAGCTAAGGCTAGGATCAATATGATTTAATTCAAATTATTAACCTGAACCGAAAGGTAAGGGTGGTAAGAAGAGGAATTATTCTACCAAATAGTTGGACAAGCTAGTTGCCAAAAGGAAATTAGACTCAAAAGTATGACCAAAAGGAAAGTGTTTCCATTTTGGTAAAGCTAAGCATTATCCATAATTATTTTCTAGATGGAAATTTACATGTTTTACTTTTTAAAGAGTAAGTTTTCATCCTTTGGTATTGTATGTTTTGACACTTATGTCTAGATCTTATTAATCTAAATGATATTCAAGATTGGTGAAAGATAGGCTTTTAGAACCATTATTTTATTATATTCCCAGTCTATGAATTTTATTTAGAGAATAATATGATCTAGGGATCCTTTTTGTAATGAATAAAGTTCTAATGACTTCTTTAAGTTGGTGCATGCATAAAAGAGGAATAGGGCTCTTTTAAAGGTAGAATGTTCTAGAAGAAAAATGTCAAAAATTATTGTAAGAAAACTATAAAATACATTTAAAAATGAGATGGTTGTATTAGATACACCACAAGACATTATTCTGTAGATAACTATAACACCTGTACAATATCGTAGTGGGAGGATTATCAATTACCAAATAAATTTATACTTTTGAGATGAACTTTTAAAGTCATTCCACAAGGATATGAATTTGATTCCCAGTCCTACGTAAAGGCAATAGATGATATGAATATGGATTACTGGATCAAGGTTATGTGAATAGAATTAGATTCTATTTAAAGTCTAGTGCTTGTAGAGGCGCCTAATGGCATTAAACCTATTGTTTTTAAATAGGTCTACAAGAAAATGAGATTGATAGATTAGAAGGTGTAAACCTTCAAAGTCAAGAATAGTGGCGAAAATATTTATTTAGAAAGAAATGGTTCGACTATGAAAATATTTTTTCACCAATAGTTAAGTTTGACTCTATCTAGATTCTCTTATTCATTATATTTCATTTGAATGAAATATGACAATGGATATCAAGAAAGTTTCTTTTAGTAGCAATCTTGAGGAAGACATCTATATGATGTAACTAGACTTTTTCATAGCAAAGAACCAGTAGTGTTTAGTATACAAGTTGCTTTGATTAAGTAGTGATAAGCCTTATGTGTGTAAAAGCTATATAGAATAATAAATCTCTTAATGTATGTTGATGACATTCTAATCATTTAGAATGATGTAGAGTTATTGTCATCAATATAGTTTTTTGTTGTCTAGTCCAGTTTGGTATAAAGTACTTGGAAAAGGCTAGTCATATCCTAAGAATTAAACTTTGTTAAAATTCAGAAATTCAAATGTTAGGTCTATCTCAAACTACTTAAATAGATTAGATTCTAGCCAAGTATAACATGCAATACTTCAAGAAATGATTCTTTTCTTTTAAGTTTGAAGTTCCTTTATAAAGGACTATAGTCCTAAGACATATAAAAGAAAAAGCATATTAAGACGGTCTTTATACCATATTAATTGGAAGTCTTTATGTTATGCTATATACTAGGCTAAATATCTATTTTGCGGTGGGTATGGTAAGCAAATATCAATTGAATCTAAGATCACCTAATTTAGTGGGAGTAAAGCATATACTCAAATATCTTAGGAGAATGAGGGATTATATGTTTGTTCACCAAAGTGAGGATTTGATGATTACTAGCTATACAAATACTGAATTGTAGTTTGATTGTGATTCATGAAGTTGGACTTCAAGATATGTGTTCATCCTAGGTGGTGAAGATACACATTAAGCATAAGTATTATCTGATTAGAGAGATATGACTACATGAGATATAGTAGTAGAAAAGATAATTTATGCAATAAATCTGGCTGAAACTTGTTTCCAAACCTTGCCTTAGAGTGACTATGAATTACTCTAAAGGGAAATAAGTGTTAGATATATGGTAAATTGTCTTTGAGGGCAAGTGGGGGATTGTTGGGGTTTATGCCTTAAAATCCAATTTATTTGCATGTCATAAATAATTAAATTATTTAATTATATGAGACTATTTATAAATGAACTAATGAGACATTATCATAATCTTTGAGATGCATTATATGTGATTTAGTCACAGAAGATATAAATCATAAGTTTCTTATAAACTCAAAATGTAGTTTGTAGTCGGTAATGAAATTAGGCGTTTCATCTGTGAAGACTATAACACATCAACTAAGATGGTTTGTCTTGATCATTGAAGTGGAGACTTCTAGTTGATGTGTCTTAAGTGTTAAGACATATTGTACTAGACCGTTGTGAGATTAATTATTTAATCAACAACTGTCACCTGAATGATTAATCTCATGACTTCTAATTTCATAGACTTTCAATCCTGAGAGGATAGTGAACCTAATCATGAAATGTGGGTTATTTTGATTTATTAGGAGTGAGATCTAATATTGATAGTCAAACCCTCAGTATGGTGGGTAACCACACGTAGTGTTGAGGGAACACATATTCTCAAGATGGAATCCATAATCTCTTTTTATAGAGACATGAAATATTCCCTTGAGATAAGTTTAATAGGAATTGGTTATTCAGAGTGCCTATTTTAGTAAGGAGTTACTAAAATTTATATTTATTGAAATTGGATTTCAATAAATATGAATAACTAAAAAATTAAATCGGGTACTCAAGGATAAAATAGTTGTTTACAAAGTGACAACTCATTATGACTTTGTTCATTATAGATATTTCATGGAAGGGTCAAATGATATCATTAGAGTCTTGGGATATAATTTATTAATAAAGCCTAAAGTGCAATTATATTTATATAGTGGTATTAAATATAATTAATGGTAACTTTGAACTTGTTAAAAGTTGACAAATAAGCCTAAGGTCCATTGGAGCTATAGTCATATTTGTTTCCTTTGGTCCCATCTCAAGCCACAAACTAAAGCCCAAAAGGCTAACCCAATTAGATAATCAATTTTTATTTAATATTAATTATTAAATAAAAAAAAACTACCAAGGCAGTTAGAATGTACATATGATGGAAAAAAAATAGTTTTTCTCTACAATGAGAAGAATAAGAACTTTCTTTGAGAATCAACATACATAAAGACTGATTGAGAGACCACTCTTTTTGGGCATCATGTAGAATTGGGATGTTGATTAGAGGTATTCTCAAGTCTTCTTTTTGAATTTCACTACATCAAGGTTCGTGTAGACGACTAAATTTCTAGTTTGAAATAAATCAAACAAGTAAAGTAGTTTCACAAATGCGAATTTGTATTGATGAATGTGTGGTACAATTCTCTGAAATTACAAAAAAGTGATCCTCTGATTCGATCTCCTTGCAAGACTTATTGATTGGAATTGTGGTAATGTGATTTTGACTTGAACACAAAATATCCTTCAATTTGGTTGAGGAATTGATCAAAGATCTTTGAAAGGAATTACAATGAATTTCTGGCTATGAGCTTGTTAGAAATTTTTTGTTCTTCACATTCTTCGTGTGTTCTTCTTCTTTGAAGGTTTGTGGTGGAAGTTTTTCGGTGCTTTAAAAGCTTGAATCTATAGAGTTTCGTTGATTTATGATTTGTTAAGCTTTCTAGAGGCTTTTGAGCTTAATTCTAGCAAACTTTAGGATCTAGGCAGATAGTTTGGATGATTTTGCTTCATATGTTCTTCGATTTTGAGGTTAAAGTTCTTGAAGGCTTTGAGGCTTGATTCCTGCAGAGTTTCTATACTTCTGAGTGTTTCTAAATCTTCTCTGATGCTGCTTGTGCTCTAGATGGCTTGGTCTCCTCTCCCAAGATGTCTTGGTGTCTCCTAAATGCATCAGGAAGGCTTTTATTTATAGGAGTTTGGGGGTGGGTGAGCGACACGTGGCGAAGTCTGATTGGTGACACATGTCACAGCCTGATTGGTTTGCTTATGTCATCGCTTACACGCGCTGGATTGCTTATGTCATCGCTTACACGCGCTGGATTGCTTATGTCATCGCTTATACGTGCTGGACTGCCTATATCATCGTTTACACGTGCTGATGTGTGATTGGTTTTCACATGCATTTTATGCCTTTATTTCAATGACACTAGGCAAATTTTTGTTGGTTTCTGAGTAGTGATATCAAAATCTAGTAGCAGTATGTAGCGCTTTGTAATTGACTGTATTTTGTAGACTTGGTAGTATAATGTGTCAGCTTGTGATAGATCGGGAATTTTCCCTCTCTACAGTATGCTTTTTATTCTTTGTTCAAGAATTCAAGGTTACATATTATCTCTCATGAATGAAGTAGATCCGTGTTTGTTACTTCCGCTGTGTGTTTTGTATAAGATGCAAAACTAGATTTTCCAACAACATCAACAAGACTTGTCAAGAGTTGACAGATAAGCCCAAGACCCATTGGAGCTATAGCCTTATTTGTTCCCTTTGGTCCCATCTCAAGCCACAAACTAAAACCCAATTGGGTAGGCCCAAAAGGCTAACCCAATTAGATAATCAGTTTTTATTTAATAAGAGTTATTAAATAAAAAAACTATCAAGGTAGTTAGAATGTACGTATGATGAAAAAAAAAAGTTTTTCTCTACAATGAGAAGAAGAAGAACTTTCTTTGAGAATCAACGTACATAAAGACTGATTGAGAGACCACTCTTTTTGGGCACCATGTGGAATTGGGATGTTGATTAGAGGTATTCTCAAGTTTTGTTTTTGAATTTCACTGCATCAAGGTATGCTTTCTATTCTTTGTTCTAGAATTCAAGGTTACATGTTATCTCTCATGAATGAAGTAGATTTGCGTTTGTTATTTCTACTGTGTGTTTTGTATGAGATGTAAAACCAGATTTTCCAACAACATCAACAACATAAGTTGTCACACCTCAAACCGCAAAGGGTTCAAAGCATCAAAAAACTATAACCCAAATGCCCTTGTAAATTTTTATAACAATTCAATCCAAAGAATTCCGACCAACATCAATAATTTTCTTAACAATTTAATTAAAGATGCTCCTAAAGTAAGTTAGAGCTCTATAAATAATTATAAGAACCATTAACCACAAAAAAAAGGATGTTTGAATGCTAATTACGTATCAATAACTTGTCCCAATGAGAATAAAAGTCATCACCACATTAGATACAAAATAATGAGTCTGAGTCAAGTCTCCTTTAGGATATATAACACCTAAGGATCACCGCCTTAAAATTCCAATCTCCATCAGTAGTTGTCTAACTACTTCTAGCCACAAAAACCTATCTCAAAAGGATTGTTACATACTCAGAAAAAGTTTGGTAAAAGAATCGTAAGATAGTGCCCAGTAAGAAGCATAATTAATGGGGGTGGTGAAATGCAAATTTCACAAAGATGAATATTGCAAAACATGCTATAATTTGGGAATTTCCAAATAAATTCTACAAAATCATTTCCAATAATAATATGGCAAGAATGATTAAAATGATATAACACAAAACTTCTCAAAATGATCACATAAAACTACATATTATATTTTGTGAGCAATAACAACGCAATTCCAAAGCCAAAAATATAACTCAAGACCACATGACAATGCTATTACAAAGACAAAACTCATTGCCATCACAAAAACAGAACTTATCACTGGCACACAGTCAAAACTAATATGTTGTCACAAAGAAGGAACTCATCACTGACACAAAGACGGAACTTAATACCAACACAAAGACGGGTACTACGATGCCAATGTCACATAGTTTAGAGTATCTAGCTAGGTAATTACTAGGAAATTGCATGTCACACCACAAGGGAAAAACATAGAAAGCTCACAAATTACATTTAATCAAAATACATAATACATTTTCAAGTAGTTTCATAAAATCTTTGAATACCCAAGATATTCACAAGGTTCTCAAAGCCTTCAAAACAATTTATTGTCAAAAAGATTTTGTATCAATTTCCCAAATAACATAAGTCAAGATAAAACATTTTTAGAAATTGCAAACAATTTAATAATTTCATGAAATCCATCATCAAAGGATAAGATCAACAATGCTTATATTTTCCATACCAACACTTCATGCATTTGCCCCATATGCAATATAAAGCATGATGCACTTTTCATAAATAATTATATACATTAAGGTTACACGACACTTTTTAGGAAACTATAGTTTCCATAAACATTTTTCCAAAATGTATTAACTCCAAAATAACGGTTTATGCAATATGATTGTTTTAAAAAGCCCAATTAAAAGGCTACTTATCTTGCAATCTGCAAAAACTTAGGGCTTGTTTGGTAAGAAATTTCTAGTAATGTTATTTGTATTTTTTGGAAATACGTGTAAGTGAAAAAATATGTGAAAATACGTGTAATGTTGTTTAAACACTAAAAACTGTTGTTTAAACAACAGTAACAAACGGGCCCTTAGTTTCACAAGCTCCAAAGGAGGTTAGCTAGAACCTAAATAATGCCAATCAAACCTATAACGAAAAACATAAAATTTGAAATTGCATCTAGCTACAAGATAAGAATTTCTAAATAAGCAATTAATTAGGCAAGCCTAAACATTTCAACCTCACAAGTAATGCATCCCACTGTTGTGAAATTTTAAAATACTCGCAAGTGTACGAACCGTACCGAAGTATAGTTGGACAAGAACGAGGTCGAACCCACAGGGACTTGAATGAACGTAGGAAAATTAAATCAAATCTTAACCAAATTAATCCTAATCTAGTTTAATAAAAATTGGTTGTTTTGAAATTAAATAAACTAAAAAAAATAATTAATCTAAGCAAAGATATAAAGCAATAAAAAGATGTAAACGATCAAGAGAAAGGAATTAAGGTTTTGGAATCCGCCTTGTAAGTCATATCAGCATATATTTATGATCATTAATTTTTCCCAACCACTACATGATAATCTAGAAATCAATCTTGCTATCATGGAAAATATTCTCATTAAAATCTTTATTTTAAAAATCAAAAGCATGTTCTTCTTCGCTTCTTAAGTATAAAACTAAATCATCAATTGTATCTGTAGCCAAACAAATCACAAGATATATCCAATTCTAAAAATCAAATCATAAATTGTATCCATTGACAGACAAATCACAAACGATATCCAATTTTATAATTAAGAATTAATAAACCAAGCATTCAATTAATTAAGACAAATCCTAAATCTTGAGAAAAACATGATTGAACTCATATCTAGAATCTCATCTTAGTCAATTGATATGAAGTAAGAACAATTTAATCATTAAAGAACAACTATTGTGGGAAAAATCAAATCACATAAATATTACTGATAATCATTAACAATATTTCATCCTCAACCCTAATTATAAATTTAGCTACTCATGGTAATTGAAATAAAACACAAAAATAAAATACTAAACATTAAACTAGACAAATAAAATAAAACTAACTGTTATGGAAGAGGTAGCCGCAGCTCTCTATACATTCAGCCCTTAGCCCTAGCAGTGGCCTTGAATTTTGCCCTAAAGAGCCTTTAAATAGGTAAAGGAATCCTATTACAAGTTGAATTCCCGTTTGGAGAAAATCCCAGATTTTTAGGCTTCACTTAACCGACGATTTCGGCCCATTTAGCTTCAGAATTCGGACTTTTGGTAAACTACAAAGTTGTAGCCCTTTAAGTTAAATTTCCAGACCAACTTGAATCACCTCGATTGGACATCTGAGCCGAAAGTTATTCTGAAAATACTAATTGATGTGCAGTCTGGAATCCTAATCCGAATTGGACTTGGATTTGGTGCAAATTTCCTTTGATTCCTTGCTCCAATTGGACTTAAATTTAATTGAGTTGGTTTTCTCTTGAATTCATCATGGCTGGATTTAAGTTGGCTTGATTCAATTGACCTAACCCCACTTTGCAAGTAAAGCCCTTGTTACCTGCAACATAAAAATATTATATAATCAAATACAAAATAACATAAAAGTAAGGCTAAATATGTAGATATGTGAGTACTTTATTGTATATATTTCATGCACATCAAATACCCCCAAACCTACATTTTGCTAGTCCTTGAGCAAAACAGATAAAGAGTAAAACAAAACAAAGAAATTAAAAACAAAGTAAAAGAAAATCCTAACTAATCCACTTTCGCTGGAAATTTCGATTGCATTTAGCGTATGCAACAAGCCTTTAAACCCCTAGCTTACACTAGTGGACGAGTTGTAGTCTCGTGAGGGTTTGCAAGGAATATACCCACAAAATTCTGAAAATGAATACTAAAATAAACAAAACAAAGAAAATCAAGCAAAACCTTTTATTATTATTTTTTTTTCAATTGCCTTTTGCAAAGAGGATTAGTTCAAGTTCAAAAACACTACAAATGTTAAAGAAATTTCTCATGCCATCAAAACTCAATGTGAGTGAAAAGTGGTAGCCAACCCAAACATAGTTTTAGAATAAACTTGACTTGAATCTCTATTTGAAAGTATGCTTCAACTCAATTCTTTCCGGTGTTATCACTCAACAAATGAAATCACTCTGAAATGGGGTGTAACACTCTCAACAATATGTGTGAGCGGAATAATGTAAGCAAAATCAAACATCTCACATATAAATCACATGAAAAACGCTTAATCAAGAAAGAACAAGTAGTCTCATGAAAGGATGCCAAAAATATTCACACCACACCTTTTTCTTCTCGGTCATATCAATATTTGAACTACATAATCTTCAAGATCAAATAAGGACTTTATTAGGACGTAATGTAGGGTAAAAGTAAAGGGAATAAAATAAAAATGTGTGAAGGTAAATATAAGAAGTGTTTTCAAGATTTGTCGGAATGTCAACTCTTTTTGGAATTTCCATTCAACATTTTTTTTTTCACCTCTTTTTTTTTTCAAAGCAGTATTCCGTCCTTCCATTTCACTTCTCAAAATTTGATAAGAACCCTTTTTATTTTCTTCTTTTTTGACACTTTCCTTCTTTTTTTTTTCTTAATTCTTCTTTTTTTTTTCTTCTTCTTTGAATTCTCGCACAAACCACCACATTGAAACAAACTGATCAAATTCCATCTTGAAACACTATGGATAAGGGCTTTAAGAAAGAAAGGCTAATTAAAAGGCTCAACAAGGTGACTAGCGATAATGTATCAAGAAAGAAAAGAAAAACACATATATGGCTCAAAGTAGACAAAAATGGCCTAATCTTATCTCTGAAAGACTAGTATAGTTCATTCAACATCAATGACTTCAAAAGATTCAAGTGTGGCATAAAATCATATTTTTTTCTTGGCCAAAAGAAAGAACAATGAGACTACAACAAGGGAAATATGTTATGCACTTCCAAATGAACTTTAAGATTAGAAACAATAAATAACCTTCCAAAAATAATGATTGGCTCAAAACTCACAGGGGTTACAGTCTCCACATTGTTATCTTCAAGATTTTCTAATCACTTTTATCCTTCAACAACAAGTTGTGTCTGAGTGGCTACGTGCATGTGCAATGAATTGAGCATGAAAGCAATGAAATTCTTTAAGCAAGAGTAGTATAACGAACTCAAAACATAAACCTCAAGCTAGGTAAAAGATTCTTTTTTTTTTTTTTTTTTTACACAACTAAAAAAAACAAAAAGATAGAAATCTATATACATCCCCTCTAAACCTAAACCAAACATTGTCCTCAATGTTAAAAATGATACTCTCAAATATATGTCTTGAATGAAAAGAGAGCAAAATATTAATATGCAACATGAGAACCAAGTAGAAATGAGTAAGGTAAGGAGAAGGAGGAGACTTACCTGATTAAGCTGATTGATATAAAAGTTTTAATTTCTGTCAAATATCAGCTAGAACAAAAGAAAATAAAATGAAACAAGAAAATAAACACAAAGATTAATCTAAAATCAGAAAATAAACAAGAAAAAGATTTTTTTTTTTTTTTTTGCAAAAATATTTAACACAATTAGAGATCAATCCTGATAAACAGGACCATCCAAACCTCAACAACACCATGGAGATAAATAATGCATATTATGAATGGACTAGTCCAATGAGATTGTAACTTACCTGGGTCAAAAACATGTTGAGAAGCTTTATCAATGTCTTCCAAGTGAATTCTTTGCATAACCATAGAAGCACTAATACCCTTAATATCAGCAATTTTCCAACCTATAGCTTCCTTATGCTCTTGAAGTATACTTATCAATTGGTGTTCCCAAAAGTCATCCAACTTTGGTGGTTCTCCAATAGATAGGAATGGGGATGAAGAAAGTGGGAAAGGGACCACTTTTGGCTGCCAACTATCAATACTTAAGAGAGGAACAGATTCCAATAATGCATTGACATCCTTAATTGATTTTTTAGTATCCAAATTGCAATCAAAATGGGTTAAGCAAGCCTTTAGGGGATCCTTACAACTTGATTGTATGAAAGTATCATGGACTTGGCTCCCAATCATGTTAACCTCACATATATCCTTATTTTTTGGTACTTGCTTACTTATGTCAAAGATATTAAGCTCAACAGTCATATTTCCAAAAGAAATCTTCATCACACCACTCCAACAATTGATCAAAGCATTGGATGTGGCTAAGAAAGGGCGACCCAAAATGACATGGATTTGTGTACTGGCATTTAATGCAGGCTCAGTGTCTAACACAACAAAATCAACAGGAAAATAGAATGCATCCACCTTAATTAGCACATCCTCAACAATACCTCTAGGGATTTTCACAGACCTATCAGCTAATTGAAGTGTCATGGTTGTGGGTTTCAACTCCCCCAAACCTAGCTGTAAGTATACTGAATATGGCATTAGGTTCACACTTGCCCCCAAATCTAGCAAAGCTCGTTCAATGAGACGATCCCCAATCCTGCATGAAATTGTAGGAGATCCAGGGTCCTTACATTTCACTGGATATTTATTCTGAATGATTGAACTAACTTGCTCTGTCAAAAATGCCTTTTTAGGGACATTTGTCTTTCTCTTCATTGTCACAAGATCTTTTAGAAATTTGGCATAAGCAGGAACTTGCTGAATTGCATCTAGAAATGGAATATTAATTTGTACTTGCTTAAAAACCTCTAAAATATCTCCAAATTGTGCACTTTTCTGAGGACTGATTAAACTTTGAGGGAATGGAGCTTTAGGAACAAACCTCCTATCAAGGGGAGAACTAAGATCCTGAATTGGAATTGAGGTTGAGTTGCCCTTCTTTTCTTTATGATCATCCTGTGAAGTGTGAACTCCTTTTTCCTTTAACACAGTATTTTCATTATCCTCCACTTCTGGCATTTTCACTTGATTATCAACTTGCTTACCAGACCTAAGGGTAGTAATGGACTGAACAGATTCATGTGCCTGAGTAGAACTAGAAGAACCATTAATTGCATACTGCCCTTTTGGGTTAGGTATAAGTTGACTAGGAAACTTTCCTTTTTCCCTCTCTCCAACTTGGGTTGCTAACTGTCCAACTTGATTTTCCAACTTTGAAATAGCTTGAGTATTCAAATGGGTGGAACTTTTTATCTCTTGAATGGCTTGGCTAGTTGATTGCATGAAAGTTTTGAGAGACTCCTCCAAAGATGATTGTTGTCTTGGTGGTGCCATAAATTGAGGAGTTGATTGAGGAATGGGGGGAAATGCTTGAGGAGGTGGACAAAATTGACTTTGTTGATGCTGTTGTTGTCCACCTACATTAATGGGAGGCTGATTTTGCCTCCCTGAGAAATTAGGATGGTTCTTCCAATTTGGATTGTATGTCTCTGAAAATGAACTAGCAAATGGTTTTTCATAATTATTCAGTACATTTGCTTGCTCAGCATAAAAATCAGGGTACCCAGCTGCAGAAGGACACATTTGTGTTGTATGCATAGGACTTGCACAAATAGAGCATGTTTCACTTTGAACTTGATTGATAGAATTCATTCCTCTACCTAAAGCTAAAGCTTCAACCTTACGAGTGAGATTGTCCAACCTAGCTTTTATATCTAAATCTTCACTGACTTCATACAATCCTCCTTTCTTAATTGTAGGGGCAGATCTCTCTCTATGATTGGAAAAATCCCATTGTTGTGAGCTTTCAGATAGATTCTCAAGAAATTTGTATGCCTCATCATCTACAAGACTCAAAAATCTACCACCATTCATGGACTCAATCATGTTACGATTTGTCTGAGTCAAACCATTATAAAAATATTGTACTAGTTTCCATGTTTCAAAACCATGATGAGGACACTTTAAGATCAAGTCCTTAAATCTCTCCCAACTCTCATAAAATTTCTCTTGTTCATCTTGATAAAAATCTGCAATTTCTCTCCTCAAAGCATTGGTCTTGGCCATTGGGAAAAATTTAGAGAGGAATTTTGTGACCAACAGTTCCCATGAAGTGATAGATCCAAGTGATAGAGAATTAAGCCATGCTTTTGCCTTATCCTTCAAGGAAAAAGGGAATAAACGCAAGCGAACAGAGTCATCAGTGAAATTCTGGAACTTACAAGTAGCACAAATCTCAAGAAAATCCTTCACATGCATATAAGGGTCTTCTTCTCTATCCAATCCATAAAAAGTAGGAAGAAGGTGGATTATTTGTGGCTTCAACTCAAAATGTGTAGCAGTGGTTGCAGGCAATACTATGCAAGATGGAGGGTTGGTGGTTATGGGTGAGAACAACTCCCTAAGAGTTTTTGAATCTTCTCCTATTTCTCCCATTGTGGATGAATAATCAGAACTAACAAGTCGATTTTCTTTATCACGTATCCAAGTTCTCATACACCAAGCACAAAGAATTTTTTTTTCTATTAAAAAAAAAAAAAATTAACTACAACTAGTAGAAGGAAAAATTCAATTAAGACCTAATTTATTTTCCTAACCAAGTCCCCGGCAACGGCGCCAAAAACTTGTTGTGAAATTTTAAAATACTCGCAAGTGTATGAACCGTACCGAAGTATAGTTGGACAAGAACAAGGTCGAACCCATAGGGACTTGAATGAACGTAGGAAAATTAAATCAAATCTTAACCAAATTAATCCTAATCTAGTTTAATAAAAATTGGTTGTTTTGAAATTAAATAAACTAAAAAAAATAATTAATCTAAGCAAAGATATAAAGCAATAAAAAGATGTAAACAATCAAGAGAAAAGAATTAAGGTTTTGGAATCTGCCTTGTAAGTCATATCAGCATATATTTATGATCATTAATTTTTTCCAACCACTACATGATAATCTAGAAATCAATCTTGCTATCATGGAAAATATTCTCATTAAAATCTTTATTTTAAAAATCAAAAGCATGATCTTCTTCGCTTCTTAAGTATAAAACTAAATCATCAATTGTATCTGTAGCCAAACAAATCACAAGATATATCCAATTCTAAAAATCAAATCATAAATTGTATCCATTGACAGACAAATCACAAACGATATCCAATTTTATAATTAAGAATTAATAAACCAAGCATTCAATTAATTAAGACAAATCCTAAATCTTGAGAAAAACATGATTGAACTCATATCTAGAATCTCATCTTAGTCAATTGATATGAAGTAAGAACAATTTAATCATTAAAGAACAACTATTGTGGGAAAAATCAAATCACATAAATATTACTGATAATCATTAACAAGATTTCATCCTCAACCCTAATTATAAATTTAGCTACTCATGGTAATTGAAATAAAACACAAAAATAAAATACTAAACATTAAACTAGACAAATAAAATAAAACTAACTGTTATGGAAGAGGTAGCCGCAGCTCTCTATACATTCAGCCCTCAGCCCTAGCAGTGGCCTTGAATTTTGCCCTAAAGAGCCTTTAAATAGGTAAAGGAATCCTATTACAAGTTGAATTCTCGTTTGGAAAAAATCCCAGATTTTTAGGCTTCACTTAACCGACGATTTCGGCCCATTTAGCTTCAGAATTCGGACTTTTGGTAAACTACAAAGTTGTAGCCCTTTAAGTTAACTTTCCAGACCAACTTGAATCACCTCGATTGGACATCTGAGCCGAAAGTTATGCTGAAAATACTAACTGATGTGCAGGCTGGAATCCTAATCCGAATTGGACTTGGATTTGGTGCAAATTTCCTTTGATTCCTTGCTCCAATTGGACTTAAATTTAATTGAGTTGGTTTTCTCTTGAATTCATCATGGCTGGATTTAAGTTGGCTTGATTCAATTGACCTAACCCCACTTTGCAAGTAAAGCCCTTGTTACCTGCAACATGAAAATATTATATAATCAAACACAAAATAACATAAAAGTAAGGCTAAATATGTAGATATGTGAGTACTTTATTGTATATATTTCATGCACATCACCCACTTCCAAAGTTACTAAATGATTTAATATATAAGACATAAACTCCAATTTATAATCATAAGCCATTCAAAGTCTTCTCCCTATTACTAAAATCTCAAAACTTTACATAGGTAGCTTCACAAGATTGATTGATCAAGATATGCAGTGGTAGAACCTACCCTTGCTTTAAAGAGTCTTTATTTCAAAAGATGTAAAAATGACTAAACCTATTCCTTTATCCAATCTTGCTACAATGGATTAAACGATATGACTTAATTTCAAAATGTTAGAGTTCACTGTATGAAGTGCAAACTACTATATATCTTATCTCGTAAATCTAATGAACGATTGGGGAAATCATCCATGCATCATAGCAACGACGTGGGTGGAATTCATTCTGGCGTGTATGGGTCCCATAGATCAAATTTTTTTTATCTAGAGCAAAAAATTGTCTTCTTCCAACAATGGTGAACTTGGATATAAAAGGAATTCCTGTGAACTTGTCATGTCCTATATATTTACAAACAATAAGAAGAAACAATCAATCAAGTCCCGCTACAAATGGCTTTATCAAAAAACAAAAAGAGTCCCTCTACAAATGGTGTCTACTTTTATGATTTTGCAAACAAGAATGATTATTCTTATAAGAAACTTACATGTGCAAATAAATAACTCAAAACAAATAAACATACAGATTGAATTTCGCAAGTACAAGAAACTTATATCTGCTAATAAATAAATCAAAACAAATAAACCTACAATTGAATTAACAAAATGAAATAAAAAAAAAATTATGAAGAAGACTAGTGTTTTGACAGTCTTTAAGACTTTGGATCTCTTGGAGGTCTGCCAGCTCCCATGATACAATGATCATATTTAGTGCATGTAATGCATGTGTAAGCTAGAAGACCCATTGGATAAGTCCCTCTCATTTTCACAAAAGTGGGGTTTTCCTCTAGGTCCACTTTTAAAATTTTATTTTATATTATGTTAGTACAAAGACCTTTTGTTTTGATAATAAAAGTTAGTTCTACACGTCGTAATTGTACTCTGTGATTCAAAAATTATATAATTTTTCAATGTAACCCTTTAAGGTGATGTGTATAATGCATAAATTAATTTACTTTTATGATTTTGTAAATAAGAACAACAAACTTATATATGTGAATAAATTAATAAAAAAAATAAAATTACAAATTGAGAATGAATAAAATGAAATAATAAAACCAGATTAAGGTGAATGTTCCATACTAAGCTTAGTTCATAGGATGCATGTGTGTGGTAAAAAGCTCATTGGGTAGTTACTATCATTAAAACATTTAGAATAAAATTATATATTATATAAAATTATATTCATATCCATATTATATATTATATAATAAAAATTGTGTTTAACATATTATGGTTTTATATGGTGGACACCTTTTTTTATCAGTGTGTTTTTTTCCCCTCCTTATGTCATAAGAGGTATTATAAGTTTAGTAAATAATTAACATGGTTGCTCCAGGTGAAACTCTACTGCAAGATTTCAAAAAGTTAAAAAAAAAAAAAAATGCAACTCAAATTAAATTTTTACTACTAAGAGTTTCTAGAAAGTTAAAAAGTTTTTTTTTTTTTTTAGAAAATAGAAAGTTAAAAAGTTAAAAGTATTTTAATTATTTATTTTTGATTATGTTAATATTCCACCATGATTTTCTATTTTAATAATAGAAAGTTGGATTGTACACATCGTAATTGTACTATGTGACTTGATATAAATATTACAAGTTGTATGCCATAATTTTGCAATGTGACTCATTATAAGTGTTGGGTATACTGCATAAATTAATTTGCTTTTATGATTTTGTAAACAAGAACAATAAACTTATATGTATGAATAAATAAATCAAAACAAATAAACTTATAGACCGAATGAATAAAATGAAGTAATAAATTTTGACAAAGACTGGCATTTGACACTAAGTAGGGTGTACATTTGAGCCCACTTTTAAATATTTATTTTATAGAATGTTATAATCCACCATGAGATTTTGTTTTAATAATAAAAGTTGGGTTGTACATTTTGTAATTTCACTATATGGCTCAATGTAAATATTAGAAATTGTATGACATAATTTTGCAATGTGACTCATTATAAGTGTAGGGTATAATGCATAAATTAATTTACTTTTATGGTTTTAAAAAAATAAGAACAATAAGTTTATATGTGTGAATAAATAAATTAAAACAAATAACTTATAAACCGGATGAACAAAGTGAAATAATAAAATATGACTTTGAATCTCTTAGAGGTCTACCTTTCATGATACAATGATTGTGATTAGTTCATGGAATGCATTTGTGTGGTAGCTTATTGGGTAGGTCCTCTTCCTTCCACAAAAATAGGGTGTCCCCATGAGCCCCATTTTTCCAACAATACATTAAATTTATTAACACACTTTATTTTAAATATAACTTTATTCCTAGTGATTTAAAAAAGTTAAAATGCTTCCCCAGTTAATAACTCAACTATCAAAAGTTTAAAGATTTTTAAAAAGAGTTTAATTATTTATTTTCAATAACTTGTAATAAATTATAATATTTGGTTTCTGATATGAACTTGGACTTACAAGATATGCTATCGTTATGAACTTCAAAAGTAATTTTTGTTATTTTATTCTTCAATTTACTTATTTTTTTTTTATAAAAAAAATTACGTATGATTCTTGATTTATAAATTGTGTGATTTGTGGACACAATATTTATAAGAGAGAGAGAGAGAGATTTAAATAATATGTGACTATGTGCGTAGATAGTGTAACTTTTTGTTATATGAGTTATTATAAGATTTTAAGAATTTAATACTATAGAATTATTCTAAGAATTTTAGATGATTTTTTAATACGAGAAAGTTAATCATTTTGTTAAGACCGTACACAGGTCAAATTGATTATATAAAAAATTTTCTAGGGCTGGAGTTGTTAAGTGAAAACTTCAACCACCCTCAACTTGTCAGAGGAGACACAAGCTGAAATACCTGTTAAACAAGAGCAAAAGAACCACCCTCAACTTGTCAGAGGAGACACAAGCTGAAATACCTGTTAAACAAGAGCAAAAGAAAACTTGATCAAGTCTAATCTCCAAAAAAAAAAAGAAAAAAAAAAGATCAAGTCCAAAAGTCTGAAATTCCTACAAATTAGAAAATTCGCATGGATTCATTACTTGTACTGTTTGATGGCCTCAAATGTTTTTGGATTGGGCTGGTGATTATTTTTGCTGAAAATGGGGGAGCTCTAAGCTCCATCAATGGGCCTGTAAACTGGGCTAGGTTGACTCAGTGAATATCAACATTTACCTGGACTCTTTGCTGTATGGGTCTTCTTCTTCACATCTAAAAGTGCTAATTTCAATTTCTGTGGGCTCTATTGTTTTAATTCAACAATATGTGGGCCTTCCATTCTCCTTAAACTTTTGAGAGCCCATTTTCTAGAAATATGTTTAAAACCAAAACATGGCTAGCTTAGGAATCCAGCCCAGTTTAATTAAAACGAAAAGACCCACTTTTTCTTACTTGGACCAAACCCAAGTCATGGTTCGGCTTCCACCAAAGAGGCTCACAATTTCTTTTCAAAACATTATTATTATTATTATTTTTTTTTGGAGAAGAAAGCAGAAAATTTCACCAAGAAAAAAGAGCCAAAAGCATTGAAAGGGTGTACAATGGTTGGTGTGATACAGTTAATTTAATCTTTTTTCAGTTGCAGTTTGATTAACTTATATACTAGCCTGCCATATTCAAATCGTTTTCTTTTGTTTTTGGGCACATATATTCCCAATAAGTTGGAATATATAGTAATAGTAGTAACTGAGTAGCATATACTACCTCAAACAAATTCACCAATTAGGCTGAGATTAAGTGTAAAACATTGCGTTGCAGCAGCAAGTTCAATAAATTCAAGAAACATAACGTGACTTTAACCCAAAAAAAAAAAAAAAAAAAAAAACAGAAATAGGATTAACTAATTCAATCAAATCAACGAGAAATACCCAATGTTGTGAATATATATTGGGGTCGGTTTAACCATGAATATATGTTGTATCTTTCCACTACAACAAAATGTATTTTTAGTGACGAAAATTAGTGAGGAAATATTTTTCGTCACTAAAAATATAGCTTTAGTGATGAAATATGAATTTCGTCACTAATAATGAAAAAATTATAACATTTAGTGACGAAAAATAAATTTCGTCACTATTGTGATTTGAAAAATGGGCGCCAGTGGAGGGAAACTTTGGCACGAGTTTAATTAATCTATAGTGACGAAATATTTCGTCGCTAAAAGTTGAAATTTTTAGTGACGAAATATTTCGTCACTGTAGGTATTATTATGGATAGTATTAGTGACGAAAATCCTTTTGTCACTATAAAGAAGAATTAGCGACGAAAAATATTCGTCACTAAAAATAATAATAGTTTTGTACTTATATGTTTTTAGTGACGAAATTATAATTCGTCACTAAAAGTATGATTTAGTGACAAAATATGATTTTCGTCTCTAAAAATCTTAACAAAGCCCAGTCTTTAGTGACGAAACTGGAATTCGTCACTAAAGACTTATAAGACTGATTACAATACCTAGCACACCAAAAAGAAACCCAGAGCAACAAAACATTTCAACCCAGAGCCATTTTGGTCAAAAAAAAAAAAAAAAAAAAAAAAACACAAACCACCGTCGCTGTTGAGCTCAGCTATCGCCGATGAAACTCAACGGCGACGGCGACGACTCCACCCCACACCGATCGCGACGCTCAAGCGTCGCGATCAGCGCCGATCGCCAGCGCTTAAGCGTCGCGATTGGCGCCGATCGCCAGCGTTGAAGCGTTGCGATCGACGCCAATCACCAACGCTCAGCGTCGATCGCCAACGGCGACGCTCAAGCGTCGCAATCGGCGTCGATCGCCAACGCTTGAGCGTTGCCGTTGGTGATCGATGCCAATCGCGACGCTTGAGCGTCGCAGTTGGCGATCGACGCTCGAGCGTCGCAATCGGCGTCGATCGCCAACGCTTGAGCGTTGCCGTTGGTGATCGATGCCAATCGCGACGCTTGAGCGTCGCAGTTGGCGATCGACGCCGATCGTCGTTGGCACCAATGGCGACGATTAAGCGTCGCCGTTGGGAAAGATTAAGCGACAGAGAGATCGTGTTGGGGCGGAACGTGCACACCACGTGCTTGGAGGTGACAGAGCCAGATGCCAATGACGATTTCACCGGCGATAAAGATGCCTTCATGGTTAGCATCCTTGCTCGCTATCGAAAGACCCTCCTCGAAAGGACCAAGCACCATTTAGGTAATTTGCTAATAAAAACATGGAATTTCTTGTTTTCTATTATAGAAAATTGTTGCTTTTAATCAACAAAATTTGAATTCCTTATTCATTTTCCTACAAGTTAGTTATGGTATTACTAAATCTAAGGCATTGTGTGTACTATGTATTACTTATTAGATTGAGAGAGAGCGAACAGCTGAAAAAAATTGACGTGTATTGCTTAGTCCGAACACCCGATTTATGTCTGGTTCTTACCTGAAATGCTATAATAATATTCTCTTGTGACAAGTTATCCATATAATTTGGACTTCAACTATGGTGCTCTAGTGCAGTTGCAGGATTTCTCCATTAACAATCTAGGTGACCCTTTTATTGAGAGCAACTATGGTGTCCATTCAAGGCAATTTGAAGTTGGCGTTTTAGATTGGTTTGCTCGTCTATGGGAAATTGAGAAGGATGAGTACTGGGGATACATCACAAATTGTGGTACAGAAGGCAATCTTCATGGGATTTTAGTTGGGTTAGTAATTTTCTTTCACATCACAAGAAATTCTCTTTTTGTATTGTGATTTTCCAAAATAAGGGAAAGATTACTTGTTTGTTGTATTGTGTTGCTTGATTGATTTAATTGAAAATCTTTCTTCATTGGCGGTTCTAATTATTGTCTTATCTGCTTGTTTAACTTTTCTTTTGCAGACTAAATACACATTGTTTGCAGTAAGTAAGTAAATTCTAGTTAAAAACTTATAAAACTCTATACTTGTGATGTTGGAAATTGGATTTGTGGTGGTATGTTGTGTTGGAGCAAGCGGGTGGCTTGCATGATGTTATAAGGTGGTTTAAATTTATATTGGGAGTGTTTTTAATTTTTTGCAAATGTGAATGGACTTTGTTGATTAGATGTGATGAATATTACCTTAATTGATTTTAATACTTGTAAACACTCTATATTTGTGATGTTTGTGATTGGTTTTGTGGTGGGTTATTGTGTTGGAGCAAGCGGGTGGCTTGCATGGTGTTATAAGGTGGGTTGTGTTGGATTTTTGAGATTGGTGAAAATTGTATGAACCTTTTGAGAAGGGTTAAAGTGTGATGAGTAGATTAGGTACTACTTCCATTCATTTCAATTAGTTTGTATATATATGATATGGGAGGTGGATTTTTGAGATTTGTGAAAATTGTATGAACTTTTTGAGGAGGGTTAAAGTGTGATGAGTAGATTTTCACAAATGGGGTATTGGGTTTTACTTAGATTTTGATGTTTTGGCATTTGGGTGTTTGTTTCAAAGTGTGGTTCAATATTTACTTATAATTGTTTGGTTGTGCTTTCAAGAATTAAGGTTCAAAGATTAATTAGTTGTTTATGGGGATTCACATTATTTCAAGGTGATCTAATGTAAGGGCTATATACATAAAACTTGGATAGAAAAGGGTAAAATGAGTAGGTAAAGAGGTGTGTTTTTGTTAAGTAATTTTTTTTTTCCAGGAAAAGGGTCCTCTTCATTTGTCTTTGAAATGGAAAATGTCCATTTAATGGTATGCATGGTGTCTTGTCCTCTAAAATAAGTATTCATTCCTTGGTATAGTAGGAATAGAATATTAAATGATGTGCCACCATGTACACCTTTACATCCGAACACTAAAATGGAAAGTATAAGGGAGTCCTCTAATTTGAATGTATATGTCACCAAGAGCCTTGTACTTAGCGGCATTGGCACATTGTCCAGTTCTCTATAGAGGCAGGAGAACTTGAGTTTGAATCTCCCTCCCCCACTTAATGTTAGCCAAAAAAAAAAAAAAAAAACTTGAACTTGTATGTCAGAAATGTTAAACAATGTTAGTTTTGAGAATCTAGTTTCATATTTGATGCTAGATGCTAAGATTTTGTTTGTGGTAATATGTAGGTTTTTGGTCCCTCAACTCAACAAAGAGATCTTTATGATCAAGCAGTGATTTCAATAGTACATGAAGTTTTAGAACGCTTCAATTGTACCAAGAGGAGTGAGCTAGGGACCAAGAGGCACAAGCTAAGCAAGAGGCACGAGCTAAGCAAAAGGCATGAGGACATCTTCCGTTAGTTCAAATTATACTATGCTATACATTTTGTATTGTTATAAAACATCTTGAATTATTGTATGTGTTGCAAACAATTATTGTAAACTTGTATGGAAGGAGTTTGAATTGGATACTTGTTTTATTTTTTACTTATGGAATGTATGGATCTTTTTTTATAAATGTGTTGTTGAAATAAATGTGTTATTCAAATGTGAGGTTTTAATAATGTAATGACAGGTTACGGGTTAATATCAAAGCCATGAAAAAAATAAAAACAGAAAATAAGTTTTAGTGACGAATTTTTTAGTCACAAATATAGCAACAAAAAATTGTTTTAGTGACGAAAATTTCGTCACTAAATATAGCAAAATTTTGTAAGAAATGGTTTTAGTGACGAAAATTTTCATCACTATATGTGCCTAGATTTTCTTAAAAATAGTTTTAGTGACGAATTTTTTCGTCACTATATGTACCCGAACATAGTTTTAGTGACGAAATTATTCGTCACTAAATATGATTTAGTAAACTAAAGTGTTTTCAATGACGAAATATTTTCGTCACTGAATAGTGTTTTTAGTGAGGAAAACATTTAGTGACGAAATGTTTTCGTCACTAAAAGTTTTTAAAAAAAAAATCAAATCGGACTTTTAGTGACGAAATTTTTCGTCACAAGGACTTTTAGTGACGGGGCTACAGTGACGAAATGAGTTTCGTCACTAAAAGTCCAATTTCGTCACTAAAGGTCCTTAGTGACGAAAAACTAGACTTTTAGTGACGAATTTTTTCGTCACTGAAAATACATTTTGTTGTAGTGTTCAAAGGTACCAAATCCAAAATTATTTTGAAACCTAGAGCTGTTTGGAGATTGAATAATGTAAATCAGAGACATGACCCCCCATCTTCAAAATCATTTTTCTTTTTGGAACTCGACTAACTTTTGGCTTTGAAGATCCATATTCAAAAATGGCAAACAAGTGGTCATAAAGAAAAAGACAATTTGAAACTCTAACATGAAAACCACCTTAAAGAAATTTGGGTTTCAACAAAAATGATTTGGCCTTTTAAGGTATTATTATCTAATATAATATATCATCTTGACATTATTCTACCACTTCTTTTATGTGGTCCATTCTATCGATTCTATTATATGCTGATACATGTGTCATCTTTTATATATCTTTTTAAATATTCATTTGAAATAGATTATGTTTTAGGATTCCACAAGTTGATACTAAAAATATCATTTAATACATTATTTTATAAGCACCAATATCTATTTGATTCAAATAATTCTCTTCTTTTTGTGATTTATTCATTATTTTATAGAAAAGATAATAAATAACTGACTATCATCTGACAAACAATATAAAACTTTAACATGATCAAATTGTCCTCAACAAAGTAGCTAGGTGTTGAGAATTATTAGGTATATGGTTTAAAGGTTCCTAATTGGGACTCAAGGTAACATCCACATAGTATATCTTCTTCTAGGTTGGAGTGCCATCTTATGTTTTGCTTTTGACATCATTGTAACATCTATTTTCCAATCTCATTCTTATTTTGAAAATAAAATTTAACTGACCATGTAACAAATAATTAATCAAGTCATTTGACAAATTCCATTTAACTTCAAGAATTAAGAGAAATAAAATTGAAATTTCATTACTTGGGGTTTCAAGCTAATCTTTCATATGTTATGTAATCTTCCATGTTAAAGGTGTTATCTACTCTATTATCTCTCATTTTATAAACATTCAACCTCATAAAATAAAATTAAAAAAAAAAAAAAACATTCAACTCTCTTTCTTTTGAGTGAATATAAACATTCATCTTAACATGATCTAATGTCTTATCCATCATTTTATAAAGATTCATCTTAATATGATTCTCTATCACCTCTCTCTTTTGCTGTCCATTTCATTTTCACTCCTCTCTCTCTCTCTCTCTCTCTTAAAATAGATGACATACAATTAATCATCATATATATATATATATATATATATTTATATATAATTTAAACACTCAAACACGCTCAAGTAGTTCCCCAAAAAACACTAGAATAAGAGTATGATCACACAAGTTTTAAAATATTCTTAAATTTGGGGGCTCAAGGTGTCATTCATATTAAATGCTTTTTTCGGAAGTATTACTCTATATATATGCGTGGTGTACCGACTCCTTTAATCAATATTTTTTTCATAACATTGAGGAACAACCTAAAAGTGGTTCAGAAAATTAACCCTACCAAAGTGACTACAAAAAATCAAGAAAGCTAGATCCTGCACCAGGCTTTAAAGTGGTCCTGGAAACTATAAATATATAAACTTGAGCTTTTTTTTTTTTTTTTTTTTTTTTTTGAGTGAATATAAAATTGAGCATTATATCCTTTCATCAACTTAAAATCTCACTGCTCCCTCCAAAATTCTTTACATTAAAATTGTTAATGCAACGAGGTCAAGTGCTTTATAGTTTGATTGATTGACATCTTTTAACTAGTATTTTTAACAAAAATATTTAAAATATAAATTCTCCATTTTCAACTAAATATATAATCCTTAAAATAATGCGACCAACATTGCTTCAAAATCCCAATCGAAATAATTCTACACATAACATTTCCGGATTTCATTCATAAGTTGTGAATTTCTGGCCACATCCATGCCATATCTATTAATCAAATATTTCAGTCAACATTTAATTATGAGTTTGGCTTACCTCAAGTAATTTTAAAACTGGAATCTCTTTTTGTTTTAATAAGAAACTGCCACATCACTCACTAATTAAATAAAATGTGGAAATTAAAATCCACTACCATTTGCCAGTGTTATTTAAAACAAAATGAGACGTCTAATTAAAAAAAATACTGGAGATAAGCCAAACTCTTTAATTATAACCTCGATTTTTAAATATAGAAGTTTCAAATCGTGAGAAGAAGACAAATAAGTAATTATATAATTATTAAATAATCTATGGTGTACTAAAAATAGATTAATTAGGGTATAGTGGGATTGTTTGTAGGATTCAGATTTCTTTGCTCTAATATATATATATATTTTTCCTGATTAAACGAAATAAGGAAGCTCGAACTGACCTGTGCAATTCAGAAGGTCCATAGCATCTGGGGCGTGGAGATTAGTTTGGCTTAATATTATTAAAAAGCTGCACTATATATAGGATTCCAAATTTGAAGCAACTATTAGCCTTTACAACTTACACACATCATTATTCATTAAACAAATGAATTCTGAAGATATTCATTAAACAAATGAATTGTAAGGATCGAGCACAAACATTGAGCCACTGATTTATATAGTTCAAATTAACAGGAAAACCAATAGTAATTCTTTCATGTTTCACATTATAAAATTGAAAACCCAATTGCAAGCTGTGAGCAACAGTCAAGAAGAGTACCATATCTTCGAGATCAATGAAGTAATAGTCAGCCTACAGGTTCATTCAGATAGGCTTAGGTGTTAGCAGACGTGTTTTTTTTTTCTTCCATTTACTTGGCAGACAATTGGGCCGTCCATCAACAACATTGTAATGCAATTGTAATATAGATTCTCTCGAATACCTTATTAAATTTAAATTTCATCCATTCAACTCACATTACAGACTACAGAGGGATCAAGAAGATACAGAAAATGAATTTTGACTAAAGTAAACAATATACGGGCTACGTTAGTAGATTCCATATGTTTTCCTATAAGGGACAAAATTTTGAACACATTAATTTGCCTTTTTTTTTTTTTTTTTTTTTTTTTGTTGTTGTTGTTGTTGTTGAGAAAAACATTTATTTGACTTCTATGCTAGCCAGATTCAACATTTTTCTTTCTTTTTTATTTGGGAAAAATATTCCAATAGTTTTATTATTGGAACATATTACACCCCCTACTTTTAAATGAGACATTTTAAAACTCAGACTTTCATATATTTACTTAAAAAACCTCAAACAAAACCCACTACCACATATGAAATGCACAAGGATAAAACTAATACGCTATGGGGTTTACTACATATTTTCCCCTATTCTTTTTTTTTTTTTTTACTACATATTTTCCCCTATTCATTTTTTTATTCACATGTAGACTTCCAAAAAGGTTAGAATCTGGGACCATTAATTTATCATTAATATTATTTTTTCACTTACTAATAATCACCTACCAAAGTAGTAATTTATAAAAAAGAAAAAATAAAAATTAACGGATCCATAAGGGCACCAGTTTATGAAATATTTTTAGATACCTTTTATGAGAAAAGAAAAAAAGAAACTAATTTTTTGGACAATTTTTTATATTTCTCATAAAAGTAGTATCAAAATTTTCTTAAAATAATTAATTAACAAATGTGTTAAGGGCAACTATTAACCTTTATAAAAAATTTGTAAACAAGTTTATTACTCTAGCATTTTCCTTTTCCTAGAATCTATTCTATACCAGTAACATTTATTACTTGATTCTACCCAAAAAAAAAAAAAAAAATTATTACTTAGAAAGAATTTCGTCAACTAGACCTAATGTATACTTTTTTTTTTCAGAGAATTCAATGTATACTTACTATTCAATTAAAAAAAAAAATCGTTAAGATATAGTAATTTCTTATTGAAAACGTATAAGAAATAAAATAAAATAAAATAGTTTTCAAAAAAAAAATAAAAAATAAAAAAATAAAAAAGAGAAACCCAATGTCAAAAAGTAGGGGCGGGTTTTCCCCGAAAATATGGATTATGTGTAGCGGTACTCATTACCTTTCTTCTTTTGGAAATAAATTAAAAGAGATAAAACATATTTTAGTCCCTACATTTTCACACAATTCTCACTTTGGTCCCTAACTTTTTTTTTCACCGCTTTTAGTCCCTATTATGAAAAACGTGTCTTGTTTTAGTCCCTGACGTTACATCAGAGACGGAAATTGTATAGCTGGCAAACGGAAAAAATTAAAAAAATTAAAATAATACATCCTGTGTCCACGTGGCTTTCCACGTCAGCCTCTAAATTAAAAAAAATTAATTTATTAATTTTAACTAAATAAAAAAATTAAAAATAGAAATAAAAACCAAACCCATTAAAACAACAAATTTAAAACCCAACAAGAACAAGATCAACAAAACACAAACCCAGCAAATTAAATTCAAACCTATATTTCGAAAATCTGGATTTGATTTTTGTGTTTGATGTTTTGTGTAAATTTTAACTAAATGAAAAAAAAGGAAAAAATTGAACTACAAATAAAAACCCAGAAAAGTAAGAAAATTCAAAACCTAGAAGGAGAAGGAGAACAAGAACAAACCCAGAAAATTCATACCACTATCTCTACCAAACCTCCATACCCAAACCACTGAGATTCATACCCAAACCCACTACCAAGCCACAAACAACCACTAAGATCTATACCCTTCAGTTTTCAGAGACCCACGCAAGACCCAAGATCCATAACCCTTCAGTTCTACCAAGCCACAAACCCACCAGCTAAACCAACCCAACTACCACCGAAGCTAACCCAGCCACCATCGAATCCAACCCAGCCAACCCATCAAATCCAACCGACCCACGGCGAGCCAAGACCACCCATGGCGAGCCACGACCACCCCACCCACAGCGACCCACGACGAGCCACGATCACCTCACCCACGGCGAGCCACGACTACCCATGAGATTCATACCCAAACCCACTGAGATTCATACCCAAACTCACTACCGAGCCACAAACAACCACCATCGAATCCAACCCAGCCAACCCATCAAACCCAATTGACCCACAACGAGCCAAGACTACCCATGGCGAGCCACGACCACCCCACCCACGGCGACCCACGTCGAGCCACAACCACCTCACCCATGGCGATCCACGACTACCCATGAGCAAACACCGGACCACGGCGATTTGAATCCCACCTACCCAAAGCCTCCAGGCCGATCTGTGCCACGCCGATTTGAGGAAGAGAGGAGAGAGTGTGGGAGAAAGAGAGAAACTCTGAAAGTGAGAGGAAGAGAGAGAGTGAGATTAAAAAATAATCTTGGGGTTTTGAATTTTTTGTTCTTGTTCTTGTTCTTCTAGGTTTTTATTTTTATTTTAGTTTTTTTTCCTTTTCTTTTTCATTTAGTTAAAATTTACAAATTAATTTTTTGTTTTTAAAAAATGACGTGGCAT
Source organism: Quercus parvula (assembly GCA_030820535.1). Lineage (NCBI taxonomy): Eukaryota > Viridiplantae > Streptophyta > Magnoliopsida > Fagales > Fagaceae > Quercus > Quercus parvula. The sequence continues at coordinate 30,883,054 of JAUAME010000006.1, read as the reverse complement.
TTGTGGGTATTATTTTAATATTTTAAATTTTTTCCGTTTGCCAGCTATGCAATTTCCGTCTCTGATGTAACGGCAGGGACTAAAACGAGACACGTTTTTCAGAATAGGGACTAAAAGCGGTGAAAAAAAAAGTTAGGGACCAAAGTGAGAATCGTGTGAAAATGTAGGGACTAAAATAGGTTTTATCCCTAAATTAAAGCGTTGGCTTGAAGATGAATAATAAAAAGATTGCTAACAATTCTTCATCATGGATGAAACAATTTGAAATTATAACACAACATCCTAAAGAAATTAGGGCCCTGTTTGGTTGTTGTTGTTGGTTTTTTTTTTTTTTTTTTTTTTTAATTTATTTATTTTTATCACCCATCACTCATCACTTCTTATTCAATTTTTGTCACTCATCACTTAAAATACTCAAATTTCCTAGTATCCACCCATTTGGCAATTGTTTTCACTTCACATCACTTAATTATTTCTATTGTTTTGCAGGACCCACACACTGACCCAAAGAAGACTTTTTTTTTTTTTTTCCTTTGTCTTTCTTTGCCTCCCCTGAACTTTTCTTTGCTTTTCTTTTGGACTGTTTTTGGCAAAACAGTCCAAAAATCTCCACATCAGTCTCGCAAAACAGTCCAAAAATCTCCACATCAGTCTCGCCAAAATAGCATCAATTGACGGTATCTTGTCTCATTGCCAGAATAGCATCAATTGACGGTCCACATCATTTGAAGGTATCTTACCTCAATTGACGAGGATTGTTCATTGCCAAACCAAATAGGATTTTATTTATTTATTTATTTTATTTTATATATATATATATATATATATATATATATATATATATATATATATATATCTCCATCTTTGTGCTCATCATGTTTATTATCAGTTTTTCCAACTTTTAACATTATCAGCTCTGGATTAATATTTTTATTTTTATGTTTTAACTCGCTTATCTCTTGCTTAATAATATTAATTTCATGTTGTAAATCATTAACAGTTAAATCTTTGGATTTTTCTTTATTTAGTCTTTTAAAAGGTTCTTTAAAGCTTAAAGTTGATTTTTCATTTTCTTTACTTTTAGTCAGAGTTTTAACAAATTTAATATTTTTGCAGGGAATTATTTTTAACAGATTTAACGAGTTTAAAGAAGAAAAATCATCAAGGATTTTAAATAGTTCTTTTTGATCTTTATTATCAATTTTTAACACGGGAACCTTATTTTTAAACTTACCAAGTTGTTTATATTTTCCAGAAACATTTTTCGTTTTAACATGAAAATCATTAAGTTTATCAAAGTTGTTTTTGTATCTTTTATATTTTTTATGGCTATATATTTTGTGATTCTTATCATGTTTCTTCCCTTTTTGTGTAATAGGAGGCAGACCATTTTGTTTACAAAAATTAGCTTTTTGCTTAATCTGTAATTGATACGTTAATAGTTTTTTATTATTACACATACTAGCATCAAATTTTTTAATAGCATTAAAAATGTTATCATAAGTTAGGTTATCATAATTAAGAGAATCATTTGTACTCATTAACATCTGTTTTACCTTATGAGCAAAGACTGGAGGCAGACCGTCAATAAACCTTTCTTTCCAACAAGGCTTATGGCAATCTTTCTGAAACATAACCCTGGAAGCAAAAACATCTTGATACCATTTGTAACCATATCCAGAAACTCGAGGTGAAATATTAGAAGGAAGACTAACAAAATATTTAGGAATGACATAAATTGGAGTATTTAGGTCATCAAGAGTACCGCAACCAATATGTTTAGCAAAAATAGGCAAACTTGTGGGATATAGATCCCGCCATTCATGAAGAGTGCTAGAAAAATCATTAACAAGTAAATCAACAATATCAGGTTGATCAATGTCATAGTTATTTTGGTGAGCAATACCAACTTCAGACATATGAAATATGATTTTTTGTTCAGATAATCCAGCAATATTCCATTTGTAAAGTTTATCAATGGAAATAGAAAATTGTGATTGAAAAACTCTTCCTTGAAACTGTATGTCGGGAGGAATAGATCTGGAATACCAATTTTGTGTAAAAGACATGGATTTGGAATTTTCAACAAATCTTTTAATTTCTGGTAATTTATCATTTAAAATCTCTTTAGCAGGAACAGAAGAAACAGTGCCAGAATCAGTATGTTCATCAGAAACAATTTCTTTTTCATTTTTTGAAATAGTGCAAGGTGTACTTCTAGAAGTACCTTCAACTTTAATTTTTAAATCAGAAAGCATTTTATCAACAACTTCAAGCATGTTAGGCGGAGAGGTCTTGATCAGAACTTTCTCTTTTTGACTGGATAAATCAAGTAAAGGTTTCTCAATTAAAACAGATTTTTCAGAAGCATAATTTTTAATAAAAACAGTATTTTCAATATGGTCAGGTTGTTGGCCAATGACATGCAAAGATTCATTAGTAGAGTTGGGTTGTTCAATGAGACTAGTAATAGGAGTTCGATCATCAGAAATTTTGAAAGAAGTGGCTTTAAGTTCCGTTTTTTGATCTTGACGATTTATCAAGACTGTCTCAAAAGGCGGGTGACTAGACCTAACAATAGCTTTATCAGATGTTTTAACAAAATTTGATTTTCTTATCACATTCAAATGTTGTTTTGAAACTTCATCATTTGAAACATAATGGTTTTCAAGAAAATCAAAAAACAAAATATGTTTTTTCAATTGTTTCGTCTTTTCTAACCATTTACTCTTGACACGGTTTTTCTCAGACTGAGCAAAATTAGCTTGGAAGTATTTTCGTTTAATTTGGTTTTTTGAAAGCATAAACTCATCGTACAAAGGAACCAGATCAACTTCAAAGTTTTCATTTGAAACAGTCAAAACTCTTAATTGGTTAACATAGTTAAAATTATCAATGGGAGTAAAGTTGGGGTCAACAGATTTATCATTATCTCTTACTTTAGTAGTTTTTTTATACAAACAAGAAGCATTAGAATAATGGTTAAAACAAGCATGATCATTCAAAGAAACATCAGCCATAGAAAGAATGTTATTTTTAAAATTCTTAGATTTAGTATCATGTAAACACATGAGACCAGAATAGAAATGTTCAAAACCTGTTTTCTGTAGAGCCAAATAGGGCCTCAATTACTAACCCTTTTAAACTTGCTACCAGTTATTTTCCTCCACTCTTTCATTGGATCCCTGAGCACAATCAAAAGCACGTGCAATATTATTCTACAATACTACAACATGAGAATTCAATTACTATCAAGCCAATTAGAGATAAGGCTAATGGAGAAAAAATTATTTATCACAGTGTTTGCTTGAACCACATTATTTCTGAAGAAAAGTGGGGCCCCTGTCCTACTACTACAAGGTCATTACCAAATTCCCCTATTCCCTACTCTTATCATGATTATATTACTGCCTGGTTCAGATTCATGCTTCATCAAAATGAAACTATGTCCCACTCATGGTTTGTCAATTTTCATAAAGACTTTGACTCTGTTTTCCCCCTCTGGTTCATCCGATGGTGGACACAGTTTGGTTCAGCTGTTGAAATATTTCCTGCATAGTTAACAGATTGTTTCCGAAATTTCTCATTAAGGCTCAAACCTGACACTCATGGAGCCAAATTTCCTCCTCTACTGCATTTTATCAAAAAATATAAGATTCCATGGATTCTAAAATGGCAATATGCTAAAGAAGATGATGTTCTCGCTCGATGTTGGTATGTTAAATGGTGGGATAGGTTTTCTCACACCGATTCTATTATTAACAATGTCGAAAGGGACTTCCTTGCTTCAAATGTTTCCCCATTAAAGATTACTACTCCAGTGCAAACAGCTGTGACTGACGCACTTGATGCACCTGCTTCCTCATCAACAAAAAATGTTGCACCTATTAAAACCAAAAAGAAGAGTTCTCCTTTAGATGCAATCCGTAATGATCCTGAAGCTTTGTATGCCCTGCTGTCTAAAATGGTTAAGGATGATGAAGCTGGCAATTCAGATGATGAAAAGTCCTCCCAGGTCTCTGTTTCAAAAGATCCTTACTGCCAAACCTATCCTTACCCTCAAGATTGGTTTGGACATGATGAAGAAAATGCTGAAGACTTGATCAGAAATTGATTCTTGACTAGCATGCACAAAGGACAAAATGCTTAAAAATTGTGTTGCAAAAGTTTTAAAATTGTTTCAAAGACAACCCAAATTTGGCAGAACTCTCATTTGTTTGATATATTCTTTAGTCAAAAGCATCAATAAGTGCTACTACTTCAAGATTACTTCAAGATTGTGATCCCATGCTCCCAACAAAAATAATATTCCTTCGGACAAGAATCACTTTCAAGACTTTCCAAGCAAAGAGAAAAAGATGCTTTATTATGCTTTTGGTCATGCTTTTGGTTTGGTCATACTTTGTTTTGCCATGCTTATTCTGACACAATCTACTCCAAAGACAAGATTTTTGGGTTCCGCAACTCATTCCCCACGTTTTGGGGCAAAAAATGAAATTTACTATTCATCGTTACTATTCACTGTCACTATTCACCTGTCACTATTCACCTGTTACTATTCACTCCGAATTTTTGCCTATTTAAGGGGGGTTGTCCCTTATATTTCAAGCAAGTTTTGAGTGTGCTTAGTTCAGAACTTCTTCCCTAGAGAGAGTTTTCACTTGTGAGCCTTTCTCTGAGAGATCTCCTTGCTTACTACAACTTTCTACCTTCTCTACAAAGCTTGTAACTCTTAAGCCTTGTAACTATTTCCAACTTGTAATCACTACTACTGTAAGTGTTCAAATTCTACTTTCAATAACAAGTAATTTCAATTTTATGTTCATTACATTCATTATACTACTTGTTGCTACCGCCACCATGGACAGATTACCGCCATCACGGACGGTTCTATAATTATTTCGTTTTCTTTAACTATTTAAGCTATACCCCCTACTTGGCTGGCTATGCCGCCTACTTGGCTGGTCTTATAGCTTTGCATTTACTTGCATTACTTTTACTTGCATTATTTTCAAGCTATACCCCCTACTTGGCTGGCTCTGCCGCCTACCTGGCTGGTCTTATAGCTTTGCATTTACTTGCATTACTTTTACTTGCATTATTTTCAAGTTATATTATCACTGTATAACTGTGTTTCCGCTTCCAACGCCGTGTCCCTTCCCCCTTTATGGTATCAGAGCCACTCTTTTCTGGCCGGTGATAGTGTTGTTGTATTCTCTGTCTTTCCGTCTGTGTCTACCCAAAACATTGGTGCTTCGTTGTTGTGTTCCCTTCTTACCGTCGTTGGCGCCACCCTAGTCGTAAAGTGAATTCCTAGAACCGAACTGTAAGGCCCGTTTGAGCCTAGAGAGGGCGTGTAGGGCATGAGAGGTATAAGGTTGGTTAGGGTATGTGTTACGAAATGCAACGGTTGTGAGAAAAACATGATAATTGAGTGTTAAAACTAGGATAGTATGGATAGATTGTGGAGATCCAACTCTTCTATCAGCTCCAGGATTGGTTGTCCTCCTGATATTGTAAATGAAGAAGATCACAATGTTGAGGATAATGAGATCCCTGATTTTACTAATTGGACTATTCCTAAGGTTGATACAAAAAATTTTTATAAAATAAGTTGGGCTGAAAGTACTTTTCATTTTGCATATAAAGTTAGAACTGTTGAACAAATATTCTCTATTTCAAAAACTCATGAAAAATGTTGCCTGTTTACTAAAAAGAATATTGGTGAATTTCTTGCTTCTAAAAAATTCAGCTATCTGCATATTGGTATGGTTCAAGTTGCTATTAAACCACTTAACCGAAAGGGCATTAATGCTTTTGTCCTCATGTGTTTACGTGATGCTAGATTTAAACACTTTAAAGATAGCATTCTTGGTATGATTACTGCTTCTTTGTATGATGGTCCTGTTTACTTTAGTTGTTATCCTGATCTTACTTTGGCTTTAGATGATGCTAACATTATTAAAGCTTTGACTTTAAATATTGCTTCATCTGGTTATCACATGGAAGAAGGTAGTAAACCTTTTGCTTTGATTTATCGCATTTATTATAGATTGTTGGGTACTCAATTAAATCCTAGTGCTATAAATCATAGAGAACCTTCTGGTAAAACTATGTTAATTAAATGTTCAACTCCTGATGCAAAAATTCAAATTCCAAAAATGATTCAATGGCAAGACATCAAACTTCCCACTAAATGGTTCTTGGAACAAGAATCTCCCATTGCTAAACCCGTTTTTGATGAGCTTGATCTTACTCATATTCAACAATACCTTGACGGTATTGTTAAAATAAGTTTTCAAAATAGTCAACCCTTAAGAATCAACGAAGGAAGACATTCCTTTGCTGGATCTGAAAGTATTTCAAAAAGAGACCAAGATCTCAATGAATTTTTGAAAAAGAATTTTTCAAAACCCACTGATTTAAAATCTGACAGTATTTCTAAAAGAGATCAAGATCTCAATGACTTTTTGGAAAAGAATTTTGACAAACCTGTTGATTTAAAATTAAAAGGAATTTCAGATGATAAAGTTAGTAATGTTTACTATTCCACCAAACAAGAAACTTCCTCTCCATATGGCAAGCTTGCTAGTGAAGAAGAAGACGATGGTAATTCTGTTTGTCCATCCGAAAGAGATTTCCCTCCTATTGATCCTTCTGGTTATATTAAGCAATTAAGAGTCTTTACTGTTTTAAATGAAGATTTTAAAGTTGACCTGATTCCTTTATATGATGAGTTTATGCTTTCAAAAAACCGGATTAAAAGAAAATATTTTCAAGATAATTTTGCTCAATCTGAGAAAAACCGTGTTAAGAGCAAATGGTTAGGAAAAATGAATCAATTGAAAAAACATATTTTGTTTTTTGATTTTCTTGAAAACCATTATGTTTCAAATGATGAAGTTTCAAAGCAACATTTGAGTGTGATAAAAAAATCAAATTTCGTTAAAGCAAATAATAAATCTACTATTCGGTCTACTCATCCTCCTCTTGAGACAATTGTGCTAACTTGTCAAGATAAAAAGACGGAAGTTAATGCTACTCCTTTCAAAATTGCTGATGATAAAACCCCTATTTTTAGTATTATTGAACAAAACAATTTTACTAATGAATCCTTGCATGTTATTGGTCAACAGCTTGACCGTATTGAAGAAAAAATTGTTGAAAGAACTGTTTCCATAGAAAAACCTATTTCTGAAAAATCTGTAAAAACTGAGAAACCTCTGATTGATTTGCCCGGTCAAAGAGAGAAAGTTATGTTCAAAATTTCTCAGTCTAAAATGCTTGACGTTGTTGACAAAATGCTTAATGATTTAAAGGTTAAAACTGAAGGTACTTCTAGAAATACAACTTGCACTATTTCAAAGAAAGGAAAAGAAATTGTTTCTGATGAACATACTGATTCTGATACTGTTTCTTCTGTTTCTGCTACAAAGATTTTTGGTAATGATTTTCCAGAAATTAAAAGATTTGTTGGAAATCCGAAACCCATGTCTTTTACAAAAAATTGGTATTCAAAACCTACTCCTCCTGATATGCAATTTGAAGAAAGATTTTTCAAACACAGTCTTCTGTTTCTGCTGATAAGCTTTATGAATGGAATATTGATGGTTTGTCTGAACAAGAAATCATTAATAAAATGAGTCATATGTCCATGGTTGGTATTGCCTACCAAAATAACCATGATCTAGATCAGCCTGAAATTGTTAATTTGCTTGTTACTGGTTTTTCTGGAACTCTTCGTGGATGGTGGGATTCTTATCTCACAGAAGACTCCAAAGAATCTATTAAAAATGCTGTTAAAAAGAATGATGAAGGTTTGCCTATTTTTTATGAAAGTATTGGTCGTGGTATTCTAGATGGTGTGAATACTCTGATCTATACCATTCTCAAACATTTTGTTGGTACTCCATCTAATATTTCATCTCGAGTTTCTGATTTATTGAATAATTTGAGATGTCCTAGTATGACTGATTACAGGTGGTACCAAGATGTCTTTATTTCCAGAGTGATGCTTCGAAAAGATTGTCACGAGCCTTATTGGAAAGAAAGGTTTATTGACGGTCTGCCTCCAATCTTTGCTCATAAGGTAAAACAAGTGTTAATGGGAAAAAATGATTCTATTGATTATGATAACCTAACTTATGGTGATATTTTTAGTGCTATAAAAAAACTTGGTATTAATATGTGTAATGATGAAAAATTGTTAAAATACCATTTACAGAATAAGAAAAAAGCTAAATATGAAATGGGTAATTTTTGTGAACAATATGGTTTGCCCCCTATTGCTCCTTCCAGGCAAAAAGGGAAAAAACATGATAAAAGTCAAAAAAATTATAGCCATAAAAAATATAAATACAAAAATAATTTTGTCAAACCTAATGATTTTTATGCTAAAAAGAAAAATGTTTCCAAAAAACATGATAAACATATGTCAGGAAAAGGTAAATGCTTTAACTGTGGAAAACCTGGTCATTTCAGTAAAGATTGCAATCAAAAACCTGGTAAATTAAAGAATAAGTTTAACATGTTAAAAATTAATGATAAAGAGCAAGAAGAATTGTTCAGAATCCTTGAATCAAACAATTCGTCTGATTCTTTGGAAGATGATTTTTCTTCTTCGTCTAATTCTTGCTATCAATCTGCTGATGATTCTTCTGATTCCCCTAATATTAAAATTGGCTGTCGAGATTCCTGTTGTAATGTTATTAACTCTGTTGATACTCTCACTAAAAGCGAAGAAAATGAAAAATTAATAATCCAATTAATCAATCAAATTCAAAATCCTGAGTTACAAAAAGAATATTTGGATAAATTCAAGAAGAATTTGTTAAAGGATGAAACTAGTAAAAAATTAAAATCAACCATAAATTTTGAAGAAACTTTGGAAAGATTTAATAAAAAGAAATCCAAAAACTTAACTGTTAATGATCTTCAATTGGAAATTACTGTTGTTAAACAAGAAATGCTTGATTTAAAAAATGAGTTCAAAAATATTAAAAATGATAATCAAAATATTAAACAAGAATTAATAATGTTAAAAATGGATAAAAGTCTTGATCCCCAACAAATTGATAATGAACAAGATGAGCATAAGGATGGAGAAGAATCCAGTCAACAAGCCCTCCTTTCTGAAAAAGGTATTGTTGATCACTTCCAACTTAGTCCTGTCCATAAATTTATTCCTCCAAAATGGTTTACAATAGTTAAAATTGTTGTTTCTCCTGATTATCATTTCACTGTTATTGCCATGATTGATTCAGGAGCAGATATGAACTGTATCCAAGAATGATTGATTCCTTCAAAATATTTTGAAAAATCAACTGAAAGATTAGTTTCTGCTAATGGTTCTCAGATGAAAATTAAATATGAATTGAATAATGCTCATATATGCCATAATAATGTCTATTTTAAGATTCCTTCTGTTCTTGTTAAAAATTTGACTAATAAAGTGATTCTTGGTTTACCTTTTATAAATGCTTTATATCATTTTCTTGTTGAACATGACGGAATTACCACTGATCCTTTTGGATAGAAAATAAAATTCAAATTTGCTTCAAAAACTGAAATAGATATTGACAATTTGACTTATGAAAAAGATTCTCCCATGAATACTCTTGTCCAAGAAATAATGATGAGTTCTTGTTTTACAGATAATTTTAAAGATAATACTCACCGGACTAATACTATCAATCGTCCTCACATTATCAATACTTCTTTGCAGGAATCGGACGATGATGCGAGGATAAGTACCACTAATAAGTGGGATACTAGTAATATTTATACCTATACCACTAGTAAGTGGGTTATTATGGCTTCAAAGGGAAAAGCTCCTGTACAGGACTATTCTCAACCCACAAGATTCCCAGTGGGACGACCTTTCAAAATGCATGAAGGCGCTTCTTCTGGGGTAAAATCCAGTGAAGCAATATCCCTTCAAAGAGATGTCCCTGCAGAGGTGACATACTCTAATGGTGATATAATAATTGCTTTACAAGAAGTTTTGGCAAAAAACTTACAATTCCACAATGGTACCTACTCAGAATTACCAGCTTCTATTAAACTCATTCTTGATAACCTGCAATCTGCCTTTATCAAAAAACACCATGAGGTTTTTCAACAAACTCTTCGAGCCCTCGAGATCCACCTTGTTAACCTTACTGCTCAAAATGAAGTTTTCACCCACTACTATGCTAACCATATCTGAGAAAAAACCTTTACTCTAGAAGATGATTTTATTCTAGAAAATGAGGCTTTTAGAAGCCATCCTGTTCACCATTCAAATATTACTAATGATCTTTACCTCAGTCAGCTCTTTGACAAAGAGGATATCCATTCAAAGGATAAAATGACTATAATGGGCACGGATTATGCTAAATTGAGTCTTAAGACCCAATCTGTATTAAGAAGTGTTGTTGCCAACTTGCCAACAGATATACAATTACGTATTCTGGAAAGCAAGGCTATGTTTAGATCTTTTGATTTATGGTTCAAAAATTTCAAAACACTTGTTACTGCCACTATTCCTAACCCGGATGAGTTAGATGAAGATGATAATATTTTTCTCCAACTTGAATGGGAAGAACACTTTGGGAGCAGCCTCAGAGTGTATGAATACCAACACCCATTTCCTGGCCTCCTAATAAATTATGATGATGGTTCATATATTGCTGATATTTCAGATGATGATGATAAAAATGACAGAGACCCTTACTGGCTTTCTCAAATGTTTGAATATGGTTTCGTCAGATATATGAGATTAACAAGCCATCTTCAAGTTAGCCAACTCCCACAAATTATTCAAGATTCAGTTAAAAAATTTAATACTCCTTTTGTTACTATCAGATGTTGGAGTACGTTACCACAATGTGAACGAGATAACTGGATGAATGTCCAGCCTTCAAAGCATCTCATTCTCATTAATGGCCATACTCACCAGGGGCCATGTGTTTCTCCTGATTATCATTTCACTGTTATTGCCATGATTGATTCAGGAGCAGATATGAACTGTATCCAAGAAGGATGGATTCCTTCAAAATATTTTGAAGGAATCAACTAAAAGATTAGTTTCTGCTAATGGTTCTCAGATGAAAATTAAATATGAATTGAATAATGCTCATATATGCCATAATAATGTCTATTTTAAGATTCCTTCTGTTCTTGTTAAAAATTTGACTGATAAAGTGATTCTTGGTTTACCTTTTATAAATGCTTTATATCCTTTTCTTGTTGAACATGACGGAATTACCACGGATCCTTTTGGACAGAAAAGAAAATTCAAATTTGCTTCAAAAACTGAAATAGATATTGACAATCTGACTTATGAAAAAGATTCTCCCATGGATACTCTTGTCCAAGAAATAATGATGAGTTCTGGTTTTATAGATAATTTTAAAGATAATACTCACCGGACTAATACTATCAATCGTCCTCACATTATCAATACTTCTTTGCAGGAATCGGACGATGATGCGAGGATAAGTACCACTAATAAGTGGGATACTAGTAATATTTATACCTATACCACTAGTAAGTGGGTTATTATGGCTTCAAAGGGAAAAGCTCCTGTACAGGACTATTCTCAACCCACAAGATTCCCAGTGGGACGACCTTTCAAAATGCATGAAGGCGCTTCTTCTGGGGTAAAATCCAGTGAAGCAATATCCCTTCAAAGAGATGTCCCTGCAGAGGTGACATACTCTAATGGTGATATAATAATTGCTTTACAAGAAGTTTTGGCAAAAAACTTACAATTCCACAATGGTACCTACTCAGAATTACCAGCTTCTATTAAACTCATTCTTGATAACCTGCAATCTGCCTTTATCAAAAAACACCATGAGGTTTTTCAACAAACTCTTCGAGCCCTCGAGATCCACCTTGTTAACCTTACTGCTCAAAATGAAGTTTTCACCCACTACTATGCTAACCATATCCGAGAAAAAACCTTTACTTCAGAAGATGATTTTATTCTAGAAAATGAGGCTTTTAGAAGCCATGCTGTTCACCATTCAAATATTACTAATGATCTTTACCTCAGTCAACTCTTTGGCAAAGAGGATATCCATTCAAATGATAAAATGACTATAATGGGCACGGATTATGCTAGATTGAGTCTTAAGACCCAATCCGTATTAAGAAGTGCTGTTGCCAACAGATATACAATTACGTATTCTGGAAAGCAAGGCTATGTTTAGATCTTTTGATCTATGGTTCAAAAATTTCAAAACACTTGTTACTACCACTATTCCTGACCCGGATGAGTTAGATGAAGATGATAATGTTTTTCTCCAACTTGAATGGGAAGAACACTTTGGGAGCAGCCTCAGAGTGTATGAAAACCAACACCCATTTCCTGGCCTCCTGATAAATTATGATGATGGTTCATATATTGCTGATATTTCAGATGATGATGATGAAAATGACAGAGACCCTTACTGGCTTTCTCAAATGTTTGAATATGGTTTCGTCAGATATATGAGATTAACAAGCCATCTTCAAGTCAGCCAACTCCCACAAATTATTCAAGATTCAGTTAAAAAATTTAATACTCCTTTTGTTACTATCAGATGTTGGAGTACGTTACCACAATGGGAACGAGATAACTGGATGAATGTCCAGCCTTCAAAGCATCTCATTCTCATTAATGGCCATACTCACCAAAGGCCACGGTTTGATGGAAATACTCATTTATCTTTTACCGATCCTTTTGCTCTTATAGAATGCTGGAGAAATTATTTTAATAACCAAATTATTAATATTGCTTACAATCTATGGAAACACTACCATTTCATGGGAAGCACGGATAGAATTGCTGTCTTTGGTCCCAGACCATATTCTGATGCGGTTGCTCATTTAAGGGTGGCTGACCATTGTAATCCCCTAAAGTTTCTCACCCCAAGAAGATCTCCATTGTTTCAACCAATTTTTTACTGTGGATTCTGTAATAAATATGCCATTTCCCATGATCATGATTGCCGTTCTCCACAAGGTCCTTTTGATGGTTATCCTTCCGATGCTGCTTCCACTGATTAGTGGTTAATACCAATAGAGATTGATTCCCATAGAGATTGATTCCCTTATTTGAGTGACCTGTACAAAGGCCAAAATGCTTCAAAAAATTGTGAATTGTTTCAAGACATCCCGAATTTGGCGGAACTCCCACTTGTCAGTTATGCACTCCAGTCAAAAGTTCCAATGAGTGCTACTACTTCCAGGTTGCTTCAATATTCAAAATGTAATCCCATGCTCATGCCGAAGATCTCGCTTCTGACAAGGGTAATTTTGGAGTCTTTCCAAAAAGAAAAGGGAAGATTCTTCATGCCTACCTTTTGTCATATTTTCTATACTTTGGTCATGATTCTCTACACTTTGCCACGCTTCTTCTGACACAATATGCTCCAAAGACAAGAATATAGAGTTCTACAACTCATTTCCCACGTTTTGGGGCAAAAAATGAAATTTACTATTCACTATTACTATTCATCTGTCACTATTCACTCCGAAATTTTGCCTATTTAAGGGGGGTTGTCCCTTATATTTCAAGCAAGTTTTTAGTGTGCTTAGTTCAGGACTTCTTCCCTAGAGAGAGTTTTCACTTGTGAGCCTTTCTCTGAGAGATCTCCTTGCTTACTACAACTTCCTACCTTCTCTACAAAGCTTGTAACTCTTAAGCCTTGTAAGTATTTTCAACTTGTAATCACTACTACTGTAAGTGTTCAAATTCTACTTTCAATAACAAGTAATTTCAGTTTTATGTTCATTACATTCATTATACTACTTGTTGGTACCGCCACCATGGACGGATTACCGCCATCACGGACGGTTCTATAATTCTTTCGTTTTCTTTAACTATTTAAGCTATACCCCCTACTTGGCTGGCTCTGCCGCCTACTTGGCTGGTCTTATAGCTTTGCATTTACTTGCATTACTTTTACTAGCATTATTTTCAAGTTATATTCTCACTGTATAACTGTGCTTCCGCTTCCAACTCCGTGTCCCTTCCCCCTTTATGGTATCAGAGCCACTCTTTTCTGGCCGGTGATAGTGTTGTTGTGTTCTCTGTCTTTCCGTCTGTGTCTACCCGAAATGATAATCAGGAGAAACAACAATTTTAACTTTTGTAAACCATTTTGGAGGAATCAATTTATGGACAGGACTAAGTTGGAAGTGATCAACAATACCTTTTTCAGAAAGGAGGGCTTGTTGACTGGATTCTTCTCCATCCTTATGCTTATCTTGTTCATTATCAATTTGTTGGGGATCAAGACTTTTATCCATTTTTAACATTATTAATTCTTGTTTAATATTTTGATTATCATTTTTAATATTTTTGAACTCATTTTTTAAATCAAGCATTTCTTGTTTAACAACAGTAATTTCCAATTGAAGATCATTAACAGTTAAGTTTTTGGATTTCTTTTTATTAAATCTTTCCAAAGTTTCTTCAAAGTTTATGGTTGATTTTAATTTTTTACTAGTTTCATCCTTTAACAAATTCTTCTTGAATTTATCCAAATATTCTTTTTGTAACTCAGGATTTTGAATTTGATTGATTAATTGGATTATTAATTTTTCATTTTCTTCGCTTTTAGTGAGAGTATCAACAGAGTTAATAACATTACAACAGGAATCTCGACAGCCAATTTTAATATTAGGGGAATCAGAAGAATCATCAGCAGATTGATAGCAAGAATTAGACGAAGAAGAAAAATCATCTTCCAAAGAATCAGACGAATTGTTTGATTCAAGGATTCTGAACAATTCTTCTTGCTCTTTATCATTAATTTTTAACATGTTAAACTTATTCTTTAATTTACCAGGTTTTTGATTGCAATCTTTACTGAAATGACCAGGTTTTCCACAGTTAAAGCATTTACCTTTTCCTGGCATATGTTTATCATGTTTTTTGGAAACATTTTTCTTTTTAGCATAAAAATCATTAGGTTTGACAAAATTATTTTTGTATTTATATTTTTTATGGCTATAATTTTTGTGACTTTTATCATGTTTTTTCCCTTTTTGCCTGGAAGGAGCAATAGGGGGCAAACCATATTGTTCACAAAAATTACCCATTTCATATTTAGCTTTTTTCTTATTCTGTAAATGGTATTTTAACAATTTTTCATCATTACACATATTAATACCAAGTTTTTTTATAGCACTAAAAATATCACCATAAGTTAGGTTAGCATAATCAATAGAATCATTTTTTCCCATTAACACTTGCTTTACCTTATGAGCAAAGATTGGAGGCAGACCGTCAATAAACCTTTCTTTCCAATAAGGCTTGTGACAATCTTTTCGAAGCATCACTCTGGAAATAAAGACATCTTGGTACCACCTGTAATCAGTCATACTAGGACATCTCAAATTATTCAATAAATCAGAAACTCGAGATGAAATATTAGATGGAGTACCAACAAAATGTTTGAGAATGGTATAGATCAGAGTATTCACACCATCTAGAATACCACGACCAATACTTTCATAAAAAATAGGCAAACCTTCATCATTCTTTTTAACAGCATTTTTAATAGATTCTTTGGAGTCTTTTGTGAGATAAGAATCCCACCATCCACGAAGAGTTCCAGAAAAACCAGTAACAAGCAAATTAACAATTTCAGGCTGATCTAGATCATGGTTATTTTGGTAGGCAATACCAACCATGGACATATGACTCATTTCATTAATGATTTCTTGTTCAGACAAACCATCAATATTCCATTCATAAAGCTTATCAGCAGAAACAGAAAACTGTGTTTGAAAAATCTTTCTTCAAATTGCATATCAGGAGGAGTAGGTTTTGAATACCAATTTTTTGTAAAAGACATGGGTTTCGGATTTCCAACAAATCTTTTAATTTCTGGAAAATCATTACCAAAAATCTTTGTAGCAGAAACAGAAGAAACAGTATCAGAATCAGTATGTTCATCAGAAACAATTTCTTTTCCTTTCTTTGAAATAGTGCAAGTTGTATTTCTAGAAGTACCTTCAGTTTTAACCTTTAAATCATTAAGCATTTTGTCAACAACGTCAAGCATTTTAGACTGAGAAGTTTTGAACATAACTTTCTCTCTTTGACCAGGCAAATCAATCAGAGGTTTCTCAGTTTTTACAGATTTTTCAGAAATAGGTTTTTCTATGGAAACAGTTCTTTCAACAATTTTTTCTTCAATACGGTCAAGCTATTGACCAATAACATGCAAGGATTCATTAGTAAAATTGTTTTGTTCAATAATACTAAAAATAGGGGTTTTATCATCAGCAATTTTGAAAGGAGTAGCATTAACTTCCGTCTTTTTATCTTGACAAGTTAGCACAATTGTCTCAAGAGGAGGATGAGTAGACCGAATAGTAGATTTATCATTTGCTTTAACGAAATTTGATTTTTTTATCACACTCAAATGTTGCTTTGAAACTTCATCATTTGAAACATAATGGTTTTCAAGAAAATCAAAAAACAAAATATGTTTTTTCAATTGATTCATTTTTCCTAACCATTTGCTCTTAACACGGTTTTTCTCAGATTGAGCAAAATTATCTTGGAAATATTTTCTTTTAATCCGGTTTTTTGAAAGCATAAACTCATCATATAAAGGAATCAGGTCAACTTTAAAATCTTCATTTAAAACAGTAAAGACTCTTAATTGCTTAATATAACCAGAAGGATCAATAGGAGGGAAATCTCTTTCGGATGGACAAACAGAATTACCATCGTCTTCTTCTTCACTAGCAAGCTTGCCATATGGAGAGGAAGTTTCTTGTTTGGTGGAATAGTAAACATTACTAACTTTATCATCTGAAATTCCTTTTAATTTTAAATCAACAGGTTTGTCAAAATTCTTTTCCAAAAAGTCATTGAGATCTTGATCTCTTTTAGAAATACTGTCAGATTTTAAATCAGTGGGTTTTGAAAAATTCTTTTTCAAAAATTCATTGAGATCTTGGTCTCTTTTTGAAATACTTTCAGATCCAGCAAAGGAATGTCTTCCTTCGTTGATTCTTAAGGGTTGACTATTTTGAAAACTTATTTTAACAATACCGTCAAGGTATTGTTGAATATGAGTAAGATCAAGCTCATCAAAAACGGGTTTAGCAATGGGAGATTCTTGTTCCAAGAACCATTCAGTGGGAAGTTTGATGTCTTGCCATTGAATCATTTTTGGAATTTGAATTTTTGCATCAGGAGTTGAACATTTAATTAACATAGTTTTACCAGAAGGTTCTCTATGATTTATAGCACTAGGATTTAATTGAGTACCTAACAATCTATAATAAATGCGATAAATCAAAGCAAAAGGTTTACTACCTTCTTCCATGTGATAACCAGATGAAGCAATATTTAAAGTCAAAGCTTTAATAATGTTAGCATCATCTAAAGCCAAAGTAAGATCAGGATAACAACTAAAGTAAACAGGACCATCATACAAAGAAGCAGTAATCATACTAAGAATGCTATCTTTAAAGTGTTTAAATCTAGCATCACGTAAACACATGAGGACAGAAGCATTAATGCCCTTTCGGTTAAGTGGTTTAATAGCAACTTGAACCATACCAATATGCAGATAGCTGAATTTTTTAGAAGCAAGAAATTCACCAATATTCTTTTTAGTAAACATGCAACATTTTTCATGAGTTTTTGAAATAGAGAATATTTGTTCAACAGTTCTAACTTTATATGCAGAATGAAAAGTACTTTCAGCCCAACTTATTTTATAAACATTTTTTGTATCAACCTTAGGAATAGTCCAATTAGTAAAATCAGGGATCTCATTATCCTCAACATTGTGATCTTCTTCATTTACAATATCAGGAGGACAACCAATCCTGGAGCTGATAGAAGAGTTGGATCTCCACAATCTATCCATACTATCTTAGTTTTAACACTCAATTATCATATTTTTCTCACAACCGTTGCATTTCGTAACACATACCCTAACCAACCTTATACCTCTCATGCCCTACACGCCCTCTCTTGGCTCAAACGGGCCTTACAGTTCGGTTCTAGGAATTCACTTTACGACTAGGGTGGCGCCAACGACAGTAAGAAGGGAACACAACAACGGAGCACCAAAGTTTTGGGTAGACACAGACGGAAAGACAGAGAATACAACAACACTATCACCGGCCAGAAAAGAGTGGCTCTGATACCATAAAGGGGGAAGGGACACGGCGTTGGAAGCGGAAACACAGTTATACAGTGATAATATAACTTGAAAATAATGCAAGTAAAAGTAATGCAAGTAAATGCAAAGCTATAAGACCAGCCAGGTAGGCGGCAGAGCCAGCCAAGTAGGGGGTATAGCTTGAAAATAATGCAAGTAAAAGTAATGCAAGTAAATGCAAAGCTATAAGACCAGCCAAGTAGGCGGCATAGCCAGCCAAGTAGGGGGTATAGCTTAAATAGTTAAAGAAAACGAAATAATTATAGAACCGTCCGTGATGGCGGTAATCTGTCCATGGTGGCGGTAGCAACAAGTAGTATAATGAATGTAATGAACATAAAATTGAAATTACTTGTTATTGAAAGTAGAATTTGAACACTTACAGTAGTAGTGATTACAAGTTGGAAATAGTTACAAGGCTTAAGAGTTACAAGCTTTGTAGAGAAGGTAGAAAGTTGTAGTAAGTAAGGAGATCTCTCAGAGAAAGGCTCACAAGTGAAAACTCTCTCTAGGGAAGAAGTCCTGAACTAAGCACACTCAAAACTTGCTTGAAATATAAGGGACAACCCCCCTTAAATAGGCAAAAATTCGGAGTGAATAGTAACAGGTGAATAGTGACAGTGAATAGTAACGATGAATAGTGACAGATGAATAGTAAATTTCATTTTTTGCCCCAAAACGTGGGGAATGAGTTGTGGAACCCAAAAATCTTGTCTTTGGAGTAGATTGTGTCAGAATAAGCATGGCAAAACAAAGTATGACCAAACCAAAAGCATGACCAAAAGCATAATGAAGCATCTTTTTCTCTTTGCTTGGAAAGTCTTGAAAGTGATTCTTGTCAGAAGGAATATTATTTTTGTTGGGAGCATGGGATCACAATCTTGAAGTAATCTTGAAGTAGTAGCACTTATTGATGCTTTTGACTAAAGAATATATCAAACAAATGAGAGTTCTGCCAAATTTGGGTTGTCTTTGAAACAATTTTAAAACTTTTGCAACACAATTTTTAAGCATTTTGTCCTTTGTGCATGCTAGTCAAGAATCAATTTCTGATCAAGTCTTCAGCATTTTCTTCATCATGTCCAAACCAATCTTGAGGGTAAGGATAGGTTTGGCAGTAAGGATCTTTTGAAACAGAGACCTGGGAGGACTTTTCATCATCTGAATTGCCAGCTTCATCATCCTTAACCATTTTAGACAGCAGGGCATACAAAGCTTCAGGATCATTACGGATTGCATCTAAAGGAGAACTCTTCTTTTTGGTTTTAATAGGTGCAACATTTTTTGTTGATGAGGAAGCAGGTGCATCAAGTGCGTCAGTCACAGCTGTTTGCACTGGAGTAGTAATCTTTAATGGGGAAACATCTGAAGCAAGGAAGTCCCTTTCGACATTGTTAATAATAGAATCGGTGTGAGAAAACCTATCCCACCATTTAACATACCAACATCGAGCGAGAACATCATCTTCTTTAGCATATTGCCATTTTAGAATCCATGGAATCTTATATTTTTTGATAAAATGCAGTAGAGGAGGAAATTTGGCTCCATGAGTGTCAGGTTTGAGCCTTAATGAGAAATTTCGGAAACAATCTGTTAACTATGCAGGAAATATTTCAACAGCTGAACCAAACTGTGTCCACCATCGGATGAACCAGAGGGGGAAAACAGAGTCAAAGTCTTTATGAAAATTGACAAACCATGAGTGGGACATAGTTTCATTTTGATGAAGCATGAATCTGAACCAGGCAGTAATATAATCATGATAAGAGTAGGGAATAGGGGAATTTGGTAATGACCTTGTAGTAGTAGGACAGGGGCCCCACTTTTCTTCAGAAATAATGTGGTTCAAGCAAACACTGTGATAAATAATTTTTTCTCCATTAGCCTTATCTCTAATTGGCTTGATAGTAATTGAATTCTCATGTTGTAGTATTGTAGAATAATATTGCACGTTCTTTTGATTGTGCTCAGGGATCCAATGAAATAGTGGAGGAAAATAACTGGTAGCAAGTTTAAAAGGGTTAGTAATGGAGGCCCTATTTGGCTCTACAGAAAACAGGTTTTGAACATTTCTATTCTGGTCTCATGTGTTTACATGATACTAAATCTAAGAATTTTAAAAATAACATTCTTTCTATGGCTGATGTTTCTTTGAATGATCATGCTTGTTTTAACCATTATTCTAATGCTTCTTGTTTGTATAAAAAAACTACTAAAGTAAGAGATAATGATAAATCTGTTGACCCCAACTTTACTCCCATTGATAATTTTAACTATGTTAACCAATTAAGAGTTTTGACTGTTTCAAATGAAAACTTTGAAGTTGATCTGGTTCCTTTGTACGATGAGTTTATGCTTTCAAAAAACCAAATTAAACGAAAATACTTCCAAGCTAATTTTGCTCAGTCTGAGAAAAACCGTGTCAAGAGTAAATGGTTAGAAAAGACGAAACAATTGAAAAAACATATTTTGTTTTTTGATTTTCTTGAAAACCATTATGTTTCAAATGATGAAGTTTCAAAACAACATTTGAATGTGATAAGAAAATCAAATTTTGTTAAAACATCTGATAAAGCTATTGTTAGGTCTAGTCACCCGCCTTTTGAGACAGTCTTGATAAATCGTCAAGATCAAAAAACGGAACTTAAAGCCACTTCTTTCAAAATTTCTGATGATCGAACTCCTATTACTAGTCTCATTGAACAACCCAACTCTACTAATGAATCTTTGCATGTCATTGGCCAACAACCTGACCATATTGAAAATACTATTTCTATTAAAAATTCTGATTCTGAAAAATCTGTTTTAATTGAGAAACCTTTACTTGATTTATCCAGTCAAAAAGAGAAAGTTCTGATCAAGACCTCTCCGCCTAACATGCTTGAAGTTGTTGATAAAATGCTTTCTGATTTAAAAATTAAAATTGAAGGTACTTCTAGAAGTACACCTTGCACTATTTCAAAAAATGAAAAAGAAATTGTTTCTGATGAACATACTGATTCTGACACTGTTTCTTCTGTTCCTGCTAAAGAGATTTTAAATGATAAATTACCAGAAATTAAAAGATTTGTTGAAAATTCCAAATCCATGTCTTTTACACAAAATTGGTATTCCAGATCTATTCCTCCCGACATACAGTTTCAAGGAAGAGTTTTTCAATCACAATTTTCTATTTCCATTGATAAACTTTACAAATGGAATATTGCTGGATTATCTGAACAAAAAATCATATGTCATATGTCTGAAGTTGGTATTGCTCACCAAAATAACTATGACATTGATCATCCTGATATTGTTGATTTACTTGTTAATGATTTTTCTAGCACTCTTCATGAATGGCGGGATCTATATCCCACAAGTTTGCCTATTTTTGCTAAACATATTGGTTGCGGAACTCTTGATGACCTAAATACTCCAATTTATGCCATTCCTAAATATTTTGTTAGTCTTCCTTCTAATATTTCACCTCGAGTTTCTGGATATGGTTACAAATGGTATCAAGATGTTTTTGCTTCCAGGGTTATGTTTCAGAAAGATTGCCATAAGCCTTGTTGGAAAGAAAGGTTTATTGACGGTCTGCCTCCAGTCTTTGCTCATAAGGTAAAACAGATGTTAATGAGTACAAATGATTCTCTTAATTATGATAACCTAACTTATGATAACATTTTTAATGCTATTAAAAAATTTGACGCTAGTATGTGTAATAATAAAAAACTATTAACGTATCAATTACAGATTAAGCAAAAAGCTAATTTTTGTAAACAAAATGGTCTGCCTCCTATTACACAAAAAGGGAAGAAACATGATAAGAATCACAAAATATATAGCCATAAAAAATATAAAAGATACAAAAACAACTTTGATAAACTTAATGATTTTCATGTTAAAACGAAAAATGTTTCTGGAAAATATAAACAACTTGGTAAGTTTAAAAATAAGGTTCCCGTGTTAAAAATAGATAATAAAGATAAAAAAGAACTATTTAAAATCCTTGATGATTTTTCTTCTTTAAACTCGTTAATCTGTTAAAAATAATTCCTTGCAAAAATATTAAATTTGTTAAAACTCTGACTAAAAGTAAAGAAAATGAAAAATCAACTTTAAGCTTTAAAGAACCTTTTAAAAGACTAAATAAAGAAAAATCCAAAGATTTAACTGTTAATGATTTACAGCATGAAATTAATATTATTAAGCAAGAGATAAGCGAGTTAAAACATAAAAATAAAAATATTAATCCAGAGCTGATAATGTTAAAAGTTGGAAAAACTGATAATAAACATGATGAGCACAAAGATGGAGATGAATCTAGTTAACAGGCTCTTCTTTCTGATAAAGGTATTACTGATGTATTCACTGATTCTCAACTTGCTCTTGTCAATAAAATACTTCTTCCAAAATGGTTTACAAAAGTTAAAATTGTTGTTTCTCATGATTATCATTTCACTGTTATTGCCATGATTGATTCTGGTGTGGATATGAACTGTATCCAAGAAGGATTGATTCCTTCAAAATATTTTGAAAAATCAACAGAAAGATTGGTTTCGGCTAATGGTTCCCAAATGAAAATCAAATATGAATTGAATAATGCTCATGTTTGCCGTGATAATCTCTGCTTCAAGATTCCCTCTGTTCTTGTTAAAAATGTGACTGATAAAGTGATTCTTGGTTTGCCTTTTATAAATGCTTTGTATCCTTTTCTTGTTGAACATGATGGAATTACTACTGATCCTTTTGGACAAAAAGTAAAATTCAAATTTGCTTCAAAAACTGAAATTGATAATGATTTAAACCTGATCCATGCTAAAGTTAAACATCTTAACTTCCTTCAACAAGAAGTTAAATACAAGAAAATTGTTGAACAAATTTCTAATAAATTATTACAATCAAAAATTGATAATTTTCAAAAAATGTTGATTGATGATGTTTGTTCTGATGTTCCTAATGCTTTTTCGCATAAAAAAAAAACATATTGTTGACTTGCCTTATGTTAAAGATTTTAATGAGAAAAATATCCCCACCAAAGCTCGTCCCATTCAAATGAATGCTGAAACTGTTGAATTTTGCAAAAAAGAAATTAATGATTTATTGGAGAAAAAATTGATCAGGAATAGCAAGTCCCCTTGGTCTTGTTCTGCTTTTTATGTTCAGAAAAATGCTGAGATTGAAAGAGGAACCCCTCGATTAGTAATTAACTACAAACCCTTGAACAAGGTTTTAGAATGGATTAGGTATCCTATTCCCAATAAGAATGACCTGGTTCATAGGTTGAGTGAAGCTGTGATATTCTCCAAGTTTGACATGAAGTCTGGGTTTTGGCAAATCCAGATTAGTGAAAAGGATAGGTACAAAACTGCTTTTACCACTCCTTTTGGACATTATGAGTGGAATGTTATGCCTTTTGGTCTTAAGAATGCCCCAAGTGAGTTTCAAAATATTATGAATGATATTTTCAATTCATTTAGTCATTTTACCATTGTTTACATTGATGATGTTCTTGTCTACTCTAGTTCTATTGATGAACATTGGAAACACTTGCATTCATTTCTAGATACTATCAAAAGAAATGGTCTTGTTGTCTCTGCTAAAAAAGTCAAGTTGTTTCAAACAAAAGTCCGTTTTCTTGGCTTTGACATCTCTGAAGGACAGATTCGTCCTATTGATAGGGCCATCCAATTTGCTGATAAGTTTCCTGATGTTATCACTGAGAAAACTCAGCTCCAAAGATTTCTTGGGTCATTAAATTATGTTGCTGATTTTTACAAAGATATGAGAAAACAATGTAAACCTCTATTTGATAGGTTAAAGAGTAATCCTCCTCCTTGGTCTGATATCCATACTTCCCTTGTTGAACAAATTAAATCTCATGTTAAGACATTGCCTTGTCTTGGTATTCCCACTGTTAGTGCTTTCAAAATTGTTGAAACTGATGCCTCGGATTTTGGTTATGGAGGTATTTTGAAACAAAGAGTTTCCCCAGAGTCACCTGAGCAAATTGTACGTTTCTATTCTGGTATTTGGAATAATGCACAGTTAAACTACAGTACTATAATTGTCTTTCCCCAGAGTCACCTGAGCAAATTGTACGTTTCTATTCTGGTATTTGGAATAATGCACAGTTAAACTACAGTACTATTAAAAAGGAAATTTTATCTATAGTTCTATGTATTTCAAAATTTCAAAGTGATTTATTAAACCAAAAATTTTTGCTACGAATTGATTGCAAAAGTGCTAAATATGTTATTGAAAAAGATGTTGAAAATATTGCTTCAAAACATATTTTTGCTAGATGGCAAGCTATTTTGAGCGTTTTTGATTTTGATATTGAATATATTAAAGGATCCCAAAATGCCATCCCTGATTTCCTTACCCGTGAATTTCTGCAGTGTCATAATGGCAAGTAGAAGGTCGAGTGACAGGACACCTGACAGTAACAATCAAATTGTTAAATGTACAATTTGCTCAGGTGACTCTGGGGAAACTCTTTGTTTCAGAATACCTCCATAACCAAAATCCGAGGCATCAGTTTCAACAATTTTGAAAGCACTAACAGTGGGAATACCAAGACAAGGCAATGTCTTAACATGAGATTTAATTTGTTTAACAAGAGAAGTATGGATATCAGACCAAGGAGGAGGATTACTCTTTAACCTATCAAATAGAGGTTTATAACTGTGCTTCCGCTTCCAACGCCGTGTCCCTTCCCCCTTTATGGTATCAGAGCCACTCTTTTCTGGCCGGTGATAGTGTATATATATATATATATATTTGTTCTCTCTCATGCATAGATCGGTGGACTGGGTTCGAGACGACTTGTTCATTGACGATAGTGGACAGCTTTCCACGGTGGCCATTGATTGGTGGGTTTGGTGGTGCGATAGGTTTGTGGTGTTGCTGCTGAAGTGTGGCTGATGGATTTGAGTTTGCTTTTCTTTTTTTTTTTAATGATTGAGAAATCTGGGTTTTTTTTTTTTTTTTTTTTTGGAGATTGTTTGAATTGAAAAGTTTGTTTCTTGATTTTGGAAGGATGGAGAAGATGGTGGATCTGAGCTGATGGTGGTATAGTTTACCAAAAAAAAAAAAAAAATGCAACCAAACCCAAAAACCCAATGTGAAAAGGAAAGAAAAGAAAAGAAAAGAAAAGAAAAGAAAAAAGAACCTAAGCCCAGAAATCTAGTGAAAAGGAATGGAAAAAAAAGAAAAAAGAAAAAAGAAGAAAACCTTTGCAACCAAACCCAGAAACCAACGTGAAAAGGAAAGGAAAGAAAAGAAGAAAAGAAGAAGAAGAGGAAGAGAATAGTAGGGAGGTGGGTCCCAGACCCAACGTGAAAGACAAATAAAAGAAAAAGAAAAGAAGATAACGTGTGTTGGAGAGAGCAAAAAGTCTAACCGTGAGACCCTCAGTTTGTGTTTAATTACCAAAATGCTATTGAAAACTAAGTTTTGGAAATTGAAGACACCTAAAATGTGTTTTAAGTTTCCATAACTCATCATTAGAAAATCAGAGAATTGAGTGATGAAAAAAAAATTTGAAAACAAATCCAAACAGAGTTTTTTTTCGTGGGACCTACATATTTTGAGTTATGGGTGATGGAAACAGAGTTCTAAGTTACAAAACAACAAATCCAAACAGCCCCTAAGTTTTAAGAAACACATAATTGCAAAAGATTGCTAACAATTCTTCATCATGAACAAAACAATTTGAAATTATAACACAACACCCTAAAGAAATTAGGTTTTAAGGAACACATAATTGCATTGCTAACAATTCTTCGTCATGAACAAAACAATTTGAAATTATAACACAACACCACCCTAAAGAAATTAGGTTTTAAAAAACATATAATTGCCTTGAAGTTTCAACAATATAAGATGTGTTATTTAATAAATTAAATATCTCATTTTATAAGTAATCATCTCGAAATGATTCTATCACCTTTCTTATGTGGTCCATGCTATCAGTTTTGTTATTTTATATCAAGAATCTCATCAAAGCTAAAAGATGACAACTAATCTATATATATAATAATAATCTATATATATAATAATAGGTGAAGCAGAGAGAAAATCCATTTAGATTTCAATTGGATTCTCAATTTTGCGCCACTTGTCCTAACTAAAACTAAAAAAAAAATTTAATTAGATTATAAATTTGACTTCAATTTTGTGTCATGTATCTTATCTAAATTTTCTAATTTTTGTGTCCAAATAAATGATGCATTAACATTTAACACGGAAGCCAATAAAACCACAATGATAATGCTCATTGGCCTAAGCAAAAACATCTTACCTGCACACTTTTATGGAGATTATAAATTGGACTCCAATTTTGTGTCATGTAAATTTTCTAATTTTTGTGCCTAAATAAATGATGCATTAACATTTAACACGGAAACCAATAAAACCACAATAATAATACTCATTGGCCTAAGAAAGAACATCTCACCTGCACACTTTTATGGGTGATCTCAATAGAGTCTGGAGCTCTTCTAATCCCACAATCAGAATGAAGGAGTCCAATGAGAAAGACTATAAAAGTAAAACATCATCTCCTCCTAATTCCATTTCATCATCCCATGTCTCCTCCTCTCTTAACCTCTACCAACTAGATCCACACACTGCCTTCTCCTCCTCCTTACAGATTTCTTAGTGTAAGGTCGGGTTCAAACACAATGTTCAATCCCACTCTTCCTTGCTTCACACTCTCATACATTAGTGCTTCATTGGTGCCTCCAAGAAGATTCCAAGCTCAATGATCAGTTCTTATTTTTTAATAGTTTTTAGTGTGTCTAGATTAAGATTTTGTTAATTTGTTAAAAGTTACAAAAATATAATCATATATATTATATTAAGTTGAAGTTCAATTTTAGAATTCAAATTGAATCAAATTAATTTCTAATTGTAGTTTAATTTTGTGCTATGTGTCCAATTTGATTTTTAAATGTTAGTGTTAAGTTACTTCCATTCATAATGCTCAATGTGGAAACTGAATCTACTAAGATAAACATCTTATCATCACAATTGTTAATATTTCCGTGCGTAAGCACGGACTACATGCTAGTATATTTTAATAATTAGTCATTTACATGATAGGGTTAATTTGGATTAAACAAGTTGAGCATAAAGTTAATTTCTCTCACCCCCCCCCCCCCCCCGCGGGAAACAATTTGAAAACTATAATTAAACAAAAACTAAACACCCTAAAAAAATTATGATTGAAGAAACCCAAAATTGTCACTCAACAAAATAAGAGGTGTCGTTATTCAATAAATCATATATCCTGTTTTATAAGTATTCATCTTGAAATGATTCTATCACCTCTCTTATGTACGGTCTATACTATCAATTTTATAATTTTATATCAAAAGATCTTATCTATTATATTTTAATAATTATTTATTCAACATGATTAGTGTAGGGTCACAATTCATAGCCCAAGCCCAAAAGATTTGGGATATGAGCCCAATGAGCCCAATACAATGAATTTGTAGAGAGTGGATGAAAGAGCTGGGCTCCTAGCTAGTGGATTAACGGATAACAAAGATTTAAAAGATGAACAAACATAGAAAAACGCCGATAAAGCTTGATGAACGGAAGGTCCGAGGAGGTGAATTATTATTTGAACAATTGAGTTTGAGAGCTAATACACCCCTTAACACTACGATGATTCTTTTTCCCTCTTTTCTCTCTCTAATTTCCGATCCCCCCTTTCTGGGAGGTCTTTCACATTATATAGTTTCTTTTTACACTATCCTGATCGTACACTTATTCATCATCCAAGCCTCCACTTGAGTATAAGTCCCATCAGCCATCTTCTTTGGCTCTCCGTGAGTGGTGGTGGTTGAAACTGCACTGTTCAGAGGTCTTCTCTACATAAATATGGCCAGAGAAGTCACTGCAATGCATTTAATGCGGTGACAGTAGCCTTTACATCCAGATATTTCTGCATTCTTATCATCTTTGCATGTGCCTGAAGTTCATCCTTATCGCTGGATCTTCCTGGAGGGTCATCCAGATTGCCTAAATATCTACTTGACTAATATTCTTTGTATCCGAGGAGTATAAACTCCTCAGACTATATCCCCTAATCTTTTCTTTATGTGATTCCACGCTCTGAACCTCTCCTGATCATGTACTCCTCCTCGGACGTATCCATGTCCTTAAATAGGGACCAAAGCCAATATATTAATTTGGGATCTTACCCCCACAATTAGATTTAATTTATAGGATTAAACAAGTTGAAGAAAAATTTATAATTAAGTTAATATACATCTTTAGTTACCTCTGTCATATTTTTTTTTCTCATATAATTTGAATCTATACTATAATACTAGCAACATTTATCTCCTGAAACAAATTCATCAACTAAACTGTGTGTCCTTCTCAAAAAAGAAAAAAAAAAAAAAAAAAAAAAAACTAAACTAAACTGTGTGTGAAACATTACAATGAACCGCCGCGCGAATGTATTCAATAAAAAAGCATAACGTCATAATCATTAAGATATAGTAGTAATATATTATTGAAGAAATATAGTAAGAAATAAAATAAAATTTTTTTAACGAAAATATATAGACTATTCAATCATAATAAAAAAGGAGATAGCCAATGTGAAATTAGGGGCAATTTCAATTTCCACCACGAAAATCCGGGAACGCTTTTGGAATTCAATTAGGTGTTTAAAAAAAACAAAAAGAGTGTT
This sequence comes from Quercus parvula, assembly GCA_030820535.1. Lineage (NCBI taxonomy): Eukaryota > Viridiplantae > Streptophyta > Magnoliopsida > Fagales > Fagaceae > Quercus > Quercus parvula. The sequence continues at coordinate 30,854,191 of JAUAME010000006.1, read as the reverse complement.
GGCTTGAAGATAAATAGTAAAAAGATTGCCAACAATTCTTTATCATGAACAAAACTATTTGAAACTATAACACAAAAACACCCTAAATAAATTAGGTTAAATATATAAGAGGATTTATTTAATAATTAAATATCTCATTTTATAAGTATTCATCTCGAAACGATTCTATCACCTCTCTTATGTGGTCCATACTATCAATTGTATAATTTTATATCAAAGATCTTATCTAATATTAAAGATGCCATCTAACCACCGTACACTTTTGATAGGATGGTCGCTCTACAAGTATAAGTGTTTGTGTCTAGTGTCCGCTGTTTATAACTTCAGTCTACAACTACAAAAGTTAGACTCTTTTGTAGTTGTACTTTGGTTATGTAATGTATTATAAACCTGGTTTAAAATTATTATTACTATTTTCATGTGTGTTTTAATAAGTATTATTGTTTACTCAAAAACAATTATTATTTATTCTAACATAATTAGATTTAATTTATAGGATTCAACAAGTTAAGGAAAAATTTGTAAGCTAACATACATCTTTACATAATTCAATTACCTCTCATTTTTTAGTTTTGGTTTTTTTTTTTTGGTTCTCTCTCTCATTATCATATAATTAACAAACAATTTGGAACCTCAACATGTTCATATTATCTATTATTGTTTACTCAAAAACAATTATTATTTATTCTAACATAATTAGATTTAATTTATAGGATTCAACAAGTTAAGGAAAAATTTGTAAGCTAACATACATCTTTACATAATTCAATTACCTCTCATTTTAGTTTTAGTTTTTTTTTTTTGGTTCTCTCTCTCATTATCATATAATTAACAAACAATTTGGAACCTCAACATGTTCATATTATCGTCATTTAAAAAAAAAAAAAAAAAATTTACTACGCAAAAGTACTAAAGTTCCTCATTATATATATATATATATATATATATATATATATATATATATATATATATATATATCCCTACAAACTAGAAGTATCATCTAATGTCCTCTATAAAAAAAAAAGAAAAAGAAAAGAAAAAGTATCATCTAATGTTCCATAGTTTTGGGTCAATTATTCAATCAAATGATATTGGGCATGCTTCCTATCTCTTCTAAAGAAACAAGTGGGCCATTTCTTAATTTATAAATGTCCATCATTTGGACATGATTCGACCATCTTCATTTTTCATTCTACACGTACCCTTTTGTGTTCTTTTTGTTTTTCATCTACAAATGGCACATAATTAACAAGCATGAAACAAACAATATTGTGAAAGTCTAACAAAATCATATGTCATTACTCATTAAGAAACTAGTATATTTCAAATAAAGTTCCTTTGATTTAGGGCTCAAGGGGTCTTTCAAATAGTATATTTCCTATCAAGCTAAAGGTGTCATCTCTTTATAACATTTAAGTTGACATGATTCTTCACCCTTTTTTTTTAGTACCCCACTTCATTTCATTTCTCAATTATAAGAAACAATATTACGTATCACCGACAATCATATATATATATATATATATATATATATATATTATATAATTGGAAACTCCTACACTCTCAAATTATTCTAAGCAAACTACAATTTTAGAATAGTCACACAAACCTTAAAAGATTACTTGATTTGGCGCTCAAGGTTTCATCCATAATAAATTCTTTTTTCTAGGCCCTACTCTAATATGCGTGACGTTACCAATCTTTTATTCAACAATTTTCTGTTTACAAGAAAGAACCAGCTCGCACCCAAAAGTGGTTCAGCAATCAACCCAACTAAAGTGACCCTAGAATAGCAATGAAACTTGATTAGACTAGAGTAAAAAATGGTCCCTGAAACTAAAAAATATGAAGATTTCATCCTTTTGTTTAACGTAAAAGCTTTAATTAGAGGCTTTGGATCGTTGCTCTCTACAAAATTCATACATTAAACTGCTATAATGCATTAATGAGGAGCACCAAATAAGACCTGCCCAACTCATGAGAGTCACCCAAGAGAGTTAATCTCGTACCAAAAGCTGTACCGATTTGACCAGTGGAATGATATATTTCGGTATGATATATTGGTCAATATCGGTGTATCGTTTCGGGTTTACCGTTATTTTTTTATATTTATAAATATATATATATATATATGTATGTGGGTGTATATATATATTATAATAAATATAAAAGTTTACCATAAAATATTACCTCAATTCAGAACAAATTATTAATAGTTTTAGACTTTAGCATCAATGAAAAGAAAAAAAACACAATATAAAAAATAGAAAGCTTAATTGTTCATTGCATACTAAGAAAACAAATAATACTATTAAGTTAATGCAAATAAGTTACCATTTCACCCTTACAAAAATTCAAAAATTACAAAACTAAAAAAAAAAAAATGGTTTTTTTCTGTATTGGTCGGTACGCCCGGTACCGGATGGTAATGCCTGAAATTGGCCAGTATGGTCGGTACAGCCGGTATTTAGATCGGTACGAATTGTTGGCGTTTCGATACCGATATACATACCGGTACGATACATACCGACCGGTACCGGTACGGTATCAACTACCTTGGAGTCACCACATAGTCCACTACTCCACCCAAAAGTACAATTATTATGAATATGCAAACATTTCACGATTTCCTTCTTAGGTTCTGAATTTCAAGCTACCTGCATCAATTCAATTTTTTAACACAATGGAGACTCATGAATGTCCTCCTACAATGGCCTTATAAAACTCAACAGCATATCTTATTAGATACTTGAAGTTGAAGATGCAATTTTTGGAATCAATCAAGCATGAAAATGAACTAAGTTGAATCATCTTCAAACATAACCAATTGTAAGAATTTCAATTCAAACCCAAGCATGCTATTTAAATCATGATATTCATAAAATTAAATGTATGACTTGCTGTAGCTCTAAACAATTTGGTACACATCTATAAATATATCTATAATACAAATTGTCAACATACATTTATAAGAAAGGAGACGAGTTTCAATTAACTCAACTTGCAACTTAGATTTGATTCTTACATTTACAAAAAAATTAGTATCTTAACTTAATGATAAATAGCAATTATTATTGTAAGACTAGCTCAACACATATGCATTTAGAGGTCTAAGGTAATAACTTTAAATAGGTCTTTTTGTTATCACTTAAATAATATTTAACTAGTAATTTATATTATAATTTTATTTATTTGAAATCCATTACTCTTAATTTTTTATATGAGTTTTTTTTTTTTTTTTTGAGGAAAATGCTAAAGCTATAAAAAAATTTATTACAAAAATATTACAAACTAACATGGCAATGAATATGATCTATGGCACTTCAAAAGATAGTAAATGGATATTTGAATGGATGATTTTAGGGATACTACAAATTTTACAATATTACTATATTAGGCTTACAAGGATGTATCACCAATCACAAAAGGTAATTTAAATATATATATATATATATGTGTGTGTGTGTGTGTGTGTGTGTGTGTGTGTGTGTATTAGGTTGTTGAAGACCATCAATCATATTTATTGCCACATCAATTTGTAAAGGTTATGTAGTAAAATTTAGGGTAAATTACAAATTACACCCCTAAAGTTTGGTGGTGTTTGGATTTTATACCCTGAAGTTTTAGAATATAGATTTTATCCCTTGAAGTTTAAGAGTGTTTGGATTTTACACCCTGATGTTTTAGAATTTGGAATTTACCCCCTAAATTTTAGGGGTGTTTGGATTTTACTCCCAAAGTTTAGGGGTGTTTGGAATTTACACTCTGAAGTTTCAGAATTTGGAGATGTTAAATCCAAACACTCTCAAACTTTAGGAGGTAAAATCCAAATTCTGAAATGTTAGAGTGTAAAATCCAAACACCCCGAACTTCAGGGAGTAAAATCGAAATTTTGAAACTTCATAATGTATAATCCAAACACTCCCAAACTTTAGGAGTGTAATTTTCAATTTATCCTAAAATTTAAAGTATTTCTAGCATATTTCTATTTGAATTACTGCTTGTTAATTGATGACACATTTATTTGTAATGTCTATGTATTTAAATTTATATCATCTCTAACATTTCTCAATTTTTTGAGTCTTCTTAAAAGTAGAGGAAAAAAAGTACAACTTTTTTTTAAAATTTTTATTTTTTTATTTTATACATCTCAATTAAAAAAAAATAACTTTGGCCCCCACATTTGAGGGCCTTTCTCTAATAAGGGACCCTAGCGACTATGGCCTAAGTGGCCTAGGGCTAAGGTTGGTCCTATACGCAATACGAGAGAGAGAGAGAGAGAGAGAGAGAGAGAGAGAGAGAGAGAGAGAGAGAGAGAGAGAGAGAGAGAGAGTGTGAATTATAAAACTCAACAACATATATGCAATTTTTGGAATCAATCTATCAAGCATGAAAATTAACTAAGTTGAATCATCTCCAAACAAGACCATGTGTAAGAATTTTAAACCCAATCTTGCTATTTAAAATCATGATGATCATAAAATATTAATTAAAAGTATTACTTGTGATAGCCTTAAGTATATCTATAATATAAATTGTCATCATTCACTTATAATAAAGTATTGGTTTCAATTAACTCAACTTGTAAATTTTTTTGTTGTTAAATAAGGGATTTGAATTTGATTCCTACATGTACAAAAAAAACTAATTAGTATCTTGATTTAATGATAAATAGCATAATTATTATAGCAGGGCTGACTCAACACATTTAGAGGCCTAAGGAGATAACTTTAAATATGCATTTTTGTTATCACTCAAATAATATTTAACTAGTAATTTATATTATAATGTTTTTATATACTTAAAATCCATTATTTTTACTTTTTAATATGACTATTTTTTTTGGGTACAAATTTTGACTACAAACTTGGTTGTAGTTTAAGACTGCAACTACCACTGAAAATATTAATATGACTACATATTTTGAAAACCTAACTGTTAAATTGCATATTTTTTATGTTCTTAACACACACAACAAATTTTGTACAAATTAGATGTTATTTACTATTTGATTTATAAACTTATTTTTAATGCATAATTTTTTTATGCTATCGATCTTTATTTTCTGGAAATTTTGCAAGTATAGGGGATATAAGAAGAAAATGTAAGCCAATGGTGCATTTAAAAATTTATATCCAATAAAAAGATATTGAGTGCAATTATAGCCTTAAGCTACAACCAAGCTAATTTGTAGGGAAACTTTGTCATGTTTTTTGTTGACGAAAATGCTAAAAAGCTATAATAAATTATTGTGGCAATGAATATAATTTGTGGCATTTCAAGAAGATAATAAATGAGTAGTTTTTGAATGGATGATACTAAGATACTACAATATTTTCAACATGAGGTTTACAAATATGTATCATCAATCATAAAAAAGTATTAATCCAAATATGCATTTACTAGATTTTTAAGGGAGATTTTTGGAAAGTCAAGGGGGGCATGGCTCATAAGCGATTGTTAATTTTTTGGTGTGGATAAATGGTAAGTGAGGGAGGGGGATTCAAACCATTTTTTTTTTTTTAAGTTTTTATTGTTGATAAATTTCAAATTGGATATTGTCATAGTGATATCTTTGATGGAAACATTAAGTAATTTTTTTTCTTTTTCTTTTAAATTTTAAATTTTTACATCGCTAGTTGGGGATGAGAGATTTGAATCCTAGATATCTCTATTGAAATAACTATATAAGAGATATTAGTTAATAGTAGCTTGAATTACAAAACTCAAGCGGTAAATATTGTATTATTGGTTCTAATTATTTATTAACTTTAAAGTATTTACTTTAAAATGGTGTTCCAATAAATAATTATATCATGATTGATAAGGGTATTTTTGGCAGAGATTTAATACCACTGGACGTGTCATGCAAGGAAGCTGATGATGTCTATGGACCCATCAGCTCCATGGACATAAATGGGGACCAAAAGCAACGATAGCACAAGTGATGATCCCACCATCATACTCGACGGGCGCCTCTATAAGCCAATAGGGAAACCTTCGATCGAAGCAAAGGGCTGATAGGGTGAAGAGGTTGACGGGTCTAGCGGGGCTTAACTTGGTCCCCACAGATACCTATAAATGGAAACATCTTGAATGACACGCAAGATCATGCCCATTACTCACCCATATCTTTCTCATATGGAAAGGCACCCTAAAATCTTGGAAACCCTAAAGTGCCAAACCTTCCCAGTAAGGAAAGATCCCTACTTCGAAGGGATTTCGATTCACCATTCACTACTATATAAGCACCAGACCTCATTTTTTCTCAGGTACGTAGAAACTCTCCAGTTCTCATACTATAGAGTTCTTAGAGACTTTTCATTTACTAACTTGACCTTCAGAGGGTTTTTGGCTGGTACCACACTGGTGCCTTCTGTTTGATCTATTTGCTCTTATTCACAAGTACTCATTGGAGCGACTTGGAGCCTACAACTCATTGACAATTTTAACACATCATCAATTGGCTTTGTCTGTGGGGAATGCAACTGTGATTAAGCATATCACTGCTTCTGAGATGAAAGAGTTGCATGGTCTAAACGCATTTGATGGCTACCATCAACTAGGAAATAGGAAACCCCTCAAAAGCCTTAGAGAGACAGTTACAAACCCTACCTGTGGTGGTAGAGCGACTAACCCAACACAACTAACCCAACGCAACTCCAATGCAACTAGGAGTTGGAACAACAGCTAAACTAAAGGAACGAGCGACGCCAAGAAGGCCCACGCGACGGGCAGGATGTTGACGAGTAGAATGGTAGCCACCTACCGAGGGGAGACAGATAGGAGATGGAAGACCAGGAGGAGAGCAACGTCCCCAACAGATTAGATGGCTTGGAAGATACTAGCCGCCCCTTCGAAATAGAAGCCGATGCAATGCGCATTGTCCAGGATATGTAGATGATGAAGGAGAAGATGGACATGATGATGAACGCCCTGAGGGGACGGGTATTTACCAATTTGGATGAATTAGTCCACCAGACCGACTCCTCGTTCACTGTACAGGTGACTTTCTTCCCCCTCCCAGCGAAGTTTTAGATGCCAAAAGTAGAAGTGTATGACGGGTTAAAGGACCCATTTAACCATCTAGAGTCATTCAAAACCCTCATACACTTGCAAGGAGTTCCAGACGAATTTATGTGCAAGGCCTTCCCTACCACTTTAAAGGGGTAAGCATAAGTATGGTTCAACAGTCTTACCCCAAACATGGTTTCCACCTTCAAGGAGTTGAGTGGACACATTGTCACACATTTCATTAGAGGACAGAGACATAGGAGATCCTCTGCAACCATACTAAACATTAAGCAGGTCGTACGTAACTCATTTCAACAAAGAGGCTTTCTTGATTAATGAAGCCGACGACAAAGACGATGGTCGGCTTCACTAGTGGATTGAAGCAAGGGGAGTTTCTCTTTTCCATCTACAAGAACGACCCAAAGATGATGGTTGAAACGCTATACAAAGCTACAAAATACATGAATGTTGAAGATGTGATGATCGCTCAGGGGGATGCACCAAGAAAGGGAAAGGTAGGACGACCCTCGTCCAGGTAGGACGACAGGAGATCAAAACTCTTGTCAGGGAGGATGACAAATTTCACCCCCTTGAATAGCCCGCTGGATCAAGTTCTCATGCAGATAAGGGATGACGCGGCGCTGACATGGCCAGACAAGTTGAAAAGCAAAAGACTCCGGAATAAGTATTGTCGCTTCCACCGGGACCATGGGCATGACACCTCTGAGTGCTATGACCTCAAGCAATAGATTGAAGCCCTTATTAAATAGGGAAAGTTACAACGGTTTGTTAGGGGTGGTGAAAACCCGCCAAGGGACCTCGAGCCCAACTGATGGGCTGAAGAAAGACCCAGAGCCTCATTCAACAAAATAAGAGTAATCGTAGGAGGAAACACTATGGTTGGATCATTAGCTTGTCCATCGTGGACTTCAGTACCCGACAGGTACTAGTGGACAACGGGAGCTCAGTAGATATTCTCTACTACCCTGCATTCCAATAGATGAGGGTCAACTGAGAATGTCACCAACTCTCAGACGTGCTGTTCGTGGGATTCGGTGGCACCTAAGTCTTTCTCGTTAGAACTATTACTTTGCCAGTAACCATCGGGATGTACCCTTAGCAGCTCATTAAGGAGGTCAATTTCCTTGTCGTTGATTGCTCATCTACCTACAATGCCATCTTTGGTTGTCCCACGCTTAACGCATGGCGGGCAGCCACGTCCATATACCACTTGCTGGTGAAATTTCCAATATAGTACGGGATAGGAGAAGTGCGAGGGGACCAGATGGCTGCCCACGAGTGCTACATAGTCATGCATGAGATGAACGATCATTTACAAGCCTTGAACATCGAGGAAAAAAAGGTCACTGTAGAACCCACGGAGGATCTGGAAGAAATCTCCTTGGATGATGATACCCCTTATCGGACCACTCATATCGGCACACAAGTCGACCCTTTGGTTCGCAATGAGCTTGCCCTTTTCCTAAAAAACAATCAAGACATCTTCGCTTGGAGCCACGAGGACATGCCAGGGATCAATCCCAGTACCATGGTACACAAGCTTAATGTATGCCCGTCCTTCTCCCCGGTTCAGCAGAAGAAGATGGTTTTCGCCCAAGAAAAGGACAAAGCCATAGCCGAAGAGGTACACAAACTGCTGGAGGAAAATTTCATCAGGGAAGTTTACTACCCTAAATGGTTGGCCAACATGGTCATGGTTAAAAAAGCAAACGGCAAGTGGAGAATGAGCATAGACTTCAATGACTTGAATAAGACATGCCCAAAGGACAACTATCCATTCTTGTGCATCGACCTCCTCGTGGACTGTACGGCTGGCCATCAGCTGTTAAGTTTCATGGACACCTTCTCGGGGTATAATCAGATTAGGTTGGATGAAGCAGACTAGGAGAAGACTTCATTTGTCACGAGCCAATGACTCTTTTGCTACAAAGTCATGCTATTTGGGTTGAAGAACGTCGGGGTAACATACTAGAGGCTTGTAAACAAGATGTTTGCCTAGCAGATTGGGCGAAATATGGAGGTGTACGTAGACGACATGCTTGTGAAAAGCGTGCTGGAAGTTAGCCATTTGGAAGACCTCTAGGAAACATTTGATACCCTTCGCCTCTATGATATAAAGCTCAACCCCAGTAAATGTGTCTTCGATGTGGCATTAGGGAAATTCTTAGGTTTCATGGTATAGCAGCGTAGTGTAGAATCCAATCCCAACAAAGTTTGGGCAATAATTGAGATGGCTCCTCCAAAAAAACATCAAGGAGGTGCAAAGCCTGAATGGTAGAGTTATAGCCTTTAACAAGTTTGTATCCAGGGAAACAGATAAATGTCTACCCTTCTTCAAGGTACTACGGAAGGCTTTTGAATGGACTGACGAGTGCCAGAAGGCTTTCGAAGAACTAAAGGCGTACCTTGCATCTCCTCTGCTGCTCAATCCCTCCAAACCTGGTGAAAAGCTCTCCATCTACTTAGCCGTGTCCCAAACTACTGTTAGTTTTGCTCTTATATAGGACGAAGATCAAGTCTAGTTACCTATGTACTACACTAGCAGGGCATTCTAGGGAGTTGAGGGAAGATATCCCCCAACGGAGAAGATGGCCTTTGCACTGATCATAGCTGCCCAGAAACTCAGGTTGTACTTCCAAGCACATACCATAGTGGTCCAAACAGACAAGCCGCTGTGAAAGATGATGAACAACTTGGAGGCAGTAGGACGACTGGTTTTATGGGCAATTGAGCCCGTGAGTTCGATGTCCAATATTGACCCAAGATCGCAATTAAAGCCCAGGCTCTAGTTGATTTCACTGCCAAATTCACGACAAGAAAGGACGAAGAGGAGAAACCAACAGCATGGATGATATGGACAGACAGTTCATCTAACCAATGGGCCGGAGGAGCTGGGGTCCTGCTACAGTTTCCGTAAGGAGATACAATAGAATGTGCGGTCCACCTCCAGTTCTTAATGATCAACAATGAGGCAGAGTATGAAGCAGTCCTCTCGGGCCTCGACTTGGCTAAAGCAGCGGGGGCTGAGTTAGCTATCATACATTGCGATTCATAAGTTGTGGTTGGGCACATCAATGGTGACTACGAGGCAAAAGGGGAACAGATGAAAGAATACTTGAGCATGATTAAAGACAAGAAGAGCGAGGGATTCTCGACTAAGTTCATACAGATCCTAAGGGAAGAGAGCAAGCAAGTAGACCGTCTGGCCAAAGTTGCATCCACCGAGTATATAGACGTCACTAGTCAAGTACTATCCTTCGTCCAATATTCCCTTGCCATTGACAAAGTAGAATTACATGCTATCTCCCTAGGAATCGATTAAATGACACTGATCGTATCCTACCTCAGGAATGGGACATTGCTAGAAGATCATAACACTTCTCGTAGACTGAAGGTACGGTGTTCACGTTTTGTCATAATGGGGGATGTCCTTTACAAAAGGGGTTTCTCCCATCCATATCTGAGGTACCTAATCCTCGAAGAAGCGGACTATGTCATGAGAGAAGTACATGAAGGAATATGTGGGAACTATTCAAGGGCACGCTCACTGGTTCACAAGCTAATACGGGCTGGATACTACTAGCCCACTATGTAGAAGGATGCACAGTCCTACGTGAAGGCGTGTGACAAGTGCCAACGCTTCAGCAACATCACGCGGCAACCAACTGAGGAACTTACACCAATGAGTGCCCTCCTAGCCTTTCACCCAATGGGGATTAGACATAGTTGGGCCCTTTCCTTTTGCCATACGGCAACTCAAATTCCTTGTCGTAGGGATCCACTACTTCACCAAATGGGTCGAGGCAAAACAATTGGCCACTATCACAGAGAAAAATGTATGGAGCTTCATCTGGGAAAGCATCATCTACGGCTTCGGAATCCCCAGGGTCTTCGTCTCTAATAATGGAAAGCAATTTGACAACGATGCATTTAGGAATTTTTGCCAATATTTAGGAATCAAGAACCACTACTCCTCTCCCTCTTACCCCCAGGCCAATGGACAAGTTGAAGTCACAAACCAATCCCTGCTTAAGATGATCAAGACTCGGCTTGAGGGGGCAAAGGGTATATGGCCAGATGAGCTACCTAGTGTGCTGTGGGCATATAGGATGATGACTTTCACACCCACGAGGGAAACACCTTTTTTCCTTGTGTATGGACATGAAGCCATCATCCCAGTAGAAGTAGGACTAACCAGCTATCGAGTAGCCCACCATAATGAAGAAGGAATGCGCCTACAATTAAATCTTCTTGATGAAGTCATAGCAATGGTAGAGCAGAGGATAACCCGTTATCAGGATTTGATAGCAAAGCACTACAACACCAAGGTTAGGCCTCGTCATTTTCAGGTCGAGGACATGGTCCTAAGGAAGGTAACAACAGCCACCAGAGACCCCTCACAGGGTAAGCTGGGCCTTAATTGGGAAGGACTTTACAAGGTGTTTAATTGTCATAGAAAGGGGACTTACTACTTGGAAACTCTAGACGGACGAGGCTCCATCACCTATAGAACACCGAGCGCCTAAGGAAGTACTACCAGTAGTAGTCAGGGGCAACTTATTTTATTGCTTTCTTTTGGTTTTTTATTTTTTGAATGTCAAGAGATGTTAAGACTCTAAAGATGTTAAGTTTCTTTAAGAACTCTTTCTATTATTAATAAGACTTGGATGCATTATCAAAAATGTTGCTCTACTCTCTACCTTTCAGTGGACCATCAAATTATACCAAGTCCTACCTACAGGATGGACGGATGACCAAGGATACCGACGGGTACCTGGTCTTAAAAATTCTTTTTCAAGTCCTACCTATGGGATGGACAAACGACCAAGTATACTGATGGGTGCTTAGTCCTGAAAATTCTTGCCATGTCCTACCTACGGGGTGGACGGACGACCAAGGGTACCGACGGGTACCTGGTCTTAAAAATTCTTACCAAGTCCCACCTACGAGGTGGATGGACAACCAATGATACCGATGGGTACCTGGTCTTGAAAAATTGTGCTAAGTCCGACCTACAGGGGGACAGGTAGTCAAGGATAACCGACGGGTATCCGAAATAAGTTGACAGATAAGGATATGCCCAAAATATGTCAAGTCCTATATAAAACAAAAAATTGCTACAAACAGATAAAGTAGAATATCAACGGCACGAATACAAAGGAGGCATATAATTAAAATAAAAACAGACAAGTATAAGCAACGAAGTAAAAGCAGTAGATATAGAGCCCAAATGGTAAATGTTTTACATAAAAGCCCAAATGATATTGGGCATCCATCATTGTTTAGAAAATAAAATGAAAACAAGAATTTAAAGATATAGCTTAAAAACAAGAAAGTTCAAGACGGGGGAGCGTCAGTAGTCATGTCTACAGCAGATGGGCCATTTGTAGCCAACGGGTCCACAGTAGATGGGACCACAGGAGCTTCTGGGCCTTCAGTTCAGGAGTAGGCTGAATAGAAGCCTCGACATTAGTATCCTTCGCCTCTTGGCTGACGGTGTGAACAGAGTCATCGGTCTCGTCATTGACGGTGTCGTTTCCCTTGGGGGTCGGTGGGATGGTGTCGTTTATGATGATCTGAGACAAGTCTAGGTCTGGGTAGACGACCCTAACTTGTTTAAGCAATCTTCAAACCTGTCATCGTAGTAGACACCGCCTATATTGAAAAAGGGCTGAGAGACCTTAAACTTTGCCATAGCATCTACTTTGGCCTTGTCCATCTGCTCATGGAAAGCAGCTAACTCCGTCGTCAGGTTGGTCTTTGCCTTCTCTGCCTCTTCTAGAAGTTGGGTATCTTCCTTCAGCTTGGCTATCAGCTCCTCATTAAGAGTATGGATGGCCTCCTTATATTGGTCCCTCTCCTTGTTCTTGATCTCTAGACGTTTATGGAACCGTCAGATCACCCCCTCGTTGGCCACGCACCTGTCCTAAAGGGTCTTCATACGCATCAATGCCTAAATCAAAACATGACAGTTAAAACGAGAATAAAAAAAGAATGGTGAAGTACAACTTAAGGGACAGGGACATACCTTTGACAGGTCGAAGAGGCTAGAAGCCCCCAAGTCCTCTGAAGAGTGTTTACCACATGGATCTAGGTCTGTCTCTTTGATGATTGAGGTAACCATCTCGACGACGTAATCCTTGTGAGTGACTAGCCTCTGGACGGGGGGAGGAGGGGGCAACAAAGCCTTATGCTATTGCTCCCCAATTAATAAACCCGTCGCCTTCTTCAGCAGACGGTGATCCTTGGCATTATTTTTCCTCTTAAGTGTAGCTTTAAGGGCCACGTTAGGAGTTGACCTTGACCCCTGCTCCTGCTGCTTTCGTGCAGCGGCGACTTTTCTCACCAGTGCCCTTTGCCTTCTTGCATCCATTCCTAAAAACAAAACAAAGAGAAACGATGGAAGGAGTTAAGACAATAATAGATATGCTAGAGGGGTAAACAAGCAAAGAGGACTTACGACGATGGGTGTAAGCTTGCAACTGACGAGCTATTGGCGTCAGCACTGGACCACCATAGAAGGCATGGATAGTGTCAAGAATAACTAGATCTTTCCACTTCCTTTGCTTAAAAGGAATCTCCAAGATGCGCCTGATAAAGCTCTCCTGCTCGTCGGTCATCTCCGGACGGACCTAGGCTGGAAGCAAAAAAAAAAAAAAAAAAAAAAAGTATTGGCCAAAATGGACGGGGTAGAAATAAGAAAGGTGGACAGCACACCCGACTCCCTCACAATACCCTAGGTGTTATCGAACCCGCCGGGCATGCTATCCCACTCCTCAGGCTTACACACCTAATCTGTCCCCTGAACAAAAAAAATACCTGTTCTTCCAGTTTCTATTCGAATCAGGCATGTTCGATACCAACCTAAGTGACGTCTTTCTCACTAAGAAATGATAAATGCCCTTTGACGAGGTAATCTATTGAGACTTATAACAATAGAAGAACTCGTTAAGGGTAAGGAGACGGTTGCCACCACTCAACTAACCCTATATCACCATGGCCCTTAGGAATTTCCTCCATGCATTAAGGGCTATTTGGCTAACGAATAACCTAAGATAATTGGCCAACTGATGGTGTAACTCCATCAGTGGCAACCTTAGACCGATAGCAAACATAGCATCATACATACCGACGTCTGCTGTTTTCCCTAAGTAACATCTTTCATATTTCTTTAGTAGATGGATAGGGATGTTATCTGGGATTTGGAAACAGTCACAAAGTTTGTTAAGGACGTTTGGGGACATGGTTGGGTAGAAGTCGTTCACCGTTCATATAAGAGGAAGGATGAAAGGCCTAGAACCATCACCGACCTCTTGACACTCCACTTTCTCGTCAACCTCTCCTTCGTCACCCTCATCATTTCCCTCACTTTCTCCCTCTCCTTCTCCTTCCTTATCCTCGTCACCCACAACCTCCCCCTTGTTTTCTTCATACTCCTCTTCCTCCTTGGCAGGAGAGTGAGCAGACAGTTCCTTTTCTGGGAATGAGGTTGTATACTCCTCAGGCTCACGACCTGACGGGTAGAGTTATCGTAGCCTGCACCCTCACAGATTGACGATGATTATTCACTCGTCGCTTCTCTATCACCTGACATCTATTCACCTATAAACGATGAAGGTATTCTAAGAACCTATTTGATGGGTCTCTATAGAGGTGATAACTAGCTAGAAAAGATAGAAATAAAAAGAAAAAAGGAGAAGGAGACTTATAGGATAAGTAGACGACTCTGTAAAGTGACGAGTATCGCAAGACTAATAGTAGGCACAGGCAATTGATGCTTGTGAAAGACGGGTTGACGTGTATGCTCTAGTCTCAAAGGTCTCAAGGGAAGAAAATAAAGTAAAAGAAATGACTAAAGGGGGAAGAATTATTTATAGAGAGAAGAGGTGTGGTATATGAAGTGACGCTCATCATCGGAAACGAGGTCAACCAACAAGCGCCACGTGTCACCTCGCACATTAACCAAGAGCTACCTTCACCATTTAATGGCACGGGCTCCAATAAAACCTATTAATGTTCATAAATACTCATGTACTCCGTGGTTCGTTAGCCAAAGCCAACAAGACCACGGAGTAGGGGGCAACTAATAAGGGTATTTTTGACAGAGATTTAATACCACTGGACATGTCACGCAAGGAAGCTGATGGTGTCTACGGACCTATCAGCTCCATGGACATAAACGGAGGACCAAAAGCGATGACAGCACAAGCGACAATCCCACCATGATACTTGACAGTCACTTCTATAAGTCAAGAGGCCGACGAGTCTAGCATGGCTTGACTTGGTCCCCACGGATACCTATACATGGAAACATCTTGAATGGCATGCAAGATAATGCCCATTGCTCACCCATATCTCTCTCATATGGAAAGACACCCTAAAATCTTGGAAGACACCAAGAAATAATGAGTTGTGAGTAATGAAGGTGTGGACTTACATAGACCTACTATTTATTTACAATAAATTATGATCCTAGTATTTTTCTTTTTTTTGAAAACATGATCCTAGTATTTTTCAATAATTAAACCTCATGGATAACTTTTTTTCTAGAAAACACACATAAAAAGTAACAGTTCGATAGACCACCAGTAAAAGAAAAAGAAAAAAAAAAAAATCCACAGGGTGGAGAATCTCAATCCCTTTATTTAATGAATATTTAGAAACTAATGATCTCATTCCTTTTTTTTTTTTCAATGAAATATATACATATATATATATATAATTTTTTTTTTTGGTATTTTTAATGAATTTTTAGAAACAAAAGATTAGTTATTAAAGGACTTAAAATATTTTGAAGAAGAAAAATTGAGAGAGGTATAGAAGAGTTGGAAATTCAGTACATATC
This sequence comes from Quercus parvula, assembly GCA_030820535.1. Taxonomy (NCBI): domain Eukaryota; kingdom Viridiplantae; phylum Streptophyta; class Magnoliopsida; order Fagales; family Fagaceae; genus Quercus; species Quercus parvula. Next base: position 30,838,311 of record JAUAME010000006.1, on the reverse strand, counting down.
CAAAGGAAATAGAGGAGAAGAAAAATATATGAGGGAAGTTGTCAATATGATCAGAAGGTTGATTATTTATTTATTTATTTTTATTTAAAGAAAAGAGATTGAAATGAGGAGTATGTGTTATTGTTATATATTAGCTTGCAACTCCATGCTTATGCATGGATATATTTTATAATATGCAATTAGATGCATTTTATAATACATATATAAGCTAAATATGGTCATTATTATATTTTGTTAATTCAATTTTTTTTTTTAGAAAATGCAAATTCTTTATGTTTGTGTATTTTATTTTAGAAAAAATATATTATATTTTTACTTCTTAACCTAATTTTTGTTATTGTGATGCAATAAATTTATTTCATGTGTGTATTTTTTAAAATAAGATATGAACCATTAATTTCTATAATATAACATACTTTTACATTGAAATTTATATTTGAACTAATAATAAATCTTTGTAAGAAAATCCAGATTTTAAATTGATTGAAAGTAATTTCAAATGAAACCTAAACTATATGAGTTAGAAGTAATTTTAGATGGACTTAAAATAGTTTTAAATAGGTTGGAAGTATTATACATTCAAAATTTTACAAATGAGGTAGAATGAGACTTAGCACAAATTGAAGTCCATTTAAAATATAAGGACACTTGGCATCAAATTGCTTGTCCACTGTATTGTTGGTATCTTAGATTTGATATCACGTAACTCTAGCTTTAGCTATATGGTAATAGTTTATTAGTATTACTATTTCTTTTTATTTTGTTTTATTTTATTGTATATATACTTTAAGACTTTGGAATTTTTTTTTTTTTTTTTTTGCTAAGACTTTGGTCTTTGTGTTATGTTTTATAGCCAGTTTTATAAACTGTGGTTTTGAACATTATGTGTGCGTTTGGGCTCTGCGTCCACGTTTTTCAGTTCACGTTTTCTACTTTTTTTTTTTTTTTTTTTTTTTTTGCCCGCATTTGTTGAGTTTGGGAGACAATTTTTACTGTTATGAACAGTGTATACACTGTTCATACACTGTGCATACACTGTTTATATATTAAAAAATATTAAAAATAGGTCCCATGATACTATTTACACATTTAAAAATTATTTTGCTACAGTGTTTTCAGTTTTCAGTTTTCAGTTTTCAGCAACAATAAGTTCAATCCAAACACACCTTATATTTTTATTCTTGGTGGGGCATTGAAAAAAAAAAAAAAAAGAGTTCAATTTTTCATTTTAAATTATATTCTTAAAAAATATAATTTTCCCCTAAATTATTGGTTATGTTAATTATAATTACGATTTAAGTTTTTTAATTATAGTTTTAGAAATATTTATTTATTCTTGAATTCTCTTACTCAATTCAGATTCAAAATAATACTCCATCTTTTATATGATTCGTTTTTTTTTTTTTGGGGGGGGGGGGGGTAATTTTTTAAAAAGAGTTGTCTAGTTGTCTTAAAATAAATAAAAATTTCAGAACTAAATATTCAATATGCTATAAAATTCTTATATTTAAAAAAGAAATAATTGTTATTGAAAGTGGTTTCTTTTTTAATATAAATGAGAGATAAATATTTGCAGTAAAATTAAGAAATTGATTTGATACATGGTTCAAAATTAGACTTCAATTTTAAATTCGAATTTGATTTTCTCTTAGTTTTGGCTTTATATATATATATATATATATATATATATAGTCACCTTAAAGAAATTAGAGAAGGAGAAAATTGGCACGCGTTTTAAAAATATATGAAACATGTAATCAAACGGTAAAATTTCCAAAATAAGAATTCAATAATAAATCATTAGGTGGTGTAATACTACTTAGAGTTAAACTAGATGTAACTTGAATCTAACTAACTATATATATATATATATGACACATGCATAACGCATACATTTTATATATATAAAATACTTAATTCAGTTTAGACAATAAAATACCACTCGGTTGTCTACAAAATAGTATTTTAAAGTTTCACCCCAAAAAAAAAGAAAAAAAGAAAAAAAAGAATACCCATCATTCTGTGTTTGTTTGTTGTGGTTATTTTATATATGAATAATCCATGCTGTATTTTTTTTTTCATGGTCAAAATTCCACTTATAATTACATGTAATCATTTTTAATAATTAGATAAATCTCAAGTATCATTTATGTCAGTTTTTGTTAAGCTAATAAAATGATTAAATTTAACAATTTAAATCATATAGTAACTATTTGTACATCTAAAATTTTATTGTTTAACTTGAAGAAAGTCAAATTATGGAATTTATTATATAATTAGTACATAAAGAATAAGAAAAATACTACGTTTTTATGAAAAATAACAAATTATTAGAAGGAAAAAAATTGATCTCATAACAATTTTAAAAGGTAATAGTTTTTTTTTTCTTTTTTTTTCTTTCTCTTAATTGAAACATTTGTTTCTTTATTTTTATTTTCTATTTATTTATTTTTATTTTATAACTTAATAACTTTTAAAAAAATTGATAAAATAGGAAATATCTTCTTTCAATTCCTAATGAAGTTTGACATATAAAAAATAATATAAAAATAGGCACTAATTATTAAAAGAAATAAAAAACAATTTAACTCCCCTCCCCCTTTACTACGCTATACACAAAACCCTTTCAAATATATATATGTTGTCACTTGCATTTTCAGTTCTTTCAAGCGTGATCAACGAGTCCATTTTCAATTTAGCTCAAGTTGATGGACGTAGTCCATAGAATATCGGCCTACTTGCCACGATGTAAACAAAGAAGAGTCCCACACAATTATTCAAACCCCAGCCTTTTATTTGATGCCAAATTTCATTTCTATTTCAATGTCCCTTTCGCAACAACATGAACAGGAACTCTCACTGTGGGCTCAGCAGTTGTTTGTAATGAAACCTAATACCTACATAATTTGTTCTGTGCTTAAAAGTTCAAAGGGATTTAAAAACACAAAAACCAAAAAAATGGTCAATGATGTAATTATATGTTTTTTAACATCCAAAATAGAATGTATGAGATAAAGACATCCATAATATTTTCTCGCAAAAATGCATAGTGTGTAACCTAGAAAAAGTTCCATATTTCACAAGGCAAATGGTCCATGGTTACTCTTTTATATTTTAGGGACTCAGGTTTCAACACAAGTGTGGATTTTTTTTTAGGGCAAAAAATAAGTGTGGAATATGTTAGAAGATATATAAAATTAAAGCAATAGATATGGAATCTTTACGCATTAGTGCAAAATCTTTGGAACTGCTTAAAGGGTATGGAATGTGGATACTAGTAATTGGCTTGATATGGTAAGAGCTGTTAGCATGCAAAGGCTATAGCCTGCAAAATGTGATTAAATAATTAAATCTAATAAGTTTCTTCTCAAAAAATTAAATGTTATTGTAAAAAAATCATAGTGAGCACGACCTAGCTAATATATATAGTTCACCATTCCCCATGATCATACAAAGTATTATATTTTTCATTGAAAGATGAGGTCACTGTATTTTCTTTATTATTCAAAAGAAAAAAAAAAAGAGTATTGTATTTTCTTTATTTAAGAGCAAATTGAGGGTGACGGAAATGATCCGGTGGTTACATACATGGCGAATGATTGGCTGACAAAAGCTTTGAAACATAAGGACATTTGCCTCTTAATTAATATATATATATATATATATCTATATGTATATATTTAGCAAAGTCTTCACTCTTAAGCTATTGCTAGTGATATATCTAAGTGGTCCTATAGTTTGCAAGAAAGAGTGTACGCATCAAAAATAAATATATAGCTCCTGAAGGTTGGGACGAGTTTGAGAAAAAGAAAGATTTACCTATTACTTTATTACATATATTTCTTTATATTTTTTTCCCTCTTGGAATATAACAAGTACTTTTGGACTAAAAAACTGTCTAAAGAAGCATCTTGGCTCACAAGGCTCAAAATAATTGAGCCTTGTTTTTGTAGGAACTGGGAATACTTAAGTGGATTTAATGGAAGCTTACACACATGCTATCATTGAATTTAGAATAGAAAAATTCTAACACTATCTTAATGTACTCATTCCTCAAGAAACCTGGTTTTTGAAAATTATGAAAAGAGTTCTAAGGTTTCTCAAGTTGAGTATTTAGGTGTCGTATAATATTTTACACCATTTTTTACTCTCTATGTAATTAAATGACCTCTCCGTCTTTCACCTCCCTTCTTTCCATCTTTTTTACCATTAAATTTAATCAACTATTTCTGAATTTATATAACTTGATGATGAATGCTTAGGTATTAAATTATTTGGAGATCAAATGGAAAATTGTATCTATAGAAATCGACTTTATTTTAAAAGTATACTCCAAAGACTACACGCATTTGACAATGACTTACTAAACAATGTTATAACTCCTACATACTTGGAACAGGTAGGCTCCCAAAACTGCCAAATGGTTCCATATTTTAATGTTAAGTTTTTATTAATTATTTTATATCTCTTTTTTTAAACATCCATCTCAAATGATTTTTCTATAACTTTTATTGGTGTATACAACTCTCTCTCTAGAAAATATAGTATTTTTGAGATGGTGAAGCATGAGCATCAAATTGATTCCAGTATATACTGCATGAAGGATTTCCTATGATATTTTGTACTGTTGTGTTTAGATTGGATTGAACGAGTGAGTATTGGTGTTGTGCTGATGTATGTTGAGACTTACATTAGGTATTTACTCAACCAGTGTAATTATGATGAACTATAACTAAGTTAATTCCTTTGAAATATAGTACAAATGTGGTTAATGTTTACTTTAAGTCCTATCAAATTATAAGGAGGCAATGAAAGGGGAAAAAAAATGCCGTTTTAAAGCTTAAGTACCATATTTAAAACGGACATATAAGAACACACGAATATGCTGTTTTAAATCATTGGTAATTGAAACTCTAGTAGGAATTGTTTCCAAATGTATTTACTTCCCATTTCGGCCATGGAACTCCAATCATGAAATGTTGGATCTGAGACTTGGAGATAAGAAATCAATATTCTCACTGAAAGGTTGCCTCAATTTACATATGAACGTTGTCTAGATTTTATTTTTTTTCTTTCCCTAGTTGTAGCATTCTCCAAAGTCCAAAACACAAAAATATCACTAGAGCATATTGAGTTAGAACATATGCCTTCATGATGATTAAGACCCCTTTTTATATTTGTTAGGTTCTAAAGATTTAAGATTAAATGTTTAGAATTCTATTTTGTAAGTGTTGGTAAACCAAGAACAAAATATGTCTAGTCTATGTGTTAGACATTGATCAAAGATGTGTGTTTTAAGCTTCAAGTTCGAGCTAACTGCAAAAAAGAGAGTTGAGAATTTGCCAAGTTTGATTGATCGAAAATTAGATTCGATCGATCGAAAATCACAGAAATTAGATTCTGTAGAATTTTAAAACAAGGTCCAAGCCCGCAAAAATGTTTAGGGTTTCAATATAACTTGTCCACATATAGAAAGGAAACCCTAGCTACGTTTTGAAGACTTTTGGAAGACTTGTGTGTTACTCTTTGTGAGATCTAAGAGGTGTTGTATCTTCTAACTACACAAGCGTCTATCGAAGCAAGATCTACAATCAAGCATTGGTAGAACCTAGTTGCTGCTACAAAGATCAACAATTGAAGGTGATCTAAAACTTTTGAGTGGGATCTCAAAGTCACAAGTGTGGATACCTGTATTGTAGTAAGTCCAAGAAGAGGAGTCCGTGAATTCGGAGCTTGCACGTGGTTGTGTCAATAAATTACTACTAGAAGTAGTAATAGATTTAGGGTTAAATCTGATTGTAAAAATTCAGATTCTCTTATAATGGATTTGTTTTACTTTAAGGACTACTAAATCAAATCCTCCTTAAGTTTTTACTTTAAAACTGTTAGTTTCATTGATTTTCCTAAGTCATCATATCGTGGTGTTATTTACTTTCCGTTGCTTTGCATGATATGATTTATTATTTTTTAACCTCGATCTAAATAATTGACCTAAATAATCACTTGACTAATATATTAGGTTAAACAATCTGCTTTAAGGGGTCTAAACAAATAAACAATTTGTATTATTTTGGTTGTTTAATAACATTGTTTTCTATTTGTGTCGAGAGATTACAAACATATAGCCTAGAATGAGCCTAAATGTAAGAGACCTCGACCTAGGTTTATGTAATAGGTTAATCTTTTGACCTCAAGTCAAATGAACCTAGAATGTCTGAAACAACATATGAAAACATCGAAAACGGGAAAGAAAATAAATCTTGAACTTTGAAGCAGAAATCTTGACCTATAGGATTTCAGGTCCAGCAAGCTCTTGAACAAACTAGAGACATGGTCACTATTTCCAAAAGCAAATATTGCTTTTCTATTTTTGAAGTCAGCTCAGCAACTCTTTCACTCTCATGACTGGACCACAGAATCATAAAAGCTCCATTCTTTTTGGGTTTTACAAACTCTAATGCTACCAATAATATGATAGGACATCCATTACTGTTAATACGGGATTTACAAAAAGCACTCAAACCCTAGTGCCAACTGCTAACTACCAAGTACATATCAATCATATAATATAGCATCCATTAGTATTTACGTGGGGTTTAGCACAATTATTTGCTTTCAATATTTCAATTTCAATTTGCTTTAAAAATATAAAAATAAAAAATTCTGGATGAATACTTTAAGGAGATAGTCACTAATATATAGTTCATAGATTGTATAACAAATAATATATTGCAGCTTCAATAGCATGTCTGTACGTGTAGATTTCTTTTTATTATTAATCCGTCTCCACAAAAAGAGAGCCTTACCAACCATTAATTAGGGGAAAAAAGAAGCATATATATATATATATATATATATATTTACATTTTTAGACCTCTTAACACAAGTTTTTTAACCTAAATATTTTGCCAAGTGATTACTTAGATAAATTATTCAGTTCTAGGTTAACACAATAAAATCATATCATGTAAATAATGCGGAAATATAAAGAACACAACGATATGATAACCTAGAAAAACCTAACTGATAAAAAACCTTAGGATGATTTAACCTAGCTATCATCAAGGTAAAACATATATACTATAAAAGAATTGAAATTTTTACAATAGAACTTAGACCACTAATATCCTATTGCTGCCTTGTGTAGAAAACTTACTACCACGACCACATGACAGCTTTGAGTTCATAGATTACTTCTTTCTTTAATCCACTGCAATCACAAGTTCTCCTACTTGTGATTTTGAGACTTCACTCAAAGGTTTCAGATCTTCTTTAAAGTTTTTTGTGCAGCAACTGAAGAGATCACCAAGTTTTTGACATGAATCTTGATTTTGATAACTCTAAGTGTGTATGAAGGTAAACATCTCTAGATCTCACAAAAGATTCAACACACAACTCTTAAAAGACTTCTAAAATGTAGTTAGAGTTTTTCCTTTATACTTGGAGTAAAACTACAAACCCTACACGTCAAATAGGCTTGGGCTGAATTGGAAATTCTGCAGAAAAATAAGTTTGCACGTGGTTCGATTGATCGAGACTTGCAGATTAAGTTCAATAATTTCTGCAATCACTCGATTCCAAATTTACAAATAGACACACTTTGAGCAAGTCTAAACCTAGGCTCTATGTTTTGATCATAGTTTGCCAACATAATACAAATTGAAGTTCTAATACATTTGGTTCTTAAAGTCTTAGAACCTAACAAACTCCCCCTTTGGCAATCCGTGACAAAACACATCACACAAATTGAAATGCTCAAAGTAACAACAACCCATTCAAATTAAAAAGTCCTAAATACAATTCAACCTAACTACTATCTATCATGTACGTTTTTAGACCCTTTAAAACACAAGTTATTTAACCTAGTTATTTAGTCAAGTGATTACTTAGGTAAATTATTCAAATATAGGTTAACACAAGTAAATCATATCAAGTAAACAATGCGGAAAATAAAGAACACAACGATATGATAACTCAGGAAAACTAAACCGGTAAAAAATTTGGGGAGGATTTAACTTAACTATCCTTAAGGTAAAACAGATCCACCATGAAAGAATTAAAGTTTTACAATAGCCACTTAGACCACTAACATCCTATTGCTACCTCGAGTAGAAAACTTACTACCATGACCACGTAATAGCTCCGAGTCTACGAACTACTTCTTTCTTGGATTCACAGCAACCACAAGTATTCCCACTTGTGTTTTCCTTTAGGCTCTTTATGCAGCAACTAAAGCGATCACCAAGCTCTCGACATCAATCTTGATCTTGATAACCTTAAGTGTGTATGAAGGAAAAAACATAAAACCCTACATGTCATATGGGTTTAGGCTGAGTTGGAAAATTCTGCAGAAAAACATTCTGCATGAGGTTTGATCGATCGAGTATAATTTTTGATCAATCGAGCTTTGCAGAAAGTAAACAATTACTCAATTCCAACTTTACAATAAACATACTTTGAGCAACCTAAATCTAGACTCTAAGTTTTGATCATGGTTTGCCAACATTACATATTGAAGTTCTAATACATTTAGATCCTAAATCCTTAGAACCTAACATATCAATTGCCAATGTAGACAGTAGCCACGATTGAATTAACCTGTAAATTCCTGAAACACTTAACAAACACATAAACGCATGTGTAGAAAATACAAGTAAACCAAAATAAATTCTTGATTTCACAAAATATAAACTAAAAGACATATACCATGAATAATCTCATAATATAAATCAATAACCAATGTACCATATGTGAAACAAGAAACAATAAAAGAAACAAAACATAAAGCATAATGTCTCCCCTTAACATATACAACCCATAAAAAAGAAATACTTCATAACCAAAAAGAGTACATCATAAGACAAAAAATGAAATACATCAAAAAGCTCCTAGATACAATCTATAAACTCCAAAACTCCCCCTATCTCCATGCATACGTACTCGCCCTTTTTGTGACGAATTGCCAAAGGGCAATCATGAATCATCATTAAAAGGTGGAGGCGGTGGAGTAGAACCTCTAGCACCTGCCAAATCTATTAGTAAAGCTTGAAACTCAGTGAGCACATCCAACAAAATCTATCCATGCCTCGCCTGAATGGTCATAACTGTATCCAGCATGCTCCACAAGGATGAGTCGCTCGATGAAGAAGGTGGAGGATCCATAGTAGTGGTAGGGTCTACATACTCCTCAGTAGTAGGGACACCAAAAGAAGGAGGCCTAGATGCATCACCTGTAGAAGACTCGACCCTAGGGCGCTTAGAGCTAGCTTTTAACTAAGCTGCTCTTTGCCTAAGAAAGGTGGCACCTATAGGAGCTATGATATGTACGGGTTCAGATGTGGGAAAATCCTCTAAACTTAAGTCTAAAAGAATCCTATGTATAAAAATCGGAAAGAAAAGACCACGAGATTTTGCACTACTCCTATGAACCTCAACAAGTGATCTAATAAAATGAGTAGGAAAACTCATAGGAGCATTGGTGACGAAAGCGTACAAAAACGCACAACTCTCAATGGGTATAGTATGTAAATGAGAGATAAGCCAAATGGAGTGACAAGAAATCTAGAAAAACAGATAACTGAGCTTAGTAAGCTCATGGGAAGTGACACGAGGATCAGTACCCTAACTAATGGAAGTACTGGTGATGAAAGACATGATGTCATCAAGAGGATGGGTCTCAATGTAAGAGTACATAGGCTGCCGTACCAAAGGTACACCAAAAGCAGAGGCCATTACAGAAGGAGTAATGACATACTTTTCACCCCTTATTCAACTCTTCACAAAGAGGTTGGATAGAGAGGTTGGAGTAAAACTCTCTAATCAAAGTAGTTGGAGGAGGATGCTCAACCTCTAAAAGTGCGAACCAGCCCCTACGCTCAAAATTCCTACGTATCTCTGGATCAGCCCACACCAACCTAAAGATATTTAGCTTCTCATAGGTTTCTTGGTTTTTCTTGGTTCTAAACTTATCACTTTGAAATACAGGGGTAGATGGGGTGTGGTTTTCTTGGCTCTAGTCTTCCTAACCATGATGTTAAGGGTTGGAAAGGAAAGAAAAAACAAAAACAAAGAAAATACCAAGGGTAGACTGCATTAGAGTGGGTTAGAGCACAAAAAATATCAAAAAATAACAATCTATATGATGCATGTGATGAATGCAAATATGATGCATGCTCTAATGCATTGAAATTTGTTCAATTTTACTTCATAAAACATAAATTGATTTGAACATAGAGTTTTAGTTCAAAACCCCTAAATTTTGAAAAACCCAATTTCAAAAATTAAACCAAATTGATCAATTAATCATCATACTAGTTAGGAAACATCATATAATGATTAAATGTATCAATAACACAAGTCAATTTCACCAATTTTAGCCCAATTGAACAAAATCCTCAATTTCACAAAGTTCCAAGCCCTAGAAATTTCAATTGTTCTTAAAACAACAAATTAATCAAATTAATGCATGAGAATCATGTTAATAACATCTAAGAACAAAAACCCATTGAAAAAAATTGATTAAAAACAATTGAAATGATCTCAAATCCATAAAATGCTTCGTTCGAAATTTTCAATGAAAATGCATGAAACATGTGATTTCTGATAGGCCAAAAACGAATTGACTCCTTATGATAGATTAATTGATTAATTAGCCAAGTTTATTAGTTAATCAAATTAATATGCAAATGCGTGGTAGCACAAACAAATCACCAATAAACTAAGTATGTAGCGGAAAATAAATTGACCAATAAATTAACAATCTCTCCTTATAATGCACGGCTCCCAGTACGTGACTAACCAATTGCGCAGATCCCAGTACGCGACTTCAATCACCAACTAGAGAAGGTTGTTGGCTGCAAAGTTTTTTAGTTCATCACACGATGAAGATCGAGAAGATGCTTGGTCACAAAACCCTATGGTGCACAAACACAGCAACTTCTACACAAGAAAGATGAACTAGGGCAAATTTTGTCTTCGGTCATAATTTGCTTGAACAAACTTTGCTCAACACTTGTGCAAATTGTGTCCACTTTGACGGCCCTTAAAATAATCATTTTATATGTCTAGGATTGTGAGAAAAGAAAACCCAAACACATAATCACGGATTGGAGTCAAAACAGAACTGAAATTCTGTTTTTCATAAACCTCGATAGATGGCTATTTATTGAGCTGCTGTCGAGCCACGGGGCTAGAACAGCTCTTTAAGCTCGATAGATGGTTAGCTGCCGACCTTTAATGACAAGCACTTTCTCAGCTTGAATCTTGGACAGACTTGCATGACTTTAACACTTGATCTTGAAACAAGGTTTCTTGAAGTATTAAACACATCCTAAATCTACCCAATTACAAGTAAAGTGCGTTTTATCAAATGATTAGCCAATTACATAAAATAGTGACATATGTTCCTGACAAGTGAATCGAATATGTCCTAACAATTTTAATGAAAAAGAAAAGATATAAAGGACTTACTAGTGCTTGAAGACAAAAACCCTTGAGAGATTTGTGGAAGAAAACAACAAAAAAAGGCTTAGATTGGATTGGTCGAAGAAAAGTAGTGAGAAAAGTGTTTGAAAAGTTTTGAAAATAATGAAGAACACGTGAGAAAACTCTTTTTAAAACACTCATTGTTCAAATTTCGATCGGTCGAAATTGAGCTTCGATCTATCGAAAAATAGATTTAATCGATCGAGCATCAATCGAGCACTGATCGAGCTAGGTAGATTCAAACCAAATTTTTTATCGTAATTTCGATCGGTTAAGCAACAGCTTCGATCGATCGAAAATCTGGAAAAATGAGATTTTTGAAAAACAAAGCAAGTTTATGCATAAACCACTCAAAACACAATATTTCATGAATGAAATGCATGGGTGTGAGTTTAAAAGTTTTTCAAAAACACTTGAATTCAACCCAGATCTTTCAAAAACAATATTTTCAAAATTTTTTTTTTTGGTCCCCAAAACTTAAATATTAAACACATTTTGCATCAAAATCAAGGAATAACTTGGATGGCCAAAACAAATTCACACACAATATTATGTACTAAGTTTAGCAAATAATAACTTGTGTAGTGTGTGCAACTAGTAATAGCATGAGATACATGTGAGGTGATATGTAGATAGTAATTGATCACAATTTCTACAAAATTCATCACATAAGTTTGGAAGAGATTATCACTTAAAGAGTTACATCATATAACTCTCACATCTCCTAGAAAATAAGCTTACAATCATGTAAATTTTTTGTTTTGCACCATAATGTACACATCAATTTTATTTTATTGTGTTATCTTTATTATAGCCCAATAATGTATACACCAATTTTAGTATTAATTTGAGGCTACACCTTATGTTCTTTTTGTGCATGTGCTACATTTTCTCGAGAACAAAATCTTATGATATGCACTAAGATATTCATGCCTTTATTATTAAGTTATAGTCCTAACAATCAAAAGCACGTGACTTCAAAATCAAGATCAAGTGATCAAAAATTATAAACAACTTCCACACAACATGAACTACATAGCTAAAACTAACAAAGTGCAGTAAAAAATAAGCTCATCCAAGCTAAACAAGGTACACAAGCATGTTATGTAAAGATAATAGGCCAACCTTGATTAAAAATTGAAGATATATAATACAAAACAAATTTTTCCTTCCTCCCTTCTTCTTCTTTTTTTTTTTTTTTAAATTTTATTTTAAAAGGAAAAGCAAAAATAATCTATCATGAAATGCATGAATGTTATGCAATGCAAATCCTAAAAGCACAAAAGAGAACAAAACAGCAAAAGAAGAATGGTCACAAAGAGTATTGAAATGAAGCACAAGGATCATGTCAGAAAGACTCAATTAGATTGAGTTTTTTGCATCCAAAACTTTTTAGATGCAACTCTGGCATTGGAGTTATTATTCATATTAGAATGACAAGCAACTCTAGGATTGGTATAAAGGTTTAAAATTTTTACCAATTCACCAATAAGTACCATATGTTCTTGTGCTTGAGGCACAGATACTTTTGGCTTATTTACTCGATTTGCAGCTTGCAACTTGAAACAGTTTGGGCGAATATGCCCAGTATTTTTACAAAAATGACAAACCCACAAAGGTCTATCATGCAACTTATCCTTAGGGAGGTTAGAATTCTTAGGTTTAGACTCTTTGAGATCAACCCTAATTTTCTTAGGAGGTGGTGTAACTTTTACTGGTTTGACAATCTCACTTTTGGAGGGCTCAGAAGAAGAAACAAAGTTTGTGGAATGAGTTTCAGACATCGAGATGCTATCTATAAAACCTAGAACAGATTTGTTTAAGGGACACTTCTGAACACTCAACATGTGATCAAGTTTTGAACTAGCAGACCTATTTTTGTTCTCTAACAACAGATAATTCTAGTTCCAAGTTTTTAATCTTATCAAGCAACAAAATGTTTTCAGTCTTCACCTTATTAATCAATTCATTAATGATAGGCCAAGAATGTATTGACCCCTTGTAATGAATTAATTGATTGATTAGCCAAGTTTATTAATTAATTAAATTAATATGCAAAGCGCGTGGTAGCACAAACAAATCACTAATTAATTAAAGTATGCAGCGGAAAATAAATTGACATGGTGATTTGTTTATGAATGGGAAAAATCTACATGACAAAAACTCCACCAGGTGATTTTAAGGTCACCACTCTCGAGAATCTATTATTATAAAAAAAAGCGGTTACAAGTAAAGGAATTCCAGTACCTTATACCAACCTAAAGTTGAACCTTTACCCCAATACCCAATTGGATTTGTTCTGTAGTGACAGTCTCTCCTTTCAATGCATGGCACCCAGTGCGTGACTAACCAATAGATGCGCGGATCGTAGTACGCGACTTGATCACCAATTTGAAAATGATGTTGGCTGCAAAGTTTTTTAGTTCATCACATGATGAAGATCATGAAGTTGCTTGGTCACAAAACCCTAAGGTGTACAAACACAGTAGCTTCTTCAAGAGAAAGAAGAACTAGGGTGAATTAGGTTTCCGATCACACTTTTCTTCATACTTGTGGAATTGTGCTCTTGTGCAACTTGTGTAACCTTTTATGGCTCTCAAAATAATCTTTATATATGTTCAGGGTTAAGAGAAAAGAAAGCCCAAACATATACCCACAGATTGGATTGAAATCAGTTCTGAAAAACTGAATTTCATAAACCTCGATAGATAGCCATCTATCGAGTTAGCTGTCGAGCCACGGGTTTCAACAACTTTTAAACCTCGATAAATGCTAGTTGTCGAGTTTTAAAATCCTACACTTTCTCACTTGATTCTTGGATAAACTTGCATGACTTTAACACTTGAACTTGAAACCTTGTTTCTTGAAGCATTAAACACATCTTAGATCTATCCAATTACAAGTAAAGTGTGTTTTGTCAAAAGATTAGCCAATTACATAAAATGTTGACATATATTCCTAACATTGAATCACATATGTCCTAACAATTAGCATCAAGTAATTTCAACAACAAGTTTTTATTATCAAGTTCAAGGAAGGCAATCTTCTTTAAACCTAAGTCAACACTCATTGCATCCTTTGCAGTAACCTTGCATGGCTTATTAAAAGCTTCTTGCAAATTAGCACACTTAGAGAGTTCCCCATTAGAAGGGTTCTCTTCAACCACAACACTTTCATCAACTTTAGCAATAGCTGTGAAATCAATGAAGTTTCCATTCTCATGATCAGAAACTTCATCATCACTAAGGGTTACAGCCATAGTTTTACCATTTGATCTTAAGAATGTAGGAAATTTTGATTTCACATGACCGTACCCTTGACAACCAAAATATTGTTGACCTAGAGATTTACTAGAGGTTTGACCAACCTTCTTTTTTAATTTCTTAGAATTATTAACCTTAGATGGTTCATTCTTCTTAAAATTTCTAGGTTCAGCATTGTTTTTACCTCTTGTCCTTCTGTTGTTGTTCCTAAGAAAGTTTCTAAAGTTCTTGGCAAGATAAGCAATCTCTGTAGAAGAGAGTTTGTCATTAAATCCATTCCCATCAACATCATCAACTGACTTAAGAGCTATTGATTTGGATTTGTTTGCCTTGGGTAGGTCTAACTCATAGGACTGGAGAGATCTTACAAGCTCATCAACAGGGATGGAGTCCATATCATTGCTTTTAGTAATGGTAGTCACTTTGGGTCTAAAATTCTTAGTCAAGGATCTAAGTATCTTCCTAACAATCTTAGATTGATCACAGATTTCACCCAAATTATAAGCAGAGTTAACAATATCATTAAATTTAGCGTAGAATTCATCAAAATACTCATCATTAGACATTCTAATGCTTTCAAATCTAGTAGTTAACTGTTACAATTTATTAATCTTAACTGCCTTTGTGCCTTCATGCACAGTTTGGAGAATATTTCATGCAGTATGAGCTAACTCAACATTTGAGATTTTCTTGAATTCCTCCATAGAAATAGCATTAAAAATAGCATTCATGACTTTGCTATTAAAAGCAACTACCTCTTTTTGAGAAGTTGACCACTTGCTTACAGGAGTAGTCGATTTCTCCCATCTGTATTCAACGGAATTCCAAACTCTCTCATTAATAAATTTCAAGAATACTTTCATCCTTACTTTCTAATAGGCATAGTTGTTCCCATCAAAGTAAGGTGGGATCACAAGAAAGTGACCGTGTTCTATGACAATAACGGTCAATGATCAACTCTTAGATCAAAAGATCTAAAAACAAAAGAGCTAATTTGCTCTGATACCACTTGTGTGTTTTTAGACCCCCTTAACACAAGTTGTTTAACTTAGATATTTAGCCAAGTGATTACTTAGATAAGTTATTCAGTTCTAGTTTAACACAATAAAATCATATCATATAAATAATGCAGAAATATAAAGAATACAACGATATGATAACCCAGAAAAATCTAATCGG
Source organism: Quercus parvula (assembly GCA_030820535.1). Taxonomy (NCBI): domain Eukaryota; kingdom Viridiplantae; phylum Streptophyta; class Magnoliopsida; order Fagales; family Fagaceae; genus Quercus; species Quercus parvula. Next base: position 30,822,385 of record JAUAME010000006.1, on the reverse strand, counting down.
TAAAAAACTTGGGGAGGATTTAACTTAGCTATCCTCAAGGTAAAACAGATATACTATAAAAGAATTGAAGTTTTTATAATAGAACTTAGACCACTAACATCCTATTACTACCTCATGTAGAAAACTTATTACCATGACCACGTGACAGTTCTGAGTCCACAAACTACTTCTTTCTTTGATCCATTGCAACCACAAGTTCTCCTACTTGTGACTTTGAGACTCTACTCAAAGGTTTCAAATCTTCTTTAAAGTTATTTGTGCAGCAACTGAAGAGATCACCAAGTTTTTGATATGAATTTTGATCTTGATAACTATAAGTGTGTATGTAAACACCACTAGATCTCAAAAAAGATTCAACACATAACTCTCAAAAGACTTCTAAAACGTAGTTAGGGTTTTTCTTTTTATACTTGGAGTAAAACACAAAACCCTACACGTCAAACGGGCTTGGGCTGAATTGGAAATTCTGCAAAAAAATAAATCTGCATATGGTTCAATCAATTGAGTCTAATTTTCAATTGATCGAGACTTGCAGATTAAGTCCAATAATTTCTGCAATCACACGATTCCAATTTTACAAATAGACATACTTTGAACAAGCTTAAACTTAAATTCTATGTTTTGATCATGGTTTGCCAATATAATACAAATTGAATTTCCAATACATTTAGTTTCTAAAGTCTTAGAACCTAACAATATATATATATATATATATATATATATATATATATATATTGTTAGGTTCGAAGGAATTAAGAAATAATGTATTAAAACTTCAATGTGTAATGTTGGCAAACCATGATCAAAACGTTTAGTCTAGATTTAGGCTGCTCAAAGTGTATTTTTGTGTAAAGTTGGAATCGAGTGTACTACAAGATTTATTGTGTAAATCTGTAGGGCTCAATCGATCGAAAATTAGACTCTCGATCGATCGAAACTCATGCAGATTGTTTTTTTGTAGAATTTTCCAACTCTGCCCAAGCCCATATGACGTGTAGGGTTTTTTGTTTTACCTTAAGTATTGGAAAAACCCTAGTCATGTTTTATAGGGGTTGTTTTATGCTGTGTGTATGAATCTCTTGTAAGATTTAGAGGTGTTTGCCTTTATACATACTTAGAGTTATCAAGATCAAGATTGATATCGAGAACTTGGTGATCGCTTCAGTTGCTTCATAAAGAACTTGGTGGGAGTGCTTGTGGTTGCTGTGAATCCAAAAAAGAAGTAGTCCGTAGACTCGGAACTGTCATGTTGTCGTGGTAGTAAGTTTCCTACTCGAGGTAGTAATAGGATGTTAGTGGTCTAAGTCGCTATTGTGTAAACTTCATTTCTTTCATAGTGGATTTGTTTATCCTTGAGAATAGCGAGGTTAAATCATTCCTAAATTTTTTACCGGTTTGATTTTCCTAGGTTATCATATCATTGTATTATTTATTTTCTGCATTGTTTCAGTGATATGATTTATCTGTGTTAACCTAGATTTGCATAATTTACTTAAGTTAATCACTTGGCTAAATAACTAGGTTAATATGTTTGTGTTTAAGGGGTCTAAAATCGTGTATATATATATATATATATATAAAGAAAAAAAAAGGGCTAGCTACTTTTTCCTATTAAAAAAGGGGGAAAAAAAAAGAAAAAGCTAGCTACGTTTTAGTGCTGAACTCCGCCCAGATCACTCTCTGTTCTCGTGTAATAACAAAAGGAAATATAACTTGGAACCAATCAACTTGTCATGAATTAAGAGGAGCCAGTTTTCTTTTATTTGTACAGATTGATTATCAAGCATTTTTCCGACACAATTGTCTTCCTCAAATTTCTTTCCAACGAAAAAAAAAATATAATTAATGAGATTTAGGGAAAAAAAATAAACTTTTTTTTTGGACTGAAATGGTAGAAGGAAAAAAATAAACTTAGTCCAACGTATGAAATGAACATAAAAGCACATAAAATGGAAGAAACTAAATTACCGAATATACCATATCAAAAGAGTATAATCAACCTACATTTTTTTTCTTCTCAATATTGGCCTCGCAACTTTTTTTTCCCTAATATATTACTCTTGAGCAAATATAGTTCAAATTAGTGGTCCAATCCATTTTCTAATATTAAGATGTTTTTCTTTTGCGTTTATTCGTGGCAAGGGGGAATTAGTGAAATAATACTATGTTGGTTGTTGTAGGTTCCAGTTAAATTAGTAAAATCACTTTTTGTCAAATAAGAGATTAGGGGTTTAAACCTATCTATGTTGAAAATAATTTGTATCTTGACATGATGATAAATAGCAATTATCATGAAATAAATATCATAGATTGAAATTTTATCATGAAGATACTAAGTTGATTGAAATAATTTGTATGTTGAAATTCTATCATAAATATCATACCTTTTCAATCAACATAGTATCTTCATGAAGATACTATGTTGATTGCTTATCGCTCCAAACAAAATAAGGTGCTTTGAAAAGGCTATGTTCTTTTGCCTAGAACCCTCCGCATATTATTTTCATATTAGTAAATTTACGTTTTAAATTTTCATTTTGACTATTTATTTTTGATTTAGTAATTTATTTAGCCATTTACATTTTAAAATTTCATTTTGAAAATAAAAATTTTGAAAAATAAAAGATCCTGAAACGTAAAAAGCCAACCAAAAAGTTGAATCAAATATGAAGGGATAAAATGAAAATTTAAAATGTAAAGGGCAATATGACAATGAATTAAACATGAAAAGAAACATAGAAGGACTAATAAAAGCAAGCCTGAACTTTAAGGCCAAAAGTGTAGTTTAGTCAATAAAGTATTCATTTTGAGTTATAAATTTTTTATTTTTGGTTTTACTTAAGAATTTTATTATATTAGCTTAACCCTCATTGGAAAATTTTTTTTAATCTCCATCACTGTCTACAAACATCCAATTCAATTGAAGTTGTATTTGTTATCAAGTAAGAGTTTTTTTCGGAGGGGAGAGGAGGGTTTAAAACACCTCTAGGTAAGTTTTAACATTGCATTGTCATTAATGTTGTTATGAAGAACAACTTCTCATCAACTCAAATCAAAACTTTTTGCTCAGTCTTTTCCTTGACGAGTTAAGAACGAGAAATTGGAATTTCACACAATTATTAGTTAGATTCAGATTGTCTTGTGTAATGCGGGGCTAATGGATATGTATTCGTATGAACAAGAAAACAAAATCCACACAAGACAATATATATGATTTGGCCAACTCCGAGCCTATGTAGACAGATAATGTTAAACAAAATCTTCTATTAATGATATGAATTACAACTATTCTCAATCAAACCTCACAAATAAAAATCACAAATTCATACAAAAAAACACTCACAGATTGGCTAATCACTTAAACAAACTGGGCTTTAGTTTGTTCAGTTAGCGTAAAATTGACTAAGCTGTAATTAAAAGGGTCTAAATTGTTGCTCGCCCACATGGTCAATAATAAAAAACATGATGTATATGCAATGTAAATTTAGCAATGTATAAATGTAGTACTGTAAAATTTATAATGGTAAACTCAAACCCACAGAAAATAGTGATGACGACCATATCTTAATATTCTGAGACAAACTTACCAAAAAAAAAAAAAAAATCAAAAAACAAAAAACAAAAAAAATTTCACTTTCCTTCGTTTATATTCAGAGACAAACTTACAAAAAAAAAAAAAATCACTTTCCTTCGTTTCGTTGAGCATAGCATACAGGTTTACCAATTTTATATCGACTTAAAAAGTAGTTTGAATCTGCTCATATAAAATACAAATATCATGTTATATAAACAATGTAATCAAATCTAGGAGGAAATTATTTAGTAACATTCCTGAAATTCGGAGACTCGTCTGCATATGATGACAAGAACTGTTAGCATTATGTGGAAGTCCAACAGTAACACTTATAGCCTATTTGAATGATTAAGTAATTAAGAAATCAAATTATAATTCCTCCATTACTCCTTTTAAATTTTATATTGAAATCCAAGTGTGAACAGAGGGCACGACTTAGTTATACCCCTTGTTCCTTGATGACTAAAGCAACATAATTATAAATTTTTATAATGGTCCATTTCATGAGGTCTGTTTTCTTTCATTTTCTTGACATGAAAATGGAGCGTGGCACAAGAGATTCGATTGCGACATATATGGTAGATGATTGGCTGACCCAAGCATTTAACCGTGTGGACATCGACCTCACGTAATTTAATACTCCTATAGCCTAAACCCCAATGACCGAAGCATTTTTGTTTTTTTGCCATATTGGCAATGAATTAATTTGGAGACATATTCGATTACCATTTAATTTTATAGTTTTATTGATTTGTGTGATTGTGAGTGGTGAACTTTTTTTGTCCGTTGTTAATTTATGTAATCAATTACTTTTTGTCAAATACTTACAATCACAACTCGATAAATACTCCCTCCGTCCCATTTTATTTGTCCTGTTTGAAAAGTCAAACATTTTTAGGGAACATCATTTATTATCTTGTCTGCCTTATAAAAATGTATAAGTTTACAAAATTACCCTTAAATAAATTTATCAGCTTTTTATAAAAAGAGTTACTCTTAATGAGGCTTAGGGGTATAATAGGAACATTAGTAAACTAATAACTTTTATTTATAGAAACAGGACAATATTTTGGGATATCTCAAAATGGAATAGAGGACAAACAAAATGGGACGGAGGGAGTATTAAAATTAGGTGGGAGGATGGTTTATTATGTACGTTGTAGTATTGTTTTGTAGAATCGAAAAAAAAAGTAGCATTGTGGTGACAGAAAAACAACATGATTGCCATTATAAATTACAAGATTTGCGGAGCACTTAGCAAATTGAAAGTGATATTTCTTTTTTATTTTCTTTTTGCTAATGAAAGTGACATTTTTATCAATAGAACCACGATCTTAAAGTGACATATCTATAGTTATAAGTTATAACCATGATTTTAACCCCCCCCCCCCCCCCCCCGCCCCCCCCCCCCCCCCCCCCAAAAAAAAAAGTTATAACCATGATCTTACGTAAAAAACTACGGCAGTCAGAAAGGCACTAGTTCCCATTTAAACTAAACAAATTTGGTGGTGTACAGAACGTTCCTCCAACGCCGTATACATTAGATAGTTAAGAGATTAGTTACTAATATCATATTACTTAAAAAAACCTAGATGTATCCAACTTTAGCAATCTAGGCCTACCTCAAATTGTTGCAAAAAAAAAAACTTGCTAGCGGTGAGTTTTGGCTATATGCATTGTATGATTGGTCCCCATCTTAGATAAGCAAGTATACTTAATTCATGCATAATCCATGCGTAACTGGATAATTACCCCCCCCCCCCCCCCTTTTTTTTTTGAGAAATACTGGATAATACCTTTAGTTTAAGTGGTAAAAGTGAGGATTAGGTTACCAATGGCCTGTTCTCCTTTACGATATTTTTGGGTATATATGTGTAAGTCAAGTTTCATATTGAATAATAAAAACAATAATGAGTGATTAATATAACATAGTTGAGTCCAAAATCATAAACCTAAACTTATGAATTAAGTTGTGTCTTTATATGTTATATGCTTATGGTGGTGTACGACATTGTGGCACGGTGTTTAGGGTCCCTTTCGTAGTTAGAGTGAGACATGTTACCCATAAAGCACATACAAAGATAATCTTGGAGAAAGACTCAACAAATGAGTATTGCCAAAAAACCTTATCGGTAAGGGGGAGATATTAGGACTTATTCATGACTTACTGAAAGATCTCAAAACTCACAAAGAGGCAATACCTAAACTTGTAAATTTAAACTTTTAGGTTTAGTGGTGTTCTTATAAGTTATATTAATCGTTCAATTAGAGTTTCTCCAAGTGCTATATCTCCCCCCAACAAGTATAAACTTAGTTCTAACTTTAACTAATCTATACCTAGCAAAAATGTACAATTCCATGTTGTGACTTTATTTCCTGTATTAGGGTTTCCCATCAAAGATAAGCAAGAAATTTTAATCCATGCAATAGGCATACGAGGCTTGAAGCCTGGATAAGCTTTTTAAACATGGTGTTATAGTGGTGAAAGTACAGTAGTGGGCTTGGCTTACATATTGCATAAACCTAGCTACGTCTACCTCTAGCTGTCTTTACCTAACCTACCTCAAAATGTTGCAAAATGTACATGCTTGTAGGTCTATCTACTGCAAGGGAAGATTGTTCCCAATTGAATATAAGCAGGAAACATTTATCCATGCATAATGCATATGTAAATGGACTAAGTTTAAATTAAGATGATAAAAGTAAGGTGGGATTGGGCTACATTACATCTTATATATAAAAAAAAGATAGAAAAAACCCTGTTGCAGTGAAAAAGAGTGGACACCATGTAGACATTTGCAAGTGGTAGACCAAAAGGAGAATGTCATTAATGAATTACACCCATAGGCTATAACTTAATAGCACTCTTTGCAAATTACGGACCACGCCACAAGGCCCACAACAATACTAAAAGGGGATTCTTTTTAATAAAAACTTTCAGCAAGGAAAGTATATTTTATAGTGTTGCACGAAAACTCCTTCAAATTTATTTTCAAATACTCGACTCCCTCACTAGTCAAGACGAAAGTATAAAAATGAACAAATGAACTAAACATGTCACCATGTCATAATCTTAAGTTACAACTTCACTTAAATTATCATCCACTATATATATTATTCATGATATACTTTTTTGTGCAAGAAATTAAAATCTAAATTTAAATTATCATCCACTATATATATTATTCATGATATACTTTTTTGTGCAAGAAATTAAAATCTAAATTTAAATTATCATCCACTATATATATTGTTCATTATTCATGGTGTTGTTTGTTACTTTGTATCTTACAGGCTCAAGTCAAAAAGGTAAAAATGTGTGTGTGTGTGTGTTTTTTGAAGAATTAAAAGGTGAAATTTTAAATTACACCCTCTACGTATAAAGTCATTTTGATTTTATTTGTTATATTTAAAATTTTGATTTTAATCTTTCCATCCATACCCATAAATAGATGGCTGTTTGAAAGGATCAAGGTAGTGTTTAGGGTTGAGTGTTTAGGTGTTAGCAAAGTATGATTAATGATGGAACTAAACAAGGAATTGATGAGAGAGAGAGAGCGTTAATGATTAAAATTAAAATTTTAAATATAATTAGAACATTACATGATTTTATTCCTAGATATAATCTAAGAAAAAGTTACATGGTTTTTGGTCTTAATTAATTACATTCTAAAAAATGAGAGTACATGGATAAGTGTTAATCTATGTGCCCTTGATCTAAGTTTGAAAACTAAGTCATAAGTAATTGAAAGTCCAATGGTCAAAATTATGATTTTATTTTTGAGATTTGAAATTATCCTTTGATCTCTAAATAAGGTTAAATGCAAGTTACAAAATAGAGTTTCTACATAAAGTAACAATGACAAATAATGGTTGTTTTGGGAATTAGGGATGCTTGATGATGATGAAGATTTTGGAGATAGATTTGTTTGAGGATAGAAGCTTTTCGTTTTTTGTTTGGATGCCAAGAAAATGATAGAAATAAAAATATTGTTTTATTTATTTTTGGATTTTATAGATTTTTTTAATATTTCTAAAGACGTCTAAAGCTATTTAATAGACTTGGCATATATATACGGACTTGACATGACATGATTTGATCGAACCAACCAGCACATGCGATAGGTTTACAGCACATTTAATACACATTATTATTATTATTTATTAATATACATGGACGGGAGGAGGAGATTCAAAGCGCTATATGTCATGGTCAATAGTCTAAAATTTTAAATATATAAAAAAAAAAATGATCCTAATTTTAGAGGACGCAGTTGATCATACTAAAAGTATAATATAAAATATTTATAGGTTATAACACGGAATTTTCTATTAAAGAATTCTGTAAACTAGATTTTGAGAAAGACAGTGTCTTTTGTATACATCTTCAATGCTTCTTACCTGTATTGTTTGGGTAAAACTTAGGTACAGTATCTTATGTACAGTACATTAGGTTCCCTGCTTAAAATTTTGACACCTGTTCAATTTAACAGACTAACTAAACAGCGTTAAAACTAAAATATGTTCTTTATTTTTTTTTTCTTGCTTCATTCTTTTTCCTATACCGCACACGGTTTCTCTTCCAAACCCAAAACCTTTCTCTTCCAAACCAAAAACCCATATTTCCTTCTTCCTTCTGTTTCCAATACCTGCAAATGGCTTCTCTTCCAAACCCAAAACCCTTCTCTTCCAAACCACTCATGACCCTTCTCTTCCAAACCCAAAACCCAAAAAAAAAAAAAAAAAAAGAATATCTCATGCCTCTCTCTCTCACGTTATCAAATAAAAGCTAATAAATGGCTTCGTTTCGTCGAACTCAAGGCAAGGCAATGCGTGCAGGTGGTCGAAGATGTTGTACGGCGTCGTTTGCTTTGGATATTCTTTTTTTTTTTTTTTTTTTGGGTTTTAGGTTTGGAAGAGAAGGGTCATGAGTGGTTTGAAAGAGAGGGGTTTTGGGTTTGGAAGAGAAGCCATTTGTAGGTACTGGAAACAGAAGGAAGAAGGAAATATGGGTTTTTGGTTTGGAAGAGAAAGGTTTTGGGTTTGGAAGAGAAACCGTGTGCGGTATAGGAAAAAGAATGAAGCAGGAAAAAAAAAATAAAGAAGATATTTTAGTTTTAACGCTGTTTAGTTAGTCTGTTAAATTGGATAGGTGTCAAAATTTTAAGCAGGGAACCTAATGTACTGTACATAAGGTACTGTACCTAAGTTTTGCCTGCATTGTTTTGTTTTGTTTTTTTTTTTGTTTTTTTTTTTTAAGGGGATCTTACCTACATTGTTAATGCTATATTCAATTGTAATATTTACTAACTTAAACTCAAAATCAATGATGCGATTAACAAGCAACCTTTTAAGGTTTCAATGTTTAAGATCGCTGGTATTTTATAATTCGATATGTCTCGAAGTCTCCTTTCATCTCTTAATTTTTTTTTTTGGTCTGTTTAATTTTCTCTCTCTCTTAGCTATAAATTTGGACTCTCCAATGAGAAATTTGGACAAGCTTCACATAGATATCCTTGAACTGATGTGCTTAATCTTTTAGTAGGCAACGAAATAAAGCCATTTTAATTATATCACACCAAATTCAACATGTATTTTTCAGTTATCTTTACATTGTTAATAGAAAAAAGAACATCACCTTTCTAAGTCAAATCCAAAAACTGGATAGATAACACTTGAATTTTTCTATTCATTTACTAAAGAAGCTGATATTCCAAAGTTATCCAGCTACTACTTGCATACCAGGACAAACATTACACATTTAGACAGATTTGTGGCTGAAAAAATCTTCTAATAGATTTGATCTCTTTCCAAAAGTAGTTTTCTTTATTAAAGTTCTCCAAAATATCTCAAACCACTGTTGTTATGTGGCCAAAAATTTGGAACTAAAGTGATTAGACCTTTTGTTTATTTTTTGGTAAGTGTTGATAAGAAGAATCGATCTTGGATTTCTAAACCTCATAAAAAGGAAGCATATGCCTTAGGATCACTGATAAATAATGTGCTTAGATTATTTTTTCTCAATCAAGTTCCTATAATTTATAGCTTGTAATTTATTATATTACTATATCCTACTTTATAGAGGATGACTCTACTACCTCTTCCAGTGTTGGTACTCGCATGCCAAACAACAAGAAACTGTTAACACCATTAAATTGCCAACAACAAAATAAATGGAATGAGGGAAAAAAAAGTGGGATCAGTGTTTCATTTTCAAATTTGGTGCACACATGGGAAATACTAACTTGAAATTTTTTTCCTTCTATATACTTATTCGTTTCTTAACCTAAACCCAGCATGCATTATAAATCATAAACGAAGTCCTTGAGGTTATTATTGTTTGAAGCACACATTCAGCTGTTGCAATATTCTCCCTTGGAGTAGAAAGAAAAAATTGCTCACTAGGTTGAAACCTAAAAAGTGAACTTAGGCAAGTTAGAGCCAGTAGAAAAAAGAAAAGAAAAGAATGCTCACTAGGTTTGGAATCTGCAAGGGCAAGATAGGGGAAAAGTTAAAGCAAAATGATGTATGGTCCTAAGAAAATTAATCAAGCCCTTATTGACATGAAAATTCAAGCATGTGAGAGATCATGACCCCAACCTGTCTTTTTATTTTTATTTTTAATTTTTTTATAATAAATTCAAGCATGGGGATTCAACTTATTATATTTCCTCCTAGGCTGAACGTTTTTCATAGAATCGTCACTTATTTTATTAAATGAAAAAAACTATAGATAAAGGTACTTTATTTTATTGATTTGATAAAAAAAAAAGTGTACATCAATATAACTAGGGCATAACATGGCTTTAGACCATGATACAATTTAAGAACAAAGGTTACAAGGATTTTGGTCCTAGTGACATTCTAAAAATTGAAAAGTACATGGATATGTACAAATTTACAAACCCTTGATCTAAATTCAGAAGTTAAATTACACGGTGGGAAGAGGTTAGACACCCTCCTTACTCGGTGAAATCGGTTTTCTAGACTATAATAATCAATAGTTATGTCACATCATCCAAACAACCAACATGTTATAACCACTCAATAATTATGTGCATGATTGGTGTAAACCGTAATTCTTGTATGTGATCATATTAGATGGATTGAAAGCTAAAGCTAAACCATGGTTTTGTATGAAGTGACAAAAACTGAAAACATATATGTTTTGACATGGGAAGAACATAAGTATGAACACATGAAAAGCATTCGAACAACATGCTTAGATGTTACAAACCTGGGACTAGCTATAGGAAGACTGGTGTTTTGCCTCGCATGATCTGACTAGGAAGAAGAACAATTGAATTGCCTCTCTGTCTGCTGATTGGCAAATGAAGACTAGGTCCAAGCGCTGATCAACACTTGGATCTAGGTCCAGCCGCGATGTCTCATTTTTTTGCTTGATTTTCATATAAATACTTTAAATTTTCCGATTTTTAGCTCAATTAAGACTTGCTTGTGCCTCAAAATCAGCAAATTAGTGTGTAATTAACCTAATTGAAGGACAATTACAAACATAATTAAGGAACTTATAAATATTAACCATAATTATTAATATTATTATTAATTCTTTTAGTGATAAAGCAAGATTTTGAGTAACGGGAAGCAAAAGCTAAGATTTCAAATAAGTATACAATTACAAACATAATTAAGGAATTTATAAATATTAACCATAATTATTAATATTATTATTAATTCTTTTAGTGATAAAGCAAGATTTTGAGTAACGGGAAGCAAAAGCTAAGATTTCAAATAAGTATCATACTTTTTGTTAGTTATTATATACATTGACCGTTTTCGATTATATCTTTCAAGTTTATGAGTTGAGATTGTAAAAATAAATTGAACATAATAATGATTATATTGAGTTTCAAGAGAATAATAGGTAAAATCTCATATTAAGGTTGACTCAATGAATCTCTATAGAAATCATTGCTTAAGATGTAAGCTTTCTACTGTCATCCGAATGACAGATTAAAGTCAAAGAGCATATCAATAGACATATCATCAGCTTGTTCAGTATAATTTTTCATAGAGTATATCTACTGGTTTTAAAAATATATATATACTACGTACTGTTTCAAAAAATATGGAAAAATGGTTAAAGGCTATTGGATGAATTTATACTAGGAATAAATAAATTGTAGTTTACATTTACATTGTTTTCTTTTTGACAACTAAGTCCTTTTTTTTTTACTTGTTTGTTTAGGTTTTACTCGTTACGATTTGATATATATTCTTATTTAGTTTATTTTCAAATTTCTTAACTAGTTTTGTCCCTTTTGCACTAAAATCCAAGTTCCCACTCTAGAGAAGAGGAATTGCCAATAAATTCAAAAACCAACCATCTTTTTACATCTCTAAAATGTTCACAAAAACTAGGGACCATCAACCATGGAATCCTTCTGCTTCATATGTGTTTCTTCAACAACCCACATCCTACAAATGGTATATTATATATAGAACAGTATTGTCTAGTGGAAGCACGATCAGAAGATTTTTATTTTTACATTTCTTTCAATAAAATCATAGGGGCACAGTAGGTTTTTTCAACTCCAGCATATTAATAAAATAAACAATGAGGGCAGTGAGATATGTTATGCAGTTCATTGATTATTCAACGACAATGACGCAACAGGCTTTCCCGCATATTACTTTCTCTGTCAAAAGGAGAGAATTCTTAGACTCCATTAAATTGAGGGAAACAGAAGTGCTTGATTCTTTGCTTTCTTTCTTGACATGTGGCTTTTGTCTGAGATATATTTGTATCTGAAGTTGGCCACCATTTTCATGCAGTCCTTATATGCTTACTAGTAACAACCTACAATTGGCTACAATGGAACAAAATGATGGCCAATTCAAACCTAACGGATTATCACAATTGCAATATTGAGACTAAAGTACGTTTTTTGTCCTTAAATCCTTAAAATTTGTGGTTATTTTCATTTTTACCAGTTATTTTTTAAAACTTTCATTTTGATCATTATCTATTTTCTCATATAAATAGCCATGTTGTTCATTTCCTTTACTATTTGACCGTTTTTAATATGTTTTTTTTTTTTTTTTCTTTTTACCACAATAATGATTTTTTTTTTCATAGCATTTTAAAGCTAGTATTTTTTGAAATGTTAACTATAAAGGGCATTTCAAATTACTAATAAAGTTTACAGTAAGGGCTAATATGAAACAAAATCAAACATAAATGGTCAAAATAAAAAATTTTAAAAGTAAATAACTAAAATGAAAACAACCCCAGACTTTAATGATTAAAAGTATACTTTAGTCTATATTGAATCAAAGGAATAATTTAACTTAGATTATCTTAAGATACATTAATGATTATTGTGCTTTCTCAAATACTTTCATCTTAAAATAGTGTTTCTTCATTTACATTGTTCTAGGAAAGCAAAAGCATCTCTACCAAAATGATATAGTACATTAGTACATATATAGCATCTTGCTGGTTATCTTGCTAGAAGAGTAGTTCTATCTGCTGATTTAGATGTATTGATGGAATCTCTTCCACATGATTTGAAGTATGTATTCCAAAATGACCTTATTCAGTATTAATAAAAATTTCTTACCTTCCTCTCAAAAAAAGAAAAAAAAAAGAAAAAGAAAAAAAAAAGGATGTAGGAAGAAAGTCAGCTTAACGAACAGCATGTTCATGGTAAAGAAAGTCATCTTATACAGTCATGCTCACCATAAATCTTATAGTTTGAAGCGTGATATACTTGCATTGCCCAAGCTTTTCTTTTTTATAATTAACTGAAGTTTTTCCATTACAATTTTTTTTATCATAATTATTAATTCTGTTAGGAAGCAGACGTCCTATAAGATTGTCTAATTCAGCTTTGCCCTCCACTGATTTAAGAATAATTAGCACTTCAGGCCATCACATATTTGATTTATATTTATTATTATGTACTATGTACAAGACCTTCCTATCATGCTGTACTTTATTATTATTATTAATGAAACAAGTTCTCCTTATAATTAAGAATTAAACTTTTGTTCTCATAGTGATTTAATCACGATAGCCCCTACCAGCAAGATCTTCGACTAAGTAGTGGACTCATTTAATGGTGTATCTGTGATTGTTCTTGGTTGCAACTTGCAAGGCAACCAAATTTTTTGACTATTTATAGCAACCAAACTAAAACCCATCGATTAAGATTGCAAGAGAAAAAAGCATTGATCGCTCAAAGTTCCCTAGATCAATTAAAAATAGTATAGCAAGGCAATATACCTCTTTAAATTCGACCAAGGAAAATTGATATACAGTAGAAAAAGAAAGGGCTTACAAGAGATAAAGATTTGATTTACAAGTTTTTCCTAATTGATTGGAAATGAAAACTTTATGAGGGCATTGGGAAAAGAATATCCTTTTCTAAAAAGATGTACAAGATTATGATCTAATAAATATATATTTCTTTAATCTAAGATGTGTTATATATGAGCGTCATCAGATGAACAGTTTATAAGTAGCTATCTTAAAATGTAAGTTTATACAAGTGGTGAGAATCTGATTATTTAATAAATTTACTCTTATTGTCCTTTTGTAAATGGGCCCCATGTTAGACCACTAACTTTTGTTTTGATTTGAGAAAAAATTATTATTTTTAAAGAGAAAAAGAAAAAAAAGAATGTAACACCTAAATAAACCTAAGCTACCTAGCCTATTTATGGGTTTAGTGTTAGACCAAATCAAATTGATAAGAACAAATAATATAACTCAAGTTGATTTTATTTAGTAAACAAACTAAATTGAATGAAAACAAATTATTAAGCCAAGTTGAGTAGAAACAAACTTTTAGACTTATTAATTTCAAGCTTGAAAGTTGGACCATAATTATGAGCAAAGGACCCAAGCTTAGTTACCTAAGGCTCATAGCTGTCTTTGGTTAGATGCATTTTTTTTTTTTTTTTTTTTTGTTTTAGTTCAATTAGGCTCATAGCTAGGTTACATATATATATTGATAATCAAGCTAGGTTGCATATATTTGTGTCAAATTGCTAATAATAGAAAGGCTAGGTCGCAAAACTATTGAGCCAAAAAGAAAAAAAGATACAGAACGAAATGAAAGTCCTCCAAAAACAGGAAAAGAAAGCCCTCCTTATTCATCGAAACAAACGTGAGGACATTTATTGGATAGTGACACGCAACAAGCACGCGCCCATGAAAAGTATGATGAATCAACTCTCCCCCATTCGCTTTCTTCCTTTTTGTTTGGACACTCGCTCTCCCTAATCTGAATCTCTCATCCTATGAGTGGGCGTGCGAGAGGCCAAAACTCACACAATGACTCCAACTACAAATTTTACAAAAATATTTCATAAATTTTTAAATGCTAGATGATAGAGTGATAATAGACTTGTCAATGATGGGTTTACGTTAAAAACCAACATGAATATGACTGCAATTTAATTATTGTGAAAAACTGTTGTGCACCTAATATAACTCAAACTTAAAAGTCTAAGTTACAAATGAAGGGTCTTAAATTCTTAATTAATACCTCCCATATTGGTCATATTTAAAAAATGGTTCTTAGGGAGAGCGGCTTTAATTACATGTGTCCCCCTCACTTGCTAAAAAAACAAAAAAAAATGCAAAAAAAAGGAGTTTATATACATAATCATTTTTAAAACTTCTTTTGTCCACCCTTAAAAAAAAAAAAAAAATACTAAACACCGTTATAACATGAGAATCTCAATAATTTGCGTTCGACAAAAGTAGAGTAATGTTATGTCTATAACATTTTCACTATAAATTTATAACAAATATTATGTGGTAAATTAATACTGGATTTAAATTAGGGTCACCACTGATTTTAATTTTTTATTCATTAACAACAGCTTTCTATCAAGGTTTTGTTGTGAAATTATTGTAGATGTAACATTTCTTACAAAAATAAGCTTGGCTCCCAACATAACCCTTAACCCCTTAAACAATTAAAAAAAAATTAAATTTAAATATCAGCAATAAAAATCAACTCAAATAACAATAAATATAGGCCAAACAACAACATGATTAGGCCAAACAACAACAAATGAACAAAATATTCAACAAAAAGTCCATTCAAAAATAAAAAATAAAAACCCTTAATAATTCAATTTGTAACTTGTTCAACCCATTATATTAAAATAATCTCTAATTTCATTTTCCTAAAAAAGAAAGTACCAAAAACAAAAAGTCCAATTGAAAAATAAAAAATAACTAACCCTAATAATTCAAATTCACAACTTGTTCAACCCATTGCATTAAAATAATCTTTAATTTCATTTTTCCAAAAAGAAAAAAATGTACCAAAAGAGATATGGTAATTTTGAGTTCTCCTTAGCAACATTAGCAGGTTTGCTTTCCTTAGCTTTGCAATCGTAGCAATTCTACTCTCCTCGACAACTTGGCTTGCAGTTGTAGTATAAATCATCCATTGCTCTCTAACCCTCCCTCTCTCTCTCTCTCTCTCTCTCTCTCTCTCCATTTTTTTTTTTTTTAATCAATGATCCAGACTCTCTTTCACTTTATTGCACTCACATCAACATTCTTAGTTGTCACTTTATTTCTCACCGGTCCCTTTTTACTTTTTCATTTTATTAGTAACTTCATGTATTTGCAATTTATTTTTACAATGATGTCAATGATTTCAAATTCTACTGGTAATAGATTTTGTATAATTTAAGCTTATTAATAACTACCCTAGAAAAAAAATTTAAAGCTACCACTGGGTAGTGGTTTAGGAAGAATCTTTTATTAAAATCAATTAGACTTTTTTTGAAGAGCCGTGCAAGAATTAGTTAAAAGAAGTATTTGTTTATTTGTTTCTATTGCTTTCCAAATTCTCATATACTCAAATACACAGTCTCTACTTGTCGTTAACAGAAAACTTTAACAATAATTCAACTCTTTATAGAAAGGTTAAAGGGCACCCTCACCCATAATAGATGGGTAGCAATTACAAAAAAACAGGGACCATGACGAGGGACA
This sequence comes from Quercus parvula, assembly GCA_030820535.1. Lineage (NCBI taxonomy): Eukaryota > Viridiplantae > Streptophyta > Magnoliopsida > Fagales > Fagaceae > Quercus > Quercus parvula. Next base: position 30,805,823 of record JAUAME010000006.1, on the reverse strand, counting down.
CGGAGCGGGTAAACATTTTTGGTGTTAATTATGGTAATGAGGTCAGTGGTCCTGGGGCTTGGGGGGAAATATGGCCCCACACCTTGGAAACCACTAAGGCGGTTTTGGGTTGTGCTGCACATTGCACACCACGTACAGGACCACCCAATGAGTCTGCTTTAAATAACTCTTTTCTTTGTCATAGTATCAGCCCCGTGCTTGCCATTTCAATCCAAAAAATAACATTGGTTTGGCTTTCACCTAGAAAAAAGCTATCTATCACTCTAAACGGAAACCATCTATCTATCTATCTATCTATCTATTTCTTCATCCCAAACCTCTCTACTTTCTCCCTCTCTATCACTATAGCATATACCTCAATACCTCAATCAAGTAAGCTTTTTCCTACATGCATTCATGCTTTAATTTGCTTTACTTGTACTTCTCTTTGCTAGCTTTTTCCATTTCTACACACTTACTTTTTATAGGATTTTAACCTTTTTTTTTTTTTTTTGTTGAGAATACTATAAGATTTTAATTTGATCTAATTTGTTCCTTGTTGTTCTTCTATTTTTGGTTGTACCCTTTTTGCCTTTTCCCCCCTTTGGATATTGTTATTGTTCTTATACTTCTTCTAGGTGTAATTACGAAGTACCTTTTTTTTTTCTCTTGTTTTAAACAACAAAAAGAAAATTAAAAAAAAAAAAATTGTTTAGTAATTGAATTTGTAGTGGATCTAGCTAGCTTTGAGTAATTTCACAATGATTTTACGAGTAATTGTGTTTGTCAATCTAGCTAGCAGAAAGGGAGCAAGGGATAATCAAAGAGATAATGGGGAGAGGAAAGATTGTCATTAAAAGGATCGACAATTCGACTAGCAGGCAAGTGACTTTCTCCAAGAGAAGAAATGGTTTGCTCAAGAAGGCCAAGGAGCTCTCTATCCTTTGCGAAGCTGAAGTTGGGCTTATCATCTTCTCCAGCACCGGCAGGCTCTATGATTATTCAAGTACTAGGTTTGATAATCTCTCTTAATTATCTCTCCCTCATTGAAAGTATATTTTCTATTGGATTATATGTGCTGTTCTCTATAGCTTTTGGATCTAGGTGAATTTTTTATTTAGGTTTATATATATCAGAATAAGGATATCGATTACAATCTGTATTGCACTATACTGACATAAAATATTGTTACCTAACTCCTTACACTTCTTAAAAAGACTCAAAAAAAAAAAAAAGACTACACGTATCTATGCTAACATTTTCTGGAAAATCACTTTGAATCATATGTAATGTGTTTGTGGCCATTTAAATCTTGAAGAAAACCTGAAATATGTTTCGAGTTCTTCTGCGTTTGGTGAAAAAAATATAAGAAAATCGTTCTGTGTGAAGAACAAATTTCGAGAAAAGACTTTGTTTTTGAAGATTCAAGTTATTGACACATTTATGATACGAGCCCCTGAACCCTCTAACATTATTGACCTCCCTCCTAGTCTCAAAGTCTTAGTCAACCCGACATGTTTTAGGCTTTTTGTAACCTACACAAATCGCTTCAGTACTATTGGCAATGATTGCTAATGATGGGGGGTGGTGTACTGTTTAGCAGTACTAATATGTCACCGTCTATTGGAGTGGATGTGACTAAAGTGCTCGTCAATGAAATTGCACGTTTACATCTTGTTTAGTGAAGAAACTAATGATTAGATTTCATGAGTCATTGATTTGGTGAAGAGTGTACTGTTTCAGGTATAAAGTTCCTAGCTAGTCAAAGAAGATGGTACTCAAGTTTCTTAACTTATTGGTCAATGAAAATACTACATAAATATTCCTCCAAAAGATGATGGATTCCCCTAAAAAAAAGAGTTCAATTTTTACCCAAAAATAAAAAAGGAAGAAAGGAACCAAGTGCAGAGAAGAGGTTCCATGTTTACTAGTATTATTCTGTATGACCTTATAATCCACACTATTTTTATTTTTATTTTTTTAAGTCTTAGTTAATCATTTTCCAATAAATGAAGTCTATTTCACGTCATATAAACAATTATTTTGATACCCTTTTTACCAAAAAAAAAAAAAAATTTTTTTGATACCCCATAATAAGAATATTCACAATATGTTCTTAAGAATACGAATCATGAGAATAAAATATTACACTTATTTTTAAATATGTATTATGAATTTCTAGATTCAATTAACTTTGTTTAGAAACTAAGTATAGGATCTTTTTAAGAAATTCCTTTTACTCCTTGCCCTATTAGCATAGACAATTATTCATTTGACTAAATTCTCAATACCTTTTCTCCTCCCATTCATTCCTCTCTATCTCTTATTTAACAGTTATCATATATTTATATATACGTTACACTTGCTAGAACATTAAGTGGATTCCATCTCAGGAAAAAAAAAAAAAAAAAAAAAAGAAGTCATACCAAAATCTATTATTAGTTGAGTATTTCATTTGAAAATGTCTCTGATTCTCTTCAAAAAAAAAAAAAAAGTCTCTGATTCTTTGTATCTGTGCGAGAAGTCTCACGTATTTAAAAATTTAGGAGCTTTAAAATTTTTGTGGGCCATAACTTGACATCTTTATATATATGCACACCGGAGTCGCCGGACCAAGGTTTGCTGGTGCAGCCATGCACGCGCATTTGGGAACGTGCATGCTTATTGTATTTAGTTTATTGCGCAGGTTACTTGTTAAAGCATCCATGGTCTTCTTCTACCTTTTAAAACCAATTTTCTTTTTCCTCATTTAAGCGGCTTCACTACTTTTGGCTATAGTGGAAATGACTAATCCCCTATATATAAAAACCCTATTCAGACCCTTATTGACATTGATGAGTATCTTAGGTTTGATTTCGGGTTCATCATGTAGTATGATGCTAAATTTTCAGTTGTTGGAAGTTGTAACAAGAAACCATACAACTCTGGATCAGATTCCAGATTAGTGACTGCACTAATCCTCCTCAGACATACTGTAATTAAAATTGCATGTTGAAAGTTTGTGGACCTTCACACACTCATACACTCTCAAACACTCATACACTACTCGCAATGGAAGAGACCAACACTTTTGTTGCCAATGAGACACACACTTAAAAGAAGATAGAGAGAAGTGGGAAGAGGAAGAGAACTCTCTTATATATCTCTCTTTCTCTCTTTCTCTTTTTTTATTTATTATTTCTTGGTTTTAAATGAACGAATGTATAGGTATATATACATGCAATCTTTAACTTCAACTACATTTATTATATAAACATGTCACTTTGTAATTTCTACACATAACTTCAATAAAGTTCTATTCATTAAAATTTTATTTAATATACAAAACTCATGCAATAAATGAAATTTTAAATAAAATAAGTTAACTTCTAACATCCTCCTTAAACTTTTTTCATTTTATTTTATCACTCTAAGTAAGGCCCGTAACTTGTAAAAAGCGTTGTACTTGAGTGGATTGGTGAATATATTTGACCCTTGATTATGTGACTCCACGAATTCTAGTTGAACTTCTCTCTTATGGATGATTATGTCTTTATGAACTCAAGTTAAACTTCCATCCTAGTGATGCACTCTCGAACAAAATGATAGCCCGCATCAAAGTGTTTGCTTTGGTCATGAAAGATAGGATTCTTTCCAAGAGTTAGTGATTTTTATTGTCCACAAATATATTTATAGCTTCTAGCTACTTGCAGTATATGCATCTCCTTTAATAAAATTCTAAGTCAAATAACATGTCAAACCTGAGAATTCGTTGAAACATACCCAACTTTGCTAGTGAAAAGTGACAATTTTGTTTATGTAGAATATGAAGCTAATTGTACTCTTTCTTTCGTCTATATCTTCAGCCCAATTGCTATCGCTATAACCCAACAAATTATTGTTTGTATAGTTTCCTAATGAGTAACTGGAGTGAATACCTCATCATAGTCAACAATTTAGATCCAGTTATATCCTTCAACTACCAATCTCATTCTATATATTCGCCTCTTTTGTTTTATTCTTCTTCATCTTGTACACACATTTCATTGCAATTGCCAGTTTTCAATATAGAAGAGTTTCTAGATCTCAGCCTTCATCCTTCTTTATTACCTTTACCTATGTTAGGTTCTAAGACTTTAGAAACTAATGTATTAGAATTTCAATTTGTATTATGTTGACAAATCATGATCAAAACATATAGTCCAATTTTAGGCTTCCTCAAAGTGTGTTTAATTGTAAAATTAGAATCGAGTGATTGTAGAAATTAATGGACAAAATCTGCAATGCTCGATCGATCAAAAATTTGACTCAATCAATCAAACCACGTGCAGATTTATTTTTTTGCAGAAATTCCAATTCAACCCAAGCCCGTTTGACGTGTAGGGTTTTGTGTTTCACTTCAAGTATAAAAGAAAAAACCCTAACTATATTTTAGAAGTCTTTTTTGAGTGTTGTGTTGAAACTTCTGTAAGATCTAAAGGTGTTTACCTTCATATACACACATAGAGGTGTCGAGATCAAGATTCGCGTCAAGAACTTAATGATCTCTTCAGTTGTTGCATAAATAACTTTAAAAAAGGTTTGAAACCTTTGAGTGGAGTCTCAAAGTTACAAGTAGGATAACTTGTGGTTGCAATGGATCAAAGAAAGAAGTAGTTCGTGAACTCGAAGCTGTCACGTGGTTGTGGTAGTAAGTTTTCTACTCGAGGTAGCAATCGGACGTTAGTGGTCTAAGTTTTATTGTATAAACTTCAATTCTTTCATAGTGAATCTGTTTTATCTTGAGGATAGCTAGGTTAAATCCTCCCCAGGTTTTTTACCGATTAAATTTTCCTAGGTTATTATATCGTTATGCTCTTTATATTTTCACATTATTTACATGATATGATTTTATTGTGTTAACTTAGAATTGAATAATTTATCTAAGTAATCACTTGGCTAAATAACTAGGTTAAACAACTTGTATTAAGGGGTCTAAAAATGTACAACTTACTCGTCCATAACGTTTCTCTATTTCCTGTTTTGCACTGCTTCTTTAAAGATTGTAGGTTCCCTATCACTAAACAGATAGGAGAGGACTAGATTATCTATATTCTCTGTTGTATCAAAGAGATATGGAGACTTCTTAATCCTTATTGTCTTTCACTAGAACACCATCTAGTGATGATTATTAGGATGTGCTTTCATGACGGGAGGTGTTGGTCATGAAGGTGGTGTGATAAACTATTTTTGAAACTTTCTCCACATGTTCTTTTTCAAGTGGAAGAAAGAATTCATACTTATCTTCTTCTTAGGTACTCCAATTTGATATAATTTTTTTCATCAATTCTCACATTGCAACTGAAAATGACTATTCCAGTGCTTGAATCATAGAGATTATAGAGCTTTTAGCCCTTAGAGATTGAATTATATCCAATGAACACATACTTCTCACTTTCGTTAATTAGTTTGGACCTCTCTTTATCTAGTTCATGTACATATATAATACTTCCAAATACACATAAGTGGGAAATTGTGAGCTTCTTTTTGCTCCAAAGTTTTTGTGTGGTTTTTCTTTGTACGCTACTCATTGTGAGACGATAGTTGGACAAATGGATTGCATAGTCAACAACTTTAGCCCAAAGTTCTTTAGGCATTTCCTTGCACTTTAACATGCATGCTTCTAGACATGTTAAGAATGGAGCAACACTTTCTTTTTGTTATGTCATTTTTTTGTGACCTAGGGATTGTTCTAGACAGCGAAGACTCTTATTTGTTTCACAAAATTCTATAAATTCATTTGATGTGAATTTTCCTTCTCTATAAGATCTTAAATTCATCTTTCCACACTTTCCATTCTTGTAAAGAATCATAAATTGCATTATATGGATTGTGGGTCAGGACCTTCTAATTGAATTGATCTTCCTTAGTGGTCTCCCAATCTCATCAAAATATTTTTCTTGAGAAAAATGCTTTAACACCCTCTGAACTTTGAGGTAGTGACCATAACACCTCTTAAAAGTTTATTTTAGCCAATTCAGTACCTAAAATTTACATGTGTTCCAAATTGGTACTTCTGTTAGTTAGCTATTTGTTGAAATAATGATTTAGTCCTGTGACATGGGCCAAAAAAATTGCTAAAGACAATTGCATACGTTTTAGAGGAGAGAGGAAGAGAGAACTAGGGGAGAGAAAAACGGACTAGATGTCACCATTCATGGTCTCAACAAAGCTGGAGTTCATGGTCCAACCTCCAATCAAACTGATTGCAATCTTGCTAGACAACTAGAGCCAGGATTTGTGGGTTCAATTTTTTTTTTCTCTTTTGCACAAGAAAGAGAAATGGTTTGGTTTAGGAAAGTTAACATTGTACTAGTATCAGCTATATCAGGGAAATATAACATACTAGCCATTAAACTAGTATTGACATTCTTCTAAAATGTATTGTAGAAAAATCAAGTTATACCAGCTTGTACATAAAATTTAGGGGAAATTTCACTTTACCTACTTGTGGTTTGGCCAATTTTAATAGTGCCCACCCGTAATTTAAAAGTTGTTACTTAACCCATCTGAGATGGCCTCTGTTAGATCCCCATTACCCACCTCTCTCTTTTCACCGTTAAAAATATGGGTAAATGTGTCTTTTTTCATTATATTTTATGTATCTCTCCTCTTTTCTCCCATTCTTCTTCTTCTTCACATAAAACATAAAAGAAAACCAATACACCTACAGTCACAAACAAAGCCACAAATCCATGTGAACATACACCCACAGATTCGCTAGCCTGCCACTACGAAATCCAAAAATTGACTACATAATTCTTCATAGAACAATCACAAAATAAAACTCTAACCCTCTTTCTTTTGCTGGGTTCTCTAAAAAAAACCCAGATTTGCAAGTAAAAAGGAAAAAAAAAAAACCCAGCAATCTGTTCAAATTTTTTGGGTTTAATGGATTTGTGGGTTAATGGGTTAATACTGCTACAACCACAGGATCTAGCAGCGAACCCAACTCTGTTCAAAACGGCGCCGCTCTGAGCTGGTCTAGGAGCTTCAATAGGTGGAGTACTACTGTGTTGGCGACGGCTACAGCTGGACCAACTCTGTTCAAAACCCAATCCGAATCTTTCGAGACCTTGGAGACATCGATGTCGTAAACATCGTAGTACAAGAAGTTAGCCATGGCTGCCACGAAGCTCGATTTCCCTATCCTCGAAGGACTGTACAAGAGAATGCTACGCCTCCAAACATGGCCTAGACGATGGTAATACTGTTTGCCTTTGAGGAAAGATTCGAGGTTGGACTTTACCTTGTTTTTGAGATCCTCTTCCATGTAGATGGTTTCGAAAGTCAAAGGATGCGTGAAAGGAACAGATCTCCACCATCCTTTGCCTTGCTGGTCTTTGATGTTCATGTACAACTTCAAAATTGGTCTAGTTTTTGTTATATACTATTCATTTTTTCAGGGTTTTCACTTTGGCAATCAAATTAAAGAGAGAAAGGGATTATGGATTTGGGGATTTTTGGGGGTTCTAAGGTAGAGAGAGGGAGAGAGCTCGTTCCTTATTTTTAGGGTTCTAATTCGGTTTTAATTTTGGCTTATATAGTAAAGGGGATTTTTTAACGGAAAGAGCAGAGGTGGGTAATGGGGGTCTAACGGAGGTCACCTCAAGTGGGTTAAGTGACAACTTTTAAATCACGGGTGGATACTGTTAAAACGGGCTAAACTACGGTGAGTAAAGTGCAGTTTCCCTAAAATTTATCAAATTCATATTTATATAAACTGGTACCAAATTGGCCTCCAATGCCAAATTGACTCACTAGGTTACTTCAATAATGATTTCTCAAAAATTAAAATAATCATCGAAATCAAGAATCCAGTAAATGAAATCCCACTTATACATTATTCTATCAAAGATTAAAATTTTGTTGTATTTAGAAATGCATTTGTGAATAGTATTGATAATTTCTTTCACAATTCTAGCCTATCTCTGATGTTCTCTTCCTTACAAAGAGATTGGTGAGTGGTTGGCACACGTCACGTATGCATGGCTTGTTGGGTGTCATATTTGAATTGTTGGCGTCACATTGAAAATGAAGGATTTGCCCATTGTAAAAACTTCTTGTACGAGTTTGCTATAATTAGAATTGCTACTGTCTTATCCGTTCATCATATTAGAAAAAGGACAAGGCTCTACCAAGTGATGCAATGGGAGGGTTACATGAAATAGAACACGTCTAAAAAACCCTAAATTCTTTAAGAGAATTCTTTAAATCCCTAAAGAAAATTCTAGAATATATATAATGAGAACACTAAAATCAATAAATTTCTTTTTTTGATAAATCCTCTCTGAAAATAAGTAGTCTTCATGTCTAGGGGCTACAACCATAAATTTACATAGAAAAACTTGACAAAAACCCTAGAGAAGTTAGAAAACCCTAAAGGAACCCTAATTTATGGTAGGAGCAAGATTTGGCTTAAAAATAGCGAAAATATTAAAAAATATTCTTTTAAAAAAATCACAATTCAAAAAAATATTCTCTACCATTTTAGAACGAAAGTTTTGAATAAAATACTTCTAAAACTCTATAAAACAAGAAAATAAAACACTATTCCAGAAAATTTTAGAAATATATATCAATAATTCATATATATTTGTCTTACATCAATTTTGTTTCATTTTCCTCATCCAAATTTCTATTAGTTTCAAACAAACGATAGAATATTTTCTCTAGTATCCATTTGGAAGAACAGTTTTGATGAGGAATATTAAACCCAGTCATATTTGTTGTCCCTTCCTAAATAAGTCACATATTCTTTTGTTATAACATGATATCCCTCGACATCATACATAATATATTAAATTTCAAAAAATATAATTTTTTTATTATTAACATTTATAAGGATATAAAAGTTGGGAGGGAGAACAGTATTAGTCTGACCATGAAAAAGAGACGAAACGATGCCTGTCAGCAATGAGTACAGAGGATAGTGGTAAACTTGTAAAGATAATTTAATTTAATCATAAGAGGTGGCCGAGTGGTTGATAGCTCCGGCCCTGAAAATTGGTATAGTTTGAAATAAAGAACTATCGAGGGTTCGAATCCCTCTCTCTCCTTTGTTGCTCCGGGAATATATATATATATATATATATATATATAATTTTATTGGTTTTGTGAATCGTTTGTTTAATTAATTTTAAATAAGTCGTATCTTGTTCAACCCGATAAATAGAGTTGAGGTTATGGTTAAAATCGCTAGTAGAAAACCAAAATAACTAGTTATAGTAAGCATGATCAACTATCATGTGTAAAGGTAGAATTATTTAAAGTTCTCACTACCTTTCACTCACGCATGTAATATCTAATTAGTTGTTTGGCAAATAGCATCAACATGCATGGTTAGAAGTTTCATTCATTCTACTGATTAAGGAAGTAATTATCAGTAGTATCCAGTTGAAGATACATATTTCGACTTATATTGATGGTCCATTGATATATGTACGGAAGTTTTAGAATATTGTTTGGGATCGCCATAGCAGGGATAAGGATAGCTCTCAATGGTGTGTTTGCTTACCGAATAACACTGCATGCACACAAACTATTTCATATTACTGATGCCCTCACGTCTGATAAAAGATTCATTTTGATCGTTTTGCAACGCTAGCTAAACGTAGTGTAAGCATGGTCTTTCAGTCAAAGCTAGACAGGTTTACGTCAGATTTGCTAGAATTCCTTGGTATCATTTTCAGTAGTGTGACACAAACACCATCCCATTAAAACCTAACAAAACATGCATGTGTCTATTTTGAACTGATCACCCTTCAGTACTAACAGTTCCAAAAAAATTCGAAAATAATTTCAGGACTTATATAAAAGATCATTTTGAACTCGCTTCATTTTGATTTTACAAAGAGAAAATGATAGATTTGAATTAGTGACCTCTTTATGAGGCGTGATGCCTAACCAACTGTGTAAGTGTAATTCCTTTGGGTTTTGTAATTATCCAACGTTAGGATTTTAACCAATGGTACAGATTTTTATTTTGGAGATGAATATTAATTATCTTTTTGCTAGGCCTTCTAACATTTATAAGACATAGTGCGATATATATATTAAAAAAAAATATGTAGTTTTAATATTATCTAGTAGAGTAAAATTCTGGGAATGGTAGGAAACAAAATTTAAGTTGTGATATTATTATCTAGTAGTACATATTTGATACAAAATGGAGTTAGAAAACAATAGTAAAAATGCAAAAGGGAACTCAACCACCGTATATTAATGGAAAAGAAAAAAGGAGGGAAGAATTATTGTTTCCATATTCAAGTTGAAATACTTTGTTAAAAAAGAAAAGCTGATACTTGTCTCTAATATCCTGATAGAATTGTTGTTGTAATACATAGTAATAGAAAGAAAAATAAAAAGAAAAAATGAAAAAGATAAGGAAAAAAAATAGAGTTATCATGGTTCAGTTTGATGGTCTATATATGTTCATGGTAAAAAAAATCGTGGGTGCATCTTTCCCACGTGAATTGTTGTGTTATAATGAAACTATTGTCCACAACAATATAGAGTGCATACCGTAGCTACCCTAAAATAACTTTGGACTGTTGTTCATACATTATAAGTAAGATTATAATTACTTTATTTGCTGTACAGCTGTATGAGCTTATATCGAATTTAGTCCTCTTAGGTCATAATATCTTTAACATCCTCCAAATTTTGAATGTAAAACATAAACAAGCTACAACACACAAGATGTTAGTAATAGTAGACGACAATGGTTGGTGATGATTGCTGACATCAATTGTTGAAAAATCCATTAGTAGATGAAAGAGTAGCTACTCATAAAATATGTATCGGTGCATTGAAAACTTGTATTGTTGTATCAGTTGTAACAACATTGTCATAAGCTATTTGACCTGTGGTTTGTGCAATGCATCTACCCTCGTGAGGTGAATGAATGTGTTCGGGAACCTTTATAAAAATTTTGTGTAATTATGTCTACATATGGTTATGAACTTTTATGAAAATTTTATGTAATTGTATTTGGCATATGGTTATGGTGATGATGAGCCACCACGTAACCAATGTAATCAAGGCTGGCCCAATGTATCTTGTAGCCTATGGAGATAATTTAAATTAGTTTCTTCAAATATTCTAATGGTGGTACTTGTTGAATGCTTCTTTTCAAAGTTATTAATTTAATATTTGTATTTTTTAATAACTTTAGCCTTGATTAAATTGGTCTCTTTGTACTAATAACACTATAATCATGCTAAAATTATGAAATATTAATCATGTTATTAGCATGTTAAATGTCTTTTATGCAAAATATGACCACATTTCTATAAAGATTGTTATGAGTCATTTCTTCCAATATCTATTTTGATTGACTATTAGATTATGATTTACCAATTGTGGTTGATTAATTGTAACATTTTCGTGATTTCTCATTTGAGGTTGATTGATTTTATCAATGCAATGTTTGCACTTTATTTTGTGCACCATACGGTAAATGCTTATATTACACATCTCTAGAATTCCTTTTTAACTCTTCATATCACCATCGATAAATTTTGCTCAATTGCGATGTCTTTAGGCGTAATCCAATAATTGTTTTTTTAATATATGGAAACTAGATGGAATTGGTTTGAATTTATGATTATTTATGTCATGTACACCTTTTACCTCTTTTTATTTTTATTTTAAAATTGTAATAAAAATAAATAAAATTATAATGATAATGATGGTGATGATGATGGTGTTGCACAGAGATATATACAACCAAAAGCTAAAGTGATGGAAAAACACACCTTATTTCTCTTTCTAATATTCTCTCTCTCTCTCTCTCTCTCTCTCTCTCTCTCTCTCTCTCTCTCTCTCTCCATTAATAATTTTGCAACACAGGTTTATCTTAAAAAAAATTAAAAGAAATTATATTTTGTGAGCTTTCATTTGCTACCGTTTTCTTTAAAATCACTTCTGTAATAAACAGCAATGAGATTCTTCTGTGCTAAGTAAGTTAATGATGATGATCTGATGACTAATTATTTCATCAGCATGAAGTCTGTTATTGAAAGATACAAGAAGCTAAAAGAGGAAGATCATCAGCTGATGAATCCTGCTTCCGAAGTTAAGGTAAACATTCATGAACCACTCACTAATCTTCTCTATAATTTTCCTGTATCAATAGAGGCATACGCAATCGATATTTGATAATTTATTTCACTGATTGATACTAGGAGGTACTATAAATTCTACTATCATCCGATTTTAAATTGATATGGTTATTTGTGATTTGAGGCTATAGACTCAAAAAATTTGATAGAATTTTTCACAACTACTAATGTGGTAGACCATTAATAATAAGTAAAAATGTGATTGTCATGACTCCAAATTTATAGCCTAACTTTAATTGATTAGGCTATTCTTCTATTCTTGGCTTATAGTACTCTAAACATAGTTGAGACCTCATAAAATATATATGCACACACTAAAGAAAATATTTTGACAATATAATCAATATTGAAAATTAAAATGACAAAGTTTAGATACAAAATTAGTTATAGCCTAAGGCTATAATCTTACTCAATATCTTTTTATTAGAGATGAATTTTGACAAATCCACTATTAGATTATATCTTCTTCTTATATCCTCAGTGTTTGCAAAATTTATAAAAAATGAAAGATCAATAATTATGTTATCAATAAATTGTTTAAATTTCAAGTTTTTGTAATTTTCAATTATGCATAAAATATAAACTTACAGATTATATAATAAATAATACGATTGACACAAAATCTTACATGTATATTAAGGGCGTAAATAACATACAATTCAACGATTAGATTTTCAAAATATGTAATAATATTTATTTTATTGAGTAAGGTTATAGTCTTAAGTTACAATTAATTTTATAACTAAATTTTGTCTTTGATAGAAAAATTAAAAGAACCAATATTTATTTAAATTGTGTGGCCAAAGTAGATCATGTAAGATCGAGTTTTTAACAAAACAAAAAATTATAATAAATTTATTAAAATATTTTAAAATAAATAATGAAACATTTTAAGTCCCTTGAAACTTTAAATTTATAATTTTTAATATAGTTATAGTTCACCACATAAAGAAAGCATGTCAAATGACATGGAGTACTTTTGTTGAACCACATAGCACAAGCATGACATATGAGACCTAACATTTATTTATTAAAAAAAATGGTGTTGATTAAATAATTTAAAATAAAAAATGAGATTTCCTTAATCAAACTTATTAATATTTTTAAACTTTTTAAAACATTTTGATAATAAAAAACATATATTTTGGTAAATCATGTTCATAAATTTAATGTACATAGATTGTACTCTATGAAAAAACAAGTGAAAAAATGAAAAAGAAATATAAGAATAGAAAGTGAGGACATCTACTTAACATAACTATATATAGCTGTAACACACAAATTTTATTATATAATAAATGAAATATATAATATGAAGTATATACTATAAAACTGTTGTGAAATTGTTGAGAAAATAATATAGATGTAATTTTACTCTTATCATTTTACCTATGTTACCTTGACCCTAGGTTTCACCCTAGCATATCGGAAAGAATATAGCTACATCAGTTTCAAACATTCCTTACAGTATTCGACACGTTCATACTAGAATACCTGAGTCCATGCAAGATAGTATCTCAACCATAGAAGTTGCTTAGAAACTTGTGAGAATGTCATTAAGTAGGAGCAATGATAAGCAACTCTGATACGAAAATAAAGTTGAAAGAAAATATCAAGATGTATAGAGGTATCGAAATTTCAATTGGGAAAATTCGTTCTTAGCATGCCAAATTCTCTAAGCAATAAATATACATCCATCCCATAGTAAACCTATAGCCATCTTTCATCCTACACCATATCTAATACCAAAAGCCTAGTGATCATTAAAACATATATCAGTTTGTGACTATTTTCACCAATATGCATTAATTAGTAACCTCAATGTCATTGTCTCAGTGACAAATATATCAATGTTCATTACCACATATATTCTTGAAATTGTATCAATGTAAAATGACCCATTTTCTCCAACTTCATTTCATTTACTGAATCAATTCACGTTACCTTTATTTAATGTCAGAATTAGGAGCATTCTTTCTTAGTAATATCAAATTGCATCCAGATTCAGGATACATGCAAAATGAACATACAAATATCAGATCTTTGATTCGCTGATATACAGAGGTTAATGAGTCAAAAGATAATACAAAACTGTAGCTCGTAAATTAATCTGCAATGGAATTTCCCAATGTTAATCCTTAATTTAGATGTTTATAGATTTCACTGCTAATTGCAATGAATCATTTCAAATAATTTGAAATGCGTTTTGCAACCTTGATGTTACACTACTAAAAGTGCGCAGTATTGTGTGCCATCAAATTCAAATTAGTCATTTTATTCCTTCATAACTTACATCATGGTCCATTTGTTAAAGATAATAAATAATAATAATAATCCTTTGTCTTTAACTTACCAGTTTTGGCAAAGGGAAGCAGCGAGTTTGAGGCAACAACTGCTGTACGTGCAAGAATGCAACAGGTAGAATCATTTGATAGTTCATACTTGATGATGAGTTAAATAATACCATATAGATGCCTGGAATTGAAAGTTCAGAAACGCATTACTCAAAAGCCAAAGACTCTACCATGTTGCTAATTAGTCAGGTTTATCATGTACATATTCTGCCATGATGACTAAGGTTCCAACTTTTGAAAGCTTGGCATCAATTTCACCCCAATTTCACTGAACCTTTTATGTATTCTGTTCTATTTGGGACCATATCCGAAAAATAAGGACACTCGACATCATGCCTTGCCTTTTACAATCTCAACCCGACACTCACTCTGGCCTTCCTGCAACTTCACTCATAACTCATTCTAAATATGTGATAGCTCCTAACTTCTTGTTGATTATGGTAAAATATTATCATACAGATTAGTTATTGACTACTGTATCTGTCACGTGCATACTTTTATGTGCTTGCGAACTTATATTACAATGCCTAATATCTAGACCTTGAAACACCAACTTGACATAATAAAAGTTACAGTTAGAATGAGAACTTGAGTAATTTGAATTGTAAAAAGAGGTCAACTCATGTAACACTTTTGTAGCTTACAAGGCTAAAAGTGGCTTCTGATACTTCAGTCCAGCTAAAGCCAATATCCTTTTTAGTTCTCATAAGGCATATTTGCCGAGGTCATTACTACCAAATTATGTCAGTCCACTTGAAAGATGCAATTAATTGAATGCATGATGGATGGTGCAGGCAATTACTGGGACATGAACTTGCTAATTTGAACATCAAAGATCTACAAAATTTGGAAAACACACTGGAAATGAGTTTGAAGGGTATCCGGATGAAAAAGGTATGAACTCCTTTATCCCTAGTTGAAATCTCATCCAGTAACATTCATGATCCTACCTATGTACAGCATTCACATGAATCCTTACATTTTTTTCCTTGCAGGAGCAAATTTACACTGAAGAAATAAAAGAAGTAAATCGGAAGGTTTAAAAAGAGGATTGACTCAATTACTTCAATTTTCATCTAGGTCTAATTCCATATTCATCAGCTGACAGTCATAGGTTTCATTGCAGGGACATCTTGTTCATCAACAAAACACAGAACTACATAATGAGTTAGACCTGTTCCGTAAAGAAAATGAGGAGTTGAAAAAGAAGGTATTTGAAAGAAACCTGTGAATATATTAAATAAAGATAAATTCAATTGTAATCTCTCTCTGTCTCTCCCTCCTTTTATATGCAATAAAGTAATGGTAATCATCTTGAAAGTAGATATATTTTTCTCCAACAAAGGTTAAACAGAAGCTTTGGCTCTCAGGTTTATGGAGAAAAAGATGTAAATGAAGCAAACACAACTACAAATGCTCCAGAAACTGTCCGCAAGGGATATGGCTTTCAAGCACCCATCCATCTCCAGCTAAGCACAACTCAGGCTCAAAACAATGAAGCACAAGCAAAAGCAATGAAATTGGGGTATCTCTTCAATCTTATGACATACTATAAACTACTTCATGAGTATTGATGCATCCTATTATTACTATTCCTATTAATACCTTGTCAAATTTTGCCACAGATTACAACTGCATTAATGAAGCTGGTCAATAACTGTGGGTGGCTATCCATCATTATCCTAACAACAAATTGCCACACACAGGGAAATTAATTTGTTCTACCGTTGAGATATAATGTTTCTGCTACTTGTAAAATGCATTCGGCTACATTATGGAACATTCTCGAAGAACACTTTAAAATTTGCTTAAAATGATCCTATCCATATGTAAATGTCTACTGGCAAGCACTAGGTGATTTGCCAACTGCTGTGAACTGTTATCATTAATGATTAATCACAAATTGACTACGGCTAGTAGTGTTATCAAAATTTGTTGCATGAAATTAGTTAAACAGTTGTATCTCTAACAAGAAAAACTTCTGACTGCCCACAAATTTGTGTCTTAATAATACAACTCTTAATTTATTTTTATTGGAATATCGAAAAGAGGTAAACAACAGAGAAAGACAAAACGAGCAAAGCATTAACACAATCTTAACAGAATGACTGGAAAAAAATTTCTAAAATGTACAGATAAAGATCCTACTTTATTTGTGTAAACTGATCAATGTGGTAACACAAATGGCTAGGCACATAAGCATGCAAGGATATGTCACCAATTCAAACAAAAAAGCACTTAATGTGAGCGTGTGGGTGAGGCAAGAGGCCAAAAGTCCTACATCGTTTAAGTGAGCGTCCAAAGCCTGGTTCATAAGGGGTGTCTTCCCTTAATGTGCATGAGGCCTTTTCTCACAAGACTTGGTGTCACGTGAGAAGAACAAAACCTTGAGGGACTAAGAGAGCCTTCGAGCCACCCAAAGAGGACAATATCGTGCATATGGGGGCGGGGCGTGACAGATGGTATCTGAGCCGACGATGGCTCTCCTCTGAGGGTGTGGTAAGGCAAGAGGCCAAAAATCCCACATCGCTTAAGTGAGCATCCAGAGCCTGGTTCATAAGGGGTGCCTTCCCTTAATGTGCATGAGGCCTTTTCCCATGAGGCTTGGTGTCACGTGAGAAGAACAAAACCTTGAAGGACTAAGAGAGCCTTCGGGCCATCCAAAGAGGACAATATCGTGCACATGGAGGTGGGGCGTGACAATTTTAGTAAACAATTGTAAGTTCCTCTAACATACTTTTTATACCAAGAGTGGCAAAAAGCAATGCATTTATATACACACACACTCTCTGAAGACCATGTAATTCTCTTCTAATTTGCGGTGAACAAAAATCTGTCGTAGTAGCTAGGCTATCTTTGAGAATGTTTTTTTAGCCCAAACCACTCATTTATGGACCGTTGACTCTAGGCCTAGGTCTATAGCAAAGAAAAACACACACGTGTTAATATATATTATATTTATTTATTGCTTATACACGAAAAATGTTTTTAGTTTTGATTTAATGTATGATATTTTCTTATGTAAATAGAAATATTTACATCAAATAAATCTTTACATCTTTGCATAAAAAAAAGTAAGTCTTAACATGTCTAAAAATATACAAGCCAATTTAATAAAAATAAAATAGAATTAAATGGGCAAAACTTATGTATAGTACTTAGGTGTTATTCTTTAGGTTGTGGTGTGTCTTTGTGTTAAAACATTTTCCCCTCTCCCTTGTGTGTGTGTGTGTTTGTTTGTTTCTAAAAATAAATAAATAAATAAACTTAAGTGTTGTTCCTTAAGTTCTCCATTTAAAACTCAGCTGTGTAACTATTTAACTAAAAATACAATTCTATCTCATGAGAAAAGAGCCACATTGTAGACACCGCATTTTGTACCTCTTACGACTCGGGCCCCCGTTCCCCAATGATGCTCGAACCCTAAGGCCTAAGGCCAATTTAGAGCCCAGTCATACGTTAAAATGACTTGAGGAGTGTTAAAATAGAAAATATAATATTTTAAATGAGCAAAAATCTATTTTTGGAAAATTAAAAGACCAGATTAGCCCTCGGCTTGTGTACGTGAGTCGCAGCTTGCGTGCACGAGTTAAAGCATGCGTACGCAGGTGCATTCTTGGGTATGCAGCTAGGGTTTTAGAAGCATATGAAAGACAAGTTTTCTACAATAATGACTAAGGTTTGAAATGAATTTCACATTGTTTGGGAGCAGTTCCAAACCCCATTTTTCCAACTATAAAAAATCTTACATGGTACATTTTCAAAACATACTGAAATACTATGGGAAAAAACCTAAGATTCACTAGAAAATAGTGAATCAAAAGGGAGTTTTTCACAAAACACCCTCAAGTCTTTTTTATTTGATTGTGACATTTTTTGGTCTTAATCTTTTGAGTTTAAGATTACTAATCACTATTTTATTGAATTGTGATAGATTTGGCTGAGGAGAACGGTAAAAAATCAAGCTTAGGAGCTTTTGGTTTAAGGTATTCTTTTGAACTTTTCTTTTTCTTTTCAGCCTTTAATCTTTTCTTTAATCTGTTTCTTTGTTTAGTTTATGTTTATATATGTTTGTCTAGGTTAGTTTTAGGTTTTTTTCATGTTTTTAAGCATGTTAGGTTGCTAGATTTATATTTTTCTATTTTGTTTAGCTTTAGCACTGTTTCTGTGTTAATTAGGTTTTTTAGGTAAGGATCTACGTACGCATGATCTAGCCTTCGCACGCAGGCTGAACTCATGCATATGCAGACCTATTCTAGCATGCATGATGATGTTACCTAGAAACCTTAATTTTTTGTTTGTTTTGTTTCCACATTCACATGTTTGTTCTGTGTAGCCTCTTTTTCATATGTTTTAAACCCTATAGCTATTTGTTTATCTTTTAACATGTTTGTTTGTTATCACATGTTTAGATTAGGGTTTCTTAGTTTTAATGCCATTCATTTACATGTTCATGCATTGTACCATAGGTGTTGTGCTGCTCAGAGATAAGTAAAGGATAAGTCATGCATTAGCAATGTCCATGCTGTTAGGTTCTAAGTAATTAGGAATTAATGTATTAGAACTCTATTTTGTAATGTTGGCAAACCATGATCAAAACAGATGTTAGTCTTGTTTAGACTTGCTCAAAGTATAGGTCTTTTATGTAAAGTTGGAATCGAGTTATCTCAGAATTGAGTGTGGAATCGAGTTATCTCAGAATTGAGTGTGCAATTTTGTCTGGCTTGATCGATCGAGAATTGGACTCAATCAATCGAAAGTCGTGTAGACTATTTTTTCTGTAGAATTTCCAACTCAGCCCTAAGTCCGTTTGACGTGTAGGGTTTTATGTTTTGTCTTAAGTATAAAAAGGAAACCCTAGCCACGTGTTTGAGGTTGCTCTATTTGCTATGTGTTTGAATCTCTTGTGAGATCTAGAGGTGGTTGCTTTCACACATGCTTAGGATTATCAAGAAGGAGATTTCATTGAGAGCTTGATGATCATTCAGTTGTTGCACTAAAGAGTTTAAAGAAACACAAGCGAGTGTGCTTGTATTTGTTGGAGAATCCAAGAAAGAAGAAGTCCATGTTCTCTGAGTTTGCACGTAGTTATGTCAGTAAGTTTCTACTGGTGGGTAGCAATAGGATGTTAGTGGTCTAAGTCGCTGTTGTAAAATTTCGATTCTTTCATAGTGGATTCAGGTTTACCTTGAGAATAACTAGGTTAAATCTTCCCTAAGTTTTTATTGGTATGGTTTCATGGGTCATCATATATTTGCGTTCTTTATATTCCGCACTTTACATTGATATGATTATATGATTGTGTTAAGCTAGATCTGAAATTTGAACTAAGTAATCACTTGACTAATTTACTAGGTTAATTCAGTTGTATTTTAAGGGGTCTAAAAACAAACAAGTGGTATCAGAGCGGGTAGCTCTCTTGCTGTAGAATTTTTGATCTCTGAGCTGATCCTTGACCCTTGTTGTCATGGAACACGAACATTCTCTTGTTATTCCATCTCACTTTGACGGAAATAATTATGCTTATTGGAAAGGAATAATGAAAGAATTCCTAAAATCAATTAATGAAAGAGTCTGGAACTCTGTTGAATACGGATGGGAAAAGCCCACTACCCCTGTTAGTGAGTGGCAAACTTCTTAAAAAGAAGTAGCCGCGTTTAATAGCAAAGTTATGAATGCTATCTTTAACGCTGTTTTTATGGTGGAGTTTAAGAGAATTTCAAATGTTGAGGTTGCTCACACTGCTTGGAATATCCTCCAGACTATGCACGAAGATACAAAGCCTCACAAAATTAATAAGTTGCAGCAATTAACTTCAAAATTTGAAAGCATTAGGATGTTTGATGATGAATCCTTTGATGAATTCTATGCTAAACTTAATGATATTGTTAATTCTGCTTACAACTTGGGTGAAATCTATGATCAACCTAAAACTGTTAGGAAGATTCTTAGATCTTTAATTAAAAATTTTAGACCCAAAATGACTGCCATGACTGAGAGTAAGGATGTGGACTCCATCCCTGTTAATGAACTTGTAGGATCTCTTCAGTCTTCTGACTTGGACTTACCTAAAACTAGCAAATCCAAATCAATGGCTCTTAAGTCAGTTGATGATGTTGATGTTGGTGGATTTGATGATGAGCTCACTGCTACAGAGATTGCTTACCTTGCTAAGAACTTTAGGAATTTCCTTAGAAACAACAACAGAAGGGCAAGAGATAAGAACACTGCTGAACCTAGAAACTTTAGAAAGAATGATCACACTAATGTTAACAACACTGATAAACCTAGAGAAAAAGTAGGTCAATCTTCTAATAATTCTATAGGTCCTCAATGTTTTAGATGTCAAGGGTACGGTTACATGAAATCTGAATGTCCTACTTACTTGAAGTCTAAAGGTAATGCTATGGCTGGAACCTTTAGTGATGATGAAGTTTCTGATGAAGAGTCTGGTTGTAATGAGGATGGAAACTTTATTGCTTTCACTACTATTACTGTAGTCAATGAAAGTATGTCTACTGAAGAGAACCCTTCTGATGGGGAACTCTTTGAGGATGCAGATCTACAAGAAGCCTACAATAAACTTTGCAAAGTTGCTGCAAAAGATACTATGAACATTGAATTAGGCTTAAAGAAAATTGCATCTCTTGAGCTTGAAAAGAAAAATTTGCTTGATAAACTGTTTGATGCTAATGATCTTTTGAATAATGTGAAGACTAAGAATATGTTTTTGCTTGAAAAAGTTAAGAATTTGGAACATGAGTTATTTACTAGAGAACAAATTGATAGGTCTGCAAGTTCCAAACTTGATCATATACTAAGTGTTCAAAAGTCTCCCTTTGACAAAACTTGCTTAGGTTTTGTAGAAAACATCTCTGTGTCTGCACCCCATTTCACAAACTTTGTTCATTCTTCTTTTTCCGAACCCCTTGTGAGTGAGGTTGTCAAACCCTCTGTGAGTAAGGCTAAATCTATAGAAGTTACACCTCCTAGGAAGATTAGGTTTGATCTTTATGAGTCTAAACCTAAGGCTCCTAACCCTCCTAAGGGCAAGACACATGATAAACCTGCATGGGTTTGTCATTTTTGTGGAAAGTCTAGGCACATTTGTCCAAATTGTTTCAAGCTTCAAGCTTCAAGCTGCTAAAAGAGCAAACAAATCAAAAGTACCTGTGTCTCAAGCACAAGATCCTATAGTACTCATTGGTGAATTGGTAAAGGTTCTAAACCTTTATTCCAATCCTCGAGTTGGAAATCATTCTCATGTGAATAAGAACTCCAATGCTCGAGGTGCATCTAAAAAGTTTTGGACGCAAAAGGCTCAATCTAATTGAGTCTTTCTGACATGGTCCTTGTGCTTCATTGCTCTACTCTTTGTGACCATTGCTCTTTGTTTTTTTTTCTTTTGTTTTCTTTGTCTCTAGGATTTGCATTGCATAACATTCATGCATTTCATTCTAGGTTGTTTTGTTTTTTTTTTTAATAAAAAAAAAAAAAAAAAGGGAAGCAAAATGTATTTTGCATTATTTTCTTGGCATTGAAAACAAGGTTGGTCAATTTATTTACACATAACATGTCTTTGTACCTTGTTTAGCTTGGATGAGCTTATTTATTGCACTTTACTAGTGAAACTGTGTAGTGCATGTTGTGTGGGAAAGATGTTTATAATATTTGATCACTTTGTCTTGATCTTGAAGTCACATGTCTTTGACTGTTGGACTTGAACCTTTGAAGAAAGGCATAAATAACCATCTCACCACTGTTCACTAGCTAATCATGAACACTTTAGTGCATATCGTAAGATTTTGTGCTTAAGAAAGTGTAGCACATGCACAAAAAGAACATAAGGTGTCACCTCGGTTTAATTGCTTAAAATTGGTATGTACATTATTGGACTTAAAGTTAAATCAAACAAATAAAATTGGTGTGTACATTATTCCGACTATTTTAATAAGTTTCTGATTAAATTAAAATTGGTGTGTACAATATGAGGCAAATCAATAAACTTACATGATTGCAAGCTTATGTTCTAGGAGATGTGGGAGTTATATGATGTAACTCTTTAGGTGATAGTCTCTTTCAAATTCTATGTGATGAATTTTGTAGACTTTGTGTTTGATTTCTATTCACATATCACTTCACATGTATCTCAAGCTTTTACTAGTTGCACACACTACACAAGTCACTCTTTGCTAAACTTTGTACATGTTATAGTGTGTGTTTTTTGTTTGACCACCAAGTTTTAAAATAACTTGAGTTTTATGCAAAACATATTTGATGCTTGAGCATTTAAGAGAATGGATTGACAATCTTAATGTTGGGAAAACTAGGTTTAAAACTTGTGTTTTTTGAAAAACATTTCATCTCATACTCATGCATTTTATTCATCAAATTCAATGCTTTGAGAAGTTTTTGCAAAAATTTGTTTTTTCCAGAATTTTGATCGATCGAACCTATTTTTCGATCAATCAAAATTGTGATTAAAAATTTTGGTCAGCCTTTGTCTGTTTCGATCGATGCTCGATTGATATTGGATCAATCGAAGAATTTTCAATCGATCGAACCTAAATTTCGATCAATCGAAAATCGTATAGAGAGTTTTTTTAAAAACCTGATTCTCACGTGTTCAACTTACCTTTCAAAAAGTTTTCTAACACTTTCTCTCTCTCTTCGATCAGTCAAGGCTTCAATCCAATTTTTTTGTCGTTTTCCTCCAATTCTTTTGCAAGGTTTTTCTCCTCTAAGGCCGGTAAGACTTTTTTACCCTTTCTTCTGCATTTATTTTCAAGTTTCATGCATTTTTCATGCATTTTTTTGGGGGAAATTTCAAACCTATAATTTTTGTGGTTTTTGATGATTCAAGCTTGTTTTCTTCAAATTGATCAATGTGTTTTTGTTCTAAGATGCTATATTACTGTTTTTGATGGTTTAATTTGATCAATTTGTTGTTTTGTGAGAAATTGAATTTTCTAGGGCTTGAATATACTCGAAATTGGGGATTTTGTTCAAATTGGATTTAAATGATGAAATTGGCTTGTTGGATTGATTATTTTGATTATTATGAACTGTTTTCTATCTTGTGTGATGATCAATTGATCAATTTGGTACAAATTGAACAAGTGGTTTTTCAAAATTTTGGGGTTTTTGTCCTAAACTCTATGCTCAAGCCAATTTTGTGATTCTAACCTTAAATTAAACTTATTCTCACTGCATTAGAGCATGCATCATGACATTATACTACTCATGCATCATATAGATTCTTTTTCTATATTTTTTTTGTGCTAACTTGCAGTCTGTCCTTGGTTTTTTTCTTTTTGTTCTTTTTTTTTTTTTTGGTCCTTGTGTCTTGTCCTTACCCTAGCACCATACCTAGGAAGACTAGAGCCCATAGGACAGCCTACTGTCCTTCTGAGTCTCCCTTTCAGAGTGAGTTGTTTCGGAGTGAGAAAAACAAGGAGTTGTATGAGACCTTGAACATTAAGAGAAAGATTTGGGCCGAGTGTAAGGTTTTGCTAGATGAGCTTGATCCTGCCATTAGGGCTAACTTTGAGCGTAAGGGCTGGTTGCCACTATTGGATATTAGTCATCCTCCTCTAGCTGCCCTGATTAGAGAGTTCTACTCGAACATCACTATCCACGTCTATGATTCCAACACTTTAGTAAAGAGTTGGATACGAGGTGTAGAGTATACCATTACTCCTAGGGTAGTGGATGATGCTCTTAGGATATCATTGGTCTAGCACCCTGTCTATCCTTATGATGAGTCTCCTCCTTTGGACGATATCATATCTTACATCACTGGGACTTCTATCCGGTGGGGTTCTAATCCTCGGATCACTTTTATTGAGCTCATTGAGACTACCTATCTTTTCTTTAGGATAGCGTGTCATTCTTTGTGGTCTATCTCTCATCTGCACACCATTCCCTTGGAGCGATGTGCATTTTTGTACACTCTTATTACTAATGCTCCTATCAGTTTTCCTCATTTGTTTCTTTGTTCTTTGAACGAAGTTCATAGGAGTTCATCTATCGCTTATGCTATTTTTCATCATGTTTTCATTCATAGGATTTTGTTGTTTTTAGGGTTAGATGACTTCCCTGCTTTTGAGCCTGTACATATAGTTGCTCCCATAAGTGCCACCTTTCTTAGGCAAAGGGCTGCTCATATGAGAGAGAGCTCTAAACGTCCTAGAGTTGAGCCATCTAGTACCGCACCCCCTCTTCCCTTTTCTACAGGTACTAATTAATCTGGTGAGGCGTCTGTTGATCCTGTTGGTGCTGCTGTTGGTGCTGTTCCTCCATCTTCTACTTTGGATGACTTTGACATTCGTCGTATGTTGGAGACTATCATGACCGTTCAAGCGGCTCATGGTCAGATTTTGGTGGACATGCTTGATGAGTTTTGTGCTTTGAGAGCAGATTTGGCGCATCATAGACGTTCACTTTCGCCACCTCTTTTTGATAATGGTTTTTGATTGCCCTTTGACATTTCGTCACAAAAAGGGAGAGTACACTTGTAGATGATTTTTGTAGTTAGGGGGAGATTTTTTGTATGTTGGAGCTTGTGGAGCTATTAGATTGTATCTAGGTGCTTCATTGTGTACTTTTTTTTTTTGGCTCTTGATGTATTGTTTTTGTGTTTTGTGAAATAAAGAATTTATTTTTGTTTTACTTGTATTTTCCACACATGTGTTTATGTGTTTGCTGAGTATTTCAGGAAAAATACAGGTTGATTCAGTCATGTTGCTGTCTACACTTGTAACTGATGGATAGTAGTTAGGTTGAATTTTTTTGTAATGAGCTTTATTGTTTGTAAATGGCTATTTTACTTGTAACTTTGAGCATAGTGTTTGTGTTTTGTCACGGATTGCCAAAGGGGGAGTTTGTTAGGTTCTAAGTAATTAGGAATTAATGTATTAGAACTCTATTTTGTAATGTTGGCAAACCATGATCAAAACATATGTTAGTCTTGTTTAGACTTGCTCAAAGTATAGGTCTTTTATGTAAAGTTGGAATCGAGTTACTGTAGAATTGAGTGTGCAATTATGTCTGGCTCGATCAATCGAGAATTAGACTCGATCGATCGAAAGTCGTACAGATTATTTTTTCTACAAAATTTCCAACTCAGCCCTAAGTCTGTTTGACGTGTAGGGTTTTATGTTTTGTCTTAAGTATAAAAGGGAAACCCTAGCCATGTTTTTGAGGTTGCTCTATTTGCTGTGTGTGTGAATCTCTTGTGAGATCTAGAGGTGGTTGCCTTCACACATGCTTAGGATTATCAAGAAGGAGATTTCATTGAGAGCTTAATGATCATTCAGTTGCTGCACTAAAGAGCTTAAAGAAACACAAGCGGGTGTGCTTGTATTTGCTGGAGAATCCAAGAAAGAAGGAGTTCGTGCTCTTGGAGTTTGCACGTGGTCATGTCAGTAAGTTTCTACTAGTGGGTAGCAATAGGATGTTAGTGGTCTAAGTCGCTATTGTAAAACTTCGATTCTTTCATAGTGGATTCAGGTTTACCTTGAGGATAGCTAGGTTAAATTCTCCCTAGGTTTTTACCGATGTGGTTTCCTAGGTCATCATATCTTTGTATTCTTTATATTCCACACTTTACATTGATATGATTATATGATTGTGTTAACCTAAATCTGAAATTTGAACTAAATAATCACTTGGCTAATTTACTAGGTTAATTCAGTTGTATTTTAAGGGGTCTAAAAACAAACACCTACATTTGTGTTAAGGTTTCACCTTGATAATATGATGGAACATGCTTAGATGTATGATTAGGGTTTGTAATATGTTTGCCTTGCTATGATGATATGCTTGCTGGCTTGTTGTAGATGTAGGACATGGTTTTTCATATGTTAGATGAATGCTAGGGTTTCCTTTGTGTTTGGCTCTCTTTTGCTTTAAGGATGGACATGTGTTTTGGGATGAATGATGCCATGATTGTATGCTTAGATGTATGCTAGTGTGTGTGCAAGTATAAATGCAAGTGTTGAACATGTTTTTAATAAGGTTAGGATGTAAGGCACAATGATGGGAGACCAACCTTTAGGTTAGGCGATCTTGAGTGCCTAATACACCTTCCCAAGAGCGTATTTAAACTCCAAACCTGTACTTTAGTAGTATAAAACCAAAGGTCCTTCTTCGAAAGGACACTATATTTATGGTTCTTAGACTATATAACTAGGTGGCGACTCCGACACTTCTTTCCCTTGTGCCCACACACATAACTGAATTTTAAGAGGGAAACCTAAGGAATAGTACATAAAGTACTGTACCTAAATTTTGTCCAACGTACAGTATACATTAAATACATACACTTTAATTTAATGGATTATGTATTATATAAGAGTATTTAAAGGGAACAAAAATGTATTAGTCAATTACATAAAGAGCTATCATTAAGAGCGAACGTTATAGGTTGAAACTATTTTTTTTATAAATAGTACGATTGATTTAGGACTTTTTAAAAGTCAAGGGGCACCATGGCCTCCATTTTTTGCATACCTCCAAAAGGCCCATGAAATATTTAGTGAATAGCCCAATTGAAACTTTAGAGTGTTTTAAAAAATAAAAATTGTTATGACTGTGTCAAATAAGTTTAATTGTGTTACAATAAAATAAAATTAAATGGATTAGCTACAATTAAATTGATTAGTTATAATTTCACTTTGGTTATGTAATGCATTATAAACCCGATTTAAAACATTAGTATTACTATTTTCGTGTATTCTAATAAGTATTATTATTTATTCAAAAAAAAATATCAAAATATATGTAATAAAATTTAAAAACCAAAAATTAATTAGTAATTTTGCAACTATAAACAAGAATAGCTGAATAATGGGCTAAAATTCTCACCTTTGAGATTTTATGAAGATTCTCTGCTGCCTCCATCTTTCGCTGTTAAGGTCCACTACAGAAGTCACATGTTAAGCATACATTGTCCGTAATGAAGCTGTTGTAGACTTGTTTTAAATTTTGTTTGTTCTTCCGTATGTAGCCACATACTCTAGGATTAGGATTTTTAATCCTTTTCCTCCTACCTTTCATCTTAAGCAATTATAAATATTTAGACTTTTTATGAAACCCGGTCATTGTTGTTATTATTTATGTTTTGCTTGTTTCAAATGAAAAATTTTATGTGAAGATGGTTTTTTTTTATTTTTTTGTGTTTGGTTTATAAAAAAATTTAAAAGAAAAGGTTAAAAGAAGATTACCTTTTAACTTCTCTTATTTAGCTTGATATGAGATAAAAAAAATTTCCGTTAAATTTTTTTGAAAAGTAACTCTATAATCTATCTCACATGTAGCTAAATAAGAGAAGTTTAAAAATAGTTTTCTAATTCATTTTAAGGTTAGTACCAAGCATAGAAAAATAAGATGGTTTTCTAGAAAATATTTTTTGAAAAATAATTTATTTTTCAGAAAATGTTAATATCAAAACAAATAGTGTTCGATGGGATAAGATCTTCCCACTGAATCCTCTAATCTTGTTCAATTTTTATTTAAATGTATGATATGTGACATAAAAATGAAATAAATGTCATATGTCATACACCCAACTATAAATGGAAGAGAGTTAGAGGATTCAATTGTAAGGGATCCTTCCTCAAAACTGGTTGCTCCATTGATGCTTGAATGCTTAATTTTGCTCTAACTTGAGCTCTGTAAGTGAAGAATGATTCCAAGAATTGAGCACTTTTGAATTCTTCCAATTTAAACTAGGACATTCCTTCTTGATTCCTTAACTGCACTTCATGCATAATCAGTTTAGGAATCATTTGTGTACACGACTGCATGTTTTTCTTTATGCATTACGTTTGCATTTCTTTAATTTAGTATTGTGCTTGTTTCTTTTGGTTCTTGGTCAAAATAAATAATAATAATAATAAAATAAAAAATAAAAAACAATGTGTTGTGTTTTTATACCCCTTGGTGGACCATAAAACATTGTGTCTATGTCTGTGTACCACTTGTAGCTATGAATCTTAATGCTTAGTTGAGCCTAGTTTGGTGGACTTGTGTGCATGTTTGCCAGTAATCGATCATGTTAGTTTTGTTTCCATATCACTTGCTTTGACGGAACACTAAAAATATTTTATGAGAAAGACATAAATATTTACCTATCACTAGTATCCGAACGGTAAATTACCCTAACGCTTAATGAAAGCATCGGTGCTCATAAACTAAGTAAAAGGGATTTTAAGAAGACAAATAGTAAAGGGAGTTATAAGACGTACCTCGAAAGATGACAGTGCCTGTCAAACTGCAGTGATATAGGATGTGAGGTTCGCATGCCTAGTTTCTTGTATGGCCTTAGTTTAGCTACCAATGGGTCCTCTTTCTTTTTTTGAGACTTTCCAAGCCTAGTACTGATTGAGGATCCTTGGTCACCAAAAGGGGATGAGTGATATTAGTTGGACTGGGCTTAGCTTACAATGACCCTCTTGAGCTGTTGTACGAACCAACCTGTGCACAAGACAAATGAACTCCACTACACATATATATTGGTTGAGCAAATAATAGGGAACAACAAATACACAATGCAAAGTAAACAATAAAGGATGGTGATTGTGAATTCCTCAAAGAAGATTGTATTACTTTTTATTAAGTCAAGTATTAGAGTATATTAGGTCCTACTCTACGAGGATAATTCGCAAGGTTCAATAAAGTTCAAAGATCACAGATTTGAGTACTTCCTTTTGGACTCTCAAAACTTGTGATGTTGAGTCCCTTTGAATCCGAGTGTCTCCTTAAGTATTTTGCCACAAGACCGTCTACAATGCCTCTTTTCTCTTAATGAGCTCAATTAAAAGCTTAAAGAAACTTAAGACTCTTTTTCTTGTGTTTTAATGCCCCCTTCTTTCACCTTAGGCTCCCCCTTTTATCGTGCTCTTGGAGGGCTCTTCAAATTACTATTCTCTCCCTTTATCCTTCTAGGTACTTGAGTCACTACTTTGTCTGAGACATTGGTTGCTGGTCATTTCTTTATTACTTCTTATTTCGCCTTCCTGGGAGTTGATACTTGAAAGTTCATCTACTAATTTTCCACTTATGGGAGCTCCTTTCTTGGGTAAATCTAGATTCCCTTCTGAAGTCAATGCTTCTTATTCTTCCTCCAAGGCCTTAGAAGGACATTTCAAAGGCCCTGAGACCTTGATATTGACTTCTCATAATTTGGCCTTTCTTGGAAATGGGATGGATTCCTTCTTGCAAATGGTGGGCTTGAAGGGTTTCTGACCACCTTCTTTTTATTCCATGTCATCTGCCTTACTCGAGGTCCCTTGGTTCTTTCATCAGGTATTGATCTTGAGGCCACCATTTGTCTCCCTATCACTGCTTTTTGGATCCTAGGAGCTTAACTTTGATAGGACTTTCTTCATTTTCTGTCCCTTTTCGAAATAAGCATGCCTTGTTCCTAGACCCCCTTTTGAGATGTCCACGTCCTACTCATCATCCTCCAGACTTCTCTGAAGACCTGCTTCCTAAGGATGGAGGACTTGCCTGGCCTTAAACCCAGATCCTTTTCCTTCTCGGGCTTCCTTGTTCCTTATTCATCCTTTTCTCATTGGGCCCTTTTGGTCCTTTATGTCCTTATTTTATGGGCTAGGCTTCCTTTCAACTTAAGGTCCAAGCCCTCCTTTTTTTGTCCACATGGGTTGGACTTTCTTTGTATTCATAGGCTCGACTCCTTGTCACATTTTGGACCTCAACACTATCTCACAAAACTTTGTAAGTTGCTTACAAATTGCTTCACACACAACAATCAAAGTTTTGCTACATATGATACATTCCACTATTAATGTGAAATGGATCAATGATTGGGTGAATGATCTGTTCTAATTTAATTAATGACCTTAAAAAATTTATTAATCTTATGCTTTTTGTATCACATGAGCGATTTTTGGTGAGAGAGGTGTTGTACATGTCAAGCAGCATGAGTTGGTATTGATCGTTTGACATATAGTTGCATCATGGGCATTTTGAGAGTCTTATGCATCCTTGTACATCAATTTTGTAGTAACTGTTATGCATAATTGCATTTCCGCATATTTTGATCGACCCCTCAACCCCTTCAAACGATAGAAAGATTTCCTTGGTAAATTGATTATGTTTCTGTTTTCTTGATCTATTCTAGACTCGCCTCTCGATCAATCAAGACCTTCTCGATTGTGTCTACTCCTTCTAGCTATATTGAGCTATTTAAAAAAAAAAAATTAGAGTTTCTGTTTTCTCAATTGATCCTTGATTTTCCCTTGATCGATCAAAATACCATTTCATGTTTGCTATCTTGATCTTTCATATTTTACATCAATTTTTTACTTATGGCATGCATGCATTCAAATTTTTTTTTTTTTTTTTTTTTTTTTTAATTTTTGTCTTTCATGATGTCTTCGGCATTTTGTCACCTAGACAATTTTTGTGTTAGTAAACTATATATTTGTTCCCTAATTAAGCTGTGTATTTTTTTGTGCCCTTTGTCCATTTATGACAAGATGGAGGAGTTACGCTTTGTGATATGAGGGGAGAGTATACATGTTGGGGAGATTGCAGGGCTGGCCCTACCATTAGGCCAATTAGGCAGTCACCTAAGACTCCCAAATTTTTACCAATAAAGATATTGCTATACCTATAAGAATATTAATTAGGCACTAAATATTAGCCAATGGATTAAAAAAAATGCTATGTCCATAACATTTTCATAACACTTTAATGCTATGGACATAACAAAATATCACAATAATTTCACAACATTCCTAAATAAACACACCAACTCACACATACGTCCACCACAATCTCTAATTTAAATATATTCTATGCTAATTAGGAATGTTGTGAAATCATTATATATATATATATATATATATTGGTTGTAAAAAAATTGTGAAAAGTTAATCAAGTCTCAAAATGGTTATTTAGATAATTTTTTCCTAGCAATATATACAATATAATAAAAAAGAATTAGGTGAAAATCTCACAAATGAATAAGAAATTTTTCAAAAAAAAAAGTTATAAAAATTTTAGATAACAACTCACAAATGAACAAGAAATTCACCAAAAAAAACTATTAAAAAAATTTGCATCTAAACAAATTAGAAGCATAGATGTTACATATATTAAAAAATTTCATTTCATTTAATTAAATTAAATATATAGAAAGCCCAAATTTAATTGTCATCTTAGGCTCCCAAATCCCTTGAGCTGGCCTTAGGGGAGATGTATCTATGTAAGGGGAGTTCTATCTACTTTGCTTAGGGTTAGTATAGCATTTTGCGGGGGAGATTGTTCTATTTGCTTTGAGTAGCCATCTATATTTTTGGTCTGTACTTTTGGGTTTTGTGCTTGTTCTTGACATCAATCTTGATTTAACAATTTTATCTTTAATTGATATCCTTAGTTGGTTACACATTGCTATACTAATTGATCATATTCTTACAATTGATAATATATTTGCAAGTGTGTTCTTTTTTTCTTTTCTTTTTGTGAGCATGTCTTGAGTTGTAATTGATTATTACCGGTCATAATTTCCATATGATATGCATAATGTGTTTGTTTAGTGTTTTACGAGAAACACATATAGAGCTTATGAAGTCAGTTATCTTAGTTCAATACTTGGCTTCTAGGGACTGCTAGTTGAGTTTGATAAGTTTATATTTTAATTGACCGATTGATCATTTTGTAATCTTGAGTTATAATTCTTTTTTTTTTCTTTTTTTCTTTTTGGGTATTGGGTTTTGTCAATAATTGACAAAGGGGAGATTGTCACATTCAATAGTTCAAGTGTTAGCAAATTAGGACAAATTGTGAATTTTTTTATGTTCAAATGCGCTTATTCAAGTTCAAGATGATGACCCAAATTAGTTCAATAAAATAGAAGTTTCTAGTTTATCATCACACAGCTTAACACCTCTAAACATATCTCTAGATAGATCGATAATCATGTAACAAAATTCTCAATAGGCCCATGAAATTGGTCATTTCAGTTCTAATTTATGCCCTACTTATTATCATACTATATAAGAACATATTAGGTAAACTAAAATGTATGAGAGAGAGAGAGAGAGAGAGAGAGAGAGAGAGAGAGAGAGCACTTTGTTGTACATAAAAAGTTCAAATCCTAATTTCCTCTAGTTCACCATCATACTAGAGTTCAAGAAGTAGATTGGAAGACAATATCCTTGAAGATTAATAGAGATCAAGGTTGAAGCCATAAGTCATCCTAATGCTACTATTCCGAGTTCAATCTTCATGAAGTTCTTAGAGTTGATCAAAGGATTCAGTCATGAAGCACGTGTAAGTCATTCATGGAGCATCTAGATATTTGAAGAGTTTAAAGGTTTAGAAGTTATAAAAAGTTATGTAGTAAGTTCATCTATAGGGTAGGGTCTAGGTAATGATTTTACCCTTAATTGTAAATTTCTCTTGATTATGGTTGATATGGGGAAGGTCTTCCTCATTGTGGTCATTTTCTTACATTTTTTTTTATTGAATTTTCTACTTCATCACCATATCCAGTATCACGTTCTTTTTTACTTACTGCTTTTCATGTGGTTATTTGTTTGTTCATGGTAATTAATCTATAATTATATTGAATACATAATTGGTTAATCAACTAATCTCAATTAATCTGCTGTATAAATACAATCAGATTCTATATTATCCTTTCATAATGCATTAGTCATAACACAATAGTTCTTTTACTAACACAACTTTCTTAGAATTAGCTGCCAATAAACATCTTATATATCTGCATAGCTTTTTTTGTTTTTTCCCCTCAATAAAGAACAAGCATTGCGAACAAACAACAATGAAACATTAAGACGAAATACAACCAAAAGAAAGAGAGTCAAACAAACCTGAGCAAAATAACACAATTAGTGACCCATCTGCACTAAGAGCTATCATCACCCTTTCAGTCAGATTTACCTGAAGGAAGAGCCCTGACTCTACATTCTTAATGTCTCACTTATATTTCTGGTCCTTTGACTTCGTTGAAAACAAAACTAAAATTGAGGCTTGCTTCTAATATCAGAGTTTATTTGTATAATTTCCCAACTGACGTACCTTTGAAGATCCATAATATCCTCTATTACTGATTTTGCATCGGGTTCAACAATCTCTTTCATCCTTCTTTTAAAGCCAGTTCCACAGCTTGCACCTCTGCCAAAGCATCAAACAAAGTATTCACAAAGCTGCAGGTAGGAAGTTGTGTAACTAGATTATTGATTGTGAAAGTAGCATGAGTGAGATGATGAACAAAGCAAAGCTCAAATCAGTAAAGCATCCAGAACCTTGTTGCATGTTGTGAGTTGACAAGAGAATAAGGTAATTGTCCCTTCTAAGTGAATGATTTTCTTAAAGATTCACTCTAGTGAAGTAGTGATGCCATTAATTCCTATGAATGCTTGCTTAATATATTTAGAAAAAAACTAACGCAAAGTTTTTTTTTTTTTTTTTGGAGATATATTTAATTAATGAGTATCTAACCACTCTATCCTTCTTTTTTTCGATCTGCACCACTCTGATCCTTCTTCAAATTAGTTAAAGAAAAACAAAACATGTTTTAACGAAATCTGTTTGTGAAGAGGATCTTACAAGCATCATGTATGTGGTAAAAGCCTAAAACTTATATATATATATATATATATATCCACCAGAGACACATTTGCCCTAACATATATATTACCACAGATAATGCTATACC
This sequence comes from Quercus parvula, assembly GCA_030820535.1. Taxonomy (NCBI): domain Eukaryota; kingdom Viridiplantae; phylum Streptophyta; class Magnoliopsida; order Fagales; family Fagaceae; genus Quercus; species Quercus parvula. The sequence goes on along the minus strand of JAUAME010000006.1, from coordinate 30,771,633 downwards.
GTCAAATCTGTATGTTGGATTTCCTGCTCCATCACTAGGTTAATATAATTTCAATCTCATCAAAAACAAAACAAACCATAATAGATTCGTGTTCGTAAAAAATTACGAAAAAAGAGAGTACAAAATAATAATAATAATAACAATCAAACTCATAAACTCTAAAGTTGTCAATGGAAACTACTAACACACACATCAATAAAGTATTTAGAATCTTAGATTCACGCGCACACATATATATGAGAAATGCATTTGTCTGTACACGAGAAACCAAAACCAAAACAATAAGAAAATAGTTCTTCACCTACACGTGTGAGTGGAAAGGAAATCCATAAAAAGGCGGTTGACCCTGTACATAGAAATTAACATTAACCAGAGAGTAAATAATACTATAATAGTTGCTCAACAAAAAATAAAAAATAAATAAAAAATAAGAAGAAGAACAGTTGCAGTAGTCATTTCATGAAAAGTTTGCATCCATGCAACTCAGACCTACAGCGCTTGAGGGATAGAAGACACAGATTAGAGGAAGAAGAAGGAAGGAAAAGTTGGAAAGAAAAAGAAAATTTGATTTGGTCTTGGGAAGTTGGTGGGTGGAAAGAAAATAAAGCATATAATTAATAATAAATTAAAAGCAATAAGGGGGACAGGAATTCAGTGCAATCACGTTTTCAAAAGCAATCATTTATTCTTTAGAGTATTTTATGTATGAAAAATTCTAGCACCATAAGCTATTTTACAGTTACATATTGGATGTGTTATATGTGTATTATTTGAGTTGTTTTACAAAAACAACAAAATATCATAATATTTTTATAATAGGTGTCAGTTTATTGTAGGTTAAAATCAAATAAATAAAAAATATTAAGCCAAATTCACCCCAACTAAAGAGAAGGATATATGTTGTTAAAAAGTTGTATTATTTTATTGTATTTCTAAACTTTCTTATATTATTTCTCTCGCATTATATTGTGTAAAGCATATGCATGATATTGTGAAACTTATATTTTGTAAGAGAAAATATATGATACATACAATAGTTGTTGAGATTAACATGACCTAAAAAGGAATAACACAACCTGCTTACAAGCGAAAAATATATATAGTTGTGGGAGTAGTTATTGTATTGTGGTTGGTTTCAAATACAAATTTATGTCTCACTATTTGTGTTCTACTTTATACACTATCAATTACAACTTTTTATGTGTTTGATTTTTTTTTTTTTTTTTCATTTTAAACTAATGGAAAACTTTGGTTATTTTATAATAATAAAACAAGACAAATGAATACATGATAAGTTATTATTAATAGAATATAAAATGGAATACAAATAATGGGATAGAAGATGAAAAAAGATAGAACACTTTTTTCCTTCCTTAAGTCCAAGATATGAAAACAATATAGTATTACAAACTATTTTACAATTTTTTTGTGAAAACTGTAGTGTGACAAAGTGGAAATGGTAAAAAAAAAAAAAAAGGAGGTCCATGTAAAAGTGATAAACAACTACTTGTAGTATGCCACATTAGAATTATGACAAAATTGTAGTAAAAACTTTTGTGTTCTTATAAGTTATGACCATTAACCACCACTCACAAAATATTTCATTTGTTTCATTTCAAACGTTGTGCTCCATCTCTAAATAATAGGAATGAGTTTGGCATCCGGTAATTTTGGATGGCTCATTAAAGGTGAGATAAGAAAAAAATTCTTAATTTAAAAAATAATTAACTTAATAATATTTAGTAAAAGGTGAGACAAAAAAAATAAAAACTCTGAAACTGAAAGTAAAAGTGTAAAACCGATCACCGTCACCGACGCTCCCAAACGCGCGGTTATCATATGCGGGGGGGCACCAACTGTTGGGTTGGGACGCTCAGCCCAGCCCAGGAATGATAATACTTTAAATCACATTTCATGAAATAATAATAAATAAAAAGGATTTTGTATCATAATTTAATTCTTAGTTAGTATGTATACAATTAATAGCAGATCGTATCTATCACTATGACTATGAGAGTTTTTTTTTTTTTTTTTTGGGGGAAATCTTTTGCCGTTGCCTAGAGAAAAGATTTTGAAATCTTTCGATTCTCAAAATAATAAAAAGTAAAAACAATGAGAGAATCTTTTCTATAGGCAACAGCACGATCATCGAAATTGTTGGCCAATCAAAATACAAAGACAAATATATTTGAAGAGGATAAAATATGAAATCAGGCATTGGCGAGCCCAATAGGCCCATGTCCGCAAGCCCAAAGAAGGTAGAGCCCATCCTTCGCGTGGGCCCCTGACAGGACGAAGGCCCGGACTTGCCCACCACGTTTCAAGAAACTTGTTCTGCAAGGATGAGAGGCTTGCTCAGCAAGCATGAGAGGCTTGCTCAGCAAGCTTGAGGGGCTTGCTCTACAAGGAAAGGAGGCAGGACCTCACCACTATAAAAAGGCCCCAACACCCTCACAAAAAGGTACGTGTAACTGACTCCTCTCTAGCACTCTAGAGTTGTAAAAAGCATTTTCTGACTTAACCTTCGAAGGGTGTTTGGCCGGCTCCACACCGGTGCCCTTTGAAGGTGTTTCTGTGTTGTTATTTCTTTCAGGCAACGGTCATTCGAGTACAAGGACTGTGCATCTCACTGGTGAACATTTCGGCATCATCAGTTGGCGCCGTCTGTGGGAAGGACGATCGTGACAGCTTAAGCCATTGTCGCCTCCCGGACACAAGAGTTGCATGGTACTCACACGCTCGATGGCAACCACCAACGACGTGCAAGGCGACGAGCCGTCAAGGCCCACCGCATTAGAAAGACAGGTTCAAACCCTCGCGGCTGCAGTAGAACGCCTCACGAAGCAGAATCACGACCTGGAGGAACAGTTGCGACAGAAGAACCCGGGACATAACGGTCAGGAGGAGAACCAGGGGGACAGCTCCGAAAGAAGGGGGCTTGAGAAGCAAGAGGGCAGTAATGAGCCCAGCAGAACGGAGAAGCGGAATTCGAGCATGCCCTCCCTCACGAATGCAACCCCACCGCCCATCCTCGCAGAGATGCAGGCGATGAAAGAGCAGATGGAGGTCATGATGAACGCCCTCAAGGGACGCGTCTCCAGCGACCTTGACGATTTGGTGAATAGGACGGACTCGCCGTTCACCGCACCAGTCAACTCCTGTTCCCTGCCACCGAAGTTCCGGATGCCGCAGGTTGAGAGCTACGACGGGATCAAGGACCCGTTAGATCATCTGGAAACCTTCAAGACCATGATGCACCTCCAGGGAGTACCGGACGAGGTCATGTGTAGGGCCTTCCCTACAACACTGAGGGGCGCGGCGAGAGTCTGGTTTAGCAGGTTAACGCCAAATTCGATTAGCACCTTCAAGGAGCTAAGTGCCCAATTCACCTCGCACTTCATCGGGGGACACAGGTACAAGAAGTCTACAGCATGCCTAATGAGCATCAGGCAGCGGGAGGACGAGACGCTGCGGTTATACATAACCCGCTTCAACAAGGAAGCTCTGTCCATTAATGAGGCCGACGACAAGATTCTGGTGGCAGCATTCACGAATGGCCTGCGGAAAGGAAAATTCCTGTTCTCCCTGTACAAAAATGATCCGAAGACCATGTCTGAGGTACTCTACAGGGCCACGAAGTACATGAATGCGGAGGACGCACTATCGGCCAGGGAAGACAAACCTAGGAAGAGAGAGAGACCGGAAGATACCAGGCAGGACAACGGAAAGAAGAAAGCAAGAACGGGAGACGGGCGCGAGGATAAACGTTCTAAACCCCCAGGAGGGAGATTCACAAGATTCACCCCTCTGAACGCCCCGTTAGACCAGGTGCTGATGCAGATCAAAGACGAGGGATCTCTGACGTTCCCAGGGAAGCTGAAGAGCGATCCAGCCAAGCGATCCAGGAACAAGTATTGCCGTTTCCACCGCGATCACGGTCACGACACTGCGGATTGCTACGATCTGAAACAGCAGATAGAGGCCCTCATCAGAGAAGGGAAACTGCAGAAATTCGTCAATAAGGAAAGGACGGATGCTCATGCACGGGAACAGGCCCCCCGACGGGAGAACGACCATACGAGACCCCCTGTTGGGGACATAAGGATGATAATAGGGGGCACGACGGTAACGGGGTCATCCAAGAAGGCACGAAAGACCTACCTGAGGATGGTCCAAAATGTGCAGGTAACGGGCTCGGTACCCAAGATAGCACGGAGAGAAAGTCCGATCATTGGATTCTCAGAGGACGACGCGAGACGCCTCTACCATCCACACGATGACGCCCTTGTCGTCAGTTTGAGGATAGGAGATTACAACGTACACCGGATGCTGGTCGATAACGGCAGCTCGGCAGACATCCTATACTACCCAGCATTCCAGTAGATGAGAATAAATAGAGCACGACTAACACCAACGCATGCCCCGTTGGTCGACTTTGGAGGAATGAGGATACTCCCATTAGGAGCAATCACGCTCTCAGTGACGATCGGTGACTATCCGCAGCAAATCACTCAGAACGTGACCTTCTTAGTAGTCGACTGTTCATCCGCGTACAACGGTATAATAGGGCGACCAACACTGAACTCTTGGAAAGCAGCGACCTCAACATACCACTTGATGATCAAGTTCCCTACTGAGTACGGAGTTGGAGAATTGCGAGGAGATCAGGTGGCCGCCAGGGAATGCTACGTCGCCATGCTGGAAATGGAGGATCACCAGTAGACCTTGTGCATTGGCGAGCAGCGGACCGTCGCAGAGCCGGTAGAAGAGTTGGAAGAAGTCACGCTCAATGAATCAAGACCCGGACGGATGACCAGAATGGGCACCCTGGCCAGCCAGACGGTAAGGCAAGACTTGGCAAATTTCCTGAAGAGGAATCAGGACATATTCGCGTCCGGCAGAAGAAGCGGGTGTTCGCGCAGGAACGGGACAAAGCGGTGGCGGAAGAAGTTAGAAAGCTGCTGGAGGCGGGGTTTATCCGAGAAGTCTACTACCCCGACTGGCTAGCAAATGTGGTCATGGTGAGAAAGAACAGCGGAAAGTGGAGAATGTGCGTTGACTTCACGGACCTTAACAAGGCGTGCCCGAAAGACAGCTATCCACTCCCAAGGATAGACACTCTGGTAGACTCGACGGCCAGACACGAGCTCTTGAGTTTCATGGACGCCTTTTCGGGCTATAACCAGATCAAAATGGAGGAGGAGGATCAGGAGAAGACCTCTTTTGTAACAAGCCAAGGACTTTTCTGCTACAAGGTGATGCCATTCGGACTCAAGAACGCGGGGGCCACATATCAAAGGTTGATGAACAAGATGTTCGCACATCAGCTCGCAGGAACGTACAAGTCTATGTCGACGACATGTTGGTGAAGAGCGTGCGCGAGCACGACCATCTCAGCGACCTTCAGGAGACATTCGACACCCTTCGGTCGTACAACATGAAGCTGAACCCAAGTAAGTGTGTGTTCGGGGTCACGGCCGGGAAGTTCTTGGGATTCATGGTTTCCCAAAGGGGCATAGAAGTCAACCCAGAGAAAGTGCGAGCCATAATGGAGTTAGAGCCCCCGAAGACAGTGAAGGCAGTTCAGAGCTTGAACGGAAAAGTTGCGGCCCTGAACAGATTCGTCTCCAAAGCGACAGATAAGTGCTTGCCTTTCTTCCGAGTACTGAAGAAATCATTCGAGGAATTGAAGAAGTACCTGTCGTCCCCACCACTTCTCAGCCCTCCCGTGCCAGGAGAAGAGCTATACCTCTACATTGCCGTCTCGCAAGCAGCCATCAGCGCGGCCTTGGTACGGGACGACGGACGCTCCCAACGACCAGTCTATTTTGTGAGCAGGGCGTTTCGAGGAGCAGAAGAAAGGTATCCCCGGATGGAGAAACTGGCCCTTGCCCTCATGACCGCTGACGGACCAACCTCTGAAGAAAGCAATGAGCAGCCCCGAGGCGGCAGGAAGAATGGCCTTGTGGGCAATTGAGCTGAGCGAATTCGATGTACGGTACCGTCCACGAACTTCGATGAAGGGGCAAGTAGTGGCGGACTTCATAGCCGAGTACACTCCGCCGGATGAAGAAGGGGCTGAAGAACAGCAACTGTGGATCATTCACACGGACGGGTCATCAAACCAACACTCAGGAGGAGCCGGCGTAGTCATACGGACACCGGAAGGGGATAAGATCGAGTGCATGATAAGACTAGACTTCCCTACGACCAACAACGAGGCGGAGTACGAAGCCTTGGTAGCTGGGTTGGATCTCGCAAGGGCCGCGGGCGCCAGAAACATGATCATACATTGTGACTCCCAGGTGGTAACCAGTCAGATCAATGGCGATTTTGAGTGTAGGAACGAGAGGATGAAGAAGTACCTGGAGGAAGTGAAAGGTCGAATCGTCGGTCTCGAGGTCAAATTCGTTCAGATCCCAAGGGAGGAAAACGAGTGCGCCGACCGTTTGGCAAAAGCAGCCTCCGCAGAGTTCATGGATGCGCCTAAACAGGTATTATCCTTTGTTCAAACTTGCTCACTTATTGATGACGGAAGGAAGATACAGGAGATAGATGTTGAAAAGGGTTGGACCGCACCCCTGAAAGAATATCTACAGTCGGGCTCCCTGCCGGACGGGAAGGACGCTGCAAGAAGATTGAAAGTCCGGGCTTCGCGGTTCGTACTGATCAAAGACACCTTGTACAAAAAAGGTTTCTCTCGACCTTACCTAAGGTGTCTGAGCCACGGCGAAGCAGAATATGTGATGAAGGAAGTTCACGAGGGGATTTGCGGGAATTACTCCGGAGCACGGTCCTTGGTGCACAAACTTATCCGAGCCGGATACTACTGGCCTACCATGTTCAGGGACGCCCAATCCTATGTGAAGGCTTGTGAAAAGTGCCAGAGGTTCAGTAATCTAATCAGGCAACCATCCGAAGAACTCTCACCCATGACGGCCCCATGGCCGTTCGCGCAATGGGGGCTAGACATCATGGGCCTTTTCCCAACGGCTCTAAGGCAGCTAAAGTTCCTGGTAGTCGGTATCGACTACTTCACGAAGTGGGTCGAAGCCGAACCCCTCGCCACTATTACAGAGAAGAACATCCGTGCTTTCGTATGGAAAAACATCGTATGCAGGTACGGGATCCCGAGGGTGCTTGTCTCTGACAATGGAAAACAGTTTGACAACAGCGCATTCAAGAGTTTCTGCTCAGAGCTAGGCATTCGGAATCATTACTCCTCACCAGCACACCCGCAGGCAAACGGACAGGTAGAAGTCACAAACAGGACATTACTAAAGATCATCAAGACCCGGCTCGAGGGGGCAAAGGGTATTTGGCCAGACGAGCTGCCAAGCGTCTTGTGGGCATATCGGACGACTGCAAGGACACCCACTGGGGAGACCCCGTTCCGACTTGCATACGGAGCCGATGCGGTCATCCCAGCAGAAATCGGCCTCACCAGCTATCGCGTACAGAGCTACACGGAGGACAAAAACGAAGAAGCTATGCGCCTTCAGCTAGACTTGGTGGACGAGGTCCGGGCAATAGCTGAACAGAGATTGGCACGATACCAGAACCTCATGTCAAAGAACTACGACTCAAAGGTAAGGCACAGAGATTTCCAGATCGGCGACCTGGTGCTACGAAAGGTAATGAGGGCTACTAAAGATCCTACTCAGGGAAAGCTCGGACCAAATTGGGAAGGACCGTATAGAATCACATCATGGCATAGGAAGGGCACGTACCACCTCGAGACCATGGACGGAAGAAAGCTCCAGCATCCATGGAATTCGGAGCACCTTCGGAGATACTACCAGTAGAAGCCAAGTTTAAATCCCCCGATGTATATTTACTAGACTTCGATTATTCTGAAGCAGTCTGTTAATTACTTTTGGGCCCTTTTTTCTTTAGTACCTTTGTTGGCCCAAGGAGGGGCAGGTATTTTCTTCTACAGATTCTAATTTAATGAAGGAACATTCAGAACCTCGCTGTGTAAATCTTACTGCTGAAAGACTACTATCACGAAGTGAACGGACCCCACCATGGGTTAAAAATATACAAGTTCACGAAGTGAACGGACCCCACCATGGGTTAAAAATATACAAGTTCACGAAGTGAACGGACCCCACCATGGGTTAAAAATGTAAGTTCACGAAGTGAACGGACCCCACCATGGGTTAAAAATATACAAGTTCACGAAGTGAACGGACCCTACCAAGGGTTAAAAATATAAGTTCACGAAGTGAACGGACCCCATCATGGGTTAAAAATGTAAGTTCACGAAGTGAACGGACTTCACCATGGGTTAAAAATATATGTTCACGAAGTGAACGGACCCCACCAAGGGTTAAAAATATAAGTTCACGAAGTGAACGGACCCCACCACGTGTTAAAGTTTTATACGAGTCCTGAAGAGGACGGACGCCAACATGGGTTAAAATTATACCAGTTCACGAGGCAGACGGACCCAACCAGGGCCGAACTTATACGAATCTAAAAAATGGACAGACCCAAATAGTTCGTGAAATTATGCAGCCATCAGGGGTCACGACCACTTTCAAAGGAGTGAACGGACCCGACTGAGGTCGCAAAAAATATAAAGGCCCACGACGTGGACGGACCAAATTAAGCAAGTATTTAACATCAAGACGGAGCACGCATCAACATTATCAATTCGACATTAGAAGAAACATTTAAATAAATAAGTTTAAATGTCAGATACAAATGATATAAAATAGCCCTACATACGACGGGCAAAAATCCAATGAGTTTTGAAAATAATTAAAACAAAACAGTGAACGGCTACACATCAGGAGCGACGGGGTCCTTGGCTTCTGGAGTTTTTACTTCTTCAGCTTGAGGCTCTGGGACGACGGTGACGGGCCTTTCCTCTGCGAAAAGGTCGGCTGTGTCATCAGAGGCGTCTGGCTGGACGGACATACCCTCCGCGACGTTGATGTCGACGGCTGAGAAGTCAAACTTAGGGTATAGAGCTTTGGCCTGACGGAGAGCATCCTCAAAGCCATCAGTGTACGAAGTTCCGAGCTCCGTCAAGAGAGCGTCAGAATCACGATACTCTTGGACGGCCTTCTCTTTGGCTAGACGAAGCTCGTCCTCCTTATCCTCCAAGACGGCTTTGAGTTCCTCCACCGTCCTCTGGTACTCGTCCCTTGCCTCTTCCGCCAGCTTGAGTTTTTTCTCCGTCACCACCTTCCAGTTTTTGAGCTCGAGCAGCTCCTCTTCCGCCAGCCTGGCCTGGTCACGGACCCTCTCCAACGCCGTCTCATTGCGAAGAGCCCGGTCCATCAGACCCTTCGTCATTAGCATAGCCTGACGACCAAATTGGACTTAGTCAAAAACGATAGAAATAGAAATTGAAAGATGAGTGGTGACGGATCCTTACCTGGGCAATGTTGAAGAGGCCCGTCTCCCCCATGGCCTCCGTCGAGTGGTTCCCCAGGTCCTCGTAGTCCTCGCTCCCAATGATGGAAGAGATCTTCCCCAAAGCATATTTTGGATCTTCACGGAGCAGGACGGGCGGTTTCTTCTGACTGCCCGGAGGGGGAACCATCAGACCTTTGCCAGCTCCAGGCTTGGCCGGGGTCACCGTCTTCTTTCCCTCTGCCATAAGGCCTATGACGGGCTCCGTTGAAACTCTCTGTTTCTTGGGTGCATGGTCGACCTTGGGCATCGGTCTCTTCGCCAGGGGCCTGCTCGAGCCCGTCCCCATTACCCCCACGTCCGTCTCCTTGTTCTTGGCGGCTTTACTTTTGATGGCAGCCCTCCTCTTCGCGTCGTCCATCTCTGTAGAAACAAGGGTAGACGGGTAAAACCCAAAGCGAATCAACAAAAGAAAAAAAGAGGTGACGGACTTACGCTGACAGGGTGCGTTCCTCGTACTTTATCGCCGCGGCTGATGGCTCTGGTCCGTCGCAATACCAGTGGACGGTATTGAGGTTAACAAGCTTCACCCAAGTCCGCTCCTCCGACTTCGTCTTTGAAAAAATCTTTTCCAAAAAATGGAACTCCTCTAGATCCACCTGTGGATGCCGTCGCACTGAAAAATCAAAGAGGGAAACGTTCAGGACGGTCATTAAAAAGTCAAAAAATTATTACCTTTATGACACAACGGACTGGACTATACCAGACGGGTCTAAGATCCCCCATGTGCTGACGACGGGCACGAAGTCCATCTCCCCCGGGTGACACATCCAACCGTCACCTTCCAGGAAGAAATAACGACTCTTCCAGTCACGATTGGAGTTCGGGGTTTCGTATATGACTTTTAAGACGGACTTCCTGGGGACGAAGCTGTACATCCCCCTCGACTTGTCTATCTCGTCTGGACGGTAGCAGTGGAGGAACTCCCGTACGGTCAGCGATCTGGAACCATTAGACATGGCTCCGTACAGGACCTCTATTGCAATGAAAACCCTCCAGGCGTTGGGGGATATTTGGCTGACGGACAGACCTAAGTGACGGAGGAGTTCCCGTTTCAACCTGTTTAAGGGGAATCTAAGTCCGGCCTTCAGTGCTTGTTCGTACACCCCTAAGTCATCCACTTCGTCGTAATAACACTTCTCGGATTTGTAGGGTAGACGGATTGGGATGTGATCGGGTATTTGGTAGATTGCCCTAATTGTTTTGAAGTGGACCTCCTTAATTGTGGACACAAATCTGTGCACCGTCCACTCAGGCAGCATGACGAACTCCCTAAGTCCGTCAGCCCCAACAACGGATCTAGGTCCACCACCGCCGCCAGAACCTTCCTCTGGTTCGGCCAACTCCATATCCTCATTTGTTGAGGACGGTGAAGTGGCAGACGGAGTCCTCTCGATCAGTTCGTCCGGATCTTTGTAACCCGACGGGTACAATTCCTCGTAACCCGCTCCGTCGCGGACGAAGGACTGGTTACTCGACGCACTAGACATTGCCTACAACGAAGTGACAAAGCCTAAGACGGACGGTCTAAAATAAAAAAAAAGGGAAGAGACGGATGCAAGAAGTCTAATGCTTCTACCATGACAATTGTAAAAATTGAAGGTACATTGAGGGGAACGAATAGGATCACTTACCAAAGAAGGGAGCGAACGGGTTGATCTTGTTACAGAAAGATGTGAACGGTTGAGCTCTGACAAGTGACGGACTCGCTCTGACAATGAAGTTTCTGCGCAAAGTAGAGAAATGAAGGAGGAGTGCAGGTTTTTATAGGTAGAGTACACGGAAGACGAAGCGGCACTTCGATCCAAGACACGGACCAACCCACGAGTGACGCGTGTCAATGCATTGAATGTTTCTGCAACCTGTCAGACCTCACGGACATGACGACGTCTCCATCCGTTAACATCCCTTCAAGGGTCCTCGTCACCAACATCCGTGAAACCCTGACCGTCATCTCTATGACTCCGTCGTCAACCATTTGGTCTTTGTCATCACCGTCCTAGTTCTGTGCTACCGTTCATCTACGCCATTCGTCACCCCCATGAGTGCGGGCCACCATTATTGTTTGTTTTTAACCGTCACCTCAATTGACCGTTTGCACGACGACGATGGATCAAATGGGGTGAAGGGGGCAGCTGAAGAGGATAAAATATGAAATCAGGCATTGGCGAGCCCAATAGGCCCATGTCCGCAAGCCCAAAGAAGGTAGAACCCATCCTTCGCGTGGGCCCCTGACAGGACGAAGGCCCGGACTTGCCCACCACGTTTCAAGAAACTTGTTCTGCAAGGATGAGAGGCTTGCTCAGCAAGCATGAGAGGCTTGCTCTACAAGGATGAGAGACTTGCTCAGCAAGCTTGAGGGGCTTGCTCTACAAGGAAAGGAGGCAGGACCTCACCACTATAAAAAGGCCCCAACACCCTCACAAAAAGGTACGTGTAACTGACTCCTCTCTAGCACTCTAGAGTTGTAAAAAGCATTTTCTGACTTAACCTTCGGAGGGTGTTTGGCCGGCTCCACACCGGTGCCCTTTGAAGGTGTTTCTGTGTTGTTATTTCTTTCAGGCAACGGTCATTCGAGTACAAGGACTGTGCATCTCACTGGTGAACATTTCGGCATCATCAATGTTGATTTTTTTTTTTTTTAAGGAAAGGCAAATATTGATTGATCACGGAAATAGGGCTAAACTTTTTTATTATATAAAAACATGCTCGAGTTTGACAAATATTCTATATTCTATATTCTTTTACAAAATAATATAATTTTTTATTAGCAGATCTATATTTCATTGAGAGACCTATTTTATTGGTTAGACACAAGCTTCGCTCTCACCAAATAATTTAGGGTTATAAAATTATAAATATATCAATTCATTTATAAATAGCTCAAACTTGACTTTAAAAAAAAAAAAAAAAAAACTCAATTTCATCTTTGTTTGCTAATAAACAAACTAAATTTGAGTATCAATTTTAAGTTTGTTAATAAATGGATAGAGTCTAAACAAATATATATATATATATGATTATTTATGAATAAACTCGTGAACATTTGGTGAGCTTATGATTATTGATGAGCTTGATAATAAACTTAATATAAGCTTGACAAATAAGCTTATATCTTTTTTTTTTTTTTTTTAGGGTTAAATAAACTTATATCTTGCTAAGAATTTTATTAAATGGGAATTGAGATCACTTGTCCAAACCTATTAAGCTTGATGTAGGCTTAAATATGTACTTGTGTTAGATCTCAAACTCAAAAGTTTCATATTGAACTTAACTTGACTAATGAATTAAGTCAAGTTTAAGCTTTCAAACTTTTATACAAATTCGAGTTTAAACATTATTTGTATGCTTAGTTCGAATTCTAGCTAAACTTGATTGCTTTTATTATTAATAGCAAAGTTTGGCTTGTTTGCCGCTATACTTTTATTGTTTATCATTTTTCTAGGGAAAGAAACAGAAGACTATTATTTTATTTCATAAACAAATTCTTTTTGCACGCATGATGAAACCGAAGAGAAAAGAGAGAATAAAGGAGGAGAGAGAACAGCAATTAAGAAAGTGGGTCGAAGTCCATGATAATATTATGTTGATGTCTTATTCCTAATGGCATTATATTGTGCTTTTTAATATCATGAGTAGCAAATCCTATATCATAAATAAACAAAACAAGCTTATTTAGCAAAAAAAAATAAAAACGAACAAACAAACAAGATTTGTGACTCGGACGAATACTTCCCAGCGTGATTATCAATTATCATCGCCACAAAGGTACTTAGTGGAGACAAATGCTACAATGTTCCGACCTTCTATCAAAGCATATAATAACTTATCAATATATATATATATATATATTGAGAATAAAACTTATCAATATATATATATACATATATATTAAAGCATATAATAATGTTTCATCAAAGCGTAGGAGTCATCCTATTTGTTATCAAGTGAGCTAATGTTACATCATAAGACTAAACAAAAAGGGTTTGCCTTGAATCAAGAATGATAACTTGTAAGGTGACTCAGGTTTGGATATAAAAAGAAAAATTAAAAATAAAGCACTTTTCTAAACTCACATTGGGTAGATATTTTACATGTTAAACCATCATCTTCTTAATCCTATTATATAGAATTCCAATACAAATTTCAGAAACACTTATTTATCTGTGTAGATCGGATTCAGTTGTTTTAATTCGAGTAAATTCAAGTATTAGTGATTGTAAATACTCTTACACTAGATTGGAGTAAATGATATTTATAATACAATCCAAATATAATCAGTATTACAGTGTTATCATATTTGATTATGTTCAAAACATTAAAAAAATAAATGCGAAATTTATATAGTACACCATTTTTGCATCATATAGCATTAATTTCAAACCATCCAAAAAATTATTTATAAACCAAGACACCACATAATATCGTTTAACAGCATATCACTTCCACTTTCTTTTTTCCTAATTCTTTCAATTTAATCTTGGAATGCATTAGCATATTGTTTATGGATTAGAGATAAAATATGGTGGTATCAGAAAACCAAAATTCTTTATAGATTTTTAAAAGAGAAGATATGCACACTTATATATTTTTTTATTTACAAAGAAATCTTAGTTTTCTTTTTGTATAATAAAATTAATAAATCAAATGCATGATTAGGTCATATTCTAATTTAAAAATAAATATATTTCAATTTTGGTTGATCTTGTAATATTTTTCTAACATAAAATCTTTGAGTTTTCACAATTTACACATCATTGTTTAAAAAATAATAATAATAATCGATGTCAAATTCTATTTTATATTTTAAAATCCTATTAGAATCTTTCTATTTTATATTTCCTTTAGGGTATAAAGTATATGGTTCCTTATGCAAATTTAATTACGTAAAAATTTGAAAAAAAAAAAAAACATAATTATAATAATTGTCTATAAAAATTACCTTGTTTATTAAATTTTATATTTAAAAAATTAAAAGATTAAAAATTATTTAATAAACTTTCCGTGCATAACATTGATTACTGAATACTCACTAGTACTGAACCCACGCGTTTCTATTTAAAAAAAGCTCAAACCCATACTATTAGGGTTTAGAATATGTAAAACTAAAAGATCCTCTAAACCTAACACAGTGCGATATATCCCTAGCTACTTGAACTCCTATTTTGCATTTCATTTGTTTTTCAATGGTTGAGACCTATACCAGCACTGTAAACATCAATCAAAAGAGGAATGTTTCAAAGAAAAGGCGAACAAGGGAGGAAAAAAAGTGTGCTAAAAAACAGCAATATAAGATAAAACAATTAAAGGCTAAGTACTAGTTAAGCTCGTGATCAAATCAAACCACTTATAATTATTTCTTCTTGTAACAAAAGAACTAGTGTGTCTGTGATTATTTGATTAATAAATCATAAGCATAAAAGAAAATTTTAGTCAATAAACATCATCAAAACAGAAGAAAAGAAAGAAAGAAATGGTACGAAATTGAAAGTAGTAGTGATCAAACTTTACCAGCCAGCGAAGATCAGAAAGAACATCAGTGTGAAGGCATGCCATCAGTGAAGATCAACAGTTTGTCACCCATCAAACTATATAGATGGCAGCTATAACCATTGTAACCTGCAAATATTGTAATATTAACCAGAATACGAAGAAGCCCTAAGTGGCAGGAACGAGGTTTCTGTGAAAAACATTAATCTCAGACTTCTCAGTAAGGAATTGATGCATCATGCTTGCAGGGACAAAAAGATAATCCCGTAGGTACAGAAAAGTCATGTAAAAAAACGTACAAAGATCGAAGACATGCCAGATCTGGCTCTTGGAATTAAGGAACTTTGTACGAAGAGAGCAAAACACAGATATTGAGAGAAGAGATGGAAGAAAGTTGTGTCTGACTCAAACACTGCTAGTTTTTAATTATTAAACATGGCCAAAATAAAAATATGACACAACATACGAACTCCATGCACTTGTCGCACAAAGCTTAAAACTCGCAGATATATGTGCACTACAAAAAAATGGTTCTAAGGCTGTGTTTTAAAAACGCGGCTATAGCCCAATTTGGCCTATAGTTGCATTTTTTAGGCCGCGTTTTTTAAAGCAGCCTAAAACCTACGACTATAGGATTGATTGGTCTATGGCCACACTTTTCAACCGTGGTCCAAGACCAGGTCCTATAGCCTTGTTTAAAACGTGGCCTAAGGTGAGTCCTGTAGCCGCGTTTAAAACGCGGCTGAAGACCTATACCTTAGGCCGCGTTTTAAATGCGGCCTTACCTTTAGGCCTAGGGCCACATTTAAAACGCGGCCTAATGTGTCGGTCTATGGCCGCACTTATTAAACGCGGCTACAGTTCTCACCTTAGGTCGCGTTTAAAATGCGGCCTAAGACCACAACCTTAGGTCGCGTTTAATACACGTGTCACAACATAGGCGTTTGGTTCCTTACATCTCGCATGTTAATATGGGAAAAATATATCCTGAATCGAGTATATGTTTCCCCTCTTTAACAGTTGGTTGGTTCTATTGAGGACTTCGACCCATCAGCTGTGACAGTGGAAAAGCATGTACTTGATATAAGCACTACAACAAAATGTATTTTTAGTGACGAAAATTAGTGAGGAAATATTTTTCGTCGCTAAAAATATAGCTTTAGTGATGAAATATGAATTTCGTCACTAATAATGAAAAAAATTATAACATTTAGTGACGAAAAATAAATTTCGTCGCTATTGTGATTTGAAAATTGGGCGCCAGTGGAGGGAAACTTTGGCGCGAGTTTAATTAATCTATAGTGATGAAATATTTCGTCGCTAAAAGTTGAAATTTTTAGTAACGAAATATTTCCTCACTGTAGGTATTACTATGGATAGTATTAGTGACGAAAATCCTTTCGTCACTATAAGGAAGAATTAGCAACGAAAAATATTCGTCACTAAAAATAATAATAGTTTTGCACTTATATATTTTTAGTGACGAAATCACAATTCGTCACTAAAAGTATGATTTAGTGACAAAATTTGATTTTCGTTGCTAAGAATCTTAACAAAGCCCGGTCTTTAGTGACGAAACTGGAATTCGTCACTAAAGACTTATAAGTCTAATTTCAATACCCAGCCCAAAAGGAAACCAAGAGCCACAAAACATTTCAATAGCCATTTCAAGTGAAAAAAAAAAAAAAAAAAAAAAAAAAAAAACCAGGAAACCCACTCCAAATCGCCGACAACTCCAACCCATCGTCGCCGTTGAGCTCAACCATCGCCGATTAAGCTCAACGGCGACACCGACGACTCCAACCCACACTGATCGCGACGCTTAAGCGTCGCCGTTGGCGATCGACGCCGATCGCGATGCTTAAGCGTCGGCGATCGACGCTAATCGCAACGCTTGAGCGTCGCCAACGGCGATCGACACCGATCGCGACGCTTAAGCGTCATCGTTGGCGATCAACGCCGATCGCGACGCTGGAGCGTCGCCGTTGGCGCCGATCGCGACGCTTCAGCTCGCCGTGGCGCCGACGGCGACGCTTCAGCTCGCCGTGGCGCCGACGGCGACGCTTCAGCTCGCCGTTGGCGCCGATCGCGACGCTTAAGCGTCGCCGTTGGCACCAACGGCGACGCTTCAGCTCGCCGTTGGCGCCGAGGGCGACGCTTCAGCTCGCCATTGGCGCCGATCTCTCCTCGAAGCTTCTTCCAAAATGGTCAGTCACTTCAACTCGTCTTCTTCATCATCTTCAACACCTTCATTTGTTTTTCTTTCTTGCTTTTCTATAATTTTCAGATCCAAAAGCTTTGTTCTCTGTTTACTTTGATATTGTTTTTATTATGTTCTAGATGATAGGAATAGCTTGGATTTTCGTTTTAGTGAAATGGGTTTTTGCTTTTGTTATTAAAAACATGAAAATTTTGTGGGAGATCAGGTTCTTCTGAACGATATTGATTTGCTGAACCCTCCAGCGAAGCTTGAGAAAAGGAAGCACAAGCTTAAGCGTCTTGTTCAGTCGCCTAACTCATTTTTCATGGTACTAATTCTGACTCTTATAGTTTTTTTTTTTTTTTTTTTTAAATTTATGTGTGGCAGTTTTATTGAACTAGTTACTTTAGGCTCTGACTTTGTCTCTCTTTTTCTTTTCTTTTTTTTGCTTTTGTTTTAGGATGTGAAATGCCAAGGTTGTTTCAACATGTAAGTAGTTTTGTTATTTTTCCTATTTTTGATTAATAGTTTTTTTACATTAATTTTATGCCTGGGAATTTAGGATTCCCTGTATTGGTTTAATTAGGAATTTGCCAAGATTCCCAGAAATGTGACATACCTATGTTTGGTTTATTCTTATGAATCTTTTAGGAACTGCTTTTCCAACATGTGAATTAGCTTTTAGGAGTCTTGGGAATCCTAAAAGATTGCCCTAAACTTAGGAATTTGTTATTTTGGTGTGGATTTGTATGTTAAATTGTGCAATGTTGGTTTTGTTGGATTGCAGCACAACTGTTTTTAGCCACTCCCAAACTGTGGTGGTTTGCGGGAACTGCCAGACTGTGTTATGCCAGCCAACTGGTGGACGTGCTTGCCTCACCGAGGGCTGCTCTTTCAGGAAAAAGGGTGACTTTGGTGTTGAATTGAGTGAATCTTCACAATTAGGTACTACTTCCATTCATATCAATTAGTTTGTATATATATGATATGGGAAGTGGATTTTTGACATCGGTGAAAATTGTATGAACTTTTTGAGGAGGGTTAAAGTGTGATGAGTAGATTTTCACAAATGGGGTATTGGGTTTTACTTAGACTTTGATGTTTTGGCATTTGGGTGTTTGTTTCAAAGTGTGGTTCAATATTTACTTATAATTGTTTGGTTGTTGCTTTCAAGAATTAAGGTTCAAAGATTAATTAGTTGTTTATGGGGGATTCTTTGGTTTCACATTATTTCAAGGTGATCTAATGTAAGGGCTATATACATAAAACTTGGATAGAAGGGGTAAAATGAGTAGGTAAAGAGGCATGTTCTTGTTAAGTAATTTTTTTTTCCAGGAAAAGGGTCCTCTTCATTTGTCTTTGAAATGGAAAATGTCCATTTAATGGTGTGCATTGTGTCTTGTCCTCTAAAATAAGTATTTATTCCTTGGTGTAGTAAGAATAGAATATTAAATGATGTGCCACCATGTACACCTTTACATCCGAACACTGAAATGGAAAGTATAAGGGAGTTCTATAATTGAATGTATATGTCACCAAGAGCCTTGTACTTAGCGGCATTGGCACATTGTCTAGTTCTCTATAGAGGCAGGAGAACTTGAGTTTGAATCTCCCTCCCCCACTTAATGTTAGCAAAAAAAAAAAAAAAACTTGAACGTGTATGTCAGAAATGTTAAACAATGTTAGTTTTGAGAATCTAGTTTCATATTTGATGGTAGATGCTAAGATTTTGTTTGTGGTAATATGTAGGTTTTTGGTCCCTCAGCTCAACAAAGAGATCTTTATGATCAAGCAGTGATTCCAATAGTACATGAAGTTTTAGAAGGCTTCAATTGTACCAAGAAGAGCGAGCTAGGGACCAAGAGGCACGAGTTAAGCAAGGGGCATGAAGACATCTTCCGTTAGTTCTAATTATATCATGTTATACTTTTTGTATTGTTATAAAACATCTTGAGTTATTGTGTTGTAAACAATTATTGTATACTTGTATGGAAGGAGTTTGAATTAGATACTTGTTTTATTTTTTACTTATGGAATGTATGAATATTTTTTTATAAATATGTTGTTGAAATAAATGTGTTATTCAAATGTGAGGTTTTAATAATGTAATGACAGGTTATAGGTTAATATCAAAGTCATGAAAAAAATAAAAATAGAAAATAAGTTTTAGTGACGAATTTTTTCGTCACAAATATAGCAACAAAAAATTGTTTTAGTGACGAAAATTTCGTCACTAAATATAGCAAAATTTTGTAAGAAATGGTTTTAGTGACGAAAAGTTTCATCACTATATGTGCCTGGATTTTATTAAAATTAGTTTTAGTGAAGAATTTTTTCGTCACTATATGTACCCAAACATAGTTTTAGTGACGAAATTATTCGTCACTAAATATGATTTAGTAAACTAAAGTGTTTTCAGTGACGAAATATTTTCGTCACTGAATAGTGTTTTTAGTGAGGAAAACACATTTCGTCACTAAAAGTTTTTTCTTTTTAAATGAAATTGGACTTTTAGTGACGAAATTTTTTGTCACTAGGACTTTTAGTGACGGGGCTACAGTGATGAAATGAGTTTCGTCACTAAAGGTCCTTAGTGACGAAAAATTGGACTTTTAGTGACAAATTTTTTCGTCACTGAAAATACATTTTGTTGTAGTGAAGGTATACCTTCTCGTTAATATGAGCATGATCCTGTGGCTGTATATATATGTTAGAATATTTAAAGTTGGACTAATTCCATAACAAATTTAATTGTAATTGTTGAGGGTTGGTATTTTAATATAATAAATGGTAACGAAGGCTAAAGGTTGAAGTTTTTGTTTATTATGGAAGAAAGACAAGATTGATCGTGCATTGATTAGCCTCGATTGTGTGAAACTAAAGGTTCAGTTGTGTGAGATCATGCTCAGTTGTGCGATATCGAATTGAAACTCTCAATAGAGTGTACAGTCAGGAATTTTATTTTGGAGGGCCAAATTGTTATATTAATATATTAGTTAAGAGACACTCGCACACACGCATTCGCAATACACACACAAAATAATGTCTTAAGAAAACTTTCATCTTTTAAACTCCAATGAGTATATAAATGCCAACAAAAAATTGTACGATATCAAGTTGAAACTCTTAGTAGAGTGCGGAGCTAGGACTTTTCACTACAAGAAAACAGTCTTATTGCAACGAAATTTTTTGTTGCAATAAGCTTTCATATTGTTGCAATAAACCTTTATTGCAACAAAATATTTTCGTTGCCCGTTGTTGCGATAAAGTTTGTGGCAATAGACTATTACAACAAAAATTTCATTGCAATAAATTTTTGTTGCATTAAGTTTGTTGCAATAAAATAATTTTATTAGTATTAAAAATACTTTATTGCAACAAAAATTATTGTTGCTATAATTTATTGCACAAAAATTTTTGTTGTGATAGGTTACCCCAACAATAATTTTTGTTGCAATAAAGTACCTCTAAAAACTTATTGCAACAAATATTTTTATTGCGATAGGTCAATAAAGTACATTTGAAACTTATTGTAGCAAAACTTTTTGTTGTGATAGGTCAATAAAGCCATTCACTCAGAAGGAATCCATATACAAATAGCATTACGTACGAGGCTAATCATCCAATCAAATGTCAGTTTTTCTCTTCAAAAGCTAACTTCAAAGACGAAATTAATTCGAAGTGACTTACACTACAAAAAACGATGGCTATAGCCACGTTTGAAAAACGCAGCTATAGACCCTTAAAACATGGCTATAGGCTATAGCCATGTTTTTCATAGCTGTGTTTCCAAACACAGACTATCCTACGTGACAATAGCCCCCTGCGGGGGTTTATAGCCGCGTTTTTATAAATGTGGCTAGAGGTCCCCCTATAGCTGCATTTTTTAACCCTTATAGCTGCATTTTTCCACCTCCTATAAGATGAGACCTATAGCTGCATTTTGTTAAAAACACGGTTTACAAATGCGGCCCAAGCCCCATACATTGGGTTTTTCTAGGGTTTAGTTGCCTATTTATACTCATGTTATGGCTCATTATAACACAGATTATTGTACTACACTCTTACATAATAAAGATGTAGCTCTTAAGAGATTCCTTAGTGGATGTAGGCCGTCAAGGCTGAACCACGTAATTCTTGTGTTCTCGGTGTTCCTATTCTATACTTCCCCTTCCGCATCCACTCTAGCATACATAACATGGTATAACACATCGCGCTGCTAATAATAATTATATTTAACACTCTTGATTAAAGGAGGAAGTTTCATCGTCCTATCGTCCATTGCTCTCTTCATTATTCTCCCTATCAACCTCTACGCCCAAACCGTTTCTCTAAAAGACAATCATTTCATCAAAATGACAATCAACCACATCACCAAAGGCTCTCCTTTACTCTGGATCGTTTTCCTCTTCGTCGTCGTTGTCATATTGGTTCATTTCGGTTTCTCAAAAAAAATATTCAGTGTGTTAATGGGCTGGGTTTTTAGGGATTTGGAAAATTTTGAAAGTTTTAGGAAGATTTTAATACGACTTCGTGGGAAAATAAATTTTGGGTTTTTTTTTTAAGAAAAAATTAAAAAAAAAAAAAATCTTATGTGGCTGCACAGTTGGCAATGATGTGTAGGAAATTTTTTTATTAATTATCATTCCGTTTGACACATCAAATTTTTTCATCTAAAAGATAATGATTCGACACTGAAAAATTAGGAACCAAATTGATACAATTAAAAAGTTAGAACCAAATTAACATTTGGTATAAAGGATGAAGACTAACTACGTAATTTACCCTTATATCTTTAATTGATATCTTTGGTTAGTTACACATTGCTATACTAATTGATTTGTGTGTTCTTTGTTTTTTGTGAGCACTTGAGTTGTAATTGACTATTAATGGTCATAATTTCCATATGATGTACATGCATACTGTGTTTGTTTTGTGTTTTAGAAAAGACATATATGTACAACTTATCAAGTCAGTTATCTTAGTTCAATATTTGGCTTCTGGGGACTATTTGAGTTTGATAAGTTTTTATTTTAATTGACCAATTGATCATTTTGTAATCTTGTCATAATTTTGTGTGTGTGTGTGTTTGTGTAATCTTGGGTTTTGCCAAAGGAAGAGATTATTAGGTTCAATAGTTAAAGTGTTAGCAAATTAGGACAAATTGTGAGCACTTTGTTGTAAATAAAAAGTCCAAATCCTAATTTTCTCTAGTTCACCATCATACTAGAGTTCAAGAAGTAGATTGGAAGACAATATCCCTGGAGATTAGAAATTGAGGTCGATGCCACAGGTCATCCTAGTGCAACTGCCATGAGTTCAAATCTTCATGAAGTTCTTAGAGTCGATCAAAGGATTTGGTCATGAAGCGTGTGTAAGTCATTCGTGGAGCATCTAGATATTTGAAGAGTTTAAAGATTCAGAAATTATAGAAAGTTTATGCAGTAAGTTCATCTACATGGTAGGGTCTAGGTAAAGATTTTACCCTAAATTGTAAACTTCTCTTGATTATAGTCGATATAGGGAAGGTTTTCCTCATTGTGGTTATTTTCTTACATAGTTTTTACTGAATTTTCCACTTCATCACCATATCCAGTGTCATGTTCTTTTTTATTTATTGCTTTTTATATAGTGATGTGTTTGCTCATGGTAATTAACCTATATTTATATTGAATACATAATTGGTTAATCAGCTAATCTCAATTAATCTGCTGTATAATATACAATCGGAGTCTATATTATCCTTTCATAATGCATTAGTCATAACAAAATAGTTACTTTACTAACACAACTTTCATAGAGTTAGCTGCCAATAAACATCATAAATAACTACATAACTTTTTACGTTTTTTCCCCAGAATAGAGAACAAGCATTGCCAACAAACAACAATGAAACATTAAGAAGAAATACAACCAAAAGCAAGAGAGCCAAACACACCTAAGCAAAATAACACAATTAGTGATCCATCAGCACTGATTCACTACAAGAAAGTTTGCTATTTTCAACAGTTGAAACCTTTGAGAAAAGTATTTTCGACGGTTAAAATGATTGTTGAGAACCGCCACTAAAAACTATATCAAGAATATTTTTTTTTAGCCTATGTGACCGTTAAAAAATGTGATTCACCTTTATCAACAGTTATTAAACAACGAAATATTATTAAAAATCATTGAAACATATGTTGTCTTGAGATAAGTTTCAACACTTTGAAACTGTTGAAATAAGTTTTTTAAAAAAATAAATAAATAAACAAATTTGGATGCACTCCTTCACATGATCAAAATTTAATAACCTAATTCAAAATATAAACATAAACACAATTGTGCAATTCCAAATTGAACTCCATTCTAATATAAAAACTAAAACACCAATCTAATTTTCAAGTATTCAAATGGTTCCAAGTTTTCAAAATGACTAATTAAAAAAAAAAATTTTGAAAACCATTGTGCTCCATCGACTATCCTCAAGTAACAGATATATGGATAAGTGCCACTTCCTAACAAGAAGTCCACTCCATAAAACACATACATCCAGTCTTACAAGTGCATATCCACCTAGTTTGCTCCAGGTTTCATTGTAGATATACACCATTGTGTGCATCAAGGACAGCCTGCAAAACCACATAAATAAAAATTGGGTAACACTTAAGTGAGGAGCTACCTAAAGAATAATGGAGACCTGTAATTCACTTTTTTTTTTTTTTTTTTAATCAAAACATAGCTATTTAATTTGACAGTTCTATGCTATTTAAATTATTAATTTTCTTTTGTAACTACAGAATATTCATAATACAACAAAAACAGCAAGTTGCCACCTTTCATCAAAGATACTTTCGGAGACGATATATCAGCATTTGAAGGATGACTACATGGGGGATGACTAGGTAATTGCAATATGAAAAAGGGCCTTCCAATATCAATATGAAAAAAATTCAAGACCATTTTTGGTTGGTTAAATTTTATCTCATACAACGGAAGTAAAGAAAAAACCATAAAAGAGGAAGGCCTAAAGTCATAAAGTGGCTACCAAGCAGAGGATTAAAGTAGTTAAAACTTTAAAAAGGAAGGCAATAAGTATTAATTATTGAATGCTAAAAGTAAGGGAAAAAAAAACACGAGGCTAGAAATTCAATTTATTTTTCCTTTCTAAGGTACATAAACAACAAGATGCAGAATCTCCTGACCTTGTATCAAGCAATATCTTGACTAACACCAGGTAATGGGCCACCACTCTCTACAATATCAAGCCCTTGTCACTTAAACTTAGTGAGGATGGTCAGGAATGTGTTGGTTGGAGAAGGAATATTGTTGTTAAAACCACTCAAGCTTTCACTTCTGGAGTCTCTTCTGCCTAATGGTACCTCCCAGCTAGGGCCACCACTCTGTGCATCCAAAACATGGTCAGAATTGAGTATTGACTAGCATCATGCATGTACAAGTAGCAATCCGAGAGCAAAAGCCATGCCTATGCATCCAATTTTAGTAGGCTTTGTGTTATTGTCTAATGGTGAGTTTATAATCACAATAGCTTAGTGATATTGTCTAATTCTCCAAAGAGCAGTGCTATGGGCCTACTGCATGTAGGTATATTTAAATTATGCATATATGTATATGGTTTCAACACAATGCTGGTTGGACTATAAGAATCCTATCCGATTAATTGAATATTAGTTAAACTGCAGTAGCTAGTTCATTTGCATCATGGCCTTTCCTAGGACTTTTCCCTGCCACCTTTATTAAATTAGTGCTTAACTCTTTATCTCTTTCTCCATCATTTTTCTCCCCGAAAACATCAATATGATACTAGTTAGTAATACTATAATAAGCAGTAGGGGAAGATTGTATTTAAGGGTTGTCAATGGGCCAGGTCGGGCCGGCCCAGCCCATTTTTACTTGGCCCATGGGCACAATAGGCTGGGCATAATGGGCTATTAACTAGTTAACGGGCAGGGTCGGGTTGGGCCGAATGAGAAAACCTTAGCCCATGACCCTACCCATGGGCAATGCCCATTTTGTCTTTAGCGAGGTAGGCTATTGGGTTGGGCCTAATGGGCTATCCATGGACTTGTTTTAACATATTATTTTATTATTTTTGTAAGGAAAGAATCAATTTTTTATAAGGGAATAATCAATCTACTTTTTTAAAGGAAAGAATTAAAGAATTTAATACTTAATTACAAATTTTTTTTTTGGCAAATCTATTTAATTTTTTGTTTTGTTGATGAAAACCTATTTAATTTTTTTTATTAAGGCTTTAAATAGTTTTTTAATTTTTATCTTTAATAAAAAAATATCAAATGGTTAATTCAAATTTGCTCAACTACTAGAAAAATATATATTTAGTAAACTAATTTTAGCACAATTACTTAGAGTATCTTAGTGGTTGAGAGAGTTCTCTTAAGAAATTCCTCTATAATATCTCAAGATCAATCCTTCATACACTTCCTATATATTTTTGTTATGAATTATGAGTTATTGGGATGGGCCAATAGGTTAGGCCAATGGGTTGGGCAACAGGTTGGGCTACTGGGCTAGTCCATCGGGTACCCATGGGCATAAAAACTAGCCCATGGCCTGACCCACTGGGCTAGTGGACTACCCATGGGCCTCAATAACAACGGGTCGGGCCGCCCATTAGCCCGGTGGGCCGTCGGGTTTTTGGGTCAGGCTTTGGGCCGTGGGCTATTTGATGACCCTTAATTGTATTGGTGGAACTGACACTTTCGGTTTTGACTGAAGCAATTGAAAGTTGCACAAACTGAAAGAGTACATATATTAATTATTTAATATAATTGCAAAAAGTTAAGATAAACAAGAGAAGAGGAAAAAATTTTGAAGGAAAGATAGTAATGCTTTAAGGAGGATGAGGGAAGACAGGGACAGGGTCAGGATTGCCACATTATCTAACTTAGCACTGCTTTCCAGATTGGCTTAACCCAAAAAAAAAAAAGAACTAATTAGGTAAAATAATGATAGATAGTGAATAAGAGATTCTTAGCTATTGTAAAAGCACATGTTAATTGTAAATATACTGTTAAGGCAGTTAGTTAGTTAGAACTAACTTGTGAGCTGGATAGGGGGATATATAGGAATGGTACATGTATGAAAGATTGGCAAGCAATAACTGAAGTTAGTTCTTTTCCATCTTTTTCTGGTTTCTCTTCTCAACCTCTTAAATTCTTCTTCTATTGGAGACCTGGCTATCTCAAATCAGCCACCCAAAAACCTTATATAGATTAGGACCTTAAAAAACAACTCAACAAGACATTTTTAAAATAAATATTATCCCATGCAAATCCACCATGCAATTATTTCATAACCTACAACCCTAAGAACAAATACATCAAATAAGAGCAAGATACTAAATAAGTAAACATACATTTGTCACAAAATTACTAATCTATCGAAGTATATTTTGATAAAAGAACGACATGCTTCAAATAATCAAACAAGATGCTGGGATGGACATCAAATTTTATTACAGGCATCCTGACCAATTTTGATTTAAGAATAATCCTCAGAAAAGCATACAACTGACAACCTGTAAATCACATACCTTTGAATTCGTATTTGACTTCTCCAAGCAAATGGAAAACATCAGGGTCACTTGGTTTCACCTATGATGCACGAAAGTCAAAAGATCAGCAGAAAAACTATCTTGGAAGCCTGGTTAAAGCACCATGTCCAGTTTATTGTAAATAAAATTCATAAAAATATCAAACATGGAAGCATGAAAAACCTTAGCCAAGTCCTGAAGCAGAGAAAGCTTAAGTATATTCTCCCAATTCGGTCCATGTCACTGTAGCTCCCTACAAATTCCAATAAATTATGCAAAATGGTAGGGATAGTAAGTAAGAAGGTAGATACATTATTTAGTTTTATCCAGTGAATTTGGCTGAAACACAATCTCTCTTTAATTAAGCTTTAGAAAGCATAGAATATCTCAGTCCCAAGTCCCAACCCAACGAAGAACTAATTAGGTAACTCAAACATGCAACAACAATTAGGATCTTCCATTCCACCATCAACAGTCAATGCCTTACTAACAAAATATCAAAGACACAAAGACCCCATCAGCAAGAAAGTATTTAATTAACAAATCTTTTCCTTGAGAATTCATTAAAGATGATTTACTACCCTCAAGAAAATAAATATAATGATCAAGAACTGAGCACACTCAGTCAATTTAAGGCTATTATATATAGGTCACTTCTCCTTACTCACAATTGTTATATTAGTCACTTTTCAACAAGACATCCGTGTGCACTCCTACTGGACCCTACTCTGACACCTATAGTACTGTCCACTTTATTTTATCCGACAAATGTGCAAAACCTAAGATCCCTTTTTGTTAAGTTATTAGCAAACAGTATTTGTTTCTAAATTTACTCCATGGATTTTCTGCAAGCAGGAATGAAAAAAGGCAGGACCATGATTATATGGCATTCAAGTTTGTTGAGATTGACATGAGACTATCTTGTACAAAGAAACTGGGTGGACATCTTCAATTCTTCATTATTGAATTACAACAGAATTCAGTCAAGGTTCATTTGCATTCCCTATGCCCCACTTATATTTCTGGTCTTTGGATTCCATTGAATGCAAAACTGAAATTGAGGCTTGCTTCTAATCAAGTCTCATAACAAGAGAGTTTATTTGCATAGTTTCCCAACTGACCTACCTTCGTGGATTCATAATATATCCTCTATTACAGATTTTGCATTGGGTTCAACAATCTCTTTCATCCTTCTTTTAAAGCCAGTTCCACAGCTTGCACCTCTGCCAAAGCCTCAAACAAAATATTCACAAAGCTGCAGGTAGGAAGTTGTGTAACTAGATTATTGATTGTGAAAGTAGCATGAGTGAGATGATGAACAAAGCAAAGCTCAAAACAGTAAAGCATACAAGACCTTGTTGCATGTTGTGAGCTGACAAGAGAATAAGGAGATTGTCCCTTCTAAGTGATTGATTTTCTTAAAGATTCACACTAGTGATGCCATTAATTCCTATGAATGCTTGCTTAATTTTTTTTAGAAAAAAACTAATGCAATGTTTTTTTTTTTTTTTTTTTTGAGATATATTTAATTAAAGAGTATCTAACCACTCTATATACTACAACAAAGTTGGTTTTTTTTTTGAGGTCAAAACTCTTGAAAAAAGTATAAAAAGCCCTCAGAAATATTATTTTGAGGCTCTAGGTGACCCTTGATGAACCTTGAAACAAATTCTCTAGAAATAGAAATTTCGATGGCCTACATGACCCTTGAAAAAAATGTTTTATCTTTATGGAGGATTGGTGACCCCCGAAAAATTTAAAAATAAATAAATAAATCCCCACAACCATGCACATAAACTTTAAAGAACCACATATTACAAAATCTATTTATACCAAAACACAAATATCAAACAAAATTCAATTAGCTTTCCAAATCACTAAATCCTTCATTCTTGAAGTTTATGGAAACATTTTCACATTAACTTAAAGGAACTTCGTATTTTAACTAGAGAATTCTGAAACTAATAAACTATTATACCCACCATCTTTAATAGCATGCTGAGAGTGTTGGGCATATATATGATTTTCAAGGTCATTCAAAGAGATTAGAAGATGCTTCAATCACAAGTTCCCATTTGTCTAATGAGTCCTACAGTCCAGTATTCCGCCATTGTTGCCAATTACTTCTAAGGATGCACGTGCTTTCATCTTGTCAGTTATCTGCAGCCAAAGCTATACCCTTGCAACATGAAGAGTAATCATCAACTTGATACTATGTATAACACATAAAACATGTAGTTGGTTCCACGAATGTAAAGTCACTTAAATGTCTTACATTAAAGAAGGGGGCATCATAAAAATAGAAGTGGTGGTTTGTGAATAATGAATAAACTAAAAATACTAGTGAACATACAACATTTGAGCTTCAAATAACTGATGTAGACTAAAATTAAATCAAGTGAAACTAATTGTCACATTGAAAGGGTTTAAGAATTATACTTCTAAAAAGATGGGGGGCCAACATTTTATGCAGCTTTGAAATTTGCTCCTCTTGATTGATATCCTTAAACCCTTCCTAGAACTCCTCTAAACTTCCAAACTGCAATACGTTAGAAATCATACATTCAGAAAATGGTCATAACGTTCATAAATATTTTTTAGGTCACTAGTAGGACGGACATTTTTTTAAGAATGAGATAAATTCAAGACAAATCAAGCAAAGATATCACAAAAATAGTTCAACCTTGACACAACAAATCACTGCACAATATAGAAATAGCCAATGTGGCTACTCTAAAAAAGAACACAACACAAACAGCAAACCACTACAGAACACAAACAATAACACTTTTACTCTAAAACAGAAACTTTTTTTTTTTTTTTGATATGTAATAAGTTTTATTGATATAAAAAATGGAACACCCTAGAAACTAATACACTCCATCAACCAAAAATTACTATTTTGCACACCTTGCGAACTCTAGCATTGCCTTGAAGCCATCTATGATCAATGAGGGGTAAATTATGCGTACTTTGGTTGGTGAGGGTATTGGGGCTTTTATAGTAGTAGGGCATGAACATCCCCTAGTCGGATTAGAAGTCTTTTCCTTTTAGGAATCTCCTTGAAGCGTACTTTACGGGATCCTTTCCTTATGAGAATCCCTTTGGATTCGGTGAAGCATGGAGAGCAAGTTATTTCCTTATATACATGATACGTGGGTGGCAAGCAAATATTTAATTGATACCGTCAGCTTGTAATAATCCTCCAGCTCCAATCTCGTCAACTCATGAAGGCGTCAGCCTACTGAAGGCCTCAGCCTTTTGGAAACGTCAGCCTTTTGGGAGCCCTTTGAGGATTCCCATGGCCAATGACAAATGGATGAGAGCTTAGCTGACGCGGCATTCCCGTCTGCCAGTACCGTCGCCGTCGCCCTACCTGGTTGTCGGTCTACTCATTTTTATCCCTACATCAGTTGCCCCCTACTCCATAATTCCATCGGTTTTAACCTGACGGTTTTGTGGAGTCTTGTTGAATTACCATTTTGGGCCCAGAGAAGCGGGAAAATTATTGATTAACTCCTCGTCCCGAGATGCATTTAATGCTTAGAACACGTGTCATCCATTTGTTGGCCCCGTTCCTGGCGAAGGCATCACTTCGTCTTCCGTGCGTTTTTCCTTCCTATATATATAGTGCTCCTTCCTCATTTTCCTTCATTTCATCCTTGTTGATTATTGAGAGAGACAGAGAGAGAGACCGTCGCTTGTTACTCCATCGACTTAGCTTCCGTCACTATATCTTCCGTCACCTCATATTCCGTCAGTCTTCAAGCCTTTCTTCAAAGTATCTTTTAACAGTAAGTTTCCATTTCCTTACATTTTTGTTTGTAGTTAAATAATTCTTTTAGTGAGGACGTCAACTTAGGTACTTAGATTGGATCCGTCACTTGTAGGTAGTCAGATGTCAAGTGACGCGATGAGTGAGGAATCGTTAGTCTGCGAAGGAGCGGGCTACGACGAGGCTTTCGGTTTAGGTGATGAGTTTGAGGATTTCTCATCTTCGTCAGGGAGGGAGACGCCAACCCAATCCCTCGACAGTGAGGAGGAGTGTTATGCTGAGGAGAGTGAGGAAGTAGAAATTGAAGTAGTAAAGGAGGGAAGTTGGGTTGACGGTGAAGATGCCCTTGACGGGGAGGATGGCGACGGTGACGAGGATGATGTTGGAGAAGGATCTAGCAAGGGGGTCTCAGCATGTCCTGGAGATAACTGTCCCTTTATTCTTCCTGTGGAGTGGGCTGTCAACAAATTTCTACCATCGATGAGTGACAAAATTTTTAGTGAATTGCGCGTCAGGTACCAAATCCCAGAGCACATCCCAATCCGTCTCCCTTATGAGAACGAAAAGTGTTACACGGGGAGGACAGCAGACGTTGGATGTACGACGCTATGTTTGCTGCCGGACTTAGACTTCCACTGACGGCACTTCACCGTCAGCTAGTTGACTTTTTAGGTCTGTCCGTCAGCCAAATTGCTCCCAACGCTTGGAGAACTTTTATTGGAGCAGAGATACTGTGGGGAAGTCTGAGTGGAAGGAACCGTCAGCTCATGCTGGACGAGTTCTTTTACTGTTACAGGCCTCATCACATATCCTCCTCCAAGGGGACATACCATTTTGCCGTCAGGGAGAAAGACTTGAAGTTGGTGTCCGATATGCCAGATTCCAATAGGAACTGGAAGAGCAGGTTTTTCTTTGTTGAAAGGACGGACTGGGTGTGTCGTGAGGAAGAGTGGGCGACGATGCCTCGTGGCTATTTTGACAATACATGGGCTTACGTCAGAGAATCAGGTTGAAAATGTCAACTACCCCTTTACTTGTTTTATTCTGACATTTCTAACACCGTCTTCTTTTTCTTGATTGCAGCTAGTGCGCATCCCAGCATAACTGACGAGCAATTGGGGTTTATCTAATGGGTTCTTGAAATTTCCTTAGATCAGAGAAAGTGCCGGAATTAATCAACCTCGACACCCTCCATTTGTATTGCAGAGGTCCTGATCCGTCGCCCGAAGCTCGAAAGTTAGGCGAGTACTCCCGTCGACGTAAGTGAATTTTTTTCATAACTTCTGGAACTAACGTCTTGCTTTTTCTGATGTCTATTGGTTTATTTTGTAGAGATGGACGTTGCCAACCAAAGGATCAGGGCGGCGGCGGCCCGTAAGAAGGAAGAGAGATTGACGAAAGGGACAGAGGAGGGAGATTTGTCAGCTCCCAAATCCGTCAGCAAAGCTCCAAAACGAAAAGTTGACGGAGATGGCGCCCGTCCATCCAAAAAGACCGTCGCCATCCTAGGTGACGCCTCCCCAAAGGGGAAGTCGGCCCTTAAGCCAAGCCATGGTGCAGGCAAGGGGGCAATGACTTCCTTTGGCCCCGTCCCTGAGGGCCCAAGTTGCCTCTTGACTCACAAGGCATACGCCGTCGGGGAAGTGGCCTCCTTTGTGAAGCCGACGGATCTTAAGCCTTGTGACTTGGTGGGGACGGAGGATTTGGGGGCGTCAGCCTTTTTTGATATTACCAGGGTATGTTTGCTTTTTACTAGCTCAGTTTGGTTTTATCTCCTTTTTGCCTGACTAATGTCTGCGCTCTTCTCTTTGTCAAGCCTTGGTCCACATCAAGGCTCTTTAGGAACGTTGCCTTGCCAAGGAGGAGATCGTCACCCCGTGTCAGGAAGCATAATGCTACCCTGATGAACGAGCAAGGTCAATACAAGGAGGCCATGCGTACGTTCAACAAGGAGGTGAAGGAGCTGAGGGAAAAGTTAGTAGAGGGAGGCTCTCAAAAGCAGAAGCTCCAGGAGGAGGCTACGGCTTTGCGAGAGAAAGCAGAGAAGGCTGGAACTGGCGCCGTTCAGAAGTTCAAAACATCGCAATCGTTCATTAACTCATGTGCTGATTACTATGACATTGGTTTTGATGATTGCCTTAAGCAAGTGGCGTCAGCTTTCCCGGAGCTGGACTTGTCTGGGATTTCAATGGACACGCCTGAGCCGGTGACGCCTGCTAGGGACGTCGCCACTGAGGATGATGACGTCGTCTTAGAGTCCCAGCCTTCGCTCGTGGTTGACAGCAGCGTCGTTCTAGCCTAGCCTGCTATTACCCCTCCAGCTCCTATTTCCAAGACCCCGTCGGCTTTATTAAGCCTTGTATTTATTCGAGGCTTTTAGTGAACTTGTCACTTTTTAGCCGTCAGCCTAATTATAGGCTTTCTATGTCCGTCACTCTTGTGAGGGCCGTCGGCTTGTTAAGCCTTGTATTTATTCAAGACTTTAGTGAACTTGTCACTTTTTAGCCGTCAGCATAATTATAGGCTTTATAGGTCTGTCACTTAAGTGAAGGCCGTCGACTTTATTAAGCCTTTGGTATGTTGAATTTTGTCCGTAGAAACTTTGACTACTTTCTGAATAAACTCCTCTTATTGCCATGCATCCGTAAAAAAGGTAGTTCTTTAAAGAGAAAACAAAAACCTGCCTTTTTGGGCTTTGAAAAGTTATTATATGGAAAACTAAAGTAAAATAAAGAAACTGAGGAGTGTAGCTATAACTAAACAAGAAATAAAGGGGTGTTGCTTCTTCACGTCATCCTTTTCACTGGTAGTACTTTCACAAGTGCTCGGTGTTCCACAGATATGGCAGCTTCCGTCCGTCTATCGTCTCCAGGTGGTAAGTGCCCTTCCTTTGCCATGACGTGATTCGGTAAGGTCCTTCCCAGTTAGGGCCGAGCTTCCCTTGCGTGGGGTCTCTAGCAGTGCCCATGACTTTCCTTAGGACGAGGTCTCCTACCTTGAAATCTCTGTGTCGAACCCAAGAGTTGTAATGCTTTGCTATGCGGTCTTGGTATCGTGCGAGCCTTTGTTCTGCTATTGCCCTGACTTCATCTACCAGATCGAGCTGAAGGTGTATCGCCTCGTCATTCCTTCCTTCGTCGTGGTTATCTACCTTTTAGCTTATGAGTCCGATCTTGGCTGGGATGATCGCTTCGTTTCCGTATGTCAGTCGGAATGGTGTCTCTCCTGTAGGTGTCCTTGCCGTCGTTCTGTATGCCCATAGCACGCTCGGTAATTCTTCAGGCCATATGCTCTTTACTCCCTCGAGCCGAGTCTTGATGATTTTTAGCAAGGATCGGTTCGTAACTTCAACTTGCCTGTTAGCTTGTGGGTGGGCGGGGAAGGAGTAGTGGTTCCTGATTCCCAACTGTGAGCAAAAATCCCGGAATGATTCATTGTCGAACTGTTTTCCATTATCCGAGACTAAGACCCTAGGAATGCCAAATCTGCATATGATGCACCTCCAAACGAAACTCCGTATGTTCTTTTCTGTAATGGTGGCCAGAGGTTCAGCTTCCACCCATTTTGTGAAGTAGTCAATACCTACTACCAGGAATTTCAGCTGTCGGACCGCCGTAGGGAATGGTCCCATAATGTCTAGTCCCCACTAGGCGAATGGCCAGGGGGCCATCATCGGAGCCAGCTCTTTGGTTGGTTGTCTAATAATGTTGCTGAATCTTTGACATTTGTCACTGGCCTTAACATAAGCTTCGGCGTCCGCCTGCATGGTAGGCCAATAGTATCCCGCCTGCACAAGCTTGTGTACCAGCGATCTTAACCCTGAGTGGTTTCCGCAAATCCCTTCGTGTACCTCTCTCATGACATAATCTGCCTCTTCATTACCTAAGCACCTTAGGTATGGGCAGGAGAAGCCTTTTTTATACAGAACATCTTTTATCAAGACGAACCTTGCTGCTTGGACCTTTAGCTTTCTTGCGGCTTCCTTCTCATCCGGCAAGACACCGTCCTTCAAGTATGAAGCTATTGTTGTGGTCCAGTTGCTTTTAGAACCTATCTCCTGCATCTCGCTTGAGTCTATTAGTGGAGAAAGTTGAACAAAAGAGAGTACATTACCATGGGTGATCATGTGTTCTACAGAAGCGGCCTTAGCAAGGCGGTCGACTTACTCATTCTCTCCTCTAAGGATCTAGATGATTTTGGCCTGTAGGTCGTCTACCCTCCTTTTCACTTGATCCAGGTATAGTTTCATCCTTTCGCCCTTGCATTCGTAATCCCCATTTATTTGGTTAGTAATGACTTGGGAGTCGCAGTAGATAACTGCGCTTGTGGCTCCTGTGGCTCTAGCGAGGTCAAGGCCTGCTACTAACGCTTCGTATTCTGCTTCATTATTGGTGGTGGGGAAGTCGAGACGAATCATGCATTTAAGTACATCTCCTTCAGGTGACAGTAATACTACGCCGGCCCCCCAGGCCTGTCTATTAGATGATCCATCCGTGTGCACGCTCCACTGACTAGGTTCTTCTGCCCCTTTGTCCTCATCATGAGTAAATTCTGCTATGAAGTCCGCGACGACCTGCCCTTTGATAGCGGTTCGGGGACGATATTGGATGTCGAACTCGCTCAATTCTATGGCCCAGAGTGTTAATCTTCCGGTGGCGTCAGGGTTGCTCATAGCTCACCGTAAGGGCCTGTCGGTCAGGACGACTACCGTATGGGCTTGGAAGTATGGCTTGAGTTTGCAAGCTGCCGTCACTAGCTCGAAGGCTAGTTTCTCCATGGGCGGGTACCTTTCTTCTGCTCTGCGAAGCGCTCGGCTGGCGTAGTATACTGGTTTCTGTACTTTTTCTTCTTCCCTGATTAAGGCTGCGCTAACGGCGGCGGGTGAAACGGCTAGGTAGAGAAAAATTTCTTCACCTGCTTGTGATGGACTTAGCAACGGTGGGGCAGAGAGGTAGGCCTTCAATTCTTCGAACGCCTGCTGGCACTCATTCGTCCATTCAAAGGACTTCTTCAATGTGCGGAAGAAGGGCAAACATTTGTCCATTGCCCTCGACATGAACATATTCAATGCTGCCACTTTTCCATTGAGGCTTTGTACTTCCTTTACATTTCTCGGGGGCTTTATCTCCATTATGGCCCAAATCTTATCCGGGTTCGCTTCTATCCCCCTTTGCGACACCATGAACCCTAGAAATTTTCCCGCCGTCACTCCGAAGGCGCATTTTCCTGGGTTAAGTTTCATATTATAAGAGCGGAGGGTGTCAAATGTTTCTTTGAGGTCTTCCAAGTGATCTTCCTCCTATCGACTTTTCACTAGCATATCGTCTACGTAGACCTGTACATTCCTCCCAATTTGTGGCGCGAACATTCTGTTCATGAGCCTTTGATATGTCGCACCTGCATTCTTCAATCCAAAGGGCATTACTCTATAGCAGAAGAGGCCTTGACTGGTTACAAATGAAGTTTTCTCCTGATCATCTTCGTGCATCCGAATTTGGTTGTAACCCGAGAAGACGTCCATAAAACTTAGCAACTAATTCCTGGTTGTAGATTCTACTAGTACGTCGACTCGTGGGAGAGGATAGCTGTCCTTGGGGCATGTTTTTTGAGGTCGGTAAAGTCTACGCACATCCTCCACTTCCCACTAGCTTTTTTGACCATTACTACGTTCGCCAGCTAATCAGGGTAGTATACCTCCCTTATGAAGCTCGCTTCTTGAAGTTTGTGCACCTCTTCTGCAATGGCTTGGTCTCGTTCCGGGGCGAACACTCGCTTTTTCTGTCGGATGGGGGGAAAGGAAGGCAACACATTCAGCCTATGTACGATGACTGATGGATCTATTCCGGGCATATCCTCGTGGTTCCAGGCAAATACGTCTCGATTGCTTCTCAGAAAAGCCGTGAGCTCTTGGCAGATGGCGGGACTGGCGAGAGTCCCAATCTTGGTTGTTCGTTTGCGGTTCGAGTCGTCAAGAAACACCTCTTCAAGTTTCTCCACAGGTACCGTCGCTGTTTGGTGTTCTTCTATGTTCATTGCCTATAGGTGGTCATCCATTTCCATCATGGCTACATAACATTCACGTGTGGCCATTTGATTTCCTCGCAACTCTCCCACACCGTAGTCGGTAGGAAACTTAATCATCAGGTGGTAGGTCGAAGTTACGGCCTTCCACGAATTGAGGGTGGCTCGCCCGAGGATAGCATTGTAGGCAAATGAACAGTCGACCACTAGGAATGTCACGTCCTTGGTGATCTGTTGTGGGTAGTCGCCTACTACTACGGACAATGTGATTGCACCTAAGGGGAGCACCCTTGTTCCTCCAAAGCCGACGAGAGGAGCGTTCATCGGGATCAACCGTTCCCTGCCGATTCCCATCTGCTGGAATGCCGGATAATACAGGATATCTGCTGAGCTTCCATTATTGACCAACACCCTGTACATAGTGTAGTCTTCTATCCGTATGCTGACGACCAGCGCATCGTCGTGAGGGTGGTGAAGGCGTCTTGCATCCTCCTCCGAGAATCCGATTATGGGGCTTTCCCTTCGTGCTATCTTCGGCACTGAGCCCGTCAACTGAACATTCTGGACCATCTTGAGGTAAGTCTTCCAAGCTTTTTTAGATGACCCAGTGACTGCCGTTCCTCCCACGATCATTCTTATGTCCCCTATGGGGGGTCTCGGTCGCTCATTATCCCGTCGAGGGTTTTGCTCCTGAGGGGGTTGATCCATTCTCTCCTTTTTAATGAACGTCTGCAACTTTCCTTGTTTAATAAGGACTTCAATCTGTTGTTTCAAATCGTAACAATCGGCCGTGTCATGACCGTGGTCCCGATTGAAGCGGCAATACTTATCCTTCGAGTGTCTGTTGGGATATCCCTTCAACTTCTCGGGGTAAGTCAGGGT
Source organism: Quercus parvula (assembly GCA_030820535.1). Taxonomy (NCBI): domain Eukaryota; kingdom Viridiplantae; phylum Streptophyta; class Magnoliopsida; order Fagales; family Fagaceae; genus Quercus; species Quercus parvula. The sequence continues at coordinate 30,734,283 of JAUAME010000006.1, read as the reverse complement.
TTCCTCGTCTTTGATCTGCATTAGGACTTGATCTACTGGGGCCGTTAGTGGGGTGAAGCTTGTAAACCTTCCCCCCGGGGGCTTGGGGTGACGTTCGTCCCGTCGGTCTCTCGTCCGGGCCTTCTTGCGCCCTTGGTCTTGTCGGATATCATCCTGCCTTTCCTTTTTTCTAGGTTTCTCTTCCCGAGCCGACAGCGCGTCTTCAGCGTTCATGTACTTGGTGGCCCTGTAAAGCACTTCTGACATGGTCTTCGAATCATTTTTGTATAAGGAAAACAAAAACTTACCTTTTCGTAGCCCATTTGTGAAGGTTGCCACAAGTATTTTATCATCGGTTTCGTCAATCGATAGTGCTTCCTTATTGAAGCGAGATATGTAGGATCGTAGCGTCTCGTCCTCTCACTATTTAATGCTCATTAAGCAAGCTGTGGACTTCTTATATCTATGTCCACCAATGAAGTGTGCGGTAAATTGAGCACTCAACTCCTTGAAAGTGCTGATAGAGTTGGGCGTTAATCGGCTGAACCAGATTCTAGCTACTCCTTTCAGCGTCGTAGGGAAGGCCCTACACATGATTTCATCCGCTACACCTTGAAGGTGCATCAATGTCTTGAAGGTCTCTAGGTGGTCTAGAGGGTCCTTGACTCCGTCGTAGCTATCTATGTGCGGCATGCGAAACTTGTGCGGCAAGGGGAAAGAATTGACGGCGGCAGTGAACGGGGAATCAGTGCGGTTGACGAGATCGTCAAGATTGCTAGATACCCGTCCTTTAAGAGCGTTCATCATCACCTCCATTTGCTCATTCATCGCCTGTATCTCCGCGAAGACAGGGGGTGGAGTCGCGTCCACGAGGGATAGGATGCTTACATTTTGCCGCTCCAGTCAGCTTAGGGCGTTACTTCCTTCTGGTCCTTCGCTGTCTCGCCGCTCAACACTAGAATCTTCCAGGTCTTCTGCAATATTATTGCCTGCCTTCTGATGTAGCTGCTCTTCCAAGACCTGGTTCTGCCTGGAAAGGCGTTCGACGGCCGCAGTCAGCACCTGCACTTACTTCTCTAGAGCAGTCGATTGCGGCTCATCTTCCTGAACATTGTTGATGGTTGCCATTGATCGAGTGAGTACCATGGGGGAGTGTTAGCTGTGGCTTATGACACTACTCGCGATCGGTTCCCACAGACGGCGCCAACTGATGATGCTAGAAAATCAACAGTGAGCCACACGGTAAACACGTGATCGCAATGACACCTGCACAACACAAAAAAGAAAGGACCTAACAAAGAGCACCGGTGTGGTGTCGGCCGAATACCCTCCGAAGGTCAAGTTAGAACTTCTCACAACTCTAGACAGCTAGAAAGGGGTAAATTATGCGTACCTTGGTTGGTGAGGGTATTGGGGCTTTTATAGTAGTAGGGCATGAACATCCCCTAGTCGGATTAGAAGTCTTTTCCTTTTAGGAATCTCCTTGAAGCATACTTTACGGGATCCTTTCCTTATGAGAATCCCTTTGGATTTGGTGAAGTGTGGAGAGCAAGTTATTTCCTTATATACATGATACGTGGGTGGCAAGCAAATATTTAATTGATACCGTTGGCTTGTAATAATCCTCCAGCTCCAATCTTGTCAACTAATGAAGGCGTCAGCCTTTTGGAAACGTCAGCCTTTTGGGAGCCCTTTGAGGCTTCCCATGGCCAATGATGAACGGATGAGAGCTTAGCTGACGTGGCATTCCCGTCAGCCAGTACTGTTGCTGTCACCCTACGTGGTCGTCGGTCTACTCATTTTTATCCCTACATCACCCCATGTTAATTAATAGGGGAAAAATATACCCTATATCGAGTATATGTTTCTCCTTTTTCATAGCTGATGGGTTCCATTGAGGAGTGAGGCCTACCAACTATGAGAGAGAGGAGAAATATATACCAAATGCAAACCATACATTCTTGTTAATATGAGCTTATAGAGTGTGCGGTAATCTCTCTCTCTGTCTTCATATTTGATGTTTGAGATGAAGTGACTTTTTGTGATTATGTGCAAACATCCAAAACAAAACAAAAACCAGTGTGTGTTTTTAAGGTTATGTATTGTGATACAGCTTGCAGTTCTAATGTTTTGACAACATAAATTATTATACTAAAAACTATTATTTTATTGCCATATTCACCCAAACAACTACTATTTATCTCTATATATTAAGAGGATTCAAAAAGTTAGCAATGACTTCAAAAAATGTCAAAAATACTCACAATCTAATTAGATAATCTTTATTCTTAAAAAATAAAAAATAAGGTTAAAATTGTAATTCAAAAAAAAAAAAAAACTATCAGAGAAAATTTTTTCCAAAAAATTAGCACATTCTCTATTTAAATATATCTCACTCATGTTTAATACTACATTTTTTCCCTAAAAACTAGCACACATTAAACCCAGTTTACTCCATTTCAAATCCTAAATTTTAGTTTCCTAAAAATCTCTTCTTATGTAATCTCACTAACAGTAAACAAATTCAAATTGAAAAATTATATTAAATTCAAAATAAATAAAAAAGAGTCACATCGCATATGTGAAGCACGTGTGATAAGACTAGTATTATTTCATAGGTGTAAAGTACTAAAGTGAGTTATCTGTTCTCTACTAAATAGATCTTGTAAATTACTATTTCATGTCAGTACAATTACCACAACTTTTGTCATAGAAAGATAATTTTGAATTTAAAAAATAAATATTGTTTTCTTAAAATTATGAAAGATAATTTTACTTGAGAGTGTTGCTGTATATAGTTTGGCCTCCCTAAAAAAAGGGCTTCGCCACTATATATATGCGTGTGTGTGTGTTAGAATATTTAAAATTGGACTAGTTCCATAACAAATTTATTTGTAATTGCTGAAGGTTGGTATTTTAATATAATAAATGTTAACAAGGGCTGAATGTTGAAGTTTTTGTTTACCATGCAAGAAAGACAAGATCAATCGTGCGTCGATCAACCTCGATTGTATGAAACTAAAGTTTTGATTCTTCAAGATCATGCTCAGTTGTGTGATATCAAGTTGAAACTCTTAGTAGAGTGCAGAGCTAGGAATTTTAGTTTTGAAGGCCGAGTTGTGATACTAATATATTAGTTAAGACACATTCTCAGGCACATTCGCAATATACTCACACACTTGCAATATACGCATACACCAATTAGAGTTTTAGGAAAACTTTTCATCTTTTAAACTCTAATGAGAATACAAAATCTGTACAGTTTTTTTATTAGAAATTAACAAAAATATATAACAAAAAAATAACAAAGTATCTAATCCTATCAAAATTATGCTTGATGGCGATCTTACATGGAATATAATTCATCTTTTAGCATTTCCTAATGAAATTTTGAAGATTTTCATTTTCAACATTCTACCAAAGTGAACCAATGAAATCTTTAGCAACATGAATGACGCAAAACTTTAATAGATGCAAGAGAATAATATACAATAAAAAATGAAATTGAGAAAACAAAATGTAACTTTTGTTAAAACTAAAAGACCAGTTAGCCAATTTTTTTGTTTAATAAAAATTTTCATTTAAACATGTAACAAACTAAACCCTATAGTTTCAAAAGTAACAAAAATAAGCATGAGGTTTTTTTTTTTTTAACAAATAAAACCTAATATTTTCAAAAGTAATAAAGTAAAACCCTTAAGGTTTCAAGAAGTTATAAATTAAACCCTCAACCTATATTAAATCTCAAATAAAATAGATTGAAGTTTGATTTGTTACTTTTTAAAGTATCAAGATTTAATTTTTTTTTAATTTTTAATTTATTGGGTTTAAGATGCTACTTTTGAAACTACATGGTTTAATTTGTTAAACCTCTTAAATTATAGGATTTAAAATATAATTTATATTTTTTAGTTTTTAAGAACACCATTGACATAATTCAAATATTTTGGGAGACCAACTCCAACTTTTATCAGCTAAATTGTTAAAATTATTAATAATATACATACTCTATATAAAAGGATTTCTTAAAAGTTTGGGCAAAGATCCCCCACACGCTTATGTGTAGTTCCACCATTGACTCTTAGTCAACCGAAACCCTGCTATGGAAATTTTAGTGTTCGCTTCAAGAGTCAGTTGTGTAACTGTCTCTAGCCAAAACCCTACTTATATAAAAATCCTATATCAACCTTAATTTTGTGAGAAGGAACATGGATACTACAGAAGAAAAAAAAAATCACTTGAGAGTGTTTTTTGTCTTCCAACCCTCTCTAATTGAATTATTCTTGAGGAGATTTCCAACTAAAAATTTAAGATCACCTATATATTGAGTGTACGTATTGGATTTCTTTTTAAAACCATGAAGGCGACACCAAAATCTTCAAGTGGCCTTAATTGACAGATCAATTTTGTGTTTGGTAATTAACTTGCAGCATTGGATTATTGTGAAGAAATGGACTGATTTAGCAGTTATAACAAGAGTGAGAAGCTCAAAATATGATGTATACTACATGTATTGGAGGTCTTGTCAGTTGTAAGTTAGCATTATGTATCAAAACTTCTTCATATATAGTGGATTTGACGAGCTAGTTTATGGCCTAGAGTGTTTTTGTATATTGAATTTTTCTGTTCATGAACAATCTATTTTTTGGGGGGGGGGGGGGGGGGATTTAATTTGCACCTGGTGTACTTTTAAGTAATTTTATACTACTAAATATTTCATTTCATTAGATGCAATTTGACAAATTTTAAAAGTATACGTAAAAGATGAGTTTATAGATTACATAGAAAATAATTTCAATTGGAAAGAAATTTACCATGTGTGTCATAAACATAGAAAACATCTAATCTAATGGTAGGATTTTCAAGACATTAATCTAATAAAAAAATTATTAGATAATGTAATATTATTTAGAGTTATATCCAGTAGCTTGATTTGACTTATATATATTTATTTTGAAGGGTCACTCAAGCAAAGTGAGTTTGCTAAAGCAAATTAAATATGAAGTGAGAAGTAAAATATCGCGAATTTCTATTTGAAGTTCACTAGACTATTATAAATTTTATCTTCAACTAATATATTTGAGTTGTTCAAGCGGGTAAGGAAGTCTTGCTTAAGGCGGTTGTTCAAGCAATTCCCACCTTTGCAATGAGTTGTTTCAAGCTTCCAAAAGGCCTTATTCAAGATATTGAGAGTTTGATTAGAAAGTTTTGGTGGGGTCAAAGGGGGGATCAACGCAAAATTCATTGGAAGGATTGGGAGACTTTGTGTAAATCAAAGAATTTGGGTGGAATGGAATTCAAGGATTTGGAGAAGTTCAATGAGGCGATGTTGGCGAAGCAAGTATGGAGGTTGTTAACAGATCACACGTCACTGTTCCATCGAGTCTTCAACTCTAAATTTTTTCCAAATGGCTTGATTTTGGATGTTAAACCTTCCTCGGGTTCATATGCTTGGCAAAGTATTGTGAAAGCAATTCCATTAATTAAATCTGGTATGTTGTGGAGGGTTGGGGATGGCAAGCAAATAAAAATCTTTGGGGAGAGGTGGCTGCCTGGGGAGGAGCCAGCCAAGGTGATTTCACCCTCAAGTAGCAGTACTGTAGACTGGACTGTGAATTTGCTGATGGATCTGAATGGGGCTGGCTGGAATGATCATCTAGTGGATGCTATGTTTCTTCCTTTTGAGGCCCAACGAATCAAAAGTATCCCATTTTGTGTCACAAGTCAGGAAGATAGTGTGGTTTCGCCCAAATGTAGAACGGGATCCTATTCTGTCAGATCGGGATACCAACTTTTGTGTGAAGCAGAGGCAGCAGGTGCACCATCGGGGTCTACGGATGAGGATGTCAAGAGTTTTTGGAAGAAGATTTGGCAACTCAAAGTGCCCAACAAGGTTCGTGTCTTTCTTTGGCGAGCTTGCTCCAGTGCACTTCCTACAAAAGTGGGATTATACAAAAGAAAGGTAGTTGCTGATAAACTCTGTGATTAGTGCTTGGTGGAAGTTGAGAATGAAGTTCATACACTCTGGAGTTGTGACGGCATCCGCGAAGTTTGGGAAGCACCTTTTGCAGCAGTTAGGATGAAAAACCCGAGGTTGAACTCAACGAGTGATCTGGTCAGTTTCATACTCGAGGAGACTGGAGAACTAGATAAATTTGCCATGGTCACATGGGCAATTTGGCAGCGTCGCAATAAGCTTCGGTTAAAGGAAGATAATACCCCGATCCACAAGGTCTATAAATCAGCCTTATTTCTACTCACTGAGTTTCAGCAGAAAAAACCGAATCACATAGGTCAACGCTCTTCAAGACCAATTCATTGGATGCCTCCTCCACCTAATTCAGTCAAGGTGAATTTTGATGGTGCTGTATTTGGTGATTCGAATGAGGCAGGGGTGGGAGTTGTGGTTCGTAATGACAGGGGGTGGTGAGAGCTTCTCTTTCAGAGAAAATTTTGATGCCGTCGTCAGTGGAGGTCCTTGAGATGCTGGCTGCTAGGAGAGCTGCTATTTTCACAAATGAGCTGGGCTTTAAGGATGTTTGTTTTGAAGGTGACGCTGAGGGGGTGGTGAGAAGTATCAGAGAGGATGATAGCTCAAACGCTCTTATGGGGCACTTAGTAAAAGACTTTAAGTCTATAGCAAGTTTGTTTCAGACTCATTCTATCTCGCATGTAAGGCGGCAGGGCAATAATGTAGCCCATGCTTTAGCTAGGGAGGTGAGAATGTCTTTTCCATTATGCATTTGGATGGAGGATGTTCCTCCAAATGTTCTGCATTTTTTATTCAAAGATTTGCCAGTTGAATACATATTCCCCGGATTGGGGGGATTCTCAAAAAAAAAAAAAAAGAGTTAACGGAATGTGCATATATTGACATTATTATTGTAATACTAGAGAATATAAATAGTAAGTTCTTTTTTTTTTCTTTTTTCTTTTTTGAGAAAATAGTAAATTCTCATAATTGACAAATCAATATTTGAAAATGTGGAGGAGGTTAGATGCATGTTATAACCTTGAACTGTGGACATGGCAATTCAGCAGTTGTACATAGAGTAGAAAACTGTTCGAGAAAGGAATACTACTACGTAGTGAGAGCCTAGCTTTAGCACTATGCATTTAGAAAATGAAAGAAGGCCCACGATTTGGAACGGGTCCTCTACAGCCCAATCCTGATTCGTAACTAGTCCCATTATGTGCCCGTTTGTTTCAACTTTTTGGGCCCAAAAAGTCACATTTTGACAACAGCCAGCCCAAAAGTCTGTTTGGTGAGTATAAAACGCAACTTTTTGGAAAAAGTTGCGTTTTATAATTATGAAGAGAACACGCAAGTCCAACTTGGAGCAATTGAGGTCCATTTTTGCCAAAAGTCTGTGGGCGTTTTGATATATCCGTTGAGGTGATAGGGCAATTACCAAATTGTCCTTCAATAAAGGATCTTCAGAGTCTCACGCATAGTCCTCATTCCTCTCATCTCATCTCTCTGCTCTGCGCAAAGCTAGCTCCCTCACGCCTCTCATCTCTTCTCTCAGCTCTGCCCTCTCTGTGCTGCTACAAGCCTCTCCTAGCGCGTAAGTCTCTCTTTTCTTTTGTTATCTGTTGAAAATCTTCTTCCTCTTCTTCTTTCTTCGTCTTCTTCAACGGGCATTCCTCTGTAATTTTTTTTTTTAAATTTTATTTGTCTAATCTGATCTGTGAAATACATTTTGAAGGTAGAGTTTTGATCAACAAAATATCAAGCAACACCGATCTGCTACCAAAAACCACAGGTACCAACACTGATCTGAATTTTTTTTTTTTTCACCTATCAAAAAAAAAAAAAAAAAAAATAGATCTTGCATGCTTTGTTCTTGCTAAAGATCTATTTGTTCTCTTGCCGGGTATTGAAAAAAATTTGTGGGTACATGCTTTGTAATTTTTTTTTATTTTGTGGATGCTCTATCTTTCTAAGTTATGCGATATCTGAGAAAAAATTGGAATTGGGTATTTTAGTTCCAACCCCCCTTTCTCTGTTCAAGACTTCAAGTCACTTTGGATTGAGATCTGATTTTTTTAAGATTAGCATGATTTGGGTATTTTAGAAATATAAAGAATGAGAAAGAAAAAAGAATTTTCAGAAGAAATATAAATATTTTTCATGCTGGTTGTCATAGAAGAATAGAAGAATTTTCTAGTTGACTTTAACTTGATTATGGCAGAGCTTGTTCAGGTCATACATAACGTTTTCATTCTCATTTCTCACTCATCAATTATGCTCTTTTGTTGTTGTTTCAACAAAAAATGTTTTCTAGAAAATCGGCCTATTTTGTTTGGGTGTTTGGTTGTGACCTTGAAAATAGGCAGAATTTTTTTGTTGTGGTTCGTTGAGTATGTGACATTTTGGAATATTGGGCTTGTTTTCTGTTGAATTATGTTTTCCAGTGTACCAAACACCAAAAAAATTACCATATGATTGTAATGCAACCCAGATATAGTCACCAGTGACTGAATAGTTTACATATGATATAATTTTGTTCTATCACAAATGAAATTTAATTACTAAGATTAAGAAATGAGAAGTGCGTGTGGTGCTAATGAGAAGTGCGTGTGTTGCTGCATTGTGAGGTGCTGCAGGGTGTGCGTGGGCTGCTAATGTGGAGTGCACACGCATGCCTCATCAGCAGCAGACGCACCCCACATCAGCAGCCCATGCACACCCCATCAGTACCCCACACAAGTTTTTGTGTTTTAATGTTGATTATTAGTTATTTAATTATCTGGGTTTTTAAGGTTGTGGTTGAAAGTCTTTTGCTTGATATGAATTTTCAAGTTTTAGTTATGTTATGGGGTTATATTTAATTTTACGTTTTCTAGTACTAAGTGGTAGCTTGAGTTTTTTGGGTTGGTTTTTGTGGTTTTTGTTGATTATTAGTTATGTGATTTTCTGGGTTTTGAATGCTTTGGTGTAAGAATTTATTGCTTAGTTTAAGAATTGAGGTTTAAGCTATACAATGTTTTTTTTTTTTTTTTTGGTATTGAATGGTAGATTTTTTTGCATATTTTATTGTTTATGTGATTTTTTTGGTCTTTAGTAATGAGGAGTGAAAGTGTTTTGCTTCATTTAGAATTGGAATTTAATGTAAAGTTGAATCTAGTTGACTCGTAAATTGTTATTTTGGTATTTGTATAATTTGTTCTCAAGGTTAATAACCTTTGATACTGCAGTTGATTTGTTGGATTAAGATTATTTTTAAGATCACTATATGGAATTGTTAAATATTTTGGGCAGTCTCATCTTCCTCTTTTCTGGATTCTCATGACCTGTTAAAATTTCAGTGTAAAACTTTTAAGAGGACCTCTTGTATACATATACTTGAAGCACTCCTATTCGTCTCCAATAAATTATCCTTTATTTAAAAAAAATAAATAAATAAAAATTAAGAGTTACTCTTGCAGGTTTGGTAAAGAAACCCAATTTAAATGAAATGGATTGTTATGGTTTGGCATAACTTAGTAGCCTAGAATTATGGAAGAGATAAGATTGGGTTTCAGACAAAGGTTTTAGTGTTTTCTTCCCACCTTGATGAAGTTTGCATACACCAGTTTGGTTTCTCGTGTTCTCCTTTGGCCATATATATTTTCGGTTAATCTAGTTGAAGTCCACCCTAGGTAGTGATCATTGTTTGTTAATTTAAGGCTTCTAGTTTAAAGGTTTTATAGTCTCTTATCTTATACTTGGGGAGAACTCATCAAAAACCATTTATAAAACCATTATAAGACCACCTATGCTTTATGGGATTGAATGTTGAGTTATTAAGAGTAGTCTATTGCAATGAACCTGACTGCTTTTGAGGCCAGTGTCCTCAATTATGGCAGCAATTTTTTTTTTTGTGGATTTATTAGATCATGTTTGTAACTAGTTCACTAGATTGGAATATTATGAATTCTATTTTTTGCATTTCTTATGGTTGCTTAACTTTATAGATGGGTAAAAACACCAGTTCCAACTTCGAGGCAAACAAAACAAGAGCAGTATGGGGAGATCCAAGTTGGACAACTACTTTTTGTAACCTTTGTGTGGAAGAGATTGAAGCTGGGAATAAAGGAATCTTTGCTGCCTTAAGTGCCAAAGGTTGGAGCAATTTGGTAATCAAATTTTGTGATGAGACCGATCTAAACTATGATAAGGAACAATTAAAATGTAGATGGGATGTATTAAAAGCAGATTGGAGAGTGTGGGAAAAATTGAAGGGTCTTGACACAAATTTAGGTTGGGATGTAGTGAAGGGAACAATTGATGATAGTGATGATTGATGGAACATGAAGTTGAAGGTGAGTTGAGTATTTTATTAATATGTAGCTAGTTTGAAATAGTTATGTATATTATTGTAATATGAGTGAAATGATAATTATATTTTGTAGGAAGTACCCAAAGCTTCAAAATTTCGACATAAAGGTCTACAGAATCTACAACAATTTGATAAAATGTTTAGGGATGTTGCAGCAACTGGAGCAGGACTCATGTAATACAATTTTTTAATATTTTTATGTAGTACAATTTAAACTTGGATTATTGGTATGTATTTTATTATCTTTTTACATTTTTATCTAGTACAATTTAAACTTGGATTATTGGTGTCTATTTTATCATCTTTTTACATTTTCATTTTGTGCTTAATGATGATGAAAATTATTTAGATTTAATTAATATTGATAAGAAGTCATTAATGGTAATAACAAATAATTATGACACTAAAAAAGAAAAATTGCCCAAACATTATTAAAATAATACCAATAATATATTATTATTATTATTATTATTTAGTGAGTATATGAAGTGGTTGATTTAAATATGAAATAGACTCCCTTATATATACATTGTCCTTTTTGGTAATTTATCCCTTAAATTGCAACTTTTATAAGTGCTAGCCAAACACTCAGCTTTTTCAAAAAGCATTTTTTAACAGCTTTTACCAAATACTCAGTTTTTGAAAAAACACTTTTTCATTATGCACTTTTTGAAAATTCAACTTTTTCAAAAAGCCCAACTTCAAAAAGCTAAACCAACTCAAGAGGACTAAGGGTATTGTTCATGAGTTGGTAGGCTCACTTAAGGGTACAAGTGTTTTGAGGGGGGCCGCGATATGAAGCTAGTAGCCTAGTACTACGACCGTGGTTTCTAAGCTAATTAATTATGCAACGAGTGCAACTCACACGTACGCAATGGATGTTCATGATAATAACACTTATCAAATCGATAACAAATCAAAACAAACAAAGTGGACCTATTTGCTGCTTTCACATAACGTACTTTTTCTAAACCCTACAGGATTGTTTGATATAAATTTGTTAGAACAACAACTACAAAGAAACAAACACACGCACATATATATATATATATATATATATGAATCCATTTAAATATCAAAATCCAATGACATCATACTTGAATCATTACACACAAACATTTATATCATTCGACAATGGATAGAGTCACATCATAGTAACAAAAATACCGTGAAAAAACAAACAATTTATTGTCTTAATATTTAACATTTTATTGTCTGAAAAACAAACAATTTGACTGTCCAAACTCAATATGTTTCCTCAACTTTGGACTTGTCCGAGATCAAATTAATTTTCTAAATACTATCATCTATATTCTAAAAGGAAAGAGGCCAGTGATAAAAGAAAGGACGGAGGGGGTTGATATACTAGGCAACACATTTTTTTCTTAATAGGTAAATATCAACCAAGGAATTATATCATCAAGGCCAAGAATAGCCCGATATAATATTTTTGAACAAACAATTAATATAAAAAATTGTACTGGGAAATGGTGAACTCACATCATAATAGGTAAATCTCAAAACAATGTTTGTAGAAGGCCCTGGTAGAGTCAGATTATCAAAATCCCGAGCAACCTTTACTAGATCAAGCCCACTACGCTGAATATCTCCCATAAAAATTTCTTTGGAGGTCCACTCAGGATAACAGAGAATAACCTTTCTACGCACTGCAAACACAGATCAAATGTAATTATCAAATTTATTTATCCAGAAAGGATGATTAGGGTTAGGACAAATATCATTAAAGTTCAGTTGGCTCAAATTTATATCACACCACTTCTGTTCCAATTTATTGAGGTTGAAGATGAATCTGATGATTGATCGGATGGTTGTTGTATGCTCAACTCGCATCTAGAAAGACAAACAAAAAACACAAAAATTGAAAAGACAATAGTAAAAAAAAAAAAGTCTGAATCTGATAGAGAGACAGCCTATGGGCTCAAAATCCTTACACATCATAGAATGACAGTGACATGGAGATATGACCAAACTAAAGAGTTTCATACTCCTATTAAATCTTTCGAAACTGTTTTCATTCACGTTCATGTCGAAAACATAATTTAAAAAAAAAAAAACAATAAGACAACAAATGAGATATAGCTTTTTAATTTAATTTGAAAGAAGTGAAAGTAGTTTGAGGAATAGCATTTTTACATGGACTTCGAAATGGCCTCTGCTGGTTCTGTGACGAACTCCGTTGCAGGTTCTGTGATCATCTCTAACTGTGAAACCTTCAAAAACCTCTAACATGAGATGGGTTTTACACAATTCCGATCGAACATCGAATTTACAAAAGCCAAGCATGGTTATTAGTATTACTAATAGCAATCTCAAAAATTAATCAAATAGAACAGAACAATCACACCAACCCTTAACAGATCAAACAAAATCAACAAGGTTTAAAGCCCTAATTCCAAAAAATACGAATATTAAAACAGCGTACTTTGCCCTGAATAATTGATTTCATACTAAAAATCTAAAAGCAACAAACCGTTCTTACCTCCATTCGCCACCGTCTCTCTCTCTCTTTCACCGCCTCTGTCTCTCTCAGCAAAACAAAATTAAGGTTTGGTGAATAGGCCTAATCTAGTTAAAGCCCATATGATCTGTCTAATAAAATTAAAGCCCATGTTTTTATTTTACAAAAAATGATAGAGCCCATCCTCTCTCACTGGGCTCAAGCCTGCTGAACCATTTTCCATAAAAGAGACCCTATATAACTTTCTTCAAAAACAATGGCCACAAGCCCATTTAATTGTCATTTGGAATGGACCGGTTCACAACCAAAAATAAAAGAGAGTAAGGCCCCGGTTCACAACAAACAATCTCTCTCTCTCTCTCTCTCTCTCTAAAATGGAAATTAGGTTTTAACCCTCTTCACCTTACATAAAACTAAGTCTTTTTGTTAAGAACCTTATAGCTCAAGTAGTACTTTATTGAAGTTTCTAACAAAAATATACAAAGTTCAAATTTCCAATCTCCTATTCTAACTATTAAATTATCAAAATAGAATTATATGTTAAAGTTTTTATTTGGATATGTCAACGGTGTTGTGCAATTTTATTATTAATTGAAGTCCCAATATTAAATTTAATAAACTAGATTCTACATGTTCTAGTAGATGAATCATATTATCAATTCAAAAATAGATGTTAGTAAAACTCAATACAAAAAATTAATTCGTAATCTTTCTTCTCAATTAGTATATGACTGCAATGGACAATTACTCATCATTTGAACACCCATAAGCCATTGAGATAATTTGCAGTTAATAAGCATTCATATACATACATACATACATACATACATATATATATATATATATATATATATATCTTTTGAAGTTTGAACATACAAGATGGGGTAAAATTTTTGACTTTTTTTTGACTTGTTTTTATTCTTAGAAAAAAAAGAAAAAAAAAAAGAGCAATTTCACTAACAATTTTCTTAGGTGGTTAAAAACTTCTGTCAACAATTGAAGAATTATTCTTATTAAGAGGAAAAAAAAAAAAAAGTCAACGATTTGACTATCCAAACTCAATATGTTAAAATTATTGACTTTTTTTTGCTACACTCCAATCGAATTATTCATATTACAAGAAACTCTAATTGTAACTAACAATAATTGACTAGTTCTTCTTAAACATGGCACATATGTCACTAACAATTTTATTAGTTTGAGACAAAGAAATAAGAAGTTGAGGAAACCACAAACGTAGTTCATTGCAAAATAACCTAGCAAAATTTTTGAATGGTTGGGCTAGTACACTTCTACATGAGCAACAATAAAGACCATAAACAGGAGACATACAAAACAAAGATGAACAAAGAGAATTAAGATTGTAAATTGATGAATTAATTGAGCAAAATTAAAGGATTTTATTAGAATACATGCACTAAACCAAATGGAAGTTTGAACATATTAAGGCCCAGTATAACCACCCGGACCCCCAAACAGTACTAGGTGCTGAAAATCAGCTTCATGTGTATCTCCTTCATCTTTAACTTGATATTGGTTGACATCTGAAAACGCTTTCGTACCAACAGCATTCACCTCAAAATCAGTCTCATTAATTATTTTAATGAGTCTACAATATGCATCATATTTGGTCATTTCTAACATGGACGACCCAGAGCCCATGGGAGGACTAGGCAAATCAGGAGGACCATACACCTCTCCTCCCCATTCAACATAATTAGCACCGTCTCCTAAAGACGTAAATATATTTTTTGGCCAGAATCCGATCTCTGTTTCATCTTTACTAACTTTTAGACGCCAATTTCCATTAGGAGCATCCTGCATTTTGAGGGAAATTTGACAAACATCAAAGGTCATAATTTTCTTCATTATTCTTGATGCACAAACTGGTTAGCACCCAAAAAAAAAAAATTTTATTTACCCAAAAAAGCATGAATTTCCAATCATATTTGTGGTTTATCGTTGAAACTGGCTCTAAAACCATGTCAAGAGGCATATCTGATCGCACGGGTTTTATTGAATTGCATAATGTATTGAAGCATGCAGAGTTAGCTGTCTGTAGATGGAGACATCGGTAAAAAAAAAAAGGGTGAGTAAACAATATAGTTACTTGTGTATTAATAGAACAACATATGAATAGAAGAAAAGATTAATTACTTTTGTAAATGTGTACAATCGGGTAAGATTGTCTTTGTACAAGGTTGGATTCACCTAAGACAAAAATAAAAGAGTATTAGATTTAACAATTATTTATGGATACACCAATACATATACACACACACCCATATGATAAAGTAGCTTCATATTTCACACTTACTGTCCATCCAACTTCTATGCTATCAGGACCATTTTGGACCTTTATGCGACCAGAACTGTATTGAGTTCCCACAACTGATGGATGATATACGCTGATGATCGCAGAACCTCCATGGAATTTTGTGTTTGTATCTGTTGTACCCACTATAGCATACTGTGGAACAATTAATATGGAACAATATTTAAATAAGCCAATAAAAAATTACTCCTAAAACAAAATGTATGATTATTATAGGTGTTATTTCTCCACAACAAAAACAGATGCAACTACAACTACAACACAAAAGAGATATATATATATATATATATATATATATATATATATATATATATATCATAGTTTAAGGAATAAATAAATAAAAAATAAAAGAGAGAGCCAATGAGAACTCACATGAGTACCATGTTTATCGGTAGTGAGTGGATTATATTTTGAGGCATGTATCTCTGTAGCTAATTTTATTCTTTTGAGATCATCTTTCGTTGTTCTCCTAATGGGAACCAAACCATCTGGACAACCTTTACCATTTAGCCAAAAATTAGATGGGTTAAATAGTGATGAAGACTTTTGCGGGTCTCTGCTTCCTTTAAGTTGGGAGGGAGGAAACACCTGTATATTAAATACAATATTACGTACTTTTCTTTATAAAGAACGCTAAAAACTCAGAAAAATTTGACATAGTAAGGAAGGTTTACCGGCAAATCGTTAGTATAGTTCATGCAATCATACGTATCCCCGTACTTCGTCTTCAAAATCACAAAATATTTATTCTCATTATAATAACCGAAGCATACATGATTTGTTCAACATAAATATATATACATACAAAAATAAATAAAATGGCCGTCTCACCTGAATAGTTTTCTTTGCCAGCTTATTGTTATTATGTAGACCTCTATTGCCAAGAACTCCATTACAGCTAAAAGAGAGAAACAATGTGAACAGAACCAGTAGGACAACGCTTCTAGTTCTAGCCATAGGTATGTGATGTATTCCGCTATACTACATTTGCATATATATATATATATATAGATCAATTTAATTTTGTCAGGTTCTGAAATTAATCCAATTCAAAAGTCTTCTACAGCATATATATACCTTAAAAGTGTTGATGAAATAAATTTTAAAAAAATCCCATAATGAGAAAATCACTCATAATTACATATGATTTGTTTCCACAAAGTGCATGTTTTGACTATTCAAATTCAAATTAAACGAAGTGCATTTTTTTTCTTATAACCAAAAAAAAAAAAAAAAAAAAAAAAATTCAAAACGAATTAAGTAGGCGCATGAAGCCATAAATTCACACTCATTAGCATGACCAATTTAGTAATAAAATCATAATTAGTGCATGAATTAATTGTTAGTATTTCTTAATTTTCTCTATAATATAACAAGAAATTCGGATAAAATTATTTCACAATTCAAAACTAATTTGAATTCAAAACAGATATAGACATATAGGGGCCACATGGAAAAAATTATTAAACGCATAGGCATTAATTGTCTTCAATTATTTCCCAAGATAATTGTTATTAAATGCATAATGACTTTTTTTTTTTTTGAGAATCAAATGCATAATGACTAATTAAAAACAATACGTATATATATGACGGAAAATTATTAGGTACTCCCGGAGTACCATAAATGTGTGCTCCCTCCTCTCACATGCATGGTGGGTCCCACCATGAATTTAATTAGTGGGGTCCAAATATATACCTTAACAGTATTGAATAAATAAAATTTTTAAATCCCAAAATGAGAAAATCGCTCATAATTGCATATGATTTGTTTCCATAAAGTGCAAGTTTTGACTATCCAAATTCAAAACGAAGTGCCTTTTTTTTCTTATAACCAAAAAAAAAAAAAAAAAATCAAAACGAAGTAGGTGCATGGAGCCATGAATTCACATGCTATAATTTAGTAATAAAATTATAATTAGTGCATAAATCAATTGTTATTTATTAATTATTTTATTAATATAACCAGAAATTCGGCCAAAATTATTTCATAATTCATAACAGATAGAGGGGCCACACGGAAAAAAAATATTACAAGCATAGGCATTAATTGCCTTCAATTATGCCCCAAGATAATTGTTTTTAAATGCAAAAATAATAACTAAAAAAAAAACCCTTCCAAACATATACTTGTGCATGACAGTATTGAATAAATAAATAAAAATTTCAAAATGAGAAAATCGCTCATTATGCCACAAGGTAATTGTTATTAAATGCATAAAGGCTTTTTTTTTCTTTTTTTTTTTAAAAAATAATCCTTCTAAAAACACAATTGACATTATTAAATAAAATCAATAAATAAATAAATATTCAAAAAAATGAGAAAATTGCTCATTAACCCATTAATTTTTTTTTTTTTTTTTAAATCTATATATGTTATTCGGCTGTTGTTTGCTATTGTTTTAAGGACACGGCTTCTGTCTAGTGGCCAGTGGCCACTGGATGCGTTGGATACACGACACATGTCCAAGACTGGACATGTGTCGCGTATCCAACGCGTCCAATAACCCTTGCTTTCTTAAGGCCCAAGTCCAACATTTGGCGCATATTTGAATACTAGTTTTTAGATTCAAAAATCGAATACGGTGAAGGCCCAAGTTCAATTCTTATGTGCATGCTTGAAAGATATCCTTGGACTCAAAAGCACATAGGATAATAGCCTAAGTCCAACTCTTAAGGCCCTTGTAATCAAAGAATTCAAAAACATTAAAACGAAGTGCCTTATGTATGTATGTATGATCATGCTTTGTCAAATTCACATAAGCGCATCTCCAATAGGCTCTCTAAAGCTTCTTTTTTTTTTTGAGCAAACACACCAAAAACATCCTCCAACAACCTCTCTAACTCTATATATATAACACCCTTCCAAATATTACCTTAACAGTATTGAATAAGTAAATTTTAAAAATCCTAAAGTGAGAAAATCGTGTACATATTAATATACACATGGTCCTAGCAAAGTTCACAAAAAGCATATCAATGCTCAATTCCAAACAAATGAAGAATATTTACCATATTAATTCCTCCATCTCGAAAGTAGCTTAACAACGCTATTTGACATTACATTATCCATTGAACCCAAAAGCATAATATATAAAAATTGTACAAGTCATAGACAATGTTATTATGCAAGACCAAATAATCTCCAATTTAACCACAACTTGTTTTGCTGCTGGCAACCTAGCCGTGGAGGTGGAATCCTATGGCAATGGAGGTGGAAGAGCAATGAAGGAAAAAGAGAGAGCGGAAAAAATAAATAAGGGATAATAAATGAGATCTTAATAAGAATATTAGTATTGATGAGTGCCTTTTATTTTTCCTTAGGATATACTTAAATCCAATAGTTTAAAAAATGGGTTGTTTGAACCCATCTTTTATATATATATATATATATATATATATATATATTATTACATACATGAGCATTTGAAAGCTTATATTCAATTTTTACTCTAGATACATGTAATCTCTTAGATGTTTTTTTCATAATACTTAGTTGGAAATAATTCCTTCTTGAATACAATTTGTATCTGCTCCTGAATCCACTAATGCTATTGTTGTGAACTCATACTCTCTGTCTATTTTTATAGTTATTTTTGTATACCATTTTTGAAAAATTATTCTATCAATTAGATTCAAAAAATCTTGTGACATTATATTATTAAATTCCAAATTATTAATTCCTTTTTTTTTTCTTCTCTCATTATTAAATCATATGATGTTCCTTCTTCTGGTACAAATATTTGTTTCTCTAATCTCAAAGCAATTATTTCTTGGGCCATTTGTTCATTCAATAATTTGATTTCAGTTTTTAATTCCCTGATGTCTTGTTTAATATGATGTATTTCTAATTGAGGGTCTTGTGTTACTGGCTTTTTTCATGTTTGAACCTTCCTGCTATCTTCCAAAATTTATAATCATCTGCTTGTTCTCCATTTATATTATCACAAGTTTGCTTGATTGGCTTAATTTTATTAAATATTTCTTCTTATTTTTTGGATCTCCAATTTTGTCAATTAATTTTATTATTATTTTTTCTTCTTTTGTTAGAGTATTTATAGTTTTCTTACACATACATATAGGAGTGTTCACTAAACCACACAAACTGCAAAAACAACACCAAAACTGTCTGCAAAATGGCATAATTGCATTACACCGCAAGTAACTATGCACCACACAACATGATGTAGTGCGGTTTTATAATAAGAAAACTACACAAACCGCACCGCACCCTCTTTATATATTAATATATTTATTTTTTTAATTTTAAATATATTATTAATAGTTTAATAACCCTAGTTTTCAAAAAAAAAAAAATGTTTAATAACCCTAGCAAGTGTTGATTAGGAAAACTAGCTCAATAGTTTAATACTTGGCCCAAAATAAAGGGGAAAATTAATTTTGGGTTGGGCAGGAAAAGCCCATAATTTGAAAATTATACCAGCTTCAAACCTTCCAAACCACATCTCATACACCACACCGCACATGTGACCACAAAATGAGGTGTGGTGCGGTTATGATTTTAATTAAACTCTAAACCGCACTGCACTACACATGTGACAGCAAAAATGAGATGCGATGCAATTATAATTTTGACTAAATTGCACCTCAAAGTGCAGTGCTAAAAATGGCCTAAAATCATACTGCACCGCACCGCGAACACCCCCTACATTCACATCTTTATTCTTACAAAAACATAATTATTCTACTCTACTTTCACTTCTATTGATAGGCTTTCAATTGAGCTACTTCTTTCTATTTGTAATAATTCATCTGAATATTCTTTATCACTTTCTGATTTCGATAATATGCTTAACAATTTATTTTTTAATTCCTCATTTATATCTAGTTCATCTATATATATAATAATAGGTAAAACAGAGAGAAAAATTAATTAAATTTCAAATCAAAATTCAATTAGAATCTAATTTTGCATCATGTGTCTCATCTAATTTAAATTTTAAAATTTTGTGCCAAGTAAGTTAATTTAGTGTAAAAATTGAATTTCAATTAAAGTTTAATTTTGCACCATGTGTATCATCTAATATAAATTTTTAAATTTTTGTGCCAAATTAGTTAATTTAGTGTAGAAAACGAGGAGTCCAATATAACAAACCATAAAAAAAAAAATCATATAACTAAAAAAAGTTCAAATTTATAAGTCATCTATATATATATATATATATATAGTAATAGGTAAAACTTAGAGAAAGTGGAATTAGAATATGAAATTATAATCCAATTTTGCACGTGTCTAAATTTATGTAGGGACTACACCATAATTATCCACTTAAGTATGTGCCATGTGTCTACTTAAGTTTTTTAATCTTTGTGTCAAGTGAGTTAATAAGTACAGAATACTAAGAATCTAATATTAATAAACTATAAATTTTTTTAAAAAGAAAACAATTATATATACTCAATAAAAATCAACAAATGTTTCTCAAAAAATAAATAAAATAAAAATCACCAAACGTTCTATCTTATAAAAAATTAGAAAAAAATGATCATAAGTAGTACTAAAATTTAGGTAAGAATTTTAATCTATGACTAATTATATTTACTTTAAAAAAATAATTTGACTAATTATCTATATTTTATGATAAAAATTGTGTTTAATTTTAAATATATTTATACGTATGCATTAATGCATGTGTTACATGTTTTTTAATAAAAAATAATAATAATTTGACTAATTATTTATATTTTTGGCTGGTGAGGCTACATGTAATTTGGGGTTTAGGTTGTAATGTGTTTTGGATTTGCATTTTTTACCCAACTAGGTGTTGGATTTGTAATTTTATGAAGTAACTTGTGGCTGGTGAGTCATTATATAAAGCATGGCTCATGATATGTTTTTTATTGCATATAAAGTGTTTGTTTAAATGTTTCTGAGGCCACAATAAGCCAAATCCTTGTCTAGCTTTCTGAGACACAGCCAAATCCTTATTTTGCAGTGTTATAAGATTTTTTTTTTTTAGTGAAGTATTTGCTGTTTTGCAGTGAATCTATTATTGATTTAGTAGTTTCCATTTATTTAAAGCCTAAGTACTTGTGAGAGTATTACCAGAATTTGTAAGTAAATTAATGTAGCTTATCAGCCCTTTCAGGGATGTATTTTCTTATATTTATATGCTACAACAATGCATGGAAATGCATCTGTTGTACTCAAATTGCACCTCCTCCCTTTGGAAAGGAGGCAATGCTTAGCTTTTGTTTCTTTATTGATTTTTTTTTATTTTTTATTTTTTATAAATTTGTTATTAAGTTCTTTTATTATTTTTCTTTGGAGCTACATTTCAGGTAAATGCCTGTTTCTTTTCTTTTGTTTCTCAACTACTTGGTCTTTGTTACTCTGTATATGCAAGTATGTTCTACAGTCAAATGTCAAATTGATGGTTTCTTGGTGAAAATATATTTTTCAGAGAGTGTAGGTTCCAAGTGTAGGATGCTTACTTTTACTCTTATATTTTTTTGGTCTATTACCAGAGAGGCTTTGATGAGGCCCATGCTCATGATGGTTTACTATAAATATTTGGCCTAAAGCAAGGGTGACATGCATCTTTTGTTATGGTTTAACTCATCTTTGCCAAACACATTGCTCAGGTGCAGTATCAAACTCAAAATTCTTATTGTTTATGTTATCGTGTAAAGTTTTGACTACTCAAGTGCAAACATGCAGCCTTGTGTAAACTCAAAATTCTTATTTGACGTTTGTGGAAATTAAGAGGGTCCCTTTTCGGTTAGCTATGATCAATGGAGAGTGATATTGGTGCCTTGTGTTCCATTTAGGTATAGCTGGGATTAATGTAAAGCAGGCGAATTACCTAAGGGCTTGTATTGTAAATTATATTTTTGTGCCTCAGTAACAGTGTATTAGTTGTTGTATCAAAATCAATTGTTAGTCAAAATCATAAGTTGATGGAATTTATTGTCCTTATGTCAATTAAAATTACATTATTTCACTTTTATTTTTGTCATTCCTGTTTGGATTGAGTTTTATGCCTCCTTTGTTATATAATGTTGTGAAGTGTTGCTTATCTTTGTGGCATGAATATTTTGCAGCAGACGTTGTAGCATGAATATTTTGCAGTAGAAGATCCAGACGAATAGCAACTTGGATAACCTAGTTGGAGTCAGGACTGATATTGGGTTGGGTCGAATCGGGTTTACTGTGACCTGAAACCCGACCTGATATAAATCGGGTGCCTAAAACCCGACCCGACCCGAAAAATCGGGTCTGTAATTGGATCGGTTTTCTGGGTCTTAGGTCGGGTCTCGGGTTGTAAACAAACTTCCAACTCATTAAATTCCTCACTTCCCAGTTTCTACAAAGTACAAACCAGACCCACTAAGCCCACCGAGCCACTGATCCTCTAAGGTTTGTCAACTCTCTCTCCCTTCTCTCTTACCCATCTCGGCGATCTCGCACAGAAAGAGAAAGTATGGAGGAAGGCTTCTTGGTGGGGAGCTATGATGCCGGTGGTGGGCAAGGAAGCTTTCCGGCATGATCTAGATAGCGGCGATCAAAGGAAGGTGCTTCGGTGGAGATTTGAATGGGTTTTATTTCATGGGTTTTGGTTTGTTTGAAATGGGTCGACGTTGATGGTAGATCGCAGTTCCATTTTGTCTTTGCAAAGTTGTCTCTAAGGTACATGGATGATGGCTATGGTGAGTTGTCTGAGGTTAAAGTCATGGGTTTTATTTCGGGGGTTTTGGTTTGTTTGAAAGGAAGACGTGGGCTGTGATGTTTTGTGAGATTGAGACTTGGGAGGTAGGTGAAGGAGGCAGAGAGAGACCTTTGTGGAGTAGGGTTTTTTTCAAAAAAAAAATCAAGTTCAGACTAGAATATATAAATGACCCGAAACCGACCTGAACCTGAAAATAAGACCTGAAACCCATCCCGAATATTTTCAGACCAGCCCAAAACCTGTCGGGCCGAGTCGGTTCGGTCGGGTTTTCGAGTGGGCCGGGTTCATTGCTCAGTCCTAGTTGGAGTGGTTCCTTTATGTCATTGCGATGTAGATGATAATTAGCTTGTAACAAACATTGTTTTTAAGGATGAGATTTGAATAATAAAGCATTAAGATTATTTCCAAAATTCTCCCCTCCATGTCTAGTACAAATTCTTGTAACTTCAAAATACATATGCAATGTGAATTTGTAAATTCTTGTAATTTCAAAATTCTTAATGTAATGTAAGTTTGTATCTTCATTGCTGACTATTATTGACTTTATCTTTAAGAATTATTGGATTTGGTTATCAGGTTAATTACAGGGTAATTCCCTTGGTCATGACTATGAAGCAAGACCATTAACCATAATAACACAATTCTCACATTTACTTTCTATACCATATTGGGGGGAAAATCATGGAATTCAAAAAAACTTCTAAATGTATTAGAAGGTTATTACATTAAAATTGGACAACTCCACATCAAAAAAGTGTTACCATAATATGCACTTCCTCCAAATGCTTCCAAAAGTTACAAGAGACTAAAATAAGGCGAGACATTCCTTTAGTTCAAAAATCATATACATTACAAGAATAAGTGTTCTCATGACAATTTTTTTATTGGCACCATTGCAATTCCAGTTTCAAAGTAGAGAACAACTATAATAATAAATTTTACTTGTCTTCAACTATAATAAAAAATACCTTATGAACTCTCTTACTTAGTTCATAGTGGCCATTGCCCATGTCTTACTTTTGTAAATTTTCTATGTGGTTGACAAACTAATTTAAAGAAAAATAAATGAATAAAATGTATAAAGTAAATAATCCTTGAGAACAAGAAACTAAGCACATAAAATTAGTACATAACGTTCCATGGGCTCCAAGTCAAATTTGAGTAAATCTGTAAGTACAAAAAGTAGTTTCTTTCAATTTAAAGCAATCTAAAAACAAATTCACTTTGGTAGATGAAAACCGAAAAGTAAAAACAAAGGATTCCTAAAAGAAAGCTAGGCAGCAAGGCTTCAATGTAGAAAGTATAATTGTTTCCACAAATGAAAGCATCATCAAACTTATTTTTCAGCTATCCATCAAAATATCCTTCTAGATTTTTGTAGTTGTGAAACCTTTCTTTCCACCTTTGCTCATTTTGCTTCTCTAAAGTTTGAACTTCTTTTGCATAATGATTGAATATCAACACTAAATAATGTATGAATATATATATATATATATATATATATATATATATATATATATTTATTTATTTATTTATCACATGATTAATACAAAATAAGCATGAGTGAAATTTACAGTTATTAATAAACATCACAGGTGAACTCCAATATGTCTAAGCACTATCAATAACATGTCCAAGAATGAGTTATGATAATTAAATCAAGCTTTTCTAACGGTAATAAGCATGTTTCATGAAGGTCTATACCAAAATTATTTAAAAATGACAGTCTTTTCATTGGGGAATTTTATCAAACAATCAGAGTACATAAGGAATGAGCCAGAGTTGTAAAGTCAATTAGCCATGAATTCTAAAATACCCAGTACAAAAATAATTCAAGACACATCAGTCCATCAAATACTAACCATAATCATCAAAGAGATGAACATGGGTATCAAAGGAAATCAAAGACAAGCAAACACAAATAAAAATTTAAATAATAAACAATTAAGAATACCTATGGCAGAAAATTTTGTGGGAGAAGAAAATCTAGGAATTTCATCTAACCAACAGAAAGGGAAAGTGGATTCACCCATTCAAAGAAGAGTCCGGAGGGGCTTTCATTTTCGTTTGGGCTAGATCAGTTTTCGTTTTAAATGAATACCGAAACGGCATCAGAGAACGGACTGAACCAACCACGGCAAGGTGGCTGCACAGTGAACTTCCACAATGCTGACGGAGATGAGAGAGGAACAGCCCATGGTACTTGAGCCGTTGTTCATGGGAGAGGAAAAGAGGAATCGTATGTGAAAGTCTAAGAGAAGGAAGGAGCGCCCCTGTTTTCAAATTAAAAGTGAAACTAAAAATATTTCCAAACGTTAATAGACGTTAACAGAGCACCTGAGCTGGCAGTCCCGTTGAGGTAAGCAAGTTATTATGTGTTGGCATGCTCTTATTGGCTAGGAGTACAAGGTTAGTATGCTGGCCTTGTACTCCAGAATTACACAATAATTTCCCGCTTAATTAATCATTAATGTTCCTTGACTTCAACCTTATTTAAATTCAAGCCTTAATTCTTTTAGGGAAAGATATTATCTTCATGAATGATTGCTTACTATAAGAATTCTATCCGATTAATTGAATATTAGTTAAAGGGTCATGTTAATGAGTGTCCTTAGAGTATTAGTTGCAGTAATAACTAGTAGTAGGGTGTGGATGTCTAATTCCATCGTCCTATGGTTTTCCTAAGTTAAATGTTTGCTGTGTCTCATCTTATCCTTGGATCTAAAATTGAAGTCATGTTAGGTATTAGTTGAAGTAGTCTGACAAGGAGAAGAGGATTTCTAGCATTTCAATTGAATCGTTAATTAGTTCCACCACCCTTCCATTAAAAATAATAAAATGTGCTAATTTGGCATGAGTTGTAACATTTTTGAAACTTTGATTTAACACGTAATAAATGGGGCTACTTTTTTGGGTAATTTATGCAACCAATTCAGTAGTATGTAGAAATGGAAGTTTCATACATCATAGGCTTTATTTAGTGGAACTTCTAGTTGAAATAGGTGACTTTTACAGTTTTACGGTTCTCTAAAGTCCAAAAACTTATATATTTCGACATTTTCTTTGTCAAGTGACACCATTGTGCCAACTTGTTCCTATAAATGTTTGTATGGTTACCAGGACCTTGTGATGTATGATTACTTACAGCCTGGTTGACCAAGCAATTTGTTGGTTTACCAATCTGAACGCAGGATAATTCATTTTGGTAATTGTTGATGCAATGTTATCAAAAAAGAAAAAAAATAAAAAAAGTTATGAGATTGGTTGCATTTTGGCGTGGACATTCAATTGCGTTTGTTGTGACACAGGTATGTCATGTACAGAGAATAGACTATTAAAAAAAAAGAGAATCAATAAAAAAATATTGCGTATAAGAAAGCAAATGCTCAACCATCGGATCAAACCCTCAGTTCGGAGGTCTTCATCAACTTGCCTTACCAAATTTACATGATTAGTGCAAAAATTTTTATTTTGTAGCTAGTAAACTAAGAGGTAGTCAGTCAATTTGGTGCCTAGCACTTAGTGGTTATATCAGCAAAACAATTGAAACTAACTTTACCTCCTTGAGTTATAAAGATGATTAATTACTTGTATTTTATCAAAATGTAGGCCATTTTCAAGCCCCCAAAAGCAATGCCAGGAGGGATACCCATTTGTTTTCCCCTAGGTACTTTTAGTCATTCTTGTTTACAAGCATGATTTGAAAATTTCTTACTGATGCATCTAATTTTAATTCCTTTTGAGTTTGGAAACTGCGGATCACTTGAAAAACATTGATTTGACGCTGCTGTCTTTGGACTTTCTGATTTTGACCCAGACACACATATTCACACATGGATTACATGCAGTATAAAGATTATAGGAGTTCAAAGATATGGAAGTTGGTGGGAGCAAAATAGTAGAACGTTTGATGGTGTCAAATGCCCTAATCATGTTATTAAACAGTCCATGTTGAGATGAATATAGATGACTACCTTGGGTAGCATCCCTTCGTATTCTATCTTGTTTATGCTTTTTAGATCTTTTGTGCTTGAGATCCTAATTCTTTTGGAGAAGTTTGATTATTCACAATCTTTAGTGTGAACAGTCTCTTTTGAGTTTATATATATGTTAAAAAAAAAAAAAAAGAAGATACCAAAATTCCTCCATATGAATTATAGGTAATGTTTTGGCACCTAAAAGGCTCACAAAATAGCTTACTCACTCCCATCAAAAAAAAAAAAAAGAGCTTACTCACATAAGGTAAAAATAAAGGAAATTGCCATTGTTAGATAAAATAAAAGTCCAGTGTGCATGGATTTTGAAATTACACATTGTGATTGCAACTTCATGGTTAAATTTGAAATCAAGGTCAGGATTTTTTATTATCTAATTACTCCTTCAAAGAACTGCAACAAATTTTTTGTCAAGATGGAGTTAAGAACGTTATTAGTAATTCACTGTGGCCTGCATTTAGGGATGTCAAATGGATGGGTTTGGAATGGGCATGACTGCGTTAGGCACATAAAATTCATTTATCCGTTTATTGCCCATTTAACTAATTACCTCTAACCCAAACCTAACCCAACTCAATTATTATGGGTAAACCCCAACCTACCCAATTACCGAATAATCATAATTACCAAAATGCCCCTAAAACTTGAAAATGACCAAAGTAATCTTAAAATCCTTTAAAATTACCAAAATACCCACAAACCTTTAAAAAAACCAAATATGATAATATAAAAATAAAATAAAAAAAAAACCAAGAAAGTTACTAAAATACCCTTGAAACCTAAAAAATGACCAAAAATATACCCGAAACCTAAAAATTGACCAAAATACCCCATAAACCTAAAAAATGACTGAAATACCCCTAAAACTAAAAAATGACCGAAATACCCCTGAAACCTAAAAAATGACCAAAATACTTTTGAAACCTAAAATTACCAAAATACCCCCTAAACCTAAAAAATGATTGAAATACCCCATTAAATCTAAAAAATGAACAAAATACTCCTGAAACCTAAAAATTGACCAAAATACCCCTAAACCTTAAATGACCAAAATACCCCCCCTAAACCTAAAAATGACCATAATACCTCTGAAACTTAAAAAATGACCAAAATACCCCAAAAATCTAAAAAAGACCAAAATACTCCTGAAACCTAAAAATTACTAAAGTACCCGCAAAACCTAAAAAATGACTGAAATATCCCCGAAACCTAAAAATGACCAAAATACCCCTGAAACCAAAAAATTAACCACAATACCACACAAACCTAAAAAATGACCAAAATATCCCCGAAACCTGAAAATGACCAAAATACAATCCTAGAACTATAAAATGACCAAAATACCCCCTGAAACCTAAAAAATGACCAAAATACCCCCTGAAACCTAAAAAATGAGGAAAATAAACCTAAACCTTTAAAATGACCCAAATATACCCAAAACCTCTAAAATGACCTCAAATAACCTAAAACCTCAAAAATTACCAAAAATATCCTAAAACCTCTAAAACGAACAAAATAGGTCTAAACCATTAAAACGACCAAAATACCCCACAAAATATCTAAAATTACCAAAATACCACTAATCCTATAAGATGAAAAAATACACCAGAAGCCTCAAAAATTACCAAAATAGAGGTTTGGGGGTATTTAGGATGTTTCAAGGGTATTTTCATCAAATTAAAGGTTTTAAGAGTATTTTAGTCATTTTGTAGGTTTTGAGGGAATGTCACTGTTTTTTTTTTTTTTTTTTTTTTTTTTTTTTTTTTTTTTTATGTTTTACAAGTGTTTCGTTAATTTTTAGATTTTGGCACTATTTGGGTAATTTTATAGGTGTAGGGTCACAAATTGTAGCCCACACCTGGATGAATACAGGAGATAGGCCCAATAAGCCCAATACAATAAATTTGTAAGAGAGTGGGTCAAAGAATTGAGCTAATAACGCTCTTTACAACAGTTACTGAAGATAAAGTGCTTGGCCGAGGAGACTAAAACACACACAAGTTGAGATCTCGTGTCCGAGGAGTAAGTTTTGGACTAATTGATGGATTCCAGTTAGGTCCGAGGGGTATGCACTTAGATAGAATGCTTTTCTTTGGGTTGTATTTTTCCAGATGCTACAGTGATTATTTCTTGAGGTTTCTTTTGTTTTTCTTCCGTCCCTTTCTTCTGGAGGTCTTACTCCATTATATAGTCCTTCATTGTTCGATCCTATCGTCCACTTGTCTGCCATCTAGCTTGGTACTTGAGTTTCCCACTTCTTCTCTTACAGCTTTTTGACTTTCTGGGGATAAAGATCACTTTCAACACTGTTCAGGGGTCTTCTCCACATAAATGCGGCCAGGAAAGTAGCTGTGATGCATTTAATGCGGTGGTAGCAGCTTTTTCTCAAGATATTTCTGCATCCTTATCCCTTCCATATGCATTGGTAATCTATCTTTACTTCTGGAACTTCCTGGAGGGTGGACTAAGGAAAAGCCGAGGTTCCTCTCACCATCGGACGTCATGTCCGAGGAGGGTATTCCTCTCGGACCAGCCTCTTTGGATCCTTACGTGCTCTACTGTTAGTTACAACGGTCCTCTGTGATTTCTTCTCCTCGGGCGTATTGTTGATGAAACGTCGTTCTTGGGCCTAGATCCTGGGCCCATATTTTACTCCCCCACAATAGCCCCTCAAAATTCTAATTTTTCTTTCTGATCCGAGGAGGAAAATTAGGATTTTGATGTATAAAGGCAATTACGATGTAGTCCTTAATAGTATTTAAATTTAGGCGCATGTAAGGGCCATTTCTGCCATTTCGCGAGGGCTTCTGACGCTTGGGAACCCGCACAATCATCATTAAACGCTTAGAATTGCGTTTCAACCAGACATCCTACGGTGAAATACAAATCCAACGAATCAGATCGCAACTTCAATATTTGGGCGGGATTATAGTTTTTTTTTTTTTCTTTTTCCAGCCCCACTATAAAAACTTCCAGGCGTTACTTTTTGCTTCTTATCAGAACTTACAACTTCAGAGTGTTCATATTCAGGTGCCCACCAATTTTTTCGCAAGAAAGAGAGCTTGACGATCTTCCAGTGACCAGAGAAGCAATCCGTGTTCATTTCTACGTAAGTTTCGCATTCCGACTTCCATTGTACTCTCGGCTAACCTCCTCGGCTAACCACTTCACCTTATAGAGACTAACCATGGGTAGATTCGAGTGCTTAGTGGACACTCCGGCCAAGATAGAATTGTTCAAGGAGAAGTACCACATTCCCCTAGAGGTGGTGGTACGTCATTGCACCACAGAGGGAGTGGAGTTTGACCGGAAGATGGGAGAGGTGGTCATCCCCATGATTGCCTTCATAGAAGGGGGGATGACCATTCCCATGGGTAGGATTACACGGGACTACCTTCGTGCCCATAGGCTGTGTCCCCATCAGTGTGCTCCCAACTTCTTTAGAGTCCTAGGGTCAATCGACGCCTTGGATCGGCATCTGGGGTTAGGATTGACATGGTACGACGTCGCCCACCTGTATGAGGGCCATATAGAGACTCGGGCAGGCTTTTACCTTAAGTCCCGTAGTAGTGTGGTCAAACTGATATCCTGCCTTCCCAAGTCAAATAAGGGGATGAAGGACGACTACCTGATCTTGTCGGGGCCTTGGAGCGACGGCTTAGCTTGCCCAACCAAGGCCGGGACTCCAGGTGGAACACTTTAGACCTAGGATTTCTAACTTTAGCATTAAGGATTGTTATGTTACCTTTACACTCATTTGCTTAGTTATTTTGTGTTAGTGACTTATCATATGTTTTTTTTTTTTATAGCCGAGGCTTAATAACGTATCTTATTTGTTTGACAGATAAATTTTTTACCAATCCGAAGCTCAGCCTGATCAATGTTCCAGCATTGAATTATCTGCTGAGGTCAGAAATTTTCGTGAACGAGGACGGAAAACTACGAGCGGTCCACCTCATTTTGGATTTTGAACCCATTTCTCGGTCCTTTTTAGACGTCGGCAACTCTATCCGAGCCAGGGACCATCGCTTGGCGCGTATAGACGTGTCTCGGCCACACTTCCTCGCCAGCTACGACCTTCCGCCGGTTGACCATCCCATTCCACAGGGAATTCCCCTCGCCGTCGCACCGTTGCGCGAAGTAACACTTGGGGAAGCCATCCTTAGAGAAGAGACAGCTTCTTCTTCGTCCCTAGAACTAGAGATTGACAAGTTCAGGTTTGAAGAGGAAACAGTACATATATCAGAGGCCGAGGAACGGGCGGACGAGCAGTCGAGCGTGCACCCTCCGGCACAGGTGATAACTTACATTGCCGATACCACCGACGAGGAGGAAGACATGGCTCCCCAGACTGGCCCTTCTTTGAAAGAATTGATGAAGGGTAGGAATAAAGAGCCATCCTCTAAGGATAAGGGCAAATCCAAACAAATTGCAAACCCTCCCCCTCCTCCGCACCAAGTGCCTGCTGACCTTGGGCTCAAACCGAATCCGGATTTGAGGAGGAAGAGGCCGGTGGAGCCTGCTGAGGAGGGGGAGTTAGGCCCATCAAGGGGCAACAAGCAGGCCAGGCCTGCACCAGAGCAAAGGAGTAGGAGGTCCCACTCCGTGGAGAGCCACGAGGAACGACCAGCGGCCCAGGCTCGCCAGCCACCACGAACCTGGTCACCTGAATTGGAGGTCGATGGCGGTCCCATCATGATGGATGCCTCCCTTCGGCATTTTCGAGGTGGCCATGCAGGTCGTTTGGCCGACGCTCTGCTACAACCAATCCTCCTTCCGTCGGACCTGGCGGCGTACAGGAGCTTTGACTACCCTGATCTGCTCCTTTCTATGAAGAGGGACTTGGCCATGGTAAGTTACTTCAGTTTGATTTCTTTTTATTTGTGCATTATTTCTTAAGCCTAAGACACTTTTTCCTTTTGCATAATAGGTCGCGCAACAAGTGTATGTGGCCGAAGAATGGACAAAGCGCTTTCGCGATGAGACGAAGGCTGCTCACCAGGCCCGAGATACTGCGGAGGACCATTTGAGCGTGCTGAGAACCCAGCAGAAGCAGTTGGCCGAGCAAGTGAAGAAGGCCAACCAGGATAAGGCCAGCGCTGAGGCTGGAAGGAATAATATGGAGAAGCAGGCGGAGACTTTTCGCAGCGAGCTGCACCTCTGCCAGATCAACTTAGAAACGGAGAGGCAGATGGTGATAAGTCTGCGCGAAGAGCTCCGTCGGGCCAAGGAAACTGTACAGCTACAGAAGGAGGCAGCCGAGGCCGAGAAGCAAGCTTCTTATGCTCTGGGGGTGGAAGAAACCCAGAGCAGGTTAACTGAGGAGTTTGCTTCGGTCGCCAGGGACTACTGTGACGTCACTTGGGGGAAAGCCCTTGACGCCGCTGGGGTCCCTGCTGACTCCAGCCTTAGGAGGCCTGAGAGCGTGTACTATGATCCTGAAATCCAACAGCTCTCAGATTTTGATCCTCCTCCTCCAGAGCAGCCAGCCTCAGCGTCTGAAGCTCCTGCGGCAAACTTAGACCTTCCAGCATCTGTGGAAGGCCCAACAGCCACCCGACAGGACGCCGATCAAGGGGAAAAAGCCGAGACTTCCCAGGTTAATGCTCCGGGTGCTGCTCCTTCGCAGCCTGAACCAGTAGTCGACCACCAAGACCCCAAGATCAAGGCCTAGGACATTTGTTTTAGTGTTTCTTTTTGTTTTGTTTTTTTTTTTTTTTCTTTTTAGCTTTCTATGCTCATCACTTTAAAGATATGTACTGTTTTAATCATTAATGAAAGCATACTTCTTTTGTTTTACATATTATGGCAAGTAATAGCTAATCCCTCCGCTGTCATTCCATTCGTTTTT
Source organism: Quercus parvula (assembly GCA_030820535.1). Taxonomy (NCBI): domain Eukaryota; kingdom Viridiplantae; phylum Streptophyta; class Magnoliopsida; order Fagales; family Fagaceae; genus Quercus; species Quercus parvula. Next base: position 30,701,629 of record JAUAME010000006.1, on the reverse strand, counting down.
TTTTGCATTAAAAGAATGGCTGACTTAATTGAGAAGTTCCGGAAGTTGACATACTAGCTAAACACATACAACCAAACAAGAAATTTGAGTCATGCGCTTTTATCTATATTGGAATGTTAAAAAGGGAAATAAAACAAGTAGTAACTAACCCAGACCATCTGGTCAGAAGTTCCCAGTCATGATTAGATTCGAATGAGAACACATCATAGAACGGTGATGGTGTTAACTAACCCAGATCATCTGGTCCGAGGACTCAGGCATGATTGGTTTTAAATTTAAACACTTGAGAACAGTAAGGGTGTTAACTAACCCACATCATCTGGTCCGAGGACTCAGGCATGATTGGATTTAAGTTTAAACACATGAGAACAGTAAGGGTGTTAACTAACCCACATCATCTGGTCCGAGGACTCATGCATGATTGGATTTAAGTTTAAACACTTCAAAGAACGGTAAGGGTGTTAACTAACCCAAATCATCTAGTCCGAGGACTCATGCATGATTGGATTTAAGTTTAAACACTTCAAAGAACGATAAGGGTGTTAACTAACCCAAATCATCTGGTCCGAGGACTCATGCATGATTGGATTTAAGTTTAAACACTTCAGAGAACGGTAAGGGTGTTAACTAACCCAAATCATCTGGTCCGAGGACTCATGCATGACTGGATTTAAGTTTAAACACTTCAGAGAACGGTAAGGGTGTTAACTAACCCAAATCATCTGGTCCGAGGACTCATGCATGATTGGATTTAAGTTTAAACACTTCAGAGAACGGTAAGGGTGTTAACTAACCCAAATCATCTGGTCCGAGGACTCATGCATGACTGGATTTAAGTTTAAACACTTCAGAGAACGGTAAGGGTGTTAACTAACCCAAATCATCTGGTCCGAGGACTCATGCATGACTGGATTTAAGTTTAAACACTTCAGAGAACGGTAAGGGTGTTAACTAACCCAAATCATCTGGTCCGAGGACTCATGCATGACTGGATTTAAGTTTAAACACTTCAGAGAACGGTAAGGGTGTTAACTAACCCAAATCATCTGGTCCGAGGACTCATGCATGATTGGATTTAAGTTTAAACACTTCAGAGAACGGTAAGGGTGTTAACTAACCCAAATCATCTGGTCCGAGGACTCATGCATGATTGGATTTAAGTTTAAACACTTCAAAGAACGATAAGGGTGTTAACTAACCCAAATCATCTGGTCCGAGGACTCATGCATGATTGGATTTAAGTTTAAACACTTCAGAGAACGTTGAGAGGTATGAAAAGAGGTATACATATTTAACATAAAAGGCGAATATTGATCAAACATAAGTTTATTAATAATAATACCTTTTCAAATTATTGACATTCCAGGGGCGGGGTACTACAAGTCCGTCCAAGTCTTCCAAGAAATATGCTCCAATGCCAGCATTGGAGGTGATGCGATATGGTCCTTCCCAATTTGGCCCTAGTTTTCCCCAAGCAGGGTTCTTTGCCGAGCCCACGACTTTGCGCAGCACCAGGTCACCTGAGATCAAAGGTCTTGTCTTTACATGGGCATCATAGCCTTGCTTTAGCTTTTGTTGGTAATGAGCCAATTGAACCATTGCGTTTTCCCTTTTTTCATCAATCAAGTCCAGACCTCTCGCCAAGTTTTCATCATTGTCTTTTGGATTGAATGAGCTTGTTCTCGTCGTTGGGAACCCGGACTCCAAAGGGATGACTGCTTCAGCCCCATAAGTCATTGAAAAAGGGGTCTCCCCAGTGGACCTACGAGGTGTGGTCCTGTACGTCCAAAGTACATGTGGGAGTTCTTCCACCCATCTTCCTTTCGCATCATCCAGTCTTTTCTTCAAGCCGCTTAATATGACCTTATTTACGGCTTCGGCCTGGCCATTCCCCTGGGGGTAAGCCGGAGTAGAATACCTGTTAGTGATACCCAATTTTCCGCAGTAGTTTCTGAACATCTTACTGTCAAACTGAAGTCCATTATCTGTGATAAGTACATGCGGGACACCGAACCGAGTAACAATGTTTCTCCAGATAAATCTTTTCGCATCCACATCTCGGATATTAGCCAGAGGCTCTGCTTCAACCCACTTTGTGAAATAGTCAGTACCAACTATCAGATACTTCTTGTTTCCTACCGCCTTAGGAAATGGTCCGACGATGTCTAAGCCCCATTGAGCGAATGGCCATGGGCTAGATATTGGATTGAGGATTCCTCCTGGCTGGTGTATACTTGGTGAATACCGTTGACATTGATCGCACTTTTTGACGTACTCCAAAGCTTCTCTCTGCATGTTCGGCCACCAATAACCCTGAGTAATGGCCCTATACCCTGAGTAATGGCCCTATGCGCCAAGGACCTGCCTCCAGTATGACTTCCACAGATTCCCTCATGCATTTCCTCCAAGAGCAATTCCGTTTGATCGGGATGAACACAGAGTAGATAGGGTCCAGAGAAGGAACGCCTGTATAGCTTATCATCCTGTGACAGCCAATAGCTAGGAGCCTTCTTTCTTATTTTGTCGGCCTCTATTTTCTCTTCGGGTAGAATATCATCCTTTAAGAACTGCACGACGGGGTCCATCCAACTCGGCCCCATTCTTACTTGATTGACCTGTACTACGTTTGCTATTATTGAGGGTCGATGCAGGTCCTCAACAAGGATTAGGCGAGGCAAGTTCTGTGCCGAGGAAGTTGCAAGAGTGGCCAAGGAGTCCGCATGCGTGTTACCGCTTCTTGGGACATGTAGCAAGCTAAAGGATTTGAACTCCATTTGCATGGCTCTTACTCGGCTAAGATAGCCTCGCATTCTCTCATCCTTGGCTTCAAATTCACCCTTGACTTGACCCACAATTAGCCTTGAATCCGAGAAGAGGTTAATGGACTTTCCTCCCATCTTTAGGACCATAGTCATTCCTTCCAGTAGTGCTTCGTACTCTGCTTCATTATTCGTGGCAGGAAAGCTTAATCTTAACGACTTTTCAACGGTGATCATCTCTGATGATGTCAACACTAGCCCAATACCCGCTCCTTTTTGGTTTGATGCTCAGTCTACATGCACTTCCCACGTCGGAGGGGGACACCTGGTGATACTACAGGCTAGTTTTGCACCTCTTTCCTCTAATGCTAATTGACTATCCGCTTCCGGTTCGGTGAATTCTGCCACCAAGTCGGCCAGTACCTGGCCTTTAACTGAGGTGCGAGGCATGTACTTAATGTCGAAAGCTCCCAGAATTGTACCCCACTTGGCTATCCTTCCCGTGTAGTCTGCACTTTTAAGTACGGCTTTTAGTGGGAGTTGAGTAAGAACGATCACTGTGTGCGCTTGGAAATGATGAGGCAACTTGCGTGTGCCAAGCACCACCGCTAATATGGCCTTTTCCAGTGGAAGGTAGCGTATTTCTGCCTCATGCAGTGACTTACTCACGTAGTATACTGGTCGTTGCACGCCGTTGTCTACCCTTATCAATACTAAACTTACTGCATAGGAGACCACTGCAATGTAAGCAAAAAGGACCTCGTCCGGCTCAGGGCTTGACATGACAGGCGGCCGAGCAAGATAGTCCTTGAGTTGTTGAAAAGCCGCGTCACATTCCGTCGACCACTCAAAGCTTTTCCATTTATTGATCAACAGGAAAAAGGGTCGGCACCTGTCAGCTGACCGAGATATGAATCTATTCAGAGCAGCGGCCATTCCGGTTAGTTTTTGCACCTCTTTTGGGTTCCGAGGAGTTCGCATACTGGTGATGGCCTTAATCTGGTCGGGATTGACTTCAATTCCCCTATGAGTGACCATATAACCCAAGAATTTGCCTGAGCCAACACCAAACGAACATTTGGAGGCATTCAAGCGTAGCTTATGGCTTCTGAGAATTTCGAAGACGACTCGAAGATCCTCTAGGTGTTCAGATGCTCTTTTGCTTTTCACCACCATGTCATCTATGTAAATTTCCATATTTCTTCCCAATAATGGTTCAAACATCCTCGTCATCATCCTCTGATAAGTAGAGCCTGCGTTCTTCAAACCAAAAGGCATCACCTTGTAGTGGTAGTTTCCCACTGGCGTGACAAAAGCAGTTTTTTCCTGATCGTCCAATGCTAAAGGTATCTGATGATAACCCTGGAAAGCATCCAAGAAACTCATCCGAGGATGGCCGACTGTGGCGTCTACCAGCTGATCAATTTTGGGCATGGGGAATGGATCTTTTGGGCAGGCTTTATTCAGATTTGTGAAATCAACACATACTCGCCACTTCCCAGTCTTTTTCTTGACCACCACCGTGTTTGCCAACCACTCTGGGTAGAAGATCTCTTTGATAGCCCCTGCCTTCTTTAGCTTTATCACTTCCTGACGGACTGCTTCTGCATGCTCTTTAGATGGCCGACGAGGGAGCTGCTTCTTGGGGGTCATTGCTGGATTAACATTCAAATGGTGACAAATGAAGTCTGGGTCTACCCCTGGAGCCTCATAAGCGTTCCATGCAAAGACGTCTATGTTTTGCTTGAGGAACTCTATCAATTCCTCCTTCTCCAACTGGGGTAGTTGAGATCCGACTTGAAAGAATTTCTCAGGGTCATCTCCTATTATGACCTTTACAAGATCCTCACATTTCGCCTCCTCGGACAGCCCATCTTTGGACAACATTGGGGGTTTTGATTGCTATAGCTCTTCTTTTTGAGCCTCAGATTCTGCTTCAGGTTCATGTCGGATAGCTGCTATCATGCACTGCCGCGCCATGGTTTGATCACCCAATATCTCTTCTATCTTGCCCCCAGAGGGGTATTTAATCTTCTGATGCAGGGTGGAAGAGACTGCTCCTAAAGTATGAAGCCAAGGCCTTGCAACAATTGCTGTATAAGGGGAGTAGGCATCCACCACTATAAAATCGACCTCTACTATCTCCGCTCCGGTTTGTACTGGCAGTCTGACTTGCCCTTTCGGGATAATAATCTTCCCTTCAAAGCTTACTAAAGGGGAGTTATAAGGTGTCAAGTCTTCGGCCCTTAGGTTCAGCCCCTTGAAGAGGTCAGGGTACATGATCTCGGCTGCACTGCCTTGATCCACCATTACCCTCTTTACATCGTAGCCCCCAATTCGGAGGGTAATTACTAAAGCATCGTCATGTGGTTGAACAGTTCCGATCTTGTCTTCGTCCGAGAATCCCATGACCAGGGACCGGCTCGATTTAGCTCTCTTCGACTCATGAGAGTCATCCTCAGGGTACAGACGAGCCACCGACATTACTTTGGAGGGGCATGACCCTGTCCTGCCAGGTGCCGCAAAGATGACATTAATAATTCCAATTGGAGGTCTCGGAGGATTCTCCCTTTCTGACCGAGTATCCGCATGGCTACCCAGATTATTGGAATGGTGCAACAGCTGTTTCAATCTACCCTCCCGGACAAGCTGGTCCAGGTGATCCCATAAGCTTCTACAATCCTCGGTGGTATGGCCGTGGTCTCTATGATATTGACAATAGAGGTTCCGGTTTCTCTTTTCTGGGTTTCCCATCATCTTGTTGGGCCACTTGAAGAAGGGTTCGTTTTTTACCTTTTCTAGGACTTGGTGCACAGGCTCTCAGAATACAGCTCCTACTATTTGGCTGTTGCTGGATATCTGCTGCTCGGCATAATCCCTTTTCGGCCGGTTATTATTGTACCTGTCCGGCCTAAACTCTCTTCTTTCTTGTGGGACAAGCTTATCTTTCCCTTTTCCTTGTTGCTGCTGTTGTTGATCATCTTCTATCCTTTTATATTTATCCACCCTATCCATTAATTGTTGCAAGCTGGTGACCGGTTTCCCTGTCAGGGACTTCCTCAGACCATGATCGGAGGGAAGACCAACCTTGAAGGTTCTGACAGCGACCTCGTCAAAATCTCCATCAATCTCGTTAAACATCTCCCAATACCTCTCGGCATATGACCTCACAGACTCCCCCTCCCTCATTGTCATGGACAGCAGGGAATCAAGGGGTTGAGGAACTCTGCTGCATGTAACAAACCGGGAGCAGAATGATTGAGTGAGCTTCTTGAAGGAGCCGATGGAATCAGTCTTCAACCCATCGAACCATCTCATCGGCATCGGTCCTAGGCTAGAGGGAAATACTCTACACAATAAAGCCTCGTCTTGAGAGTAGACTGCCATCTTTTGTCTGAACTGGCTCACGTGTTCTACAGGGTCGGTACGTCCGTTGTACATAGAGAACGTAGGCTGATGAAAACGTCTGGGAAGCTTTGCCTTTTCTATTCCCCTAGTAAAGGGGGACTTAGAAATTTGGGTCAAAGCCTTCTTCATGTCTTTGGTCCCCACTCCCCGTCTAGACGAACTTTTTCTCCTTCTCTTGTGAGAATGCTCTTCTTCATAGGAATAGGATTCACTGGGGGGAGTCTCTGAAGAATCCCTGTAACTGTCCTCCCCTTCACCGTTGGAGGAGACATCAGAACTTGAAGGGGTGCGATTTCGTTGTGCTCGACGAAGCTTCTTTTTCAATCCTTCTATTTCACGCTGTAAGTCCTTTTCGTCAGCGTGCCCTTGCACCAGATGGCTCTTTCGTCGATAGCCGCTCTTCCCAGCATGGATCGCTCGCGAACTACCCTCACGCTGGTTATCTACGTGGTTATCCCGTTCAAGATTATGGAGTTCATCTTGCTGACTGACGTTTACTGACTCTGCATAGGGCGGACTGGCCTGTTGCGGTCCCGAACCTGCCATAACTGCCGTAACTTCCTACTAGCGCTAATTCTTCCCCATAGACGGCGCCAATTGTAGGGTCACAAATTGTAGCCCACACCTGGATGAATACAGGAGATAGGCCCAATAAGCCCAATACAATAAATTTGTAAGAGAGTGGGTCAAAGAATTGGGCTAATAACGCTCTTTACAACAGTTACTGAAGATAAAGTGCTTGGCCGAGGAGACTAAAACACACATAAGTTGAGATCTCGTGTCCGAGGAGTAAGTTTTGGACTAATTGATGGATTCCAGTTAGGTCCGAGGGGTATGCACTTAGATAGAATGCTTTTCTTTGGGTTGTATTTTTCCAGATGCTACAGTGATTATTTCTTGAGGTTTCTTTTGTTTTTCTTCCGTCCCTTTCTTCTGGAGGTCTTACTCCATTATATAGTCCTTCATTGTTCGATCCTATCGTCCACTTGTCTGCCATCTAGCTTGGTACTTGAGTTTCCCACTTCTTCTCTTACAGCTTTTTGACTTTCTGGGGATAAAGATCACTTTCAACACTGTTCAGGGGTCTTCTCCACATAAATGCGGCCAGGAAAGTAGCTGTGATGCATTTAATGCGGTGGTAGCAGCTTTTTCTCAAGATATTTCTGCATCCTTATCCCTTCCATATGCATTGGTAATCTATCTTTACTTCTGGAACTTCCTGGAGGGTGGACTAAGGAAAAGCCGAGGTTCCTCTCACCATCGGACGTCATGTCCGAGGAGGGTATTCCTCTCGGACCAGCCTCTTTGGATCCTTACGTGTTCTACTGTTAGTTACAACGGTCCTCTGTGATTTCTTCTCCTCGGGCGTATTGTTGACGAAACGTCGTTCTTGGGCCTAGATCCTGGGCCCATATTTTACTCCCCCACAATAGGTTTTGGAGGTCTTTTAGTCATTTTTTAGGTTTTGGGGATATTTCAGTCTTTTTTTTTTTAGGTTTCGGGGGTATTTTAGTCATTTTTAGGTTTATGGGGTATTTTGGTAATTTTTTAGTTTTAGGTGGGTATTTTGGTCATTTTTAGGTTTAGGAGTTATTTTAGTCATTTTTAGGTTTCAGGGGTGTTTTAGTTTTTTTTTTAGGTTTTAAGAAAATTTCAGTTAATTTTTAGGTTTCGATGATATTTCTATCATTTTTTAGATTTAGGGGCTATTTTGGTCAATTTTTAGGTTTAAGGGGTAATTTGGTCATTTTTTAGGTTTATGGGGTATTTTGGTCATTTTTTCGGTTTTGTGGAGGTATTTTGGTCATTTTTAGGTTTCAAAAGTATTTTGGTCATTTTTTAGGTTTAAGGGGTATTTTGATCAATTTTTAGGTTTATGAGTTATTTTGGTCATTTTTAGGTTTCGGTTTTGAAGTTATTTTGGATATTTCAATCATTTTTTAGGTTTATGGAGTATTTTGGTAATTTTCATGTTTCGGGAGTATTTCGGTCATTTTTTAGGTTTATGGGGTATTTTGGTAATTTTTATGTTTGGGGTAATTTTTGTCATTTTTTAGGTTTAGGGGATATTTTGGTCTTTTTTTATATAGGTTTTAGGGGTATTTTAGTCATTTTCAATTTTAGAGGGTATTTTGGTAATTTTGTGGTTTGGGGTATTTTAGAGTTTGGTGATTTGTAGAAATGATACTTGTGTGATAATTGGGTCTAACTGGATACCTAGTTAAAACCCAATAAACATTAATGTTAATTGGGTGGGTTTGGGTCTTATTTAAGTGGATGGGTTTGAGTGGGCAAATGGGTTTGGGTTGATTTTGTCACCCCTACCTACATCGACACATCGTTGTGCATCATAGTTAATTTTAGTATTTTTATTGCATTTCAAACTTTATTTGGATTATTATGAGGTATTCAATGGATTTTTTTCCTCATGTATAGATGTTCTCAATTTCAGGTCTTGAGCTGTAGTTCTATATTTTATTTGTTTTTAAGGTGTTTCCATATGCATATTGTGTACTTAGGATATGTCCCCTTTTAATACTTTTATTAATTATCCCCCTTCGCCCTCCCAAAAGAAAAAGAAAAAAAAAATGAAGAACTAAAGAAACATATTAAACATTCAAGGACTGAGCCTTTTTGCTATTTTTTTTTCATAAGTAATGCTATTAAAAGATTTACATACAAATAAAGTATCACTAAAACACATGGCTCCAACTACTTATAAATGGCATCCAAAATATGACCATATAATACGTAGTGAGAGTTTCGTCTGGACTGAATCACTTTGACTGAAACCAAATCATCCCATTCAAAGATTACATCAAAGAGTACAAGATCAGGACAAAACCCAACCTCATCCACTCCATTAATCACCACAGTATATATGTATATTCCATTTTGAAATATCCAAAAATAAAGTCCTCATTAAAAAGTTAATATATAAATTTCCTTATATACTATTACTTTATTTTCAATATTCTTCTTTGACTAAAGTTTTAGGATAATAGTTTTGAAAACTTTTACATTTTTTTGTAAATGACCATGCATAATGATATTACTTTACAAATTTGGATTTTTTAAAGAATGCTGTTAGATGTACAAACTTTTTTATAAAAATTTTTACAAACTATTGATGTGATGAATGATTATTAGTAAATGAAAAAAAAAATGATGTTAATGGTAGGTTTAGATGAAAATTAATAAAAAGCTGGTCACATCAACAATTTGTAAAAATTGTTGTAAAATAATTTATAACGGTAGCATTACTCTTTAAATATATCTCACGCACGTTTGATAATTTTTTCCTAAAAACTAGCACATGCTAAACCCAACAATTTACTCTATTTCAAATCCTAAATTTTAATTTCTTAAAAATTTATTGTATATAACCTTACTAACAATAGATAAATTCAAATTAAAAAATTACATTAAACTAAAAAAAAAAAAAAAAAAACACCGCATGTGCAGAGCGTATAATGAGCTAATAGAAAATAAGTAAAAACACAAAATGCCACCGCCAAAAGACACGTGTCATAACCTGGTGACCTTAATAAAATCAAACTTACAGATACAGTACCCATGATCTTTCCCTAAAATAACGAATCTGCCACTCTCCCGAGAATACTAGTCTCTGGTTGTACCGTGTGGGCAAAATTCCTATCCATCAACAGTAAAAAGGATTTTTTTTTTTTTTTTTTTTTTCTTTCAACATCAACGGTAAAAAGGCATTAAAACAAAGATTAAAAAGAATATTAGCACATATTATAGATTTATTTGCTTGCAAATAAGAACCTCTGCCATAATATTAAATTAAATTCAAAGTTTATTAATTGCTTTCAAACACATTTGATTTTCTTCTTTATGGTGATTATTTCTGTTGTAATTAGGTCTATCTCTATTTTTATAACTATACTAGATTTATGTCATTTATTCCTTCTCAACCAAAAAAAAAAAAAAATTTATGTCATTTATTTGAGTATCATTTTTTTTCTACAAATTTTATCTTTATATCTCTTGATACTCTCTCTCTCTCTCTCTCTATAGATATATATATATATATATATATATATCAAATTTTAGGATGTCTACGTTTACTCAACACAAGGTTTTTTTTTTTTTTTTTAGTTTCTTAAAAAAAAGGTCTTTTTAATATTTTGTGTGTATATACTGTAAAAACTAGGACTCATTTGATAGGACATTTCAAACACTCATTTTCAGTTTTTAAATAACATTACACATATTTTCACACATTTTTTTACTCATACATATTTCAAAAAACTACAAATAAAACATTACTCAAACTCCTCTATCAAACGAGCTCTAAAAGTGCCTAACTTGAAATTTATCTTCGTGTATCTTGTAACTTAAATTTTGATTTGGATTTTTTTAAATACAAGTTTTTTTATTTATTTATAAACTTTTGAATACAAATTAAAACATTCATTGTAGCCTACATCTTTTAAAATAAATAAATGCAGATAATAAGAAATTAATACTATATCAAAATCAAATTTAATAGATAACTCTTTTTTTTTCTCGTGTGGAGGTAATTATAGATAACTGAACTGACTCAACATGTTGATTTGTCGGAGCATCCTTGCAGTCCAATATATATCTCCACACTCTCTCCCTCACTGACACGATAGATACATTCCCATCTCTCTCTCTCTCTCTCTCTACTGTAGAATGTTAGTGGTAACTTCCTTCTTCACGGTTCCAAATAGAAACTCGTATTGCATTTCTGTCTTTCGTTCCTTTTTCACAAATTCTCTTCTTCTTTTTTTGTAAAGAAAATCATAAAGTTTCTTTTTTGTTTCTTGCTTATACCAAAAGTTTGAGCATTCCAACATTGAATCAAGGATCTTAGAGTGTAAGTCATTAGACCCACATGCAGATTCTGAGCCATTTTTGCTTATTGGTTGTCATTTGCACTGTTCTAAATTTGCAGAGGTTTTTGCAAAGCTTTTTGGGGTTTCTGGTTATGGACTGCGCTTCCTGTTTGACGTTTCTGAGTCAGGGAAATGGTTTTGGTTGTGGGTTTTTTGTGTTTGGGTATTTCTCACATGTTTTCAATATTTTGGGGTTGTTTTTTATATTTGGTTTGTGTTTGAAGGTTTTGCAATTTGGTGGGCATGGTAAGGGTTTGATGCAATTTTTGTGTGAATTCAGAGGGAAATCAAGTGATTTTAGAAATGGGGTTCCTCTAAAAAATGGTGCGGGTGAAGAATCTGATTCAAAGATTATGCCTTGTGAGTGTGAATCATTGAAGTTGTTGGAGAATTCAAAGTCACAGAAACAGGTTGTGAATTCAAATGGTGGTGCTTTGGAAGAGAATGATGAAGACAAAAAGGAATGTCATGGTGAAGATGAAGAATGTGATGTAATGGCATTGAGAAAATTGGTGAAGATAGAAAGGCAGCGAGCAAATGGCTCTTATGCAGAGCTTGAGAAGGAAAGAATGGCGGCTGCATCGGCAGCAGAGGAGGCAATGGCCATGATTTTGCGGCTTCAAAGAGAGAAAAGCTCAATAGAAATTCAAGCCAATCAATACCGCAGATTGGCTGAGCGGAAGCAGCAATATGACCAAGAAGTGATACAATCTTTGCGATGGATTGTGATGAAACAGGATTCTAATAGGAGTTTGTTGGAAGATCAATTGAGGTTTTGTAGGCAAAAGTTGAAGCTATGTACTATGAAGGGAAATGAAGTGGATCATGGACCTGAAGGAGTTGATGCAAGTATGAGATTTTTGAATTCCAGTACAGAACATGGTTTTGATGATGTGTTAATTAGTTCTCTTGACATGGATTCCTCAATGTTGTAAGTTTATTGAGCATATCTTGAATAATACGTTGATGTAGCCTTTCTTCCAATTTATTTTAGTTTATAAATGTAAATTTAGCCTTCTTTTTGTTTTGCCTTTGATTCGGTAATTAATTTAAATTTTAAAATTTTGACTAAATGTTTTGGAATGTATTGATGATTGATTTATCTTTAAAAATTATGAACAATTACTTTGTTATTTAATACTTAGTGAATACTGAAAATGAAAGTATATTATAACCTTGGAGATAGTCAGATAGAATGCAGATAGGTAGAATGTCATTAATTAGGTCCAATGGTCATTTACAATTTTTTTTTTCTCCTTTTCTTTCAAATAAATTTGATATATTGATACCGTTTATTTACACAAGTATAATTTTATCTTAAACAAACCTGAGGTCTTAGAAACATTGCTCTCTTTTCTTTCTTTTTTTTTATTTTTTTTTTAACAGCTTATAAACCATGAACTGTTGATTTGAACAATTAATTTCCTGAACTTTTCATTTGAACAATTAATTTCAAAGATACCAGCCTAGTCACAAATCAAACATTTTGTTCATATTTCTAGTAAAGTCTAACGGATTTAACTTCATGATGTGCAATATTTTTGTTTTGATAGATAGTGAGAGAGGGAGAGGCGGAGTTCAAACCTGATACATGGGACACCATCAAGCATGTCGTTACCATTACATTATCACTTAAACCACCACATTAGTGCGCACTTATTTTTACCTCACCATCAATAACTTCAAATACCATTATTATCACCAAGTCAAGATGAATACTCTTTTGTAGCATTTAGAAATTCTTTGGGGGTTAAGGGTATATTTGAATACCGCTAATTTTGCTGAAACTAAAAAATTATTGCTGAAAGTACTATAGATAAAGATAAAAGTTAGTTGAAATAGTACAGTATGGCTCACGAATAATGTCAAAAAATGTAGTGGGGCCCATGAATAGTAACAAAAATAAGCTGAATAGTGAAATAATTTTCATTTTTCATTCTAGCCCAAACGCACACTAAATCAAGGTTTTCAAGAAAAGCATGTTATTCGAGTTTGATATTCTTCATCACGTTAATAATGACGAGTATCCTTGTGCTTATACCCAACCATTTGAATTTCAAATGGCACTAGATGGCTACGCTAATGTGGAAAGAAGTAAAGCTCTACTAGTACATTGAACCTATATAAAGTTTTATCATGAGCATATTGTATTCATTGAGCAAATATAGGTTTGATCAAGATATGTTTCTCTATAGTACTAGAACTAGAACCAAGCAAGAGGGATCAACTCAAGAAAATTTGAGTTTAACTTTTTTAACAACTTTTCACTTTATAAGAAGTTTGATATAGGAAATTAACCCTTCTTTGCTGAAAATCATAAATCTTTTTTTTCTTTTTTCTTTTTGTCTAAAAGTGTACATATAACTCATTAATTAAGGGATAGGCTCACCTCCCGTTCAATACCCTCCTGTTTTCTCCATTTTTTAAATGGATGAAGGACACGTGTAAGTGAAGCAATCCAAAGGCTAAAAATGAACCCACAAAGCAACTAACTCTCTCTCCGTCTTCCTCTCTCTAGAACTCCAGAACTGAGTATTTCTCAGTTAAATTGTCTTGTTCCTTCCTTCATCTTCTACACAAAGATGGTAAAAATCCACAAAGCAGTGCACAAATCTCCAGTACTATAGCAATTTCCGAAAAAATCAACTATCTCCATTACTCTCTCCGTCTAGCTCTATTCAGAGCTGAGCATCAGACGCTCCAAAATCAGACCTTACTTGAGAAGATCGGTGCTTGCCAGAGAAGAAAGGGCGAAATTGGGACATTGGATGAAATATTCCATGGTATCTCCAAAAAGATCAGGGAAAGGAAATTGAACCCAAACCTCACCACTCAATCATAAATGGTTCCACAAGAACACCAAAGCAAGTAAATCCTAGTCTATAGTTGTTTTGGGTTTCAAGAAAATACAAAAGCTTGGCTTAAACTCACCTAAAACTGAAAAAAAAAAAAATATTCTTACAGATGAAGGGGTTCCATTGTAAGTAATGATGCCCAGAAGCCCAAAAAACTGAATATAAGATTCAAACAAAAGAGAATTTGTCTTTGTGTAGAAGATGAAGGAAGGAGCAAGTCACAATTTAATGAGAAAGAGAAACACCTTTGATGCTCAGTTCTGGAGTTCTAGAGAGAGTTGAGAGATAGAGAGAGACGAAGAGAGAATAATGGAGAGAGAATGACAGAAAAGTTGCTTTGTGGGTTTTTTTTTTGGCCTTTGGATTGCTTCACTTACACGTGTCTTTCATCCATTTAAAAAATGGAGAAAACAGGAGTGTATTGAACGGGAGGTGAGCCTGTCCCATTAATTAACTATTAGCTTTTAAAGGATAAAGAAAGAAGAAGTGGAAACGAAACGAATATAATCGTCAAAAAACAAAATGTTTGATTTGTGACAGATGGGTTAACTATTTAATCACTCTTATCATAGGACCACCATTAACATCACTCTTGTCATGCATGGATTATAACTTGCCACCTTATTTAATTGTGGGTTAGTAAAAAATTGATTACCTAGCTTCAAATAGATTGATCTAAAGTAGGATGCATCCTAAGAAACCATTATAAATGGAGGCACCCCTAGCTCATTCAAATGAGATTTTCAAAAAAGCATTGAAGCTCTAACAAATTTAAGCATCAAAGTTCTAATGTAGGAGTTTCAACACATTTGAAAAGCATTCATTCGAATCGTTCTTCTGAGCCTCAAAGTTCTAGTGGAATCAAGTTCCAAAAGCCTCCAGAAATGTCAAAATACTTAAATTGTTACAACTCTATCGGATCCAATTCTCCAAAGCCCTAAAAACTCCACTTATAAGCCTTTGAATATGAAGAAAATTCAAAAACACAAAGAACAAGGAGCCTCTGACTAATGTATAGCTGGAGATTCATCATGCTTTCATTGTAAAGTCTATCAGATTCATTCTCTAATCAAAGAGGAAAGGATTTTAATTTCAAATGGGATTTTGGAAAAAGAATTGAAGCTCTAACTAATTGAAGCATCAAATTTCTAAAGAGTAGAAGAGCATTCATTATAATATTCTTCTTAGCCTCAAAGTTCTAGTGGAATCAAATTCCAAAAGCCTATAGAAAACTTAAGGATATGTTTAGTTTACTGAAAATCATCACTAATATCTCAATTTTCATAACTCTTTACTTAAAAATTGTGGACCACATCGGTATGACTTTTGTTTGGTTTGATTCTCATTACTCTATTTTCATCCCTCATTACTCAAAATATTGAGAATAAGTAGTGAGAATTGAAAACATTTTGGTGTTTTTTGATACTTGAGTAATGAGTTAAATGATAATTTGGTAATAAAACACAACTAGTGGGACCTAATGGCAAGACTTGTCTCACTCAAACTTAAAGCCATGGCTAGCTCTTTCTTTTTCTTCTCTTTCTTTCTTTCCCTTGTTTCTTCTTTCTTCTTCACACCTTTTTTCTCTAGCTTCTTCTTCTTTCTTTCTTGGCCTATTTCTTCTCTCAACTTCTTCTTCTATTGATTTAAAACTTAAAATACAAATCCAAATTAAGTATCCAAACAATGGAATTTCAAATCCTTTATTGTATAAAATACCCAAACAAACTTTAAAATCAATGAATTTAAAATCAAGGTATTTAAGATCTATTTATTTAAAATCTAAATTCAAATCCAAAATTTTCCGTCCAAACACAACCTAAGAACACTCCAGCTCCTGATAGAATTTATTCATACACGAGACAATTAAAGTGCCTATTCTAGTTTCTTCTCTCAAGTTCTTTTCAACACTTACTACCTTTTTAATTATTGATCACAATATATCATATAAATTACATTCTTCCATATATTTTCACACACCAAACTCTAATTTTCATATTACCTCAATACTCAGATTTCTTGCCTTCTCTTATATCTAGCCCCTTCTTCATCTTCCTTTCAATCAATTCTATTGCTTTCACAAACTTCTAATGAATTCATGATCTGTTTCACATTTACTTTAGGCAAACAAAACCCCTTTTCCCCCCTAATAATGCTTGATCTTCAAGAGAGTGATAAGCATCCAATCTCTTTTGTTTTTGACAAAAGATCAAACCAAGAACAACCTTATAACTCTAATACTAATGGTAGAAAAAAACCTTGGTGATCCTTAACAAACACAACTAAAGCAAATTTTTATATGAAATCAAAACACACAATGTGAAGGACCGTCATCCCAAAAAAAAAAAAAAACTGATTTTTGAAAATGAAAATCAATTATAAAACCCTAACACTTTTTCCTTGTGGTGTGGAAGACTACACTCTCACATTCATAGTTCCCACACACAAAACCCTAATAAAATATCAGATCTATAGCCTAGATAGTAAGATAGTTACATTGTATAGTAAATTAATTAATGGGATAATTACACTTTACCCACCTGTGGTTTTCCTCTAATTTGGTTTGCCTACCTGTGGTTTTATTTTTGACACTTTACTCACCTGTGATTCCCTCTGTTACTCCTCTATAACCCACCTCCAGTGCAGACATTACTCTAACACATAAACTCATAAAAAACAGAACCTAAAACAGATTAAACACTCCTCACTCCCAAAACACACTCTCATCCAACGTGCTCACCAAATGAAGATCACGATGTAATGTGCTTGAGATAATGGACTAAGAAACTCCTGGGTTTTGATCGTGCAAGCAAACCGAGCAAGAAGGAGACACAATGTTCAGCATTTGAGCTATTGCAAATAGTATTTTTGATTTTTGGTGCTTGGTCCATTCGTCTTCTCTTGATTGGGTGAGTTCCTGACTTTGTTAGTTTCAAGTTTTGGTTTTCTTTTACTGTCATATGTTCTATTCATCTGATTTTAGGTAGATCCTTTTAATTTTTGAAACCTATGGTTTTAAAATTCTTTTTTGAAATTGGGTTTTTGCTTGCTATGTCTTCATCAACTGGCAATGGGTCTACAACTAGTGGTTTTTACCGTGCCTTAGATAGCCATTTATGTACCCATGAGAATTGTGCCCTACGAACAAGTCGAAAATCTGGTAACTATGGAAGAAGATTCATCGGTTGTAGTCAATTTAATGTAAGAAACAATTCCATTGGTGTATTTCATTTGAATTGAATTGAATTATTAGTTATGATTAATTGTGAACTATGAAATTAACTGTTGTAATTGTAATGATCAGGTTGGTCCCAAATGTGGCTTTTTTCAGTGGGTGGATAACGAAAATTGTAGGAGTGAAACTGCCCCACTTGCCTGTGAAAGGATAAGTATGCTTAAGAATGAACTACAGCTTGCAAATCAAAGAGAAATGAGAAGTAGGGAAATGGAAGAAAGATCTAACCAGAGGGAAAGAGAAGCTCATGAGCTTTATGTAGAAATTAGGGAGGAACTTAAGAGGATTTGAGAGAGTGAGAGATTGTACAAGCTGACACTAGTTTTGTCATGGTTATTTTTCATTTTTGTAATGTTGTTGTTGTGTTTTGCCTCAATGAACAAAAATGTAAGGGTGAGGACCCTTAATCTGCCATGATGCTTGGGGGGTTGTTGAAATGTGGTTGGATAATTGAATTAAGTTCCTGATTATTGTATCCATCTCTTGAAATACAAAGTGTTGTTTTTGTGCAAATGTTCTGTAGTTTATTTATTGTTTTTGTGCAAATGTTCTATAGTTTATTTATTGTTTTTACTTCCTACCCATAAATGGATCCATATATATTGATTTTGGTTCTATGCTACACCTGCCCATAAATGGATCTATGGTCATGACATACACATGATTTGCTGTGTCAATACATACACTTGTGTAAATCTACTAAAAGCACAAGACCAGCAAATCTACCAAAAGCAAAGACAAGCACAAGACATCAAAACACTTTATCCTGTGTCAATGCACATTAACATTAATAAAATCCTGATAATGTCATAATCTACCAAAAGTGAAGACAGCCATTGTGACTTTATGTCACATGCAAACATATTTACAACCAAAACCCAACTACTAGTCCACCACACATCAGACATACACATCTTCCAACCAAAATTGCCAATATTATTTTTGACACTTGACCACTTTAAATACTAGTTACATTAATTGTGGGAACTATAACAAAAAAAGTGGTTGAAACTTTAACATCTTCCATCTTCATTTACTGCTTTTTGTGCCATTGCCAATAACATTATTGCCCTTTCCACCAACTGGTTGAAACTTTGTTGGCCTTGATACACCAAACTTTTTGCTTTTAAACCCTTGAGTAGCACCACCACCACCACTACTAGATGCACTTGGCTGCATCACCAAAATCCAACAGTTAGCAAGATGGTCCAACAATAGCAAGTAAGAGGAAAAAAAATAAACAAAATAGATATTAGTAGAGGTGCCTGAGATGGTAAAGAATCCCATGTCTTTCTAGGGGTATGGCTGCTTGGTTATGAGGGTGAAAAGAACTAGTTGGCCCTAGATGCCGTTGGAGGTTAAGTTGTTGCCTCAAATTTATTGTTTGATGCAGGTTGAGTTGCTGCCTCAGATCTATTGTTTGGTGCAGGTTGAGATGCATTTTGACCAAAAGCTCTGTATGCAAGCTAAGATCTAGTACTTGATGGTAGAGATACAGTTTGAGGTGTTGCAGCCTGCTTTGTTGTTTTAGATCTACTATCTTGTGCCTAGAAATAGGGTTTGTACAAGTTACATACACATGAAATATATGAGGAAATGATTATAGTTCAAAGTATGGAAATACTTACAGCTTTTAATTTAGCAAATCTATCTCTTCTCTGCCATGGAGTTTCACCAGTGATGCTTGCCTTGCACCCTAGAAACTCTATAAGGGTTCCTTGGCTCTTCAGGATCTCTTTTTATTTGCTTTGGTGGTCTGCCAGGTAGTTTATACACATGAGGAGTAACAAGAGCAAGTTGGTTAGTCTCAACCCACTCAGATTGGCCAGGCATTTGTTGTATTATCTCTTTGTAAGTTTCAACAAATGTCTCTTTCAAGTAACAAGAATGCACATAGTCCTCCACTTTCTCCAGGTTCTTAACAATAGCAGAGATCCCATGTTTGCAAGGAAGTCCTGTCAAATCCCAAATCCTACAGCTACATGCTTTCCTAACCAAGTCAACCACATGTCTCTCACAACCATTATCAACCTCATACATGAACCTACCTGATGGAGTAGCACTGAAAGGTATAGATTCATGTTTCAACTTCTCTAATTTGTCTTGAATATTAGGACAAACCTTTCCAGTGTATTTTGCTATATCTTTCATCTTTTTTTATTGTTTGGTCATGAGCCTAACTCTGATCCTCTCCAACATTGTTAAAATTGGCTTATCCCTAGCTTCTAAGATCATGGCATTAAAAGACTCACTCAAGTTATTAGCTAAACAGTCACACAAAGCTCTACTACTAAAGTGAGACTTAGACCATTGTGCAGGGTTGATGTCAGCAAGATACTCCCATGCCTTGACATCTAAATCCTTTAGTTCCTGCATTCTTCTCTCAAACTACCTAATTGTTGTGACTCCAGCACATCTCCATATTACATCCTTTAACTCCAAGCCCTTATGATCCACTTTAAAATTATTATAGATATGCTTTATTCAATATCTATGCTCATAAGTTAGGAACAACATCTCAAGTGCAGGTATAAGGCCCTAATTCATATACAAAACAAATCAAGTAAATATGTTAGTTAAACATATTGAAATAAACTGAGACATGTATTATTAAACTTTAAATATGTGGATTAAATATGTTAGTACAATTGTAGTTTATACTTTTTGTCTATCAGTGATAAAGACTAGATTAAAGTTGTTCTAGATTCCCAATGTCATCTGAAAACTACTGCAAAAACCATACCTATGAATCTTTGTTCTCTTGCTCAACAACAGCAAATGCAACTAGGAAAATGTTATCATTTGCATCTCTAACTGTGGCAACAAGTATTTGCCCCCCAAATCTCCCTTTCAGGTGGCACCTATCTAAACCAATGATTGGTCTACAACCTCCCAAAAAACCAATTTTTTGTGCATTATACCTGATATACATTCTCTTAAATTTGGGCTGTGCATTTTCATCTTCCATTTCAGCTTGCAAAATAACCCTACTTCCTTTATCATTCAGTCTTATCATCTTTGCATAATCCCTAAGCTTCCCATATTGTAGCTGTTCATCCCTAGTGATCAAGTCAATAGCTTTCGATTTTGCCCTATACACCTGACTATAACTTATGTAAACTTTAAGTGTTTGCTTCACATGATGTTGAACACCAGCCACTTTCCAATTGGGATTTTTCTCAAACTCCTACATAAATTTCTTTGCAACATAACTTGAAGTCACTTGGCTATGTTTGAAGGATCTAGGACAGGTGCACTATGAATTGAATGTTTTTATTTGGAATGTCAACTCCCCAGGTAGTTGAGATGCATAACACCTCCATCCACATTCATTTATGCAATAAACTAATATCTTCTTCTTCTCATTCAGCTTGAACTTAATATCTACTGGCTTCTTTATAGCATATTCCCTCAATACCTCCCTAAATACCTTAGAGTTTGGAAACTTCATTCCTTTCTGTAACACTAGTTTTCTTATGTTAGTTTAGACATTAAACTCAGGTTCTTTTGCAGTAGTTGGTGCTGGCTGATCATCATTAGAATCTACTAGACTTTCTATGTCATCTTCAAGAGGTGGGTCAATCCATTCACCTTCTTCAAGAGGTGGGTCATTGTTAGCTAGAGTATCTCCCTTAGAAGGCCTATGTGGGGTTGCATTGACATTATCTCCCTTAGAGGGCCTATGTGGGGCTGTTGCACTGCCATTAACTCCATCATGTGTAGATGGCCAATCATCTACATTTTCAAATACATCATCATCAAAATCCGGCCCTTCAAACCCTTCCTCCAACCAATCAAAATCTTTTACACCACCTCTTTCAACATCCACACTACCTCCCTCATGCATCTCATGCACATCATCACCATTCTGAGGTGCCTCATGCACATCATCATCATTTACCACTTCCTCATTAGCAAATGGCTGTTCAACTGCAAGTGGCTCCTCACCACCCTCAACATATAGTGTTATCTTATCCGTAGGCCATGCAGCATGAATCTCACACATATAAACTACATTATCATCTTCATTTATAAGCCTTAACCCTTGCTCCAAATTACCTCCAGGAATAAGATAATGAAATCTACTTGTACTATTTGCCCCCAAACCACAACACATATCTTATATTTCAAAATAACTAAATCTATCTAGGTTAACCTCATCATAAAAAGAAGTACTATCTCCTAAATATACCAAATCTGGGTTCCACACAAACTGGCCACCATGATGAATATCAAAATTGAATGTCAAGTCAACCATCTGCATATAAAATACAACAAAATAAAGTATGAGATGAGCTTGCATGTGGAAAAGTATAATCTATTATAGATTATTGCTTTATTAGGCTGTCAAATTTCTCTTTCAATTTCCCAAACTATATACTAGCAAATGAGATGGGCTTGATGAATGTAATTAACTATATACCAACAATTGGGTATGTATCATGTGGTCTTGTGGTCCACATAAAGCACAGCACAGAAACAAACAATATTATTAAAAGTTTTTATTCTGTTTTTGGGAGACAAACACATGGAAAGGGAAAGCAGAAAAGCAATAATCAATACTATTGCAAAATCATGAAAAGCAATAATCAATGGAGCCCCACATTGATGAAGGAAGCCTAATCCTACGGTCCAGTAGCCCTACATTGATGAAGACATAGCAAGCAAAAACCCAATTTCGAAATTTTTTTTTAAAACCCTAGGTTTCAAAAATTAAAAGGATCTACCTAAAATCAGATAACAGAGCATATGACAGTAAAAGAAAACCAAAATTTGAAGCTGACAAAGTCAGGAATTCACCCAATCAAGAGAAGATGAATGGACCAAGCACCAAAAATAAAAAATACTATTTGCAACAGCTCAAATGCTGAACACTGTGTCTTCTTCTTGCTCGGTTTGCTTGCATGATCTAAACCTAGGAGTTTCTTAGTCCATTATCTCAAGCACATTGCATTGTGATCTTCGTTTGGTGAGCACATTGGATGAGAGTGTGTTTTGGGAGTGAGGAGTGTTTGATCTGTTTTAGGTTCTGTTTTTTATGAGTTTATATGTTAGAGTAATGTCTGCACTGAAGGTGGGTTACGGAGGAGTAACAGAGGGAATTACAGATGGGTAAAGTGTCAAAAATGAAACCACGGGTAGACAAATCAAATTGGAGACAAACTACGGGTGGGTAAAGTGTAATTATCCCTTAATTAATTATTACTAAATAACATTAATGGGACTCACTAACTAATAATTGGAATTTAATTATTTCAAATGACCTAATTAGCTTGGTGTAAATCCCTACAACTAGTTTTAATTTATTTGATTGAGATGTGGATGATGAATTCATAAATATAAATTAAATATGATGAAACGTAATCGAACATTTAAAATTGAATAATTAATTTTTTGAAAAGTCAAGCTTCATATGCATATCACTGTCACTGGTATCTTGGCATGTGGCAATTATACAATGAAATAGACACTATGATATTTTTTTAGGGTAAGACCGTACTAAGACTAATAAAACAAGTTGCCTCAAACATAACATAAAACAGGCAATATAAATTTAAGTTAGGCATGATGAAGTATATATATTCTAAAGCGTGAACTTGAAGAATTCTTCCTCTAAAAAGTCAAGATTCCTCTGTCACTGTTAAAATGGTATCTTGGCATGCTAGCAATTGATTCAATAAAGAAAAAACAATGGTAGTATAACAGCTATTCACACAACTTTTACCATAATTTGTCACATGACGAGTTGTAAGTGATGTAGAAAAAATAGTGGATTAATGTGAGTTCACACTTTCACCTTTCACAACTCACCACATGACAAGTTGTGATAAAAGTTGTATAAATATTATTGTAGGAAAACCATCAATTTGAATAAAACCATCAATATATCAATGCTCATTGGACAACCTATGTCATAGCGGTAGACCTTAGTAGCTATCCACTAATGTAAAAGCAAATTTTATATATATGTCTGTGTGTGAATGGAAGAAACCTATCTCAAAACTGTAGACAACTCGGCTATCTTGAATATCAAAACCCCAGACTAAACCTTCCCCATTCTAAACCTTTCATTATATGCCTTTTTCAATTCACTTTGGGAGACATAGGGTCCGTTTGGATTGAGTTTATTTTTGCTTAAACTAAAAACTGAAACTGAAAACATTGTAGTAAAATAATTTTTAAATGTGTAAATAGTGTCGTAGGACCCATTTTTAATGAAAAAGTTACTGAAAAGTGGAATTTGTGGATCCGTGAACAGTGCATTCGTGCATTGTTCACTGTGGAAAAGTCAACAAGTGCGGGCTGAACCAAAAAAAAAAGAAAAAAAGAAATCCACAGGACAAAAATGTAGACGCAACAATCAGTTGAATCCAAACACTCCCTATAAGATCATATTTCCCCCACATTCTCCCAACACAATCTGTCTACTTTTCCTCACTAGTGATTAGTCCACACTCAACTAATAAGTCATTCCAAAAGGCTAATTATTGTTTAATTAAAGTTTCAAATTTTTATATCAGATGTCTAATATTTCACGTGTGATGTGGGTCATATAATATAAAAAGTGTGAAAATTAGATGCGGAAACAATCAAAAACCCCATATGCATAAATATCAAGCCAAGGTTGCCTAACTCATTCCAAAACCAACACTTCCACCCAAACCTCTCTACTCCCTTGACCCATGGCCGCCCTAGAGATACAAACAACATACCCCAACACCACCACCACCACCACCACCAAAGCTCCTAATGATAGTCATTTCACAAGTGCCGGGATTCAAGTCTTTAGGAATGAGATTCAAACACATATACACTTAGATTAGTCTAAAGTAGAATTTCTATCTTGAATAAAAAAATTAAGACCCAAATCTATCCCAAAAAAACTAAGACCAGAACCCTTTTTTATTTGGATCTTTGCCCAAAAGCCATGCAACTTTACATGGGCTGGGCTCAAAAACTATTTAAAAGTACTGAGCAATTATTCCAATCATACTAGGGCAATTTTTGTTGTAATGTATTGCAAAAATAACTGTTATTAAGTTATTATAACAATATCTTTATTTAAAATTTTTATTTCAAGTTATTGCAACAAATTTTCCTAATGTAATACCGAAAATTATAAGATATTGCTACTAATTATTTTAAATGCGATAATTTACCACTTTAAAGTTATTATTCCAACGATTTTTAAATTATTGATGCAATATTGAGTCATATACCACTACCCTAATGTTGTTGCATTAACATTTGGTGTAATAGACTTATTTTGGTGTAGTGGAAGATGACTTATTTCGACTCTATCTCTTCCTCTCATCCCTCTCTGATCTCTCATTTTCATATTTTCACTCTCAGATACTTCCTTTCATTCCCCTCTCTCTCTCTCTTATATATATATATATTTTAACACTCTAATCGATCTCTTCCTCTCTTTTCCTCTCTCTCTCTTAGTGGTAACTGACACCTCTAGGTCATTAGAGTGGAGCTATGATGGCATTGGGACTGGGGATTATGGGTGCTATTATTGTGGTTTTTCTCATCATTGGGATTGTCCACTTTTGCTGGAGGAAGTGTCACCCTGCACAACCTGATCAACATGCCAACTCCAACATAGAGCTTGGTCCTCGGCCTCCTTTGTCAGAACTCCCATGACGACCTTTTCATGCTGATGTCGGTGCTAGATTCATCACCACAGCTCTATTTGCTTTGGAAAGTTTGTGGAGGGTGACAATGTTGCTGACCTGGTTCTATTGTAGCAGCCACAAGTTGCTGTAGAAATCCCAAAAAAAACTCTGCAAAATGTTTTGCAACATTTTCTTGCAACACTTTTCTAACCGTTGCAATAGAACTGCAGCAATATCCCTATTGCAACATTTAATAGAAACGATGCAATACATTTTTACATTTTCATCGTTTGCTTCGCAACAGTTAAAAGA
Organism: Quercus parvula; assembly: GCA_030820535.1. Taxonomy (NCBI): domain Eukaryota; kingdom Viridiplantae; phylum Streptophyta; class Magnoliopsida; order Fagales; family Fagaceae; genus Quercus; species Quercus parvula. Next base: position 30,676,552 of record JAUAME010000006.1, on the reverse strand, counting down.
AAATAAAAAGCTTTAATAAACCCTAAATTCATTTATTCAAAATCCAATGTAATGGTTCTAAAAAACGCTGCAATAAATAATCTATCGCAACAATTTATAAAAATGCTATTACATATATATATATATATATATATATATATGTTGAAGCATTTTTAAAACTATATTCATCCATAATCAAATAATTAAATTTCAAGCATAATACTCTAAATTTAATTATTAGATAACCCTTCTAGTCACATATTTTAAGCAACGTTTATAGAACTGTTTCAAAATTTAAATAAATTAGTAGCGTTCACTATAATAATTGCTACAATAAATCTATTTTAATAATATTCTTTAAAAATGTTTCAATATTACTATATACTGAAAAGTTTTCTACAAAAGCTGCAACCAAAACGTTGCAAATACACTTGTTTTTTGTAGTGTAAGGTATCATACCTAAGTTTGGAAATGGTGCACTTGCTTTATTTTTAAAACAATTGAAGATGTTCCTTTATTTTTTAGAGGGTTCTTGATCCCACTTTGTGGCATTGTTTGTTTGTGTGTTGTACAATCAATGTTTGGTGTGAGTTTTTTTTTATAGGTAGATAGTTGGGGGAATGCTTAGTGTGATTTGCTGTTGTGGTATTTCATTGCTAAGTTTGATTTGTTTTGTTATAATAAGCGTGTTGTACTAATATATAGGTGGAAATGGACGCCTCCCTCTCTGACCCGTGGATGGTGCTGTGTTCAAGGAGTAACGAATGGCAGGTGTTGGGATTTTGATACGGGACGATGAGGGTTGGTGCATGTAGTAAGAAGATTGAAGCTCCCTTGGGTGCCATTGAAGCCGAAGCAAAGGCATCTGAGTTGGGTCTTCAGTTTGCTAAGGATATGTCTATTCACGATTTCACGCTCGAGAGCAATTCTTTGACGCTGATCAATGCTTTAAAGGACTTGTCTCCTCCTCCCTCATCAATTGCTGCTTTGGTCTATAGTTCAATAGCCACTTCCCATTCTTTTCGTTGTGTAGACTTCTTCCATGTTGGTCATAATGGCAATAGACCAACCCATTTACTTGCAAGACATGTTTTAAGCATTGCAAATTTGTCTGTTTTGATTGAAGAGACTCCTTGTTTCCTTAAACAAGCTCTCAACCATGATGTTTTTGTTAATTCCTCTGATTATTAAAGTTTAGTAGTATTTCCCATCAAAAAAATAAAATAAAGTAAAATAAAATAACAAGCGTGTTGTACTAATATAGGTGGAAATTAAGAATATTTAGTGGTTATTTTGGCACTTAGCATGAGGTACAATGTTTTCCTTGCATATATGGGATGGATGATTAGCCCCGTAATGCTTGTTTTTGCAAAAATATTGTCTAAATTCAACAAGGGAAATGAAGAGCATAGGTTTGTTATTGAAGAGAAAATGGTATGAAGGTGCATGACACATGCATATCACAGTTTTAAATATGGAAGTGTTTCGTTTTTTGGTTCTACATGTTCACCTTTCATTGTTTTTTTTTTTTTTTAATTTTTTTTTTATATATAAATAAATATATGGATATTTGTATTAGGTTTATGTTTATGTTTAGTTTAGGAAACTAGAGGAATAGGATTTTTTCTGGGTTTTGTAAATTGTAAAAAAACATAGAGAAATAACTAGGAAGCTAGTTTGGACTTGGAGGAGAGGGAGAGAGAGATGGTTTTTTTTTTTTTTTTGATAAGTGATAAGCAACACTATTAAAAGATTTACATTTACATACAAATAAAGTATCACTAAAAGGCATGGCCTCCTACCACTAATCATGGTTTTGAAACTCAGACCGTTTAATGAACTGTAAAAGGAAGAGGTTTAAAGTTTTTGAGAACAGACTGAGATGGAACCGTTACGACGTTATAATTAATTTAATAATTATTTAAAATATAAATAAATATATTATAGTAATAAAAATAGACTAAAATAGTCCAAATAAATATAAAAACAATCTTTCAAATGTATTTTTTACGTCACAACTTTCATTATAATGTTTCAAAAATCAAGATAATATTAATAATAGTTGAAAAACAATAATAATATTGTGGGGACCAATTGTATCCGGTATTCGAACTACGCTGGAAGAGGCCAGGCCCAACATCTAATCTCATATGTACAAGCTGTGTAAGAAAGGGCCAGACCCAATATCTAATCTGAGGGTGAGAGAATATCCGAGGACAATCAACAAAAGAAGAGATAAGATTATCCTCCGAGGAGAGGTAAAGAATGCTCGTGGGGGATTTGACCGTGTCCGAGGACTATAGTCACCTCGGGACTTCTATCCGAGGTGTCTGGTAAACTTATCAGTCATTTAGAGTAACACCTCGGACAAACCTTACAGCAAAATGAAGGGGAAAAATATCAAATGAAAGATAAGAATAAGCAGTAACAAATATCTAAAGGTACTGTCACCTCCGCATTAAATGCCGCTCAGCTAACCTTCTGGCCGCATTAATGTGGAGGTGATACCTGAACAGTGAACGGGCAGCCTTCCAGCTAAGAATGGAAGATTCAAGAAAGGGCAAGAGAGATGGTGAAAAAGAACTTTCAACGCCAAGTCCACACGTGGATGATGAAAAAGGTAAAAAAGTCATAGTATATAAGACGAAGGAAGGAGAAAGGAGGGAGGACGAAAAAACTATTCTAAAATCATAGCACTGAGACATGTCCAAGGAGACTCTTTGCATAAACTACGCTTGTAGCTCTAGCCTCTTTACGCTAAAATCCAATATCTTGGCCCAAGATTCAGACTAGCTTTCTCTCCTGCACTCTACAAATTTATTGTTTGGGCTACGTGGGTCTGGATCCACTCCTGTTCTGGATTCAAGTCAAATCTGATCCTTACAAATATTATTAGTAAATTAGTAGTTTATATTATACTACTATCAATGTAAGATTTATATTATAAACTAAACAAATATATACAATATGGTAAGCATTTATTTAATCAACAACGTCAATCTTAAATTCATAATATAATCTTCTCAAAAAAAATCATAATATAAAAGCAATAAATGAATTTAATATACCAATCGGTGGGTTTGCAGTATTAAGAAGTAATGTTAATGCAACAAAAAGTTTCACAATTATTGTTACAACTTGTTTTGTTACGTAGTGAGTTATGTGTGGTGGAAAAAAAATTGGTGGGTTCATGGGGTTCACATTTCACCACTCACGACTCGCCACATGGGCCAAGTTGTGAAAAAATATATGAAATTTTGTATGACACCAACATTACTAGTTAAGAAGACTGAATTACAGATTATCAAATAAATAAATAAAAGAAGACTGAATCAGGGAGGGGACTCATAAGAGATAGTAGGGACCAAGGGGTTGTGGGGTTTGCAAAGGTCTGTTTGGCATCCTCGAGTTTAGAAGCTGAATTGTGGGCGTTAAGAGAAGGCTTAATGCTATGTGTAGAATTACAGGCCTGAGCTGTTGAAGTTGAACTTGATGCATCTGCAGCATTGTCCTTAATTGTTAGCAATGCCATTTCTAATGGAGATCTCTCTGTTCTTGTGGATGATTGCAGGGATTTGCTGCTGCCGCCTCAGGTTAAGGTATCTCACTGCTTCAGGGAGGCCAACTTATGCGCTGATGCCTTAGCAAGATTGGGATCATCATGGTATAAGAAAACAGAGAGCTAGGAAAGAGGGAAGATAAGCTAGAGAGAAGAGATTGAAGAAAAACTTTCTGTAATTGCATTAATAATCAAAACTGAATGTACAGATGTATATATACCTGAACTAATCACAAGAATCAAAATAACTAACTCCTAACTCCACGCTATACGGATTCAACCTCTACAACCAATCACTACATTACACGTGTCTATATACATAACTGCTAATTGTTCTAAGGCTAAACTACAGGTCGTATCAATCAATGCAGTCGTTTAGCTATCTCAAACATAATTCTTCCAATGCCCTGTTCTGTTGCTCTGCCTCTCTGCCTGAGCCAATATCTTCAAATAATCTTCAACTCAATTAACTTGCATTGCTTGCATCTGTCTTATTCTTCTGTTTCTGCTCTGTACAGTTAACCAAACTTTGACACATGGCATGATGTTGCACTACAATCTGTATCCGCTACCCCTTCTATTGTAACCCTTTTGTCTTTTGATTTATCGGGCTTGTATCGCCCCCAGACTGTATCCAACCTTGGCTGATGATTTTGTTGGCTAGTTTTTAATATATATCCCTGATTACCAAAAAAAAGAAGACCGAATCACATCTTTCAAAGTCACATTAACACCAATAAATAAAGCAATCTTATGAAAAAAAAAAATTTAATTAATTAATTACAAAACATTGAAGGGTGGAGACATGGCCACATGTCCAACTTTTCATATGGGGAAGGGGTGTAGTGCCTGCCAATGTACGTGCCACAATGTTAGACAAGAAAACTCATTGAAAATTAAAAAGGTTTGAAGCTTGTCTTATTTTAGTTTTGGGTACCGAATAGAAGGAAGAAGGAAAATTTTTGTAAGTTTGAACAATTTATTTAGTTGAAATTGAAATTTTTTTGCTAAAAGTACTATAAATAAAGGTAAAAGTTAGCTAAAATGGTACAGTAAAACCCATAAATAGTATAAAAAATAAGCTGAATAGTAAAATAAGATGGCAAAAATAATTAATGTCAAACGCACAAAGAAGAAGAAAGTGTAAAAAAAAAAAGGTTTGTTCTTCTCATTTCTATTTTATTTTATGTAGATTTAGTGTGTTTTGGTCCTTTTGGGACTGCAATTTCGGAGCTAAGGGTGAGGAGTAGTGATAAAAAGATAGAGTTCAAGAGAGAAAATGACACAAATCGGCCAAAAAACGCCGTTTTACAAGAGAAAAGTTGTTGTTGTTGTTGTTGTTTTTTTTTTTTTTTTTTTTTTTTTTAAAGCTTTGGCCTAAACTATGAGACCTGGCCATGGTTCTCAAACCCGTGTGATTTGACCACAGGTCCACAGTTGTGTAGAATGGGTTTTTGGTTAAAAGAACCATTCCAGGGGGTAGTTCCATGTTAATCGAGTTAGACCGTACAATCCAGTCCAAATTTCAAAACTAAGTACTTATAAATGACATCCAAAATATGACCATATATGTAGTGATCGGGTTTCTTCTGGACTTCATATAAAAAATAAAAAAAGAGTTTCTTCTAGACTCAAACCAAATCATCCCATTCAATTAAAGATTACATCAAAGAGTACAGAACCCAACCTCATCCACTTAATATTCAATTTTGAAATATCCCAAAAATAAAGTACTCTTTCAAAAGTCAAATATATAAATTTCCTATTAATATTCTTTTCTTTTTTTCAACGAAGACAATATAGTTAATATTCTTTTCTAACTAAAAGCTTAAGAGTATAATTTTGAAAACTTGGTGGATGTAATTACTATAAAAAAAGGGACTTTCCTTTTTCCTTTGCAAGGACTTAAAATTCTACAATTATTTAGTTTATGAGGTTGTAAAGATCATAATTTGGTGGGTCATTCTACCATACTCCTCCTTTTTTAGGGGTACGTTATCCACCTTAATCTAAACTATTGATTTAATGGTGTTTTGATCTTGACCATTGTTTTAATTTGAGTAGACGCGGGTTACCGGTAAAGCACGTTACATATATAAATAAAAAAAGGAAAAATAATAAATAAATAAAAATTTATTTTTTATTTTTTGCACTTTCACGCTTCTCCCCTTCTACCTCTCCTTCTACTAAACAAAGCCCTAAGGAAGACCCACAAAAGAAGAAATTAAGCTCTTCAATTCCGTCAAAGAGGTTTCTCTTTATCTTTTTCTCCTACTATAATTCGATTTTAGTCTGCTTGATAAAAATCTGATTTTGGGCGGAGAAAGTAACTAGAGAATTTGTGGTTACTTGATTACTTTTTTTCTATACCCAATATTGAAGAAATCTGATATTTGCTTTACTCTGCTTGATAAAGAATTTGTGGTTACTTGGTCCATTCGAAATATATTTGCTTTACTTGGTATATCGCCTCAATTGTGGTATTTGTTGAACCGTGACATTTAATATGTTTTAGGAGTTTCCTAGAGTAGTCACAAGTAACTATTTCTTAGTTTAGGCCAATGATCTCCCCTCCTAAGAAATGGTGAAGGGTAGTAAGGTCTTGGGGTAGTAAGATCTCCCCTCATTTATCGTATATATTGTGTGTTCATTCTCTAGGCCTTTCCATTCCTTTTATTGTATCTGAAATTAAATGTGCCCCATTGGGGTGAATGTAGGTATCTGGTTCCTGCTGATTTGACTGGTGATCAGTTTCTGTATGTGGTTCGGAAGAGGATCAAGTTAAGTCCTGAGAAGGCTATATTCATTTTTGTCAAGAACATTCTACGACCCACCGGTAAGATAGTCACTATTTTTTGTTTTCAAATTTGCACTCCCTTTCTTTCCACTTTTATGATTTGGAGTATTGTTTTTTTATTGCAGTGGCCGTGATTTCTGCAATTTATGAGGAAAATAAGGAAGAAGAGGGTTTCCTTTATATGAACTACAGTGGCGAGAACACCTTTGAGTTTTGTTGAATCATGATTAAGATGCATCTGTGTGAAGTGTGAATAGGAGTTGCAAATAAAACTAAGAAAATGATGGAATTAGATTAGATGTAAATTCTCTGCAGTTCGTTAGATTGATGTTTTAGGCAGTACACTGTGGTTTGGATCAATGTTTTTAGTTCGTCAACTTTTTAGTATTATATGTTCTTTTTAAATTCAAGATGGTTTGGATGAATGTCTACTTAATGCCAGTTTAACTACCTCTTTTATGATTGGGGTGAATGACTATTTTAAGTAAATGAATTGTTTGTGCAGCTCTATGGATGTGTGTGCGCGTGCCTCCGGGATTGGCATAAGCTCAACACCAATGGGTATGTGGTTCCTTTACCATTGCGAAATCTGTCTTCACAGACCTCTTGGAGGATTTGACAAAAATTCTTAGTTTAGTGACTGTCTCGTGTTTTAAAGGTTTTTGTAATGTATATTTTTTTTCTATTTTTCTATGGTTTAATGGTAACCCTTACTATTAAAAACTAAAAAGTGTTTTCCTGTGAGACAGAAATAGTAATCTGTGATTGAAATTTTGAGTCTATACTGAGAAGTCTTAATTCTGCCATCGTTGTCCTGTGGGAGCTATCTGCTACTATGGTAGAGCTTGTTAGTACTGCCATGGCATTATGTCACTAAAAGGATTTTACACAATCTTCAGAATGTGCATCATAAAGCACAATAATATTAATATATGATAAAGGGTGAGGAACAGCAAAACTAAATCAAATTGTCCACCTTCTGACTTGGGATAAGAAAAGTGAGCAACTGACTACCAAGCCAACAAAGAGAGCTGTTCAAATTGTCCACCTAGTATGTATAAAGTTTCATGTAAAATGCTTTTGGTTATTTTTTTGGAACAAATACAAGTTTTCATTCATCCAATCAAAGGAGCAATCTTTGTTCATTTAGAGACCTTTTACTGGTACTGATTCTTGACCCATTTGATTCCCACCAACATCAGCCTCTCAAAAGACAATGCTCTAACAGATCTAAAGAAGAATCTCAAGAGAAAAAATGTATAGCTCTAGCCCAATGCAGCATGGAATGAAACAAAAAGGCTTCAAGCTCAATGCTACACAGGTGCCTTAAATGGAGATAGAGAGAGAGAGAGATTAAAACAAACAAAATACTGCTCCTTTTAATGGTACTTAAGCTATATTCTCATGACATGAGCTGACACATAGCACAACTAAGAGCAGATTTAGAGATTGATTTTGTTAGAGAAGTATTAAAGTTTCTTCATATGATAAAATAAAAAAGGCGTACATGAAACTTGATGACAGTCATCCAACAGAATTTAGAATATGAATTTGTCTGTGCACAAAATTAAAATTGTGTATGTATATGTAAACTAAAATGAGACAGAAATGTTGAGAGAAAAAATAACTGTCTAGAATTCAGAAATCATACAACGTCATCCTACTTAAGTAAAAGCTCAAATAATGAGATTGGCACATGTAAGGAGGAGATAAAGCTTGAAGCAACTAAAACATCGATTTTGACAAGTACTTGTCATTGTCCCTATATGTCTTTTTAAACCATTCCAATGTGGGATTGCCATCTTCATCAATCATTTTTTTGCTACAAACATATATATATATAAAGAAATAAGTAAAAACTTAAACTATAAGCACTGGAGCACAACTTAAAACATATGTAAAAAATAAAAAGTATGGTGTTAATTAAATACTATAAGCACAACAAAAAAATATAAAGCAAACTTACCGAAAAATGTGTTGGCAAATGCTTATGGAGCTTGAGGAAAAATAAAATTTTCTGGTACTAGAAAATAATGGTTTGATTTGTTTTATTTGTCTCTCATTTATCAAACTTTTTGCTTATGGACCTTGAGGAAAAATAAAACTTCAAAAAAGTAAAATTATATAAGTTACGTGCTAAGATCTGAACATGTACCTGCTAGGCAAAACCATGTCTGTATTACCAGCAAGCTAATGCTACTAAGATGATGTAAAGCATATCTTAAAATATATACAAATATAAATAAATAAATAAATAAATAAATAATCCCTATTAATCTCACACATTAATGTTAATTAGAAAAATATAAACATCAAGAAAGTGACCTCAACTATATTATTTTAGAGGGAGGTATGCCCTGAACGTGATGGGAGCTACCAATGGAGATACATAGGAAGTTAATTGGTATATTCAAAGATTTATGGAAGAAACTAAGATAATTCTAGCTGATTTTTTTGTGGATTTTGTTTTTATAATATTATATATCTCAAACACATAGTATATTGTTTCTCCAAAAAAAAAAAAAAAAAAAGAGTGTATTATAACCTTGGAGATAGGTAGAATGCCATTAATTAGGTCCAATGGTCATTGACATTTTTTTTTTCTCCTTTTATTTCAACTAAATTTGATATCTTGATACCGTTTATTTAATCAATTATAATTTTATCTCAAACAAATATGAGGTCTTAGAAGCCGCTTGCTCTCTTTTTCTTTTTTTAACAGCTTATAGACCATGAACCTTTGATTTGAACTATTAATTTCATAGATACCAGCCTAGTCACAGATCAAACATTTGTACAACCTTTGTTTGGTTTGATTCTCATTAGTCATTACTCTATTTTCATCACTCATTACTCAAAATATTGAAAATAAGTGGTGAGAATTAAAAACAATTTTTTGGTTTTTTTATATTCTTGAGTAATGAGATAAATGACAATTTGGTAATTAAACACAAGTAGTGGAACCCAAATGCAAGACTTGTCTCACTCAAACTCAAAGTCAAGATGCTAGCTCTTTCTTATTCCTTTTTCTTTCTTTCTTTTCTTTCTTCTTCACACCTTTTTTTCTCCACCGTCTTCTTATTTCTTTCTTCTTCTTTTTCTTTCTTTCTTGGCCTATTTCTTCTCTCAACTTCTTCTTCTATTTATTTAAAATCCGAATCCAAATCAAGTATCCAAACAATAGAATTTCAAATCCTTTATGGTATAAAAATACTCATTTTTTTTTTAAATTAATGAATTTTAAATCAAAGAATTTTAAATCAATTTATTTAAAATCTAAATTCAAATCCAAAATTTACCATCCAAACACAACCTTAGAACATTCCAACTCCACGATAGAATTTCTTCATACATGAGACAATTAAAGTGCCTTCTCTAGTTTCTTCTCTCAAGTTCTTTTCAACACTTTTTACCTTTTGAATTATTGATCACAATATATCACATAAATTACATTCTTCCATATATTTTCACACACCAAACTCTAATTTCTTGCCTTCTCTTATATTTGGCACTGTCTTCATCTTCCTCTCAATCGATTCTCTTGCTTTCACAAATTTCTGATGAATTCATGATCTGTTTCACATTTACTTTAGGCAAGCAAAACCCCCTTTTACCCCCTAATGATGCTTGGTCTTCAAGAGAGTGATAAGCATCCAATCTCTTTTGTTTTTAACAAAAGATCGAACCAAGAACAACCTTATAACTCTAATACTAATGGTAGAAATAATCTTTGGTGATTCTTAACAGACACAACTGAAGCAAATTTGTATATGAAATCAAAACACACAATGTGAAGGACGGTTGCACAAAAACTGATTTTTGAAAAAGAAAATCAATTATAAAACCTAACACTTTTTCCTTGTGGTGTGGAAGACTACACTCTCACTGCCACATTCACAGTTCCCACACACAAAACCCTAATAAGATATCATATTTGTAGCCCAGATAGTAAGATAGTTACATTGTATAGTAAATTAATTAATTATTACTCAATAACATTAATGTGACTCACTAACTAATAATTGGAATTTAATTATAGCAAATGACCTAATTAGCTTGGTTTAAATCCCTACAACTAGTTTTAATTTATTTGATTGAGATGTGGATGATGAATTCATAAATATAAATTAAATATGATGAAACGTAATCGAAAATTTAAAATTGAATAATTCATTTTTTGAAAAGTCAAGCTTCATATGCATATCACTGTCACTGGTATCTTGGCATTTGGCAATTATACAATGAAATAGACACTATGATATTTTCCTAGGGTAAGACCGTACTAAGACTGTAATGAAACAAATTGCCTCATACATTACATAAAACAAGCAATATAAATTTAAGTTAGGCATGATGAAGTATATATATTCTAAAGTGTGAACTTGAAGAATTCTTCTTCTAAAAAGTCAAGATTCGTCTGTCACTGTTAATATGGTATCTTGGCATGCTAGCAATTGATTCAATAAAGAAAAAACAATGGTAGTACAACAGCTATTCACACAACTTTTGTCATAACTTGTCATATGATGAGTTGCGAGAAATATAGAAAAAATTATAAGTTACTGTAAGTTCACACTTTCACCTTTCACAACCCGTCACGTGACAAGTTGTGTAAATATTATTATAGGGTCCTAGAAGTTTTAGAAAGAAATGGACACTATGATTCTGTTTTTCTAGTACTCCAATACGTAAAATTTGGCTTAAGAGTTAAGACAATCAATTTGAATAAAACCATCAATATATCAATGCTCATTGGACAACCTATGTCATAGCGCTAGACCTTAGTAGCTATCCACTAATGTAAAAGCAAAATATATATATATATATATATATATATATATATGTGTGTGTGTGTGTGTGAATGGAAGAAACCTATCTCAAAACCGTAGACAACTTGGCTATCTTTGAATATCAAATCCCCAAACCAAACCTTCCCCGTTCCAATCCTTTTATATGCCTTTGTCAATTCACTTTGAGAGATTATAAGTGTGCATTTGAATAATACTACTTATTTTACTGAAAATTAAAAATTGAAAATTAAAAATAATTTTTAATTACTGTTCACATAAAAAAAATACTGTTTATATACCTTAATATACTGTTAATATCCTTTAATGCACTGTTTATATCTCATAAACCGTGCTGGTTGAAAAAAAGGAACAAAAAAAAGAAGTCAAAAACGCAAACTTCTTTGACGCAGACGCAATCTGTCTACTTTTCCTCACTAGTGGCTAGTCCACTCTAGGATTCTCAGTTTACACGTAACAGTCAGGGTGTCAAACACTCAACTGATAAGTCATTCCAAAAGGCTAATTATTGTTTAATTAAATTTTCATATTTTTATATCAGATGTCTAATATCTCACGTGTGATGTGGGTCATATGATATAAAAAGTGTGAAAATTGGATGTGGAAACAATCAAAACCCCATATGCATAAATATCAAGCCCAGGTTGCCTAACTCATTCCAAAACCAACATTTCCATCCAAACCTCTCTACTCCCTTGACCCATGGCCACACTAGAGATACAAACAACATACCCTAACACCACCACCACCACCAAAGCTCCTAATGATGTCGACGAAGACGAGCTCTCGCCCATCGAACAAGTCAGGCTAACCGTGCCCAACACCGACGACCCGACCCTACCTGTATGGACCTTTCGAATGTGGACCTTAGGCTTACTCTCATGTGCAATCCTTTCCTTCCTAAACCAATTCTTCTCCTACAGGACTGAGCCCCTTCTTGTATCCCAAATCACTGTCTTAGTGGCCTCTCTCCCCATTGGCCGCTTCATGGCTGCCACTCTCCCCACAACCAAGTTCCGAATACCCGGGTTTGGATCCAGGTTGTTCTCTCTTAACCCGGGTCCGTTTAACATGAAGGAGCATGTACTCATTACCATCTTTGCTAATGCTGGTACTGCTTTCGGAAATGGACCAGCTTATGGTGTTTCTATTATTGATATAATCAAAGCCTTTTATCACCGGAATATTTCCTTTCTTGCTGGTTGGCTTCTTATTGTCACTACTCAGGTAATGTTCTCCCTTTTTATGGCCTTTTTTTTTTACACCAAGTATTTTACTTTTTTAGAAGCAATTTTTTTTTTTTTTTGGTTGAGAAACTTTAGAAGCGGAAGTTGGTTTTTCATTTTAACTTTGAGAAGTGTAGCAAGGTAAATTCTTTTCTTTATTTTTTAGGCTTCGGACATATGGAAATACGGAGATTCTTTCTCTAATTGCATTCTATAAAAAAAAAAAAAAAAAAAAAAAAAAAAAGTAAATTTCTACGTTTTATTCAAGAGAAATTTGGTACATTAATTGGACTATTTTGGGTAATCTCATGTTTTTTTTTTGTGGAAAGAAAGGTAAAAAGGTAATCTCATGTCTGAAAAAGACGGATATGGGAAATTATTTTCCTATGACGTGGCACATAATAATGCATCTTTTAGTGTGTTTGAGAGTTTATTAAAAAATAAATGGAAAGAAATAATATTCATATATATATATATATATAATTTATTAGTATATATATCACTCTCTACTTCTAATCATCTAATGTCTTTTCTAAAATTTTTTTTTAAAAAATTGAATATTCTCTTCAATTTAATAAAAAGCATACCAAATATTATTACTTGTATAAAAAAAATGTTATATTTGTAGGTCCCATCATGTTGTAAAAATACTACAAATATAATCATCAAATTATTACTTATAAAAAATATAGTAATATTATTACTTATATAAAAAAAATTATTAATATTATTTTTTAAGTTTGATTAATTCAGGTATTAGGCTATGGTTGGGCTGGACTACTGAGGAAATACGTGGTGGAGCCAGCCCACATGTGGTGGCCATCAACTCTCGTTCAAGTCTCACTTTTTCGGTATGTAACCAATGAGCTTATAGCCAATTGGCATCTATCTCTCTCTATCTTTCGTGTCACAGGTTTGGTCTGCCTCCTTCATCCACTCTCTTAACTTTATTAATTAACTGCTTAATTTATTTTTATATTATTTACGAGAGAGAGAGAGAGAGAGAATGAAAAAAAAAAATTTAATTTTGACCCGTTACCAAGTTTATCTTTAACCTTTTGTTTGTTTGGGATTTAGGAGATAAAAAAAATTTAATTTTCCTTCATGTATATTTAGTTAAGAGAATGAAAAAATGGAGGGATGCAAATTTTTTTTATTCGAATGAGGAGAAAAATGAGATGGTATAAAATGTAGTTTGTATAAATTTATTTTCATTCCCCTATTACATTATAAAATAAAATAAAATTAAAAATGGTTTACAAGGAAAAAAATGCTACTATGTGCAGGTAAAAAAAAAAAAAAAAATTTAGGGAGATGGAGATGGATCAATAAATTTCCCATCAAGTCCCCTTTCATTCCTTCATTTTCTCCCCAAATCAAGGGGATAAGAATTTGGTGGGCTAGGTCCCACCAAAATCCCCTCCCTTCCCCAACCAAACAACTCCCCATCCAAACTCTCTCATATTTTTCCCTCCCCATTTTCCATCCTCCCAAATTACCTCAACCAATTGGGGTGTAATGGTGGTGGCAAGAAACATCATCAGTCTTTCAATTGCCATCTCAAGTGATAGTTTTATTAAAAAAAAAAAATTTGGTCTCAAAAAAAATAGATTTTTTTTTGGGGGGGGGGGGGGGGTGGGATGATAGTTTTATTATTATTCAATTCTAATATCAACATGTATAATGGATAGAATAAAACTAAGTCAGCTCTCCAACCAAACTTTAAACCCCTCCCTGTATTGAGTTACCATGGCTAAAATGTTGGAAGCTCTATTACAAAGCTTACTGGTGTCACTAAATATAACCTCTCAAAAGCCCAAAGCCATCTATCCATTGTCATCTACTATCAAACCTTTTTTTTTTTTTTTTTTTTTTTTTTTTTAATGTAATGGATCTACTATCAAACTTAACTCTATAAAGAGCGTCAGAATTAAGCATCATAATTAGAGTGCCACATCCATATTCTGCAATAATGTGTTGCAGACCAACTTTTAGACCAAACTGGCATTTTTTTTTTTAATCCAAGATCTACCACAGTCTTCCCACCCTTTACCATGCTCCTAGCCTTATACCAGATTCTGGTTCAAATAGACTCTGGAAGTCCAATATTCTCTACATGAAAATTCATGTGAACTTCTTGATAAAAATTAAATAAATCCCATGAATATTAAAATATGGAGTAATAATAATTAATTTTATTCTTGGTTTGATTTTAATTTTGAAATGACAAAAGAAATACTCTTACAAAAATATATACCGAAACGCAAATAAAAATCTAGATCACTCTTCATCCTTAAGCATGAAATAGGCTACTTCTTGTTTGGTAATTAATCCACATCCTTCATATCATAGCATTTTAGTTTTTAACCAAAGTGGTATTTTCTACACAAAGAACTTAAACAGTGGTGGAATGATTAAAAACAAAATCCAGTTATGCAAATCAACTTGAAAAAATCTCATTACTATCAATTGGTGTCGCATGCAAAGTTGTCCTGTCGTCACACATTTTACTGATGGCTCATAAAATTCTACTTCCACTGCTAACTAATATTTTAAATACTCATCACTCTCAACATTTTTATCTCAAACTAACTCCAATTTTTAAAGTAATATTTTGAGTCATCACTTCCAAGCAATCCAAAACTGGATCAACATAAACAGCTACCAATGTCTCTATGTTCCATATATGAATAACAATAAACTACTTAGTTTTAACATAAAATTTTGTTATGAATTATGCAGGGCTTTGCATGAGAAAGAAGAGAAGCGGTTCTCACGGGCAAAGTTCTTCCTAATTGCACTAATTTGCAGTTTTACATGGTACACAATGCCAGGGTACCTCTTTTCAACATTAACAAACATCTCATGGATCTGTTGGGCATTCTCTAAATCAGTCACTGCCCAACAAATTGGCTCAGGCATGCAAGGACTTGGACTAGGAGCAGTGACACTCGATTGGGCTGCAGTGTCATCCTTCCTATTTAGCCCCCTCATTAGCCCCTTCTTCTCCATTATGAATGTTTTTGCAGGCTATGTATTGATAGTCTTCATTGCAACCCCTATAGCATATTGGGGATTTGACTTATACAATGCAAATAGATTTCCCATTTTCTCTTCTCAGTTGTTCACATCCCAAGGTCAACAATACAACATATCATCCATTGTCAATAACAAGTTTGAGTTAGATCTAGCCAAGTATGAGGAGCAAGGACCAATTCATTTAAGCATGTTTTTCGCTATCTCTTATGGCTTTGGCTTTGCCACTATTGCTGCCACCCTTTCACATGTGACACTCTTCTATGGAAGGTAATGTATTATCGAAATGCTTTTTATATGAGTTTTCAATGTGAATACTATAAATTAGATGAGCAAGAAATCCTACAAGTAAAACATGTGACAAAGAACAAAATTTAGGTAAATATACTAAGATATGTTAAATGTGGTATGTTTTAGGTTTTTTATTTGTTTTTTTGAAAAAAATAATAATAATATAAATGCTAAATTTGTGGTACATATATTTACTATCTCAAATTTCGTAAGCTTGAATGCTAATTTCCTAGTGCTTATATCCTAAAACTCAAATTTATACCCAAACATTCACATTTTGATACAAATTTAATTCACAGAGAAATTTATGAGAGATTCCAAGCTTCTTACAAGGGCAGGGAGGATATTCATACAAAATTGATGAGGAAATACAAGGACATACCTTCGTGGTGGTTTTACTTATTGCTAGTTGTGACAATTGCAATTTCCTTTGTACTCTGTACCGTTTTGAATAATCAAGTCCAGATGCCATGGTGGGGACTGCTCTTTGCATGTGTCATAGCCTTTTCTTTCACCCTTCCAATAAGTATCATAACTGCCACAACAAACCAGGTTATTGGGCTAAATTTCTCTCACCTCACCTTATTCTTGCAACAAAAGATTGATATAATAAAAAAACTTGAACTTGTTTTTCCTCTCATTGATTACAATATATTTTCTTAATTTGTTGGCTATAGCTATATCAGTCACAACTTTTCATGTCCCACTGAAAATTCGAAAATATACAACACCAATAGTCTAATACATTTTAAAATGGCTATAAATAACAGGTTATATGTGATCAAACCAGCTCCCATTAAATTGAGTTATTTGATCACATTTTGTGAATTTTTATTGATGTTAGTTATTATTATAGTTTTGTCAGAGTACCTTGATAAGAATTTACATAGTTTACCTTGTCACCATCAACGTAAACTATCTAGTACTTTTCCACCATTGTTGTGATACTCTATCTAATCTGCAGACACCAGGGCTAAACATAATAACGGAGTACATGATGGGTCTCATATATCCAGGAAGACCAATAGCCAATGTAAGTTTTAAAGTCTATGGCTATATGAGCATGTCTCAAGCTGTCTCTTTCCTCAATGACTTCAAGCTAGGACATTACATGAAGATTCCTCCAAGATCAATGTTCTTAGTTCAGGTAAACACTTCTTTACTTGCTCCCCCCTCATTCCCAACCTTTTAAAAAAATACACTTCTTTACTACAATCAATTTAACAACTGAAATTAACGTGAATCAAAATATCAATTTATGATCATCCAGATTTTCGAGTCAAATAAAAAGAAATCAAGATACATATAAGCAATAATCATCTTCAAAAAATAACAAATGCTCATAGCCAATGATATACCTCTAATTTTTTAGCCTATGTGGTTTTATGCTAATACCATTTTTTCACTCTCCGATCTATCACATTCATATTACATAGCAAGATGTACCTCCAAAATCATGATACTGATGGAAACATCACATAAGAATTTGCGTATGTACTAAGTCTAGACTTATCACAAGAGCAACTGTGTGATGCAAGTATTGGTCTAATGTTATTAAAATGGAACCTGCCATCATAAATTCATGACACGCTCACATATAGCTAGTTTTCACATATTTTGTACAATTACTCAATTATTATCTACTCTGTTGCTTTTGCATGTGTATGCTTAGTTCATAGGAACAATTCTTGCTGGAACTATCAACATTGGAGTGGCTTGGTGGTTGCTAAACTCAATTCATAACATATGTCAACCAGAACTCCTTCCTGTCAATAGTCCTTGGACATGCCCTAGCGATCGAGTTTTCTTTGATGCATCTGTTATTTGGGGTTTGGTGGGACCTAAACGGATCTTTGGAAGACTTGGAAGCTATGGGGCAATAAATTGGTTCTTCCTTGGAGGTGCAATAGGACCTGTTATTGTTTGGTTGTTGCATAAGGCATTCCCAAAGCAAACTTGGATTCCACTCATTAACCTTCCAGTGCTCTTAGGAGCAACAGGAAATATGCCTCCAGCAACAGCCTTGAACTACAATGCCTGGGTTGTAGTTGGAACAATCTTTAATTATTTTGTGTATCGGTACCGTAAAGAATGGTGGCAGAGGTACAATTATGTTCTTTCAGGAGCACTGGATGCTGGGTTGGCTTTCATGGGAGTGCTATTGTACTTTTCAGTGGGTATGGAAGTGAAAGGTGTGAATTGGTGGGGTACAGAAGGTGAACACTGTGATTTAGCAGTTTGTCCAACAGCAAAGGCCATAGTGGTTGATGGTTGTCCAGTGAAGTAAGGCTGATTTTTTTTTTTTTTTTTTTTTTTTTGTTGTAATTAAAATAGCATAGTATTAGAAAGTTTATTTGACAGCATGATGTACAAAAATAAACACGTAAGTGGAGAAAGATGTTTCATACAGTTTATATTGATATCAAAAAATTCAACTTCAAATGGAAATGCGCATTTCCCTAAATTTTGTATACGTGATATGTAGGAAACTCTCATAATCGACATTGCAATATTTTTCATGCAGTACATATAATATGATACATATACTTAAATTAGGTGACCAATGTTGAGGAATAAGAGCTTCTTTAGAGCACCAATAAAAACATTTGTAAAGCACAATTTTAGTCGTCCAACTTTCATTAATGTTTTCTATATGGTTGTCATTCTTTAGTTCATTTCTTCAAAATTACTCTTTTAACTATTTTAATGTTGTTTTGATATCATTGTTTTTCTGTGAATTGAGATAGGAGATATGTGAAAAATGAATTGACATGGCCCATTGCTCCCTTGAGTGTCTCTTCTCTTTCAAGTACCACCCTCCTAGTCTCAGCCCCACCTCCTCTTTCGCAAACCTTAATCGAAAACCATGACCCACAACCATAGGCCACAGTTACTGCATCACTCTTTACATGGACAGGGTGACAATGATCAGGTGGGTACAATGTGCGGGTGGAGGTGACCTTGGCGATTCATATAGTGGCATGGTGGCAACTCGTGGGGTTAAGGTGGCGTAGAGAGAGAGAGAGAGAGAGAGAGAGAGGAAAAGTATTGTTTTTGGTAGCAAAGCAACAAAAAAAAAAAAAAAAAATGGTTAATGACACTTTCCTCCTCACGAGATTGACAAGCTCTCCAATTAAAAATTCCTAATCAACATGTTGGCATACCTTAAATATTTCTTCCATGTAGTAGGCTTTTGTTAACTCAATTAGTAAAGTCAATTGTCGTTAAATAATAAATTTGTGATTCAAATATTGAAAATTGGTTGGTGTCTTAGCTTAATAATAAAGAGCAATTATCGTTAAGTGGATACCATAAGTTGAAATTCTATCATGCCTTAAAAAAAAAAAAGGTTTCTTTTATGTAATTATCTAGTGATTCCAAAGTCTCATTGTTTTTGGTGCAAGACTAATGATTAATAAGTCTTGTGAGATTCCTAAGGTTTTGAATTTAAAATTCTTAATCAACATCTAAATGATTCTTCCTTATAATTATGTATGTGTAGGATGAGATTTCACATATTTTGTTCTGCACACATCCAAATAATTAATAAAATACTTGAAGAGAAACTCGAGTTGGCCACCAAAAAAAAAAAAAAAAAAAAAAACTCCAAATACATTTTGGTCCTTAAAATTACATTACATGTTTTTAGTTCATGAGATTTATTTATTTACTTAAATTCAGTCTATGTAGTTTCAAATAAGCGTTAGTAATCCCTAACGTTAAAAAAATGAGCACTGACAATCCATTTTGTCTTATTCTATTTAGTTTCTTATCTATGTATCTTATACAATGTAATGATGTGACTTTTTTTTAATGACAATATGACGTGTCAACTTAAAAAAAAAAAATCAAAAAATAAAATAAAATAACATCCTTGATGCGATGGTCACTTCACTAGTGTCGGGATTCAAGTATTCACAAATAAGATTCAAGCACATACACGTTTAGATTAGTGTAGAGTAGAATTTTTATCTTTAATAAAAAACTAAGACTCGAATCTATCCCAAAAAACCTAAGACCCGAACCCCTTTTTATTTGGATCTTTGCCCAAAACCCATGCAACTTTACATGGGCTGGGCTTAAAAACTATTTAAAAGTACTGAGCAATTGTGGACTGGACTAGTGGTGTTAATCAATGGCTCTAACGCTTTTGCTCCGAAATCCGAACAATCCCTCACCGTTGGGAGCCGTAGTTCGGAGGAGCTTCCGCTCAGATGCGGCGTTGGAAGCCATAGCAAAAGCTTCGGAACAAAAAATCCCAAACGTAATTCTCTACAACTACCCATCCTTCTCTGGAGCTTTCTCCGCTCTCTTCGCTCACCTCTTCCACTCTACCCTCAATCTCCCTTCTCTCATTCTCCCCTTCTCTTCAATTCACCCTCTCAAACCCGAAGACTTTGACATCCATGGCATTTCGAAATGCTATCTGCTTGACCTAATTGGACCTAAAGGGTTTGCTCTCAAACTCGCTCAGCGCTCATCGTTCGAGTAAGTAAAAGCCAATTTGATTTTTTTGTTTGTTTTTGATTGAATTCTTTCTCAAATGTGTAAACTTGGTTCTGGTATTTGTTATGTCAAATTAGGGTTATAGCATTTGATCATCGAAAATCAGTGCTTGCACAGATTCCTTGTGAAGAAGATTGTCCTCCTAACCTCAAATTTCATGTAGATGTTGGAAAAAGTAGCTCTAGTGCTGTGTATGATTACTTTTGTGATCAACTTGCACATTTCGGATTTCCTAAGGTATGTATAGAGATTTGATCATTTAAATACAAAAACATATTTACAAAAAATCCTAGTTACTAAGTTTCGCTGCTTGGGATTTATTATGAAAATGGCGTAGACATAACATTTCTCTTTAAATACACTGATCATTCTTAATGTAATACTAGGTCCACAACATTTTCACAACAAATCCTAAATGCAAATTGTTATGCGCAGTTAATAGTAGGCAAAAAAGTAATTTTGTGGTGGCTCCAGATTAAAACCAATGCTTGACACATAAGATTTGTTGTGAAAATATTCTGAGCTTAGTATTACTCTAAAGTTTAACCATTGAGCTGTTTTTAGTCCTAAAGTTTATAGTGATCTCTTTTAGTAACTAAAAACTGATAGGTCATCACTCCATAAAGACTAAAAATGGTTACTTTAATATTGTCAGGGATTAAAATCTATCATTTTAAGTATTTTAGAGACTAAAGACGATCAATTTAAATTTTATAGAGACTAAAAGTGATCATTTTAAAGTTTAGGGGGCTAAAATCACTCATGAGCTAAAGTTTAACGATGTATTTTGGCCAAATTAGATATTAGTGACCTTTGTGCTTGAATGAGTTTCTACTTCCTAGCACCTTGTGTTCAGATAGCTGAAATTAATTGCATTATTTTTTAAATAAGGGGATGGTTGCAAGTTTGTTAGACCCAAAAGACCGAGATCGTGTTGAAATGGTTCTTAAGTATATCGAAGACAGTGATCTTCGCCAATGGAGCTTACCGGATATTAGGGCGTTTAATATTGGAATTGATCAATGGCGCTCAAAGTTGAACTGCATCACTAATCCATACATGTATGAACAGGTTTGGCAGTTCTAAATCTGATGCCTATTTCTTTTCTTTTTTTCCCTAAATATATATTTCTGGATAATTTTTTACAATCATTATTGTAGGTTAATTTTACGGTTTGGTACTTCCTGTTTGCTATTGGTTGAATGCTAACTTGGCCTTTAGATTGAAAATGGAGAAAGTGTTGGGTTTTAATTATTTTCTTTTAAAGGAGAAAGAATAAAAGAAAATTGGATTTGAATGCTACAAACTCAGATGTTGGCTTTTGAAGGATGTGCATTTCAAGTGTAACTAAGCCCAATGGCTTTATTGGGCATATATTGCTAATTCTTGGCTCCCATATAATTTAAGACTTTTAGTATCAAAATTTCAAAAATAGCAATTATTAAATCATTATCTCATCAGAAGACAAGCTCAAGGGTTTGTAATTTTACATTTTCAATTTTCTGTGACACTTATTAAAAAAAAAAAGAATATTTCTGTGACTGCTTGAAATCATGCCACTATAGTTTTGATGTTTATATTGAGAAGAAGTTAAATCAATTATTGCAAACTTCTTGAGACAAACAAGCAAAAACACGTATTGATTTAAAATAAAAATGTGTTTAGTTTAAACTTTAAACTGACTTTCTCCAAATTTGGGCCTTAAATTCCCTATTATTTTCGCCTATTTTATTACTACAGGGTTTTGTGTCTCTCGAAGTTGGACTCTATTCCTGTGCTCCTCACCACCCCCCCCCCCCCCCCCCCCCCCCCCCGGCCCCGGGTTTCTGGTTTTGTTTCGTGGATGAAGTTTCTTAACCTGTTATGGATCATTTCTGTTGCAGTTACTGGAGTTAAGTTCTGTGGATTTAATTTCTAAGGGAAATGCATATATCTCCTCTCACCAGAATGCTGCAAATAAATTTCTGAATAAGGTTTTCAAAGTTCGCTTGGGCAGAGGATTTTATGGGGAGTGTCTGGTAATAATAACTCACTACATTTTGGATTTTTATGCTATAATATAAATCCTACTTTATTTAATCAGCTGCATGTGCAATATGGATGGCTTTGTTTCTGATCTGGCTTTTCAAGACCTTTTTTCCATCCATATCAGTCTGCCTAACATGGAACTATTCAATGCCTTTGAATTATTATGATTTACATAAAACACTTAAAATGTGACACCTTTTCTACAATGCATTTTAAGCAAATTTTTATTCCCTTATTGTTATTTTTAGGGAGTTAGAGCGGACGGGAATTCCAATTTAAGTGATGAAATTGGCAAGCAACTTGGTGTAAAGAGTGCTGCAGCAGGTCTAAGGTAATATGATTGAAGTGCACATGGAGGCATATTTATATATATAATAGTAATAATAATTATGTAAGGATATGTGAAGTGGGTAAGATTTGCATGAGAAATATATGCTAACAGTCCATATATATTTGGAATTTTTTAGGGATTCTTAACATATTTCAGCATTTATTCATTATATTCTGGAATTATTTGGAACTATCAAAGATGTGCAATAAATTCAATTTTCTATCATCTGATGAAAATATCAGAACATATTGGAGAACCTTGAGTTTCCTATGGCTTAAGATCTATTTGGAAGGGTAGTTTGAGTTGCCTGGGTCTCAACTAAAGGAAATAATCATACTCTCTTCTACCTTGGTAGTGGTTGCCTGGGGTGAAGCCTTGCCTCATGCTAGTATAAAAACTATTTATTCAGGGATTTCAAAACTAGATATTTTTCAGGTTTTCCTTTTAGTGTGTACAATAGTTTGAGATGAAAGGCAAGCACTGCATAAGAATTATTATCTGGACACTTTTTCATATGTAGACTAGTAACATGCATAGTTTAAGCATATAATACCACTATGATGCTTGGGTGGAATGCCATTAAAAAAGCTTCCTCTTTATTTTTTGGTTGCCAATGAGCTGTAAAAGCAGTGACAAGACCTACTAGATGCATGTGTGACTTACTAGTAAAAAAATGATGTTTTAGTTGTTTCCTTTCATTTACCATCAATTAAATCGTCTCTTTTAAACTACAACGTTTTATCAATTGTGGTATTAGCATAATGATGTCAGTGGTATTTGATTATAATTTATAGTTTAAGCATATCTTTTTTGATAACAAGCGAAAGAATTTATATTCACTTAGGTTTTTCCTTGGCAATGCTTTGGTTAGGAAGTTTTTTTTTTTTTTTTTTTTTTTTTTTAAGTAACATAAAAATTTTATTAAAAACACACAGTCCAGTACATAGGAAATGTAAAAAATGGCAAAAACATTAAGAAACCAAATTACAATGATCTAGCAACACAGGAAGGGACATACAAGAAAAAGAAGGTAAAACAAGACACCATTCGAGTAGAGTAAAAAAGAAGAAAGACTTAAACTCAATAATAGACCGTTCACGACCCTCAAAGCTTCTAGAATTCCGTTCCCGCCAAATATACCACATCAAACAATTTACTTTTATGGTTGTCAATGAGCTTTATCTGAGATGACACATCCTCCCCTTGTAAAATAAGGTAGAGGGTGAGATCATGGTATAACTTATACCAATATTAAAAGGAAAAAAAAAAAAAGATACGTTTCTGGTTTTTTCAGTTCATTTACCATTAACTAAATCATCTCTTCTAAACTACAATGTTTTGTCCATTTTGGTGTTAGGATCTTGATTTCATTGGTGCCAAGAGTTTTGTGGCTCATTGGCATTGCTTGGTCTCCCCCCCACCCCCCCCCCCCCGGCCGCTGCCGCCGCCCAACCTGAGTTCAAATCTCCCCTTCCCAGCTTGTTGTCAGCCAAAAAAAATAATGTAATTGGTATTTGATTATACATTTGTTGTTGTCTTTCTCTATTGGTGGTGTCAGGCCTATAGGAGCTGTTGTATACATGCAACGAAATAATCTTAAAATGTGCTTGAGAAGTATTGACAGTGCCACTGATACCTCTGAAGTTGCAAAGGTTTGCATCAGTATCCATTAAACCATGTCTCATTTCTTTTTTATTTTTTTATTTTTTATAATGGAATAATTTAGACTAAATTATTGGGTCCACATCTTGGAACATGAAGGCATATGGTGGAGGAGGTTCCCCAAGTTCTAGTTCCTTCATCATAAGGATGGATGAGTATAACCAGTGGCTTTCAGTAAATTCATCATGAGCATGTCAAGGTGTGAAACACTATCCTTCAATATTTTATGCCATTGGACATTGTTAAATTACCATGCCTTCTTCTTTATAATATTTCTCTTTATGACATATCAAGAACATGCAAAAGTTTTCTGACTCCAATTTTTGGCATTAGCATTGGATAATTGCCAACATTGTCATACAATACATAAAACTTTTACCTTTGAAGCAGGCTTATATCTGAATTCGTCATATTAGCATTCAATAATTTCCCCAAAGTCTGAAGGCAGCGAATTGAGCATTTTTCCATGGCTGCATCAGTCTCTTCTTCCCTCTCTCAAACTGTTGCTTACTTCTGTAGAAACAAAAGCAAAGAAGGTGCTTCATTGGTTCTTGTCTTCCTTTTCTTTTTGGTATTAGCATTTAATTAACTAAGAGTGGAAAGTATAAAGCCCCCTCTAACTACGATACTCTCAAAGGATCCACAGGAGTTCAATTTCCATGGAGGAGCATATGGAGTGTTAAGGTACCTCGTAAGATCATTATCTTAGCTTACACAGTAGCATTAGGTAAATACTAACGGTGGGTAATCTTGGGAAATATCACATTATGAATTTGGATTGGTATTGCATGTGAAAGAGCAATGGAGAGATTGTAGATCATCTTGGTATCGTCCACCACAAGATTGGGAGGAAGTCTCTTTTGATTGGTTTATGGCCATTGTTTACTCTAGGAAAGTGCGGGGGGTTGGCTTTGATAAGGTTTGTTGGAAGCCAGCAAGGAGTAGAGGTTTTGAGGTTAGAAGTTTCTTTCTTTCTACCCCCTACTATCTCCTTTCCTTGGAGGTTGGTGTGACAATCGAAGGTCCCTCCAAGGGTGGCTTTCTTTTCATGGTCAGCCTCTTTAGGTAAGATTCTTACAACTGATAATCTTCGCAAAAGGAGTATTATTGTTTTTGATTGGTGCTACATGTGTAAGAGGTGTGGGGAGTTGGTGGATCATCTTTTACTTCATTGCCCCATAGCTTTTGAGTTGTGGTCTTTGGTGTTTTGTTTGTTTGGACTCCATTGGGTTATGCCACTTAAGGTACTTGAGGTGTTTGAGTCTTGGCAAGGTAAATTCGGACAACATCGCAATATAATTTTTTGGAGACTTGTGCCCCATTGCTTGATGTGGTGTATCTGGAGAGAGAGGAATGCTAGATGCTTTGAGGGATGTGAGTGCTCCTTACTAGAGATCAAGTCTTCCTTCTTGCATACTCTACTTGTTTGGAGTGTGGCTTTGTCGCTTTGTTCTTGTTTTTCTCTTCCTGCTTTACTTGATCATTGTAATTTTGGTTCTTGATTTTTGCCCCCACTGTACATCCCCAATGTACTCAGGTTGGCTATTTTTTTCTTAATAAGATTTTTTCGTTACCTATCCAAAAAAAAAAAGATCATCTTGTTTTGCTTTGTTCGGTGGCAAGTAACCTATGGTCATTTGTATTTACTCTCTTTAGGGTTTCTTGAGCCATGCCAAAGAGGTTCTGTTTCTTTCTTTTTTTTGCTCCAGTTGTACACATCTAGTGTAACCTGGTATTGTTCTTTTTTATTTTTTATCAATAAATTTTACTTCCTAAAAAAAAAAAAAAGAGTTATGCCAAAGGCAAGATTCAGATATTGGATTGTTGGCAAGGAAATTTGAATCATTGTAGGCATTTAAAGAGTCGGAAGGCTTCTCCCCTTGTGTGTATTATAGATCATTTGGCAAGAGAAGAATAGTAGAACTTTTGATTGTGTTGATCAATCTAATTAAGTAATCAAGCAAATGATGTTGCAATCCTTATTTGAGCGGATGACTATATTGCACAGCATCCCCTGGTCTTCTTGAATACACCATCAAACAACCAACTCTGATTCATTCAACGTAATTAATTAGAATCTCTAATATCTAATTTCTTTACTTATAAAAGAAAATATAGCTTCAAATATTTGTGCATTACATTCCATCCATAAAAAGCAAAGGAAACATGAGGGATCAACTTTCCCAACTAATCAATTTTCCTGAGCTGGAAATGACTGCTCCAGCTGGATGCAGCTAGCATCTCATAAAAAAATTGTATAATGCGGTGTGCTCAACACAACACATCCCCCATATTTGTGTTGTGGTGTGCTTCAAATATTTCTGCAATACATTCCATCCATAAAAAGCGAAGGAAACATGAGGGATCAACTTTCCCAACTAATCAAGTTTTCCTGAGCTGGAAATGACTGCTCCAGCTGGATGGAGATAGCATCTCATAAACAATTGTGTAATGTGGTGTGTGCTCAACACAACCCATCCCCATTCTTGGGCTTGCCCCATTTTGTGCGTTTTAAAAGGAAATTTAAGTTATTTTGCTCATGGTAATATTGTAATGTTAATGATTTGGATTCCCTATATAGAGATCCTAATGAGTTGTTTATTTATGGAAAGATCTTTGCAACAATATATACTCAAATGTAAAGGATAATTTGTATAAAATACTACAATCCATATAATGCATGAAATGCCCACCATTTCAAATCCTACCATTATAGTAATTGCTACCATTATGAAGTGAAATCATGACTGAAGCATACAGGCATCAGTTCAATGGACAACCATCAACCACTATGCCCTTGGCTGTTGGACATTGTGCTAATGGACAATGTTCACCATCAGTACCCCACCAAGTCAAACCTTTCCCTTCCATGCCCACTGAAAAATACAATAGCACTCCCATGAAAGCCACTCCAGCATCCAGTGCTGCTGAAAGAATGTAATTGTACCTCTGCCACCATTGCTTTCGGTAACGAAAGATGAAAAAATTGAAAATTGTTCCGACAATAATCCACGCATTGTAGTTCACTGGTGTTGCTGGCGGCATCATTGCTGTTGCTCCCAGAAGGACTGGAAGGTTGATCAGGGGAATCCAAGATTGCTTGGGGAATGATTTATGCAATAGCCAAACAATCACTGGCCCTATTGCACCTCCAAGGAAGAACCAATTCATTGCCTCATAGTTTCCAAGGGGTCCAAAGATACGTCTCGGTCCTACTAGACCCCAAATAACAGATGCATCAAAGAAGACTCGGTCTCCAGGGCATGTCCAGGGACTGCCAGTGGGAAGAAGTTCATCCTGGCATATATTCGTAATAGAGGTCAACAACCACCATGCCACTGCAAGATTGATGGTTCCAGCCAGAATTGTTCCGATTAACTAGACAAACACAAGGGCCAATGCAGCAGCAGAGTAGAAAATGTTAGTAATTATGCGGTGGGAAGTGTTCAAAAATAGTTTATAGATATTGGATGGTTAAGGATCATTAAATTGTGATTCTAATGTACTGAAGTTTTGTGAAAACTCATCACACACATCTAGTCGGCTTTGCTTCTTTTCAATAGTAAGTTTATAATGATGTAGTATCAAATATTCAACTTACTTGCCATTATCCACCCCCCCCCCCCCCCCCCCCCCCCCCCTCCCCCCTTTAAACAAAAAAAAAGGGGGATAAAGAATGGCATAGCTTCAAGGTTGATAGACTTTGATTCCTGATCCTGAATTTGGCTATTAATAAATATGTTATAGAAGTCATATTACTAAATTTTTTTCCAGATATAAAAAAGATCTCATATCTGAATAATTGTAAGCTGATGTATTAACTTATTTTCCTTAAATTTTGATTTATAGATAGTAGAAACTAAATTTGTACCTGAACTAGGAACATTGATCTTGGGGGAATCTTCATATAATGTCCTAGCTTGAAATCACTGAGGAAGGAGACAGCTTGAGCCATGCTCATATAACCAAAGGTTTTGAAGCACACATTGGCTATTGGTCTTCCCGGGTATATCAAACCAATTGCATACTCTGTGATAATGTTTAGCCCTGGTGTCTGTATTTAGAACATTATATAATTAATGAGATAATAACAAATTATATGTAGATCATGGAATTGAATTAAATTCTTATTTTAATGCCTGAGTTAAAGAAATCTAAAATAAAACAACCTTAAACTATAGATTCTGGAAATGTGATCTAGTAGCTCCATACAAGTGGAAATGGTTTAATTTAAAATAGCTAGTTGTTTGATGCTATGTGAAATTATAAAAGAATGTCATTAAACTTGGTATGGTATCTTGAATTATATAGGACATATGGAAAAGTATGTCTGATATGACACAGCTTGCATGACCGAGCCAACTAATTGAGATCAGGCATTACTAATGATTTTTAGTATATAAATTCAATATTTTACTTATGTTGCTGCAAGAAAAAAAAAAAAGCTGGAAAAAGTATTTTCTCAATAACCTGGTTTGTTGTGGCAGTTATAATGCTGATTGGAAGAGTAAAAGTAAAGGCCATAGCTGCAGCAAAGAGAAGTCCCCACCATGGCATCTGAACTTGATTATTTAAAAATATGCAGAGTGCAAGGGAAACTGCCATTGTCACAACAAGCAACATGTAAAACCACCAGGAAGGTATGTCCTTGTATCTCTTCATCAATTTGGTATGGATATCCTCCTTGCCCTTATAAGAAGCACGATACCTCTCATAGATTTCCCTGCCCATATAAGTGTAGATGAAACTTGACTTTGCTAAATAAATTCAGAAAATATCAGAACCTTAAGAACTTGATAATAGAGAAGGGTAGTTTTGTTCATTGATTACTTTAAAAGAGGTTTGTATTGTTTAACATTTTGTCTCACTTGGAAAAGAAATTATTGGTCTTAAATTCTAAAACCATTTTGTATTTGAAAGCTTATGCCATTTTTGTTATGTGGAAAAAATCCAGGGCACGCTAAATACTTTTTGACTGTCTTGGGAAATTGATTCTGGCTGTGTAAATAGTTCTCACAGAATTATTTTGCTAACTTAAACAAATAGCATTCTTACCATATTTGAAAACAATCAAAGAACTGTGAACATCAAACCATCTGAGAATCAATTGGGAATATACCTGCCGTAGAATAGGGCCACATGTGTGAGCGTGGATGCAATTGTGGCAAATCCAAAGCCGTAAGTGAGAGAAAAAAGCATGCTTAAATGAATCCGTCCTTGCTCCTCATAGTTGGATAGATTTAACTCAAACTTGTCATTTACAATAGCTGATATGTTGTAGGCTTGACCTTGGGCTGTAAACAAGTGTGATGAAAAAATAGGAAATCTCCTTGCACCATACAAGTCTAACCCCCAGTATCCTATAGGGATTGCAATATAGATTATCAATAAGTAGCCAGCAAAAACGTTGACAATAGAAAAGAAAGGGCTGATGAGGGGGCTAAATAAGAAAGATGCCACAGCAGACCAGTCAAGTGTTAGGGCTCCAAGTCCAAGGCCTCTCATGCCTGAACCCATCTGCTGGGCTGTGACTGACTTGGAGAATACCCAGCAGACCCATGATATGCTTGTGAGTGTTGTGAAGAGGTACCCTGGGACCAGATACCATGAGAAACTGCAAATTAGTGCAATTAGGAAGAACTTTGCTCGTGACATGCGCCGCTCTTCATTTTCGTGCAAAGCCCTGCATAAATCATAATTTTATATCAATGAAGGTTTTTTTTTTTTTTTGGGTGCATCATAATAAGCAGTTTATAACAAGATGAGGCGCTTTTCGTTTTAATGGCATGAAGCTTGTAACAACACTGCCTTTGTGTGACATTCATTCTTAATTTCCTGAATTTGCAAATTCTTTGTTATTCTACCCTACTAAACATCAATGAAGTATTGATACACTACTCTTTTGTGATAGTGATTGCGCTGTATTCGTGTGATGGAACAAAAATTCAGGTTTATTACTGATATTATTACAGTTGGTGTAAAAACTAAAAACTGGTAAGAGGATTGGCTATCTCACATGCATGCATGATGCATGGTGGCCTGATTGTGTGGTTAGGAGCATCAAGGCATGATAAGGAGACACGTAAAGAAAGATATCACTCAGTATCCATGTAGTAGCCTTTACTCTTTTTTAATTGATCAACTGCGACTTTGACGGTACCGCAGTTCGTTCCACATGATCCATTTAATTTAGAACTGTTAAAATGCCCACTTGCTCTCTCTTTTTGGATCAGATTTTACTTAGTTTGGACAAGTTGGTGCAATTTTAGATTGATTTTGAGACGACTATATTGAATTTATGAATATTGAAATTGTAAATCAATAATTGTTTTATCCTTATGGGTCACATGCAGCTCCCTTGCAAACTGACAATAGACTCTCTCTCTCTCTCTCTCTTATAAAGTAGGTCAATTTTAGCGGCCAAAAATGTGGCCCAAAGAACTTACATAACTGTATCCTGTTATATTCAACAAGATACGCCTTGATGTAAAGTAGTACTACTTTCCAAGGAACCAGCTGGACTTGTCCGCTTATTTCTTATTTACTATTTAATTCTGTCCTTTTCGGATAAGTATTTTCATATTTTGTGGACTCCAGCACTTTGAAATTTTGTTTCATGACCTACAATTTCCACCTAGACTTAGTTTGTATAGCGTTTTTCGGTAAGCATTGCGCGTTTTGCATTTAATTTCTGTGGATCCTGTGCATTATTCACAAGATCCAATTGTATGAAATTCAGCAAAATTAACTTTAAAACTGAGTTCTATGACACTATTTACATATTTAAAAATTATTTTGTTACAATATTTTCAATTTTTAGTTTTCAGCAATACATGATATTCAAACAGATCTCTAGTGTTCGTTTGGATTGCACAATAGTGTATGTTTTTGCTTTTAGTGTTTGAAGTGGGACCCACGGGCACTGTGCATGTTTCAGCCATTCATAAGATAAGTTGTGTTTTGCTTTTTTTGGAGTCCCACGGCATTGTTCATAGACCACCAAACTCAGTAAAACCCTAATTTCTAGGTAAATTTGAGTTCTACAGTACTATTTACACATTTAAAAATTATTTTACTATAGTATTTTTAGCAATGAATTTTTAATTTTCATTAAATAAGTGGTATCTAAACAGATGACGTAGCTTTGATATTTTTGAAAATTATAATCAATTATTAAGATTCATTCTCTTAATGATCAATAGGACAGGATTAGAAGTAGGTCCTGTTTTCGAATATTCTTAATGTGTATTCACTACGGCATACTATCATGGGCAAGATTTTGAATTCTAAGACCTTATCTTGTCTTCTTGCCCCCACTAGTCAGTAAAATAAGACAAACACAAACTAAAGGAAGAAAGAATAATGCTAGTACTACAATAAAATTTATAATTTTTGTCACAATTTGCCCGCGTGACAAATCGTGAATAATGAGTTTACTCTAACGCTTGCTTACAACTCGAGGGCAAATTTTGGGTTCTGTTGTGGTAATAGCAATCTTCAAAACAGGAAAGGGAATTTTTTTTTTTTTTTTGGGGAGAAAAGGAAAGGGAAAATTCATGATAAGCTAATATAATAAACCCAATAATGCATATGCAACTAAATTATAAATAAAATCATGGGAAAGGTTTGTCTGCTTTTGAATAAAGTATCTTTATTAGGCCAAAAAAATAAAAACAAAAATCCAATAACAAAAAGACAGTCGAGGATGAATGAGAGAACGTACCGGAAAAGTGAAACTTGAACAAGAGTAGCAGGCCACCACATATGTGCTGGCTCGACCACGTACTTCCGTAATAGTCCAGCCCAACCATATCCTAATACCTGCAAATGCAATCCGCCGTGCCCGTTATCTCTAAATACATGTTCAGATAAATCACCCTTTCAAACATGTTCAAAATATGAGAGTAAAAAAAATTAAAAAGTTAAAAGTTAAAAAATAAAAATTAACGTGAGTTGTTGTGGTGCAATTGCCCCCCGGAGCAAATCCCTAGTATTTTGCACCGGATCCAAATCCTGTTCTCCCAAGTCCCAATAGCAAACTATGATATTGAAATATAATCATAGGACATCATTATTGCAAATTGCAGAATGATGGGACGGGATACCAAAAACAAAAGGTTTTTCCTTAGCTTTTACTTTTACCCACTGCTTTTTTTTTTTCTTGCTTCAATTCAATTTCCAAATCAGCAAGAAAAGTGTCCCCTAAAACACAACTCCTACCTCAAGATTCTGACACCACTAGATCAAAAAAAGAGATTCTGATACTAACAAAAAAAAGAGATTCTGACACCACTAAAACATTTTTTTTAAGAAAAGGGTATCATATTCACAGACAATTAGTACTATAATAAAATTTACCTGAGTAGTGATAATAAGAATCCAAGCAGCAAAAAACGAGATATTCCTGTGGTAGAAGGCTTTGATAATATTGACAATACTAACAGCATATGCTGAGCCAGATCCAAATGCACTCCCAGCATTAGCAAAGATGGAAATGAGTACGTGCTCCTTCATGTTAAACGGACCAGGGTTCAACGAGAAGCTCCTGGATCCAAACCCAGGTATCTGAAACTTGGTCTTGGGAAGAACAGAAGCCATGAAGCGACCTATAGGGAGGGTGGCGACTTGAACAGTGATTTGGGTAATGACAAGAGGCTCCGTACGGTAGGCAAAGAACTGGTTGAGGAAGGAAAGAAGAGCACATGAGATTAGACCCAAGAACCACATCCTGAAAGTCCATATGGGGAGAGTAGGGTCGTCTGTGTTGGCCACTGTTAGCCTGACTTCTTCAATGGGACAGAGCTCCTCATCTTCGTCAATGGTGGAGATGTCTTTTTCTGGGTCTGAGGGTTTGGTGGAGTTGGAGTTGGTGTTGGGGTATGGTGTTTGTATGTTTAGTGTATCCATGGCTGCTGGTGGTGCTGCAAGTTGGGCTTTGGTTTCTTTTTTGGTAGGAACTATAGGAAGGAGGTTTGTTCTTTTATTGCACGAGCATATGTTTTGACCATAGACTTTAGTGCTTTTTCCGTTGAGGGAGAGAGATTTTTTTTTTTTTTTTTTATGGGAGAGAGCCTTCGTTACTGGGGATGTGAGAATAATTATAGGACCGCCCACTACGAAGTAAAGTTAGCAGCCTTGGATCTCAGTCTTTGTATGTATAGTTTTGTTGGTTTTTTTGTAACCCGCTGCCTGTGGTAGAGGTTATTTTGACTTTTGATAAAGTCAATGTACATTGTAATAGACTTGTGAATTTTTAGTTTTATGTTATCTATGGTTTACTAAAAAAACAAAAAGTTAGCAGCCAAGTTCAAAAAAAAAAAAAATATATATATATATATATATATAAAGTATTAAAAAAAAGTATTTTAATGTAATGGAGGTTGTAATTATTGGTTATTGTGTTGGTATATTATTTTATTGTATTGTTTATATTATTTAAATATGTTTTTTTTTAAAAAGATATTATTTAAATGTGTTAAATGTTAATATAAAATCTTTGCTATAGAGTGTATTATAAAGTAAGTAGTTAAAATAAATAAAGTAGAATTTTGAGTTTCTAAAAACTAAGATTGATTATTGTGTTAGATATATTATTTTATTGTATTGTTTATATTATATATATATATATATATATATATATTAAAAAGATATTATTTAAATGTATTAAATGTTAATATAAAATCTTTGTTATAGAGTGTATTATAAAATAAGTTGTTTGATGGGATTGACGAACCCAACTTAACTAGACGGTCTCATCTAAACCAACAAGGTAGCATTAACAGACGAATCAACCAGGTCCCTCCGACGAAGTGGCCACATTGCTGACGAAGATAAAGAGACCATTCAATGCAGTTAAATAAATGCCTCGAACAGTTACAGGGACAACTGTACATACCGTTGAGAGCCATTAAAACTCAAATGATTGACCATGAGGCGTTACCAAAAGAAGCCTTAAAATTGCCATAACAGCCACAACGGCTAGGAATTACAGGGAAGTATTTATACAACCCCTCCAACACCAACATAAGGTACATAAAAAAAAGAATCAGAAATACTTGTGTTATCTCATTACATTGCTTTTATAATTTGAGAGCTTCCTTGTACTGATTTTTTGGCATTGGAGACGTTGTGGCAGGCACCACACCAGTGTCCATTCTAAAGAAGCAACCCTACCAGTTCTACTATCAGAGGGACGAAAGCTTGGCTCCATCTGGATGCATTCACTTCGACTGACGAATTTGCAGTTCATTAGTTTGGCGCCGTCTGTGGGAAAACATTTTCGTACTCAAATTCGAAAATGTAGTTTCTACCAACTTCTGTATTCAGATGGAGTCCAACCAGGATTCAATAGCCTTAGCTTAGCAAGTCCAGGCTCTTGCAGCCACCGTTGAAGAGCTCACTAGGTAGAATCAGGAAATGAAGCTACGACTTCAACAGGAGGAGAACCGGTCCAAAGCCTACCAGGAGGATAAGGGAGATAGCCATAGAAGAAGTGACTATTGAGGACCTACTACTTTAGATGAACAGAATTTAGATCTTCTTCGAGAGATGAGGAAGGAGATGGACGAGTTGAGGAACGCCATTAAAGAGAAAATGGATCGGAGCCTAAATAGGATGATTAGGGCAATAGACTCTTCTTTCACTATGGCTGTCTTGGAATGCCCAGTGTTGTTGAAGTTTTGGTTACCTCAGCTTGAACCGTTTGACGGCCTTAAGGATCCCCAGGACCATCTCAACACCTTCAAGACGACACTAGGCCTTCAACAACCTCCTGACGAAATACTGTGTCATTCTTTCCCCACCACTCTCAAAGGAGCTGCAAGTGAGTGGTTCACAAAGTTGCTGACTTCGTCCATCGATAGTTTTGAGCAGTTGAGCAACGCCATTTTGTGCCACTTCATTAGGGGACAACGCCCTAAGAGGCCAGCGGATCATTTACTCACTATTAGGTAAGGGGAGAAGGAGACCCTGAGGTCGTACGTGAAACGCTTTACTCGAGAGACCTTGGAGGTAGATGACGCTGACGACAAAATGCAGTTGACAACCTTTAAGGCAGGGTTGAAATCCAGAGAGTTTGTGGTTTCACTCACAAAGAATCCTTCAAAGATGATGGCAGAAATACTCCTAAAGGCACAAAAGTACATGAATGCTGAAGATGCATTAGCAGCCATAAGGGACGTAGAAAAGCCGGGAGACAAGGGAAGGAAGGATGACGACTGTAGAGGACAGAAAAGGGAGCGTCCAGATCGTTAAACCTGTGACTAGGGTAAAAGGAAAGATGAAAAAACCCCCCGAACGGTAAGATTCACTCTTCTAGTTATGCCTATTGGTAAAATTTTAATGCAGATTAAGGACGAGCATTAGCTCAAATGGCCCAGACCATTACATTTATCCCCTAACGTCCGTGACAAGAAGAAGTACTGTTGATTTCACCGGGATCATGGCCACTATACAGAAGATTGCCGGGACCTAAAGGAACAGATAGAGAAGTTGATAAGAAAAGGAAAACTGCAGAAGTATGTGAAGAAAGGGGAGTCTAGCAGGTTCAGGGATGATAACAAAAGTCAGCGCGAATCCTCGCCCAGAAACGAAGATAACATGTCCCAGCCCCCACAGAATGTGATCGGGGAGATAAAGACGATCGCGGGAGGGCCATTCACAGGCGGATCATTTAGATCCCTTAGGAAGGCATGCTAGAGGCAAGTGAATAGCGTCCACATGATACCCCCATTTAAGCAGAGACAGACGGACCGAAACATGTCTTTCAATGAGGATGACGCAAGGGGAGTGAAGCAACCTCATAACGACCCTTTAGTCATAATGCTCACGATAAAAGGATTCAATACCAAGAAAATCCTCGTGGACAATGGAAGCTCAGTAGAAATCATCTACCTTCCCGCTTTCCAGCAGTTGAAACTAGATCCAGGAAGACTACGCCCATTTGACTCCCCCCTTGATAGTTTAAGTGGGGACATAGTATATCTAAAGGGCATAGTGACGTTGACAGTAATAGTGGGGATCTATTTGAGGCAGTTGACCCGTCAGTTAGACTTCTTGGTGGTAGACTGCCCCTCGTCTTACAATGTGATTATTGGAATGCCCACGCTCAACTGATAGAAGTCAGCCACGTCCACCTATTGCCTAAAGGTAAAGTTCCCAATGAAGAACGGCGTTGGAGAGGTAAAAGGAGACCAAGTCCTAGCCAGAGAGTGCTACTAGGCCGTGTTGGCTGCAAAGGAGAACCATACATGGATGATCGAGGAGAAGGAAGAAAATAAAGTGGAAGCCTTAGAGATAGTCGAATTGGTTGAGGGAAAGGCAAGCAAGACGATAAGAATAGAGACGACACTAAGTCTCGAGATGAGAACAAAGCTCGTCTAGTTCCTTAAAGAAAACCTAGACATCTTCGCGTGGAGTCACGAGGACATGCTGGGCATATCTCCAAAAGTCATTCAGCATAAGCTAAACGTGGACCTAGAAAGAAAGCCCATCTAGCAAAGACGATGAGTCTTCGCCCGTGAATGGAACCAAGCAATTACAGACGAGGTTAACAAACTGTTGTCGGCAGGCTTTATTCGGGAGGTCTACTATCCCGATTGGCTCCCAAACGTCGTCCTAGTAAAGAAAACAAATAGGAAATGGAGAATGTGTGTAGACTTCACGGACCTGAACAAAGCCTGCTCGACAGATAGTTTCCCTCTGTCGAGAATAGACCAGCTAGTGGATTCCACAGCCAGGTATAAGTTACTGACGTTCATGGACGCTTTCTCAGGATACAACCAGATAAAAATGGCCGAGGAAGATCAGGAGAAAATAGCTTTCATCACAAGTCAGGGGCTCTATTCCTATAAGGTAATGCCCTTCGGACTAAAGAATGCCGGAGCAACCTACCAGAGGTTAGTGAACAAAATGTTCAGCAAGCAGATTGGCAGGAATATGGAGGTGTATGTGGATGACATGCTCGTTAAGAGTAAAGAAGAACTTACCCATCTTGACGACCTAAAGGAGACGTTTGCCACCCTCAGACAATACCAGATGAAGTTGAACCCTAGCAAGTGCGTCTTTGGTGTAACCTCCGGAAAATTCTTGGGATTCATGGTGTCCTAAAGGGGAATAGAAGCAAACCTAGAGAAGGTGAAGGTCATATTCAACATGACATCACCCAAGACCATCAAAGAAGTCCAAAAGCTCACAGGAAGACTTGTCACACTCAATAGGTTCGTCTCCAAGGTGACGGACAAATGCTTACCCTTCTTCAAGACATTGAGGTAGGCCTTTTCCTGGACTGACGAATGTGAGGCAGCATTTCAGGAACTTAAATGTTACCTAAGAAATCCGCCCCTTTTGAATCCATCCAAAGAAGGTGAAAACTTATATTTATACCTGGCAGTGTCAGCCACGACCATGAGCGCAGCCCTGATTCGGGAAGAGGGCAAGACGCAGCTCCCAGTTTACTACATCAGTCAAACTTTCCAAGGTGCTGAAGCCAAGTACCCAAGGATTGAGAAGATTGCATTCGCGTTAATAGTAGCCTCGTGCAAATTGAGACCATACTTTTAGGCGAACCCCATCTCAGTGATGACGGATTAACCCATCAAGAAGTCCATGAACAAGCCTGAAGCAACAAAGAGAATGGTCTAGTGGGCAATTGAACTCAGCTAGTTCGACATTTAGTACCACCCCAAGACAGCCATTAAGGCACAGGCCTTGGCGGACTTCATCACTGAGTTCACTCACCCGAACAAGGATAGCCTCACCAACAAGGCAGAATGGTGGACAGTACAAACCAATGGATCGTCAGCCCAAAAGAGAAGTGCTCAAATACGGAGTCCAACTAAAATTCCTAGCCACCAATAATAAGGCCGAGTATGAAAGGATACTGACGGGATTGAGACTTGGGAAGGCACTCGGAGCTAAGAACTTGCTAGTCCAGAGTGATTCAAAGCTGGTGGTAGGGTAGATTAAGGAAGAATATGAAGCAAAGAAGGAAAGAATGCAGAAGTACCTCAGGCTGACGAAGCATCTGACTCAGGAATTTGATAAAGTGGAATTTGTACAGATCCCCAGAAACCAGAACATGGTAGCAGACGAGGTTGCGAAGCTAGCATTGTCGGAAGAAGGAGCGGTGAGCATGGGCTTGATGATGGAAGTCCAAAAGTGCCCCAACATTGAGGAAATCTCCACATTCACAATCCAGAGCACAGATAGCTGAATGACACCAATCATATCCTTTCTCCAAGATAGGCATCTTCCTCAAGACGTCGAGGAAGCTAGGAAGGTCAGGAAGAGAGCAGCCAGGTTCACAGTCCCGAACGACACACTATACAAAAGAGGCTTTTCCATGTCTTACCTAAAGTGTGTGGATGAAAAAAAAGCCAAGTATATTCTAAAGGAGATCCATGAAGGAGTTTGTGGAGACCATGAAGGCCCTAGATCACTAGTAAGTAAAATTATCAGAATATGTTATTTCTAGCCTACAATGCAGGTAGATGCAAGGGAGCTTGTCAAGAAGTGCGACAAGTGGCAAAGGTTTAGTAATGTCCAACGCCTTCCAGCAGAGAAACTGACGACGATATCCTCCCCTAGCCCTTTGCACAATGGGGAATCGACATCGTTGGCCCGTTGCCTCAAGGTAAAGGACATGTAAAATTCTTACTAGTTGCCATTAACTATTTCACAAAGTGGGTCGATGCGGAGGCACTAGCAACCATCATTGAAGCCAGAATCTCGAACTTTGTGTGGAAGAACATAATTTGTAGGTTCGGGATTCCACGGATGATCATATCAGATTATGGACGGTAGTTCAATAGCCAAAACTTCAGGGATTTCTGTTCAGGCCTAGGGATTAAGAACCAGTTCTCATCCTCGGGACACCCACAGGCAAATGGGTAGATGAAGGTAACGAATCGGACACTACTTAAGATTATCAAGGCCAAATTAGACGATGCAAAGGGTGCTTGGACGAAAGAAATGCCCAGCGTCTTGTGGGCCTACAGGACCACAACAAGAACCCCAATAGGAGAAACCCCTTTCAGACTCACCTATGGTACCGAGGCAGTAATCCCGATCAAGGTGGGAATAACCAGCACCAGGCGAGAGATGTTCCATGAGGGGAATAACGACGACCAGCTATAAGTAAACCTGGATTGTTTAGACGAAGTAAGAGAGAAAGCCTTTGACAAGATGACGAAGTACCAGTAGAAGATGGCTGAATACTACAACAAGAGAGTGAAGCTCAGACAACTTGACATAGGAGACCACGTCCTGGGCAAGGTCACCCTAGCAACTAGAGACTTCGCCTAAGGAAAGCTTTGTCCCAGATGGGAAGGACCATACAGGGTCGTCCATTACTCCAGACAAGGCAACTATCACCTGAATACCCTAGACGGGCAAAGACTCCAGCTACCATGGAATATTGAACACTTGAAGAAATACCACTAGTAGGATGTAACAGAAACTTGTACTCATTCTTGAAAGCAATAACAAGAACTATTTAGCCAATGTTTTAATAAGATCAGATCGTGTAATGTGAAAGTCGCTTAAAAATGGCTAAGTAACAAGATTTCGTAACGACAGATGTAAGTTACTAACGAATCCAAAAGAATGACAAGATCCCTTAAATGGGTGTAAGTTACAAAAATTTGGCTAAGTAACAAGATTCCGCAATGACGGATACTGACGAATCCAAAAGAATGACAAGATCCCTTAAATGGGTGTAAGTCATAAAAATCTGGGTAAGTAACAATATTCTGCGATGACGGATGTAAGTTACTGACGAAGCCAAAAGAACGACAAAATCCCTTAAATGGGTGTAAGTCACAAAAATTGCTAAGTAACAAGATTCTGCGATGACGGATGTAAGTTACTGATGAAGGAAAATGATGTAAGTCACAAAAAGACAAGAACCGTGCAACAAACATGTTCAAGAGAGAGTATCTGTTGAAAAAGGCCTAAGCTAAATCTGAGCTCTCAACTAGTTCACAACTAAAAAGATTCTTTGCTAAGTACAAAGCATTGACACAAAAGAAAAACTATAGGAACAAAAATCACAAGCAAGTAAGTATGCAATTGCTAATTTAATTTAAGCCTAAACATAGTGGGCAATTGCCATTGTTTTTTACATCTAAACCAAAAGGCCTATAAACACTGGGCTAAGGATATTGTTCTCAAAACAAATTGAAAAGAAAAAATTGTTCTGGAATTAGATTTACAAAAAAGCCCAAAACATAACGGGTACCCAAAAAGAAAAAAGAAGAAGACATTTTTTTTTCTAAGTAATAAACTTAGGCATCAACAGTAGCGTCGTCACCAGTAGGGGCGTTATCAGTAGGAGTGTTCTCCGTAGCACCACCCTCAAGAACCAAGGACTGGGCAGCCTCGTCAATTGCCATCTTCTTGTCCACCTCTTCTAGGTCCAGGTTCTCCAGGTCAACTCCAATGGGATGCTTGACGAGATACCTCCTCAGAAGCTCAAAACCTTTAAAATACCAACTAAAGAGCACTGTGTTGTACTCGTCAGTTTGCTGGAACGCCTCAATGGACCGAGCGGCAATGGTTTTGAGTTTCTCCTTGGCACCTAGGAGTTGTTCATCCTTCTCCAGGGTTAGTTGACGCTTAGCCCTGAGGTCACCATTCAAGGTCTTGACTTTCTCCTCAGGGTGGTGGCTTTACCCATAGAATCGATAAGTTTCTTCTTCAGCGTGGAATTCTTCGACTCCAAAGCCTTCATTCTGGATGTTAGGGACGCCACCTTGGCCTCCTGAGTAAGGAACTCAAAAGTAATATGAAGGCTCTCCCCCAACACCTGAAAAGAAAATTTAAGCCGTTAGTACAAGGATAAGGAAAAAAGAAAGAAACTAAAAGTTGCACGAGAACGTTACCTAAACCAGTTTGTGGACATGGCGAGTCGTAACCTCGTTGAAGGACGCACTCGAGATGACCTTCAAGTCCTCAGCAGTCACGGCCCCGTGCGCCCTTTCCACCACTAGCCCCTTGTCATCCCAAACACTGGATGAGCGGGAATCGGCTTTCTTCTTCCCTTTTTCGGTCACTTGCGGCCTTTTGGAGGTAGGAGTAAGGATCTTTTCAACCGAAGTGGCTCGAGAGGTCGTCCTCACCGTCTCAGTGCCGGAGACAATGGGAGTGCTGGAGGCTGGTGGAGTAACCAAGGGGCCCTTTCCAGTGACATGCACTATCCTTTTCCCGAGGCTGGACAGTGGCTCGTCCTTTTTCATTCTCATCTTTGCATACATATCTTTGTTAAATTTGGTCTTCATCTCTGCAAAAGGAAAACACTTGTTAAAAAAAAAAAGTACAAGAAAATCAGTACTGACGAATGCTTGCTCACTCCTAAGTGCAAGAGATCGTAGCAATATAATTCTCGGAGTACCGAGGTCGAACCACAAAGAGCAGGGTAAATTCAAAGACAATATAATTAAATAACAATTTGAGTGAAGAAGAAAAATACTTTTGCTTGGTGATCGTTAACAAGAATAATAATAAAAACTGATTTAAATCAATAATATAAATACTAGGGCATCGGGGTGTTTCCCTATATCGATATGAGATTCTTTGTGATCTAGGAAAATATCTATTTCATAATTGATTGTTCTTATACAATTAAAAACTTATGATTCAGTTAAACTGAGACAATTCAAAAATGCAAGATAACCTCGATTAATAATGCGGTTAGAATAGTTTTCAGAAAAACCCATTCACTTTAAAACCTGATTTCTATTTGAAATTATTAGAAATTCATCTAAACAATAAGAAAAACATGATTAAACTTATTGAAAGCATGGAAGAACTAATACATCAAAAAAAATCTAAGTGAACAATCAAATATGTCGTTGATAAAATCCTAGAAAGAATCACATTGAGTATTCATACCGTATAGAAGAAACATAACCCCTAGCCCTAGCAAAGAGTTTAGGCTGCCATTAGAGAGAGGAAAATACAAGGTTTTCTCTGCAAAATTTTTTCTACACAGCCTCCCTTCCAAAACCCTAATGTCTAAGTGTCCAAAGAAAAATAAAACTTATACTATTTTAATTTCCATCCAGGTTTACAGCAGTAAATTGTGAGTTAATTTCGGCCTTAAAAAATTGAGAGTTTCGAAAAACTCAAAACTGGAAAGTTGTAGATATTTAAGTCATGGTTCCAACCCATCCAACCTTGTATCAATTGGATTTTTGAGGAGAGAGATACGCCCAAAATACTGATCAGTACTCAAATCAGATTTTTCCTTTTCAGATTCTGCCTCTTTGATTTCTTTCCTTATTTGAAGTTTCCAATCATGGTAGTCAATCCTAGCACCCCAGCTGCACCTCCTTAGATATTTAAGCATGGTCATTTAGCTCCACTTTAATTCTAGTTTGGCCTCCATTCTCTCACAAATTTTTGTAAACTCATCTTTTTCACATGATTTCCTGAAAGTAGAAAATTACACACAATGAATAGCATCTTATTCAAGAAATTATGTAAAGATAAATAATAGGGACTAATGCAAATCATGGCTTAATTATACAAATT
The DNA here is from genome assembly GCA_030820535.1 of Quercus parvula. Lineage (NCBI taxonomy): Eukaryota > Viridiplantae > Streptophyta > Magnoliopsida > Fagales > Fagaceae > Quercus > Quercus parvula. The sequence goes on along the minus strand of JAUAME010000006.1, from coordinate 30,633,798 downwards.
AAGCATAGTAATATGGAGATAACACCCACATAAACATATAACAAGTATACATTTTAAGGCATTATCAACGAACCTAACACTTACTCTTTTTTCCTTCAATTTCAAGGTTGCACAGGACGAAGGCAGAAGGCTCTGGCCCTAAACAATAAAAGGCGAGAGTACGCGTGTCCACAAGATCGTCCTAGTCCTCAATCATCTTTGCATACTCAATTGTCTTCTCCACGCACTCTTTATACTTGCTCTTAAGTTTGGGCCGTCTCTTAACTGTGCAAGACAAGAAGTAAAGGAATTAGTGGCAATAACGATATACACAACAAAACTTAAATGGCGAAAAGAAATAATGACGCACCTAAGGTCGGAGTTCCTCACTGACGATGCAACCTCGGGAGATCACCCCAAACCTCGCCAGAGGGAGTCTTAAAATCGTTCCTTGACACAAAGAAAAACCTGGACTTCCAATACCTGAATGACGAAGGTAACCCCTTAACGATCCTGGTCCTCCGCTCCCAGGGCAACAATTCATAGTACCCGTGCTCCTTAGACTCTTTCAAGCAATACAAGTAGACAAGCTCGTCTACCTTGAGCATACCTCCGTCTGTAGCGGCCAACCATATCCCCATACAGCTGACCACTATCCTTTAGGAGTTAGGTATAAGCTGCCTAGGAGTAATACCAAAGCAGTCTAATATCTCCATGAGGAAGGGATGGATAGGAAACCTCAACCCACAAACGAAGGTAGACTCGTAAAAGTATATCTCCCCGAGGAACAAGTGACAGGCCTGATCCTCCTCATTGGGCAGATGAACCCTAACTCACTCCAAGAATTGAAATCTATCCTTAAATCTACCTATTGTATCAACATCCAGCCCACACACCTCCTCGAGGGCATGAAAAGCCCTAACCTCTCGAGGGGCAAAGACGGCAGTATCTCCCTCTACTGGGTCACTGCTAGATGATAGCCTAGTCTCGAGTTCACTAGACCTAACTTCAGACATTATCTCCCGCTCTCTCACCCAACTCTTGAACCAATCAATCGATTGACGAAGCAAAGGCAACAGATCGGCCAATGCAACACTCAAACTGTTACCCTCAAAAACAAAATTCTCAAGGTGTGGGAAAACAACCAAAGACCCCCCTAAGCGTGCAAAAAGGAAATAAATTGAGGGGCAAGCTATCCTAACCTCAGAGCCACTAGCCATGGAAAAACTAGAAAACCAAGGAAAAAAGATAAATCCTAAAACCCCAAAACCCAAAAACAAACACAAAAGAAAAGGGAGAAAAAATCAGAAATTTACCATAGTTTATGTTTACACCAAAAAAAGAAAAGAAGCAGAAAGTAAGAAGAAAGACATACCTCAAAAGAAAATGCAGAAAACTCAGCCGCACACCAGTTCAGAGAAGAATCACAGAGGAAGGTTGGAGAAGAAATTGCTCGGAGCAATGATTAGGAGTTTGGAAAAAGTGAAAGGGAAAATGAGGAGTTGAGAAGTTTAAAAACCAAGGCACAAAAAACTGAAATTCAACGGGAAACCCCAAGAGTCCCACAATTGGAGCATTAACTCCACTAATTAAAACATGCCATGTGGCCACAGCGTGTGTGGCACTGCCACTATGCATTTAATACGAAATGAAATCCCAAGAGCCCATAGACCTCTCATCTTCTGTGATCGTCATGACACGTCACGACGACCACAGAATCCGAGGGCAACTGATAGGATTGACGAACCCAACTTGCCTGGACGATCTCATCTAAACCAACGAGGTAGCATTGACAGACGAATCAACCAGGTCCTTTCGACGAGGTGGCCACATTGCTGTCGAAGATAAAAAAGCCATTCAATGCAGTCAAATAAATGTCCCAAACGGTTACAGGGACAACTGTACAAACCGTTGGGAGCCATCAAAGCTCAAATAATTGACCATAAGGCGTTACCAAAAGAAGCCTTAAAATTGCCATAACAGCCAAAACGGCTAGGAATTACAGGGAAGTATATACACAACCCCCCCCCCCCTCCCCACAGCACCAACATAAGGTACATAAAAAAAAGAATCAGAAATACTTGTGTTATCTCATTACATTGCTTTTATAATTTGGGAGCTTTCCTGTACTGACTTTGGCATCTGAGACGTTGTGGCAGGCACCACACCGGTGGCCATTTTAAAGAAGCAACCCTACTAGTTCTATTATCAGAGGGATGAAAGCTTGGCTCCATTTGGACACATTCACTTCGATTGACGAATTTGCACTTCATCATTGTTAAAATAAATAAAGTAGAGTTTTAAGTTTCTAAAAGCTAAGGGCCCGTTTGATAATATTGTTCTAGCAATGTTATTTAAGTATTGTGAAAATATATGTAGATAAAAAAGTGTTATTAAAATACGTATTGTGTTATTTAAACAACGAAAATTATTGTTTAAACATCCCAACCAAACACCCTCTAAATTTTTTTAGACGTTTTACTGTGAATGATCTTAGGTACGTTGTACTTGGCCTTCTTTTGCTTTGTTCCTAGTCATGCCTTCAACTTGGTCTACACTTATTTCTTTGACGGTTTCACCCTTGTGATCTCATGGTATTTGTGAGACACACGAACTGATGACATCATGGCCACGTGGATGGTCAGATGGGCCCAGGACCTTTTAGGTAAAAGAACAATGTTATCCGCATAATTAAAAGTCATTGTGGACATGTGTCCATGTCCGAATCTTGATATATCCAGTAATAACTATCAACGTGACACAGGTCGTTTCCTTAAAAGTCTAGTGACCATGTAAATAATTAAATATTATTTACCCACGTGGATGGCCATGGCCACGTTAGTTAACAAGTGGGTCTGCCTGCCACCGCAACATGTCATGTTACATAAATTATTTGGTCTAATCTAATTATTAATTTAGTTAATTTGATTAAAAATCACTTGACCGTGTGTACATAAAGTATTAAAAACTTGTCCTAGACAACCCTAAAAAATGAGTCAAAAACTAACTTAAAAAATAAACTGACCAATAAATTATATAAATATATAGAGACAAGGTAGAATAAATTAATTTATAAGCTACTAAATACAAATTTTGTACCTCATGTTCAACTAATTATAAATTGTTATGTGTTTGATTTTGTTTATTTAAAATTTGATTATTTTATAAGTAAAATCAAACAAATAAGTGATAAATTATGATTTTTTTTATAAGAGTGATAAATTATGATTAGTAAAGCATAAAATGGAACACAAAAAATGAGATAAAAAATTTGTATTCAATAAAATTTTATAGTTTGTTTCTATCAACTCCATCTTTTTCGGAGTTTTTCCAAAATTGGACTTTACTTGGTATTGACTTGACTAATATATTAAGATAAGGGATTACAAACTTTAAGAAATTGAAGTCTACGATCCCAATCAAAGTAATTAACGGTCTTTAACAGCTTCCTCAATCAAGATGGAACTTTTGTGTTTTACCTTTACGAAGGAAAAAAAACAAGAGCAATCAGCGATATGGAAATCTCGCCTGCAAAAACTTATTCCAGATGACAAATTCTACAAATCGGTGGAATTAATGATATTTTGTTTGACTTGTCCACTCACTTAGGATACAATAGTCCAAGTGAATCATCATGTGACTTTGTTCATGGTTGATTGGAAAAAATTGGCCTTTGTCCTTTTTAAAAAAACAATCCAGCATTTTTCTTTATTTCCCAAACTAATTAGGAAAATGCCCCTCTTTTAAAACTCGATTTTTTCAAAATCGAGTTAAGTTATATAATGACATTTTTAAGAAGCCTATAGTAACGTTTTAAGGATCTATAGTGGCATTTTGTAACTCGATCTTCATGAAGTCGAGTTTTAGGTAAAAAAAAGAAAAAAAATTGCATGTAACTCGACTTCATGGAAATCGAGTTACTAAACGCCACTATAGATTCTTAAAACGTCATTATAGGCTCCTTAAAACGCCACTATAAGACTCCAAAATTTTTTTTTTTTTAATGACTCGATTTTGAGAAAATCAAGTTTCAAAAGAGGAGTATTTCCCTAATTAGTTTGGGAAATGGGGCAAAATGCTAGATTTTTTTTTTTTTTTTGAAAAGGGCATTTGCCCATTTTCTCTTGGTTGATTTTGCAACATGTTTTTTTATAAGTCCAATTCAGCCCATCTTGTCAGCCAATTTATGTATTACGATTTATTTTATTCTTTAAGCATAGTTTTAGCTCATGTGACCTAAGAAAAATTTGAAGGAGTGTGGTTTAGAGGGTATGAGTTGACCTTTCTACATTATATTTGATCCCAAGTCGTGTGTGCTATAAAGTAGGTTAGAAAACTTGCAGCACCTAAAACTCATGAAAAACGTCAAGTACGCAAAATTTTCACCGAAATCAAGGCCAATAACTCTTGTTGAATATGGCTAAAGTTTCAAACAAACTATTTTTAGGTCATTGAAATTAAGCTAACTCCATGGCTGACATTTGATGCGTTCTACCATATAGAGAAGCTCTCTTGGGCTTGCTAGGAATGTGTAGCCAATCACATTTGGTCAATCATTTCCTAAGCTATGACCAAAAACAGTTCATTCATTTACCTAAACAAATGTAATCTAAGACTTCTCACTTGTTTAATAATATGGGGATCAACAGTTTCACTCCTTATACTGAGACTATACCTAAGGACCTCCCAAGCTTAATTTAAAACTCCCCAATCAGCCCAAACACAACCAATCTTTCTTCTTCCTTTGAAACCCTAACTTTAGAACAAAAGCCCATATGAAAGAGCAACACAATTTTGAGGCCTAGGAGTGAAAATAGTGGTACCTATGAGTCTTCTCTCCCTGCCTCACCACCTTTCTCAAATTCCTCTTCCTAATGTATGTGCAAAATAGTTCCAAACTTAATGCATGCATATTTTCTGTCTCTTTTTTATTTTGCATTTTGATTTCATTCTAATGATTCACGACCTCTATTCATTGAATATTGGAATTTTGGACTTGAATCTCTCTAGTTATTAATCTCACTTTAAAAATCTTGTGGGGAGTTTAGGGCTTAATCTATCATTTTTTACTGTTGTCGCAAAAAAGTCTCTAACAAAATAAACTAATATATATATATATATATATATATATATATAAGGTAAAAATTAGAGAAAGTTCAATTAGAATTTCAAATTAGAGTCAAATTTTGTGCCATGTGTTGTAAATTAATTATATTTCATAATTTTAGAATCAAACGTGAGACCACATCATAAATATTTATCCAAGTGAGTTTTTAACACAAAAACCAAAGAATTTAGAATAAATGAATTGTAAAAAAAAAGAAAAAAAAAAGGTGCTTCACAATTGATAGGCCAAGACTGTATTGACCCATTTGGTAACTTAATCAATTAATTAGTCAAGTGATTTAATTAAGTCAACTAACATGCAATAAGCGTGATAGGACAAACAAATCACCAACTAAGTTAAATGCGGCGGAAAAATAAATATGACATAGGAGATTTGTTTACGAATGGGGAAAATCATTGAGGCAAAACCCCATCGGGTAAATTTAAGGTCATCACTCTCGATAATCCATTATTATCAAAACAAGCGGTCACAAGTAAAGGAATCCCAGTACTTTATACCAACCTACAGTTGAACTCTTACCCTAATACACAATTGGACTTGTAATGTAATGACAATCTCTCATTTCAATGCACGGCTTCCAGTATGTGACTAACCAATCGATGCACGGATCCAAGTATGTAACTAACACATCAACTTGAGAAAGATGTTGGTTGTAAAGTTCTTCAGTTCATTCACATGATAAGGATTAAGAAGCTTCTTTGTCACAAAACTCTACGACGTACAAACGCAACAGCTTCTTCAAGAGAAAGATGAACGATGGCAAATTGTCTCCGGTCATAATATGCATCAATGAAACCTTTGTATCCAGTGAGACGGCCCTTAAAATAATCCTTATATATGTCTAGGATTGTAAGAAAAGAAAACCTAAACACATAGTTTGGATATGCGTGAAAAAGAGATCTAGAAATTTGAATTTTGTAATTCTCGATAGATAGGGTATCCGTCAAGTAGTTGTCGAACCCTTATCCCAATACACAATTGGACTTGTAATGTAATGACAATCTCTCATTTCAATGCATGGCTCCCAGTATGTGACTAACCAATCGATGCACGGATCCAAGTACGTTTATCAACTTGAAAAAGATGTTGACTGCAAAGTTCTTCAGTTCATCCACATGATGAAGATTAAGAAGTTTCTTGGTCATAAAACTCTATGACGTATAAACGCAGCAACTTCTTCAAGAGAAAAATGAACGATGGTAGATTGTCTCCGGTCACAATATGCATTAATGAAACCTTTGCATCCAGTGAGACGACCCTTAAAATAATCCTTATATATGTCTAAGGTTGTGAGAAAAGAAAATCTAAACACATAGTTTGGATATGCGTGAAAAAGAGATCTGAAAATTTGAATTTCGTAATTCTCGATAGATAGGGTATCTGTCAAGTAGCTGTCGAGCATCAGGCTAAAATTGTCTTTTAAACCTTGATAGATATAATCTGTCGAGCTTTAATATACAGTACTTCTTCACTTGTTTCTTGAACAGATTTGCATGGCTTTAACTCTTGACTTGAACAACATGTTTCTTTAAGAATTAAACTGTCCTAGATCTACCAAATTACAAGTAAAGTGCGTTTTGTTAAAGAATTAGCCAATTCTAAATGACATATGTTCATAACATATTCCACATATGTCCTAACAACAATAACAGAAATTAAGAAATAATAAATAAATGAAAAATAAATAAATAAACATGGACAGTTTATATTTTATACCTAATAATATTCTTACAAGACTTTTTAAAGAGTTAACAAAATATAAAAATGGCTATTAATAGTATTTAAATTTTATTTATATATATATATATATATATATATAAGAATTATACTATACATCTTATTGTATATTTTAAGTGTATCAATATATATGCATGAGATTATAAGCTAGTTGTATACTAATAGCTTAATCCAAAGCTCCACCAAATAAAACTTTTTTCTCTAGCCAAACTTTTTCAAATATGCGTTGTTTTATTATATGTAAACCATACGATTTTTTATTAATAATTTGATAATTACAATAATGAGGGAGGGGAGATTCTCTCTCTCTCTCTATATATATATTTCTGTATTTTACGAGTGTTGCAATCAATTTATAGGCTTATGGCACTTATTCAATACTAACGAAAATTACTACCCATGAATTCATATAAATACTATGGCCATTGTTGTGGAGTTCCAGAATCAATTGGGATAGTGCAAGTCACTAACTTTCATTAAGAAATTTAACTTCTACACTTTTTTCCCCATTTACCAACCCATTTCAATCCACATTAATATCAGAGTAATAAGAAAATTAACTATTTATTTGTTAATTAATAATAAAATTACACCAACAATCTCCCACTCATTTTAATATTAATATAATAAAGTGTATTAGACAAAAATGGATCATTATGTCTCACTAAAGTGTGCTTTGAATTAAACTTCACTTAGTGAAACAATAATCTCTATTCCAAAGTCAATAATAGACTCAGACTTGAACTATGATTGTCGACAAAACAAAATTTATTGCTCACACATAAAAATTTGAGTGTTGTCATGAGCTTTTTTAAGCCAACACATTTTAACTTTGTACCTAATCAGTCTCATGAGTGCTCTAGAAAATTAGCCCAAATTCTCATAGGAACCCTACTTCCATGCTCATGTTGATGAATTTGTCAAGGATACTCCCATTATAACAAAATATATTTTTAGTAACAAAATTTAGTGAGGAAATTTTTTTTATCACCAAAAAGTTAACGTATAGCGACAAAATATAACTTTCATCTCCAATTAGGAGTAATTTAAAATAAAATATTATTGAGTTCAAAAATGTCGCTCAAGCAAGATTCATAATTTTGTAATGTGCAAGGAACTAAGACATGGATTACAGTGTACTTAAAGTATGGACTACGAATTATGAAATGGACTTTTAATCAACAATTAATATAGCCCAAAAAAAAATATGGACACATAAGAATACTTATTTAAATTAATCTAAATCCAATACAAATAATACCACACTACTTCACAATTTCTTAGTAATTATAAGTTACTCTACTCTTAAAAAGATTCAACTTTAAGGACTCCACTCAGCCCGGCCAATGTAAAGAGGAAGATTATCAAAAAGGAAGTTTACTGAGATCAAGGAGGGGAAAGTTAGAGATGAGAGGTCACACTAAAGGGTTAAAAAGTAGTGCAAATGTTTGAATTGGGGAAGAGGATTTCTTTTGGTTTGGTTAAAAATCCAAATAAAAATGGGCTCAGGTCTTAGTTACAATTGTGTTAAGTTGTTATAACTTATATCATTCAAAATGTCATCATTGCACTATTTTTTTTTTTGCGGAGAATCATTGCACTATTAGATACTCCATAAATAAATAAATAAATAAAACTAACAAAAGTGGATGGAGGATCAATATCCATTCTTTTAAAACTTTGGATGATTAATAAGGTTTATTTGAAACTTCATGGACTAAATTATTCCCACAAAAAAAAAAAAAAAAAAACCTCAAGACTTTATGAGGAAAATGTGCACTTCCATTTGAAGTTGAATTTTTAGATATTAATATAAACAATATGAAACATTTTCTCCACTTGTGTGTTTATTTGTGAATACAATACTGTCAATAAAAACTTGCTAATGTTATGTTGTCCACGTAGTTCCCAAAGTGATATGTTTTATGACAAAAAAAAAAAACAAAACAAAACCATCAACAACTATTCCCTTCTGTTGGACAAACTGCTAAATCACAATGTTCACCTTCTGTACCCCACCAATTCACACCTTTCCCCAGCCATACCCACTGAAAAATACAGTAGCACTCCCATGAAAGCCAACCCTGCATCCAATGCTCCTAAAAGAACATAATTGTACCTTTGCCACCACTCTTTACGGTACCTATATAAAAAATAATTAAAGATTATTCCCACAGCAATCTAGACATTGTAGTTCAAGGGTGTTGCTGGAGGCATATTTCTTATTGCTCCTAGGAGCACTGGAAGGTTAATGAGTGGAATCCAAGTTTGCTTTGGAAATGCCTTATGCATTAGCCAAACAATAACTGGTCCTATTGCACCTCCAAGGAAGAACCAATTCATTGCCTCATAGCTTCCAGGACTTCCAAAGATACGTTTAGGCCCCACCAAACCCCATATAACAGATGCATCAAAGAAAACTCGATCGCTAGGGCATGTCCAAGACTGTTGACAGGAAGGAATTCTGGTCAGGGCCGGCTGAATGAGTGAGCAAAAGATGCAATCACCTAAGGCCCCAAGTAAAAAATAGGCCCCCAAATTTTAACCAATAGGGTTATTTATAATCAAAAAATAATATAATATTTTTTTCCTAGATGAAAAACAAATAAAGAAGACAGAAAAATGCAATATCCACAATATTTTTTACAACACTTTTACAACTAATGCTAAGTAGTAGATTGTTACAACTTGTTATTGATGGTAAAAAAAATAATTATAGTGATATTTTCAAGTAGAAAACAAAAAGCAACTTACAATCTAGGATTTTTTGTAAAAAAATATTGTGAATGTTGCACTTCTAAAAAAAATAAGAATAATAATAAGAGTTGAGTTAGCAAACTTTTACTAGTTCTCATCTAAGTCTACTATTAACACCACTCTTTTACTTACCACTACAATCTGCCACATCAGTAAGTATAAAAAATTTTGTCAAATTTTTTCTATCTATAAAATTTCTAAAAAAAGAAAAAATCTTACGTACTTCATGTTAATTAGTAGTAATTTTGCATCTAAAATAAGATAATCAATTTTTTCCTTGAGCCCCCAAATGCATCAAGCCGCCCTTGATTCTGGTTGGCATATGTTTTGCATTGATTTTAGCAACCACCATGCCACTCCAATGTTGATGATTCCAGCAAGAATTGTTCCTATGAACTATGCATACACATGCAAATATAGTAGAGTAGATAATAATTGAGTAATTGTACAAAATATGTTAAAACATAAAACTAGCTTATTTATTTATTTATATAGATATAGAAAATTAAGATCATGTAACTTGTTACTTGAACATCATAAATTTCTATGAGAACTCATCCTCGCCGGATGTATTGAGATAACACTATCACTGTTGCTTATTTATAACATGAACTCGTAATTCTATATTGTCCAAAGGTATTATTGTTAAAAGTTTTGATGTTCTTAGTTATAAATTTATAGTGGTGAATTGCGTGATTTGCCGTGTTAATAATATTAGGCCAACACTTGCATATTGATAGTAGTAAAGATTTTTTTTTTTTTTGGGAAAAAGTATTTACCTGTACTAAGAACATTGATCTTGGAGGAATCTTCATGTAATGTCCTAACTTGAAGTCATTGAGAAAAGAGACAGCTTGATTCATGCTCATATAGCCATAGACTTTAAAACTTACATTGGCTATTGGTCTTCCTGGATATATGAGACCCACCATATACTCTGTTATTGCGTTTAGCCTTGGTGTCTGTAGATAGATCATTATAACAATAGTGGAGAAGTATTATATATTTTACATTGATAGTGCAAAGGAAAACTATGTAAATGCTTATTAAGGTACTCTGACAAACTTATAGTAATAAGTAGCATCAATCAAAATTCACAAAAATGTGATCAAATCACTCCATGTAATGGGAGCTAGTTTGATTACATATTACCAGTTGATTGTAGACATTTAAAATAATATTGGACTATGATATTGGTGTTGTATATTTTGGGTTAGTAGGATAGGAAAGTTTTGACTGATATGGCTATAACCAACTAGTTAAGATAAGATATTGTAATCAATGAGAGATGAAACAAGTTCAACTTTTTTTTCTTAATTACATCAAACTTTTGGCGCAATAAGGTGAAATGAGCAAAAGTTAACCCAATAACCTGGTTTGTTGTGCACTACAAAAAAGATTGCTATTAGCGATGGCCAGAGTTTATCGTAACAATACAAAAAGCCGACGCAAATTAGTATTGCCGACAGTAAAAGGCCATCGATGGCTGTTGGAAAATGCCTTGTTGGTAATACTATATTACCGACGAGACCGTTGCTAACACTCATTTTCGACAACACAACTCCGTTGTAAGTACTTGATAATTGCTGTCGTAGATTCAACTTCATATGAGGAAGTTGGACAACCAAATACCTTTTGTGATGACCTTTGACCATCGTTAATGCATAGTTTTGATGACAAAATGCCGTCGTAGTTATTTCATTTGTCATCGACAATACAACTTTATATGAGGAAGTCGTATGACCAAATACTTTTTACGACGAACTAAGGCCGTTGTTAATACCTTTTTTGACGAATAAAACCGTTGTAATTACTTAGTTTGTCGTTGACAATGTAACTTCATACGAGGAAGTCAAATGACCAAATACTTTCTACGATGAACTAAGGCCGTTGTTAATACCTTTTTTTTGACGAATAAAAGCCGTTGTAGTTATTTGGTTTGTCGTCAACAACGTAACTTCATACGAGGAAGTCAAATGACCAAATACTTTCTACGATGAACTAAGACTGTTGTTAATGCCCTTATTTTGACGAATAAAAGCTATCATAAGTATTTGGTTTGCTATCGAAAATAACTTTTGTGATGAACTATAGTTGTCGTTAATGTAGTTTTTCTACGACTAAAAGCCATTGTAAAATAATTGGTTTTTTGTCAACAATACATTATCAATGTGACCATTTACCTTTTTCAATGAACTTTGACCATTATTGAAACCTATTCACCACGTCAGTAATACATTATTTGCAACAAAATAACTCTCTCAATAATAAAAGATAGATCATTTCTAATATTTTAATTGTGAGGAAACATAAATCTCCCAAAAGTTTTTCAATTCAAATAAAAAGCACAAATCCATAATTGTCCAAATCTAGAAAGTGCATAATGCAATAAAAAATATATTAAAATGTCTATAAAATAGAATAAAATATTAATTAAAACGTCTACATGAAAGCTATAATATCCTTCATCAAACTTGAAAACATAAATATTGGAAGATCAATCGTCATTTGAGTTAGTATTCTCCTTCTGAGAGCCATCTGAGTCATCTTCCTCCTTAGAGTCATCTTTTGTGTTTTCGTCTACATTTTGATTTCCTTCTCCAGCATTAGTCTGTAATATTTTGATTAAACTAAATAAGTATACAAAAAAAAATATTACCATGCAAATTATATTTACAATACATAATAAAGATATTGAAACGTATTAATTTAACAACATCAACAACAATACCCACAATGAATAACAATGGTATTATCAACATCAAAGAATATAGGATCCTTACTAACAAGAACCTTGTAGTTCTCTTGTGAATAAGAGCTTCAAAGAATAAATTTGCCACCAATAATCACATTAATAACATTTTAATAACAAACACTACAAATCATGTACTTTGCATGGATACGTAAAGATATACTAATTTAAATAACATTTTTTTAATCTAAATTTAGCGATCCAAATAATTGAAATCTATAATGAGCAACTTTACAACCTCAAGAAAATAGCAAAAAATATTAATGTTGATTATACTGAAAAATATATAAATATACCTGTGTAGTAGGTTCTTGCATAGAATTAAAGCCCATCTTTTTCAAAGCACTTGCTATCATATGAGGCATTTCCTCTTCCAATTGATTGATTTTTCCCTACAATTCCATTTTCTCAGCAGAACTTTTATCCTTTGCTTCTTCAAAACGAAGCTTAAAATCCTCCTTTTCTTTTAAACAATCCACTTGACATTGCTTACTACACTGGCTAGATGAACTTGGGCCATACACATCTCTAGGCTTGACATTGGCACCCATGCCAAGCACACGACCACAAGTAGGAGGTCCAATCACTTCAAAGAATATTTGACTATCATTAACAATCTCACCCTGAGATGCAACCTCTGATTTCCTTGCATCCATTTTTTCCTAAAACAACATTTATTCCATTATTAGATATACACAAACTTTAAATTAAAAAAGACATTTAAAAATAATAATAGTAATAATAATAACATACATAAAAATTTTGTGCTTTTTCATTGGCAAAAGTAACACCATCCTTTTTCATATGCATTGACCTGAAACATTTGATTGGACTTGGTTCGCATCCATTCTTCTCCTCCTATGACCAATTTAACATGACAATTTTATCATACCAATTCTTTTCTGCGCTTAGCCATTGGTATAGAACCTGTAGTCGCAATGATAGCTTGATTTTCTTTGCGATTTCTTTTGTTTCTATCACTCTTTTTCTGGTTACATGAAAAAAAATATACTAAATGAGTTAATAATTAAACATTTGCTTCTAAGAAAGATTTTAGAAAAAAAATATATTAAAAAAAACTATTAATAAAGTTCATTTTATGATCACCTTCCACTTACAATTATTCAATTTGTTGCACATCTCTTTCCAAATAGTTGGAATTACATCATCTGGGGGATGCTTGTACCATTCATCTTGACTAATTTTATTTGTTACACATTGTTCTCTAAGGTGCCACATCTAATCAAGATAGCGTCATTTGACATGCTCATCAAATACCTCCATCTCAAGAACTAAGTCATCTGTCTCAAATTGTGCTTCTTTGTATAACTCATAAAGCATATTCAGTTGTTCTTTAGGGTATTCTGAAAAAGTTGTCCATGGCCCAGCAATGTTTTGGTGGAACTTAATAGTAATCTCTTGGGGTATTTTCTTTTTCTATGAATCTAATAAAATGAAAGAAACACAAAGCATGTAAAATATTACATATAAATGAAATGTAAGCACTAAAAAATAAATGGTTAAAGTAACCAAAAAATAGGGAAAAAAGACCTTTTGTTATGTATCTCACACTTGTGGTTATGACCTGGATAAACACCCTTAGCCTTTCCCCGACCTCTTTTCTTTTGTACAGTAGATCCTACCAATAATGGAATAAGTAAAAATAAATAAATAAGCTTTAAGCATAAAATTGGTATATTAGCATATAAACTTTAGAAAAATATTAAGTATTACCTTCGCTGCCCCCATTAATCACACTATTAGAAGAAACAAGTGCTTCATTAGTTGGAGGCTTAGATGATGAAGGTGCAACTTGTGATTGACTATCACCATCACCTTTATCTCTCGCTTGTTTTATAGCTTGCTTCTTACTTTTCTTTGCCATTCACCTATAACGTAGTTAAAAAGAAAGCCACATCTTTGATAAGTTGTAATTATTTAGTCAACAAAAACATAATTAAAACCAAGGACCATATTAGAAATATCAATACAAAGATTAAAAAAAAAAAATTGTGATAGATAAACTTATTATAAAAGTTAAAAACTAAAAAACTAACTTAACAACACCACCTCTGAATATATTGTAAACTAACTAACATGAAAAGCTTAATCGAATTTTAGAGATCCACTAATTTAATTAAATAATTATATACAAAGAACATGCACAGCTTCAACAAATTGCTAAAGTTTAGCAAAAAAAAAATTGCTAAAGTTTCTTTTTACGGTACACTTATATTATTATATATCTACAAGACAAATACTATTATTATAGGGTCACAACTTCAACAAAACAAATACTTATATTATAATAAGATTTTAGTCTCCTTGCAGTTTTACAGACAAAGGAATAGTCAACGGTACACTAATCAATATTATATTATTATATATCCACAACAAACACCAACCATTCATTCAAAGCCCATCTACTCTAGCTCTTGCATAGAATTAAAGCTCATATACTCTAGTTCATCTCATCATCTTCTTCATTTGCTTTGGTCAAATGTGTATTGAATCTTTGAACCTCTTCTTCTTGATAAGGCTCTTCTTCATTTGTGGGCATGTCATAAAGATTTCTTGGCTTGGTCTCAATCACAACGCTCCATGCTAGATCTTTTATACAATTTACATAGTAAACTTGTATTGCTTGACTCGCTAACACAAATGGCTCTTGTGTGTTTAGCTTGCGTGTTCTATTAATACTAGTGATCCCATGACAATCTAGCTTATAACCAATTCCTTCTTGAGCTACGTCATACCAATCACATTTAAACAAAACAACAGAATTCCCCTTTGTGTAAAGGAGTTCGATGATGTCTGTTATCAATCCATAATAAGACATATTTTGAAACCCTTCTTACCATAACACCACTATTTTGTGTTTTTTACCATCATTGTGTTGTTTAGTATGGAACCTAAACCCATTGACATTGTAACAAGGGTAGTGTGTAGCTTGTTTATCTAGACCCCAAGCCAATGATCGCACATGCTCGTCAACTTCCTCGTTTCCATCATTATAAAGTTTTGTGATCTACAAAGATATATAAATAATGTAAGATTCCTGCTTAAGTAATTATTATTATTATTTTTTTTTAAATGGATGAACCAATGTGATTGTACCCTTTCTTTGAACGAACAAATGGACTCATGTCTATGCATCTCGTCAACATTGACACCCAAGTCTACAAGGATGTTCCTATGTTCTCTACATATAAGATATCATAATAGTCAATCTTCAAAGTTTATACAAGAATATTAAAGAGTTTATGTACAAGAAGTAAGTCTTACTGAACAAGGGGCTCGATCTCATCACAATTTTGTAGGACATAGAGCAATGCTGCATAGTAATCAGTATTGTTTAACTCTTGTACTACACTCTTCCTAGAAGGGCAGCCTTTCCTAGAGAATATGGGTAATCGAGGGGTATCATCACATGTTGCTGGACATCAATCATCATTTCGCTTAGGTCGATTAAATATTGTTTCAATCCCAATTAGATACCGTGAGCAAAATGTTAGACATTCATTCGCCACATACCCTTCTGCAGTCGACCCTTCTAGGTGTGCCTTGTTACGAACATAACCCTTGAGCTTGCACAAATACCTATTGATGCATCAAATTAATATGAGCAATTAAAAAAAAAACTATATTCTAAATAATATCTCATTTTAGCTTTCACTTATAAAAAAAAAAAAAACAAAACTCATTTTACCTTTCAATCGGATACATCCATCAATATTGCATTGGACCGGCAACTTTAGCTTCCCAAGGTAGATGAATTGGCAAGTGTACCATTACATCAAAAAAAGTAGGTGGAAAAATTCTTTCTAACTTACAAAGAATTATAGGAATTGTGTGCTCCATTTGCTCCAAATCCTCCAACTGTAAAAATTCTTTCTAACTTTAGAGCGTAATTCTTTTAAAAAATTGCTAAGCTTGATCAAAGCATTAGATACCTTGTTAGGTAATAATTCACGCACTACAAGAGGGAGTAATCTCTCTAAGAAGGCATGACAATCATGAGTTTTCATACCAAAAATCTTCTGTTCTCCTACATTCACACATTGAGATAAATTTGCGGAGCGGAGTAACCATCTGGAACCTTTACATTTTGCAACCATTGAAACACAGCCTTTTTCTCATCTTTTAAGAGTGTATAACAAGCACGAGGAAAAGTAGTCTTCCCATCTTCAGGATGAAGTTCCTTTCGTATACCCATCATTTTTAGATCGAGCCTAGCATTTAAGGAATCTTTACTTTTCTTATCAATGTCTAATATTGTCCCCATCACACTATCACATATATTTTTCTTAATGTGCATCACATCTAAATTATGATGCAACAACAATGTTCTCCAATACGGCAAATCAAAGAAAATACTATGCTTCTTCCAATTGTGGCACTTTCCACGCCCAGGTAACCTTTTCCTTTTAACAGCCTTGCCTAGTGTTACTGGTGTCAGAGTACCAAGTTGATTTAGCACATCATCACCAGATAATCGTTTTGGTGCCCCTTTTCTCTCTCTCTTACCATCAAATTGTGCTTTCTGTGATTGCCATTTATGGTCAGGAGGAAGAAATCGACGATGACCCATATAGCACATTTTGCTACCATGCTTTAACCTATGATGAGAAGTCTCACTACCACAACAAGGGCATGCAAGATTCCCTTATGTACTCCAACTTTAGGTATAAGCGTATGCAGGGAAGTCATTGATAGTCCACATTAATGCAACTAATTTGAAAGTTTTCCTGCGTTGAAGCATCATAGGTTTCAACACCCTTTTCCTATAATTCTTTTAACTCATCAATTAATGGCCTTAAAATTACATCAATATCATTGCCAAGATCCTTTTGGCCCGAAATAAGTAGAGACATGAATAGGTAAGGCTCTTTCATACACATTCATGAGGGAATGTTGTAAGGGAATATGACAACAAGCCAACAACTATAGCTAACACTCATGTTTCCAAAAGGATTAAAGCCATCGATAGCTAACCCAAGCCTTACATTGCAAGGATCTAAGGAAACGGACTCATGAGTTCGATCAAATGATTTCCAAGCCTCAACGTCTGCGGGATGCCTTAGTACTTCATAATTAGAATGATTCTCATGGTGCCATCTCATGTCTGGAGCTGTTTTTGATGACATAAATAATCTTTGTAGCCTCGGCTTAAGAGGAAAATATCACAATACCTTCCATGGGACTTTTTTAGCATCCCTTTTACCACCCTTACTATTCAACTTCCATCTTGAGATCTGACAAACTGAGCACTTATTTGTTTCCGAATGCTCCTTGTAATATAGCATACAATCATTTTTGCATGCATCGATCTTTTCATAGTTTAGACCAAGATCACTCACAATCTTCTTTGCCCCATAGTGGGATATGGGCAATGTTTCGCACATTGGAAATGCATCCTTTAGTAGCTCCAGTAAAATTGTGAATGAGTTGTTGCTCCATGAATTCTTGCACTTTATGTGCATTAATTTGACAATAAAGGACAAATTGGAATACTTTTTACATCTCAAATAAAGTGGTTGGTCTGCCTGTTTAACCAATCTATAAAACTCCTTTGCTTCTTCATTTGGATCTTGCGATTCACTCCCACTTGTTTCCTCAACATCTCTCATATAAGTATCCTGTATCATATTATGGATATCATCAATATTTTGTTCATCATCACTACTATTATCCTCATCCTCATCACTACCTTCCTCATCCTCATCACTATTTCCCTCTCCATGGAGATGCCATCTAGTATAATCACGCGTCATCCCTTTCCATAAGAGGTCTCTTGTAACCTCAACTCCTGTTCTTCTATATCTATTGTTACAATCATTACAAGGACATTTTATTTTCATATCTTCATCTTTGATACGTTGAAATGCATAATCAACAAACTTTATTACTCCATTTTTATATTCCTCGCATGACCTACTAGAAAGATTGATCCAAGATTTATCAACCGGCATCATATCTACACCCTTCAAAAATGACATAAATATTAACAATTATTTCTGTCTAAATTGTGATAGATAAACTTATTATAAAAGTTAAAAATGAAAGCACTAAATTAACAACACCTCCTCTGAATATATTGTAAACTAACTAACATGAAAAACTTAATTAAATTTTAGAGGTCCACTAATTTAATTAAATAATTATATACAAATAACAAGCACAGATAATAGTACCCGACCAAAAGAGATACGACTAAAAGAAACTAATAATTTCTTCATTATTAACTCACACAAAAAATCCACATATTCAACACATTTATATATATATATATATATATATATATATATATATATATATATATATACACTTTACTTTCTGCCACCTGCCACCCTTAGTTCACTTTTGAGATAAGGACAAAACTAGATAAATGACAATATCATCTAAATCAAATCACCTGGGCTTCTACGGATACCATTTTATTTTATTTTATTTTTTCCCTACCACCTACCACCATTATCATCTTTTGAGATGATAACTCCAAGTACAGTTAGGCACATGGCCTAACGGGAAAAACAACCATTATTTCTTTTCTTTTCTTTTTATTTTTCTTTTTCATGATGGCATGTCAAAACTCAAAGCCTAGGCACAAAAGGTTTTTTCTTTTTCATCAAGTCCCCTACTTCAGCATTATGAGCAAATTTTTCTTAACAAATTGCTAAAGTTTAGCACAAAAAAAAAAAAAAAATGCTAAAGTTACTTTTACTGGTACACATATATTATTATATATCCACAACACAAATACTATTATTATACTATTATTACAGCTTCAACAAATACTTATATTATTGAAAAGTGGTCAATAGTATTATTCATCAAGTCTCTCCTGTAGTTTCACAGACAAAAAATTATTCAAATGGTACACTAATAAATATTATATTATTAAATATCCACGACACAAATACACAAGCACCAACCATTCATTCAAATATTTTTTTTTAATAAAAAAAATTTTAGCCGCTCATTCATTAGCTTTTTGGCTCAGCACCTAACCATCCACTATCACTATTATCACTATATATCTATTCGGTGGATTCATTTAACCAGAACGTGTAGTATAACTTAAAATTGTACAAAAAACTAAAGTGCAGACAAAGAGTGAGAGAGAGTAAGTGATATTAGTGGCTTAGCAAGGCAATTGGATTCTGGCAAGTATGGAGAACGATGGTGTAGAGGGGGATTCTAGCATTTTGCTCTTATTTTTTAAAAAATTTAGCAATATGTCCATGTTTTGAAACTATTTAGGTCCATGTCCCTATTTTGAAACTCGATTTTCTCAAATTCGAGTTTCAATGTAAAACTCGATTTGTAGAAAATCGAGTATAGGGCGATCAAACTTAAAAAAAAATAATAAAATAAAATACCTTGAATGGAACTCAAGTTCCATCTAAAACGCCACTATAGGACTCCCTGAATGTAGTTATAGGTATGGGGCGATCAAACTTAAAAAAAAAAAAAAAAAAAAAAAAAAAAAACTTGCATGGAACTTGAGTTTATGGAGCTCAAGCTCCATTTAAAACGCCACTATAGGACTCCCTAAATGCAACTATAGGTATGAAACTCGAGCACCATGAACTCGAGTTCCACAATTCTTTTTTTATTTTTTATTTTTTAAGTTTCATTTGGCATAACTTGATTTTATTAAAATCGAGTTTCAAAATAGGGACATTTTGCTAAGTTTTTTTAAAAATAAGGGCAAAATGCTAGAATTCCTTGGTGTGAAGATAAGCAAAGATACTGACAGCACAAGAGAGTAACTATAAGACAACGTTGAGTTTTTTATTTTTTTCTATTTTTCTATTTTTTGGTTTTTGTACTGGGAATTAGGGATTTGTTGAGGAAGACAGATTTGGGCTTTTTTTTTTTGTTTTGTTTTGTTTTGTAATTAGGGATATGTTTACCTGAAAGGAATTTCCTATATTTTTGGGCTTTTAACCTTTTTTTTTTTTCTTTTTTTCTTTTTTTTCTTCTTGTTGAGAAGAGGGGTTTGTTCACATTGTTGTACCAACTTTATTTTATTTTTGAATTTTTTTTCGACAAATTTATAAGGGTCAATTATAAAATTTTAAAGTATAAATTAATTTTTTTTGGATGATCTAAATTTAAATTTTTTGCTGTCAAATTCTAAATTTTGAGAGGGATGGGGGTAGGAGGGAGGGGGTGGCTGTAAAGAAAAAAAAAAACTTTTGCTGCCAAATTATAAAGTATACATTCTTTCTTTTAAAGAAAATTAACTATTTACGACAATTAGCATGTTTGTCGTAAATACAAACTCAATTAGAGAAAAAAAAAAATTGCGATGGATAAATGTTGTCACAAATGTGAGAAGTATGGGGGGAATTTTCTCTCCAAAATATTTTACCATTTTCGATGGCTTCATGTCTGTCGCTAATACCATTTTTTTATTTATGATGGAATCATGTTTGTCGCATATAATAACACCATAAAAAATATATATTTTGTATTTTCGATGCACAAAGGCCGTCACAAGTGTTAATAGTACCGACGGTGTTTCTTCTGTCATCGTAAATAATACCCACTTTTATATTTACGATGGAAGATTGTTTGTCACAAATACTAACACCATAAAAAATATATATTTTGTATTTTCAATGTACCAAAGCCGTCACAAGTGTTAATAGTTCCGATGGTTTTTTGTTTAGTCATCATAAATAATAACTTACTAGCGACGAACATTTTTATGCTGTCGTAAAAAGTAAGGCGGGAACATTTCCCTCTAAAAAAAATCATTTTCGACAAAAATAATAGGCATTTCGACGGACTCATTTTGCCGTCACAAATGTGTTGATATTTGATGAGTCATTGTCGATGGAAGAGACTTGCCGTTGAAAAAGCTAGTTTTTACGATGGTTTTTTGTAATCGTCGAAAAAGTTTCATTGCAAATAGCAATCTTTTTTGTAGTGTTGCTATCTCAAGTTTCCCATAGAAGCCCGTTAATCTCCATTCATTCTCTAAATTCTTGTCAATGAAAGCATCAATATAAGACTTGTTAGACTCTTCAATGGTCAGATTAATAGTTGCCTTCCAAAAAAAAACCAAACCACCACCTCTTCCTTCTCTCGGAACCACCCAGTGATGATCAAAACCAATTTTACTTTGAACAATCTCTAGCCTAACATCATCTACCATTGTCTCAACCAAAAACACAATAGAAGGATCTTTTGCCCGTATGATCTTTACAAGCTCCCTTCTTGTATGCAGGTTCCTAAGTCCACAACAGCTCCATGCTATGCAACTCATTGTTACTGGCGGGATTGATGATCAACCTCCACCAGTATAAAAGATGCACCTTCATCAATCTGAAGAACATGATGACTTTTTGAAAGTGTGTCTGGTTGTTTAACAATTGCAGCTAGGTTTCATTTCTCGTCTAAGTAGTTCTAGTTGGTCACCTGAATTGTTTGCTTGCTTATGGCTTTCTTAGATTTCTCAGGTTCCTTGTTTCTACGTGTCCAAGTAGGGAGGACCCGAAGCTTGGCAGGATGATTGGAAACCCCAGAGGGAATTTTTTGGTCACGTGACCCACTAAGTGGCATAGCAACTAGATTAATTGCTTCACTTACTACAGCACATGGATGTGGCTCAAAGAGTTTTAACTAGTCCAGGCCCAACTCATTAAACCTCATCAACTCTTCATCAATTTTCTTCAATTGAGTTTCAGGCACTGTAAAGAGAATTTGTTTCACCATAATCACAAGATTTACTGAGTTAGCTACTGAGTTAGCAGTAGTTAACTCTCCCATAATCACAAGATTTACTGATTGTTCTACACTTGTTACCTCGGTTTGATCATTGCTTAATTTGCTAGCGTTACCAATCTCGGGATTCACTGGCTACGTGGAATCCGTTATCTCCCCTTGAATGCAAACCCCTTTAGTGTAACATACCGATATGTGGTTGCTAGGAGTTATGCAACTCCCAGTTGGACTCTTTGAATGTTCTGGCATGGTGGTTTTTTTAGAAGGCCGTGACTGGGCTGAACCATCACTTCCTTATTTTTACCATCCCTACAACTAGTTTTCTTAGCAGAATAAAATCCTAGAATAGTTACACATTTTTGTTTGAGAGTATGAATGGAGGTGCCCTAAGATCTGGCTCAAACTTCTTTTGATTAGTGCATAACGTCCTTTCTCTCTCTATCAAAGGCTCATAGTCTCTATCGTCATGGGTAAGCCGACCATACCAATAACACATATTCGATAACCTTTCATATTTAAAAGAAGCCTAGAAATGTTTCTTATTGTTTAGAGAAAAAAGGCGACCACAACATAAGGGTAATGATATGTCAACTAAAACTTGGACTCGCAGAAAACTACCACCATCGGAAACATTGGATACCACTGGCCAAAGTACATCTTCCACAACCTCACAAATTTTTATTGCCACCTCTAAAGTCATGTACCTAAGATGAATAACATGGATTTGGACCTAAAAAGTTGTCTTTTCAAACTTGAGATCTTGGATGGACATATCATAATCGTATCTTTGCATAACCCCTAAGTGTTTATCGAAGCTCCATGGTTCACTTGACAGGATTCTGTCTACATCATCCTTATTGTCGAAAGTGAAAAGTATTCTATGGTTATTGATAATCTGAATCTTGAAACCATTTCACGCTCTCCGTAGAGGAGTAATAGTCCGAGCTAGAACTTCAACACTGAGAGCTCTTTTAGTGAGGAATTTAGCTGCAATAGAGAATTCAATAGTACTATCCTTGATGGTAAGGTAGCAACTCGGGCCCTCCCTCTTTGATAGAGTAAAACGGTTCCATGATTGAGTTAAATTATCCATGAAATTGACAAAAATTGGATAGATTAAATTGATTCCTATTTCGCTATACCCTTGAAAAAAACCCAACAAGCCAAGGAATAATAGTGATATTCCAAGGAGACTATGGACACCTTCAAAAAATGAAGGGACAATCTGTTAGGACATATGTGATTCATATTAGGAACATATGTCAACATTTTATGTAATTGGCTAATATTTTGACAAAACGCACTTTACTTGTAATTGGGTAGATCTAGGATGTGTTTAATGCTTCAAGAAACATTGTTTCAAGTTCAAGTGTTAAAGCCATGCAAGTCTGTCCAAGAATCAAGTGAGAAAGTGTAGGTTTTTAAAGCTTGACAGCTAGCATCTATCGAGGTTTAAAAAGCTATGAAGCCTAAAGCTCGACAGCTAGCTCGATAGATACCCTATCTGTCGAGATTTATGAAGTTCAGTTTTTAAGCTGATTTTCATCCAATCCATGAATGTATGCTTGGGCTTTCTTTTCTCACAACCCTAAATATATATAAAGATTGTTTTAAGGGCCGTCACAGCTGATGCAACTCAATGCAAAAGTTTTTCACAAGCATATTGTGAATCGGAGACATATGCCCTAGTTCATCTTTCTCTTGAAGAAGTTACTGTGTTTGTACACCATATGGTTTTGTGACCAAGCAACTTCATGATCTTCATCGTGTGATAAACTGAAGAACTTTGCAATCAACATTCTTCTCAAGTTGGTGATCAAGACATGTACTAGGATCTGCGCATCTATTGAATAGTCATGTACTGGGAGCCATGCATTGAAAAGGAGAGATTGTCACTACAGAACAAGTCCAATTGGGTATTGGAGTAAGGGTTCAACTGTAGGTTAGTATAAGATACTTGGATTCCTTTACTTGTAACCGCTTGTTTTGATAATAGTGGATTCTTGAGAGTGGTGACCTTAAAATCACCCGGTGGGGTTTTTGCCGTAAGTTTTCCCCATTCGTAAACAAATCACCGTGTCAATTTATTTTTCATTGCATACTTAGTTTAATTGGTGATCTGTTTGTGCTACCATGCATATTGCATGTTAATTTGATTAATTAATAAATTTGGCTAATGAATCAATTAATTCATCACAATGGGTCAATACATTCTTGGCCTATTAAGTGGTATCAGAGCAGGCGCACTTTAATTAGGTGTTAATCTTTAGTGTGTGATCCATTGACCCCTGTTGTCATGGCTACAATCGGCTTGAAGAGATCTTTATTTTCAAATACATCTTGTTTTTCTAATCTCTACTTGTTTGAGTGTATCAGAAAATGCAAGTCTAAAAGTTATTTGAACTCTATTATGATGACTATTGGAAAAGATCTCAGCTTGGCAAAGAAGAAATTAGACTGTCTCAGAAGTAAAATGTGCAAAGGAGCTAGTCTAAGAAGAGTGAAAGTTAAAGGCTTAGCTCATAAGAGGCAGATAAGAGAAAACACCATTCCCACTGATTTGTCATCTAAGCACTAAGTGTGTTTCATGATGAAGTCCGCATTTAAGGTTATGGAAACGTGTTTGTGGTACCTTGACAGTGGCTACCCAAGACACATGACTGGTGACCGATCTCTCTTCAAGTTTTTTGAGTCTAAGAAAGGTGGTAATGTCACTTTCGGTGATGGGAGCAAATCATAGATTAAAGGAAAGGGAATCATCTCTCTACCAAGACTACCAGACATTGCAAATGTTCTATATGTAGAGGGTCTGAGAGTGAACCTGATGAGTATAAGTCAAATATGTGATTAAGACTTCATGGTACTATTCTTAAAGGGAAAATGCCATGTCATGTATAAGTCTAGAAAGAAACTCATAAGTGGTGTTCACACCCTAGACAATTGATATGGCTTGGTTCCTAATGCTGATATTGTGTGCAATAGCATTCGTTTACCAAATGAAGATCTATGGCACCAAAGGATGGGATATGCTAGTTACAAACATATTTCAATTGTATTTATGCATGCGTTAGTTTTGGGGATACCTAAGCTTAGTAGATTGAGCAATGTGGTGTGTGGACCATGTCAACTTGGGAAAAAACTAAAGCGAAATATCCAGGCACTCAGATATCTGCTACTTCCAAACCATTGAAGCTACTACATCTGGATCTTATAGGTCTAACAAGAACTGAGTCTCTTGGTGGAAAGAGATACATCTTGGTTGTGGTAGACGACTTCACTAGATACACTTGGGTCATCCTTCTATGATCCAAGTTTGATGCTCTTAAGCACATTAAAGCATTGTGCACTAGATTGCAAAATGAGAAGAGCCTAAAGATCGATTGAATTTGAAGTGATCATGGTAAAGAATTCGAGAACTCATATATGGAGTCCTTTTGTACAAGATTAGGTATATCTCAAGAATTCTCTGCTCCTATTACTCCTCAGCAGAATGGTGTAGTAGAAAGGAAGAACAGGGTTATTCAAGAGATGGCTAGAGCCATGTTGCATAACAAGGATGTGACTAGAAACTTATGGGGAGAAGCTGTTAACACTGATTGTCATACAGTTAATAGGGTGTATTTTAGACCCAGTACCAAGAAGACTCCATATGAGTTGTGGAATGGAAGGAAGCCGAATGTTAAGTATTTCAGAATCTTTGGAAGTACTTGTTTCATTCTCAAGGATAGAGAGAATGTAGGAAAATTTGATTCCTGAAGCGATGAAGGAATATTTCTAGGATTCTCCTCTACAAGTAAGACTTATTGGGTATACAACAAAAGAACTATGAAGGTAATGGAAACAATGAATATTGTTATAGATGAATCCTTAGAATCTGGTTTTGATAATTTTGGTGAGGAAATCCCCAAAGAAATTCTTCCTCCTGAGCCCAAGGAAGTTTAAGAAATTGTTGAACAAGAACCTGCATCTCCAAGTACTTCTGATACTCCAAGTGTTGTAGAAAATTCAGCTGACATATTTACTTCACCTGATTCTGAATCCCATAAGGAGAAAGGACCTTCCTACAAGATCAAATCGAATCATCCTCCTAAAGCTATTGTGGGAAATATGAATGAATTTACACTAAAGAAGCGTACAATTGATAAATGTGTTGCTAACTTTGTGTCTTATTCTTGTTACTTGTCACAAGTTGAACCCACTAAATTGCAGAAGCTTTTTAGGATGAAAGTTGGGTTGAAGTTATGCATGATGAACTGCTTCAGTTTCAAAGGAATGATGTCTAGACTTTGGTACCTAGACTGGAGGGTGAGCACATCATCGGCACAAGGTGGATATTCCGCAAAAAAATTGATGAGGAGGGTAATGTGATCTGCAACAAGGCTCGTCTTGTAGCTCAAGGATTCTCACAAATGGAAGAAGTAGATTATGGTGAGACATTTGCTCCGGTAGCTCGTATGGAGTCCATCAGAATTCTCCTAGCCCTGGCATATCACTTGAAGTTCAAGCTCTATCAAATAAACGTGAAGACTGCTTTCTTGAATGGGATCCTTAAAGAAGATGTCTATGTAACTCAACCAAAAGGTTTCATTGATCCACACTTTCCGGATCATATGTTGTATCTCAAGAAGGCACTTTATGGGTTAAAGCAAGCCCTTAGAGCTTGGTATGATCGGCTCACACAATACTTGGTGTCATATGGGTTCACAAGAGGAAAAGCAGATCAAACTCTCTTTATAAAAAAGGAAGACGAAAAGTTGATAGTTGCTCAAGTCTACATTGATGATATCATCTTTGGGTCAACTAAGGATGAACTTGCCCATAACTTCTCAAAACTCATGCAGGCCGAGTTCGAGATGAGCATGATTGGAAAGCTGACTCACTTCCTTGGATTGCAGATTCATCAACAAGATTCAGGTATATTCCTATCTCAATTTAAATATGCTAAAAATCTTGTGAAAAAGTTTGGTTTAGAATCTGCTAATTCTGTTAGAACCCATATGAGCTCAAATGTTAAACTCATTATTACTTGTTAGGAAAAAGTGTAGATTCATCTCTTTATAGAAGCATGATAGGTAGTCTTCTTTACCTTACTGCTAGTAGACCTGACATTAGTTACAATGTGGGAGAGTGTGCTAGATATCAGGCAAATCCCAAGAAGTCACATATGATTGCTTTGAAAAGAATCATAAAGTATGTCAAAACCACTGCCGACTATGGTGTGTGGTATAGCAAGGACACAAATGCTGTCTTAGATGGGTATTCTAATGTTGATTGGGCTGAGAATGCTGATGATAGAAAGAGTACATCTAGGGTTGTTTCTATGTGGGTAATAATCTTGTCTCTTGGATGAACAAAAAGCAGAATTCCATCTCATTATCCACTGCAAAAGCTGAGTACATCGTTGTCAGTAGCTGTTGTACCTAACTTCTATGGATGCAAAAACTCCTCCATGATTGTGGTATTTGTCAAGAACATCTTACCATCTACTGTGACAATACTTGTGCCATCAACATCTTTAAGAATTCGGTTCAACATTCTCAAACTAAACACATAGAGATTCGACATCACTTCATTAGGGAGCTTGTCGAAGATGGTACTCTTACTCTTGAGTTTATTCACACTAATGATCAAAAGGCTGATTTGTTTATCAAACCTCTTGATAGCAAACAATTTGAATTCCTTCTCCAAAACATTGGTGTCATCTCCATGGATTGATCTCTTCTCCTCCTCCTTCTTCCCTATACATTTGCATCTAGGTTTATGCATTGCTTTGCTTAACTTGTTTTTGTTTGTTTTCTTTTCAGTTTTGGTTTATTTTGTTTTTCATATAAAAATAAAAATAAAAATTTGAAAAATCAGAAAAATACAAAAACAGTGTGTTTGTGTACATTGGTACTTGTGTACCTTAGATGGCCATTGAAACAAAGTTTTCTAAACTTTGTATCTTTTGTAGCTTAGATGAGCATCTCTATGCACAACTAAGCAAATGAGCTTTGTGACTCGTGTTTGTGATGAGTAAGATTAAGTAGTCTCTTGTACTTAACACTCGTATCACTCTTTTTGACGGGAATGACTAGAAAATCCTAAGAGAAATGCATAAATAACCATCTCACCATTATTGCCCGCCAATCATGAAATAACATTTGTATGCTTCGACATAGCAAAAGTGGAATGTCAAATGCTTAATGTAATTGAATATTTCTTTTCTCTCTCTTAAATGCCCATGCATAGTTTGCTTAAAAAGAAAAATATGCAAAGAAAAATAAAAGCAAAAATATCAAAATGTTTTATATATGATTGCAAGCGTGTATTCTAAGAGATGTGGGAGTTATAGGATGTACCTTAAAGGTGATAGCCCCCATCAAACAGTTATGATTGTGTGTGAGTTAAAGTGATTTTCTCATATCTCAGATCGTCATAATATGTAGACACTTATGCAATCTTGCGATATTTTTCACACACAACACGTAATATTCTTTGCTATTCTTTGGCCATCATAAGAAATACTTGTGTTAATGTATGCTCACTAAACTATCGTAACTTATTTTTGAAATATAAAATTGGTTTGACGTGTTTAGTGTGTTTGTGAGTTTTGGATCTATGTGCTTAACATTTTTCTTGTTGAGAGATGTTTTTGAGAGCTTAAAATGTTGTTTGGATCATTGGTTGTAAAGCATGCTTGATGGCATTCATATCTGTGTTTTTCTCCTCTTGAAAAACTATTTTTAAGCAATCCTGACAGTTGCTGGACACCTCTCAACAACTAGCTTATCTATCGAGACTCTTCAGTTGCTTTTTATCGCATTCTCGATAGCTACTTTGATCCATCGAGAAACCTTCTATTTGCTCGACAGCTTCTCGACACCTTACTCGATCCATCGAGCTTCCTTCTCTGTGGACACCTCTCGATAGATCCTGGATAGCTCTTCGACAGCTAAAAAGCACCTTTTTAATGCTCAACACCTCTCAACACATCTTGATCTGTCGAGAATTATGAGATTCTATATATTGGATCCGCACAATTTTCTCTCATTTTTCTCTGATCTCTCTCAATAGATTCTTTTCTCTCACTCCAAAACTCCTCAAACTCAACCTCTTCATCTTCCCTACTCATCCTTTGGTCTTTTCATTGCACTTTTCACAGGTGTGATCTCTTTTCTAGCCTTTAATCATACATTTCATGCATTCTAACCTAGATTTTGGGATTTTTTGAAAACTTTTGGTGTTTTATGAAATTGATGAGGTTTTTGCAAAATTTTTGGGTTGAGTTTTGCTTAAATGAGTGTCAAATCATCATACATTGCATTTCATGAGCATTTTAACTATATTGTCATGCATTTTAGATGTGTGCTATATATGTTGTCTTGTTATGTGCTGGTAAGTTTGGATTCGGCTGAGCCCATGATGTTTTTAAAAATTTGCACGTCATATGCTCATGCATTTTCATGCATACGTACCTTCATTTTCTTATATTCTTATATACTACTATGTTGGTACTTTTCTGATTGTCTCTCTCTCTCTTTCTCTCTCCATTCTTGCGTTAGTTTACTTCTGTGGCACCTAAACGCAAATCTACTTCGTCCTAGAACCCTCTACATTTTGGGGCATCTTCTTCCTCTGACCCTACACCATCTTCTGTTCGGTTCCGTGATGAGAACGCTCGAAAGGACTTCTCTGAGAATTTTTGTAGATAAGGCATTCATTAGGAATGCCACGTCGTTCTGTCAGAATTTTTCGACACTTACCTACTCACTGTCATTCACAATAGGGGTTGGGAGTCACTTTGTGACATCTCGGTCACTTATCCTTCTATGATCATACAAGAGTTTTACTCCAATATACACGAAATTGATACTTCAGTACCTCATTTCTTCTCTTGCATTTGAGGTACACGCATTGTAGTTATTCTGGAGATTGTCTCCGAGGTACTACACGTCTCTAAGGTAGCGCATCCTGATTACCTTGGCTGTGAGCATCTAAGGACAATGTTCAAAGACGAACTCTCATCTTGCTTTTGTGAGACACCTTCAGCTTGGGGTGACCGTCAAAACACCCCTTGCTCAGGCTTTGTAAAAGGTCCGAGATTCCTTAACATGGTGATGATATTCGTTTTTCATCATTTGTCTCACTATAACTCTATTATAGAGCCTCGTGCTTGATTTTTGTTATCCCTCTTAGAGGATATCTTTATTGACTTTCCTTCTCACTTCATCCTATCCCTCATATATATCTACAGGGATATGGCGACTCGTGATAAGCTCATTTTTCCTTCGGCTATCACGCGAATTCTTCACCATTTTTCTGTTCCCTTTCCTGTTTCTCCTCATTTTTCTGTGATGGGTTCCATAGACGCTACTACCGTTCGACGAAGTGAGGCACATCTTAGATCGCAGTAGCCCCAGACACAGACGGCAGCTCCTCCCACTTTTTCAGCTCTATCCACCTCCGCTCCCTTTTCTTCTTCGGGTGGTGTGACTCTTGATGCGATCATGGCGTAGCTTTAGCGTATAGATGCTCGCCTTGACACTCTCAATGATGAGTTGTGTCAGGTAAACACTCGTGTCAACCATATTGCCAAATGACAGGCTCGCCTTGATGGTTTTGTGGAGTCTCCCTTCCTTCTCCCGAGGCATCCGAGGATGATGACGATGACTTCGACGATGATGATGATGAGGATGGGGATGCTAGCTCACCTAGTGATGATGAGATGTCTACTTGAGATATTTACCATTTGTCACTCGTGACAAAAAGGGGGAGTAGTTTTGGATATGAAAGTAGTCATACTCATAGGGGGAAGGTTAGTGTAGGAGATTTTTTTTAGAGGGATTGTTCATATTTTGAGGGATGTAGTGAGGACCTTTATGTATCTTTTTCTTTTCTCTCTATTTTAGATACATTGTTCATGTACCTTAGATCTTGTGATCATGTTGTGATAGCAAACCTTGTACTTGTTGATATATATACATTTGAAGTTGTTATTACGGTTCTTTCACCTATCTTTACATGTGTTGTTTCTTTTCTTTATTTATACACATGTTTCTTATATCTTGTATTTTTGTTTCACACTAAAATGCTATGATGAGTTTTGTTTAAAGTGTTTCAGAAATACAGGTTGTCAAAGTCTACTTGCCATAAACTCAATTCTTACAAAGTTTTTCAAGAGTTTGTGTTAGGATAGGTTTTATTATATTCAACAAGTGAGTATGAGTTGAGTGATTTATGACTTCTCTCATATGTTTATTTGTTTTTTGTGGTTTTGTCATGGATTGCCAAAGGGGGAGTTTGTTAGGATATATGTGATTCATGTTAGGAACATATGTCAACATTTTATGTAATTGGCTAATCTTTTGACAAAACGCACTTTACTTGTAATTTGGTAAATCTAAGATGTGTTTAATACTTTAAGAAACAAGGTTTAAAGTTCAAGTGTTAAAACCATGCAAGTCTGTCTAAGAATCAAGTGAGAAAGTGCAAGTTTTTAAAGCTTGACAGCTAGCATCTATCGAGGTTTAAAAAGCTATGAATCCTAAAACTCGATAGCTAGCTCGATAGATACCCTATCTGTTGAGATTTATGAAGTTCATTTTTCAAGCTGATTTTCATCCAATCCATAAATGTATGCTTAGGCTTTCTTTTCTCACAACCCTAAACATATATAAGGATTGTTTTAAGAGCCATCACAGCTGATGCAACTCAATGTAAAATTTTTTCACAAGCATATTATGAACCGGAGACATATGTCCTAGTTCATCTTTCTCTTGAAGAAGCTACTGTGTTTGTACACCATAGGGTTTTGTGACCAAGCAATTTAATAATCTTCATCGTGTGATAAACTGAAGAACTTTGCAGTCAACATTCTTCTCAAGTTGGTGATCAAGACATGTACTAGGATCCGCGCATCTATTGGATAGTCATGTACTGGGAGCCGTGCATTGAAAAGGAGAGATTGTCACTACAGAACAAGTCCAATTGGGTATTGGGGTAAGGGTTCAACTGTATGTTGGTATAAGGTACTGGGATTCCTTTACTTGTAACCACTTGTTTTGATAATAGGGAGTGGTGATCTTAAAATCACCCAGTAGGGTTTTTTCCGTGTAGGTTTTCCCCATTTGTAAACAAATCACTGTGTCAATTTATTTTCCGTTGCATACTTAGTTTAATTAGTGATTTGTTTGTGCTACCACGCATATTGCATGTTAATTTGATTAATTAATAAACTTGACTAATTAATCAATTAATTCATCACAAGAGGTCAATACATTCTTGGTCTATCACAATCTATTCTACAATGGGAGATAAGGTAGAGCTAAAGCACTAGACCTCTTCACCACAGAGAAACGAGGCCCTTTTTTGTTGAGACTAACTTTTAGACCAAACTATCATTTATTTTTAATCCAAGATCTACCACAGTCTTCCCACCTTTTACCATGCTCCTAGCCTTATACCAAATTCTGGTTCAAATAGACTCTGGAAGTTCAATATTCTATACATGAAAATTCATGTGAACTTCTTGATAAATTAAAAAAATCCCATGAATATTAGTATAAGGTGTAATAATAATTAATTTTATTCTTGGTTTGATTTTAATTTTGAAATGACAAAAGAAATACTCTTACAAAAATATATATTGAAACGCAAATAAAAATCTGTGAACTTCTTGATAAATTAAATAAATCCCATGAATATTAGTATAAGGTGTAATAATAATAATTAATTTTATTCTTGGTTTGATTTTAATTTTGAAATGACAAAAGAAATACTCTTACAGAAATATATATATATTGAAACGCAAAAAAAATTCTAGATCACTCTTCATCCATAAGCATGAAATAGGCTACTTCTTGGTGATTAATCCACATTCTTCATATCATAGCATTTTAGTTCTTAACCACAATGGTATTTTCTACCCAAAGAACTCAAACAATGGTGGAATGACTAGAAACAAAATCCAATTACGCAAATCAACTTGAAAAAATCTCATTGCTATCAATTGGCACTATAAGAAATCTGGGTTTAGACAACGTTTGTAAAACGTCACTAAAAACCCAAAAAAGTCATTATAGACACAAATGGTCTACAGCAACTTTTTTTTTTTTTACGACATTCAAAAATGTCATAATAGAGCAATCGCTATAGGTCTATTGCAATGTTTTGAAAAACATCGCCATATGTTACTCCTTAGTGGCGTTCAAAAACTTCTAGAAAATGTCACAAAATATTTAGTGATGCTTTGCAAATAATCACACCTATAGCGACGTTTCAAAAACGTCGCAAAAGCATTTGTCCTCTTGCTTTTTAGTGTCATTTTTAAAACGTCACTATATGATTGATTATTTGCCACGTTTTAAAGGTGTTGCTAAAAAGGATTTCCTCTTACTTTTTAGCGTTGTTTTTAAAACGTCGCAAAAACCTACTCATTATTTTTTTTTAATATTAAAAATGCTATATAAACCTAATAAAATTCAACAATAACTAACACAAGCTTGTAATAGATCAAATATACCTATTGATCATCAATATTTCAAAATAATCATAGATTCAATATATATATATATATATATATATATATATATATATATATATATGTTTAATAACAATACATGTATCATCTTGAATTGAACAAAACACTTGTCTACCTACACAAAAAAAATAAATAAATAAATAAATAAAAATAATAAAGTGTGGACAATCACCTAAACTATGACAATATTAAACAAAGTACAGTACTTCCAAAATAAATGTGGTTGTAACAAAACACTTGTCTACCTATACCCAAAAAAAAAAACAACCACCCAAACTATGGCAATATTATAAACAAAGTACAATTGTTCCAAAATAATTGTGGTTGTTAAAAAACAACTATGTAATAGCCCATAGAGTCCTTAAAACATTGCATGTACCACTATTTGCTAGTTTCTTGATGGGATGAAACCTATGATCTATAAGGAGTTGGAGATTGATGATCTAAAAGTTCATAAAAAAAATCATTTCGAGTAACAAAAGAATAGTTGCTATACTTAAAAAATTTAAACACCAAATACATTCTTAAAACATTAAAATTTAATACCTGACTAGCTTCTGAAGAATGATTTTGCTAATTTTGCACTAGTTGCATCAATTGGGTCACTTGCTCCTCCAAGTTTTCATAACGATTCACTTTCTCCGTCAAAAAAGCCACTTGATTCTTCAACTAGATCACTTCAACATCCCTTTCTTGGCTTCTTACTTGAACAATTGCAGGAGTGCTCTTGGCAGGATGCATACTTGGGGTTAGGCTAAATCCCACACCCTGAACACGACCATTGCGCTCATTTCCAAACACTTGAACATATACATCATCCAATGCCCATGCAATACTACCAGTAAGGTCGGATGACTGCACACAATTTGAGGACTCACTCAACAATTCATTGATTTTTTCCTAATATTCAAAATTTGAACACAATAACACATTAGAAATTAACCATGTTAATAGATTCAATATTACACTTAGCAAATCATGATATTACTTACAATGTTTCTTTTTGCTTCGTAGTTAACAGGAGTACCATCTTTATGAAGATGGAGTTTTACATATACATCTACACGCGTTGTTACCTAAATTATGGTCATTACATTTATTTAATTAGGAATAATGGTTTCATACAAACTTAAGAACAATCTAATAAGTCATTTACAAGATAATTATTGAGTCATTACCATTTCTTCTGCGTACAAAGCAAAGTTTTTTGAACCACTAGTATGTACATTTGTTTGCTTGGAACGACTGTCCTTGAATATATTTAAACAATTACATATTTTGAACCAAAGTTTTTTGAACCACTTGTATGTACATTTGGCATGATCCTACGTTCAAAAAAATTACATATTTAAACAAAGTATTATTTGAATATATTTTTCATGGTAGATATTCAATGTAGAATTAGTATATCCATATGAATGTTCTTGTTCTGATGATGACGTAGAAAAATTAAAGTATATAAATATAAAATAATACCTTCATTTTTGGTAAATTCTAATACTGAACAAGGGCTTCATAATCTTCAGGAATTACATTTGGTGGTATTCGTGCTCTATTTCCTCTTCCTAGGAAATACTTCTTCTTTAAAGTTGACTTGTGGTTCCTCCAAGATTTCGCAATTAAGGACAATGTCCTATTCTTCATTGCCTCCAACCTAGCAGGTTCTTCAGGCAAAATCCATTTTGACAACATGCAATAGCTTAGTTAGCAAAATCCATATCAAGCTAAACACTTGTGTAAAACTCAGTACAAGATAGAATAATACACATATAGTCTATAACTTCCTGAATACTTGAACAATATCCCATATTTCTTCCTTAAATTCATTTGGCATTCTTGTCCAATTCTTATACTTAATTGGGCACAAATGGGATTTTCGTGCAATTGTACCCAACCAACGTGTGAAGTGCCTCCCTACCTTCATAATTGGTTAATTTGAACTAGTTAATGGCAATTCAATCTTGTGATTTTCAGGGAGATTCCAAATGAATGAGTACTTGCTAGCACCGCGAGTAGCATGTACTGGTAGCAGCACAACTGTAATGAGAATAAAACAATAAAAGCCATTGTCATGCAATGTGGGATATTTGTCAAACAATATTAACAATTGTCATAGCAAAAATTAGCACAAAAGCTCCATGACCCATTAAAGAAATACCAAATCAAAGCAAACCCAAAAACCAAGAACAAATACTTACACTCTAAAGAAACTTGAACAACAAGAAAGAGGGAAAAGAGTATGGTGGCAGCAATGGGTCTTAGTGGAGGTCGACGACGGCTACGGTGGCAGTGGGTGGAAGGGAAAAGATGTGTGATGGTGTTGGAGAAAGTGGGTCACAAAGAAAACAATAGGAACAAACAACATAAAAAAGAAAAGAAGGGGACAATGAATAGTGAACTTAAGAAAGAAAAGAGTGGAACACGAAGTGGGTAAATGAAAAGAAAGAAAAAAAAGTGTAGGCAAAAAAAAAAGAGGCAAAAAAGTGTGGGAACCCGAAAATAATGGCGGAACGTTAAAAGCTTAGAATATATAGCAACGTTTTGCAAACGTCGCTATAGAGAATTTCTTTTTTCAACAATATGCTGAGCACATTTTCTTTAATCACAATAGTGATGTTTTCTTAAAACGTCGCTATAAACCAGATATGTGCTGCTAATACTATACTTGTTGCGGCATTTTAAGAAACGTTGATATTGTTTTGTGTTACAGCAACGTTTTTTTATAAAACATCGCTAAAAGCTCACTCTTTAGTGGCATTTTTAAAAAACATCACAGTATACCACTTATAGTGGCGGATTTAAAAACTTCACTAAAAAAAACACTGCCTAAACCCAAATTTCTTGTAGTGTGGTGTCACATACAAAGTCATTCTATCATCACACATTTTCCTGATGGCTCATAATATTTTACTTCAATCCATTGCTAACTAATATTTTAAATACTCATCACTCTCAACATTTTTATCTCAAATTGGCTCCATTTTTAGTGTAATATCTTCACTTCCTAGCATCCAAAACTGGATCAACATAAACAGCTGCCATTGTCTCTATGTTCCATATATGAATAACAATAAACTGCTTAGGTTTAAGTTTTAACATAAAATTTTGATATGAATTATGCAGGGCTTTGCATGAGAAAGAAGAGAAGCAATTCTCACAGGCAAAGTTCTTCCTAATTGCACTAATTTGCAATTTTACATGGTACATAATGCCAGGGTCCCTCTTTTCAACATTAACAAACATCTCATGGACATTCTCTAAATCAGTCACTGCCCAACAAATTGGCTTAGGCATGCAAGGACTTGGACTAGGAGCAATGACACTCGATTGGGCTGCAGTGTCATCCTTCCTATTTAGCCCCCTCATTAGCCCCTTCTTCTCCATTATGAACGTTTTTGCAGGCTATGTATTGATAGTCTTCATTGCAACCCCTATAGCATATTGGGGATTTGACTTATACAATGCAAGTAGATTTCCCATTTTCTCTTCTCAGTTGTTTACATCCCAAGGTCAACAATACAACATATCAGCCATTGTCAATAACAAGTTTGAGTTAGATCTAGCCAAGTATGAGGAGTAAGTGCCAATTCATTTAAGCATGTTTTTCGCTCTCT
Source organism: Quercus parvula (assembly GCA_030820535.1). Classification (NCBI taxonomy): domain Eukaryota; kingdom Viridiplantae; phylum Streptophyta; class Magnoliopsida; order Fagales; family Fagaceae; genus Quercus; species Quercus parvula. The sequence continues at coordinate 30,596,572 of JAUAME010000006.1, read as the reverse complement.
TATGGCTTTGGCTTTGCCACTATTGCTGCCACCCTTTCACATGTGACACTCTTTTATGGAAGGTAATGTGTTATCGAAATGCTTTTTATATGAGTTTTCAATGTGAATACTATAAATTAGATGAACAAGAAATTCTACAAGTAAAACATGTAACAAAGAACAAAATTTAGGCAAATATACTAAGATATGTTAAATGTGGTATGTTTTAGGTTTTTTTATTTGTTTTTTTGCAAAAAATAATAATAATGTAAATGCTAAATTTGTGGTACATATATTTACTATCTCAAATTTCGTAAGCTTGAATGCTAATTTCCTAGTGCTTATATCCTAAAACTCAAGTTTATACCCAAACATTCACATTTTGATACAAATTTAATTCACAGAGAAATTTATGAGAGATTCCAAGCTTCTTACAAGGGCAGGGAGGATAGTCATACAAAATTGATGAGGAAATACAAGGACATACCTTCATGGTGGTTTTACTTATTGCTAGTTGTGACAATTGTAATTTCCTTTGTACTCTGAACCATTTTGAATAATCAAGTCCAGATGCCATGGTAGGGACTGCTCCAATAAGTATAAAACTGCCACAACAAACCAAGTTATTGGGTTAAATTTCTCTCACCTCACCTTATTCTTGCAACAAAAGATTGATATAATAAAAAAACCTTGACCACCGTGCACTCTTGGTGCGATGGTCATTCCACATATATAAATACTTGTGGGGAGTAGGGGTCAAGGGATAGGGTTCAAGTCTCCAAAAGTGAGTTTTACTCATATATACACTTAGATTAAGTTAGAGTAGAAATTTTATCTTATATAAAAAATAAAAAAATAAAAAAAAAATCTTGAACTTGTTTTTCCTCTCAATAATTACAATATATTTTCTTACTTTGTTGGCTATAGCTATATTAATCACAACTTTTCATGTCCTATTGAAAATTTCGAAAATATATAACACCAATAGTCTAATACATTTTAAAATGGCTATAAATAACAGGTTATATGTTATCAAACCAGCTCCCATTAAATTGAGTTAATTGATCACATTTTTTGAATTTTAATTGATGTTAGTTATTATTATAGTTTTTTCAGAATACCTTAATAAGCATTTACATAGTTTACCTTGTCACCATCAATGTAAAATATCTAGTACTTTTCTACCATTGTTTTGATACTCTATCTGATCTACAGACACCAGGGCTAAACATAATAACGGAGTACATGATGGGTCTCATATATTGAGGAAGACCAATAGCCAATGTAAGTTTTAAAGTCTATGGCTATATGAGCATGGCTCAAGCTGTCTCTTTCCTCAGTGACTTCAAGCTAGGACATTACATGAAGATTCCTCCAAGATCAATGTTCTTAGTTCAAGTAAACACTTCTTTACTTGCTCCCCCCCTCATTCCCAACATTTATAAAAAAAAAAAAAAAAAAAAAAACACACACACACACTTCTTTACTACAATCAATTTAAAAAACTAAAATTAACGTGAGTCAAAACATCAATTTATGATCATCCAGATTTTCGTGTCAAATAAAAAGAAATCAAGATACATATAAGCAATAATCATCTTCAAAAAATAACAAATGCTTATAGCCAATGATATAACTCTAATTTTTTAGCCTATGTGGTTTTATGCTAATACCATTTTTTCACTCTTCGATCTATCACATTCATATTACATAGCAAGATGTACTTCCAAAATCATGATACTAGTGGAAACATCACACAAGAATTTGCGTATGTACTAAGTCTAGACCTATCACAAGAGTAACTATGTGATGCAAGTGTTGGTCTAATGTTATTAAAATGGAACCTACCATCATAAATTCATGACACACGCACATGTAGCTAGTTTTCACATATTTTGTACCATTACTCAATTATTATCTACTCTGCTGCTTTTGCATATGTATGCATAGTTCATAGGAACAATTCTTGTTGGAACCATCAACGTTGGACTGGCATAGTGGTTGCTAAACTCAATTCAGAACATATGCCAACCAGAACTCCTTCCTGTTAATAGTCCTTGGACATGCCCTAGCGATCAAGTTTTCTTTGATGCATCTATTATATGGGGTTTGGTGGGATCTAAACGGATCTTTGAAAGTCTTGGAACTATAGGGCAATAAATTGGTTCTTCCTTAGATGTGCAATAGGACTTGTTATTGTTTGGCTGTTGCATAGCAAACTTGGATTCCACTCATTAACCTTCTAGTGCTCCTAGGAGCAACAGGAAATATGCCTCCAGCAACAGCCTCGAACTACAATGCCTGGGTTGTAGTTGGAATAATCATTAATTATTTTGTGTATCAGTGTCGTAAGGAGTGGTGGCAGAGGTACAATTATGTTTTTTTAGGGGCACTAGATGCAGGGTTGGCTTTCATGGGAGTGTTATTGTATTTTGTAAAGTTGTGATTTACAACTATGTTTTATATTGGCTTTATTCCATGACAAAAAGTGTTGTAATTACATTAATTTATTTCCTTGTATTTCGTGGGATTTTATTATATTGGGTTTAGTATTAAGTTGGTGAAGAATCAAGCATAAAATGAAGAATCAATGGATTTCGTGAGTGTCTTGCTAGAAGCTTACCCGCGAAATTGTCACGTGAGAAACACATGCTGGAAGCTAAAAAGCCATGTCAGGTTGTTGTTTTCGCGAGTGTCTCACAGGTAAGGCCTTCTCGCCAAAATACTCGCGAAACATTCTGCTTGGAGAATTTTTAAGTATGACTTTCTTACCCTTCACCCATACTATATATACCCTCATTACCCACAAAAGTATGAGAGGTCATTCAAAAAGAAAAACTCTAGATAGGTTTTCTACAACACACACACCCATTTTTTAGAGAGAGAACTACTCATCCTTAGTGAGAAATCATTGTAACCTATTCTCCTTCCCTCTCCTATTGTCATACCTTGAGAGAAGATTTGTATTCAAACACAACCCACTACTTTTCAAAATGTTGAGAGTGTTTTGGAGATTGGGAAGTTTTGGAGATTTGCCAAAAAAAGCCGGTGAGACTTAGTAGATGCAATTGGGTATATTGTGGGATTTGGAAAGTTAGAGAAGACATGACTCCGAGAAGTCTGTTGGTAGTAGGAGCTTAGAGGCTTAAGTACACTAGGTAGACTAGGCTTGGAGAGTCTTTTGTTATTCGTGTACTCTAACTTTATTCTCTAGTGGATCAATTTACTGCTTGGAGAGTGGCAGAGAGGTTTTTCGCAGAGTTCTTCAGTTTACTCTTCGATAACACGTCTTGGTGTTATCTTGTGATTGCATCTTTCTTCCCTTACTCTTGTACTTTATTTTTATTGTTTGTTTTTCATATTTATGCACTAGAGTAGTTATCAGTTTATTGTGTTTCATTTTCTTTTGTTCTGCACTTAGATAAGTTAGAATAAAAGCAATCTAACCGTAACTTTTTATTGGGAGTCTAAACAAGTTCTTATGTATTCACACAAATTCGAGCTTTCATACTTTTCAGTAGGTATGGAAGGGAAAGGAGTGAATTGGTGGGGTACAGATGGTGAACACTGTGATTTAGCATTTTGTCCAACAGCAAAGGGTATAGTGGTTGATGGTTGTCCTGTGAAGTAAAGTTGGTATTTTTCTTCTGTAATAAAACATAGCAAGTATTAGCAAGTTCTTTTGACAACATGATGTTTACAACTGAACTTATAAGTGGAGAAAAATGTTTCATACGTGATATCTAAAAGTTCAACTACAAATGGAAATGCAGTATACGTGATATAGAGGAAACTCTCATAATTGAAATTGCAATATTTTTATGCAGCACATATAATACGATACATATACTTAAATTAGGTGACCAACGTTGAGGAATAAGAGCTTCTTCAGAGCACCAATAAAAATACATTTGGAAAGCACAATTTTAGCCGTCCAAATTTCATTCATGTTTTCTAGATGGTTGTCATTCTTCAGTTAATTTCTTCAATATTACTCTTTTAACTATTTTAATGTTGTTTCGATATCATTGTTTTTCTGTGAATTGAGATAAGAGATATGTGAAGAATGAATTGACATGGCCCATTGCCCCCTTGAGTCTCTTCTCTTTCAAGTACCACCTCCTAGTGTTAGCCCCACCTTCTCCTTTTGCAAAACTTAATCCAAATCTAATGCTCAAGGCTTCAACCATGACCCACAACCATAGGCCACAATTACTGCATCACTCCTTACATGGACAAGGTGACAATGATGAGGTGGTACAGAGTGGGGGTGGAGGTGACCTTGGCTGTTCATATGGTGGCATGGTGGCAACTCGTGGGGTTAAGGGAAAAGTATTGTTTTTAGTAGCTATTATCACCGAGATCATGTTGAAATGGTTCTTAAGTATATCGAAGACAGTGATCTTCGCCGATGGAGCTTACCAGATATTAGGGCGTTTAATATTGGAATTGATCAATGGCCCTCAAAGTTGAACTGCATCACTAATCCATACATGTATGAGCAGGTTTGGCAGTTCTAAATCTGATGCCTATTTCTTTTCTTTTTTCCCTAAAAATATATATTTCTGGATAATTCTTTACAATCATTATTTTAGGTTAATTTTATGGTTTGGTACTTCCTGTTTGCTATTGGTTGAATGCTAACTTGGCCTTCAGATTGAAAATGGAGAAAGTATTGGGTTTTAATTATTTTCTTTTAAAAGAGAAAGAATAAAAGAAAATTGGATTTGAATGCTACAGACTCAGATGTTGGCTTTTGAAGGATGTGCATTTCAAGTGTAACTAAGCCCAATGGCTTTATTGGGCATATATTGCTAATTCTTGGCTCCCATATAATTTAAGACTTTTAGTATCAAAATTTTAAAAATAGCAATTATTAAATCATAATCTCATCAGAAGACAAGCTCAAGGGTTTGTAATTTTACATTTTCAATTTTCTGTGACACTTACCAAAATATATATATATATATATATATATGAATATTTCTGTGACTGCTTGAAATCATACCAGCTTTTTTTTTTTTTTTTTTTTTTTTTTTTTCTGGTTTTTGTTTTTGTTTTTTTCAGGATTTTTTCTGTTTTAAAGCTGATCGTTTACCTGATAGATATTCAAATGAACATCTATTTGAAATACATCTTGTCTTGATGCATTATCTCTAGAAGCATTATTGCAGTTATAGCATTAATTATGTTCTTTTCATTCAGTATTCTATAGTTTTGATGTTTATATTGAGAAGAAGCTAAATCAATTATTGCAAGCTTCTTGAGACAAACAAGCAAAAACATGTATTGATTTAAAATAAAAATGTGTATAGTTTAAACTGACTTTCTCCAAATTTGAGCCTTAATCCCTATTTTTTTAGCCTATTTTATTACTACAGGGTTTTGTGTCTCACGAAGTTTGGACTCTATTCCTGTCCCCACCACCCCCCCCCCCCCCCCCCCCGGGTTTCTGGTTTTGTTTCGTGGATGAAGTTTCTTAACCTGGTATAGTGGTATGGATCATTTCTGTTGCAGTTACTGGAGTTAAGTTCTGTGAATTTAATTTCTAAGGGAAACGCTTATATCTCCTCTTGCCAGAATGCTGCAGATAAATTTCTTAATAAGGTTTTCAAAGTTCACTTGGGCAGAGGATTTTATGGGGAGTGTCTGATAATAATAACTCACTATATTTTGGATTTTTATGCTATAATATAAATCCTACTTTATTTAATCAGCTGCATGTGCAATATGGATGGCTTTGTTTCTGATATGGCTTTTCAAGACCTTTTTTCCATCCATATCAGTCTGCCTAACATGGAACTATTCAATGCCTTTGAATTATTATGATTTACATAAAACACTTAAAATGTGACACCTTTTCTACAATGCATTTTAAGCAAATTTTTATTCCCTCATTGTTATTTTTAGGGAGTTAGAGTGGACGGGAATTCCAATTTAAGTGATGAAATTGGCAAGCAACTTGGTGTAAAGAGTGCTGCAGCAGGTCTAAGGTAATATGATTGAAGTGCACATGGAGGCATATTTATATATATAATTGTAATAATAATTATGTAAGGATATGTGAAGTGGGTAAGATTTGCATGAGAAATATATGCTAACAGTCCATATATATTTGGAATGTTTTAGGGATTCTTAACATATTTTAGCATTTATTCATTATATTCTGGAATTATTTGGAACTATAAAATATGTGCAATAAATTCAATTTTCTATCATCTGATGAAAATATCAGAACATATTGGAGAACCTTGAGTTTCCTATGGCTTAAGATCTATTTGGAAGGGAAGTTTGAGTTGCCTGGGTCTCAACTGAAGTGGATAATCATACTCTCTTCTGCCTTGGTAGTGGTTGCCTGGGGTGAAGCCTTGCCTCATGCTAGTATGAAAACTATTTATTCAGGGATTTCAAAACTAGATATTTTTCAGGTTTTCCTTTTAGTGTGTACAATAGTTTGAGATGAAAGGCAAGCACTGCATAAGAATTATTATCTGGATACTTTTTCACATGTGGACTGGTAACATGCATAGTTTAAGCATATAATACCACTTTGATGCTTGGGTGGAATGCCATTAAAAAAGCTTCCTCTTGATTTTTTGGTTGTCAATGAGCTGTAAAAGCAGAGTGACAAGACCTACTGGATGCATGTGTGACTTACGAGTAAAAAAATGATGTTTTAGTTGTTTCCTTTCATTTACCATCAATTAAATCATCTCTTTTAAACTACGATGTTTTATCCATTGTAGTATTAGCATAATGATGTCAGTGGTATTTTATTATAATTTATAGTTTAAGCATATCTTTTTTGAGAACAAGTGAAAGAATTTATATTCGCTTAGGTTTTTCCTTGGCAATGCTTTGGTTAGGAAGTTTAATCAGGTATGTATAAACTATGACACTTGGAGAAACTGGTAAAGAATCGCACTTTAATGCTTGGGTGAAATGCCATTAAAAACACATCCTCTATTTACTTTTATGGTTGTCAATGAGCTCTATCTGAGATGACACATCCTCCCCTTGTAAAATAAGGTAGAGGGTGAGATCATGTTATAACTTATACCAACATTAAAAGGAAATTAAAAGATATGTTTCTGGTTTTTTCAGTTCATTTACCATTAACTAAATCATCTCTTCTAAACTACAATGTTTTGTCCATTTTGGTGTTAGGATCTTGATTTCATTGGTGCCAAGAGTTTTGTGGCTCATTGGCATTGCTTGGTCCCCCCCAACCTGAGTTCAAATCTCCCCTTCCCAACTTGTTGTCAGCCAAAAAAATTAATGTAATCGGTATTTGATTGTACATTTGTTGTTGTCTTTCTCTATTGGTGGTGTCAGGCCTATAAGAGCTGTTGTATACATGCAACGAAATAATCTTAAAATGTGCTTGAGAAGTATTGACAGTGCCACTGATACCTCTGAAGTTGCAAAGGTTTGCATCATTATCCATTAAACCATGGCTCATTTCTTTTTATTTTTATTTTATTTTTATTTTTTTCATAATGGAATAATTTAGACTAAATTATTGGGTCCACATCTTGGAACATGAAGGCATATGGTGGAGGAGGTTCCCCAAGTTCTAGTTCCTTCATCATAAGGATGGATGAGTATAACCAGTGGCTTTCAGTAAATTCATCATGAGCACGCCAAGGTGTGAAACACTATCCTTCAATATTTTATGCCATTGGACATTGTTAGATTACCATGCCTTCTTCTTTATAATATTTCTCTTTATGACATATTAAAAACATGCAAAAGTTTTCTGACTCCAATTTTTGGTATTAGCATTGGATAATTGCCAACATTGTCATACAATACATAAAACTTTTACCTTTGAAGCACGCTTATATCTGAATTCTTCATATTAGCATTCACTAATTTCCCCAAAGTCTGAAGGCAGCGAATTGAGCATTTTTCCATGGCTGCATCACAGTCTCTTCTTCCCTCTCTCAAACTGTTGCTTACTTCTGCAGAAACAAAAGCAAAGAAGGTGCTTCATTGGTTCTTGTCTTCCTTTTCTGACTCCAATTTTTGGTATTAGCATTTAATTAACTAAGAGTGGAAAGTTTAAAGCCCCCTCTAACTACGATACTCTCAAAGGATCCACGGGAGTTCAATTTCCATGGAGGAGCATATGGACTGTTAAGGTACCTCGTAAGATCGTTATCTTAGCTTACACAGTAGCATTAGGTAAATACTAACGGTGGGTAATCTTGGGAAATATCACATTATGAATGTGGATTGGTGTTGCATGTGAAAGAGCAATGGAGAGATTGTAGATCATCTTGGTATCGTCCACCATAGGATTGGGAGGAAGTCCCTTTTGATCATTTTATGGCCATTGTTTACTCTAGGAAAGTGCGGAGGGTTGGCCCTGATAAGGTTTGTTGGAAGCCAGCAACGAGCAGAGGTTTTGAGGTTAGAAGTTTCTATCTTTCTTTCTACCCCCTACTATCTCCTTCCCTTGGAGGTTGGTGTGACAATCGAAGGTCCCTCCAAGGGTGGCTTTCTTTTCATGGTCAGCCTCTTTAGGTAGGATTCTTACAACTGATAATCTTCGCAAAAGGAGTATTATTTTTCTTGATTGGTGCTATATGTGTAAGAGGTGTGGGGAGTCGGTGGATCATCTTCTACTTCATTGCCCCATAGCTTTTGAGTTGTGGTCTTTGGTGTTTTGTTTGTTTGGACTCCATTGGGTTATGCCACTTAAGGTACTTGAGGTGTTTGAGTCTTGGCAAGGTAAATTCGGACAACATCGCAATATAAATTTTTGGAGATTTGTGCCCCATTGCTTGATGTGGTGTTTGGAGAGAGAGGAATGCTAGATGCTTTGAGGGAAGTGAGTGCTCCTTACTAGAGATCAAGTCTTTCTTCTTGCAAACTCTACTTGTTTGGAGTGTGGCTTTGTCGCATTGTTCTTGTTTTTCTCTTCCTACTTTACTTGATCATTGTAATTTTGGTTTTTTATGTTTGCCCCCACTGTACATCCTCAATGTACTCGGGTTGGCTATTTTTTTCTTAATAAAATTTTTTCGTTACCTATCAAAAAAAAAAAAAAGATCATCTTGTTTTGCATTGCTCGGTGGCAAGTAACCTGTGGTCATTTGTATTTACTCTCTTTAGGGTTTCTTGAGTCATGCCAAAGAGGTTCTGTTTTTTTTTTTTTTTTTTATCAATAAATTTTATTTCCCAAAAAAAAAAAAAAAAGAGTTATGCCAAAGGCAAGATTTGGATATTGGATTGTTGGCAAGGAAATTTGCATCATTGTAGGCATTTGAAGAGTCGGAAGGCTTCTCCCCTTGTGTGTGTTATAGATCATTTGGCAAGAGAAGAATAGTAGAACTTTTGATTGTGTTGATTGATCTAATTAAGTAATCGAGCAAATGATGTTGCAATCCTTATTTGAGCGGATGACTATATTGCACAGCATCCCCTTTTCTTCTTGAATACACCATCAAACAACTAACTCTGATTCATTCAACGTAATTAATTAGAATCTCTAATATCTAATTTCTTTACTTATAAAAGAAAAATATAGCTTCAAATATTTGTGCATTACATTCCATCCCAAAAAAAACAAAGGAAACATGAGGGATCAACTTTCCCAACTAATCAGTTTTCCTGAGCTGGAAATGACTGCTCCAGCTGGATGGAGCTAATGTGGTGTGCTCAACACATCACATCCCCCATATTTGTGTTGTGGTGTGCTTCAAATATTTGTGCATTACATTCCATCCATAAAAAGCGAAGGAAACATGAGGGATCAACTTTCTCAACTAATCAAGTTTTCCTGAGATGGAAATGACTGCTCCAGCTGGATGCAGATAGCATCTCATAAACAATTGTGTAATGTGGTGTGCTCAACACAACCCATCCCCATAGCAGCTCCATTTTGTGCGTTTTAAAAAGAAATTTAAGTTATTTTGCTCATAGTAATATTGTAATGTTAATGATTTGGATTCCCTATATAGAGATCCTAATGAGTTGTTTATTTATGGAAAGATCTTTACAACAATATATACTCAAATGTAAAGGATAATTTGTATAAAATACTACAATCCATATAATGCATGAAATGCCCACCATTTCAAATCCTACCATTATAGTAATTGCTACCATTATGAAGTGAAATCATGACTGAAGCATACAGGCATCAGTTCAATGGACAACCATCAACCACTATGCCTTTGGCTGTTGGACATTGTGCTAATGGACAATGTTCACCATCAGTACCCCACCAAGTCAAACCTTTCCCTTCCATGCTCACTGAAAAATACAATAGCACTCCCATGAAAGCCACTCCAGCATCCAGTGCTGCTGAAAGAACGTAATTGTACCTCTGCCACCATTGCTTTCGGTAACGAAAGATGAAAAAATTGAAAATTGTTCCGACAATAATCCATGCATTGTAGTTCACTGGTGTTGCTGGTGGCATACTTCCTGTTGCTCCCAGAAGGACTGGAAGGTTGATCAGGGGAATCCAAGATTGCTTGGGGAATGATTTATGCAATAGCCAAACAATCACTGGCCCTATTGCACCTCCAAGGAAGAACCAATTCATTGCCTCATAGTTTCCAAGAGGTCCAAAGATACGTCTCGGTCCTACTAGACCCCAAATAACAGATGCATCAAAGAAGACTCGGTCTCCAGGGCATGTCCAGGGACTGTCAGTGGGAAGAAGTTCATCCTGGCATATATTTGTAATAGAGGTCAACAACCACCATGCCACTGCAAGATTGATGGTTCCAGCCAGAATTGTTCCAATGAACTAGACAAACACATGGGCCAATGCAGCAGCAGTGTAAAAAATGTTAGTAATTATGAGGCGGGAAGTGTTCAAAAATAGTTTATAGATATTGGATGGTTAAGGATCATTAAATTATGATTCTAAGGTACTGAAGTTTTGTGAAAACTCATCACACACATCTAGTCGGCTTCGCTTCTTTTCAATAGTAAGTTTATAATGATGTAGTGTCAAATATTTTCATGAAAAGTATCATATTTAAATCTATACTGTATGCTTTTTGGATAAGAAAAAAAATGATCAACTTACTTGCTCTCGGAAATTTCTGCTTTCATTGCATCTGTTTCAAAATATGTATTTTCATAGTTTGTGCTGGTTTTTTCATTAAAAAAAAAATCATAAGAGCTCTCTGGAAAGCAATTTGATTCTTCCCAGTTATGTACTTGTGTTACACATAGGAATCAATATCTTTTCCATATTCCTGGACAATGATTTCTTTGGTGATGTCAAGCAATTCTTGCCATCAATTCTGAGTAATGCGAATGGGATAGCTTAATCTTATCCCCACCCCCCAACAAAAAAAAAAAGTGGATAAAGAATGGCATAGCTTGAAGGTTGATAGACTTTGATTCCTGATCCTGAATTTGGCTATTAATAACTATGTTATAGAAGTCATATTAATAAATTTTTTTCCAGATATAAAAAAGATTTCATATCTGAATAATTGTAAACTGATGTATTAACTTATTTTCCTTAAATTTTGATTTATAGATAGTAGAAAATAAATTTGTACCTGAACTAGGAACATTGATCTTGGGGGAATCTTCATGTAATGTCCTAGCTTGAAATCACTGAGGAAGGAGACAGCTTGAGCCATGCTCATATAACCAAAGGTTTTGAAGCACACATTGGCTATTGGTCTTCCGGGGTATATCAAACCCATTGCATACTCTGTGATAATGTTTAGCCCTGGTGTCTGCATTTAGAAAATTATATAATTAATGAGATAATAATAAATTATATGTAGATCGTGGAATTGAATAAAATTCTTATTTTAATGCCTGAGTTAAAGAAATCTATAATAAAACAACCTTAAACTATAGATTCTGGAAATGTGATCTAGTAGCTCCATCCAGGTGGAAATGGTTTAATTTAAAATAGCTAGTTGTTTGATGCTACGTGAAATTATAGAAGAATGTCATTAAACTTGGTATGGTATCTTGAATTATATAGGACATATGGAAAAGTATGTCTGATATGACACAGCTTGCATGACCAGGGCCAACTAATTGAGATCAGGCATTACTAATGATTTTTGGTATATAATTTCAATATTTTACTTCTGTTGCTGCGAGAAAAAAAAAAAGCTGGAAAAATTATTTTCTCAATAACCTGGTTTGTTGTGGCAGTTATAATGCTGATTGGAAGAGTAAAAGCAAAGGCCATAGCTGCAGCAAAGAGAAGTCCCCACCATGGCATCTGAACTTGATTATTTAAAAATATGCAGAGTGCAAGGGAAACTGCCATTGTCACAACAAGCAACAAGTAAAACCACCAGGAAGGTATGTCCTTGTATCTCTTCATCAATTTGGTATGGATATCCTCCTTGCCCTTATAAGAAGCACGATACCTCTCATAGATTTCCCTGCCCATATAAGTGTAGATAAAACTTGACTTTACTAAATAAATTCAGAAAATATCAGAACCTTAAGAACTTGATAATAGAGAAGGGTAGTTTTGTTCATTTGATTACTTTAAAAGAGGTTTGTATTGTTTAACATTTTGCGTCTCACATTGAAAAGAAATTATTGGTCTTAAATTCTAAAGCCATTTTGTATTCGAAAGCTTATGCCATTTTTGTTATGTGGAAAAAATCCGGGGCACGCTAAATACTTTTTGACTGTCTTGGTAAATTAATGATTCTGACTGTGTAAATAGTTCTCACAGAATTATTTTGCTAACTTAAACAAATAGCATTCTTACCATGTTTGAAAACAATCAAAGAACTGTGAACATCAAACCATCTGAGAATCAATTGGGAATATACCTGCCGTAGAATAGGGCCACATGTGTGAGCGTGGATGCAATTGTGGCAAATCCAAAGCCATAAGTGAGAGAAAAAAGCATGCTTAAATGAATCCGTCCTTGCTCCTCATAGTTGGATAGATTTAACTCAAACTTGTCATTTACAATAGCTGATATGTTGTAGACTTGACCTTGAGCTGTAAACAAGTGTGATGAAAAAATAGGAAATCTCCTTGCACCGTACAAGTCTAACCCCCAGTATCCTATTGGGATTGCAATATAGACTATCAAAAAGTAGCCAGCAAAAACGTTGACAATAGAAAAGAAAGGGCTGACGAGGGGGCTTGATAAGAAAGATGCCACAGCAGACCAGTCAAGTGTTAGGGCTCCGACTCCAAGGCCTCTCATGCCTGAACCTATCTGCTGGGCTGTGACTGACTTGGAGAATACCCAGCAGACCCATGATATGCTTGTGAGTGTTGTGAAGAGGTACCCTGGGACCAGATACCACGAGAAACTGCAAATTAGTGCAATTAGGAAGAACTTTGCTCGTGACATGCGCCGCTTTTCATTTTCATGCAAAGCCCTGCATAAATCATAATTTTATATCAATGAAGGTTTTTCTTTTTTTTTCTTTTTTTGTTTGGGTGCATCATAATAAACAGTTTATAACAAGATGAGGAGCTTTTCGTTTTAATGGCATGAAGCTTGTAACAACACTGCCTTAGTGTGACATTCATTCTTAATTCCCTGAATTTGCAAATTCTTTGTTATTCTACTCTATTAAACATCAATGAAGTATTGATACACTTCTCTTTTTGTGACAGTGATTGCGCTGTATTCGTGTCATGGAACAAAAATTCAGGTTTATTACTGATATTATTACAGTTGGTGACTTGGTGTAAAAACTAAAAACTGGTAAGAGGATTGGCTGTCTCACATGCATGGTGGCCTGATTGTGTGGTTAAGAGCATCAAGGCATGAGAAGGAGACGCATAAAGAAAGATATCACTCGGTATCCATGTAGTAGCCTTTACTCTTTTTTAATTGATCAACTGCGACTTTGACGGTACCGCAGTTCGTTCCACATGATCCATTTAATTTAGAACTGTCCACTTGCTCTCTCTTTTTGGATCAGATTTTACTTAGTTTGGACAAGTTGGTGCAATTTTAGATCGATTTTGAGACGACTATATTGAATTTATGAATATTGAAATTGTAAATCAATAATTGTTTTATCCTTATGGGTCACATGCAGCTCCCTTGCAAACTGACAATATTCTCTCTCTCTCTCTCTCTCTCTCTCTTATAAAGTAGGTCAATTTTAGGGACCAAAAATATGTGGCCCAAAGAACTTACATAACTGTATCTTGTTATATTCAACCAGATACGCCTTGATGTAAAGTAGTACTACTTTCCAAAGTCAAGCTTGTTGGTGAATTCATTTTAGAATCTTGTAAACTGGAACCAGCTGGACTTGTCCGCTTATTTCTTATTCACTGTTTAATTCTGTCCTTTTCGGTTAAGTATTTTTCATATTTTGTGGACTCCAACACTTTGAAATTTTGTCTCATGTTTAAGTCAGTTCACACAGACCTACAATTTCTACATAGACTTAGTTTGGATAGCGTTTTTCAGTGGGTGTTATGCGTTTGCATTTAATTTTTATGGGTCCTGTGTATTATTTACAGGTTTCACAAGTACGAAATTCAACAAAATCAATTTTAAAATTGAGTATTTACACATTTAAAAATTATTTTGTTACGGTGTTTTTAATTTTTAATTTTTAACAATATGCAGTATCCAAATAAATCTCTAGTGTGCATTTGGATTGCGCGTTTAGTGTGCGTTTCTGTGTTTGGTGTTTGAAGTGGGACCCATGGGCACTGGACATGTTACAGCCATTCACAAGATAAGTTTTGTTTTGCTTCTTCTTTTTTTATCCCATGGCACATCTTTAAAAATTATTTTACTACAATATTTTCAATACCAAATTTTTAATTTTCATTAAATAAGTGGTATCCAAATAAATCTCTAATTAATGTTGCGTAGCTATGATATTTTTGAAAATCATAATCAATTAAGAGCCATTCTCTTACTGATCAATAGGATAGGATTAGAAGTAGGTCCTGTTTTCGAATATTCCTAATGTGTATTCATTACGGCATGCTATCGTGGGCCAGATTTTGAATTATAAGACCTTATCTTGTCTTCTTGCCCCACTAGTCAGTAAAAGAAGACAAATTAATGGAAGAAAGAATAATGCTAGTACTGAAACAAAATTCACAATTTCTATTATAATTTGTTACTCTACCGCTTGCTTACAACTCGTGGGCAAATTTTGGGTTCTGTTGTGGTAATAGCAATATTCAAAACAGGAAAGGGAAAATTCTTTTTTTTTTTTTTAAGAGAAAAGAAAGGGAAAAATTCATGACAAGCTAATATAATAAACCCAATAATGCATATGCAACTAAATTATAAATAAAATCATGGGAAAGGTTTGTCTGCTTTTGAATAAAGTATCTTTATTAGGCCAAAAAAATAAAAATCCAATAACAAAAAGACAGTTGAGGATGAATGAGAGAACGTACCGGAAAAGTGAAACTTGAACAAGAGTAGAAGGCCACCACATATGTGCCGGCTCCACCACGTACTTCCGTAATAGCCCAGCCCAACCATATCCTAATACCTGCAAATTAATGCAATCCACCGTGCCCGTTATCTCTAAATACATGTTCAGATAAATCACTCTTTCAAACATGTTCAAAATATTAGAGTAAAAAAATTAAAAAGTTCAAAGTTCAAAAATAAAAATAGTAAAAATTAATGTGAGTTGTTGTGGTGCAATTGCCCCCGGTGCAATTACCTAGTATTTTGCACCGGATCCAAATCCTGTCCTCCCAATAGCAAACTATGATATTGCAGAATGATGGGACGAGATACCAAAAACAAAAGGTTTTGCCTTAGCTTTTACTTTTACCCACTGCTTTTTTTTTTTTTTTTTTTTTTTTTTTTTCTTGCTTCAATTCAATTTCCAAATCAGCAAGAAAAGTGTCCCCTAAAACACAACTCTTACCTCAAGATTCTGATACTACTAGATCAAAAAAAGAGATTCTGATACTAATATAATTTTATATATATATATAGAAAATACTAACAAGTGTCCTTAAGATATGGTTAAAAATTCAATTAAAAAAAGTTTTTATGAAGAAAAAAAAAATTGATATCAAAATTTTTTAAAAATGGATTGTTAACAAATATTTTAGCATGATTTTCTATATATATATATATATATATATATATATATATATATAACTTACATCCAATAAAAACACTTTTTTAAGAGAAGGGTATCATATTCACCGACAATTAATACTATAATAGGAATTACCTGAGTACTGATAATAAGAAGCCAAGCGGCAAAAAACGAGATATTCCTGTGGTAGAAGGCTTTGATAATAGTGACAATACCAACAGCATATGCTGAGCCATTTCCGAATGCACTCCCAGCATTAGCAAAGATGGAAATGAGTACGTGCTCCTTCATGTTAAACGGACCAGGGTTCAACGAGAAGCTCCTGGATCCAAACCCAGGTATCTGAAACTTGGTCTTGGGAAGAACAGAAGCCATGAAGCGACCTATAGGGAGGGTGGCGACTTGAACAGTGATTTGGGTAATGACAAGAGGCTCCGTACGGTAGGCAAAGAACTGGTTGAGGAAGGAAAGAAGAGCACATGAGATTAGACCCAAGAACCACATCCTGAAAGTCCATATGGGGAGAGTAGGGTCGTCTGTGTTGGCCACTGTTAGCCTGACTTCTTCAATGGGACAGAGCTCCTCATCTTCGTCAATGGTGGAGATGTCTTTTTCTGGGTCTGTGGGTTTGGTGGAGTTGGAGTTGGTGTTGAGGTATGGTGTTTGTATGTTTAGTGTATCCATGGCTGCTGCTGGTGCTGCAAGTTGGATTTTGGTTTCTTTTTTGGAAGGAACTATAGGAAGGAGGTTTGGTCTTTTATTGCATGAGGATGGAAGGATGAGAGTGCTTTTGGGTTTTGACCATAGACTTTAGTGCGTTTTTTGTTGAGTGAGAGAGACTTCAGGCCTGTTTGGTATGTGTGTTTAAAAACTAAAAATTTTTGTTTAAAAATTTTTGTGAAAATACGTATGGATGAAAAAGTGTGTAGAAATACGTAAAATGTTGTTTAAAAACTAAAAATTGTTATTTGGAAACACTCACCAAACCCCCCCTAAGTGGGTGGGGATGTGAGAATAATAGGACTACCCACTGTGAAGTAAAGCTACGACTATATATTGGCCTACCACTTCTAATCCAAAACTCACCATTTATCATCTAAGCAAGTTGTGATTCTTGGCCTACCACTTCTAATCCAAAACTCACCATTTATCATCTAAGCAAGTTGTGATTCTAACAATTTTGTTCATACAATTTTTGTCACAACTGTACTACATGGTTAATTATAAGCGATGAAAAAAAAATTGTAAGTTAATGTGAAAGTAACAAATTACTAATCGCAATCTATCACATAAGACAGTTGTAATAAAGGGTGTGTGAGAATTTGAGGTCCTAGAATAATTCAAACATGTCTAGCAATTGTACTTAATAAAAAAAGTACACTTGATCCTGAAAATTTGGAATGTAATCTATTTTCATTAGTAATCTAATCATTTAGTATCCATTATATATTTTTTTTTAATGAAAAAATAGTTTTAAAATGTCGTGGAATATAAGAATAATATTATTATAAGTAGAAAAACATGTTATGGACGATTAGATTACTAACGGAAAAAGATAGTAGAGTCGGTATAAAAGCATAATCAAATATGAATAGTAAAAAAAATTTGAAATGTAAAGGGTTAAAATGAAAAGTCCAAAAGTGTTTGGCTACTCTCGTTTCAATGTAAAATATTTTCTTCAATTTCAAGTATTTGGTGTGACTTAAAATATCTCTCTCAATATTTTTTGAGTGTAAAATATTTTTAGATGAAAATGTTTTTCAGAAAGGAAAATATTTTCAGATGTTTTGTTGCATTCCAAAAAATGCTTTGGAAAATATTTTTTGGTATTTAGTTGTAGTCTTGAAAATGCTCTAGAAACACATTTTTATCAGATTTCTCACATTTTCCCAAGATCCAAACAAATATTATTATAGAAAATATCAATATATAAACACAAAAAGAAACAAAAAAAAAAAAAAAAGAATCAAAATCACATGAGAGAGAGAGAGAGAGAGAGAGAGAGATCGATTCATGGGTGACTTGGTGGTGGCAGCAATAGTGGCGACATGGACACGGTGGGTCGATCTAAGAGTGACAGCTTGGTCTAGGCGTGGGTCGCCCACAGTGGTTAGATCTAGGAGTGGGTCGTTCACATGGTGGTCAAATCAACTCAAGAGTGGGTTGCTCGTGGTGGTCCAATTGGCTCTAAGGTGGGTCATTCACTGGGTTGACATGGTGGTCCAATCCTTATTCTGGTGGCCCTTGCTCTCTCCATGCTTCATTGTAAGTGTTCTCTCTCTCTCTCTCTCTCTCTCTCTCTGTTCGAATAAAAGAGGAAAATGGGTGTAAGTGGTTTGAAGGTAAATTAGAAGTGTAATTTATTTTACATCTCAGGGGCTGATATTTTACAGTTAACGAAAAAGATTTTTCGTTTGACTAAGTTTTCCGGCCAACCCAAACACTCATCATGATGTAAAATATTTTATGTATTCTTTTTACACCCGAAACAAACAAAGTCTTAAGGACCAAATGTGTTAGGCTACTCTTGTTTCAATGTAAAATATTTTTCTTCAATTTCAAGTGTTTGGTGTAACTTAAACTCTCTCTCTCTCTCTCTCTCTCTCTCTCTCTCTCTCTCTCTCTCTCTCTCTCTCTCTCTCCAACCTTTGATTTGCAGCCACCATCACCCCTAACCAATTTGTGTTTTGTGACTACCACCACCCCAATATTGACCTCCATTGAACTCTAAGATTTTTTTTCTAAGGGTGTCAATAATAATGAAGCTAGGAATTTGTGGGTGGGGGTACGTGAGTAAAAAATAAGATGATTTTTATTAATTATTATTTATATATATAATAATCTAAAAAATTATTAATAATTTAAAAATTGTTAAGATTGGTTGTGGAGCTTCCCATATTAGAGACTAAATTCATAATTTACTCTCTCTTTTTTCTTTTTCTTTTCTTTTTTTTTTTTTTTTTAGAGCCAAACAAGTGAAAATATTTTCAAGGTGTT
Organism: Quercus parvula; assembly: GCA_030820535.1. Taxonomy (NCBI): domain Eukaryota; kingdom Viridiplantae; phylum Streptophyta; class Magnoliopsida; order Fagales; family Fagaceae; genus Quercus; species Quercus parvula. Next base: position 30,577,574 of record JAUAME010000006.1, on the reverse strand, counting down.
TTTTAGGTTGCAAACACAAAACCAAAAATATGAATTATCCTAAAAATATTTTCCACTGAAACATTTTCCGATCGAAAATAATCTGCACGCTAGTGGTACTATAGTAACTAATTATTACTTATATATTATCTTGTTTTGTTTTTAAAAATGAAATTAAAAAAGAAGTCAAGAACCACAGAAATTACAAATTAGCGGAGATTTTTCCGGAAAGAAAAGTGGGTCGCTATTAGAATTTACATTCTTTATCATTATGACATAATGCACGTTGTGCAACGAAATATTTTTATAAGGCAGACGGCATAATCTTAAAATATACTAAACCTTCTCTTTCTTGTAAGTTTTGTCCAAATTCACATGATTAGGACCTACGTTGACGGATGGATTCGAGTTTCGAGAGATATTTTAAGATGATGTATCGTAATAATTATTCTAAATTATTTGACTGGAATTAATTTTTTTTAGTTTTATTACTTGTTATTTTTGTTATGGAGCTAATTTTTTTGGGCTTGTGTATTTTGTTTTAAATTTTAGATCTATACATTTTTTATGGTCTTTAAAATTAGGGAATTAGTTGAGCTACAAATTTTTTTATAAATTGCTAATGTGATGAGTGATTATTGATAAGTAAAAAAAATGATGTAAGTAGTGAGTCTAGATACAAACCAATAAGAATTTATTAGTTCAACAATTTATAAAAAAATATTATAGAAAAGTTTGTAATTATAGCATTACTCTTAAAAAAAAAATTATGATATTGTTAAGGGGAGCAAAGTGTAATTTTATAGAAAAAAAATTGTTAAAATTAATACTCATATATAATAATATAAAATATAAAAAATAAAAAATAAAAAAAACTTGAGGGGACCATTGCCCCCAAGTGATGACCTCATATTCTATTGGTATTCTCATCATATCCAATGGTATTCCTTTCAATGTATCAATGTAAGGAGAAAATTTATTTGAGGTGTAGTTAACCTTAATCTTATAATCTTATATAGAAATGAAACATGTATATATCTATTATAAATTGAATTCAATTATTTTATATTTAAAAAAGTATAAATATTACAAAACTACAAGTTTAAGAAAAAAAAATTGTATATCATTATCATTTATATATAAAATAATTTGAAGAATATTATATGTAAAAGAATATTTTATGTTTTTTTTATTTTATATTAAAAAAATACAAATAAGGAAATTGGAGATGGCACTGCATAGGAGCTGCATTACATGCAGAGATGCTTGCCTAGATTGCACTACCTGCATTGTTCACTAGCCAAAGAGGCATGACAATAGACTCCAAATCATTGTAACAAACCTTGTATTATAGTTGTAGTAAATGAGAGTCCAACACTTGAAAAAGGAACCAACCCCCTCCCTTCATAAAGCCAGAACAACTTATAAGAGAGCTTGTTAGCTTGTATCATTTTAAAGCAATATATATAGTGCCTTGAAGTAGAGTTCATTTCTCTCTATTTCTCTCTAAGGGTTGAAAAACCAATTGGTGATCCAAAGCTTGAGGAGAATATTCATCATCCAAGGAAAATAGTGACACTATATCCGAGAAAGGAATGTCCTCTGCATGAATCTGGGCTTGTTTAAGGAGCTTTGTTGCTTTCTTCTTTTTTGGGCAATTTTTTGCAAAATGGCCTGGTCTCCTGCATACAAAGCAAGCTTTCAAAGTTTTTCCTTTAAACTGCTTCCTTCTGAGAAACTTCCATTTTTTCTTTCTGAAAGTGTTTTTCTTTTTTCCCGCATAATGTCTTTTCTTTCCAAAATATTTTTTGAAATGATATCTTTTTTTCTGTGGACAGGCACAGAAAAAAATATATCATTTCAAAAAATATTTTGGAAAGAAAAGACATTATGCGGGAAAAAAGAAAAACACTTTCAGAAAGAAAAAATGGAAGTTTCTCAGAAGGAAGCAGTTTAAAGGAAAAACTTCGAAAGCTTGCTTTGTATGCAGGAGACCAAGCCATTTTGCAAAAAATTGCCCGAAAAAGGAGAAAGCAGCAAAGCTCTTTGAACAAGCCCAGATTCATGTAGATGACATTCCTTTCTCGGATATAGAGTCACTCTTTTCCTTGGATGATGAATACTCTCCTCAAGCTTTGGCAGTTGTGGCTTATTCTACCTCAGAAGGAGACTCAGAACCAGACAGTGAATATGATTCAGACCCAGAAATCCAAACCATCTACACATCCCAACCAATAATAGCCCCCTTGACCAACCCAACTCCGATAGCCCAAGTTCACCTTCTCCTTGATACATACTCTAGACCTATTTCGGTGATAGCCTTATTTGATACAGGCGCAGCAGCAACAATCCTTCACCCCAGAATTTTACCTCAAGAATTTTGGCTACCCCATCACCAGATGTTCAGAGCAGCCAATGGAGAAACATTCCTTATAACCCTAAAAAGTAAGCCTATCCTCATCAGAATCTTCCCAACCTTAACCATTAAACACCAAGTCCTTGGATGCCCTCTTACAGGCAGGGACCTTCTCATTGGATTTGATCTCCTCCATCAAATACCAAGCCTTAGATGGTCCTCAAAAGGGCTCATGCACAAACAACACCTTCTTACTTGGACCCAAGTACCCCATTTATTTACCGTGGACCCCTTTGACTCCTTAAAACTCCAGATTATCAGTGATTGTTGTGCTAACAGCCATTCTGAATTCCTCCTTAAAAATCCAAATTCTATGTGGAAAAACCCAAAATTTTTCATATACCTTCCATTCAAGAAAAATGAAGATGTCAACCCCACGAAAGCCAGTCACAGAGGGATGAATCCAGAACACTTAGCCTTGGCCACCCAAGAACTATCTACTCTCTTATCTGAAGGCCTTATTGAACCCACAACTTCTCCCTGGGCGTGTGAAGCTTTCTATGTCAACAAGCATGCTGAGCAAATTCGAGATAAACTCAAACTGGTAATCAATTACCAGGATCTTAATCACTTTCTTGCAGATGACAAATTTCCCCTGCCAAACAAGAGTGCCCTTTTCCAACATCTTTCAAATGCAAAAGTATTTTCAAAGTTTGATCTTAAAGCAAGATTTTGGCAACTAGGCATCCATCCAAAAGAAAGATACAAGACGGCTTTTTGCATCCCAGATCACCATTACCAATAGACTATTATGCCTTTTGGTCTTAAAAATGCCCCATCCCAATTCCAGAAAGCAATGGTAATGTTGTTCCAGCCACTTCTAGCCAATGCATTAATCTATGTGGATGATATCCTTTTGTTCTCAAAAGATGAAGAATCCTATGCCAAGTTGCTCACTGAGTTTTATAATTTAGTGAAATCTCAAGGAATAATGCTTTCAGAGAAGAAAATGGTCATAGAACAGTCTTCTATAGACTTTTTGGGAGTAAATATTTCAGATGGAAAGTATACCATGCAGCCTCATATAGCGTCCTCCTTGGCTGAATTTCCAGACAAGCTCACAAACGCTAAGCAAATACAACAGTTCCTTGAAATTGTAAATTACATGTCAGACTTCATTCCAAAAGTCTCCAGATATAGGAACTGTTTGGCTCAGTTGTTGAAAAAATCTCCCCCAGAATGGAACTCTACTCACACAGAGGCGGTCCAACAATTGAAAAGGTTATCAGAAAAACTTCCTCCCTTACAGATTCCAGGACCAGGCAAACGGATTTTGCAGACAGATGCAAGTGATGAATATTGGGCAGCAGCTCTTTTTGAAGAAATTGATAGCAATAGGAATATTTGTGGCTATAAAAGAGATGCATTCAAGCCCTCAGAACTTCATTATCATTCTACTTTCAAATAAATTCTTGCAGTCAAGCATGGAATTGAAAAATTCCAATTTCATCTTCTTGGACATAATTTCTTAGTAGAAATGGACATATCTTCCTTCCCCAAGATGCTCCAGTTTAAAAGGAAAATGCTCCCACATCCTCAGCTACTCAGATGGTCAAATTGGTTCTCACAATGGTCCTTCCAAGTCAAGCACATTAAAGGTAAGGATAACCTTATCACTGATTACCTTTCCAGGAAACCTCCAATCCTTAATACCACAATTATCCCTCCACCTTTATGTGTATATCCTATTACAGACCCATCCTCATCCTCAAGTCTTTCCTCTGTAGACCCTAATGATATCCTTAATATGATAGAAAACCTCCCCTCAGAAATAAAAGACCAAATCAAGACCTTGACCCTTGAAGCCATAGCCAAAAGAATTATTAAAACCCTCCATGATTACCTTAAAAAGCACCAAAGCCACTTCCTTGCTATTTTCCCTGATATGGATCAACCATGGAAAACTCCTTTTGCATTTTGGATAACCAATTGGACTGTTGCACATTACCTTTATATGTGGTACTTACTCAATGAATATTACTTGTGTCTTCATTTCGAACTAGAGTTTTACAGTTATATTTTCCCTCAGGGAAATAAATATTTTCATAAATTCTAGTCTGAAATTTTGAAAAATGATGCTCATAATGGTGAATGTGTAAAGTATCATAAAATAGAGCATCCCAGATTTGGCCACAAAGTCACTTCAGCATGTTTGGTTGCCAAACTTCATTCTAAAAATAATATTCGAGCACAAGGAATTTTTCATCTTGCTGAGATGTATTGGGTCACCAATTCAGATGGAACTCTCCATACACATTTAGATGCCTCTTGGGTATCTTGTTATCATTCTCTTACCATGGCAGAATCCCTTAATAAGGGTATTTTCCCTGAAATAATTCCAACTGGCCCGGATGTTTGTAAGCAACAATGGCCACATGAAGACCATTGGGAAATGTCAAATCCCCTTATTGGATATGATGATCCGCAATATCATAATCATGATCCTGATGAAGATGTTGATGAAGAATGGTTCCAAGGAAGAGATGGATGGGACTAGATATCTTTAACCAAAAAAAAAAAAAAAACCCTAGTCAAAAGTCCTAGAAACATCTTCAGACGTAATGCTCCCAACAGTTCCCAACAATACTGTATCTTCTCCCTGTCAGAATGATGCTTGAATAAAATCACCAGTGCAGATATGCCCCCACCTCACTTGACACTTGTTGCTAGCCCAGCACTCAAGGACTCTGCTATTACTCTTATCCCATGGCAAGCTTATCCGGAGGAAGATTGCAATCCAACAATTCCACTATGCTCTTGACACTTGTTAATCCATAAGGACAGCCCCTACTTGTCCTGATATGAATATTGTAGAAGCTTGTACATTATCAGTAACTTTTAAGGTCTATAAATAGGACTCTTGTAAGTCTGAAGAGGGCAAGAGAGAGTTAAGAAAAACAAAAGCAAGCTCTTGTTGTAAAATGTATTCCAGTGTTTCTTATGTATGATGTAAAAAAGTTGTTTAATCTAATAATATCCTTCAGTTTGTTGTATCTTGTACTGTGCTCTATTCCACATTTTCATGTTATCTCTTATATGTTGTTAGTAATCTACTTAATTAACCAGTTTCCATAATCTTCTTACACCCTCTATCTTAGTGATCACCAATTGGTTTTTCAACCCTTATCTCTTCCAAAGGACCACAAATTGGTTTTTCAACCCTTATCCCTTCCAAAGGCTTTTCTACGTAAGTCAACATGTCTTGTATGCTTAATTAATTAGTTTCTTACACCTGGCTATCCTTAGTTAGTCAATAGCCACCAACCCATTAATTATTTAATGTTGCCCAAATGTATGGGTAGTATAACAAATTAGCGCGCAATCAACACTTCCAAAATACAAACTCTAATCAAACCACCACATACAATATTCAAACAAATTAATTCATGATCCTCCCAAACCCTGACTCCTTTCTTATTTTACTTTTTTTTTTCCTCACATATTTGGGATTTATAGTTGATTTAATCACAAATCTTGGTCATTTGTATTATTAAAATAAAATAAAAAAGGTTTCATATAATGTTCATATGTAAATCATTAAATACAGGACGTGTGATTGGAGAATATATATATATATAATATTATAAAATGCAATTTCAATAAGAATTAAAAAGCAGTACGACATCTCACCTGCGTGCTTCTAAAACAGGAAAAAGCAGATTGCAGTCATACAAGAAAAACTAGCTTTAAAAGAGCAACAAAAAAGAAAGGCTAGTTTTAAAAGTAACAGAAAATTTAACAGCAAAATAAGCTAGCTTCTGAGTTAACCAAGCAAAACTCACAATTAACAAAATAAATACTTAAATCAAAAGCATTACCAATGAGTAGTGACAGTAGAAATAAACCAAAAGCATTACTAACAAAATACAAACTTGTTTGTATTGTACCAATGCAGCTTATAGGATTTCATTGTTTCGTTTTTTTTTTTTTTTTTTTTTTTTTTTTTTTTTTTTTTTGGATAATCAGGACTTTTATTAAAGGAACAAAAACTAAGGAACAACAGAAGAACAATCAGCCCTGCAAATATCAACAATAACAGCAGGGAGGTTGGACAATTATAAGAAAAAGACTTTCTAAGACTACTAGCCAACTTAGCAGAAACATGAGCTACACCACTACAGTCTCTACTAATCCAACAAAAATTACAACTCAAAAAACTCTTACTAATTTCTAAACTAATTCTAATGAAGGTGGAGATGGACCAGTGTACCTGCTTTTCCTTTGAACTCATAGGCGCTAGAGAGTCGATACAAATTTTTGCATCCCTTTCCATAAGAATTCTACCCCATTTTTTCTCAAGAGCAATTTGAAAAGCCCATAGATTCATAGAATAGTTGCAACCTCAGCCTGTAAGGGAGAGCACAACTCATAAAGTTTAGCCCATACCTGAATGACTCCATTATCATTTCTAGCTACTACAGCTAGAGTGAAAAAAATCATGAGATGATGTCTTTCTCATTGCAGTAACAAATTCTTGAAACTTATTTTCAATGTTCCTGGTAGTAGCAATGAAGTTAGCTTGGCCACCATTGTGTAGAACTTGATTTCTCATGTTCGTCGAGGCTTAACATTTTTGTTTGTTTATGCCAATTTCTGTTGTTCCTAGTCATGCCTTCAACTTGGTCTACACTTACTACTTTGACGGTTTCACCCTTGTGATCTCATGGTATTTGTGAGACACATGAGCTGATGACATCATGGCCACGTGAATGGTCAGATGGGCCCAGGACCTTTTAGGTAAAAGAACATTTTTACCCACACCATTAAAGGTCTAGTGACCGTATAAAAAATTAAATATTATTTACCCACATGGGTCTGCCTGCTACCGCAACATGTCATGTTACGTAAAATTTTTCTTTTCTTTAGAAAAAGAAATTGAATTTTTTAAATTCAAAAAGGGACAAATCAGGAATTTTGTGGTTGAACATCTTTCATTTATATTATACTGTTTGAAAAACTAATTGTTAATTTAGTTAAATAGTGACCAATTTTATTACCTTCTCTTTTATTTTTTGGAAGAAAACCCTCTCTTTTAATATGAGTGTGTTTGAGACCCTTTTTGTTACATAAATTATTTGGTCTAATCTAATTATTAATTTATTTAATTTGATTACAAATCACTTAAACTTGTGTACATAAAGTATTAAAAACTTGTCCTTGACAACCCTAATTAAAAATGAGTCAAAAACTAACTTAAAAAATAAACTGACCAATAAATTATATAAACAGAGACAAGGTAGAATAAATTAATTTATAAGCTACTAAATACAAATTCTGTACTCTACTTTTTTTACTTTATGTTCAGTTATTCACAATTTTTCATGTGTTTAATTTTGTTTATTTAAAATTTGATTATTTTATAAGTAAAATAAAATAAATAAGTGATAAATTATGATTGGTTAGTATAAAATAAAACACAAAAATTGAAATAGAAAATTTGTACGGGATAAAATTTTATAAGTTGTTCCTATCAACTCCATCTTTTTCGGAGTTTTTCCAAAATTCGACTTTACATGGTATTGACTTGACTAATATATAGAGACAAGGGATTACAAACTTCAAGAACACGTTAGTAGTAATAAAGTCTACGATCCCAATCAAAGTAATTAACGAAGTCTTTAACAGATTCCTCAATGAAGATGGAACTTTTGTGTTTTACGAAGGAAAAAAAAAAAGAGCAATCAGCGCTATGGAAATATCGCCCGCAAGACTTAGCAAAAACTTATTCCAGGTGACAAATTCCACAAATCATTGGAATTATTGATATTTTGTTTGACTTGTCCACTATGCCCTTGGCCGTTGGACAAACTGCTAAATTACAGTGTTCACCTTCTGTACCCCCACCAATTCACACCTTTCCCTTCCATACCCACTGAAAAGTACAATGGCACTCCCATGAAAGCCAACCCTGCATCCAATGCTCCTGAAAGAACATAATTGTACCTTTGCCACCACTCTTTACGGTACCGATATACAAAATAATTAAAGATTGCTCCAACTGCAATCCAAACATTATAGTTCAAGGGTGTTGCTGGAGGCATCATTCCTGTTGCTCCTAGGAGCACTAGAAGGTTAATGAGTGGAATCCAAGTTCGCTTTGGAAATGCCTTATGCAATAGCCAAACAATAACTAGTCCTATTGCACCTCCAAGGAAAAACTAATTCATTGCCTCATAGCTTCCAAGACTTCCAAAGATCCATTTAGGCCCCACCAAACCCCATATAACATATGCATCAAAGAAAACTCGATCGCTAGAGCCAAGGCCGGCCCAATAAAATTTGGGGCCTGAGGTAAAAATTTTATATGGGGCATTTTTATATGTAAACATTAATTAAATAAAATCATATAATACTAATTAAATTAAAACTAATTTGATGTAAATACAGAATTTGATGAATAATACTAGCTAAACTAAAGTTAATTTCATATAGAAGATTGAATATTATAGTTGAATCAAAAGGAACTTACTTTAACTTGGATATAAGATTATGCATAATTAAGTACAGTTGTAATCTAAATTTTAATTTTATATATTCTTTTTAAGAGAAAGAGATAGATAAATATTATTTGGTATGTGACTTAGTAGCAAATTAGTCATCATTGATGATTTATCACATTTGCAGCATTTTATTTGAAACATCTTAGGGTTTCAATTGGGTTAAATTTTTATTGATCTCCTATTTTAAAAGCCTTGTTAGAAATGAAAAAGAAAAATACTTAAAATACTACAAAATGTTATTTGTGTTTGAATTATTTTTTTATGTGATTGGTGATATGTCAGTTAAATCTATAGTAAAATTTGTGGTATTTTTAGAATCACTCTTAAAAAAAAGTACCAGTTATTTAAAAAATGTTATATTTTTATAAAATTTTGAGCCTTATACCAAGGAAGATGGGGCCTTTTTTCAGTAGAGAAATTTTTTATTTGTTGTGGGGCCTTAGGCCTAGGCCTAAGTTGCCTAGGCCTTGAGCCGGCACTGGCTAGGGCATGTCCAAGGACTGTTGACAGGAAGGAGTTCTGGTTGGCATATGTTTTGAATTGAGTTTAGCAACCACCATGCCACTCCAATGTTGGTGGTTCCAGCAAGAATTGTTCCTATGAACTATGCATACACGTGCAAATATAGTAGAGTAGATAATAATTGAGTAATTGCATAAAATATGTTAAAACATAAAACTAGCTTTTTTATTTATTTATATACATATAGAAAATTAAGATCATATAACTTGTTACTTGAAGGTCATAAATTTCTATGAGAACTCATCCTCGTAGGATGTATTGAGATAACACTGTTGCTTATTTATAACATGAACTCGTAATTCTATATTGTCCAAATGTATTATTGTTAAAAGTTTTGACGTTCTTAGTTATAAATTTATAGTGGTGAATTGGGTGATTTGCCGTGTTAATACTATTAGGCCAACACTTGCATATTGATAGTAGTAAAGATTTTTTTTTTTTTTTGGGGGGGGGGGGGGGGGGGGGGAAGTATTTACCTGTACTAAGAACATTGATCTTGGAGGAATCTTTATGTAATGTCGTAACTTGAAGTCATTGAGGAAAGAGACAACTTGATTCATGCTCATATAGCCATAGACTTTAAAACTTACATTAGCTATTGGTCTTCCTAGATATATGAGACCCATCATATACTCTGTTATTGCGTTTAGCCCTGGTGTCTGTAGATAGATCATAATAACAATAGTGGAGAAGTATTCGATATTTTACATTGATAGTGAAAAGGAAAACTATGTAAATGCTTATTAAGGTACTCTGACAAACTTATAATTGAAAAGTTCTTGAAGGATTGTAAAATACAATCACGGACTAAGAACTGTTTGTATGAAAAGAAACTTTGAGAAGAAAAAGAACAGAATAACAGAGAGAGAGAGAGAAGAGAGAGAGAAGAGAGAAGAGAGAAATGATTTTCTGTTTTCTTGAATTTAATAAACTGAGATTACATTCATATATATAATGCTATTGCCTAACGGATAGAGTAACAGAATTGATCAATCTATCTGAATCAATCCCGTGATTTTAGGAACGAATAACTAACTCTCTAACTGTCAAAGATCTTCTCGCCAATCCAACTAATTCATCTTTACACCAAACGGCATCGTTTCGCTTTGAGGCTTAAATATCAAATACACAGGACGGCACCGTTTCTGTTTTAGTGAAATGGTGCGTTGCAGCTAGATTCAAAACCCAACGGTCATCCCCAAATTGAGTCATCTTCAACCTTGCGCCTTCTGTGCAATCAAGATAGTTCTGAACATAAATCAACCATGTGTAATCGGTTTTAACTTCTCTGAGGTAGAACCACCACTATCATTAACATCCCCCGTCAAACTTTTGGGGGAGGCATCCAACAGAAGTTTGTTCCGTTGAAGAAGAAACGAGGGAGATGGTAAAGGCTTGGTGAAGATATCAGCGAGGTTATCTTTGCCAGATACGAAGCGCACACACAAATCACGTCGCAAGACCTTTCCACGAACATAATGGTAGTCAACCTCGATGTGGTTGGTACGGGAATGGAACACAGGATTGGCAGAGAGAGCAATGGCGGAAGCATTGTCACACCAAAGAACAGGGACATGAGAAAGGAAAAGACGCAATTCCTTGAAAAGAATCCGGAGCCAAGACACCTCTGCAGCAGTAGTGGCCAAGGCACGATACTCCGCCTCAGTGGAAGAGCGAGCAACAATGGTCTGTTTCTTTGATGACCAAGAAATGGGAGAAGGACCAAGGAAGACCAAGAGACCAGTGGTAGAACGACGGTCAAAAGGATCCCCAGCCCAATCGGCGTCGGAGAAGGCAGTGAGAGTCAAAGGTCCATAAGTGAACGATATGCCATGATAAAGAGTGCCACGGAGATATCTGAGAACTCGTTTGGCAGCTTCAAGATGAAGTGTAGTAGGATTGCTCATGAACTGACAAAGTTGATGAACACTGAATGCAAGGTCAGGACGTGTGAAAGTCAAATACTGAAGAGCTCCTACCATGCTTCTGTACTCAGTGGGGTCAGAGAGAGCAACACCATCATGGGGAAGCAAGCGTGTAGAAGGGCAGCAAGGGGTCTTGGTGGGCTTAGAGTTTTCCATGCGAAAACGATGGAGAACATCTGAAGCATATTTGGACTGGGTAAGTGTAAGGCCAAAAGGAGTTCTAGAAATTTGAACACCCAGGAAATAGTTGAGATCACCAAGGTCCTTAAGAGCAAACACAGAGCTGAGAGCAGCAACAAGGGAAGAAAGATGTCTGGAGTTGTTCCCAGTGAGAATTATGTCATCTACATAAAGAAGGAGGTAGATGATAGTGCTCTTGGAGTGAAAAATGAACAAGGAACTGTCAGCAAAGGAGGCTTGAAAACCTAGATGAATTAAGTGAAATGTGAACCTCTCAAACCAAGCCCTTGGTGCTTGTTTGAGACCATAAAGAGATTTGTGTAACCTGCAAACGTAGGAAGGGTGATCTGTATCCACATACCCTGGGGGCTGTTGCATATAGACTTCCTCCTTGAGAAGTCCATGAAGAAAAGCATTTCACACATCTAACTGTTTCAATGGCCAATTGCAGCTGACAGCAATAGCAAGAACTAATCTGACAGTAGCAGGCTTGACCACTGGACTGAAGGTTTCTGAGTAATCAATGCCAGCTTGTTGGTGAAACCCCTTGGCAACAAGTCTGGCCTTATAGCGAGCAATAGACCCATCACTGTGAAGTTTGATCTTAAAGACCCATTTGCAGCCCACTAGATTAGCATGAGGAGGGGCAGGAACCAAGGACCAAGTGTGTTGTTTTTGTAAGGCTTGAAATTCTGCATCCATAGCTGCACACCACACTGGATACTTGGATGCAATCTTGTAAGAAGGTGGTTCAGAATGGGAGTAGTCCAGTACAGCCTTATAACACAGCTTAGGATTTGGTTTAACAATGCCACTTTTGGATCTTGTCTGCATTGAATGATGGACAGGAGCAGTTGGAGCAGGAGGCACAGAAGAGGAAATAGGCAAAGGTATAGGAGGATTTGGGGATATAGGTATAGGTAAAAGTGGATCAGTGGAAGGAGGAATGGGGGGTGACAGATTTGGAACAGATGGTGGTGGGACTATGAGAGCAGAAGAGAGGGGAAGAACTACATCCAGTGGATCAGAATTAGCAGGAGCATGGGGAGAAGGAGTGGTATGAGAATTATATGGTCCTAACAGAGAAGGTTGATTTGAAGCATGGAGATAAAGGAGATTGGATAACCACAAATCATTGGAAAGAGTAGCAACAGGAGAAGAGGACTGATTGACAGAAGAAGGAGGGTGAGAGGAAGGAAATTTTGCTTCATTGAACAGAACATGTCTTGATGTGTATAGGTGATGAGAACAAGGATCAAGACACAAATATCCCTTAGAACTAGGAGAGTAACCTAAGAAAATGCATTCCTTGGTTCTATGATCCAGCTTATGACTGGAATAAGGTCTAAGGTGAGGGTAGCAGGCACAGCCAAAGACCTTGAGTTGGGATAGGTCTGGGGAGGTGGAAAACAACTTAGACCAGGGAGAAGCAAAGTTAAGAATAGAAGTAGGAAGTATGTTAATCAAGAAAACTGCAGTAAGGATAGCATAGGACCAAAAAGAATTGGACAGAGAAGCTTGAGAAAGTATGGTGATTGTGGTCTCAATTAGGTGCCTGTGTTTCCTTTCAACAAGGCCATTCTGTTGGGGTGTATATGGACAAGAAATATGATGGATAATGCCATGTTGAGCCAGAAAAGACTTAAAGGCAGTGGAGGTATACTCCCCACCTCCATCAGATCTGAAAGTTCTTATTTTAGTAGAGAATTGAGTTTCAACTAAGGCTTGGAACAAAATAAACTTGGAAAACACTTCAGATTTAGTTTTAAGAGGGTATAACCAGGTAAACCGTGTACAATGATCAACAAAGATAACATAATAACAAAAACCATTGACAGATGTAATAGGAGCAGGACCCCATACATCAGAATGCACAAGTTCAAAAGGTGATGATGCAACAAATTGAGACTTGGGAAAAGGTAAGTTGTGCATTTTGCCATACAAACAATGAGTACAAGATTGAACCAAATTTGTACACTTATTTATGATAGTCTTATCATTAGGAAACACATGTTTGAGAACTTGATCATGTGGATGACCCAACCTCATATGCCACAATGTTTTATTACAACTGACTGACCTAGACACAGTATTACAAATTTTGGAAACATGATTACAGACTTTGGAAGACAAATGAAGTTGTGAAGCTTTATGAGCATAGATGGGGTAAACTCCATTTTCACTCTTGCCTTGGTATAGGACCTTCCCCGTGGCCAATGCCTGAATGGAGAGAATGTTTTTATCAAAATAACACCAACAATTGTTATCTTGACAGATTTTATTGACAAAAGCAAGATTGGAAGAAATGGAAGGAACTCTAAGGACATTATGCAGTTTAAGAGTGGAGGAAAAAGAAGGAATATGAGAGGTACCTATGTGAGAAATTGGTAGGTTTTGCCCATTTCCCACTGTGAGATGATCCTGACCTCCATATGGTTGAGGGAAGCTGAGTTGATTGAGGTTAGCAGTCACATGATCCGTGGCTGCACTGTCTGCAAGCCAAGGCTGCTCCTGTGCAAGACAAGCATTAGATGCTGTGGCCATAGCAGCAAGTTTGGTTGGTGGGTGTTTGCCTTGATAGGCATAGTCCATTCTATGGTAACAATCTAGAGCCACATGACCAAGCTTGTTGCATATTTGACACATAGGCCTGTCTGATCTTGGAGCTGAAGAGCTTGAATTGGACTGATGTGGCTGAAAGGGATTGAATTGATTATAGTGAGGTGAGTAACTACCTGCATTTCTGCCTCCTCTTCCACCTCTATTGTTATTACTCCATCTGCCTCTCCCCCTATTATTGAAGCTACCACTTGATTGATTGAAATTTCCACCTGACCTTGGAGTAGCAGCAGTAGCCATTGCAAAGATAGAATCTTTAGTATCAACCCCTTCATTTAAGGTCTCCTCTTCACCATTGAGCATAGTAGACAATTCATCAAAGCTTAATGGTGTACTTCTGGTCCTTATTGCTGACCTGAAGGCATTGTAGTCTCTTGGTAAGCCCTTGAGTGTTATATGGAGCAACTCTTCATCATCTAAAAAGACTCCAACTGCTAGTAGCTTGTCTCTCACAACTTTGATTTTCCTCAGGTAAGTATCTACGGAATCTGCCCCCTTCCTAAGATTATGAAGCTCTCCTTTTAGGTTCATTACATGAGACCTAGAGATTGATGAAAACCTGTTCTCCAGAACCTTCCAAACCTCCAACGCAGTGGTACATCCAACAGTAAGAGATAAAATTGACGATGAGAGAGTGGAGCTGATGAAGGTTAGTAAAGCCTTCTCTTTAGACCTCCAAAGTGTATACTCTGGATTTATACTTGCAGTGTAAGCTCCACTGAGATCCTTAAGAAATCTCTCTGGAACCAATTGTGGTTCTTCAAGCAGATCATACAGAGAGTAAGTTTCTAGGATCATTATGATTTGATGTTTCCACACAATATAGTTGGTATTCTCCAATTTAATAGTCATCATGTTTGACATGTTTGACAGAAGAAGAAGTGGTTGATTCATCACATTCATTGAAGAATTAGTAGCTGTTGATGAGCTTGCACCTGTGGAAGACAATGGTGTAGCTGTTGAGTTTGTGTTCGCCATTGTTGAATTCTGTACAGGAATCTCAGGCTCTGATACCATGAAAAGTTCTTGAAGGATTGTAAAATACAATCACGGACTAAGAACTGTTTGTATGAAAAGAAACTTTGAGAAGAAAAAGAACAGAATAACAGAGAGAGAGAGAAGAGAGAGAGAAGAGAGAAGAGAGAAATGATTTTCTGTTTTCTTGAATTTAATAAACTGAGATTACATTCATATATATAATGCTATTGCCTAACGGATAGAGTAACAGAATTGATCAATCTATCTGAATCAATCCCGTGATTTTAGGAACGAATAACTAACTCTCTAACTGTCAAAGATCTTCCCGCCAATCCAACTAATTCATCTTTACACCAAACGGCATCGTTTCACTTTGAGGCTTAAATATCAAATACACAGGACGGCACCGTTTCTGTTTTAGTGAAACGGTGCGTTGCAGCTAGATTCAAAACCCAATGGTCATCCCCAAATTGAGTCATCTTCAACCTTGCGCCTTCTGTGCAATCAAGATAGTTCTGAACATAAATCAACCATGTGTAATCGGTTTTAACTTCTCTGAGGTAGAACCACCACTATCATTAACAATAATAATAACTAGCATCAATCAAAATTCACAAAAATGTGATCAAATCACTCCATGTAATGGGAGCTGGTTTGATTACATATTACCAGTTGATTGCAGACATTTAAAATAATATTGGACTATGATGTTGATGTTGTATATTTCGGGTTAAGAGGATAAAAAAGTTGTGACTGATATGGCTATAACCAACTAGTTAAGATAAGATATTGTAATTAATGAGAGATGAAACAAGTTCAACTTTTTTTTCTTAATTACATCAAACTTTTGGCGCAATAAGGTGAAATGAGCAAAAGTTAACCCAATAACCTGGTTTGTTGTGGCAGTTATGATACTAATTGGAAGAGTGAAAGAATAGGCTATGGCAGAGGCAAAAAGGAGCCCCCACCATGGCAGCTGGACTTGATCATTCAAAACAGTACTGAGAACAAGTGAAACTGCAAGTGTCACAATAAGTAACAAGTAAAACCACCATGAAGGTATGTCTTTGTATTTCCTCATCAACTTTGTATGAATATCCTCCTTGCCCTTGTAAGAAGCTTGAAATCTCTCATAAATCTCTCTGTAAATTGAATTTGTATCAAAATGTGAATGTTTGGGTATAAACTTTTGAGTTTCAAGATATAAGCACAATGAAATTAGCATTCAAGCTTATGAAATTGGAGATAGCATATAATTTATAGTATTTGAATTGAAAACCCATATATATAAAAAGCATTTCAATGATACATTACCTTCCATAGAAGAGTGTCACATGTGTAAGGGTGGTAGCAATAGTGGTAAAGCCAAAGCCATAAGTGAGAGCGAAAATGGGAAAATGGGAAATCTACTAGCATTGTACAAGTCAAATCCCCAATATGCTATAGGAATTGCAATGTAGATCATCAATACATAGCCTGCAAAAACATTCATAATGGAGAAGAAGGCGTTGATAAGGGGGCCAAATACGAAGGATGACACTGCAGCCCAATCAACTGCCACTGCTCCTAGTCAGAGTCCTTTCATGCCTGAGCCAATCTGCTGAGCCGTGACGGATTTGGAGAATGCCCAACAAACCCATGAGTTGTTTGTTAGTGTTGAGAAGAGGTACCCTGGCACTGTGTACCATGTAAAACTGCAAATGAGTGCAATTAGGAAGAATTTTGCCCGTGAGAACCGTTTCTCTTCTTTCTCATGCAAAGCCCTGCATAATTCATATCAACATTTTATGTTAAATGGAAGTAATTTAATTTTATTCATTTATGGAACATAAAGACATTGGTAGCCATCTATGTTGAGAGTGATGAGTATTCAAAAAATGGTGGTAAAATTTTAAGGGCTACCAGGAAAGTGTGTGGCTAAAATATTTCTAGAGGTTGCAACAAAATATATGATGACAGAATGATTTTGTATGCAACACCAGTTAATAGGAATTGGATTATCTGAAGTTGAGTTGCATATTGGATTTGTTTCTAGCTGTTCCACCATTGTTTAAGTCTTTGTGTAGAAAATACCACTATGGATAAAACTAAAATGCTATGACATGAAGGACGTGGATTACCACACAAGGAGACTCTATATCATGCTCAGAGATGAAGAGCAATCTGCATTTGTAAGAGTATTTCTTTTGTCATTTCAAAATTAAAATCAAACCAAAAATAAAATTAAAAATTGTTACACTATGCACTAATATTTGATGTGCATGAAATATATTAAATAAATTACTCTATTTGCATATTTAGTCATACTTTTATGTTAATTTGTGACTAATTATAAACTTTAATTGTTTTATAGATAATAAAGGCATTACATGCTAATGAAAATTAGTAGAAGACAACAACCAAAAAAAAAACTATCCTCATAGTTTAAGTTCATGTGAACCATTAGATGCTACAAGGTAAGGCTAGGTCAATTGTCAAGCCAACTTAAATCCAGCCTTAAGGGGTATTACATACACCAGATGCATGATAAATCTTTTCAATCCAGCCTAGGCGTGAATTAAAGAGAAGAATAAAAACAAAGAAGAAGAGAAGAGTTAAGGCCAAGAGTCAATCTGACATGGAGATGAGAACTACACATGGGCTTGAGAGTCCTAACTGCTTATCGAATAAAACCTATTACATACTTGTGTGCATCCACACAAGTGTTAAATAACACTGAAATCATGTGTCCAACTCACATTTTCAACTTTAAAATCATGAGGTAAACTCAAGATTTCAGTGCTATTATACACTTGTGTTCAATATGCACACAAGCGTGCGATAAACACTAAACACTCTTGCTTATTTGTTAACTTAGGCTTTTCTATTGTTTCACAGAAATACAAATTAGAGTTGTAGAGAGACAATTGGACCACATGTGGAGTTTCTTTGTGGCTTTTCTCTTCAGGTTATTTTTGTTTTATTTATTTAATTTAATGTTTAGTATTTGCTTATTTTTGTTTTATTTCAATGACCATGAATATCCAAATTTTCAATTAAAGTTGAGGATGAAACATTGTTAACAATTTTCAATATTTATTTATGAAATTTGATTTTTCCCACATTGATTGTTCTTTAATAATTAAATTGTTCTGCTTCATATCAATTGTTGAAGATAGGATTCAAATCAAATATGAGTTCAATCATATTCTTCTCGTGATTTAGGGTGATATTAATCAATTGAATACTTGGTTTATTATTGTTTGATTTTAAAGTTGAATATATCTTATGATTTAACATATACAATTTTGATGATTTGATTTTATATTTAACAAGAGAAGAAAAGCATGTTTTAGATTTTAGAATATAGGGATTTTAGTGAGAATATTTTTCATGATAATAAGATTGAATTCAAGAGCGGATTCAAAAACCTTAATTTTTTTTCTCTTGATTGTTTACATCTTTTTATTGCCTTTTATTTATTTTATTTAAATTAATTGTTTGTTTAGATTTATTTAATTATAAAATAATCCGTTTTTATTGGACTATAGATTAGAATTTATTTAGTTGAGGTTTATTTATTTTTTCTACATAAACACAAGTCCCTATGAACTCAAGCTCGCGCTTGCCAAACTATACTTTAGTGCTATTCGTGCACTTACAAATATTTTAAAATTTCACAACAATATTTATGGAATTTATTTAATTTTTATTAAAAAGTTCACATTAATTTATTAGAGAATATTGGACTTCCAAAGTCTACTTGAACCAAAATTTGGTATAAGGCTAGGAGCATGGACCGTAAAAGGTGGGATGGCCATGGTAGATCTTGGATTAAATATAGGGTCATGCTAATGAGTGCCCTTAGGGCAATAGTTAACAATCTATTTTAGAAAAGTTTTGACACAACTTTTATGGAAAATGAAAAAGCTGTTAAAACATTAATTGTTTTTTTCTTTTCTTTTCCTATAAAAACTTTCTATAAATGGATTGTTAACCATTACCCTAAAAGCATTTGTTAGCATTTCTCTTAAATATAAATGCATTTGTTTAATATAATTATTGATCCACTCTAAGTCTCTAATTGGGTATGTGATTCCCTCCTCACACATTACAACTCTTAGGTGTCTAGATTGGAGTAGAAGTTTTTCTCTTGCAGCTTTTTTGCAAGTGAAAACCTCTATTCTATATACTATACAATTACATGTAAACTTCTACAAACAACCATAAACAAAACATATTCCCTATAATAGGTGGTATATCACAAAATTTTTACAACTTACAACCATTCAAGTCAAATAACTTAAATAAATTAAAACCAAAATGAGATGATGGTTTTTTAAAATATTCACATTAAAAAAATTGATAAATGATTTTTTTTTTTTTTTTTTTTTTTTTTAAAGTTTTGGACAAACTTGTGTTTTGGACCTTTTGGTTTGTTCGGCTATCAGATAATGCGTTAAACCAATACCCACTTGTTCTCCATGGATTGGGTTTTAGATTGACCAAGTTTTGCACAAGTTAGAATCTTTTACCCATACCCACTTTTTTCTTTCGAGTTTGAATCCAATTGTTTTTAGGTCTAGTAAGAAGTTCAAGAGCTCACACCTAGTAGGTATAATGGTGTAAAATTAAAAACAATCAATTTTTTTGACATTTAACTTGAGTTTGCAAAGGAACATTTTTTTTTTTTTTTTTAGGTCACAAGTAATAGGGATTTTTTTTTTTTTCAAACTCGTGACACAGAAAGTAGGAGAGGTAGATGCCAACTAGCTACAAGCTCATTAGTGACAAGGAAAAGTTACCTACTGAAAAAGTGAAACTTGAACGAGAGTTGCTGGGCACCACATATGGGCTGGCTCCACCGCATATTTCCTCAGTAGTCCAGCCTAACCATAGCCTAATACTTGAAACCAAATCAAACATAAGAAATAATGTTACTAATTTTAATTTGATGTCTTGTAATCACTATCCTTACATTTCTATAAGGTTAAATTGCAAATTACACCCTTGAAATTTTGGATTGTTTAGATTTATATTCCAAAGTTTCAAAACTTTGATTTTAGACCCTGAACCTTGGTTCCGTTAGTAATTCACCCAACATTTAATTTTTACTGTTAAGTGACCCACGTGCATGTTGACATGTTTTATTTTTGTCAAATCAACCTCAAACGGTACCGTTTAAGTGAAGACGAAGTGCAAACCTGGCCCAAAGCTAAAATGGACTACAAGTCCAAATTCGCAAGCCAATCCAATGAAACCACTCCTCATCCTCCGTACTCACAAACTTTCTGAAACTCCAATCTCAATCTCACTCCTCATCACCATTCTTCCTTTGTTTAACCTCACAAAATGCCTGTCTTCCTTCACCAACATCTCGTCCACGTCTTCACTTCCGGCGAACGATACGGAATCAGTTAAATGACGTCGGACTGGTGAAGAGAATTCATTCTCCAATATTGGAATCGTTCAAAGCCTCCGCCGATTCTTCAATTGGTGGAGAGCGAAACCGAAGGCACAACTGAGTGCCGGAGCGATGAATTCCAAGGAATTGACAAAAGGGAATTGAGAAATTAGGGATTGAAAAATGTCTTCGAATTTGAATTGGGAACAGAGTGAACTACGTGTTGTTTGTTTGAGTCTTCGGCATCGGAAAACATGGAACTTGCGAACTTGGAAGTGTCCTTTGGAAAAGAGTAATAAGGGATTGGGATTGGTGTGAAGTGAGAGTCATCGTTGTTATTGCTGTGAGTGTTACTATTGGTTTGGAAATTTTATTTTTTCCATTAGTTTTCTCAAATTATCTACTTGATTCCATTTACTCAAAAAAGAGACGAATTATCAAAAACATAACTCATGGATTGAGAATTAAAAAAATAAAAAAGTCATTCTCCAGGCCTCCACTGTAACTGGACAAGATCAGATATGAATCATATTAAAACTAGAGGGTTTATGTTTTAATTTTTGGCTGAAACGACTCCCTTTTAAAATGCTGAAACGGTATCGTTTGAGGCTGATTTGGCAAAAAAATAAAACATGTTAGCTTGTACATGTGTCACTTAATAGCAAAAACTAACTTTGGAGGATGAATTACTAATGAAACTAAACTTCAAACAACTCCAAACTTCAGAGGTACAATTTGCAATTTACCATTTTTATAATATATATATATATATAAAATATTTTATGTATGTGTACATGTATATATGTGTGTGTGGAGATTCATTTGGAGAATTAAAAAAAAAAAATTCGTGAATTTCAATTTTGTCCATAGAAACTATTTCTTATCAAGTTAGACTTGGTCATTAATTATTTTCCTGACGAGTCAATTTATAGTCTCTTTACATTGGGGCGACACATTTTGTTGGAGTATAACAAAAGTTGATGTATACCAATTTTATATTACTTCATGATAAACTATACATCTTGCGTATTAAAGGGGTAAAATGAATATAAATAAATAGAAAGCAAAGAATTTTTAAGGAATATTCTATCTATTCTTCACTTTGAAAGTATAGTGGAAAGGAATGAAAGTATCGTATCGTATCTAATGCACAAATACATTAGACATAAGTTGTATCCGTTCAAGATAGAGTAATGCAACATAATACATTTCACAGTTTTTGAATAGATAAGCTGTTATTAATTCTCATATTAGCATACAATTTTTGTCTTTCTATTTTCTGGTGGATTCCAGACACTTTCTCTTTGTGGATTCAAAAAACCCTCGTGAATTTGAGGCTATTTTCAAAAGCAAATGTGATTTGTTTCTTATTTTCTAGAAATAAACATGTTTTGTTTTTTGACGCTTTCGCATCCTGCATCACTTATTTCTTCTTTAGTTACATTGTGCAATAGTAAAGGTAAAATAATTCCAATTAGCTCAACTATTAAAATCTCTGATAGTTGAATAAGATTTTTTTTTAAAATAGTTTCAACCTATGACGTCCACTTCTAATGATAGCTTTTTTATCATCAGACCAAGACACCAATCGGTTTTTGGTGTAAGCAGGAATTAAACTCCAAATTTCTTATTCAATCATCAGAGGTTTTACCAAATGAGCTAACTGAAACCCACAAGTTGAATCTATCTAATGATAGCTCTTTTATCATCAGACCAAGACACCAATCGGTTTTTGGTGTAAGGAGGAGTTAAACCTGAAATTTCTTATTCAACCATCAAAAATTTTACCAAGTGAGCTAATTGAAACCCACAAGTTGAATAAGATATCTAGGGTTCAATCTCTGCTTACACCAAAAATTGATTGGTGTATTGGTTTAAAAATAAAAATTTATTATCAAAACCAACGTCATAAGTTAAAATTCGGCGAAAACACCATTTTGGTCCCTATATTTTAGGATCACGGTCAATTTGGTCCCTACATTTTAGTAGCAGTCAATTTGGTCCCTGTTATTTTTAAGTTTGAGTCAATTTGGTCCCTACCGTTAACTTACTAACGAAAAATGCCTATGTGGCAAATGTCTTGTTTTGTTGGCGCACATGTGACTAATATAATAATATATTTAAATATTTAAAAAGCCACCAAAGCATTTTAATTTTTTAAAAATCCATGTAAAAAAAAAAAAAAAAAAACTAAAAGATTAATTGAAAGAAAAAAAAAATACTATTTTTTATAACAATCCTCAATTTCTTTTATTTTCTTTTGTATTCTTAAAAACTTTTCTTAGCTTCTAAACACTGTTCCCAACAACTCAACAATCTAAAACTAAACAATTTGTATATTTGGTGGTGGCCGGGGTTATGGCAGGAATGAATTCAGAAACCAGGGTGAATTTTCAGGGCGACCTAGGAGTTCAAGTGGACACAACGGAGAGGGTCAACAGCGGGCCTCTCAGAATGGCAGTGGAAGAGGTGGGCGTCAAGGTGGGATGAACCATGGGGCTGCTTCTGGTTAAACATTGAAGAAAGGTTGACAGATGATTTTTTGACCATCAAATGAGGGGGTTTTAAGGCTTTAGATATTCAGGTTTGCTATTTTTAAAATCTCAAATGTTAATGAGAAGATTATTGTAATTTTTCTTACTCGCAGTTTTTCACGAAGCTTATATGACATGAAAAAAAAAGGAGTTTGGGTGTGATTAATGTATCCTGTCATAAAGCATGTTGGTTTTGTAGCAGTAATTCTCTCTGTATCTAACCCTTTACACGGAGGAAGACTTTACAATCTAAAACTAAACAATTTGTTTAGTTTAGGATGGTTGAATTGCTGGGAATAGTGTTTGGAAGCTAAGAAAAGTTTTTAAGAATACAAAAGAAAATAAAAGAAATTGAGGATTGTTATAAAAAAAAAAAAAAAAAAAATTCCTTTCAATTAATCTTTTCCTTTTTTTTTTTTTTGACATGGATTTTTTTAAAATTAAAATGCTTAGGTGGCTTTTTAAATATTTAAATATATAATTATATATTATTATATTAGCCACGTGTACGCTAACAAGACAAAACATTTGTCACGTAGGTATTTTCCATTAGTAAGTTAACGGTAGGAACCAAATTGATTCCAAATTAAAAATAACAGGGACCAAATTGACTGCTACTAAAATGTAAGAACCAAATTGACCGTGATCCTAAAATATAGGGACCAAAATGGTGTTTTCGACTTAAAATTCTCTCATCCAAAAAAATAAAATAAAATAAACTTCAAATGCAATGTCTTAACTCCTCAAAATGCCCATTTCATTTTCAATTTTTTCACTTCAAAATTAAAATGTTTTGGTCATAGGACTTAAAAATTATTAATGAGTAATTATTCATACTCTTATATATAATATTAGGTCATACTATTTTGTTTTCTTTATATATAGAACTAGAACTATGTCATACCCATAAAAATAGTTTACACTCTCATTAATTTAGTTTTTTGATAAACGGCTATTAGACGAGACTTATTATTATAATTATAAGTTTTTTTTAAGGAATGATAAGACTATCTATCCTCTACCAAACTTGAGATGAATTTATATTAAGTATTGTATTATCTTCTCAAAAAAAATTATTGTACTGTAATTTATAGTCCTGCAATTTAAAATATTATATTTTGGTGAAACTTATCTACACCATTATAATTTTTTTTTTTTTTTTTTGAGAAAGAAGCAGCAATTAATATTATTGAAAAATCAATTAGATACATCCACATCCAATTGTTGTTGAACAAAGGATAAAAACAACAATTTATTTGTTCTTATCAACTTAATTTTTTTTTTTTTCCAAAAAAAAAATTAAATGTTTTTATCATCTTTTCCTCTACTACTTTATCTTTTAAAAAAATTGTAATCAACCCCATTAAAAAAGATAAGGGAAAAATAAACATTTAAGCTAATGGCAAAATAATCCAGCATTAAACGCTTTTACCAATAATTTGCTATGAATAAAAATCTATTTTATAAATTATAAGAAATGTAAAAGTATACTTCACCCAAAATATTATTATCAAAAGTTTCAAGTAATTTAATATAAAATAAATATTTATTTCATCGTTTGATTATATATCATAATTTTATGTTTTAATATGTAAAATTATATACTCCACACACACACACACACACACACACACACACACACACACACACATATATATATATATATATATTATGTCATAAAATTAATGTCTTTTATCATGTGGCCAGTAGTTAGTAAAATACAGTACGAATTTAATACTTTAATACGATAAGTATACGGTCGGGTAAAATTCGGCATCTTTTTAAAAAGTATGTTTCAAAAGTTTGGCATAAAAATATAGAAACGGAAAAAGAATGATATGTATATAGTACGGGTATATTACGTTCATCTTTAAAAAAATTCATAACAAAAATAAGTAAATATATACCATATACTTTTTTGAGATAAATTCAATAATCTTTGTGTAATATGACCTTTTAACTCTGGTCAAGTTTGATTTAATCTTTAAAAAATCTTTAACTACAAAAATTTAACAGTGATATTAGGAATATTTCAAGTTTTACTACTTAGATCTTACAAACTAATGTGCCATCAAAAGTAAGAAAAACGCTAGAAGTACTAAAAATTTGGGGGTGTTTAGTTGTATTTTTTAAACAATAGTTTTCATTGTTTAAATAATACAACATGTATTTTCATAACACTTTTTCACCAACACGTATTTCTACAACACTTAAATAATGTTATTAGAATAACGTTACCAAACGAGCACTACAAAGAGTAGTGCTATTACTACAAATTTTACTACGTTGAACTTATAAACTAATATGTCACTAATCACAAAAAAGTAATTTTTAAGTGCTCCTAAAGTACAATGAATGGTGCTTCTTCCTCTCACATTTATGGTGGGGACCACCATGAATCCCCACCATAAATGTGAGAGAATAGAGTACCATTTCGCTATACTCCGAGAGTATCTAAGTATTTTCCATCACAAAAGACAATTCAAACAATTATTTATAAGATGATCGAAGCCATCAATCACATTTATTGTTTAGTCAGTTTTAGACTTTTAGCTATTTTTCTAAGAATTAAGTCGTTAACAATTATTATTTTAGCAAGAACATGGGCTGTAGACTTAAAGCAATAACAAAAATTGGATTTGTGTTTTGAGTGTTTTACGGCTATTTTTATGTTTACGTATACAATTTTAATAAAATAAATTAATATATATTAGATATGAATCTTTCATTTGGCCAATAGGGGCTTGGCTTAGCTAGTAAGGTTTAGACACTTCGTCTAACTTACCTAAATTTGAGTCTCGCTGCTAGCAGGAGCCTGTTGGTGGGCATCCACACGGGTTGGCCCATGAGTTTTAACCTTAGCGCCCTGCCAGGGTGGTTGACCTAACCTAGCTAACCCCTTTTTTTTTTTTACCAAAAAAAAAAAAAAGAATCTTTCATTTGTGTTGATAGGATTGAATAGCTTTCTTTTAGGTTTTTTTCAAGTTTTTTGTATTTACATCTAGTGCCAAGAGCCAACATTTATTTTCGCTAACTTTAATATTTAAGGAGTTGTATATAAACAAAACAATCTTTACATCTAACCCAACTAGGTTCGAGTCCCGCTACCAGCGGAAGTCTATTGGTGGGCATCCATAAGGGTTGTGTAAGGTTGAATTTAATCAACCATTTTGTTGGCTTTATTCCGTGCTAATTTGCTTGTAATTCAGTACTTAGAAACCCTGTATTTAGGTGGAAATCATGTAAGGGTAGTGTGTAAGAAAGTGTGAAGAAATGCTCAAAATTGTGCACTGAAGCAGGGACTCGTGACTGGATCTCGTGGGTGGCTCATGACTAACAAGCCGCCAGAGGATGCACACGAGTAAAGCATGCAAATAAGCTAAACCATCATGCTAGCTATAGCACTACAAGACAAAAATTTCAGACTGACCATTCAATTAACTTGCAGCTTGAAATTGCGACTTAGTCAAGTCATGAGGCCAAGTCGCCAACCAGCTCTGTTTTGAAAAACTAACTCTTCTTATTCCATTCTCACACAAGTATAAATACCCCTTATACCCACGAAATGTAGAGTACTTCCAGAGAGAATTTTGAGAGAAAAACCCTAGAGAAAAATAAGATTGACTCATCCATAATCTTTATATAATGACTCTTCAAATTCCTCAACTCTCACCCTCTCCATTGTTACATCTTTGAGAGGTACATTAGCCAAAACCTTTTCTCACCGTACCCATATCTATGAGAAGGTTATTCGGTGCTAGGGAAGCAATTAGGAAGGGACCAATTGATATTGGTTGATGCTATGGGTTATAGCGGAATTCGGTAAACTAAAGAAGACAAAGGTTCAACGTAACCTCATTGGAACAAGAAGCTTGGAGGACTTAGGTACATTGGGTAGATTAGGCTTGGAGGATCTTCTGCTGTTCATGTATCCCAATTTCATTCTTTAGTGGATTATTGACCGCTTAGATGGCAGCGGAGAGGTTTTACGCCGAGGACTTCAGTTTCCTCTTCGATAACACATCACTGTGTTGTCTTTGTGTTTACATCTCTCTTCCCTTAATCTTCATCATTTAATTACTGTTGTGATTGTGATTATTTATGATTTAGATTGTTTTATCAATTCAGTATTAGCTTATAGTCATGTTCTGCACATATATTGTTTGATAATAAGCTTGAATTGGTAACTTGAAATTTGGGGGTCTAAACATTCAAGGTGTTTTACACACTATTTGAATTTTCAATTAGTATCAGAGCGAGTACACTTATTGTGGTTTAAATACCTAAGTGTGATCCTTGACTCCTTGTGTTTATTTGTCACGGATGGTGCTTTGTATGTTTCTATGCATGTTTTGGATGTTGATGATTGAAGCATGCCACATGTTTGTAAAAATGCCTCTATGAGTGTTTATCCTCATGATTGTGATGACATGTTACTTGAATCATTGACAGTGTGTTTGGTTGGATAGATTTTAGGAGGGGTGGAAAATATAGGAAGGAAAATGGGGTGGAAAAGTGGGTTTTCCTCTGTTTGGCATTGGGTGGAAAATAGAAGGGGTGGAAAACCCGGGAAAAAAATTTCTCTCCCGGGCCCACAAATTTTTTCCTCCCAAATCGGGAGGAAAATCAAGGGATGAAAACCGTGTCCCGTGTAATTTTACTAGAATGCCCTCCACTAACCCATCATTCAAGACCTTCACCTACCCCACTGAAGACTTTTGTCCAAATGACCTATCACTTTTTCTCATCTTCTTCTCTCTACCTTCAACACACCGTCCACTGTTCCAGGTTCTCTCCTCTCTGTTTTTTTTTTTTTTTTTCTTTTAATGTGATCTATTGTTTCTTGTCCTCATTTTCTTGCTGATTTTTTGGTTTCATATGACATTCAATTTTTTTTTTTCTTTCGTTTAGCTACCATGTACTCATTAGTTTCTGTTTGTTTTTTTCTCTAGCCAAGGGTCTTTTGATTTCCTCTCCAGCCGAGACAAGTATGATCTTCTCCATTTTTTTTGCTATTTCATTTTTTTTTTATTCCGTTCTTCCCAGATTTCTTATTTCTTGCAAACCCATTTAGGATTATTGAATCTATGCATCTAAAGAATATGTGTATTGTTTGTTTGTTTTCTTACATATTATGGACTTCGATGCCTCTCACTCTCACTCACTTCCTCCTCTGCTTCTCGCCTTCTCTATGGTCTGCTTCGGACTTCGATGGTCAGTGGCCGAGGCTCTGTATCCATGCTTGTTCTTTGCCTTCAAATTTTCAGTCAGTTCAGTCCACTACTCCACTGGTAACTTCTATTATTAATTATTCTTTCAATTATTAGTATTTAATGAATTATAGGGCATTATAGTTTACACTTTATAGAGAATAGCATTTTAGTTTACGTGTGCCTGCCTCTGTGTGTGTTCATAGTTGGTGGATTTTATTGTTTGGTATTAGTTGTGATTGTTTGTGTTTGGTTAGTGTAAGGTTTTCATTTATTAGTGGTTGTGTTTTGCTGAATCCATGTTAATTTCCATCCAAGTTTGCTGAATCCTGTTGGTATTAGTTTATAATCCATGTTAATTTTCATCCAAGTTAGTGTGTAATGATAACAGCAAACTTACCCCTCTCCGTAGTTTTATCTTTGCCAGAGTAACATTCTCTCTTTGGACGGAAATTATATAATATGGCTATGAAATTGGTCGTGATTATGGTATATGCTAAAATAGAATAAAAAAATAATACACTTTTTAAGGGATAAAACCATATCTAGTTATTAAAGTTTACACTAATATCCAATTTGATCTGTAGATTTTAGAAAGTAGCAATTAACATTCCCTACCAATAATTTGAGCTTGACATAATTTCTTACATGATTAGTTACGTGTATTAGTTTTTTTTTTTATAGTTTTTCTTAGCTAGTTATGTTTGGGATGATAAAAACAAAACAACAAGGGTAAGGTGCTTTAATTAGTAATTATTATGGCCAATGTGTTGATTATTTTTTACTTGTGATGGATATCTGGTAGATGGATAATTCAACTAATTGGGATAATAGTCCACCGGAAGATTTGAGTAAGAGTTCGGAGGAAAATTGTCAAGATCAATTAAGGAGTATTCATGAATTGAACAAATTTGGTTTGCAACTTTTGACTGATTGGCAGAGAAGACGAGATGTAGCAATTTTGCAACTTCTTGTACATGTGGTGCATGGAATATGGATGATGGGCATATATTGTAGTCCACATTATGTGGATAGAGTACTTAACGAAAGTAGTGCGGAAAGAGAAAATGTTCGGCAAGAACTACTAAGTGAACTTAGATGCAGTAAGAAATGTAGAGACATAATTCGAATGGGGCCTTATGCCTTTGCTAAGTTGTGTGAAATGCTTCGAGGAACTGGCCGTCTTAAAGACACTAGGAATGCTTCTGTTGAAGAGCAAGTAGCCAAGTTTCTTTACATTTTAGCACAAAATGAGAGAATTCGAACGGTTTCCTTTTTCTTCCGTCGTTCTAATGAGACCATAAGCCGTCATTTTCACAATGTGTTGAGAGCAATCATCTACTTAGAAGATCAGTTCCTTCTACAACCTAATGGGGCAGAAGTTTCCCAATAGATACGAAATAGTCATAGATTTTACCCATACTTTAAGGTAAACATATTTTTAAGCAATTATATGGATTGCTATAATAAGAATAAAAATTTCTTGATTTAATAGATTGCTTTAATTCCAGGATTGTGTAGGGGCTATTGATGGGACACATATTCGTGTAAAAGTGTCAGCAAAAGATGCACCTAGATATCGAGGGAGGAAAGAGTACACAACTCAAAATGTATTGGCAGCATGTGATTTTAACATGAGGTTTACATACGTTTTACCTGGATGGGAAGGGACTGCCTCTAACTCGAGGATAATTAAAAATGCTTTAAGTAGGGAAGACAAACTTATAATCCCTAGAGGTAATGTTAAATTATAAATACAAAGTATACTTATAAAAAATATAGAGAATTACTTATATATATATATATATAGTGAATTACTTATATAAATTATTTTCTTAATAGGAAAATATTATCTAGTAGATGCAGGTTTTATGCTGAGAAGTGGACTTATTGCGCCATATAGAGGTGTACGTTACCATTTAAAAGAGTATTCAACACGTGGCCCAGAAAATGCTGAGGAACTATTTAATCATCGACATTCCTCTTTGCGCAATGTCATTGAAAGGACATTTGGTGTGTTGAAGAAACGATTTCCTATTATATCTGGAATGACAGAACCTTTTTTCCCAGTTGATACAGTTTCTGAGATCATTTTAGCTTGTTGTATATTGCACAACTATCTTATGGGAGTTGATCCGGATGAAAGGATGATTGCAGAAGTTGATCAAGAGATTTCAAATGGTGGCACACATAATGAAGCTAGAAACAGTACAAATGATAATGATGCAGATGCTAGAAGAGGAGCAATATTACGAACTAGTATAGCAACTAGAATGTGGAATGATTATGTATCGCATGATCAATAATTTTAGTCATTATGTTATAAGATTTGACTTGCTTATGTGTATCTTTCTTTATGGAATAGTTTCGAATGGAATGACTATTGCTGAACATTTACTAATAGTTGCTTTTGTACAACTATTATGTGTACATTATTAATGTTTTAGAAGAATGTTCAATTACTAGTTTATTTATAGCAACATTATGCTATGTCGTATTCTGTTTTGTTGATTTGTTTGTAGTATTTGTATGTAAATCTTATTAATTTCTTTGTAGTAGTTGTATGTAATCTTGTAAATACTAATATGTTTAACACGCAGTCTTTAAAAATGTCTAAGACATTGAAGAAGACAACTGATAATGAGTCTAAAGCGACTAACATGAGATAGACTGATGACATGGATGGCTTCTTACTTAACGTCATGTTAGAGGAACAAAACAATGGAAATAGGCCTAATGGAACATGGACTTCTCATGCTTACTTAAATATGTGTAAAAAGTGTTCAGAATCTTTCGGTTATGTAGTTGAGAAAAATAACATCAAGAATCGTATCAAAACATTGAAAGGTACTTTCAATTCATGTCATGACCTTTTCAAGAACATGAGTGGATTTGCATGGAATCCTATTACTGGACTTTTTGAGGCTGAAGATGAAGTGTGAGAACCTTTAATAGAGGTTAGTTATATTTATTTTGATATTATGAAAAAAATTTTAGATCAAGTTAATACATTTTGTTGGTACTTTGTTGTAATAATAATAATACTAATAAATGTGTATTGTATTCTTATAGGCAAACCCAAATGTTAAAAAATGGAAAAGAACTCCAATTCACCATTATGAGAAGCTATTTGATTTGTTTTCTAAGGATAGAGCAAATGGTGAAGGTTCTATGAGTGCAAAGGAGAAAGTCCGTCGATGGGAAAAGGACAAAGAGGATAGCATAAATTTGGAGGAAAATATGGATTGCTTTGATGAGTTTAGCATGTCAAATGTAGAATCATATTCTCCAATGGTCTCTCCTTCCTACTCATGCGAGACATCATCCAAGAAGGCGAAGAAAACACCTCATATGGTCGAAATGCTTGAAAAACAGATGGAAATATTTCAATCCGGAATTAATAATGTGGCAGCAAGTATAAGGCAAGGAAATGAAATTGCTAAGGAGGGACTTGCTATAATGATGCAAGGACATGAGATTGCTAAGGAGGGACTTGCAATCATGGAAAGAGGACGTCCACGTTGTTATTCTGAGGATGAAGTTTTTTCTGAATTGGTGAAAATAGGAATACCAACGGAACACCAACTTGATGCTATGCTCTTTCTAATTAAGGATCCAGCCAAAATGAAAGCATTTTTTGTTGTTCCAACTAGTGAGTTACGTCGAGCAATATTATTGAAAATGATGTATGCTAAGGAACCTTAATAATTGTCAACTGACTTTTGGTAGTAGCTAACTTTTGTGGGTTCAATGTAGTGTAAATTTAATTTGCTAACTTTTGGTAGTAGCTGACTTTTGTGGGCTGAATGGAGTGGCAGCTGACTTTTGGTAATAGCTGAATTTTGTTCTCCATTCGCTTTTGTGGGCTGAATGTAGTGTGTTACATAATTAGCAATATTTGATGAATTTGTATTTCAGTTAAGACACTAGAAGATAATGTAATATTTTAACTTCTACTGTGCTATGGATGAATGAAATTAATATCATTTTGCTCCGAAGTTTTGTACTTCATCTTGGTTCAAATCTGCATTTTGTCTAGCCTAGGTATGTTGGATTGAGAAAATATTTGTCATTCATACTTGCTGTAGGAATTCTTTCAGGTAATGAATAAATTGTTCTCCAAACAGAACATGTGATGTAATTCTTAAAAGGAACAATGTCATTTTCATTTCTGCAGTGTTGGACGTAGATGACAACAATTTGGTTGATGAAGGCTTTGGAACAATGCAATTTTATTGTATTTAATATTTTACTATGCTTGCTTGGTAGCAGACTAGCAGTGCCATAGGGAATTCCTTTTTTATTGGTTGGTTAGTGGTGGCTACCAATCTCTTTGACATGCTGCCCAACTGTGTGTTTTTAATCAACCAAGTCATCTTGTAGCTCGGCCCATTTCTAATGGTTTCAGGTCTAATCCGATAGACATGATCTTTATGCCATGTCACCAGTAATCACTGCAAGAATACCTTCCATCCTTGAAATTGTGAAATTGGCTATTATCTCTCACAATGGTCTCTCTGCCAACTATGTTTGATATAAACTTTTTTTTTTAGAAAATATTTGATATAAACTTAATTGCTATGTGGTAGTCCACATAGACACGAATATTCTTTGTTACTCGAATTGTTGTTTACAAAATCCTTTGCCAAATTAAATTTATATGTACACTATTGTAATTTTTACATTATAATAATAAAAATAATAATATAAATTTATATATATGATGTGGTAAATTTTATATTATTTAATGAGAATAAATAAATTTATTTATTACATATTATGTAACAAGGGTATAATAGTCAATTTACATAAATTACATTTTCCATCCTTCCCCTTTTTCTCTCCAACCAAACAAAAGAGTTTTCTATCCCCCCACTTTTCCACCCCTCCAACCAAACACATAAGAGGGAAAACTACAATATTTTCCATCCTCCCACTTTTCCATCCTCCCACTTTTCCACTCCTCCATCCAAACGGAGTGTGAGTGTTATTGATATTCCAAATGACAAACTCTTCAAGAAAAATGCTAAGAAGTTTCAAAAGAATTTAAGCAAGTTATTTTGTGAAAATGATGATTTGATTGCTAAGCTCAATGAATCCAATAAATTGGTTGAGAAATATAAGAATCTTGCTGAAAATTCTTTTGAAAAATTGAAAGAATTTGAATGTTTGAATATAGACTTGGATGCTAAACTTGTTTTGCTTAACAAACTTGTTGATGATCTTAAATGTGAAAATGAATCTCTTAAGATGCATGCCAAGTGTTTGATTGCTGAACCTATTTCTAAAAAAGATGAAAATATTTGTTGCAATCATATTGTGGTACCCGATTTTGTGCCTATTATGTGTTCTACCTCAAAGGACAAATCGGAATACATTCCTCCACATAAAAGAAATCAAAAGATGGAGAGAAATGCTGTTAAGTCAAAGCCTCTGTTTAGATCTTAACCTAAGGCTTTGGATGGATCTAAGTTTGTTCTAACTTACCACTATTGTGGTGTGATTAGTCATATATGACCTCAATGTCATAAGTTGAAGAGAGAACAAAACCATGTTGCTAGATCCCTTCCCAAAAAGCCTAGTGGACCTAAACACATTGTTTGTCATCATTGTGGTGTCTTTGGTCATCTAAGACCTCATTGCTCTAAGTTCCTGCTCTTAAAAGAATCAAAAGAAAAGAGAAACTTGAGCTTCTTAGAAGTTATGCTAAAAAAGGTAAACTGATTTTGAGTGAAAATAGCATTTTGTTAAAGAAAGTGTTTAATGCTCTTAACTCCTTGTCTATGTGCATCTCCAGTTCTCATTCTTCCAACCCTAGTCTCACTTTTCATGAGACACTCATTCCAGACAATCGTTCCGTTTGGATGAGGAAGAGTTCCTATGGTTAAGTTTTTGCTCTTTTGGTTCTTGATCTAATTATTTCGATCTTTGTAGGACCCTTCATGCATTGAATGTCATATCTTCATGCATTTTGTGCATCTTGCATTTCTTTATATGCATTGTTTCTGTTTTGATCTTACTTTTATGTTTTAGTTTTGTGTGAGTAAAAATCCAAAATCACATAAAAAGTGAAAAATCCAAAAAGTTTGATAGTATATGTTTGAGCACATATCACATGTGAGTTTTTCCTTGTACTTTCGTACAAATGGTTTTATGCATTTATGAGCTTGGCTTTATGCATTCCTTATGCATTTATATCTTTGTGGGAAAAATCTTGACATCTATGTGTGATTGTTGTAAATCGATATTCAAGCTTGTCATGAATGATTAGTCAATAGTTATGTTGGTTTTGATACATGCGTAGACTTGTGCCTATATATCTTCTCACTCTTTTATATTTTTGCTTAAAGAGCTCAACCAATGTAAATCTCAAAATGAAAAGAGATAATGAGCTGTAAAAGCTGTTGCACATACTAGTATTTGACTAGGAAAAAGGGAAAGTGACTTGTATTGAAAATGTATGATACCCAAAAAGCCAAAGGCTTGTTCATTAAATTGAAATATCAAAAATTCCAGGCATCAAACTCAAAATAAGATATATTGATTCAAAATGATCAAATATTATGAATTGTAAAGAAGCCAAATGAAAAGCTTCAAAGATATGTAATCATTTTCTCGTGGGAAGTCATATATGTTCATTTCTATAATTGAGATAAACCACTTGACTTAGTACTAGTTGTGTATGACTTGATTGAATTGATCATTGAAGCTTCACTCTAAGTTAAGGACTATTCCACATTTGATACAC
The DNA here is from genome assembly GCA_030820535.1 of Quercus parvula. NCBI lineage: Eukaryota > Viridiplantae > Streptophyta > Magnoliopsida > Fagales > Fagaceae > Quercus > Quercus parvula. The sequence continues at coordinate 30,542,580 of JAUAME010000006.1, read as the reverse complement.
ACACACAACACACATGCCTAATATTCAATAAATACCTTATTCATTTGTTCAATTATACTTGCTTAAATGTGATGTGTGTGTGCTCAACTCTATATGGATCAATCCAAAAAAAAAATTGATCATTTTATATGTTTAGTGCTTACTTTGTTTTTCATAGTTTAAACATGTTCTGTGTTGAAAAACAGGTGTCAGAGTTTTTCGCGACTCATTCGCAACTCGCGAAAGTTTTCACAACTCATCTCATGACTCACCAGTCGTGAAATCCTAGTCGCAAGTTCATCTAGAAGACTTTCGCGACTCACTCACGACTCGCGAAAATCCTCACAACTCGTCCAGTCGCGAAATGCCCAGAAACAGCTTTTTAAAGGGCTTTTCGTGGGAAACCTATTTTTAACCTCTCCCATCCTCTTTTAAACCCATCTTTCAATATTTTTACATTAAAACTCAATCAATTTGAATGGTTTTTCATTCCATTAACATCTCTAAGTTTATTTTAAATTCTTTTCATTGATTTGGATCCTTAAATTATGTTTTAGAGAGTTTTGTGCTATTGGTTGTGATTTTTCATTATAGGGGTTGGGGAAACTTAATTTTTGCCAAATTTTTGTATGAGATTGGTTTCTTTTGATGATTTTCTTTGGTTGTTAGCCCCTTGTGGCAAAAAGAACATGTATTAAGGGTGGATTTCATGATATTCATGCATTGTTTTACATTGTTGTTCATAGTGTGCACATTAGGTGTTTGATAAAATGCCTCTTAGGCATCTTCTCACTTGTTTGGACTCCAATGAGTACCAAACTTTGGGGTTTCTCATATTTTCTCATTAGGAACATGTTTGGATCATTGGTTGTATATTTAACATACCTTGCCATGTGCACTTTCCATGCTTTGGTCATGCATTACACATAGCCACCTCTTGCACACACCTTTGTTACCCTTGTCATGCATTGGTCTATACCTTGTTTCTTCATCCTAGTATATCATGTTTACCTTATGCTTTGTAGCTCTCTGTTTTGTCTTAGGATTGAGTTCCATTTTCTCATTCATCTCGCTCTTTTCATGCATCATTATCATTGTTCATACCTTCATCTCTTGCCCTCATTTCTCCTTGACCCTTTGTCTATTCGTGACAAAAAGGGGGTGAGTATACTCTAGAAAGTATACTGGAGAGTTTTTGTCATTTCTACATGGCTCTTGTGAACATCCTTAGGGGGAGAAATTCTATTTCTCGTGCACATTTGTAGGGGGAGAGATATTCCATAGGAAAGATGCATATACCAAGGGGGAGAAGACATTGTGTTAATAAGAAAACTCTGTTTTGTCTGTTTTTCTTTATGACTGTTTTGGTGTATGATCAAGTTGCTCACATGTTTCACATCATGTTTACTTGATCGCAATTTACTTGTTACATTATACTTGTCCTTTCATTACTTGCTTTACCTTAAGAGTCTAATGTGTTTTGTGCAAGTGTTTCAGGTTACAAGTATATATGTTCCAAGTTCATCACTGCTCCTATGACTCATGATAAGGGGAGAAAGAGTGAAAAAGTTTTGTGTTATATTCACTATGTTTTTGCTTTGCTCATAGTTCATGATTATACTTAGCTATTTAAAATATTTTGCTTTGTACCCATGCTTTGTAGCTTAGTACTTGTTGATTAAATGTTATGCATTTTTCTTTAAGTACATAACTCTTATGCCCTTTGTTGGATTTTATATCTTTAATACAATTTCCTTGTGCTGTTGCATTGGTTGAGTGTTGGACATGCAAATGATTCTTTGCATTGAGCTTATTAGCTTGCATGTCCGGATGTTCATTCCTTGTGTGAATGAGCATTGTGGTCACTATTTATAGTGATTGTTCATTTTTGGTTAAGCCATGCTTTATTGCTTCATTTCATTTTGCTTGATCTTATTATGCTTGCTCCAATGCATTTCAAGTTTTCTGCATACAATGATCATATTGTGTTGTTGTGTTTTCAGGAGATACTTGTGCTTATGGTTCAAGAGCTTCACAGATTCTAGAGTTAGGTGTGAGTGAGTTTTGTTCAACTGTTCCCAACTCACATGTTAAGTCTAGAGTTTGTTTTAGGGTTTTGTCACAGAATAGCCAAAGGGAGAGATTGTAAGGTTGAATTTAATCAACCATTTTGTTGGCTTTATTCCATGCCAATTTGCTTGTAATTCAACACTTAGAAACCCTATATTTAGGTGGGAATCATGTAAGGGTAGTGTGTGAGAAAGTGTGAAGAAATGCTCAAGACTGTGCACTAAAGCAGGGACTCGCAACTAGATCTCATGGGTGGCTTGCGACTGGCAAGCTGCTAAAGGATGCACACAAATGAAACGTGTAGAGAAGCTGAACCGTCATGCCAGCTGTAACACTACAGGACAAAAAGTCTAGACTGGCCATTCAGTTAGCTCGCATCTTGAACTCGTGACTCAGTCAAGCCGCGAGGCCAAGTAACTAGTCAGTTTTTTTTTGAAAAACTAACTCTTCACATTCCATTCCACAAAAGTATAAATACCCCTTATACCCACGAAATGTAGAGTGCTTCTAGAGAGAATTTTGAAAGAGAAACCCTAGAGAAAAACAAGATTGACTTATCCACAATCTTTACATAATGACTCTTCAAATTCCTCAACTCTCACCCTATTCATTGTTACATCCTTAAGAAGTACATAACCAAAACCTTTTCTTACCATACCTATATCTGTGAGAAGGCTATTTGGTGCTTGGGAAGCAGTTAGGAAGGGACTAATTGATATTAGTTGATGCAATGGGTTATAGCGAAATCCGGTAAGCTAAAGAAGACAAAGGTTGGACGTAACCTCGTTAGAGCAAGAAGCTTGGAAGGCTTAGGTACACTGGGTAGATTAGGCTTGAAGGGTTTTTTGCTATTCATGTATCCCAACTTCATTCTTTAGTGGATTATTGACCGCTTAGAAGGCGGCGGAGAGGTTTTACGCCAAGGACTTTGGTTTCTTCTTCGAAAACTCATTGTTGTATTGTCTTTGTGTTTGCATCTCTCTTCCCTTAATCTTTGCCATTTAATTACTGATGTGGTTGTGATTATTTATGATTTAGATTTTTTTATCAATTCACTATTAGCTTATGGTCATGTTCCGCACTTATATTGTTTGATAATAGGCTTGAATTGGTAACTTGTAATTTAGGGGTCTAAACGTTCTAAGTGTTTTACACACTATTTGAACTTTCAGGTTGGTTGCATCCAAAAACGATGGGTTTTAACTTAAGCATCTTGCCCAGAGGCTGGCGTAACCTAGCTAACCCCTATTTTTTGTTTACCAAAAAAAAAATCTTTACGTCTTCCATAATGTACGTGGCATTACTTTTAGTACGAAAATTACATGTTTAGTTCCATTCATTTGTAAATTATTTGGATAACATAAGTTTCTTTGAGTTTTACAGACGTATGCTTACTTTATATGCATATTAATATAGTTTTGATTTATTTACATTTTTTTAAAAAAATTATGCCGTGCATGACACATGCACGAGAATAATATTAGTAGATTATATTATATCAAAATAAATAATACAGAAAAGTTAAAAATTCAAGGATAAATTGCAAAATACACCTTTAAAGTTTGGGACTGTTTAGATTTTATAAATTGAAGTTTCAGAATTTAGGGGTGTAAAATTCAAACACTCTTAAACTTTAGGGGGGTAAAATCCAAATTTTAAAGCGTCAGGCTGTAAAATCCAAATACCCCTAAACTTCAATGGGAAAATTTCAAATTCTAAAATTTCAGAATGTAAAATCTAAACACTTCCAAATTTTCGGGGTATAATTTACAATTTATCCAAAATCAAATTACGTGTTAATAGTATTTTTCGACTCTTGATAATTTTTTTTTTTTTTTTTTTTTTTTTTTAGAGAGAGTTTCAACTTATGGTGTCCGCTCCTGATAAAAACTCTTTATCATCAGACCAAGACGCTAATCAATTTTTGGTGTAGGCGGGGATTGAACCCTAGATCTCTTATACAACTATCAGAGACTTTACTAGTTGACTAGATATATTATAAATAGAACTATAGTTCTTCTAAATATATATATATATATATATTAATATAGTTTTGATTTATTTACACATATATTTTTCAATTATGTAGTGCATCACATGGGAGTAATATCATTAGATTATATACATTAATATTATCAAAATAAATAATACAAAAACTTAAAAATACAATCACGTGTTATTAGGACTCTCGATAAATTGACTAGATACATTATAAGTAGAAGTATAAAACTATAGTTCTCCTAAAAAAATAAATAAATATGCCGTATCACACTTATAACATTGAGACTTCACCCATCTTTGAAACCCACATATTATGAGTGTGATATTGTATACATTCAAGACATTAGATGCTATGTAGTACTAAAAATACTTGCACATTTGGTCAACAACATAATCACACTAAAAGTAACTCTTACAATCTAATGAGATCCAACCCGCAACCTCTCATCACCACAACCACATGTTGCTTACCAAAAGGAAGTTAGTTGTTTGTTTGTTAACAAAATCATTACAATCAATTCAATTAAATATTTAAATGATGAGTACGGCTAACATAATTAATCAATCAAAGTTTAGCAAACTACACAAATGATGAGAATATTGTAATACTAATGAAAAGTATATCTTCTGAAAAAAAAAAAAAAGTTTAATTGTTACATAATTTATTTAATTTCTTTTTATATATTTTATAAATTCAAAGGAAGAATTGAGATAATTTGGGTTATCCTTAACATAATGAACTTTCAAATAATGGATAAAGCTTAAAAAGCTCCCCAACAAAAAACAAAAATTAAAAAGTTGAAAATTATCTTGAGATTTTCTTTAATAAATAGTAATAAGATTATTAAAAAAAAAAAAAAATGTTGGACACAAGCTTTTCTCTCCACGATATATCCCTCTTTTCACTCTTTGGCCTCATTATTATTTTTTGTTTTTTCTCACTTCAAAAAATAAATAATTTCCTGCCAAGTACAAATCCTTTTTTTATTAGGTTAAATTACAAAGTTGGTCCCTATCCTTTATACCGTATTTTAATTTGGGTCAATTTAGTCTCTAACTTTTTTAGTATTGTGTTAATTTAATCCTTGTCGTTATCCCTTGGATGGAAAAAGCTGATGTGTCAAATTGAACAATAAAAAATTATTTTCCACTGCCAACTATACTGCCACGTCATATTATAAAAAAAATCAAATCAAAACTAAGACACATGAGATCGCACCAACCACTCATCTCCATCTCCTCTCCCTAAAATCCATTATTCTTGTACATACAACATCAATCAAGAACCAAGATATTCCTTGTCTAGAGATTATCCACTGTTACCCTGGGACTGGGTTGTCATCTAAACAAAGAAGGCAAGCTTTCTTGGGACCTTTGTACATCAACACTCCAAGGAAAACATCTCCCTATAAAGTGGGACTTATTAATAGTACCAAAAATAAGCTGACTTTTTAGTACAACAGTTCAAAGCAATTTTCCATGGACTCAAACTCCCAATCTTGTGGCGATCTAGTGAATTAAGGGTTCCAACTACGCTCTTGATCCAAATAAGTTGCAAATGAGGCATCTTGTCTTCTGTAATTCCATACAGCTCAAGGAACATATTCTTAAGACAACAATCTTCCCACCAATTAAGTACCATGCCAAAAACTCACCCGTATGCAAATGAGATATTCTTGCAAAAGATATCTCATTTGCTACTGATATATTTCGAAAGGCTTACCCCACGTAAAACTAGTATCTTCTCCGTTGACCAACCGCAAACCCCACGTAAAACTCATACCCCACATATATTCCCATTCAACCCCAATCCGCAACAATCCCTAGAGGAGCTTGATTGAAATCAAACCCAAACTCATACGCCGGTGCACTCCGCAAAGATTCTTTCTTCTCGTTGTGCAGGTGTCATTAGGAGCGCTCAAGGACCGTGCGACTTACTGGTGATATTTTCGGCATCATCAGTTGGCGCCGTCTATGGGAAACGTGTAGTATAGCCATAATACCGCTTCCCGGACAAAGGTTGCATGGTGCTCACCCGCTCAATGGCAACTACTAACGACATTCAAGAAGAGGAACCACCCACGACCGCCCTCGAAAAGCAAGTTAAGACTCTCGCTGCAGCCGTAGAACGCCTCACCAAACAAAATCATGACTTGGAGGAGCAGCTGCGCCAGAAAAACGCAGCGCCGGACAACCAAGGAGCTGATCAAGAGGGAACCAGTGCTGACCGAAGAAATCAAGAAGGACCCCAGGCCAGTAACGCCCCGAGCAAGCCGGAGCGACAGAACGTGAGCCTCCCTTCCCTCGCGGATACGGCTCCACCACCTATCATAGCAGAGATACAGGCGATGAAGGAGCAAATGGAGATTATGATGAACGCCCTCAAGGGGCGAGTGTCCAGTGATCTTGACGACCTAGTCAACAGGACCGACTCGCCATTCACAGCCCCTGTCAACTCCTTCCCTCTGCCGAGTAAGTTCCGCATGCCACAGATGGACAGTTATGATGGGGCCAGGGACCCTCTGGATCACTTAGAGACATTCAAGACCTTGATGCATCTCCAAGGAGTAGCAGACGCGATCATGTGTAGGGCCTTCCCTACGACGCTGAAAGGAGCAGCCAGAATTTGGTTCAGCCAACTAACGCCCAACTCAATCAGCACCTTCAAGGAGTTGAGCGCTCAGTTTACCACGCACTTCATTGGCGGACACAGATACAAGAAATCGACAGCTTGCTTGATGAGCATTAAACAGCGAGAGGACGAGACACTGCGGTCCTACATATCCCGCTTCAATAAGGAAGCGCTCTCGATCGACGAAGCTGATGATAAGATACTTGTTGCCGCCTTCACGAACGGGCTGCGAAAGGGTAAGTTTTTGTTTTCCTTATACAAAAATGACCCGAAAACCATGTCGGAAGTACTTTACAGGGCCACCAAGTACATGAACGCTGAAGACGCGCTGTCAGCTCGGGAAGAGAAACCGAAAAGAAGGGAAAGGCAAGATGATATCCAACAAGAACAAGGGCGCAAGAGGGCCCGGACGGGAGACCGGTGAGATGAACGTCGCCCCAAACCCCCAGGAGGAAGATTTACGAGCTTCACCCCACTAACGGCCCCTGTAGACCAAGTCCTGATGCAGATTAAAGATGAGGAAGCCCTGACCTACCCCGGAAAGCTGAAGGGAGACCCAAATAGACGCTCGAAGGATAAGTATTGCCACTTCCATCGGGACCACGGCCATGACACAGCCAATTGTTACGATCTGAAGCAGCAAATCGAGGCCCTCATAAAACAGGGGAAGTTACAGAAGTTCGTCAGAAAGGAGAGGGCAGATCAGCCCCCTCAGGAGCAGAATCCCCGACGGGATAACGAGCTACCAAGACCCCCCATAGGGGACATAAGAATGATTGTGGGAGGAATGGCAGTCACTGGGTCATCCAAGAGAGCTCGGAAGACCTATCTCAGGGTAGTCCAAAATGTGCAGTTGACAGGCGAAGTACCAAGGATAGCACAAAGAGAGGGCCCCACAGTTGGGTTCTCGGAAGAAGATGCAAGGCGCCTTCACCACCCGCATGATGATGCGCTGGTCGTCAGCATACGGATAGAAGACTACAACATGCACAGGGTGCTGATCGACAACGGGAGCTCAGCAGACATCCTGTACTATCCGACGCTCCAGCAGATGGGAATCAGCAGGGAGCGGTTAGTCCCAACGAATGCCCCTCTAGTCGGCTTTGGAGGAACAAGGGTGCTACCCTTAGATGCGGTTACACTATCCGTAATGGTAGGTGATTACCCTCAGCAGATAACCAAGAACATAACTTTCTTGGTGGTCGATTGCTCGTCAGCCTACAACGCTATCCTCGGACGGCCTGCGCTGAATTCATGGATGGCAGTAACTTCAACCTACCACCTAATGATAAAGTTCCCTACTGACTACGGAGTAGGGGAACTGCGCGGAAGCCAAATGGCCGCACGCGAATGCTACATAGCCATGATGGAAATGGAAGACCAGTTTCAGGCCTTAAGCATAGAGGAGCACCGGGCGGTGACGGAACCAGTGGAAAAGTTAGAAGAAATAACACTTGACAGTTTTGATCCCGACAGAACAACCAGAATTGGGACACTCGCAAACCCCAAAATCCGTCAAGAACTCATAACCTTCCTCAGGGGCAATCGAGACGTATTTGCCTGGAGTCATGAAGATATGCCAGGAATAGACCCGTCGGTCATGGTGCACAGATTGAACGTCTCACCCAACTTTCCATCCATCCGACAAAAGAAGAGAGTGTTCGCCCCTGAACGAGATCAGGCCATTGCAGAAGAAGTCCGAAAGCTACAAGAGGCAAACTTCATTAGGGAAGTGTACTATCCCGATTGGCTGGCCAACGTAGTAATGGTCAAGAAAGCTAGCGGCAAATGGCGGATGTGTGTGGACTTCACCGACCTCAATAAGGCCTGCCCCAAAGATAGCTATCCTTTCCCGAGGGTCGACGTCCTAGTGGACACGACGGCCCGACACCAGTTGCTAAGCTTTATGGACGCTTTCTCGGGGTACAACCAGATTCGAATGCACGAAGCTGATCAAGAAAAACCTCGTTTGTAACTAGCCAAGGGCTCTTCTATTACAAGGTGATGCCTTTCAGCCTGAAGAACGCAGGCGCAACATACCAAAGACTTATGAACAAGATGTTTGCGCAGCAGATTAGGAGGAATGTCCAGGTCTACGTGGATGACATGCTAGTAAAGAGCCGAAGGGAGGAGGATCATCTGGAGGATCTCAAAGAAACATTCAACACTCTTCGCTCCTACAACATGAGACTCAATCCGGGGAAGTGTGCCTTTGGAGTGACGGCGGGAAAATTCTTAGGATTTATGGTGTCCCAAAGGGGAATCGAAGCAAACCTGGATAAAATCCGGGCCATTATGGAGATGGCGCCACCAAGAAATGTCAAGGAAGTACAAAGCCTCAACGGGAAAATAGCGGCACTGAATAGATTTGTATCAAGAGCAACGGACAAATGTTTGCCCTTCTTCCGCACACTGAAGAGGTCATTCGAATGGACTACCGAGTGCCAACAAGCATTCGAAGAGCTGAAGGCTTATCTCTCCTCCCCACCACTGTTGAGCCCGTCGCAGCCAGGGGAAGAACTCTTTCTCTATCTAGCCGTCTCCCCCGCAGCCATCAGTGCTGCCTTATTCAGAGAAGAAGAAAAGGTACAAAAGCCCGTATACTACACGAGCCGAGCGCTTCGCGGTGCTGAAGAAAGATACCCACCAATGGATAAGCTTGCCTTTGCATTAGTTACAGCGGCCCGCAAACTCAAACCGTACTTTCAAGCCCATACGGTAAACGTCCTGACGGACAAACCCTTGCAACGGGCGATGAATAACCCCGAGACTGCGGGTCGATTGGCGTTATGGGCCATAGAGCTGAGCGAATTTAATATCCGGTACCGCCCACGCACCGCGATCAAGGGACAAATCGTCGCAGATTTCATAGCAGAATTCACTCATGACGAAGATAAGGGGGCAGGAGAGTCCCCTCTTTGGAGCATATATACAGACGGATCCTCCAACAGATTAACCGGAGGGGCCGGCATCGTACTACTGTCGCCCGAAGGTGATGCAATTGAATGCATGGTCCGTCTTGATTTCCCTGCTACCAACAATGAATCAGAGTATGAAGCACTGATAGCGGGACTCGACCTCGCCAAAGCCGCAGGAGCCGCAAAAGTAGTCATCCACTGCGACTCTCAGGTCATTACTAACCAAGTAAACGGAGACTACGAGTGCAAGGGCGAAAGGATGAAGAGGTACCTTGATCAAGTAAAGGCAAGAATAGATAACCTCGAGGCCAGAGTCGTCCAGATTCCCAGAGAAGAAAACGAGCGAGCGGATCGCCTCGCAAAGGCCGCTTCAACAGAACATATGGTTATCCCTGGTAATGTACTCTCTTTCGTTCAGCTTTCCCCGCTAATAGATCCCAGCAACGTGCAGGAAGTATGCTCTGACAGTAGCTGGACCGCGCCATTGGTTTCATACTTGAGAGACGGGGTATTACCAGAAGGAAAGGAGGCAGCAAGGAAACTGAAGGTCCAGGCAGCAAGGCTCGTCCTAATAAAAGACGTCCTGTACAAAAGAGGCTTCTCCCGACCTTATCTAAGATGCTTGGGTACGGAAGAGGCAGACTACGTCATGAGAGAGGTACACGAAGGAATCTGCGGAAACCATTCCGGGTCCAGGGCATTGGTACACAAGCTTGTACGGGCAGGGTACTATTGGCCCACCATGCAGAAAGATGCCGAAGCTTATGTTAGGGCCTGTGACAAATGCCAGAGGTTCAGCAACATCATCAGACAACCAACCAAAGAGCTGACCCCGTTGACGGCCCCATGGCCATTCGCACAATGGGGATTGGATATTATGGGACCATTCCCTACAGCAGTACGACAGTTGAAGTTCCTAGTAGTAGGTATCGACTACTTTACAAAATGGGTAGAAGCTGAAGCCTTGGCTACAATTACAGAAAAGAATGTGCGAAGTTTCGTCTGGAGATGCATCATATGCAGGTTTGGCATTCCTAGAGTTCTTATCTCAAACAACGGGAGGCAATTCGACAATGAATCGTTCTGGGATTTTTGCTCACAGTTAGGAATAAAGAACCACTACTCCTCCCCCGCCCACCCTCAGGCTAATGGACAGGTCGAAGTCACAAACCAATCCTTGCTCAAGATTATCAAGACTCGGCTCGAGGGGGCAAAAGGCATATGGCCTGAAGAGTTACCAAGCATACTATGGGCATACAGAACGACGGCGAGAACACCCACAGGAGAGACACCATTCCGACTAACGTACAGAAGTGAAGCGGTCATCCTGGCCGAAGTTGGGATCACAAGCTACAGGGTGCACAACCACGATGAGAACAGAAATGACGAGGCAATGCGACTACAACTAGATCTGATGGACGAGCTCAGGACGACAGCAGAGCAAAGGCTCGCTCGATACCAAAACCGCATGGCCCAGTACTACAACTCTCGAGTCCGTCACAGAGACTTTCAAGTTGGAGACCTTGTTCTTAGAAGGGTCATGGGCGCCGCTAGGGACCCCACCCAAGGAAAACTCGGCCCCAATTGGGAAGGACCTTACCGGATTACATCCTGGCAGAGAAAGGGCACCTACCACCTGGAGACGACAGACGGACAGAAACTGCCACACCCGTGGAACACCAAGCACCTACGAAAGTATTACCAATAGGAGTGGCAACACGAAGATCGACCTTCTTTATCCACAACAAATTTCAGTTTTGCTCCTCAGCTTTATCGTTTATTTTAGTTATTTTATCATTTACTTCAGTTTTTGCAACAATATTTATTTTTTGGTTTTAAGCCCGAAAGGCGGCACTCGGTTTTAGAAGTGTTTTCATTTACAAATGCATGACAATAAGAGGAGTTTATTCTAAATTGATGAAGTGTCTATGTTAAAAAAACCTACAGTCCACAAAGGTGGATAACTAAGTTCATGAAAAACGAACACCAAAAACGACTAAGTCCATAGCATAAAAAGCTGACGGTGTCACCAAAAGAGACGAAGCTGTCATGGACAAGGTCCTAAAAAAAACCAACGGGCCTGCAAAAGATGACAAGTTCATCAAAGCCCCTGACAGCCTAAAGCTAAAAGCTGACGGTCTCACCAAAAGAGACAGGACTATCAAGGTCCTAAAACCAACGGGCCTGCAAAAGATGACAAGTTCATCAAAGCCCCTGACGGCCTAAAGCTAAAAGCTGACGGTCTCACCAAAAGAGACGGGACTATCAAGGTCCTAAAACCAGCAGGCCTACAAAAGATGACAAGTTCATCAAAGCCCCTGACGGCCTAAAGCTAAAAGCTGACGGTCTCACCAAAAGAGACGGGACTATCAAAGTCCTAAAACCAGCAGGCCTACAAGAAATGACAAGTTCATCAATAAACCTGACGGACTGAGACTCAAAAGCTGACGGTCCACATAAACGGATCTATTTAACGGTCTAAAAAGATCACAAGATCACCACAGCCCGTCAGGCTGTTTGAAGAAGCTGACGGGATGAACCGTTGCTTGGGCTAACGGCCCTTGAAAAGTGACAGATGAGGCTATACTGACGGAGTTTTTCATTCAGTAAGCTGATGGGATTACCAAACGAACATGTTTACTAAGACCCCGAGAAAACACTGATTAAAAATAAAAGAAAGCATACGCATGTATGTAACAGAAGCAGGGGAAGAAATATAGCACGCAACATATACAACTACATACAGAAAACCAAAGGCAATTGTCTGCCAAAATAATTTAAGTAACATAGTTGTTCTCAAAATGACTAGAATAAAATACAAATAAAAAGAATTAAGGAGCAGAGCCGTCAGCAGGATTCCCGTCAGCTTGCTGGTCTTCAACGTCTACAAAGGCAGGAGTTGAAGGGTTGGCAGCAGGTTGGGCAAGAACAACGACGCCGTCAGCCTCCGGAGTGGCAGCAGAGTGAGAGGGGCCATCGTCTCCATCATCCATGGTAATCCCAGATAAGTCCAACCCTGGGAAGGCTGACGCGACCTGCTTAAGGCAATCGTCGAAACCAGTGCCGTAATACCCGGCACAAGAATCAATAAACGATTGTGACGCCTTGAAGTCTCGAACCGCGTCAGCCCCAGCCGTCTGCACCCTCTGACCTAGAACCGTCACCTCCTCCTTAAGCTTGTCACTCTGACGGTCCGCTTCCCCCAGCTTCTCCCTGACTTCCTTCAGCTCTTTGTTCAGCGTACGGACGGCGCCCTTGTACTGCCCCTGCTCATTCATTAGGTGTGCATTATGCTTCCTGACTCGAGTGACGACACCTTCCTTTGCAATGCAACGATCTTGAAGGGCCGTCACATGCACCAAGGCCTAAAGAAAATAACACAGCCGTCAGAAAGAGAATCAAAGCAAGATAAAACCATTTCGACAAAGGTAGCAAACATACCCTGGCAAGGTCAAAAAAGGCTGACGCCCCTAGATCCTCCGTCTCCAGCTGATCACAGGGCTCTATGTCCGCCGGCTTTACAAAGGACCTGACCTCCTCGACGGCATAATCCCTGTGGTTCAGGAGACGGCATGAGCCCTCAATGACGGGACCCTGGGAGGTCATTAGCCCTTTACCCACACCATGGCTGGGCTTAGAAGGTGATTTTTCCTTCATGGAACTGGGAGTGACGGCGGCCTTTTTAGTTGGACGGCGATCACTCCCGTCAGGCTTCCTCTTTGCCTACCCGGTAGGGACCTTAGGGGTTGACGACGCCTCCCCCCCTGCCTCCTGAGCCTTCTTCTCGGCCTTCTGACGAGCAGCAGCAGCTCTGATCCTTTGCTTGGCAGATTCCATTTCTACAATATAAAGGTTGTTAGGATAATAGACGGGGTGAACCAACAAAGCCAAAGAAGAAAGTCTACTCACGCCGACGGGAAAACTCCTCCAACCTCCGAGCTTCAGCCGACGGCTCTGGACCCCCACAATACAAGTGAATTGTGTCAAGGGTGATCAAATCCCTACACTTGCGCTCCTCTAAAGGGATTTCCAAAACCCGACGGATAAACTCCTCCTGTTCGTCGGTTATGTGGGGACGGGTATAAGCTGAAAAAAGAAAGGAAGAATATTGTTAATAACGTCACCAAGGAAACGAAGAAGACCATGGTTGACGGGATTAACCTGAATCCCTTACAAAAGCCCATGTGTTGTCAAAGTAACCATGAGGCATCGTCGCCCATTCCTCCTGACGGCAAACCCAATCCGTCCCTTCAACAAAAAAGCATCTACTCTTCCAGTTCCTATTTGAATCTGGCATATCTGATACCAGCCGCAAATTTTTATCTCGGGCATTAAAATGGTATGTCCCCTTAGACGAAGCAATATGATGGGGCCTGTAGCAGTAAAAGAATTCGTCCAAGGAAAGCTGACGGTTGCCTCCACTTAGACGGCCCCACAAAATCTCAACTCCTATGAAAGTTCTCCAAGCATTAGGAGCAATTTGAGTGACGGAAAGGCCCAGGAAATCAGCCAATTGACGATGTAATGCCGTCAACGGCAATCTCAAGCCCGCGGCAAACATGGCGTCGTACATACCCACGTCAGCGGTCCTCCCCGAGTAACAAGTCTCGTTCTCTTCAGGGAGACGGATTGGGATGTGATCTGGGATTTGGTAACGAGTGCGTAACTCTCCAAAGATTTTATTACTCATCCTAGGAAAAAATTTGTTGACGGCCCAATCCTCAGGAAGAATGAAAGGACGGTTATCTCCAGGTTCCTCCTCTCCGTCGCCTTGATCCCCGTCACTATCATCTCCGTCGCTACCTTCGCCGTCAGTACACATGTCACCCTCAACTCCTTCACCCTCTCTCCCCTTTCCTACTTCATCCTCACCAGAACAACTCTCATTACCGTCAAGAGATCGGGCCGACGTCCCTCTCCCTGACGAAAGCGAAAAGTCCTCTGATTCATGGCCAGAACCAAAGGCCTCGTCGTAGCCCGCTCCTTCGCGGACTGACGACTCCTCACACGACGCGTCACTTGACATCTGACTACCTACAAGTGACGGATCCAATATAAGTGCCTACTCTGACGTCCTCACTAATGAAATATACAGGTATGAGTAAAAATGAGAAAAAGAGAAGGAATGGAACTTACTGGTAGATCGTCTTTCTTGAAGGAGCGGCTTCAAGGGCAGCAATGTAGTAGCTGACGTAAATTAGAGAACAAGTTGACAAAGCTCAGGGCGACGGTCTCTCTCTCAAGGGTCAGCCAAAAATGAAATAGTAAAAATGAGGAGGAGGGCCCCCATTATATACGGAATGAACAGGCGCGGGAGACGAAGCGACGCCTCGTCAGATGCGCAGCCAATAGGGACTCACCACGTGTCCAAAGCATTAAATGCGCGGCAGCTCGATGCAACCCACTAATGATCTTCCGGCCTGGTCAAAAAATATACATAACCACCGATGGAAATGTACTCCATAAACCGTCAGTATAAAAACACTGACGGAAATATGGAGTAGGGGGCAACTGATAGGGACAAAATATCGCTTATAAATAATAGAGAGACGGAAGGAAATGTGCCGTCAGTCATTGTTCCAAATGGCTGACGGCACGGTAAAATGTTAGTAAAACACAGGCCGAAGGAATAATAAAACTGAAGGGAGTCTGAAGCCGACGGTATAGAGACTGAAGGGCACCCTAAAGCTGACGGCATATAGACTGAAGGCATTAAATATGCTGACGGCACTAGTCAAAGATTTCTTGTTAACCACGTTTGTATGAGTGAATGACTTGCCCTCCACGTTTTGGTAAACCTAAGAGCGACTCCTATATGGAAAGGATCCCGCAAAATACGCCCAAAAGGGATTCCTATAAGGAAAAGACTTCTACTCCAAGGAAAAGGGGTCAAGCCCTACTACTATAAAAACCGAGCACCCTCACGAAAAAAGGTACGCATAATTTTACCCTCTCTAGCACTCTAGAGTAGTGAGAATAGTTTTGACTTAATCTTCGGAGGGTATTTGGCCGGTACCACGCCGGTGCACTCCGCAAAGATTCTTTCTTCTCGTTGTGCAGGTGTCATTAGGAGCGCTCAAGGACCGTGCGACTTACTGCTGATATTTTCGGCATCATCAGTATTATTCTTTCTTGAATAGTCTTTTAACTCTTTTCATTCCTTCACTATACTCTCAAACAGAAGAATAAATAAGATATTCCATAAAAATTCTTTACATCCCGTTTTTTTTAATTTATTTTCCCCTTCTAATAAGCAAGATATATAGCTTATCATGAGCCAAGTAATATAAATTTCATGCACATCAACTTTTGTTACAACAAAATGTGACGCCACTATCAAGACACGCCACTATGAGTCAATTTATAGTGTACACTATAAATTGACTCATTAAGAACAAACATAATGACTAGCTTGATAAGAAATAGTTTCTAGGGATGACATTGAAATTCACCAAATTTTTGTAATTTGTCAAATCAATCTCCACACACATATACTCGCATAAAATACATAAAATTATAATGTATTGTATATTTGTTTTTAAACAAAATGTAAAGACCGTGACTACAAGATATCAAATTATTACTTATTTTTCTCAAAAAAAAAAAAAAAAAAGAGTATTACTAATAAAAAAAATAGTAATATTATTACCTATATATAATAAAAAAATTAGTAATATTATTTCTTAAGTTTTATTATTTCAGGTATTAGGTTATGGTTGGGCTGGACTATTGAGGAAATATGTGGTGGAGCCAACCCATATGTGGTGGCCATCAACTCTTGTTCAAGTCTCACTTTTTCGATATGTAACTAATGAGCTTGTAAGCAATTGGCATCTACCTCTCTCTGTCTTTTGTGTCACAGGTTCGATCTACCTCCTTCATCCGCTTTCCTAACGTTATTAATTAACTACTTAATTTATTTTTATATTTACTGTTAGGACATATATGAATCATGTTAGGAACATATGTCAATATAGAATTGGCTAATCCTTTGACAAAACGCATTTTACCTATAATTGGGTAGATCTAAAATGTGTTTAATGTTTCAAGGAACAAGAGTTCAAGTTCAAGTGTTAAAGCCATGCAAGTCTATCCAAGAAACAAGTGAAGAAGTGCTAGATTTTAAAACTCGACAGCTAGCTCAACAGATAACATCTATCGAGATTTAAAAAGCAGCTTTTGCCCAATGCTCGATAGTTGCTCGATAAATAACCTATCTATTGAGATTTACAGAAATAAGTTTTTCAGATCTGATTTCACTCAATTCCGTGTATACATGTTTAGGCTTTCTTTTCTTACAACCCTAAACATATATAAGAATTATTTTAAAGGCCGTCATAGCTGATGCAAGTGAGTGCAACTTGATGCAAAAGTTTTTCACAAGCATATTGTGACCGGAGACAATTTGCTCTAGTTCATCTTTCTTTTAAATAAGCTGCTACGTTTATACGCCATAAGGTTTTGTAGCTAAGGAGCTTCTTGATCTTCATTGTGTGAATGAATTGAAGAACTTTGCAACCAACATCCTTCTCAAGTTGGTAGTTAGTCACGTACTTGGATCTGGGATTTCTTTACTTGTAACCGCTTGTTGTGATAATAGTAGATTCTTGGGAGTGGTAACCTTAAAATCATCCGGTGGGGTTTTTGCCTTGGAGGTTTTCCTCATTCGTAAACAAATCACCGTGTCAACTTTATTTTTTGCTGCATATTAACTTAGTTGGTGATTTGTTTGTGCTACCACACTTATTGCATGTTAATCGGATTAATTAATTAACTTGGCTAATTAATTGGTTAATTCATTACAAGGAGTCAATACATTTTTGGCCTATCATTTACGACAAAGAGAGAGAGAGAGAGGTTGACCTAAATAGCACAAACTTGTGACAAGTTTAAGAATAATGGCTTGTTTAAATACAATAAATTTTGACTCAAACCTAATTACAACCCTATCTAGAATGGGTCAAACCAAAGCTTGACCCATTACCAAGTTTATCTTTGACCTTTTGTTTGTTTGGATCTTAGGGGATAGAAAATATTTAATTTTCCTTCATGTGTATTTGGTTGAGAGAATGAAAAAAAAGAGGGATGCAAATCTTTTTTGTTTGAAGATAAGAAAAATGAGAAGATATAAAATGTGATTTGTATAAATTAATTTTCATGCCCCTATTACATTAAAAAAATGGTTTACAAGGAAAAAAAAATACTATTATGTGGGGGTGAAAAAAAAAATTACAACACAAAGTTTAGGGAGATGGGGATAGATCGGTAATTTCCAATCAAGTCCCCTCTCATTCCTTCATTTTCTTTCTAAATCGATGAGATAGGAATTTGGTGGGCCAGGTCCCACCAAAATCTCCCCCTTCCCCCGCCCCCCCAACCCCCAAACCAAACAACTCTCCACCCAAACTCTCCCATATTTTTCCCTCACCATTTTCCATCCCCCCCAACTCACCTCAACCAATTGGGGTGTAATGGCGGTGACACAAAATGCTTGCACTATCAGTTTTCAATTGCCATCTCAAGTGATAATTTTACTAAATAGAATTTTTTTTTTTTTTGGGGGGTCTTAAAAAATAGAATTTTTTGGAGGGGGATGATAGTTTTATTATTATTTAATTCTAATATCAACATGTATAATGGATAGAATAAAAATAAGTTAGTTCTCCAACCAAAATTTAATGCTAAAATGTTGGAAGCTCTTACAAAACTTACTGGTGTCACTAAATATAACCTCTCAAAAGCCAGAGCTATCTATCCAATGTCATCTACTATCAAACCTTTTTTTTTTTTTTTTTTTTTTTTTTTAATATAGTGGATCTACTATCAAACTTAACTCTATAAAACAAAGTGCGTCAGAATTAAGCATCATGATTAGAGTGCCACATCCATATTCTGCAATAATGTGTTTTTTTTTTTTTTTAGAATGAAAATTAGGAAGTTTTATTAACTTAAGCCATCTAAATCGGCTTGAACAACAAAATGAAATTGTGGTGGAACATTTTCCATCCACACTAAGTAATCTGGTATGTTAATAACATATCTAGTCAAACTATGAGCAACAAAGTTACCTTCTCTACTAGTATGAGAGTAAAATAATTGATCAAAATTTCTAGACAACACCTTAGCATCGTTAACCAGCAAACCATATGGAGTTAGAGCAGGTTCATCATCTGTCAAAGCTTTGAAAAATTCCCATGAATCGCCCTTCAAGAACAGCACATGAAATGCCTATATCTAAAGCAAATGAGAGTGCCATTGCCGCTACCAAGGATTCGACTTCAATAGCACTATAGGCATAAGGTAATTTTATCGAGTAAGAGGCAATTACCATTCCACAGGTATCTCTGATGTCTACCTCAATACTGGAGTTATTTTTACTCAGAAAAACTACACCATCGAAATAGATTTTCACAAATTCTAGTGATGATGGCAGTTTCCAACGGCACCTGTATCTTGCTGCAGATCGTGGTTGGGCATTTTAGGATACTTGGCTGGATAAAAACTCTAAAAGCCGATCCTTAGATAGTTGAGGCAACTGATGAAGAGCTTGGGCTGGCTTTTGGAGACAGACTTGGTTCCATTGTGTCCAGACTGCCCAAACCATGTAAGTGAAGAGATCGACATTTCAACTCTGTGTTATCATCCAAGACAGCAGCTCTCTAAAATCCTGGTCCCTGGAACGTTGTAGAACCTTGAAAGCCCCAGAGCGTCGCATCTGCCCATACAATATCGAGCTTTGTGCATAGCCCTAACGCATGTAATGGAGTTTCTGAAGCTTGGTGACAACGGTCACACAGTGGGTCGTTAATGATGGTCCGTCGAACAAGACTTTCTTTTGCTGGCATGGCATTACAACAAGCTCGCCATAGCAAATTCTTCAACCTTTGTGGCACATTTAGAGCCCACGAAGCTGTCCAAAGATGCTTTTCTTGGCTTGAAAATTGCTGTGCAACCTCCAGGTCTGGTTCTACCCTAAGGAATCTATAGCCAGACTTGCAATTGTAATTACCATCACTCAAATAAGGCCAAAACAGGATGTCCTCAGCAGCTCCACGTGCTAGAGGCATATTCTTGATCATATCTACTTCATCTAGCGCAAATATTCCATCTACCACCTCCGTAATCCACTGTCTTGAGTTTGGATCTATTAACAAATCCACAGTTGAGTTTTCAAGGGATTCAATGGGACTAGAGATTACTCGTGGAGGGTGTTTCCTTGGCAACCAATGATGCTACCAAATCCTTATTTTCTCACCCGCCATCTTGCCCCTCGTTGTAGGACATCTCTACATTTTGGGATGCTTCTCCATGCATACGACCCCATGCTTGATTCAGCTACCTCCATGATAGAAATGTTTGGGAAAAAACGAGCTTTGGACACCTTGTAGAAAAGGGACATTTTATTGTGCAATAGTCGCCAAGCTTGCTTTGCTAAGAGAGCATCATTAAATAGAGAAATGTCTCTAAAGCCCATTCCTCCAATCGTCCTTGATTTAGTCATCTCTTCCCACTTTAGCCAATGAACCTTTCTACGATCACCCCTTTGTCCCTACCAAAATTTTTTAATCAATGCCTAAATTTCATGGCATGGTCCCAAAGGAATTTTGAAACACCCCATAGTGTATGTAGGAATAGCTTGAATAACAGATTTTATCAAAACTTCCCTACCAGCTTGAAAGTGTAACTTCCTTTCCCACCCTTGCAATTTTCTTCACACCCTTTCTTTTATGTAGCTAAAACTTGCCTTTTTTCCTTTCCCAACTAGGGATGGAAGACCTAGATATTTGTCATATTGCATAATCTCTTGCATACCCAATGCCCCTTTGATGGAGGATCTTAGTTCAGCAAAGGTGAATTTGCTGAAGAAAGGGGTCATTTTACTCATATTCAAATTTTTCCCCAAGGACCCTTCATACATATTCAGAATCTCCAAAACCTTGCCACATTCCTCCATGGTTGCCTTGCAAAAAAGTAGACTATCATTTGCAAAGAGCAGATGGGTCAATTTTGGGTCCCTCCTACACAAGGAAAAGCCATGAATATCACCTTTCATATCAGCCTTTTTATCAACCCATTCAATCCTTCAGTACAAAGCAAGAGAAGGAAGGGAGAGAGTGGGCCTCCCTGCCTAATCCCTTTGGTAGGTTGGATCATGCCACACAGTTCACCATTCATCAAAATAGAGTAAGTCACTGACTTGACACAAACCATCATTAAGTTGATCCATTTATCATTAAAACCCATCTTTGTCATTATTTCTTCAAGGAATGTCCATTCAACTCAGTCATAAGCCTTATTCATGTCTAATTTCATAGCCATAAAATCATGGGTTCTGGAATTATATTTTTGCAAGCAGTGTAGGGTCTCACTAAAATATTATTAGAGATCAATCTATCCTTAGTGAAAGCTGATTAATGTTTAGTAATAATTTTAGGAATGATTTTTTTTCAAATGATTGGCAAGGATTTTGGAGAAAATTTTATACAGCACAGTACAAAGGCTTATAGGTTGAAATTGGTGTATATACTGTGGTGAATTCGTCTTGGGAAGAAGAGTACTAAAAGTATGATTTAGGGGTGATGGTAAAGTACTTGAATTCAACCAAGACAAAATAGAGGATGTAACATCGTTATCAACTATACCCCAAAAGTGTTAGTAGAAAAGCAGGAGCATGCCATCTGGACCGGGTGCTTTGAATGGGGTCATTTGGTGTAGGGTAGCCCCAACTTCACTCTCTAAGAAATCGGCACAATGGAAGCTATTCATCTCCTCAGTGATAACATTCGGGACACACTCCAAAACATTGGTTGAAACTTGCTGCCTCGTTGAAGAGAAAAGGTCTTGATAATCAGGATGGAGGCTATATCTTCTAGTTAAACATGCCACCTATCCTGATCATCTCTAATACCCACAATTAGATATCTCTGGTATCTTTTAGTTGCTCAACTAAGGAAGTATTTTGTATTTTTGTCACCATCCCTTGCCCGCAACAAATGAGAACGTTGGGACCACATCGTTGCTTCCCTATCCAAAAGCACGTTAATATCACCCTTCAATTGCCTAATCCGATTATTATTTCCACCACCAATTGCCTCCGCCTTGGCTTTGCCAAGCAACTTCCTTAATCGATATAGCTCTTTCCTCACATTGTCAAAAACATTTTTGTTCCACCAAAGCAAATCCTTTCCGCACTTATCCACCTTAGCTAAAATGTTCAAATTCCCCTCAAAACAACTTGTACTATTCTAGGCCGAATGAACAATTTCTTCACAACCAACATGTGATAGCCACATCTCCTCAAAATGGAACACTCTCTTATGAGTCGGCAGTACTAAATCTTAAAAAGTAACATAGAGGGGGCAATGATTAGAAGAGTCACAATGTAAATGATGGACCATTGATCAAGGAAATCTCAGAAACCAGTTGTTTATAGCCAAGCCCCTATCCAATCTTTCCCAAATTGAGTTGCCATTTTCAAAGTGCTTACTCCAAGTAAATTTTGGACCCACAAAACCCAAATCCATGAACCTGCATTTGTCAATTACATCATGAAACAACTGCATTTGATTGTGGGTTTTAATTGCACCCCCAACTTTCTCATCAAGTCTGGTAATCTCATTAAAGTCACCCACACATAACCATGGCATTTCAGAATGTTTATTGAGATTCTTGAGTTTATTCCATGCTTCAAATCTCCTTGCCAGCTTAAGTTTCCCATAGAAACCCATTAATCTCCATTCATTCTCTGAATTCTTGTTAATGAAAGCATCAATATAAGACTTGTTAGAATCTTCAATGGTCAAATTAATAGTTGCCTTCCAAAAAAGAACCAAACCACCACCTCTTCCTTCTCTCGGAACCACCCAACGATGATCAAAACCAATATTACTTTGAACAATCTCTAGCCTAACATCATCTACCATTGTCTCGGCCAAAAACACAATAGAAGGATTTTTTGCCTGTATGATCTTTACAAGCTCCCTTCTTGTACGCAAGTTCTCAAGCCCACGACAGTTCCATGCTATGCAACTCATTACTATTGGCGGGGAAAATGATCAGCCTCCACCAATATAAAGGACGCACCTTCATCAGTCTGAAGAATATGATGACGTTTTGAAAGTGTGTCTGGTTGTTCAACAATTTTAGCTAGGTTTTGTTTCTTGTCTAAGTAGTTCTAGTTGGTCACCTGAATTGTTTGCTTGCTTGTGGCTTTCTTAGATTTCTCAAGTTCCTTGTTTGTACATGTTTAGGTAGGGAGGACTCATAGCTAGGTAGGATGATTGGAAACCCTAGTCAAAATTTGTTGGTTACGTGACCCACTAAGTGGCTTAGTAGCCAGATTAATTGCTTCACTTATTGCAGCATGTGGATGTGGCTCAAAGAGTTTTAATTGGTCCACGCTCGACTCATTAAACCTCATCAACTCCTTATCAATTTCCTTCAATTGAGTTTCAAACACTGCAAAGAGAATTTATTCCACCATCAACCACTAAGTCAGTAGTATTTAATTCTCCTATAATCAGGGGATTTATTGATTATGCTACACTCGTTACCTCGGTTTGACTATAATCACTGCTTAATTTTCTAGTGTTACCAATCTCGGGACTCATTGGCTACGTGGAATCCGTTATCTCACCTTGAATGCTAACTCTTTTAACGTAACGTACCAATATGTGGTTGTTAGGAGTTGTCAACTCCAGTTGGACTCTTCAAATGTTCCGGCACGGTAGTTTTTCAGAAGGCCGTGACTGGGCTAAACCATCGCTTCCTTGTTTTTTACCATCCCTACAACTAGTTTTCTTGGCAACATAAAATCCTAGAACAGTTAGCACATTTTTCTTTGACAATATGAATGGAGGTGCCCTAAGATCTAGCTCGAACTTCTTTTGATCAATGCATAACGTCCCTTCTCTCTCGATCAAGAGTTCACAGTCTCTATCGTCATAGGTAAGCCGACCACACCAGTAACACATATTCGGTAACCTTTCATATTCAAAAGAAACCTAGACCTGTTTCTTATTGTTTAGAGAAATAAGGCGACCGCAACATAAGGGTAATGATATGTCAACTAAAACTTGGACTCGCAAAAAATTACCACCATCGAAAACATTGGATACCACTGGCCAAAGTACATCTCCCACAACCTCACAAATTTTTACTACCACCTTTAAAGTCATTTACCTAAGCTGAATGCCATGGATTTGGACCCAAAAAGTTTTCTTTTCAAACTTGAGATCTTGGATGGACATATCACTATCGTATCATTGCATAACCGCCAAGTGTTTATCAAAGCTCCATGGTTCACTTAACAGGATTCTGTCTACATCATCCTTATTGTCAAAAGTGAAAAGTATTCGATGGTTACCGATATTCTGAATCTTGAAACCATTTCACACTTTCCATAGAGGAGTAAAAGTCTGAGCTAGAACTTCAACACTGAGAGCTCTTTGAGTGAGGAATTTAGCTGCAATAGAGAATTCAACAGTACTATCCTTGCTGGATCAACATAAACAGCTACCAATGTCTCTATGTTCCATAAATGAATAACAATAAACTACTTAGTTTTAACATAAAATTTTGATATGAATTATGCAGGGCTTTGCATGTGTAAGAAGAGAAGTGGTTCTCACAGGCAAAGTTCTTCCTAATTGCACTAATTTTCAGTTTTACATGTTATACAATGCCAATGTACCTCTTTTCAACATTAACAAACATCTCATGGATCTGTTGAGCATTCTCTAAATCAGTCACTGCCCAACAAATTGGCTTAAGCATGCAAGGACTTGGACTAGGAGCAATGACACTTGATTGGGCTGCAGTGTCATCCTTCCTATTTAGCCCCCTTATTAGCCCATTCTTCTCCATTATGAACTTTTTTGTAGGCTATGTATTGATAGTCTTCATTGCAACCCTTATAGCATATAGGGGATTTGACTTATACAATGCAAGTAGATTTCCCATTTTCTCTTCTCAGTTGTTTACATCCCAAGGTCAACAATACAACATATCAGCCATTGTCAGTAACAAGTTTGAGTTAGATCTAGCCAAGTATGAGGAGCAAGGACCAATTCATTTAAGCATGTTTTTTGCTCTCACTTATGGCTTTGGTTTTGCCACTATTGTTGCCACCCTTTCACATGTGACACTCTTCTATGGAAGGTAATGTATTATCGAAATGCTTTTTATATGAGTTTTCGATGTGAATACTATAAATTAGATGAGCAAGAAATGTTACAAGTAAAACATGTGACAAAGAACAAAATTTAGGTAAATATACTAAAATATGTTAAATGTGGTATGTTTTAGGTTTTTTTATTTGTTTTTTTTGAAAAAAAATAATAATAATGTAAATGCTAAATTTGTGGTACTTATATTTACTATCTCAAATTTTGTAAGCTTGAATGCTAATTTCCTGGTGCTCATATCCTAAAACTCAAGTTTATATCCAAATATTCACATTTTGATACAAATTTTTTCACAGAGAAATTTATGAGGGATTCCAAGCTTCTTACAAGGGTAGGGAGGATATTCATACAAAATTGATGAGTGTGGTGGGCCTTTTTTGTGATTTTGGGCTGGACTACCTCCTGCTGTACTGAGGCCCAAGTATTCTAGATGAGAGAGTTGGGATCGGTCCAATTGCAACTCACTTTGGTCTGGCTTATGCACAAACTATCCCCCGTTTGCCAAAAACTTTGGTCACGTGCCCATAGTAGGCGAGACTGTTACAGAAGAGTTGTGGCAAACGTATACAGTATGACAATAAAGGCATTACGCTTCCTATTAGGCAAAATAAATAATGACTCATTGAGTAAGATAGGAAATGAGCAATATAAGAAACACGTTATAAGTGAAATTACAAAGGCAAGGAAGGAAATAATTTTGATAAATAGCGAAATCAAAAGAGAAAAGGTTAGTCTGCCATATCCAACTATGTTATAGGGCTAATACCAAGGAGGGAACCACTTCCTCAACGTAGATAACCTCACAGGAGAATCCTGCTATAGAAATTATCCACTTTGAGGAGACAGACCTGAATGGCTTATGCCCAAACAAATTCTTTATCTTTAACAAAGGGTAGGCTTTTAAAGGGAGAGAAGGGATTAGCCTATTGGTGCATGTTTGCCATTCTACACTCTCTGTTTTTCCTCCTAATTCTTTCTTTCATTCTTCTCTGTTTTGTTACTTTTTCTTTTTTTTTCTTTTTTCTTTTTTCTTTTTTTTCTTTCCTAGTGCTTACCCATGTAGTATATAGTGATGTTGTGATTCTCTCTTATGGTTCCTATTGCCCTCCCCTTCCTGTGCATGGCAATGGTCCTTTATATACTACCTACCGTGATTGGCTTTTACCATTTTAGCCTTTAACTGCCTTCGTCTAGGTCTGGGTGTCCTTACCGACGATCACTAATTTGTCAGCTGTCTAGCCATCACCACTTATCTGTGCTGGCTGCGCCATTCCCCATTCCCAGACAAAGAAGATTGTTTTGTTTGCTTGCTCACCGTGACATTCTTATTCATCCTAATGTGGGTGTTATCTCTTTATCCCTTATGACATACACCTAGTGGTTCCAACTCATCCTTACTTCTTTTGGGTGGTGAGTCATCCCAACAGGACATTACCCCTAAAAGAATCTGAGCGGAAACCCCAAAATAGGCTTTCCCTTCTCCCCACCACCAGACCATTCTCTGACCCATGACCCACCACTCTTGTATTGGCTGGGTATAGGATGGTGGTGTCTGGGCCTTGCACGTGTTCTAGTTCTGTGTACGTCCAAAGCTTGTCCGCTGCTTATGTGTTTGCCATGGTCTGGAGGCTCATCTGTGCATTCAGCTGCCATCCTTGACCTCTTATGGCGTGAACTGTTTTCTAGTTTCTCATTCCTTATGGCTTGCTTCTCTCAAGGGCTAGGCCTTGTTTGATTGTGGGCTTTTCTTTCCTCAACCTACTCTTTGCTCCTTCTGTAATCTTGCTACCATTCTTATCAGGCTATTCTGCTATTCCTGCTGTGGTGTTATTTGACCCATGCTTGTTGGGCCTTTTTTAGGCCTGCTATATGTTCCTCTCTCAATTGGCCATAATGACCCAGTAAGGTCATTGGATTTACACTCAAGCTACTTTGGGCTTTCTTGATCCATTACATTGCTTGTGGGCTCCTTTGTCCTATTTATTTTTTCTTGGGCATCCTTGGCCCATTTTCTAATTCTACATTCCTATAAGGTTTTACTACCTCTTTTGGGTTCCTAACCCAATTACCTTATCCTTCATCCTTGGGGCTCATGGGTTTTCCATCTACCCCTTACTTTCTTACTTCATTACTTCGGGCTTGCTATGGCCCATTCTTACTTTTCTACATCACATAATGCCCATGGATTTACTACTTCTCTTTCCAAGCTCCTTTAGGCCCATTTGCTTTCCTCAAGACCCATTTACTTATTATATGGTTCTATCATTCATTATTCCTGCCACTTGGGCTTAGCAGTTTCTCTCTCAATTTACTAACTCTTTTCTGCTCATATTGTTGGGCTTCCTCCTACTATTGGGATTCTTCCAAAATGAGCATCAATAATGAGGAAATACAAGGACATACCTTCGTGGTGGTTTTACTTATTGCTAGTTGTTACAATTGCAATTTCCTTTGTACCATGAACCATTTTGAATAATCAAGTCCAGATGCCATGGGGATTGCTCCAATAAGTATCATAACTGCCACAACAAACCAAGTTATTGGGTTAAATTTCTCTCACCTCACCTTTTTCTTGCAACAAAAGATTGATATAATAAAAAAACTTGAACTTGTTTTTCCTCTCAATAATTACAATATATTTTCTTAATTTGTTGGCTATAGCTATATTAGTCACAACTTTTCATGTCCTAATGAAAATTCAAAATAACACCAAAAGTCTAATACATTTTAAAATGGCTATAAATAACAGGTTATATGTTATCAAACTAGCTCCCATTAAATGGAGTTAATTGATCACATTTTGTGAATTTTGATTGATGTTAGTTATTATTATAGTTTTGTCAGAATACCTTAATAAGCATTTACATAGTTTACCTCGTCACCATCAATGTAAAATATCTAGTACTTTTCCACCATTGTTGTGATACTCTATCTGATCTACAAACACTAGGGCTAAACATAGTAACGGAGTACATGATAGGTCTCATATATCGAGGAAGACCAATAGCCAATGTAAGTTTTAAAGTCTATCGCTATATGAGCATGGCTCAAGCTGTCTCTTTCCTCAGTGACTTCAAGCTAGGACATTACATGAAGATTCCTCCAAGATCAATGTTCTTAGTTTAGGTACACTTCTTTACTTGCTCCCCCCTCATTCTCAACCTTTAAAAAAAAACACACTTCTTTACTACAATCAATTTAACAACTAAAATTATCATGAGTCAAAACATCAATTTATGATCATCCAGATTTTCGAGTCAAATAAAAAGAAATCAAGATACATATAAGCAATAATCATCTTCAAAAAATAAAAAATGCTCATAGCCAATGATATAACTCTAATTTTTTAGCCTATGTGGTTTTATGCTAATACCATTTTTTCACTCTTCGAGCTATCACATTCATATTACATAGCAAGATGTACCTCCAAAATCATGATACTGAAGGAAACATCACACAAGAATTTGCGTATGTACTAAGTCTAGATTTATCACAAGAGCAACAATGTGATGCAAGTATTGGTCTAATGTTATTAAAATGGAACCTGCCATCATAAATTCATGACACACGCACATATAGCTAGCTTTCACATATTTTGTACCATTACTCAATTATTATCTACTCTGCTGCTTTTGCATATGTAATTATGTATGCATAGTTCTTAGGAACAATTCTTGCTGGAACCATCAACGTTGGAGTGGCATGGTGGTTGCTAAACTCAAATCAGAACATATGCCAACCAGAACTCCTTCCTGTTAATAGTCCTTGGACATGCCCTAGCGATTGAGTTTTCTTTGATGCATCTATTATATGGGGTTTGGTGGGATCTAAACGGATCTTTGGAAGTCTTGGAAGCTATGGAGCAATAAATTGGTTCTTCCTTAGACGTGCAATAGGACCTGTTAATATTGTTTGGCTGTTGCATAAGGCATTCCCAAAGCAAACTTTGATTCCACTCATTAACCTTCTAGTGCTCCTAGGAGCAATAGGAAATATGCCTCCAGCAACAGCCTTGAACTACAATGCCTGGGTTGTAGTTTGAACAATCTTTAATTATTTTGTATGTCGGTACCGTAAAGAGTGGTGGCAGAGGTACAATTATGTTTTTTTAGGAGCACTAGATGCAGGGTTGGCTTTCATGGGAGTGCTATTGCACTTTTCAGTTTTCAGTGGGTATGGGAGGGAAAGGAGTGAATTGGTGGGGTACAGATGGTGAACACTGTGATTTAGCATTTTGTCCAACAGCAAAGGGTATAGTGGTTGATGGTTGTCCTGTGAAGTAAAGTTCGTATTTTTTTTCTGTAATAAAACATAGCAAGTATTAGCAAGTTTTTTTGACAACATGATGTTTACAACTGAACATATAAGTGGAGAAAAATGTTTCATACGTGATATCTATAAGTTCAACTTCAAATGGAAATGCAGTATACGTGATATAGAGGAAACTCTCATAATTGAAATTGCAATATTTTTATGCAGCACATATAATATGATACATATACTTAAATTAGGTGACCAACGTTGAGGAATAAGAGCTTCTTCAGAGCACCAATAAAAATACATTTGGAAAGTACGATTTTAGCCGTCCAACTTTCATTCATGTTTTCTATATGGTTGTCATTCTTCAGTTAATTTCTTCAATATTACTCTTTTAACTATTTTAATGTTGTTTCGATATCATTGGTTTTCTGTGAATTGAGATAAGAGATATGTGAAGAATGAATTGACATGGCCCATTGCCCCCTTGAGTCTCTTCTCTTTCAAGTACCACCTCCTAGTGTTAGCCCCACCTTCTCCTTTTGCAAACCTTAATCCAAATCTAATGCTCAAGGCTTCAACCATGACCCACAACCATAGGCCACAGTTACTGCATCACTCTTTACATTACATGGACGGTTGAATTATTTCTGTGACTGCTTGAAATCATGCCAGCTTTTTTTTTTTTTTTTTTTTTTTTTCCAGGATTTGTTCTGTTTTAAAGCTGATCGTTTACCTGATAGATATTCAAATGAACATCTATTTGAAATACATCTTGTCTTGATGCATTATCTCTAGAAGCATTATTGCAGTTAAAGCATTTATGTTCTTTTCATTCAGTATTCTATACTTTTGATGTTTATATTGAGAAGAAGCTAAATCAATTATTGCAAGCTTCTTGAGACAAACAAGCAAAAACATATATTGATTTAAAATAAAAATGTGTATAGTTTAAACTGACTCTCTCCAAATTTGGGCCTTAAATTCCCTTTTTTTTTAGCCTATTTTATTACTACTGGGTTTTGTGTCTCACGAAGTTGGACTCTATTCCTGTCCCCACCACCCCCCACCCCCCCCCCCCCCCCCCCCGGTTTCTGGTTTTGTTTCGTGGATGAAGTTTCTTAACCTGGTATGGATCATTTCTGTTGCAGTTACTGGAGTTAAGTTCTGTGGATTTAATTTCTAAGGGAAACGTTTATATCTCCTCTTGCCAGAATGCTGCAGATAAATTTCTGAATAAGGTTTTCAAAGTTCACTTGGGCAGAGGATTTTATGGGGAGTGTCTGATGAAAATATCAGAACATATTGGAGAATCTTGAGTTTCCTATGGCTTAAGATCTATTTGGAAGGGTAGTTTGAGTTGCCTGCTTCTCAACTGAAGTGGATAATCATACTCTCTTCTGCCTTGGTAGTGGTTGCCTGGGGTGAAGCCTTGCCTCATGCTAGTATAAAAACTATTTATTCAGGGATTTCAAAACTAGATATTTTTCAGGTTTTCCTTTTAGTGTGTACAATAGTTTTGAGATGAAAGGCAAGCACTGAATAAGAATTATCATCTGGACACTTTTTCATATGTAGCCTAGTAACATGCATTGTTTAAGCATATAATACCACTTTGATGCTTGGGTGGAATGCCATTAAAAAAGCTTCCTCTTGATTTTTTGGTTGCCAAAGAGCTGTAAAAGCAGAGTGACAAGACCTACTGGATGCATGTGTGATTTACTAGTAAAAAAAATGATGTTTTAGTTGTTTCCTCTCATTTACCATCAATTAAATCATCTCTTTTAAACTAAGATGTTTTATCCATTGTGGTATTAGCATAATGATGTCAGTGGTATTTGATTATAATTTATAGTTTAAGCATATCTTTTTTGAGAACAAGTGAAAGAATTTATATTCGCTTAGGTTTTTCCTTGGCAATGCCTTGGTTAGGAAGTTTAGTTAGGTACGTATAAACTACGACACTTGGAAAAATCGCACTTTAATGCTTGGGTGAAATGCCATTAAAAACACGTCCTCTATTTACTTTTATGGCTGTCAATGAGCTTTATCTGAGATGACATCCTCCCCTTGTAAAATAAGGTAGAGGGTGAGATCATGGTATAACTTATACCAATATTAAAAGGAAAAAAAAAATATGCTTCTGGTTTTTTCAGTTCATTTACCATTAACTAAATCATCTCTTCTAAACTACAATGTTTTGTCCATTTTGGTGTTAGGATCTTGATTTTATTGGTGCCAAGAGTTTTGTGGTTCATTGACATTGCTTGGTCTCACCCCCCCCCCCCCCCCCCCAACCTGAGTTCAAATCTCACCTTCCCAACTTGTTGTCAGCCAAAAAAAATAATGTAATTGGTATTTGATTATACATTTGTTGTTGTCTTTCTCTATTGGTGGTGTCAGGCCTATAGGAGCTATTGTATACATGCAACGAAATAATCTTAAATGTGCATGAGAAGTATTGACAGTGCCACTGATACCTCTGAAGTTGCAAAGGTTTGCATCAATATCCATTAAACCATGGCTCATTTCTTTTCTTTTTTTTCTTTTTTTTTTTTCAAAATGGAATAATTTAGACTAAATTATTGGGTCCACATCTTGGAACATGAAGGCATATGGTGGAGGAGATTCCCCAAGTTCTAGTTCCTTCATCGTAAGGATGGATGAGTATAACCAGTGGCTTTCAGTAAATTCATCATGAGCATGTCAAGGTGTGAAACACTATCCTTCAATATTTTATGCCATTGGACATCGTTAAATTACCATGCCTTCTTCTTTATAATATTTCTCTTTATGACATATTAAGACCATGCAAAAGTTTTCTGACTCCAATTTTTGGCATTAGCATTGGATAATTGCCAACATTGTCATACAATACATAAAACTTTTACCTTTGAAGCAAGCTTATATCTGAATTCTTCATATTAGCATTCAATAATTTCCCCAAAGCCTGAAGGCAACGAATTGAGCATTTTTCCATGGCTGCATCACACAGTCTCTTCTACCCTCTCTCAAACTGTTGCTTACTTCTGTAGAAACAAAAGCAAAGAAGGTGCTTCATTGGTTCTTGTCTTCCTTTTCTGACTCCAATTTTTGGTATTAGCATTTAATTAACTAAGAGTGGAAAGTTCAAAGCCCCCTCTAACTACGATACTCTCAAAGGATCCACAGGAGTTAAATTTCCATGGAGGAGTATATGGAGTGTTAAAGTACCTCATAAGATCATTATCTTAGCTTACACAGTAGCATTAGGTAAATACTAACGGTGGGTAATCTTGGGAAATATCACATTATGAATGTGGATTGGTGTTGCATGTGAAAGAGCAATGGAGAGATTGTAGATCATCTTGGTATCATCCACCATAGGATTGGAAGGAAGTTTCCTTTGATCGGTTTATGGCCATTGTTTACTCTAGGAAAGTGCCAAGGGTTGGCCTTGATAAGGTTTGTTGGAAGCTAGCAAGGAGTAGAGGTTTTGAGGTTAGAAGTTTCTATCTTTCTTTCTATCCCCCTACTATCTCCTTCCCTTGGAGGTTGGTGTGACAATCGAATGTCTCTCCAAGGGTGGCTTTCTTTTCATGGTTAGCCTCTTTAGGTAAGAGGTGTGGGGAGTCGGTAGATCATCTTCTACTTCATTGCTCCATAGCTTTTGAGTTGTGGTCTTTGATGTTTTGTTTGTTTGGACTCCATTGGGTTATGCCACTTAAGGTACTTGAGGTGTTTGAGTCTTGGCAAGGTAAATTCAGACAACATCGCAATATAATTTTTTGGAGACTTGTGTCCCATTGCTTGATGTGGTGTATTTGGAGAGAGAGGAATGCTAGATGCTTTGAGGGATGTGAGCGCTCCTTGCATGCTCTACTTGTTTGGAGTGTGGCTTTGTCGCATTGTTCTTGTTTTTCTCTTCCTGCTTTACTTGATCATTGAAATTTTGGTTCTTAATTTTTGCCCCCACTGTACATCCCCAATATACTCGGGTTGGCTATTTTTTTCTTAATAAAATTTTTTCGTTACCTATCAAAAAAGAAAAAAAAAGATCATCTTGTTTTGCATTGCTCAGTGGCGAGTAACCTGTGGCCATTTGTATTTACTCTCTTTAGGGTTTCTTGAGTCATGCCAAAGAGGTTCTGTTTTTTTTTTTTTTTTTAATCCATAAATTACTTCCCCAAAAAAAAAAAAAAAAGTGTTATGCCAAAGGCAAGATTCAGATATTGGATTGTTGGCATGGAAATTTGCATCATTGTAGGCATTTGAAGAGTCGGAAGGCTTCTCCCCTTGTGTGTGTTATAGATCATTTGGCAAGAGAAGAATAGTAGAACTTTTGATTGTGTTGATCGATCTAATTAAGTAATCGAGCAAATGATGTTGCAATCCTTATTTGAGCGGATGACTATATTGCACAGCATCCCCTTGTCTTCTTGAATACACCATCAAACAACTAACTCTGATTCATTCAACGTAATTAATTAGAATCTCTAATATCTAATTTCTTTACTTTTAAAAGAAAAATATAGCTTCAAATATTTGTGCATTACATTCCATCCCCATACTTGGGCTTGCCCCATTTTGTGCGTTTTAAAAAGAAATTTAAGTTATTTTTCTTGGGATTCCCTATATAGAGATCCTAATGAGTTGTTTATTTATGGAAAGATCTTTGCAACAATATATACTCAAATGTAAAGGATAATTTGTATAAAATACTACACTCCATATAATACATGAAATGCCCACCATTTCAAATCCTACCATCGTAGTAATTGCTACCATTATGAAGTGAAATCATGACTGAAGCATAGAGGCATCAGTTCAATGGACAACCATCAACCACTATGCCCTTGGCTGTTGGACATTTTGCTAACAGACAATGTTCACCATCGGTACCCCACCAAGTCAAACCTTTCCCTTCCATGCCCACTGAAAAATACAGTAGCACTCCCATGAAAGCCACTCCAGCATCCAGTGCTGCTGAAAGAATGTAATTGTACCTCTGCCACCATTGCTTTCGGTAACGAAAGATGAAAAAATTGAAAATTGTTCCGACAATAATCCATGCATTGTAGTTCACTGGTGTTGCTGCCGGCATATTTCCTGTTGCTCCCAGAAGGACTGGAAGGTTGATCAGGGGAATCCAAGATTGCTTGGGGAATGATTTATGCAATAGCCAAACAATCACTGGCCCTATTGCACCTCCAAGGAAGAACCAATTCATTGCCTCATAGTTTCCAAGAGGTCCAAAGATACGTCTCGGTCCTACTAGACCCCAAATAACAGATGCATCAAAGAAGACTCGGTCTCCAGGGCATGTCCAGGGACTGTCAGTGGGAAGAAGTTCATCCTGGCATATATTCGTAATAGAGGTCAACAACCACCATGCCACTGCAAGATTGATGGTTCCAGCCAGAATTGTTCCGATGAGCTAGACAAACACATGGGCCAATGCAGCAGCAGAGTAAAAAATTTTAGTAATTATGCGGTGGGAAGTGTTCAAAAATAGTTTATATATATTGGATGGTTGAGGATCATTAAATTGTGATTCTAATGTACTGAAGTTTTGTGAAAACACATCACACACATCTAGCCGGCTTCGCTTCTTTTCAATAGTAAGTTTATAATGATGTAGTGTCAAATATTTTCATGAAAAGTATCATATTTAAATCTATACTGTATGCTATTTGGATAAGAAAAAAAATGAACTTGGTCTCGGAAATTTCTGCTTTCATTGCATCTGTTTCAAAATATGTATTTTTATAGTTTGTGCTGGTTTTTTCATTAAAAATATCCATAAGAGCTCTCTGGAAAGCAATTTGATTCTTCCCAGTTATGTACTCGTATTACACATGGGAATCAATATCTTTTCCATATTCCTGGACAATGATTTCTTTGGTGATGTCAACCAATTCTTGCCATCTATTCTGAGTAATGTAAATGGGATAGCTTAATCTTATTCCCCCGCAACCCCCACACCACCCACCCCCCTCCCCCCCCAAAAAAAAAGGGATAAAGAATGGCATAGCTTGAAGGTTGATAGACTTTGATTCCTGATCCTGAATTTTGCTATTAATAACTATGTTATAGAAGTCATATTACTATTTTTTTTTTCCCCCAATATAAAAAAGATCTCATATCTGAATAATTGTAAACTGATGTATTAACTTATTTTCCTTAAATTTTGATTTATAGATGGTAGAAAATAAATTTGTACCTGAACTAGGAACATTGATCTTGGGGGAATCTTCATGTAATGTCCTAGCTTGAAATCACTGAGGAAGGAGACAGCTTGAGCCATGCTCATATAACCAAAGGTTTTGAAGCACACATTGGCTATTGGTCTTCCCGGGTATATCAAACCAATTGCATACTCTGTGATAATGTTTAGCCCTGGTGTCTGTATTTAGAACATTATATAATTAATGAGATAATAGCAATTTATATGTAGATCATGGAATTGAATAAAATTCTTATATTAATGCCTGAGTTAGAGAAATCTATAATAAAACAACCTTAAACTATAGATACTGGAAATGTCTCCATCCAAGTGGAAATGGTTTAATTTAAAATAGCTAGTTGTTTGATGCTACGTGAAATTATAGAAGAATGTCATTAAACTAGGTAAGGTATCTTGAATTATATAGGACATATGGAAAAGTATGTCTGATATGACACAGCTTGCATGACCAGGGCCAACTAATTGAGATCAGGCATTACTAATGATTTTTAGTATATAAATTCAATATTTTACTTCTGTTGCTGCAAGAAAAAAAAGAGCTGGAAAAAGTATTTTCTCAATAACCTGGTTTGTTGTGGCAGTTATAATGCTGATTGGAAGAGTAAAAGTAAAGGCCATAGCTGCAGCAAAGAGAAGTCCCCACCATGGCAGCTGAACTTGATTATTTAAAAATATGCAGAGTGCAAGGGAAACTGCCATTGTCACAACAAGCAACATGTAAAACCACCAGGAAGGTATGTCCTTGTATCTCTTCATCAATTTGGTATGGATATCCTCCTTGCCCTTATAAGAAGCACGATACCTCTCATAGATTTCCCTGCCCATATAAGTGTAGATGAAACTTGACTTTACTAAATAAATTCAGAAAATATCAGAACCTTAAGAACTTGATAATAGAGAAGGGTAGTTTTGTTCATTGATTACTTTAAATGAGGTTTGTATTGTTTAACATTTTGTGTCTCACTTTGAAAAGAAATTATTGGTCTTAAATTCTAAAGCCATGTTGTATTCGAAAGCTTATGCCATTTTTGTTATGTGCAAAAAATCCAGGGCACGCTAAATACTTTTTGACTGTCTTGGTAAATTAATGATTCTGGCTGTGTAAATATGTTCTCACAGAATTATTTTGCTAACTTAAACAAATAGCATTCTTACCATATTTGAAAACAATCAAAGAACTGTGAACATCAAACCATCTGAGAATCAATTGGGAATATACCTGCCGTAGAATAGGGCCACATGTGTGAGCGTGGATGCAATTGTGGCAAATCCAAAGCCATAAGTGAGAGAAAAAAGCATGCTTAAATGAATCCGTCCTTGCTCCTCATAGTTGGATAGATTTAACTCAAACTTGTCATTTACAATAGCTGATATGTTGTAGACTTGACCTTGAGCTGTAAACAAGTGTGATGAAAAAATAGGAAATCTCCTTGCACCGTACAAGTCTAACCCCCAGTATCCTATTGGGATTGCAATATAGACTATCAAAAAGTAGCCAGCAAAAACGTTGACAATAGAAAAGAAAGGGCTGACGAGGGGGCTTGATAAGAAAGATGCCACAGCAGACCAGTCAAGTGTTAGGGCTCCGACTCCAAGGCCTCTCATGCCTGAACCTATCTGCTGGGCTGTGACTGACTTGGAGAATACCCAGCAGACCCATGATATGCTTGTGAGTGTTGTGAAGAGGTACCCTGGGACCAGATACCACGAGAAACTGCAAATTAGTGCAATTAGGAAGAACTTTGCTCGTGACATGCGCCGCTTTTCATTTTCATGCAAAGCCCTGCATAAATCATAATTTTATATCAATGAAGGTTTTTTTTTTTTTTTTTTTTTTTTTTTGTTTGGGTGCATCATAATAAACAGTTTATAACAAGATGAGGAGCTTTTCGTTTTAATGGCATGAAGCTTGTAACAACGCTGCCTTAGTGTGACATTCATTCTTAATTCCCTGAATTTGCAAATTCTTTGTTATTCTACTCTATTAAACATCAATGAAGTATTGATACACTTCTCTTTTTGTGACAGTGATTGCGCTGTATTCGTGTCATGGAACAAAAATTCAGGTTTATTACTGATATTATTACAGTTGGTGACTTGGTGTAAAAACTAAAAACTGGTAAGAGGATTGGCTGTCTCACATGCATGGTGGCCTGATTGTGTGGTTAAGAGCATCAAGGCATGAGAAGGAGACGCATAAAGAAAGATATCACTCAGTATCCATGTAGTAGCCTTTACTCTTTTTTAATTGATCAACTGCCACTTTGACGGTACCGCAGTTCGTTCCACATGATCCATTTAATTTAGAACTGTTAAAATGCCCAATTGCTCTCTCTTTTTGGATCAGATTTTACTTAGTTTGGACAAGTTGGTGCAATTTTAGATCGATTTTGAGACGACTATATTGAATTTATGAATATTGAAATTGTAAATCAATAATTGTTTTATCCTTATGGGTCACATGCAGCTCCCTTGCAAACTGACAATATACTCTCTCTCTCTCTCTCTCTCTTATAAAGTAGGTCAATTTTAGGGACCAAAAATATGTGGCCCAAAGAACTTACATAACTGTATCTTGTTATATTCAACCAGATACGCCTTGATGTAAAGTAGTACTACTTTCCAAAGTCAAGCTTGTTGGTGAATTCATTTTAGAATCTTGTAAACTGGAACCAGCTGGACTTGTCCGCTTATTTCTTATTCACTGTTTAATTCTGTCCTTTTCGGTTAAGTATTTTTCATATTTTGTGGACTCCAACACTTTGAAATTTTGTTTCATGTTTAAGTCAGTTCACACAGACCTACAATTTCTACATAGACTTAGTTTGGATAGCGTTTTTCAGTGGGTGTTATGCGTTTGCATTTAATTTTTATGGGTCCTGTGTATTATTTACAGGTTTCACAAGTATGAAATTCAACAAAATCAATTTTAAAATTGAGTATTTATACATTTAAAAATTATTTTGTTACGGTGTTTTTAATTTTTAATTTTTAACAATATGCAATATCCAAATAAATCTCTAGTGTGCATTTGGATTGCGCGTTTAGTGTGCATTTCTGTGTTTGGTGTTTGAAGTGGGACCCATGGGCACTGGATATGTTACAGCCATTCACAAGATAAGTTTTGTTTTGCTTCTTCTTTTTTTATCCCATGGCACATCTTTAAAAATTATTTTACTACAATATTTTCAATACCAAATTTTTAATTTTCATTAAATAAGTGGTATCCAAATAAATCTCTAATTAATGTTGCGTCGCTATGATATTTTTGAAAATCATAATCAATTATTAAGAGTCATTCTCTTACTGATCAATAGGATAGGATTAGAAGTAGGTCCTGTTTTCGAATATTCCTAATGTGTATTCATTACGGCATGCTATCGTGGGCCAGATTTTGAATTATAAGACCTTATCTTGTCTTCTTGCCCCACTAGTCAGTAAAAGAAGACAAATTAATGGAAGAAAGAATAATGCTAGTACTGAAACAAAATTCACAATTTCTATTATAATTTGTTACTCTACCGCTTGCTTACAACTCGTGGGCAAATTTTGGGTTCTGTTGTGGTAATAGCAATATTCAAAACAGGAAAGGGAAAATTCTTTTTTTTTTTTTTTAGAGAAAAGAAAGGGAAAAATTCATGACAAGCTAATATAATAAACCCAATAATGCATATGCAACTAAATTATAAATAAAATCATGGGAAAGGTTTGTCTGCTTTTGAATAAAGTATCTTTATTAGGCCAAAAAAATAAAAATCCAATAACAAAAAGACAGTTGAGGATGAATGAGAGAACGTACCGGAAAAGTGAAACTTGAACAAGAGTAGAAGGCCACCACATATGTGCCGGCTCCACCACGTACTTCCGTAATAGCCCAGCCCAACCATATCCTAATACCTGCAAATTAATGCAATCCACCGTGCCCGTTATCTCTAAATACATGTTCAGATAAATCACTCTTTCAAACATGTTCAAAATATTAGAGTAAAAAAATTAAAAAGTTCAAAGTTCAAAAATAAAAATAGTAAAAATTAATGTGAGTTGTTGTGGTGCAATTGCCCCCGGTGCAATTACCTAGTATTTTGCACCGGATCCAAATCCTGTCCTCCCAATAGCAAACTATGATATTGCAGAATGATGGGACGAGATACCAAAAACAAAAGGTTTTGCCTTAGCTTTTACTTTTACCCACTGCTTTTTTTTTTTTTTTTTCTTGCTTCAATTCAATTTCCAAATCAGCAAGAAAAGTGTCCCCTAAAACACAACTCTTACCTCAAGATTCTGATACTACTAGATCAAAAAAAGAGATTCTGATACTAATATAATTTTATATATATATATAGAAAATACTAACAAGTGTCCTTAAGATATGGTTAAAAATTCAATTAAAAAAAGTTTTTATGAAAAAAAAAAAAATTGATATCAAAATTTTTTAAAAATGGATTGTTAACAAATATTTTAGCATGATTTTCTATATATATATAACTTACATCCAATAAAAACACTTTTTTAAGAGAAGGGTATCATATTCACCGACAATTAATACTATAATAGAAATTACCTGAGTACTGATAATAAGAAGCCAAGCGGCAAAAAACGAGATATTCCTGTGGTAGAAGGCTTTGATAATAGTGACAATACCAACAGCATATGCTGAGCCATTTCCGAATGCACTCCCAGCATTAGCAAAGATGGAAATGAGTACGTGCTCCTTCATGTTAAACGGACCAGGGTTCAACGAGAAGCTCCTGGATCCAAACCCAGGTATCTGAAACTTGGTCTTGGGAAGAACAGAAGCCATGAAGCGACCTATAGGGAGGGTGGCGACTTGAACAGTGATTTGGGTAATGACAAGAGGCTCCGTACGGTAGGCAAAGAACTGGTTGAGGAAGGAAAGAAGAGCACATGAGATTAGACCCAAGAACCACATCCTGAAAGTCCATATGGGGAGAGTAGGGTCGTCTGTGTTGGCCACTGTTAGCCTGACTTCTTCAATGGGACAGAGCTCCTCATCTTCGTCAATGGTGGAGATGTCTTTTTCTGGGTCTGTGGGTTTGGTGGAGTTGGAGTTGGTGTTGAGGTATGGTGTTTGTATGTTTAGTGTATCCATGGCTGCTGCTGGTGCTGCAAGTTGGATTTTGGTTTCTTTTTTGGAAGGAACTATAGGAAGGAGGTTTGGTCTTTTATTGCATGAGGATGGAAGGATGAGAGTGCTTTTGGGTTTTGACCATAGACTTTAGTGCGTTTTTTGTTGAGTGAGAGAGACTTCAGGCCTGTTTGGTATGTGTGTTTAAAAACTAAAAATTTTTGTTTAAAAATTTTTGTGAAAATACGTATGGATGAAAAAGTGTGTAGAAATACGTAAAATGTTGTTTAAAAACTAAAAATTGTTATTTGGAAACACTCACCAAACACCCCCTAAGTGGGTGGGGATGTGAGAATAATAGGACTGCCCACTGTGAAGTAAAGCTACGACTATATATTGGCCTACCACTTCTAATCCAAAACTCACCATTTATCATCTAAGCAAGTTGTGATTCTTGGCCTACCACTTCTAATCCAAAACTCACCATTTATCATCTAAGCAAGTTGTGATTCTAACAATTTTGTTCATACAATTTTTGTCACAACTGTACTACATGGTTAATTATAAGCGATGAAAAAAAAATTGTAAGTTAATGTGAAAGTAACAAATTACTAATCGCAATCTATCACATAAGACAGTTGTAATAAAGGGTGTGTGAGAATTTGAGGTCCTAGAATAATTCAAACATGTCTAGCAATTGTACTTAATAAAAAAAGTACACTTGATCCTGAAAATTTGGAATGTAATCTATTTTCATTAGTAATCTAATCATTTAGTATCCATTATATATTTTTTTTTAATGAAAAAATAGTTTTAAAATGTCGTGGAATATAAGAATAATATTATTATAAGTAGAAAAACATGTTATGGACGATTAGATTACTAACGGAAAAAGATAGTAGAGTCGGTATAAAAGCATAATCAAATATGAATAGTAAAAAAAATTTGAAATGTAAAGGGTTAAAATGAAAAGTCCAAAAGTGTTAGGCTACTCTCGTTTCAATGTAAAATATTTTCTTCAATTTCAAGTATTTGGTGTGACTTAAAATATCTCTCTCAATATTTTTTGAGTGTAAAATATTTTTAGATGAAAATGTTTTTCAGAAAGGAAAATATTTTCAGATGTTTTGTTGCATTCCAAAAAATGCTTTGGAAAATATTTTTTGGTATTTAGTTGTAGTCTTGAAAATGCTCTAGAAACACATTTTTATCAGATTTCTCACATTTTCCCAAGATCCAAACAAATATTATTATAGAAAATATCAATATATAAACACAAAAAGAAACAAAAAAAAAAAAAAAAGAATCAAAATCACATGAGAGAGAGAGAGAGAGAGAGAGAGATCGATTCATGGGTGACTTGGTGGTGGCAGCAATAGTGGCGACATGGACACGGTGGGTCGATCTAAGAGTGACAGCTTGGTCTAGGCATGGGTCGCCCACAGTGGTTAGATCTAGGAGTGGGTCGTTCACATGGTGGTCAAATCAACTCAAGAGTGGGTTGCTCGTGGTGGTCCAATTGGCTCTAAGGTGGGTCATTCACTGGGTTGACATGGTGGTCCAATCCTTATTCTGGTGGCCCTTGCTCTCTCCATGCTTCATTGTAAGTGTTCTCTCTCTCTCTCTCTCTCTCTCTCTCTCTCTCTCTCGAATAAAAGAGGAAAATGGGTGTAAGTGGTTTGAAGGTAAATTAGAAGTGTAATTTATTTTACATCTCAGGGGCTGATATTTTACAGTTAACGAAAAAGATTTTTCGTTTGACTAAGTTTTCCGGCCAACCCAAACACTCATCATGATGTAAAATATTTTATGTATTCTTTTTACACCCGAAACAAACAAAGTCTTAAGGACCAAATGTGTTAGGCTACTCTTGTTTCAATGTAAAATATTTTTCTTCAATTTCAAGTGTTTGGTGTAACTTAAACTCTCTCTCTCTCTCTCTCTCTCTCTCTCTCTCTCTCTCTCTCTCTCTCTCCAACCTTTGATTTGCAGCCACCATCACCCCTAACCAATTTGTGTTTTGTGACTACCACCACCCCAATATTGACCTCCATTGAACTCTAAGATTTTTTTTCTAAGGGTGTCAATAATAATGAAGCTAGGAATTTGTGGGTGGGGGTACGTGAGTAAAAAATAAGATGATTTTTATTAATTATTATTTATATATATAATAATCTAAAAAATTATTAATAATTTAAAAATCGTTAAGATTGGTTGTGGAGCTTCCCATATTAGAGACTAAATTCATAATTTACTCTCTCTTTTTTCTTTTTCTTTTCTTTTTTTTTTTTTTTTTAGAGCCAAACAAGTGAAAATATTTTCAAGGTGTTTTTTAGGTTGCAAACACAAAACCAAAAATATGAATTATCCTAAAAATATTTTCCACTGAAACATTTTCCGATCGAAAATAATCTGCACGCTAGTGGTACTATAGTAACTAATTATTACTTATATATTATCTTGTTTTGTTTTTAAAAATGAAATTAAAAAAGAAGTCAAGAACCACAGAAATTACAAATTAGCGGAGATTTTTCCGGAAAGAAAAGTGGGTCGCTATTAGAATTTACATTCT
The DNA here is from genome assembly GCA_030820535.1 of Quercus parvula. Classification (NCBI taxonomy): domain Eukaryota; kingdom Viridiplantae; phylum Streptophyta; class Magnoliopsida; order Fagales; family Fagaceae; genus Quercus; species Quercus parvula. The sequence goes on along the minus strand of JAUAME010000006.1, from coordinate 30,499,654 downwards.
TTATCATTATGACATAATGCACGTTGTGCAACGAAATATTTTTATAAGGCAGACGGCATAATCTTAAAATATACTAAACCTTCTCTTTCTTGTAAGTTTTGTCCAAATTCACATGATTAGGACCTACGTTGACGGATGGATTCGAGTTTCGAGAGATATTTTAAGATGATGTATCGTAATAATTATTCTAAATTATTTGACTGGAATTAATTTTTTTTAGTTTTATTACTTGTTATTTTTGTTATGGAGCTAATTTTTTTGGGCTTGTGTATTTTGTTTTAAATTTTAGATCTATACATTTTTTATGGTCTTTAAAATTAGGGAATTAGTTGAGCTACAAATTTTTTTATAAATTGCTAATGTGATGAGTGATTATTGATAAGTAAAAAAAATGATGTAAGTAGTGAGTCTAGATACAAACCAATAAGAATTTATTAGTTCAACAATTTATAAAAAAATATTATAGAAAAGTTTGTAATTATAGCATTACTCTTAAAAAAAAATTTATGATATTGTTAAGGGGAGCAAAGTGTAATTTTATAGAAAAAAAATTGTTAAAATTAATACTCATATATAATAATATAAAATATAAAAAATAAAAAATAAAAAAAACTTGAGGGGACCATTGCCCCCAAGTGATGACCTCATATTCTATTGGTATTCTCATCATATCCAATGGTATTCCTTTCAATGTATCAATGTAAGGAGAAAATTTATTTGAGGTGTAGTTAACCTTAATCTTATAATCTTATATAGAAATGAAACATGTATATATCTATTATAAATTGAATTCAATTATTTTATATTTAAAAAAGTATAAATATTACAAAACTACAAGTTTAAGAAAAAAAAATTGTATATCATTATCATTTATATATAAAATAATTTGAAGAATATTATATGTAAAAGAATATTTTATGTTTTTTTTATTTTATATTAAAAAAATACAAATAAGGAAATTGGAGATGGCACTGCATAGGAGCTGCATTACATGCAGAGATGCTTGCCTAGATTGCACTACCTGCATTGTTCACTAGCCAAAGAGGCATGACAATAGACTCCAAATCATTGTAACAAACCTTGTATTATAGTTGTAGTCAATGAGAGTCCAACACTTGAAAAAGGAACCAACCCCATCCCTTCATAAAGCCAGAACAACTTATAAGAGAGCTTGTTAGCTTGTATCATTTTAAAGCAATATATATAGTGCCTTGAAGTAGAGTTCATTTCTCTCTATTTCTCTCTAAGGGTTGAAAAACCAATTGGTGATCCAAAGCTTGAGGAGAATATTCATCATCCAAGGAAAATAGTGACACTATATCCGAGAAAGGAATGTCCTCTACATGAATCTGGGCTTGTTTAAGGAGCTTTGTTGCTTTCTTCTTTTTTGGGCAATTTTTTGCAAAATGGCCTGGTCTCCTGCATACAAAGCAAGCTTTCAAAGTTTTTCCTTTAAACTGCTTCCTTCTGAGAAACTTCCATTTTTTCTTTCTGAAAGTGTTTTTCTTTTTTCCCGCATAATGTCTTTTCTTTCCAAAATATTTTTTGAAATGATATATTTTTTTCTGTGCCTGTCCACAGAAAAAAATATATCATTTCAAAAAATATTTTGGAAAGAAAAGACATTATGCGGGAAAAAAGAAAAACACTTTCAGAAAGAAAAAATAGAAGTTTCTCAGAAGGAAGCAGTTTAAAGGAAAAACTTCGAAAGCTTGCTTTGTATGCAGGAGACCAAGCCATTTTGCAAAAAATTGCCCGAAAAAGGAGAAAGCAGCAAAGCTCTTTGAACAAGCCCAGATTCATGTAGATGACATTCCTTTCTCGGATATAGAGTCACTCTTTTCCTTGGATGATGAATACTCTCCTCAAACTTTGGCAGTTGTGGCTTATTCTACCTCAGAAGGAGACTCAGAACCAGACAGTGAATATGATTCAGACCCAGAAATCCAAACCATCTACACATCCCAACCAATAATAGCCCCCTTGACCAACCCAACTCCGATAGCCCAAGTTCACCTTCTCCTTGATACATACTCTAGACCTATTTCGGTGATAGCCTTATTTGATACAGGCGCAGCAGCAACAATCCTTCACCCCAGAATTTTACCTCAAGAATTTTGGCTACCCCATCACCAGATGTTCAGAGCAGCCAATGGAGAAACATTCCTTATAACCCTAAAAAGTAAGGCTATCCTCATCAGAATCTTCCCAACCTTAACCATTAAACACCAAGTCCTTGGATGCCCTCTTACAGGCAGGGACCTTCTCATTGGATTTGATCTCCTCCATCAAATACCAAGCCTTAAATGGTCCTCAAAAGGGCTCATGCACAAACAACACCTTCTTACTTGGACCCAAGTACCCCATTTATTTACCGTGGACCCCTTTGACTCCTTAAAACTCCAGATTATCAGTGATTGTTGTGCTAACAGCCATTCTGAATTCCTCCTTAAAAATCCAAATTCTATGTGGAAAAACCCAAAATTTTTCATATACCTTCCATTCAAGAAAAATGAAGATGTCAACCCCACGAAAGCCAGTCACAGAGGGATGAATCCAGAACACTTAGCCTTGGCCACCCAAGAACTATCTACTCTCTTATCTGAAGGCCTTATTGAACCCACAACTTCTCCCTGGGCGTGTGAAGCTTTCTATGTCAACAAGCATGCTGAGCAAATTCGAGATAAACTCAAACTGGTAATCAATTACCAGGATCTTAATCACTTTCTTGCAGATGACAAATTTCCCCTGCCAAACAAGAGTGCCCTTTTCCAACATCTTTCAAATGCAAAAGTATTTTCAAAGTTTGATCTTAAAGCAGGATTTTGGCAACTAGGCATCCATCCAAAAGAAAGATACAAGACGGCTTTTTGCATCCCAGATCACCATTACCAATAGACTATTATGCCTTTTGGTCTTAAAAATGCCCCATCCCAATTCCAGAAAGCAATGGTAATGTTGTTCCAGTCACTTCTAGCCAATGCATTAATCTATGTGGATGATATCCTTTTGTTCTCAAAAGATGAAGAATCCTATGCCAAGTTGCTCACTGAGTTTTATAATTTAGTGAAATCTCAAGGAATAATGCTTTCAGAGAAGAAAATGGTCATAGAACAGTCTTCTATAGACTTTTTGGGAGTAAATATTTCAGATGGAAAGTATACCATGCAGCCTCATATAGCGTCCTCCTTGGCTGAATTTCCAGACAAGCTCACAAACGCTAAGCAAATACAACAGTTCCTTGAAATTGTAAATTACATGTCAGACTTCATTCCAAAAGTCTCCAGATATAGGAACTGTTTGGCTCAGTTGTTGAAAAAATCTCCCCCAGAATGGAACTCTAGTCACACAAAGGCGGTCCAACAATTGAAAAGGTTATCAGAAAAACTTCCTCCCTTACAGATTCCAGGACCAGGCAAACGGATTTTGCAGACAGATGCAAGTGATGAATATTGGGCAGCAGCTCTTTTTGAAGAAATTGATAGCAATAGGAATATTTGTGGCTATAAAAGAGATGCATTCAAGCCCTCAGAACTTCATTATCATTCTACTTTCAAATAAATTCTTGCAGTCAAGCATGGAATTGAAAAATTCCAATTTCATCTTCTTGGACATAATTTCTTAGTAGAAATGGACATATCTTCCTTCCCCAAGATGCTCCAGTTTAAAAGGAAAATGCTCCCACATCCTCAGCTACTCAAATGGTCAAATTGGTTCTCACAATGGTCCTTCCAAGTCAAGCACATTAAAGGTAAGGATAACCTTATCACTGATTACCTTTCCAGGAAACCTCCAATCCTTAATACCACAATTATCCCTCCACCTTTATGTGTATATCCTATTACAGACCCATCCTCATCCTCAAGTCTTTCCTCTGTAGACCCTAATGATATCCTTAATATGATAGAAAACCTCCCCTCAGAAATAAAAGACCAAATCAAGACCTTGACCCTTGAAGCCATAGCCAAAAGAATTATTAAAACCCTCCATGATTACCTTAAAAAGCACCAAAGCCACTTCCTTGCTATTTTCCCTGATATGGATCAACCATGGAAAACTCCTTTTGCATTTTGGATAACCAATTGGACTGTTGCACATTACCTTTATATGTGGTACTTACTCAATGAATATTACTTGTGTCTTCATTTCGAACTAGAGTTTTACAGTTATATTTTCCCTCAGGGAAATAAATATTTTCATAAATTCTAGTCTGAAATTTTGAAAAATGATGCTCATAATGGTGAATGTGTAAAGTATCATAAAATAGAGCATCCCAGATTTGGCCACAAAGTCACTTCAGCATGTTTGGTTGCCAAACTTCATTCTAAAAATAATATTCGAGCACAAGGAATTTTTCATCTTGCTGAGATGTATTGGGTCACCAATTCAGATGGAACTCTCCATACACATTTAGATGCCTCTTGGGTATCTTGTTATCATTCTCTTACCATGGCAGAATCCCTTAATAAGGGTATTTTCCCTGAAATAATTCCAACTGGCCCGGATGTTTGTAAGCAACAATGGCCACATGAAGACCATTGGGAAATGTCAAATCCCCTTATTGGATATGATGATCCGCAATATCATAATCATGATCCTGATGAAGATGTTGATGAAGAATGGTTCCAAGGAAGAGATGGATGGGACTAGATATCTTTAACCAAAAAAAAAAAAAAACCCTAGTCAAAAGTCCTAGAAACGTCTTCAGACGTAATGCTCCCAACAGTTCCCAACAATACTGTATCTTCTCCCTGTCAGAATGATGCTTGAATAAAATCACCAGTGCAGATATGCCCCCACCTCACTTGACACTTGTTGCTAGCCCAGCACTCAAGGACTCTGCTATTACTCTTATCCCATGGCAAGCTTATCCGGAGGAAGATTGCAATCCAACAATTCCACTATGCTCTTGACACTTGTTAATCCATAAGGACAGCCCCTACTTGTCCTGATATGAATATTGTAGAAGCTTGTACATTATCAGTAACTTTTAAGGTCTATAAATAGGACTCTTGTAAGTCTGAAGAGGGCAAGAGAGAGTTAAGAAAAACAAAAGCAAGCTCTTGTTGTAAAATGTATTCCAGTGTTTCTTATGTATGATGTAAAAAAGTTGTTTAATCTAATAATATCCTTCAGTTTGTTGTATCTTGTACTGTGCTCTATTCCACATTTTCATGTTATCTCTTATATGTTGTTAGTAATCTACTTAATTAACCAGTTTCCATAATCTTCTTACACCCTCTATCTTAGTGATCACCAATTGGTTTTTCAACCCTTATCTCTTCCAAAGGACCACAAATTGGTTTTTCAACCCTTATCCCTTCCAAAGGCTTTTCTACGTAAGTCAACATGTCTTGTATGCTTAATTAATTAGTTTCTTACACCTGGCTATCCTTAGTTAGTCAATAGCCACCAACCCATTAATTATTTAATGTTGCCCAAATGTATGGGTAGTATAACAAATTAGCGCGCAATCAACACTTCCAAAATACAAACTCTAATCAAACCACCACATACAATATTCAAACAAATTAATTCATGATCCTCCCAAACCCTGACTCCTTTCTTATTTTACTTTTTTTTTCCTCACATATTTGGGATTTATAGTTGATTTAATCACAAATCTTGGTCATTTGTATTATTAGTAAATTATTAAAAAAAAAAAAAAAGGTTTCATATAATGTTCATATGTAAATCATTAAATACAGGACGTGTGATTGGAGAATATATATATATATATATATATATAATATTATAAAATGCAATTTCAATAAGAATTAAAAAGCAGTACGACATCGCACCTGCGTGCTTCTAAAACAGGAAAAAGCAGATTGCAGTCATACAAGAAAAACTAGCTTTAAAAGAGCAACAAAAAAGAAAGGCTAGTTTTAAAAGTAACAGAAAATTTAACAGCAAAATAAGCTAGCTTCTGAGTTAACCAAGCAAAACTCACAATTAACAAAATAAATACTTAAATCAAAAGCATTACCAATGAGTAGTGACAGTAGAAATAAACCAAAAGCATTACTAACAAAATACAAACTTGTTTGTATTGTACCAATGCAGCTTATAGGATTTCATTGTTTCGTTTTTTTTTTTTTCTTTTTTTTTTTTTTTTTTTTTTGATAATCAGGACTTTTATTAAAGGAACAAAAACTAAGGAACAACAGAAGAACAATCAGCCCTGCAAATATCAACAATAACAGCAGGGAGGTTGGACAATTATAAGAAAAAGACTTTCTAAGACTACTAGCCAACTTAGCAGAAACATGAGCTACACCACTACAGTCTCTACTAATCCAACAAAAATTACAACTCAAAAAACTCTTACTAATTTCTAAACTAATTCTAATGAAGGTGGAGATGGACCAGTGTACCTGCTTTTCCTTTGAACTCATAGGCGCTAGAGAGTCGATACAAATTTTTGCATCCCTTTCCATAAGAATTCTACCCCATTTTTTCTCAAGAGCAATTTGAAAAGCCCATAGATTCATAGAATAGTTGCAACCTCAGCCTGTAAGGGAGAGCACAACTCATAAAGTTTAGCCCATACCTGAATGACTCCATTATCATTTCTAGCTACTACAGCTAGAGTGAAAAAAATCATGAGATGATGTCTTTCTCATTGCAGTAACAAATTCTTGAAACTTATTTTCAATGTTCCTGGTAGTAGCAATGATGTTAGCTTGGCCACCATTGTGTAGAACTTGATTTCTCATGTTCGTCGAGGCTTAACATTTTTGTTTGTTTATGCCAGTTTCTGTTGTTCCTAGTCATGCCTTCAACTTGGTCTACACTTACTACTTTGACGGTTTCACCCTTGTGATCTCATGGTATTTGTGAGACACATGAGCTGATGACATCATGGCCACGTGAATGGTCAGATGGGCCCAGGACCTTTTAGGTAAAAGAACATTTTTACCCACACCATTAAAGGTCTAGTGACCGTATAAAAAATTAAATATTATTTACCCACGTTGGTCTGCCTGCTACCGCAACATGTCATGTTACGTAAAATTTTTCTTTTCTTTAGAAAAAAGAAATTGAATTTTTTCATTTCAAAAATGGACAAATCAGGAATTTTGTGGTCGAACATCTTTCATTTATATTACACTATTTGAAAACTAATTGTTAATTTAGTTAAATAGTGAGCAATTTTATTACCTTCTCTTTTATTTTTATGGGAGAAAACTTTCTCTCTTAATATGAGTGTGTTTGAGACCCTTTTTTTACATAAATTATTTGGTCTAATCTAATTATTAATTTATTTAATTTGATTACAAATCACTTAAACTTGTTTACATAAAGTATTAAAAACTTGTCCTTGACAACCCTAATTAAAAATGAGTCAAAAACTAACTTAAAAAATAAACTGACCAATAAATTATATAAACAGAGACGAGGTAGAATAAATTAATTTATAAGCTACTAAATACAAATTCTGTACTCTACTTTTTTTACTTTATGTTCAGTTATTCACAATTTTTCATGTGTTTAATTTTGTTTATTTAAAATTTGATTATTTTATAAGTAAAATAAAATAAATAAGTGATAAATTATGATTAGTTAGTATAAAATAAAACACAAAAATTGAAATAGAAAATTTGTACGGGATAAAATTTTATAAGTTGTTCCTATCAACTCCATCTTTTTCGGAGTTTTTCCAAAATTCGACTTTACTTGGTATTGACTTGACTAATATATAGAGACAAGCGATTACAAACTTCAAGAACACGTTAGTAGTAATAAAGTCTACGATCCCAATCAAAGTAATTAACGAAGTCTTTAACAGATTCCTCAATCAAGATGGAACTTTTGTGTTTTATGAAGGAAAAAAAAAAGAGCAATCAGCGCTATGGAAATATCGCCCGCAAGACTTAGCAAAAACTTATTCCAGATGACAAATTCCACAAATCATTGGAATTAATGATATTTTGTTTGACTTGTCCACTATGCCCTTGGCCGTTGGACAAACTGCTAAATTACAGTGTTCACCTTCTGTACCCCCACCAATTCACACCTTTCCCTTCCATACCCACTGAAAAGTACAATGGCACTCCCATGAAAGCCAACCCTGCATCCAATGCTCCTGAAAGAACATAATTGTACCTTTGCCACCACTCTTTACGGTACCGATATACAAAATAATTAAAGATTGCTCCAACTGCAACCCAAACATTATAGTTCAAGGGTCTTGCTGGAGGCATCATTCCTGTTGCTCCTAGGAGCACTAGAAGGTTAATGAGTGGAATCCAAGTTCGCTTTGGAAATGCCTTATGCAATAGCCAAACAATAACTAGTCCTATTGCACCTCCAAGGAAAAACTAATTCATTGCCTCATAGCTTCCAAGACTTCCAAAGATCCATTTAGGCCCCACCAAACCCCATATAACATATGCATCAAAGAAAACTCGATCGCTAGAGCCAAGGCCGGCCCAATAAAATTTGGGGCCTGAGGTAAAAATTTTATATGGGGCATTTTTATATGTAAACATTAATTAAATAAAATCATATAATACTAATTAAATTAAAACTAATTTGATGTAAATACAGAATTTGATGAATAATACTAGCTAAACTAAAGTTAATTTCATATAGAAGATTGAATATTATAGTTGAATCAAAAGGAACTTACTTTAACTTGGATATAAGATTATGCATAATTAAGTACAGTTGTAATCTAAATTTTAATTTTATATATTCTTTTTAAGAGAAAGAGATAGATAAATATTATTTGGTATGTGACTTAGTAGCAAATTAGTCATCATTGATGATTTATCACATTTGCAGCATTTTATTTGAAACATCTTAGGGTTTCAATTGGGTTAAATTTTTATTGATCTCCTATTTTAAAAGCCTTGTTAGAAATGAAAAAGAAAAATACTTAAAATACTACAAAATGTTATTTGTGTTTGAATTATTTTTTTATGTGATTGGTGATATGTCAGTTAAATCTATAGTAAAATTTGTGGTATTTTTAGAATCACTCTTAAAAAAAAGTACCAGTTATTTAAAAAATGTTATATTTTTATAAAATTTTGAGCCTTATACCAAGGAAGATGGGGCCTTTTTTCAGTAGAGAAATTTTTTATTTGTTGTGGGGCCTTAGGCCTAGGCCTAAGTTGCCTAGGCCTTGAGCCGGCACTGGCTAGGGCATGTCCAAGGACTGTTGACAGGAAGGAGTTCTGGTTGGCATATGTTTTGAATTGAGTTTAGCAACCACCATGCCACTCCAATGTTGGTGGTTCCAGCAAGAATTGTTCCTATGAACTATGCATACACGTGCAAATATAGTAGAGTAGATAATAATTGAGTAATTGCATAAAATATGTTAAAACATAAAACTAGCTTTTTTATTTATTTATATACATATAGAAAATTAAGATCATGTAACTTGTTACTTGAAGGTCATAAATTTCTATGAGAACTCATCCTCGTAGGATGTATTGAGATAACACTGTTGCTTATTTATAACATGAACTCGTAATTCTATATTGTCCAAATGTATTATTGTTAAAAGTTTTGACGTTCTTAGTTATAAATTTATAGTGGTGAATTGGGTGATTTGCCGTGTTAATACTATTAGGCCAACACTTGCATATTGATAGTAGTAAAGTTTTTTTTTTTTTTGGGGGGGGGGGGGGGGGGGGGGGGGGGGTGGTGGGGGGGAAGTATTTACCTGTACTAAGAACATTGATCTTGGAGGAATCTTTATGTAATGTCGTAACTTGAAGTCATTGAGGAAAGAGACAACTTGATTCATGCTCATATAGCCATAGACTTTAAAACTTACATTAGCTATTGGTCTTCCTAGATATATGAGACCCATCATATACTCTGTTATTGCATTTAGCCCTGGTGTCTGTAGATAGATCATAATAACAATAGTGGAGAAGTATTCGATATTTTACATTGATAGTGAAAAGGAAAACTATGTAAATGCTTATTAAGGTACTCTGACAAACTTATAATTGAAAAGTTCTTGAAGGATTGTAAAATACAATCATGGACTAAGAACTGTTTGTATGAAAAGAAACTTTGAGAAGAAAAAGAACAGAATAACAGAGAGAGAGAGAAGAGAGAGAGAAGAGAGAAGAGAGAAATGATTTTCTGTTTTCTTGAATTTAATAAACTGAGATTACATTCATATATATAATGCTATTGCCTAACGGATAGAGTAACAGAATTGATCAATCTATCTGAATCAATCCCGTGATTTTAGGAACGAATAACTAACTCTCTAACTGTCAAAGATCTTCCCGCCAATCCAACTAATTCATCTTTACACCAAACGGCATCGTTTCGCTTTGAGGCTTAAATATCAAATACACAGGACGGCACCGTTTCTGTGTTAGTGAAATGGTGCGTTGCAGCTAGATTCAAAACCCAACGGTCATCCCCAAATTGAGTCATCTTCAACCTTGCGCCTTCTGTGCAATCAAGATAGTTCTGAACATAAATCAACCATGTGTAATCGGTTTTAACTTCTCTGAGGTAGAACCACCACTATCATTAACATCCCCCGTCAAACTTTTGGGGGAGGCATCCAACAGAAGTTTGTTCCGTTGAAGAAGAAACGAGGGAGATGGTAAAGGCTTGGTGAAGATATCAGCGAGGTTATCTTTGCCAGATACGAAGCGCACACACAAATCACGACGCAAGACCTTTTCACGAACATAATGGTAGTCAACCTCGATGTGCTTAGTACGGGAATGGAACACAGGATTGGCAGAGAGAGCAATGGCGGAAGCATTGTCACACCAAAGAACAGGGACATGAGAAAGGAAAAGACGCAATTCCTTGAAAAGAATCCGGAGCCAAGACACCTCTGCAGCAGTAGTGGCCAAGGCACGATACTCCGCCTCAGTGGAAGAGCGAGCAACAATGGTCTGTTTCTTTGATGACCAAGAAATGGGAGAAGGACCAAGGAAGACCAAGAGACCAGTGGTAGAACGACGGTCAAAAGGATCCCCAGCCCAATCGGCGTCGGAGAAGGCAGTGAGAGTCAAAGGTCCATAAGTGAACGATATGCCATGATAAAGAGTGCCACGGAGATATCTGAGAACTCGTTTGGCAGCTTCAAGATGAAGTGTAGTAGGATTGCTCATGAACTGACAAAGTTGATGAACACTAAATGCAAGGTCAGGACGTGTGAAAGTCAAATACTGAAGAGCTCCTACCATGCTTCTGTACTCAGTGGGGTCAGAGAGAGCAACACCATCATGGGGAAGCAAGCGTGTAGAAGGGCAGCAAGGGGTCTTGGTGGGCTTAGAGTTTTCCATATGAAAACGATGGAGAACATCTGAAGCATATTTGGACTGGGTAAGTGTAAGGCCAAAAGGAGTTCTAGAAATTTGAACACCCAGGAAATAGTTGAGATCACCAAGGTCCTTAAGAGCAAACACAGAGCTGAGAGCAGCAACAAGGGAAGAAAGATGTCTGGAGTTGTTCCCAGTGAGAATTATGTCATCTACATAAAGAAGGAGGTAGATGATAGTGCTCTTGGAGTGAAAAATGAACAAGGAACTGTCAGCAAAGGAGGCTTGAAAACCTAGATGAATTAAGTGAAATGTGAACCTCTCAAACCAAGCCCTTGGTGCTTGTTTGAGACCATAAAGAGATTTGTGTAACCTGCAAACGTAGGAAGGGTGATCTGTATCCACATACCCTGGGGGCTGTTGCATATAGACTTCCTCCTTGAGAAGTCCATGAAGAAAAGCATTTGACACATCTAACTGTTTCAATGGCCAATTGCAGCTGACAGCAATAGCAAGAACTAATCTGACAGTAGCAGGCTTGACCACTGGACTGAAGGTTTCTGAGTAATCAATGCCAGCTTGTTGGTGAAACCCCTTGGCAACAAGTCTGGCCTTATAGCGAGCAATAGACCCATCACTGTGAAGTTTGATCTTAAAGATCCATTTGCAGCCCACTAGATTAGCATGAGGAGGGGCAGGAACCAAGGACCAAGTGTGTTGTTTTTGTAAGGCTTGAAATTCTGCATCCATAGCTGCACACCACACTGGATACTTGGATGCAATCTTGTAAGAAGGTGGTTCAGAATGGGAGTAGTCCAATACAGCCTTATAACACAGCTTAGGATTTGGTTTAACAATGCCACTTTTGGATCTTGTCTGCATTGAATGATGGACAGGAGCAGTTGGAGCAGGAGGCACAGAAGAGGAAATAGGCAAAGGTATAGGAGGATTTGGGGATATAGGTATAGGTAAAAGTGGATCAGTGGAAGGAGGAATGGGGGGTGACAGATTTGGAACAGATGGTGGTGGGACTATGAGAGCAGAAGAGAGGGGAAGAACTACATCCAGTGGATCAGAATTAGCAGGAGCATGGGGAGAAGGAGTGGTATGAGAATTATATGGTCCTAACAGAGAAGGTTGATTTGAAGCATGGAGATAAAGGAGATTGGATAACCACAAATCATTGGAAAGAGTAGCAACAGGAGAAGGGGACTGACTGACAGAAGAAGGAGGGTGAGAGGAAGGAAATTTTACTTCATTGAACAGAACATGTCTTGATGTGTATAGGTGATGAAAACAAGGATCAAGACACAAATATCCCTTAGAACTAGGAGAGTAACCTAAGAAAATGCATTCATTGGTTCTATGATCCAGCTTATGACTGGAATAGGGTCTAAGGTGAGGGTAGCAGGCACAGCCAAAGACCTTGAGTTGGGATAGGTCTGGGGAGGTGGAAAAAAACTTAGACCAGGGAGAAGCAAAGTTAAGAACAGAAGTAGGAAGTATGTTAATCAAGAAAACTACAGTAAGGATAGCATAGGACCAAAAAGAATTGGACAGAGAAGCTTGAGAAAGTATGGTGATTGTGGTCTCAATTAGGTGCCTGTGTTTCCTTTCAACAAGGCCATTTTGTTGGGGTGTATATGGACAAGAAATCTGATGGATAATGCCATGTTGAGCCAGAAAAGACTTAAAGGCAGTGGAGGTATACTCCCCACCTCCATCAGATCTGAAAGTTCTTATTTTAGTAAAGAATTGAGTTTCAACTAAGGCTTGGAACAAAATAAACTTGGAAAACACTTCAGATTTAGTTTTAAGAGGGTATAACCAGGTAAACCGTGTACAATGATCAACAAAGATAACATAATAACAAAAACCATTGACAGATGTAATAGGAGTAGGACCCCATACATCAGAATGCACAAGTTCAAAAGGTGATGATGCAACAAATTGAGACTTGGGAAAAGGTAAGTTGTGCATTTTGCCATACAAACAATGAGTACAAGATTGAACCAAATTTGTACACTTATTTATGATAGTCTTATCATTAGGAAACACATGTTTGAGAACTTGATCATGTGGATGACCCAACCTCATATGCCACAATGTTTTATTACAACTGACTGACCTAGACACAGTATTACAAATTTTGGAAACATGATTACAGACTTTGGAAGACAAATGAAGTTGTGAAGCTTTATGAGCATAGATGGGGTAAACTCCATTTTCACTCTTGCCTTGGTATAGGACCTTCCCCGTGGCTAATGCCTGAATGGAGAGAATGTTTTTATCAAAATAACACCAACAATTGTTATCTTGACAGATTTTATTGACAGAAGCAAGATTGGAAGAAATGGAAGGAACTCTAAGGACATTATGCAGTTTAAGAGTGGAGGAAAAAGAAGGAATATGAGAGGTACCTATGTGAGAAATTGGTAGGTTTTGCCCATTTCCCACTGTGAGATGATCCTGACCTCCATATGGTTGAGGGAAGCTGAGTTGATTGAGGTTAGCAGTCACATGATCCGTGGCTGCACTGTCTGCAAGCCAAGGCTGCTCCTGTGCAAGACAAGCATTAGATGCTGTGGCCATAGCAGCAAGTTTGGTTGGTGGGTGTTTGCCTTGATAGGCATAGTCCATTCTATGGTAACAATCTAGAGCCACATGACCAAGCTTGTTGCATATTTGACACATAGGCCTGTCTGATCTTGGAGCTGAAGAGCTTGAATTGGACTGATGTGGCTGAAAGGGATTGAATTGATTATAGTGAGGTGAGTAACTACCTGCATTTCTGCCTCCTCTTCCACCTCTATTGTTATTACTCCATCTGCCTCTCCCCCTATTATTGAAGCTACCACTTGATTGATTGAAATTTCCACCTGACCTTGGAGTAGCAGCAGCAGCCATTGCAAAGATAGAATCTTTAGTATCAACCCCTTCATTTAAGGTCTCCTCTTCACCATTGAGCATAGTAGACAATTCATCAAAGCTTAATGGTGTACTTCTGGTCCTTATTGCTGACCTGAAGGCATTGTAGTCTCTTGGTAAGCCCTTGAGTGTTATATGGAGCAACTCTTCATCATCTAAAAAGACTCCAACTGCTAGTAGCTTGTCTCTCACAACTTTGATTTTCCTCAGGTAAGTATCTACGGAATCTGCCCCCTTCCTAAGATTATGAAGCTCTCCTTTTAGGTTCATTACATGAGACCTAGAGATTGATGAAAACCTGTTCTCCAGAACCTTCCAAACCTCCAACGTAGTGGTACATCCAACAGTAAGAGATAAAATTGACGATGAGAGAGTGGAGCTGATGAAGGTTAGTAAAGCCTTCTCTTTAGACCTCCAAAGTGTATACTCTGGATTTATACTTGCAGTGTAAGCTCCACTGAGATCCTTAAGAAATCTCTCTGGAACCAATTGTGGTTCTTCAAGCAGATCATACAGAGAGTAAGTTTCTAGGATCATTGTGATTTGATGTTTCCACACAATATAGTTGGTATTCTCCAATTTAATAGTCATCATGTTTGACATGTTTGACAGAAGAAGAAGTGGTTGATTCATCACATTCATTGAAGAATTAGTAGCTGTTGATGAGCTGGCACCTGTGGAAGACAATGGTGCAACTGTTGAGTTTGTGTTTGCCATTGTTGAATTCTGTACAGGAATCTTAGGCTCTGATACCATGAAAAGTTCTTAAAGGATTGTAAAATACAATCACGGACTAAGAACTGTTTGTATGAAAAGAAACTTTGAGAAGAAAAAGAACAGAATAACAGAGAGAGAGAGAAGAGAGAGAGAAGAGAGAAGAGAGAATGATTTTCTGTTTTCTTGAATTTAATAAACTGAGATTACATTCATATATATAATGCTATTGCCTAACAGATAGAGTAACAGAATTGATCAATCTATCTGAATCAATCCCGTGATTTTAGGAACGAATAACTAACTCTCTAACTGTCAAAGATCTTCCCGCCAATCCAACTAATTCATCTTTACACCAAACGGCATCGTTTCGCTTTGAGGCTTAAATATCAAATACACAGGACGGCACCGTTTCTGTTTTAGTGAAATGGTGCGTTGCAGCTAGATTCAAAACCCAACGGTCATCCCCAAATTGAGTCATCTTCAACCTTGCGCCTTCTGTGCAATCAAGATAGTTCTGAACATAAATCAACCATGTGTAATCGGTTTTAACTTCTCTGAGGTAGAACCACCACTATCATTAACAATAATAATAACTAGCATCAATCAAAATTCACAAAAATGTGATCAAATCACTCCATGTAATGGGAGCTGGTTTGATTACATATTACCAGTTGATTGCAGAATTTAAAATAATATTGGACTATGATGTTGATGTTGTATATTTCGGGTTAATAGGATAAAAAAGTTGTGACTGATATGGCTATAACCAACTAGTTAAGATAAGATATTGTAATTAATGAGAGATGAAACAAGTTCAACTTTTTTTTCTTAATTACATCAAACTTTTGGCGCAATAAGGTGAAATGAGCAAAATTTAACCCAATAACCTGGTTTGTTGTGGCAGTTATGATACTAATTGGAAGGGTGAAAGAATAGGCTATGGCAGAGGCAAAAAGGAGCCCCCACCATGGCAGCTGGAATTGATCATTCAAAACAGTACTGAGAACAAGTGAAACTGCAAGTGTCACAATAAGTAACAAGTAAAACCACCATGAAGGTATGTCTTTGTATTTCCTCATCAACTTTGTATGAATATCCTCCTTGCCCTTGTAAGAAGCTTGAAATCTCTCATAAATCTCTCTGTAAATTGAATTTGTATCAAAATGTGAATGTTTGGGTATAAACTTTTGAGTTTCAAGATATAAGCATAATGAAATTAGCATTCAAGCTTATGAAATTGGAGATAGCATATAATTTATAGTATTTGAATTGAAAACCCATATATATAAAAAGCATTTCAATGATACATTACCTTCCATAGAAGAGTGTCACATGTGTAAGGGTGGTAGCAATAGTGGTAAAGCCAAAGCCATAAGTGAGAGCGAAAATGGGAAAATGGGAAATCTACTAGCATTGTACAAGTCAAATCCCCAATATGCTATAGGAATTGCAATGCAGATCATCAATACATAGCCTGCAAAAACATTCATAATGGAGAAGAAGGCGTTGATAAGGGGGCCAAATACGAAGGATGACACTGCAGCCCAATCAATTGCCACTGCTCCTAGTCAGAGTCCTTTCATGCCTGAGCCAATCTGCTGAGCCGTGACGGATTTGGAGAATGCCCAACAAACCCATGAGTTGTTTGTTAGTGTTGAGAAGAGGTACCCTGGCACTGTGTACCATGTAAAACTGCAAATGAGTGCAATTAGGAAGAATTTTGCCCGTGAGAACCGTTTCTCTTCTTTCTCATGCAAAGCCCTGCATAATTCATATCAACATTTTATGTTAAATGGAAGTAATTTAATTTTATTCATTTATGGAACATAAAGACATTGGTAGCCATCTATGTTGAGAGTGATGAGTATTCAAAAAATGGTGGTAAAATTTTAAGGGCTACTAGGAAAGTGTGTGGCTAAAATATTTCTAGAGGTTGCGACAAAATATATGATGACAGAATGATTTTGTATGCAACACCAGTTAATAGGAATTGGATTATCTGAAGTTGAGTTGCATATTGGATTTGTTTCTAGCTGTTCCACCATTGTTTAAGTCTTTGTGTAGAAAATACCACTATGGATAAAACTAAAATGCTATGACATGAAGGACGTGGATTACCACACAAGGAGACTCTATATCATGCTCAGAGATGAAGAGCAATCTGCATTTGTAAGAGTATTTCTTTTGTCATTTCAAAATTAAAATCAAACCAAGAATAAAATTAAAAATTGTTACACTATGCACTAATATTTGATGTGCATGAAATATATTAAATAAATTACTCTATTTGCATATTTAGTCATACTTTTATGTTAATTTGTGACTAATTATAAACTTTAATTGTTTTATAGATAATAAAGGCATTACATGCTAATGAAAATTAGTAGAAGACAACAACCAAAAAAAAAAACTATCCTCATAGTTTAAGTTCACGTGAACCATTAGATGCTACAAGGTAAGGCTAGGTCAATTGTCAAGCCAACTTAAATCCAGCCTTAAGGGGTATTACATACACCAGATGCATGATAAATCTTTTCAATCCAGCCTAGGCATGAATTAAAGAGAAGAATAAAAACAAAGAAGAAGAGAAGAGTTAAGGCCAAGAGTCAATCTGACATGGAGATGAGAACTACACATGGGCTTGAGAGTCCTAACTGCTTATCGAATAAAACCTATTACATACTTGTGTGCATCCACACAAGTGTTAAATAACACTGAAATCATGTGTCCAACTCACATTTTCAACTTTAAAATCATGAGGTAAACTCAAGATTTCAGTGCTATTATACACTTGTGTTCAATATGCACACAAGCGTGCGATAAACACTAAACACTATTGCTTATTTGTTAACTTAGGCTTTTCTATTGTTTCACAGAAATACAAATTAGAGTTGTAGAGAGACAATTGGACCACATGTGGAGTTTCTTTGTGGCTTTTCTCTTCAGGTTATTTTTGTTTTATTTATTTAATTTAATGTTTAGTATTTGATTATTTTTGTTTTATTTCAATGACCATGAATATCCAAATTTTCAATTAAAGTTGAGGATGAAACATTGTTAACAATTTTCAATATTTATTTATGAAATTTGATTTTTCCCACATTGATTGTTCTTTAATAATTTAATTGTTCTGCTTCATATCAATTGTTGAAGATAGGATTCAAATCAAATATGAGTTCAATCATATTCTTCTCGTGATTTAGGGTGATATTAATCAATTGAATACTTGGTTTATTATTGTTTGATTTTAAAGTTGAATATATCTTATGATTTAACATATACAATTTTGATGATTTGATTTTATATTTAACAAGAGAAGAAAAGCATGTTTTAGATTTTAGAATATAGGGATTTTAGTGAGAATATTTTTCATGATAATAAGATTGAATTCAAGAGCGGATTCAAAAACCTTAATTTTTTTTCTCTTGATTGTTTACATCTTTTTATTGCCTTTTATTTATTTTATTTAAATTAATTGTTTGTTTAGATTTATTTAATTATAAAATAATCCGTTTTTATTGGACTATAGATTAGTATTTATTTAGTTGAGGTTTATTTATTTTTTCTACATAAACACAAGTCCCTATGAACTCAAGCTCGCGCTTGCCAAACTATACTTTAGTGCTATTCGTGCACTTACAAATATTTTAAAATTTCACAACAATATTTATGGAATTTATTTAATTTTTATTAAAAAGTTCACATTAATTTATTAGAGAATATTGGACTTCCAAAGTCTACTTGAACCAAAATTTGGTATAAGGCTAGGAGCATGGACCGTAAAAGGTGGGATGGCCATGGTAGATCTTGGATTAAATATAGGGTCATGCTAATGAGTGCCCTTAGGGCAATAGTTAACAATCTATTTTAGAAAAGTTTTGACACAACTTTTATGGAAAATGAAAAAGCTGTTAAAACATTAATTGTTTTTTTCTTTTCTTTTCCTATAAAAACTTTCTATAAATGGATTGTTAACCATTACCCTAAAAGCATTTGTTAGCATTTCTCTTAAATATAAATGCATTTGTTTAATATAATTATTGATCCACTCTAAGTCTCTAATTGGGTATGTGATTCCCTCCTCACACATTACAACTCTTAGGTGTCTAGATTGGAGTAGAAGTTTTTCTCTTGCAGCTTTTTTGCAAGTGAAAACCTCTATTCTATATACTATACAATTACATGTAAACTTCTACAAACAACCATAAACAAAACATATTCCCTATAATAGGTGGTATATCACAAAATTTTTACAACTTACAACCATTCAAGTCAAATAACTTAAATAAATTAAAACCAAAATGAGATGATGGTTTTTTAAAATATTCACATTAAAAAAATTGATAAATGATTTTTTTTTTTTTTTAAGTTTTGGACAAACTTGTGTTTTGGACCTTTTGGTTTGTTCGGCTGTCAAATAATGCATTAAACCAATACCCACTTGTCCACTTGTTCTCCATGGATTGGGTTTTAGATTGACCAAGTTTTGCACAAGTTAGAATCTTTTACCCATACCCACTTTTTTCTTTCGAGTTTGAATCCAATTGTTTTTAGGTCTAGTAAGAAGTTCAAGAGCTCACACCTAGTAGGTATAATGGTGTAAAATTAAAAACAATCAATTTTTTTGACATTTAACTTGAGTTTGCAAAGGAACAATTTTTTTTTTTTTTTTTAGGTCACAAGTAATAGGGATTTTTTTTTTTTCAAACTCGTGACACAGAAAGTAGGAGAGGTAGATGCCAACCAGCTACAAGCTCATTAGTGACAAGGAAAAGTTACCTACTGAAAAAGTGAAACTTGAACGAGAGTTGCTGGGCACCACATATGGGCTGGCTCCACCGCATATTTCCTCAGTAGTCCAGCCTAACCATAGCCTAATACTTGAAACCAAATCAAACATAAGAAATAATGTTACTAATTTTAATTTGATGTCTTGTAATCACTATCCTTACATTTCTATAAGGTTAAATTGCAAATTACACCCTTGAAATTTTGGATTGTTTAGATTTTATATTCCAAAGTTTCAAAACTTTGATTTTAGACCCTGAACCTTGGTTCCGTTAGTAATTCACCCAACATTTAATTTTTACTGTTAAGTGACCCACGTGCATGTTGACATGTTTTATTTTTGTCAAATCAACCTCAAACGGTACCGTTTAAGTGAAGACGAAGTGCAAACCTGGCCCAAAGCTAAAATGGACTACAAGTCCAAATTCGCAAGCCAATCCAATGAAACCACTCCTCATCCTCCGTACTCACAAACTTTCTGAAACTCCAATCTCAATCTCACTCCTCATCACCATTCTTCCTTTGTTTAACCT
This sequence comes from Quercus parvula, assembly GCA_030820535.1. Lineage (NCBI taxonomy): Eukaryota > Viridiplantae > Streptophyta > Magnoliopsida > Fagales > Fagaceae > Quercus > Quercus parvula. The sequence continues at coordinate 30,479,430 of JAUAME010000006.1, read as the reverse complement.
CACAAAATGCCTGTCTTCCTTCACCAACATCTCGTCCACGTCTTCACTTCCGGCGAACGATACGGAATCAGTTAAATGACGTCGGACTGGTGAAGAGAATTCATTCTCCAATATTGGAATCGTTTGAAGCCTCCGCCGATTCTTCAATTGGTGGAGAGTGAAACCGAAGGCACAACTGAGTGCCGGAGCGATGAATTCCAAGGAATTGACAAAAGGGAATTGAGAAATTAGGGATTGAAAAATGTCTTCGAATTTGAATTGGGAACAGAGTGAACTACGTGTTGTTTGTTTGAGTCTTCAGCATCAGAAAACATGGAACTTGCGAACTTGGAAGTGTCCTTTGGAAAAGAGTAATAAGGGATTGGGATTGGTGTGAAGTGAGAGTCATCGTTGTTATTGCTGTGAGTGTTACTATTGGTTTGGAAATTTTATTTTTTCCATTAGTTTTCTCAAATTATCTACTTGATTCCATTTACTCAAAAAAGAGACGAATTATCAAAAACATAACTCATGGATTGAGAATTAAAAAAATAAAAAAGTCATTCTCCAGGCCTCCACTGTAACTGGACAAGATCAGATATGAATCATATTAAAACTAGAGGGTTTATGTTTTAATTTTTGGCTGAAACGACTCCCTTTTAAAATGCTGAAACGGTATCGTTTGAGGCTGATTTGGCAAAAAAATAAAACATGTTAGTTTGTACATGTGTCACTTAATAGCAAAAACTAACTTTGGAGGATGAATTACTAATGAAACTAAACTTCAAGGTGTAAAATCAAAGTTTTGAAACTTTGGGACATAAAATCTAAACAACTCCAAACTTCAGAGGTACAATTTGCAATTTACCATTTTTATAATATATATATATATATATATATATATATATATATATATAATATTTTATGTATGTGTACATGTATATATGTGTGTGTGGAGATTCATTTGGAGAATTTAAAAAAAAAAATTCGTGAATTTCAATTTTGTCCATAGAAAGTATTTCTTATCAAGTTAGACTTGGTCATTAATTATTTTCCTGACGAGTCAATTTATAGTCTCTTTACATTGGGGCGACACATTTTGTTGGAGTATAACAAAAGTTGATGTATACCAATTTTATATTACTTCATGATAAACTATACATCTTGCGTATTAAAGGGGTAAAATGAATATAAATAAATAGAAAGCAAAGAATTTTTAAGGAATATTCTATCTATTCTTCACTTTGAAAGTATAGTGGAAAGGAATGAAAGTATCGTATCGTATCTAATGCACAAATACATTAGACATAAGTTGTATCCGTTCAAGATAGAGTAATGCAACATAATACATTTCACAGTTTTTGAATAGATAAGCTGTTATTAATTCTCATATTAGCATACAATTTTTGTCTTTCTATTTTCTGGTGGATTCCAGACACTTTCTCTTTGTGGATTCAAAAAACCCTCGTGAATTTGAGGCTATTTTCAAAAGCAAATGTGTTTTGTTTCTTATTTTCTAGAAATAAACATGTTTTGTTTTTTGACGCTTTCGCATCCTGCATCACTTATTTCTTCTTTAGTTACATTGTGCAACAGTAAAGTTAAAATAATTCCAATTAGCTCAACTATTAAAATCTCTGATAGTTGAATAAGATTTTTTTTTTAAATAGTTTCAACCTATGACGTCCACTTCTAATGATAGCTTTTTTATCATCAGACCAAGACACCAATCGGTTTTTGGTGTAAGCAGGAATTAAACTCCAAATTTCTTATTCAATCATCAGAGGTTTTACCAAATGAGCTAACTGAAACCCACAAGTTGAATCTATCTAATGATAGCTCTTTTATCATCATACCAAGACACCAATCGGTTTTTGGTGTAAGGAGGAGTTAAACCCGAAATTTCTTATTCAACCATCAAAAATTTTACCAAGTGAGCTAATTGAAACCCACAAGTTGAATAAGATATCTAGGGTTCAATCTCTGCTTACACCAAAAATTGATTGGTGTATTGGTCTAAAAATAAAAATTTATTATCAAGAACCAACGTCATAAGTTAAAATTCGGCGAAAACACCATTTTGGTCCCTATATTTTAGGATCACGGTCAATTTGGTCCCTACATTTTAGCAGCAGTCAATTTGGTCCCTGTTATTTTTAAGTTTGAGTCAATTTGGTCCCTACCGTTAACTTACTAACGGAAAATGCCTATGTGGCAAATGTCTTGTTTTGTTGGCGCACATGTGACTAATATAATAATATATTTAAATATTTAAAAAGCCACCAAAGCATTTTAATTTTTTAAAAATCCATGTCAAAAAAAAAAAAAAACTAAAAGATTAATTGAAAGAAAAAAAAAATACTATTTTTTATAACAATCCTCAATTTCTTTTATTTTCTTTTGTATTCTTAAAAACTTTTCTTAGCTTCTAAACACTGTTCCCAACAACTCAACAATCTAAAACTAAACAATTTGTATATTTGGTGGTGGCCGGGGTTATGGCAGGAATGAATTCAGAAACCAGGGTGAATTTTCAGGGCGACCTAGGGGTTCAAGTGGACGCAACGGAGAGGGTCAACAGCGGGCCTCTCAGAATGGCAGTGGAAGAGGTGGGCGTCAAGGTGGGATGAACCATGGGGCTGCTTCTGGTTAAACATTGAAGAAAGGTTGACAGATGATTTTTTGACCATCAAATGAGGGGGTTTTAAGGCTTTAGATATTCAGGTTTGCTATTTTTAAAATCTCAAATGTTAATGAGAAGATTATTGTAATTTTTCTTACTCGCAGTTTTTCACGAAGCTTATATGACATGAAAAAAAAAGGAGTTTGGGTGTGATTAATGTATCCTGTCATAAAGCATGTTGGTTTTGTAACAGTAATTCTCTCTGTATCTAACCCTTTACACGGAGGAAGACTTTACAATCTAAAACTAAACAATTTGTTTAGTTTTAGATGGTTGAGTTGCTGGGAATAGTGTTTGGAAGCTAAGAAAAGTTTTTAAGAATACAAAAGAAAATAAAAGAAATTGAGGATTGTTATAAAAAAAAAAAAAAAAAATTTCTTTCAATTAATCTTTTCCTTTTCTTTTTTTTTTGACATGGATTTTTTTAAAATTAAAATGCTTAGGTGGCTTTTTAAATATTTAAATATATAATTATATATTATTATATTAGCCACGTGTACGCTAACAAGACAAAACATTTGTCACATAGGTATTTTCCATTAGTAAGTTTTTTTTTTGAGAAAGAGATATTTTCCATTAGTAAGTTAACGGTAGGAACCAAATTGATTCCAAATTAAAAATAACAGGGACCAAATTGACTGCTACTAAAATGTAAGAACCAAATTGACCGTGATCCTAAAATATAGGGACCAAAATGGTGTTTTCGACTTAAAATTCTCTCATCCAAAAAAATAAAATAAAATAAACTTCAAATGCAATGTCTTAACTCCTCAAAATGCCCATTTCATTTTCAATTTTTTCACTTCAAAATTAAAATGTTTTGGTCATAGGACTTAAAAATTATTAATGAGTAATTATTCATACTCTTATATATAATATTAGGTCATACTATTTTGTTTTCTTTATTAATAGAACTAGAACTATGTCATACCCATAAAAATAGTTTACACTCTCATTAATTTAGTTTTTTGATAAACGGCTATTAGACGAGACTTATTATTATAATTATAAGTTTTTTTTAAGGAATGATAAGACTATCTATCCTCTACCAAACTTGAGATGAATTTATATTAAGTATTGTATTATCTTCTCAAAAAAAAATTATTGTACTGTAATTTATAGTCCTGCAATTTAAAATATTATATTTTGGTGAAACTTATCTACGCCATTATAATTTTTTTTTTTTTTTTGAGAAAGAAGCAGCAATTAATATTATTGAAAAATCAATTAGATACATCCACATCCAATTGTTGTTGAACAAAGGATAAAAACAACAATTTATTTGTTCTTATCAACTTAATTTTTTTTTTTCCAAAAAAAAAAAAATTAAATGTTTTTATCATCTTTTCCTCTACTACTTTATCTTTAAAAAAAATTGTAATCAACCCCATTAAAAAAGATAAGGGAAAAATAAACATTTAAGCTAATGGCAAAATAATCCAGCATTAAACGCTTTTACCAATAATTTGCTATGAATAAAAATCTATTTTATAAATTATAAGAAATGTAAAAGTATACTTCACCCAAAATATTATTATCAAAAGTTTCAAGTAATTTAATATAAAATAAATATTTATTTCATCGTTTGATTATATATCATAATTTTATGTTTTAACATGTAAAATTATATACTCCACACACACACACACACACACACACACACACATATATATATATATATATATTATGTCATAAAATTAATGTCTTTTATCATGTGGCCAGTAGTTAGTAAAATACAGTACGAATTTAATACTTTAATACGATAAGTATACGGTCGGGTAAAATTCGGCATCTTTTTAAAAAGTATGTTTCAAAAGTTTGGCATAAAAATATAGAAACGGAAAAAGAATGATATGTATATAGTACGGGTATATTACGTTCATCTTTAAAAAAATTCATAACAAAAATAAGTAAATATATACCATATACTTTTTTGAGATAAATTCAATAATCTTTGTGTAATATGACCTTTTAACTCTGGTCAAGTTTGATTTAATCTTTAAAAAATCTTTAACTACAAAAATTTAACAGTGATATTAGGAATATTTCAAGTTTTACTACTTAGATCTTACAAACTAATGTGCCATCAAAAGTAAGAAAAACGCTAGAAGTACTAAAAATTTGGGGGTGTTTAGTTGTATTTTTTAAACAATAGTTTTCATTGTTTAAATAATACAACATGTATTTTCATAACACTTTTTCACCAACACGTATTTCTACAACACTTAAATAATGTTATTAGAATAACGTTACCAAACGAGCACTACAAAGAGTAGTGCTATTACTACAAATTTTACTACGTTGAACTTATAAACTAATATGTCACTAATCACAAAAAAGTAATTTTTAAGTGCTCCTAAAGTACAATGAATGGTGCTTCTTCCTCTCACATTTATGGTGGGGACCACCATGAATCCCCACCATAAATGTGAGAGAATAGAGTACCATTTCGCTATACTCCGAGAGTATCTAAGTATTTTCCATCACAAAAGACAATTCAAACAATTATTTATAAGATGATCGAAGCCATCAATCACATTTATTGTTTAGTCAGTTTTAGACTTTTAGCTATTTTTCTAAGAATTAAGTCGTTAACAATTATTATTTTAGCAAGAACATGGGCTGTAGACTTAAAGCAATAACAAAAATTGGATTTGTGTTTTGAGTGTTTTACGGCTATTTTTATGTTTACGTATACAATTTTAATAAAATAAATTAATATATATTAGATATGAATCTTTCATTTGGCCAATAGGGGCTTGGCTTAGCTAGTAAGGTTTAGACACTTCGTCTAACTTACCTAAATTTGAGTCTCGCTGCTAGCAGGAGCCCGTTGGTGGGCATCCACACGGGTTGGCCCATGAGTTTTAACCTTAGCGCCCTGCCAGGGTGGTTGACCTAACCTAGCTAACCCCCTTTTTTTTTTTACCAAAAAAAAAAAAAAAGAATCTTTCATTTGTGTTGATAGGATTGAATAGCTTTCTTTTAGGTTTTTTTCAAGTATTTTATATTTACATCTAGTGCCAAGAGCCAACATTTATTTTCGCTAACTTTAATATTTAAGGAGTTGTATATAAACAAAACAATCTTTACATCTAACCCACCTAGGTTCGAGTCCCGCTACCAGCGGAAGTCTATTGGTGGGCATCCATAAGGGTTGTGTAAGGTTGAATTTAATCAACCATTTTGTTGGCTTTATTCCGTGCTAATTTGCTTGTAATTCAGTACTTAGAAACCCTGTATTTAGGTGGAAATCATGTAAGGGTAGTGTGTAAGAAAGTGTGAAGAAATGCTCAAAATTGTGCACTGAAGCAGGGACTCGCGACTGGATCTCGTGGGTGGCTCATGACTAACAAGCCGCCAGAGGATGCACACGAGTAAAGCATGCAAATAAGCTGAACCGTCATGCTAGCTATAGCACTACAAGACAAAAATTTCAGACTAACCATTCAATTAACTTGCAGCTTGAAATTGCGACTTAGTCAAGTCGTGAGGCCAAGTCGCCAACCAGCTCTGTTTTGAAAAACTAACTCTTCTTATTCCATTCTCACACAAGTATAAATACCCCTTATACCCACGAAATGTAGAGTACTTCCAGAGAGAATTTTGAGATAAAAACCCTAGAGAAAAATAAGATTGACTCATCCATAATCTTTATATAATGACTCTTCAAATTCCTCAACTCTCACACTCTCCATTGTTACATCTTTGAGAGGTACATTAGCCAAAACCTTTTCTCACCGTACCCATATCTATGAGAAGGTTATTCGGTGCTAGGGAAGCAATTAGGAAGGGACCAATTGATATTGGTTGATGCTATGGGTTATAGCGGAATTCGGTAAACTAAAGAAGACAAAGGTTCGACGTAACATCATTGGAACAAGAAGCTTGGAGGACTTAGGTACATTGGGTAGATTAGGCTTGGAGGATCTTCTGCTGTTCATGTATCCCAATTTCATTCTTTAGTGGATTATTGACCGCTTAGATGGCAGCGGAGAGGTTTTACGCCGAGGACTTCGATTTCCTCTTCGATAACACATCACTGTGTTGTCTTTGTGTTTACATCTCTCTTCCCTTAATCTTCATCATTTAATTACTGTTGTGATTGTGATTATTTATGATTTAGATTGTTTTATCAATTCAGTATTAGCTTATAGTCATGTTCTGCACATATATTGTTTGATAATAAGCTTGAATTGGTAACTTGAAATTTGGGGGTCTAAACATTCAAGGTGTTTTACACACTATTTGAATTTTCAATTAGTATCAGAGCGAGTACACTTATTGTGGTTTAAATACCTAAGTGTGATCCTTGACTCCTTGTGTTTATTTGTCACGGATGGTGCTTTGTATGTTTCTATGCATGTTTTGGATGTTGATGATTGAAGCATGCCACATGTTTGTAAAACTGCCTCTATGAGTGTTTATCCTCATGATTGTGATGACATGTTACTTGAATCATTGACAGTGTGTTTGGTTGGATAGATTTTAGGAGGGGTGGAAAATATAGGAAGGAAAATGGGGTGGAAAAGTGGGTTTTCCTCTGTTTGGCATTGGGTGGAAAATAGAAGGGGTGGAAAACCCGGGAAAAAAAATTCTCTCCCGGGCCCACAAATTTTTTCCTCCCAAATCGGGAGGAAAATCAAGGGATGAAAACCGTGTCCCGTGTAATTTTACTAGAATGCCCTCCACTAACCCATCATTCAAGACCTTCACCTACCCCACTGAAGACTTTTGTCCAAATGACCTATCACTTTTTCTCATCTTCTTCTCTCTACCTTCAACACACCGTCCACTGTTCCAGGTTCTCTCCTCTCTGTTTTTTTTTTTTTTTTTTTTCTTTTAACGTGATCTATTGTTTCTTGTCCTCATTTTCTTGCTGATTTTTTGGTTTCATATGACATTCAATTTTTTTTTTCTTTCGTTTAGCTACCATGTACTCATTAGTTTCTGTTTGTTTTTTTCTCTAGCCAAGGGTCTTTTGATTTCCTCTCCAGCCGAGACAAGTATGATCTTCTCCATTTTTTTTGCTATTTCATTTTTTTTTTATTCCGTTCTTCCCAGATTTCTTATTTCTTGCAAACCCATTTGGGATTATTGAATCTATGCATCTAAAGAATATGTGTATTGTTTGTTTGTTTTCTTACATATTATGGACTTCGATGCCTCTCACTCTCACTCACTTCCTCCTCTGCTTCTCGCCTTCTCTATGGTCTGCTTCGGACTTCGATGGTCAGTGGCCGAGGCTCTGTATCCATGCTTGTTCTTTGCCTTCAAATTTTCAGTCAGTTCAGTCCACTACTCCACTGGTAACTTCTATTATTAATTATTCTTTCAATTATTAGTATTTAATGAATTATATGGCATTATAGTTTACACTTTATAGAGAATAGCATTTTAGTTTACGTGTGCCTGCCTCTGTGTGTGTTCATAGTTGGTGGATTTTATTGTTTGGTATTAGTTGTGATTGTTTGTGTTTGGTTAGTGTAAGGTTTTCATTTATTAGTGGTTGTGTTTTGCTGAATCCATGTTAATTTCCATCCAAGTTTGCTGAATCCTGTTGGTATTAGTTTATAATCCATGTTAATTTTCATCCAAGTTAGTGTGTAATGATAACAGCAAACTTACCCCTCTCCGTAGTTTTATCTTTGCCAGAGTAACATTCTCTCTTTGGATGGAAATTATATAATATGGCTATGAAATTGGTCGTGATTATGGTATATGCTAAAATAGAATAAAAAAATAATACACTTTTTAAGGGATAAAACCATATCTAGTTATTAAAGTTTACACTAATATCCAATTTGATCTGTAGATTTTAGAAAGTAGCAATTAACATTCCCTACCAATAATTTGAGCTTGACATAATTTCTTACATGATTAGTTACGTGTATTAGTTTTTTTTTTATAGTTTTTCTTAGCTAGTTATGTTTGGGATGATAAAAACAAAACAACAAGGGTAAGGTGCTTTAATTAGTAATTATTATGGCCAATGTGTTGATTATTTTTTACTTGTGATGGATATCTGGTAGATGGATAATTCAACTAATTGGGATAATAGTCCACCGGAAGATTTGAGTAAGAGTTGGGAGGAAAATTGTCAAGATCAATTAAGGAGTATTCATGAATTGAACAAATTTGGTTTGCAACTTTTGACTGATTGGCAGAGAAGATGAGATGTAGCAATTTTGCAACTTCTTGTACATGTGGTGCATGGAATATGGATGATGGGCATATATTGTAGTCCACATTATGTGGATAGAGTACTTAACGAAAGTAGTGCGGAAAGAGAAAATGTTCGACAAGAACTACTAAGTGAACTTAGATGCAGTAAGAAATGTAGAGACATAATTCGAATGGGGCCTTATGCCTTTGCTAAGTTGTGTGAAATGCTTCGAGGAACTGGCCGTCTTAAAGACACTAGGAATGCTTCTGTTGAAGAGCAAGTAGCCAAGTTTCTTTACATTTTAGCACAAAATGAGAGAATTCGAACGGTTTCCTTTTTCTTCCGTCGTTCTAATGAGACCATAAGCCGTCATTTTCACAATGTGTTGAGAGCAATCATCTACTTAGAAGATCAGTTCCTTCTACAACCTAATGGGGCAGAAGTTTCCCAATAGATACGAAATAGTCATAGATTTTACCCATACTTTAAGGTAAACATATTTTTAAGCAATTATATGGATTGCTATAATAAGAATAAAAATTTCTTGATTTAATAGATTGCTTTAATTCCAGGATTGTGTAGGGGCTATTGATGGGACACATATTCGTGTAAAAGTGTCAGCAAAAGATGCACCTAGATATCGAGGGAGGAAAGAGTACACAACTCAAAATGTATTGGCAGCATGTGATTTTAACATGAGGTTTACATACGTTTTACCTAGATGGGAAGGGACTGCCTCTAACTCGAGGATAATTAAAAATGCTTTAAGTAGGGAAGACAAACTTATAATCCCTAGAGGTAATGTTAAATTATAAATACAAAGTATACTTATAAAAAATATAGAGAATTACTTATATATATATATATAGTGAATTACTTATATAAATTATTTTCTTAATAGGAAAATATTATCTAGTAGATGCAGGTTTTATGCTGAGAAGTGGACTTATTGTGCCATATAGAGGTGTACGTTACCATTTAAAAGAGTATTCAACACGTGGCCCAGAAAATGCTGAGGAACTATTTAATCATCGACATTCCTCTTTGCGCAATGTCATTGAAAGGACATTTGGTGTGTTGAAGAAACGATTTCCTATTATATCTGGAATGACAGAACCTTTTTTCCCAGTTGATACAGTTTCTGAGATCATTTTAGCTTGTTGTATATTGCACAACTATCTTATGGGAGTTGATCCGGATGAAAGGATGATTGCAGAAGTTGATCAAGAGATTTCAAATGGTGGCACACATAATGAAGCTAGAAACAGTACAAATGATAATGATGCAGATGCTAGAAGAGGAGCAATATTACGAACTAGTATAGCAACTAGAATGTGGAATGATTATGTATCGCATGATCAATAATTTTAGTCATTATGTTATAAGATTTGACTTGCTTATGTGTATCTTTCTTTATGGAATAGTTTCGAATGGAATGACTATTGCTGAACATTTACTAATAGTTGCTTTTGTACAACTATTATGTGTACATTATTAATGTTTTAGAAGAATGTTCAATTACTAGTTTATTTATAGCAACATTATGCTATGTCGTATTCTGTTTTGTTGATTTGTTTGTAGTATTTGTATGTAAATCTTATTAATTTCTTTGTAGTAGTTGTATGTAATCTTGTAAATACTAATATGTTTAACACGCAGTCTTTAAAAATGTCTAAGACATTGAAGAAGACAACTGATAATGAGTCTAAAGCGACTAACATGAGATAGACTGATGACATGGATGGCTTCTTACTTAACGTCATGTTAGAGGAACAAAACAATGGAAATAGGCCTAATGGAACATGGACTTCTCATGCTTACTTAAATATTTGTAAAAAGTGTTCAGAATCTTTCGGTTATGTAGTTGAGAAAAATAACATCAAGAATCGTATCAAAACATTGAAAGGTACTTTCAATTCATGTCATGACCTTTTCAAGAACATGAGTGGATTTGCATGGAATCCTATTACTGGACTTTTTGAGGCTGAAGATGAAGTGTGGGAACCTTTAATAGAGGTTAGTTATATTTATTTTGATATTATGAAAAAAAATTTAGATCAAGTTAATACATTTTGTTGGTACTTTGTTGTAATAATAATAATACTAATAAATGTGTATTGTATTCTTATAGGCAAACCCAAATGTTAAAAAATGGAAAAGAACTCCAATTCACCATTATGAGAAGCTATTTGATTTGTTTTCTAAGGATAGAGCAAATGGTGAAGGTTCTATGAGTGCAAAGGAGAAAGTCCGTCGATGGGAAAAGGACAAAGAGGATAGCATAAATTTGGAGGAAAATATGGATTGCTTTGATGAGTTTAGCATGTCAAATGTAGAATCATATTCTCCAATGGTCTCTCCTTCCTACTCATGCGAGACATCATCCAAGAAGGCGAAGAAAACACCTCATATGGTCGAAATGCTTGAAAAACAGATGGAAATATTTCAATTCGGAATTAATAATGTGGCAGCAAGTATAAGGCAAGGAAATGAAATTGCTAAGGAGGGACTTGCTATAATGATGCAAGGACATGAGATTGCTAAGGAGGGACTTGCTATCATGGAAAGAGGACGTCCACGTTGTTATTCTGAGGATGAAGTTTTTTCTGAATTGGTGAAAATAGGAATACCAACGGAACACCAACTTGATGCTATGCTCTTTCTAATTAAGGATCCAGCCAAAATGAGAGCATTTTTTGGTGTTCCAACTAGTGAGTTACGTCGAGCAATATTATTGAAAATGATGTATGCTAAGGAACCTTAATAATTATCAACTGACTTTTGGTAGTAGCTAACTTTTGTGGGTTCAATGTAGTGTAAATTTAATTTGCTAACTTTTGGTAGTAGCTGACTTTTGTGGGCTGAATGGAGTGGCAGCTGACTTTTGGTAATAGCTGAATTTTGTTCTCCATTCACTTTTGTGGGCTGAATGTAGTGTGTTACATAATTAGCAATATTTGATGAATTTGTATTTCAGTTAAGACACTAGAAGATAATGTAATATTTTAACTTCTACTGTGCTATGGATGAATGAAATTAATATCATTTTGCTCCGAAGTTTTGTACTTCATCTTGGTTCAGATCTGCATTTTGTCTAGCCTAGGTATGTTGGATTGAGAAAATATTTGTCATTCATACTTGCTGTAGGAATTCTTTCAGGTAATGAATAAATTGTTCTCCAAACAGAACATGTGATGTAGTTCTTAAAAGGAACAATGTCATTTTCATTTCTGCAGTGTTGGACGTAGATGACAACAATTTGGTTGATGAAGGCTTTGGAACAATGCAATTTTATTGTATTTAATATTTTACTATGCTTGCTTGGTAGCAGACTAGCAGTGCCATAGGGAATTCCTTTTTTATTGGTTGGTTAGTGGTGGCTACCAATCTCTTTGACATGTTGCCCAACTGTGTGTTTTTAATCAACCAAGTCATCTTGTAGCTCGGCCCATTTCTAATGGTTTCAGGTCTAATCCGATAGACATGATCTTTATGCCATGTCACCAGTAATCACTGCAAGAATACCTTCCATCCTTGAAATTGTGAAATTGGCTATTATCTCTCACAATGGTCTCTCTGCCAACTATGTTTGATATAAACTTTTTTTTTTAGAAAATATTTGATATAAACTTAATTGCTATGTGGTAGTCCACATAGACACGAATATTCTTTGTTACTCGAATTGTTGTTTACAAAATCCTTTGCCAAATTAAATTTATATGTACACTATTGTAATTTTTACATTATAATAATAAAAATAATAATATAAATTTATATATATGATGTGGTAAATTTTATATTATTTAATGAGAATAAATAAATTTATTTATTACATATTATGTAACAAGGGTATAATAGTCAATTTACATAAATTACATTTTCCATCCTTCCCCTTTTTCTCTCCAACCAAACAAAAGAGTTTTCTATCCTCCCACTTTTCCACCCCTCCAACCAAACACATAAGAGGGAAAACTACAATATTTTCCATCCTCCCACTTTTCCATCCTCCCACTTTTCCACTCCTCCATCCAAACGGAGTGTGAGTGTTATTGATATTCCAAATGACAAACTCTTCAAGAAAAATGCTAAGTTTCAAAAGAATTTAAGCAAGTTATTTTGTGAAAATGATGATTTGATTGCTAAGCTCAATGAATCCAATAAATTGGTTGAGAAATATAAGAATCTTGCTGAAAATTCTTTTGAAAAACTGAAAGAATTTGAATGTTTGAATATAGACTTGGATGCTAAACTTGTTTTGCTTAACAAACTTGTTGATGATCTTAAATGTGAAAATGAATCTCTTAAGATGCATGCCAAGTGTTTGATTGCTGAACCTATTTCTAAAAAAGATGAAAATATTTGTTGCAATCATATTGTGGTACCCGATTTTGTGCCTATTATGTGTTCTACCTCAAAGGACAAATCGGAATACATTCCTCCACATAAAAGAAATCAAAAGATGGAGAGAAATGCTGTTAAGTCAAAGCCTCTGTTTAGATCTTAACCTAAGGCTTTGGATGGATCTAAGTTTGTTCTAACTTACCACTATTGTGGTGTGATTAGTCATATATGACCTCAATGTCATAAGTTGAAGAGAGAACAAAACCATGTTGCTAGATCCCTTCCCAAAAAGCCTAGTGGACCTAAACACATTGTTTGTCACCATTGTGGTGCCTTTGGTCATCTAAGACCTCATTGCTCTAAGTTCCTGCTCTTAAAAGAATCAAAAGAAAAGAGAAACTTGAGCTTCTTAGAAGTTATGCTAAAAAAGGTAAACTGATTTTGGGTGAAAATAGCATTTTGTTAAAGAAAGTGTTTAATGCTCTTAACTCCTTGTCTATGTGCATCTCCAATTCTCATTCTTCCAACCCTAGTCTCACTTTTCATGAGACACTCATTCCAGACAATCGTTCCGTTTGGATGAGGAAGAGTTCCTATGGTTAAGTTTTTGCTCTTTTGGTTCTTGATCTAATTATTTCGATCTTTGTAGGACCCTTCATGCATTGAATGTCATATCTTCATGCATTTTGTGCATCTTGCATTTCTTTATATGCATTGTTTCTGTTTTGATCTTACTTTTATGTTTTAGTTTTGTGTGAGTAAAAATCCAAAATCACATAAAAAGTGAAAAATCCAAAAAGTTTGATCGTATATATTTGAGCACATATCACATGTGAGTTTTTCCTTGTACTTTCGTACAAATGGTTTTATGCATTTATGAGCTTGGCTTTATGCATTCCTTATGCATTTATATCTTTGTGGGAAAAATCTTGACATCTATGTGTGATTGTTGTAAATCGATATTCAAGCTTGTCATGAATGATTAGTCAATAGTTATGTTGGTTTTGATACATGCGTAGACTTGTGCCGATATATCTTCTCACTCTTTTATATTTTTGCTTAAAGAGCTCAACCAATGTAAATCTCAAAATGAAAAGAGATAATGAGCTGTAAAAGCCGTTGCACATACTAGTATTTGACTAGGAAAAAGGGAAAGTGACTTGTATTGAAAATGTATGATGCCAAAAAAGCCAAAGGCTTGTTCATTAAATTGAAATATCAAAAATTCCAGGCATCAAACTCAAAATGAGATATATTGATTCAAAATGATCAAATATTATGAATTGTAAAGAAGCCAAATGAAAAGCTTCAAAGATATGTAATCATTTTCTCGTGGGAAGTCATATATGTTCATTTCTATAATTGAGATAAACCACTTGACTTAGTACTAGTTGTGTATGACTTGATTGAATTGATCATTGAAGCTTCACTCTAAGTTAAGGACTATTCCACATTTGATACACACACACAACACACATGCCTAATATTCAATAAATACCTTATTCATTTGTTCAATTATACTTGCTTAAATGTGATGTGTGTGTGCTCAACTCTATATGGATCAATCCAAAAAAAAATTTGATCATTTTATATGTTTAGTGCTTACTTTGTTTTTCATAGTTTAAACATGTTCTGTATTGAAAAACAGGTGTCAGAGTTTTTCGCGACTCATTCGCAACTCGCGAAAGTTTTCACAACTCATCTCATGACTCACCAGTCGTGAAATCCTAGTCGCAAGTTCATCTAGAAGACTTTCGCGACTCACTCACGACTCGCGAAAATCCTCACAACTCGTCCAGTCGCGAAATGCCCAGAAACAGCTTTTTAAAGGGCTTTTCGTGGGAAACCTATTTTTAACCTCTCCCATCCTCTTTTAAACCCATCTTTCAATATTTTTACATTAAAACTCAATCAATTTGAATGGTTTTTCATTCCATTAACATCTCTAAGGTTATTTTAAATTCTTTTCATTGATTTGGATCTTTAAATTATGTTTTAGAGAGTTTTGTGCTATTGGTTGTGATTTTTCATTATAGGGGTTGGGGAAACTTAATTTTTGCCAAATTTTTGTATGAGATTGGTTTCTTTTGATGATTTTCTTTGGTTGTTAGCCCCTTGTGGCAAAAAGAACATGTATTAAGGGTGGATTTCATGATATTCATGCATTGTTTTACATTGTTGTTCATAGTGTGCACATTAGGTGTTTGATAAAATGCCTCTTAGGCATCTTCTCACTTGTTTGGACTCCAATGAGTACCAAACTTTGGGGTTTCTCATATTTTCTCATTAGGAACATGTTTGGATCATTGGTTGTGTATTTAACATACCTTGCCATGTGCACTTTCCATGCTTTGGTCATGCATTACACATAGCCACCTCTTGCACACACCTTTGTTACCCTTGTCATGCATTGGTCTATACCTTGTTTCTTCATCCTAGTATATCATGTTTACCTTATGCTTTGTAGCTCTCTGTTTTGTCTTAGGATTGAGTTCCATTTTCTCATTCATCTCGCTCTTTTCATGCATCATTATCATTGTTCATACCTTCATCTCTTGCCCTCATTTCTCCTTGACCCTTTGTCTATTCGTGACAAAAAGGGGGAGAGTATACTCTAGAAAGTATACTGGAGAGTTTTTGTCATTTCTACATGACTCTTGTGAACATCCTTAGGGGGAGAAATTCTATTTCTCGTGCACATTTGTAGGGGGAGAGATATTCCATAGGAAAGATGCATATACCAAGGGGGAGAAGACATTGTGTTAATAAGAAAACTCTGTTTTGTCTGTTTTTCTTTATGACTGTTTTGGTGTATGATCAAGTTGCTCACATGTTTCACATCATGTTTACTTGATCGCAATTTACTTGTTACATTATACTTGTCCTTTCATTACTTGCTTTACCTTAAGAGTCTAATGTGTTTTGTGCAAGTGTTTCAGGTTACAAGTATATATGTTCCAAGTTCATCACTGCTCCTATGACTCATGATAAGGGGAGAAAGAGTGAAAAAGTTTTGTGTTATATTCACTATGTTTTTGCTTTGCTCATAGTTCATGATTATACTTAGCTATTTAAAATATTTTGCTTTGTACCCATGCTTTGTAGCTTAGTACTTGTTGATTAAATGTTATGCATTTTTCTTTAAGTACATAACTCTTATGCCCTTTGTTGGATTTTATATCTTTAATACAATTTCCTTGTGCTGTTGCATTGGTTGAGTGTTGGACATGCAAATGATTCTTTGCATTGAGCTTATTAGCTTGCATGTCCGGATGTTCATTCCTTGTGTGAATGAGCATTGTGGTCACTATTTATAGTGATTGTTCATTTTTGGTTAAGCCATGCTTTATTGCTTCATTTCATTTTGCTTGATCTTATTATGCTTGCTCCAATGCATTTCAAGTTTTCTGCATACAATGATCATATTGTGTTGTTGTGTTTTCAGGAGATACTTGTGCTTATGGTTCAAGAGCTTCACAGATTCTAGAGTTAGGTGTGAGTGAGTTTTGTTCAACTGTTCCCAACTCACATGTTAAGTCTAGAGTTTGTTTTAGGGTTTTGTCACAGAATAGCCAAAGGGAGAGATTGTAAGGTTGAATTTAATCAACCATTTTGTTGGCTTTATTCCGTGCCAATTTGCTTGTAATTCAACACTTAGAAACCCTATATTTAGGTGGGAATCATGTAAGGGTAGTGTGTGAGAAAGTGTGAAGAAATGCTCAAGACTGTGCACTAAAGCAGGGACTCGCAACTAGATCTCATGGGTGGCTTGCGACTGGCAAGCTGCTAAAGGATGCACACAAATGAAACGTGTAGAGAAGCTGAACCATCATGCCAGCTGTAACACTACAGGACAAAAAGTCTAGACTGGCCATTCAGTTAGCTCGCATCTTGAACTCGTGACTCAGTCAAGCCGCGAGGCCAAGTAACTAGTCAGTTTTTTTTTGAAAAACTAACTCTTCACATTCCATTCCACAAAAGTATAAATACCCCTTATACCCACGAAATGTATAGTGCTTCTAGAGAGAATTTTGAAAGAGAAACCCTAGAGAAAAACAAGATTGACTTATCCACAATCTTTACATAATGACTCTTCAAATTCCTCAACTCTCACCCTATTCATTGTTACATCCTTAAGAAGTACATAACCAAAACCTTTTCTTACCATACCTATATCTGTGAGAAGGCTATTTGGTGCTTGGGAAGCAGTTAGGAAGGGACTAATTGATATTAGTTGATGCAATGGGTTATAGCGAAATCCGGTAAGCTAAAGAAGACAAAGGTTGGACGTAACCTCGTTAGAGCAAGAAGCTTGGAAGGCTTAGGTACACTGGGTAGATTAGGCTTGAAGGGTTTTTTGCTATTCATGTATCCCAACTTCATTCTTTAGTGGATTATTGACCGCTTAGAAGGCGGCGGAGAGGTTTTACGCCAAGGACTTTGGTTTCTTCTTCGAAAACTCATTGTTGTATTGTCTTTGTGTTTGCATCTCTCTTCCCTTAATCTTTGCCATTTAATTACTGATGTGGTTGTGATTATTTATGATTTAGATTGTTTTATCAATTCACTATTAGCTTATGGTCATGTTCCGCACGTATATTGTTTGATAATAAGCTTGAATTGGTAACTTGTAATTTAGGGGTCTAAACGTTCTAAGTGCTTTACACACTATTTGAACTTTCAGGTTGGTTGCATCCAAAAACGATGGACTTTAACTTGAGCATCTTGCCCAGAGGCTGGCGTAACCTAGCTAACCCCTATTTTTTGTTTACCAAAAAAAAAATCTGTATGTCTTCCATAATGTACGTGGCATTACTTTTAGTACGAAAATTACATGTTTAGTTCCATTCATTTGTAAATTATTTGGATAACATGAGTTTCTTTGAGTTTTACAGACGTATGCTTACTTTATATGCATATTAATATAGTTTTGATTTATTTACATTTTTTAAAAAAAATTATGCCGTGCATGACACATGCACGAGAATAATATTAGTAGATTATATTATATCAAAATAAATAATACAGAAAAGTTAAAAATTCAAGGATAAATTGCAAAATACACCTTTAAAGTTTGGGACTGTTTAGATTTTATAAATTGAAGTTTCAGAATTTAGGGGTGTAAAATTCAAACACTCTTAAACTTTAGGGGGGTAAAATCCAAATTTTAAAGCGTCAGGCTGTAAAATCCAAATACCCCTAAACTTCAATGGGAAAATTTCAAATTCTAAAATTTCAGAATGTAAAATCTAAACATTTCCAAATTTTCGGGGTATAATTTACAATTTATCCAAAATCAAATTACGTGTTAATAGTATTTTTCGACTCTTGATAATTTTATTTTTTTTATTTTTTTTTTTTTAGAGAGAGTTTCAACTTATGGCGTCCGCTCCTGATAAAAACTCTTTATCATCAGACCAAGACGCTAATCAATTTTTGGTGTAGGCGGGGATTGAACCCTAGATCTCTTATACAACTATCAGAGACTTTACTAGTTGACTAGATATATTATAAATAGAACTATAGTTCTTCTAAATATATATATATATATATATATATATATATATATATATATATATATATATATATTAATATAGTTTTGATTTATTTACACATATATTTTTCAATTATGTAGTGCATCACATGGGAGTAATATCATTAGATTATATACATTAATATTATCAAAATAAATAATACAAAAACTTAAAAATAC
Source organism: Quercus parvula (assembly GCA_030820535.1). Classification (NCBI taxonomy): domain Eukaryota; kingdom Viridiplantae; phylum Streptophyta; class Magnoliopsida; order Fagales; family Fagaceae; genus Quercus; species Quercus parvula. The sequence continues at coordinate 30,460,548 of JAUAME010000006.1, read as the reverse complement.
AATCACGTGTTAATATTATATTACGACTCTCGATAAATTGACTAGATACATTATAAATAGAAGTATAAAACTATAGTTCTCCTAAAAAAATAAATAAATATGCCGTATCACACTTATAACATTGAGACTTCACCCATCTTTGAAACCCACATATTATGAGTGTGATATTGTATACATTCAAGACATTAGATGCTATGTAGTACTAAAAATACTTGCACATTTGGTCAACAACATAATCACACTAAAAGTAACTCTTACAATCTAATGAGATCCAACCCGCAAACTCTCATCACCACAACCACATGTTGCTTACCAAAAGGAAGTTAGTTGTTTGTTTGTTAACAAAATCATTACAATCAATTCAATTAAATATTTAAATGATGAGTACGGCTAACATAATTAATCAATCAAAGTTTAGCAAACTACACAAATGATGAGAATATTGTAATACTAATGAAAAGTATATCTTCTGAAAAAAAAAAAAAAGTTTAATTGTTACATAATTTATTTAATTTCTTTTTATATATTTTATAAATTCAAAGGAAGAATTGAGATAATTTGGGTTATCCTTAACATAATGAACTTTCAAATAATGGATAAAGCTTAAAAAGCTCCCCAACAAAAAACAAAAATTAAAAAGTTGAAAATTATCTTGAGATTTTCTTTAATAAATAGTAATAAGATTATTAAAAAAAAAATGTTGGACACAAGCTTTTCTCTCCACGATATATCCCTCTTTTCACTCTTTGGCCTCATTATTATTTTTTGTTTTTTCTCACTTCAAAAAATAAATAATTTCCTACCAAGTACAAATCCTTTTTTTATTAGGTTAAATTACAAAGTTGGTCCCTATCCTTTATACCGTATTTTAATTTGGGTCAATTTAGTCTCTAACTTTGTTAGTATTGTGTTAATTTAATCCTTGTCGTTATCCCTTGGATGGAAAAAGCTGATGTGTCAAATTGAACAATAAAAAATTATTTTTCACTGCCAACTATACTGCCACGTCATATTATAAAAAAAATCAAATCAAAACTAAGACACATGAGATCGCACCAACCACTCATCTCCATCTCCTCTCCCTAAAATCCATTATTCTTGTACATACAACATCAATCAAGAACCAAGATATTCCTTGTCTAGAGATTATCCACTGTTACCCTGGGACTGGGTTGTCATCTAAACAAAGAAGGCAAGCTTTCTTGGGACCTTTGTACATCAACACTCCAAGGAAAACATCTCCCTATAAAGTGGGACTTATTAATAGTACCAAAAATAAGCTGACTTTTTAGTACAACAGTTCAAAGCAATTTTCCATGGACTCAAACTCCCAATCTTGTGGCGATCTAGTGAATTAAGGGTTCCAACTACGCTCTTGATCCAAATAAGTTGCAAATGAGGCATCTTGTCTTCTGTAATTCCATACAGCTCAAGGAACATATTCTTAAGACAACAATCTTCCCACCAATTAAGTACCATGCCAAAAACTCACCCGTATGCAAATGAGATATTCTTGCAAAAGATATCTCATTTGCTACTGATATATTTCGAAAGGCTTACCCCACGTAAAACTAGTATCTTCTCCGTTGACCAACCGCAAACCCCACGTAAAACTCATACCCCACATATATTCCCATTCAACCCCAATCCGCAACAATCCCTAGAGAAGCTTGATTGAAATCAAACCCAAACTCATACGCCGGTGCACTCCGCAAAGATTCTTTCTTCTCGTTGTGCAGGTGTCATTAGGAGCGCTCAAGGACCGTGCGACTTACTGGTGATATTTTCGGCATCATCAGTTGGCGCCGTCTATGGGAAACGTGTAGTATAGCCATAATACCGCTTCCCGGACAAAGGTTGCATGGTGCTCACCCGCTCAATGGCAACTACTAACGACATTCAAGAAGAGGAACCACCCACGACCGCCATCGAAAAGCAAGTTAAGACTCTCGCTGCGGCCGTAGAACGCCTCACCAAACAAAATCATGACTTGGAGGAGCAGCTGCGCTAGAAAAACGCAGCGCCGAACAACCAAGGAGCTGATCAAGAGGGAACCAGTGCTGACCGAAGAAATCAAGAAGGACCCCAGGCCAGTAACGCCCCGAGCAAGCCGGAGCGACAGAACGTGAGCCTCCCTTCCCTCGCGGATACGGCTCCACCACCTATCATAGCAGAGATGCAGGCGATGAAGGAGCAAATGGAGATTATGATGAACGCCCTCAAGGGGCGAGTGTCCAGTGATCTTGACGACCTAGTCAACAGGACTGACTCGCCATTCACAGCCCCTGTCAACTCCTTCCCTCTGCCGAGTAAGTTCCGCATGCCACAGATGGACAGTTATGACGGGGCCAGGGACCCTCTGGATCACTTAGAGACATTCAAGACCCTGATGCATCTCCAAGGAGTAGCAGACGCGATCATGTGTAGGGCCTTCCCTACGACGCTGAAGGGAGCAGCCAGAATTTGGTTCAGCCAACTAACGCCCAACTCAATCAGCACCTTCAAGGAGTTGAGCGCTCAGTTTACCACGCACTTCATTGGCGGACACAGATACAAGAAATCGACAGCTTGCTTGATGAGCATTAAACAGCGAGAGGACGAGACACTGCGGTCCTACATATCCCGCTTCAATAAGGAAGCGCTCTCGATCGACGAAGCCGATGATAAGATACTTGTTGCCGCCTTCACGAACGGGCTGCGAAAGGGTAAGTTTTTGTTTTCCTTATACAAAAATGACCCGAAAACCATGTCGGAAGTACTTTACAGGGCCACCAAGTACATGAACGCTGAAGACGCGCTGTCAGCTCGGGAAGAGAAACCGAAAAGAAGGGAAAGGCAAGATGATATCCAACAAGAACAAGGGCGCAAGAGGGCCCGGACGGGAGACCGGTGAGATGAACGTCGCCCCAAACCCCCAGGAGGAAGATTTACGAGCTTCACCCCACTAACGGCCCCTGTAGACCAAGTCCTGATGCAGATTAAAGATGAGGAAGCCCTGACCTACCCCGGAAAGCTGAAGGGAGATCCAAATAGACGCTCGAAGGATAAGTATTGCCACTTCCATCGGGACCACGGCCATGACACAGCCAATTGTTACGATCTGAAGCAGCAAATCGAGGCCCTCATAAAACAGGGGAAGTTACAGAGGTTCGTCAGAAAGGAGAGGGCGGATCAGCCCCCTCAGGAGCAGAATCCCCGACGGGATAACGAGCGACCAAGACCCCCCATAGGGGACATAAGAATGATTGTGGGAGGAATAGCAGTCACTGGGTCGTCCAAGAGAGCTCGGAAGACCTATTTCAGGGTAGTCCAGAATGTGCAGTTGACAGGCGAAGTACCAAGGATAGCGCAAAGAGAGGGCCCCACAGTTGGGTTCTCGGAAGAAGATGCAAGGCACCTTCACCACCCGCATGATGATGCGCTGGTCGTCAGCATACGGATAGAAGACTACAACATGCACAGGGTGCTGATCGACAACGGGAGCTCAGCAGACATCCTATACTATCCGACGCTCCAGCAGATGGGAATCAGCAGGGAGCGGTTAGTCCCAACGAATGCCCCTCTAGTTGGCTTTGGAGGAACAAGGGTGCTACCCTTAGGTGCTGTTACACTATCCGTAATGGTAGGTGATTACCCTCAGCAGATAACCAAGAACATAACTTTCTTGGTGGTCGATTGCTCGTCAGCCTACAACGCTATCCTCGGACGGCCTGCGCTGAATTCATGGATGGCAGTAACTTCAACCTACCACCTAATGATAAAGTTCCCTACTGACTACGGAGTAGGGGAACTGCGCGGAAGCCAAATGGCCGCACGCGAATGCTACGTAGCCATGATGGAAATGGAAGACCAGTTTCAGGCCTTAAGCATAGAGGAGCACCGGGCGGTGACGGAACCAGTGGAAAAGTTAGAAGAAATAACACTTGACAGTTCTGATCCCGACAGAACAACCAGAATTGGGACACTCGCAAACCCCAAAATCCGTCAAGAACTCATAACCTTCCTCAGGGGCAATCGAGACGTATTTGCCTGGAGTCATGAAGATATGCCAGGAATAGACCCGTCGGTCATGGTGCACAGATTGAACGTCTCACCCAACTTTCCATCCATCCGACAAAAGAAGAGAGTGTTCGCCCCTGAACGAGATCAGGCCATTGCAGAAGAAGTCCGAAAGCTACAAGAGGCAAACTTCATTAGGGAAGTGTACTATCCCGATTGGCTGGCCAACGTAGTAATGGTCAAGAAAGCTAGCGGCAAATGGCGGATGTGTGTGGACTTCACCGACCTCAACAAGGCCTGCCCCAAAGATAGCTATCCTTTCCCGAGGGTCGACGTCCTAGTGGAGACGACGGCCCGACACCAGTTGCTAAGTTTTATGGACGCTTTCTCGGGGTACAACCAGATTCGAATGCACGAAGCTGATCAAGAAAAACCTCGTTTGTAACTAGCCAAGGGCTCTTCTGTTACAAGGTGATGCCTTTCGGCCTGAAGAACGCAGGCGCAACATACCAAAGACTTATGAACAAGATGTTTGCGCAGCAGATTGGGAGGAATGTCCAGGTCTACGTGGATGACATGCTAGTAAAGAGCCGAAGGGAGGAGGATCATCTGGAGGATCTCAAAGAAACATTCAACACTCTTCGCTCCTACAACATGAGGCTCAATCCGGGGAAGTGTGCCTTTGAAGTGACGGCGGGAAAATTCTTAGGATTTATGGTGTCCCAAAGGGGAATCGAAGTAAACCTGGATAAAATCCGGGCCATTATGGAGATGGCGCCACCAAGAAATGTCAAGGAAGTACAAAGCCTCAACGGGAAAATAGCGGCACTGAATAGATTTGTATCAAGAGCAACGGACAAATGTTTGCCCTTCTTCCGCACGCTGAAGAGGTCATTCGAATGGACTACCGAGTGCCAATAAGCGTTCGAAGAGCTGAAGGCTTATCTCTCCTCCCCACCACTGTTGAGCCCGTCGCAGCAAGGGGAAGAACTCTTTCTCTATCTAGCCGTCTCCCCCGCAGCCATCAGTGCTGCCTTATTCAGAGAAGAAGAAAAGGTACAAAAGCCCGTATACTACGCGAGCCGAGCGCTTTGCGGTGCTGAAGAAAGATACCCACCAATGGAAAAGCTTGCCTTTGCATTAGTTACAGCGGCCCGCAAACTCAAACCGTACTTTCAAGCCCATACGGTAAACGTCCTGACGGACAAACCCTTGCGACGGGCGATGAATAACCCCGAGACTGCGGGTCGATTGGCGTTATGGGCCATAGAGCTGAGCGAATTTAATATCCGGTACCGCCCACGCACCGCGATCAAGGGACAGATCGTCGCAGATTTCATAGCAAAATTCACTCATGACGAAGATAAGGGGGCAGGAGAGTCCCCTCTTTGGAGCATATATACAGACGGATCCTCCAACAGATTAACTGGAGGGGCCGGCATCGTACTACTGTCGCCCGAAGGTGATGCAATTGAATGCATGGTCCGTCTTGATTTCCCTGCTACCAACAATGAATCAGAGTATGAAGCACTGATAGCGGGACTCAACCTCGCCAAAGCCGCAGGAGCCGCAAAAGTAGTCATCCACTGCGACTCTCAGGTCATTACTAACCAAGTAAACGGAGACTACGAGTGCAAGGGCGAAAGGATGAAGAGGTACCTTGATCAAGTAAAGGCAAGAATAGATAACCTCGAGGCCAGAGTCGTCCAGATTCCCAGAGAAGAAAACGAGCAAGCGGATCGCCTCGCAAAGGCCGCTTCAACAGAACATATGGTTATCCCTGGTAATGTACTCTCTTTCGTTCAGCTTTCCCCGCTAATAGATCCCAGCAACGTGCAGGAAGTATGCTCTGACAGTAGCTGGACCGCGCCATTGGTTTCATACTTGAGAGACGGGGTATTACCAGAAGGAAAGGAGGCAGCAAGGAAACTGAAGGTCCAGGCAGCAAGGTTCGTCCTAATAAAAGACGTCCTGTACAAAAGAGGCTTCTCCCGACCTTATCTAAGATGCTTGGGTACGGAAAAGGCAGACTACGTCATGAGAGAGGTACACGAAGGAATCTGCGAAAACCATTCCGGGTCCAGGGCATTGGTACACAAGCTTGTACGGGCAGGGTACTATTGGCCCACCATGCAGAAAGATGCCGAAGCTTATGTTAGGGCCTGTGACAAATGCCAGAGGTTCAGCAACATCATCAGACAACCAACCGAAGAGCTGACCCCGTTGACGGCCCCATGGCCGTTCGCACAATGGGGATTAGATATTATGGGACCATTCCCTACAGCAGTACGACAGTTGAAGTTCCTAGTAGTAGGTATCGACTACTTTACAAAATGGGTAGAAGCTGAAGCCTTGGCTACAATTACAGAAAAGAATGTGCGAAGCTTCGTTTGGAGATGCATCATATGCAGGTTTGGCATTCCTAGAGTTCTTATCTCAAACAACGGGAGGCAATTCGACAATGAATCGTTCTGGGATTTTTGCTCACAGTTAGGAATAAAGAACCACTACTCCTCCCCCGCCCACCCTCAGGCTAATGGACAGGTCGAAGTCACGAACCGATCCTTGCTCAAGATTATCAAGACTCGGCTCGAGGGGGCAAAAGGCATATGGCCTGAAGAGTTACCAAGCATACTATAGGCATACAGAACGACGGCGAGAACACCCACAAGAGAGACACCGTTCCGACTAACGTACGGAAGTGAAGCGGTCATCCCGGCCGAAGTTGGGATCACAAGCTACAGGGTGCACAACCACGATGAGAACAGAAATGATGAGGCAATGCGACTACAACTGGATCTGATGGACGAGCTCAGGACAACAGCAGAGCAAAGGCTCGCTCGATACCAAAACCGCATGGCCCAGTACTACAACTCTCGGGTCCGTCACAAAGACTTTCAAGTTGGAGACCTTGTTCTTAGAAGGGTCATGGGCGCCACTAGGGACCCCACCCAAGGAAAACTCGGCCCCAATTGGGAAGGACCTTACCGGATTACATCCTGGCAGAGAAAAGGCACCTACCACCTGGAGACGACAGACGGACAGAAACTGCCACACCCATGGAACACCAAGCACCTACGAAAGTATTACCAATAGGAGTGGCAACACGAAGATCGACCTTCTTTATCCACAACAAATTTCAGTTTTGCTCCTCAGCTTTATCGTTTATTTTAGTTATTTTATCATTTACTTCAGTTTTTGCAACAATATTTATTTTTTGGTTTTAAGCCCGAAAGGCGGCACTCGATTTTAGAAGTGTTTTCATTTACAAATGCATGACAATAAGAGGAGTTTATTCTAAATTGATGAAGTGTCTATGTTAAAAAAACCTACAGTCCACAAAGGTGGATAACTAAGTTCATGAAAAACGAACACCAAAAACGACTAAGTCCATAGCATAAAAAGCTGACGGTGTCACTTAAAGAGACGAAGCTGTCATGGACAAGGTCCTAAAAAAAACCAACGGGCCTGCAAAAGATGACAAGTTCATCAAAGCCCCTGACAGCCTAAAGCTAAAAGCTGACGGTCTCACCAAAAGAGACGGGACTATCAAGGTCCTAAAACCAACGAGCCTGCAAAAGATGACAAGTTCATCAAAGCCCCTGTCGGCCTAAAGCTAAAAGCTGACGGTCTCACCAAAAGAGACGGGACTATCAAGGTCCTAAAACCAGCAGGCCTACAAAAGATGACAAGTTCATCAAAGCCCCTGACGGCCTAAAGCTAAAAGCTGACGGTCTCACCAAAAGAGACGGGACTATCAAAGTCCTAAAACCAGCAGGCCTACAAGAAATGACAAGTTCATCAATAAACCTGACGGACTGAGACTCAAAAGCTGACGGTCCACATAAACGGATCTATTTAACGGTCTAAAAAGATCACAAGATCACCACAGCCCGTCAGGCTGTTTGAAGAAGCTGATAGGATGAACCGTTGCTTGGGCTAACGGCCCTTGAAAAGTGACAGACGAGGCTATATTGACGGAGTTTTTCATTCAGTAAGCTGATGGGATTACCAAACGAACATGTTTACTAAGACCCCGAGAAAACACTGATTAAAAATAAAAGAAAGCATACGCATGTATGTAACAGAAGCAGGGGAAGAAATATAGCACGCAACATATACAACTACATACAGAAAACCAAAGGCAATTGTCTGCCAAAATAATTTAAGTAACATAGTTGTTCTCAAAATGACTAGAATAAAATACAAATAAAAAGAATTAAGGAGCAGAGCCGTCAGCAGGATTCCCGTCAGCTTGCTGGTCTTCAACGTCTACAAAGGCAGGAGTTGAAGGGTTGGCAGCAGGTTGGGCAAGAACAACGACGCCGTCAGCCTCCGGAGTGGCAGCAGAGTGAGAGGGGCCATCGTCTCCATCATCCATGGTAATCCCAGATAAGTCCAACCCTGGGAAGGCTGACGCGACCTGCTTAAGGCAATCGTCGAAACCAGTGCCGTAATACCCGGCACAAGAATTAATAAACGATTGTGACGCCTTGAAGTCTCAAACCGCGTTAGCCCCAGCCGTCTGCACCCTCTGACCTAGAACCGTCACCTCCTCCTTAAGCTTGTCACTCTGACGGTCCGCTTCCCCCAGCTTCTCCCTGACTTCCTTCAACTCTTTGTTCAGCGTACGGACGGCGTCCTTGTACTGCCCCTGCTCATTCATTAGGTGTGCATTATGCTTCCTGACTCGAATGACGACACCTTCCTTCGCAATGCAACGATCTTGAAGGGCCGTCACATGCACCAAGGCCTAAAGAAAAGAACACAACCGTCAGAAAGAGAATCAAAGCAAGATAAAGCCATTTCGACAAAGGTAGCAAACATACCTTGGCATGGTCAAAAAAGGCTGATGCCCCTAGATCCTCCGTCTCCAGCTGATCACAGGGCTCTATGTCCGCCGGTTTTACAAAGGACCTGACCTCCTCGACGGCATAATCCCTGTGGGTCAGGAGACGGCATGGGCCCTCAATGACGGGACCCTGGGAGGTCATTAGCCCTTTACCCACACCATGGCTGGGCTTAGAAGATGATTTTTCCTTCATGGAACTGGGAGTGACGGCGGCCTTTTTAGTTGGACGGCGATCACTCCCGTCAGGCTTCCTCTTTGCCTGCCCGGTAGGGACCTTAGGGGTTGACGACGCCTCCCCCCCTGCCTCCTGAGCCTTCTTCTCGGCCTTCTGACGAGCAGCAGCAGCTCTGATCCTTTGCTTGGCAGATTCCATTTCTACAATATAAAGGTTGTTAGGATAATAGACGGGGTGAACCAACAAAGCCAAAGAAGAAAGTCTACTCACGCTGACGGGAAAACTCCTCCAACCTCCGAGCTTCAGCCGACGGCTCTGGACCCCCACAGTACAAGTGAATTTTGTCAAGGGTGATCAAATCCCTACACTTGCGCTCCTCTAAAGGGATTTCCAAAACCCGACGGATAAACTCCTCCTGTTCGTCGGTTATGTAGGGACGGGTATAAGCTGAAAAAAGAAAGGAAGAATATTGTTAATAACGTCACCAAGGAAACGAAGAAGACCATGGTTGACGGGATTAACCTGAATCCCTTACAAAAGCCCATGTGCTGTCAAAGTAACCATGGGGCATCGTCGCCCATTCCTCCTGACGGCAAACGCAATCCGTCCCTTCAACAAAAAAGTATCTACTCTTCCAGTTCCTATTTGAATCTGGCATATCTGATACCAGCCGCAAATTTTTATCTCGGGCATTAAAATGGTATGTCCCCTTAGACGAAGCAATATGATGGGGCCTGTAGCAGTAAAAGAATTCGTCCAAGGAAAGCTGACGGTTGCCTCCACTTAGACGGCCCCACAAAATCTCAGCTCCTATGAAAGTTCTTCAAGCATTAGGAGCAATTTGAGTGACGGAAAGGCCCAGGAAATCAGCCAATTGACGATGTAATGCCGTCAACGGCAATCTCAAGCCCGCGGCAAACATGGCGTCGTACATACCCACGTCAGCGGTCCTCCCCGAGTAACAAGTCTCGTTCTCTTCAGGGAGACGGATTGGGATGTGATCTGGGATTTGGTAACGAGTGCGTAACTCTCCAAAGATTTTATTACTCATCCTAGGCAAAAAATTTTTGACGGCCCAATCCTCAGGAAGAACGAAACGACGGTTATCTCCAGGTTTTTCCTCTCCGTCGCCTTGATCCCCGTCACTATCATCTCCGTCGCTACCTTCGCCGTCAGTACACATGTCACCCTCAACTCCTTCACCCTCTCTCCCCTTTCCTACTTCATCCTCACCAGAACAACTCTCATTACCGTCAGGAGATCGGGCCGACGTCCCTCTCCCTGACAAAAGCGAAAAGTCCTCTGATTCATGGCCAGAACCAAAGGCCTCGTCGTAGCCCGCTCCTTCGCGGACTGACGACTCCTCACACGACGCGTCACTTGACATCTGACTACCTACAAGTGACGGATCCAATCTAAGTGCCTACTCTAACATCCTCACTAATGAAATATACAGGTATGAGTAAAAATGAGAAAAAGAGAAGGAATGGAACTTACTAGTAGATCGTCTTTCTTGAAGGAGCGGCTTCAAGGGCAGCAATGTAGTAGCTGACGTAAATTAGAGAACAAGTTGACAAAGCTCAGGGCGACGGTCTCTCTCTCAAGGGTCAGCCAAAAATGAAATGGTAAAAATGAGGAGGAGGGCCCCCATTATATACGGAATGAACAGGCGCGGGAGACAAAGCGACGCCTCGTCAGATGCGCAGCCAATAGGGACTCACCACGTGTCCAAAGCATTAAATGCGCGGCAGCTCGATGCAACCCACTAATGATCTTCCTGCCTGGTCAAAAATATACATAACCACCGACGGAAATGTACTCCATAAACCGTCAGTATAAAAACACTGACAGAAATATGGAGTAGGGGCCAACTGATAGGGACAAAATATCGCTTATAAATAATAGAGAGACGAAAGGAAATGTGCCGTCTGTCATTGTTCCAAATGGCTGACGGCACGGTAAAATGTTAGTAAAACACAGGCCGAAGGAATAATAAAACTGAAGGGAGTCTGAAGCCGACGGTATAGAGACTGAAGGGCACCCTAAAGCTGACGGCATATAGACTGAAGGCATTAAATATGCTGACGGCACTAGTCAAAGATTTCTTGTTAACCACGTTTGTATGAGTGAATGACTTGCCCTCCACGTTTTGGTAAACCTAAGAGCAACTCCTATATGGAAAGGATCCCGCAAAATACGCCCAAAAGGGATTCCTATAAGGAAAAGACTTCTACTCCAAGGAAAAGGGGTCAAGCCCTACTACTATAAAAACCGAGCACCCTCACGAAAAAAGGTACGCATAATTTTACCCTCTCTAGCACTCTAGAGTAGTGAGAATAGTTTTGACTTAATCTTCGGAGGGTATTTGGCCGGTACCACGCCGGTGCACTCCGCAAAGATTCTTTCTTCTCGTTGTGCAGGTGTCATTAGGAGCGCTCAAGGACCGTGCGACTTACTGGTGATATTTTAGGCATCATCAGTATTATTCTTTCTTGAATAGTCTTTTAACTCTTTTCATTCCTTCACTATACTCTCAAACAGAAGAATAAATAAGATATTCCATAAAAATTCTTTACATCCCGTTTTTTTTAATTTATTTTCCCCTTCTAATAAGCAAGATATATAGCTTATCATGAGCCAAGTAATATAAATTTCATGCACATCAACTTTTGTTACAACAAAATGTGACGCCACTATCAAGACACGCCACTATGAGTCAATTTATAGTGTACACTATAAATTGACTCATTAAGAACAAACATAATGACTAGCTTGATAAGAAATAGTTTCTAGGGATGACATTGAAATTCACCAAATTTTTGTAATTTGTCAAATCAATCTCCACACACATATACTCGCATAAAATACATAAAATTATAATGTATTGTATATTTGTTTTTAAACAAAATGTAAAGACCGTGACTACAAGATATCAAATTATTACTTATTTTTCTCAAAAAAAAAAAAAAAAAGAGTATTACTAATAAAAAAAATAGTAATATTATTACCTATATATAATAAAAAAATTAGTAATATTATTTCTTAAGTTTTATTATTTCAGGTATTAGGTTATGGTTGGGCTGGACTATTGAGGAAATATGTGGTGGAGCCAACCCATATGTGGTGGCCATCAACTCTTGTTCAAGTCTCACTTTTTCGGTATGTAACTAATGAGCTTGTAAGCAATTGGCATCTACCTCTCTCTGTCTTTTGTGTCACAGGTTCGATCTACCTCCTTCATCCGCTTTCCTAACGTTATTAATTAACTACTTAATTTATTTTTATATTTACTGTTAGGACATATATGAATCATGTTAGGAACATATGTCAATATAGAATTGGCTAATCCTTTGACAAAACGCATTTTACCTATAATTGGGTAGATCTAAAATGTGTTTAATGTTTCAAGGAACAAGAGTTCAAGTTCAAGTGTTAAAGCCATTCAAGTCTATCCAAGAAACAAATGAAGAAGTGCTAGATTTTAAAACTCGACAGCTAGCTCAACAGATAACATCTATCGAGATTTAAAAAGCAGCTTTTGCCCAATGCTCGATAGTTGCTCGATAAATAACCTATCTATTGAGATTTACAGAAATAAGTTTTTCAGATCTGATTTCACTCAATTCCGTGTATACATGTTTAGGCTTTCTTTTCTTACAACCCTAAACATATATAAGAATTATTTTAAAGGCCGTCATAGCTGATGCAAGTGAGTGCAACTTGATGCAAAAGTTTTTCACAAGCATATTGTGACCGGAGACAATTTGCTCTAGTTCATCTTTCTTTTAAATAAGCTGCTACGTTTATATGCCATAAGGTTTTGTAGCTAAGGAGTTTCTTGATCTTCATTGTGTGAATGAATTGAAGAACTTTGCAACCAACATCCTTCTCAAGTTGGTAGTTAGTCACGTACTTGGATCTGGGATTTCTTTACTTGTAACCGCTTGTTGTGATAATAGTAGATTCTTGGGAGTGGTAACCTTAAAATCATCCGGTGGGGTTTTTGCCTTGGAGGTTTTCCTCATTCGTAAACAAATCACCGTGTCAACTTTATTTTTTGCTGCATATTAACTTAGTTGGTGATTTGTTTGTGCTACCACACTTATTGCATGTTAATCGGATTAATTAATTAACTTGGCTAATTAATTGGTTAATTCATTACAAGGAGTCAATACATTTTTGGCCTATCATTTACGACGAAGAGAGAGAGAGAGAGGTTGACCTAAATAGCACAAACTTGTGACAAGTTTAAGAATAATGGCTTGTTTAAATACAATAAATTTTGACTCAAACCTAATTACAACCCTATCTAGAATGGGTCAAACCAAAGCTTGACCCATTACCAAGTTTATCTTTGACCTTTTGTTTGTTTGGATCTTAGGGGATAGAAAATATTTAATTTTCCTTCATGTGTATTTGGTTGAGAGAATGAAAAAAAAGAGGGATGCAAATCTTTTTTGTTTGAAGATAAGAAAAATGAGAAGATATAAAATGTGATTTGTATAAATTAATTTTCATGCCCCTATTACATTAAAAAAATGGTTTACAAGGAAAAAAAAATACTATTATGTGGGGGTGAAAAAAAAAATTACAACACAAAGTTTAGGGAGATGGGGATAGATCGGTAATTTCCAATCAAGTCCCCTCTCATTCCTTCATTTTCTTTCTAAATCGATGAGATAGGAATTTGGTGGGCCAGGTCCCACCAAAATCTCCCCCTTCCCCCGCCCCCCCAACCCCCAAACCAAACAACTCTCCACCCAAACTCTCCCATATTTTTCCCTCACCATTTTCCATCCCCCCCAACTCACCTCAACCAATTGGGGTGTAATGGCGGTGACACAAAATGCTTGCACTATCAGTTTTCAATTGCCATCTCAAGTGATAATTTTACTAAATAGAAATTTTTTTTTTTTTGGGGGGTCTTAAAAAATAGAATTTTTTGGAGGGGGATGATAGTTTTATTATTATTTAATTCTAATATCAACATGTATAATGGATAGAATAAAAATAAGTTAGTTCTCCAACCAAAATTTAATGCTAAAATGTTGGAAGCTCTTACAAAACTTACTGGTGTCACTAAATATAACCTCTCAAAAGCCAGAGCTATCTATCCAATGTCATCTACTATCAAACCTTTTTTTTTTTTTTTTTTTTTTTTTTTTAATATAGTGGATCTACTATCAAACTTAACTCTATAAAACAAAGTGTGTCAGAATTAAGCATCATGATTAGAGTGCCACATCCATATTCTGCAATAATGTGTTTTTTTTTTTTTTTTAGAATGAAAATTAGGAAGTTTTATTAACTTAAGCCATCTAAATCGGCTTGAACAACAAAATGAAATTGTGGTGGAACATTTTCCATCCACACTAAGTAATCTGGTATGTTAATAACATATCTAGTCAAACTATGAGCAACAAAGTTACCTTCTCTACTAGTATGAGAGTAAAATAATTGATCAAAATTTCTAGACAACACCTTAGCATCGTTAACCAGCAAACCATATGGAGTTAGAGCAGGTTCATCATCTGTCAAAGCTTTGAAAAATTCCCATGAATCGCCCTTCAAGAACAGCACATGAAATGCCTATATCTAAAGCAAATGAGAGTGCCATTGCCGCTACCAAGGATTCGACTTCAATAGCACTATAGGCATAAGGTAATTTTATCGAGTAAGAGGCAATTACCATTCCACAGGTATCTCTGATGTCTACCTCAATACTGGAGTTATTTTTACTCAGAAAAACTACACCATCGAAATAGATTTTCACAAATTCTAGTGATGATGGCAGTTTCCAACGGCACCTGTATCTTGCTGAAGATCGTGGTTGGGCATTTTAGGATACTTGGCTGGATAAAAACTCTAAAAGCCGATCCTTAGATAGTTGAGGCAACTGATGAAGAGCTTGGGCTGGCTTTTGGAGACAGACTTGGTTCCATTGTGTCCAGACTGCCCAAACCATGTAAGTGAAGAGATCGACATTTCAACTCTGTGTTATCATCCAAGACAGCAGCTCTCTAAAATCCTGGTCCCTGGAACGTTGTAGAACCTTGAAAGCCCCAGAGCGTCGCATCTGCCCATACAATATCGAGCTTTGTGCATAGCCCTAACGCATGTAATGGAGTTTCTGAAGCTTGGTGACAACGGTCACACAGTGGGTCGTTAATGATGGTCCGTCGAACAAGACTTTCTTTTGCTGGCATGGCATTACAACAAGCTCGCCATAGCAAATTCTTCAACCTTTGTGGCACATTTAGAGCCCACGAAGCTGTCCAAAGATGCTTTTCTTGGCTTGAAAATTGCTGTGCAACCTCCAGGTCTGGTTCTACCCTAAGGAATCTATAGCCAGACTTGCAATTGTAATTACCATCACTCAAATAAGGCCAAAACAGGATGTCCTCAGCAGCTCCACGTGCTAGAGGCATATTCTTGATCATATCTACTTCATCTAGCGCAAATATTCCATCTACCACCTCCGTAATCCACTGTCTTGAGTTTGGATCTATTAACAAATCCACAGTTGAGTTTTCAAGGGATTCAATGGGACTAGAGATTACTCGTGGAGGGTGTTTCCTTGGCAACCAATGATGCTACCAAATCCTTATTTTCTCACCCGCCATCTTGCCCCTCGTTGTAGGACATCTCTACATTTTGGGATGCTTCTCCATGCATACGACCCCATGCTTGATTCAGCTACCTCCATGATAGAAATGTTTGGGAAAAAACGAGCTTTGGACACCTTGTAGAAAAGGGACATTTTATTGTGCAATAGTCGCCAAGCTTGCTTTGCTAAGAGAGCATCATTAAATAGAGAAATGTCTCTAAAGCCCATTCCTCCAATCGTCCTTGATTTAGTCATCTCTTCCCACTTTAGCCAATGAACCTTTCTACGATCACCCCTTTGTCCCTACCAAAATTTTTTAATCAATGCCTCAATTTCATGGCATGGTCCCAAAGGAATTTTGAAACACCCCATAGTGTATGTAGGAATAGCTTGAATAACAGATTTTATCAAAACTTCCCTACCAGCTTGAAAGTGTAACTTCCTTTCCCACCCTTGCAATTTTCTTCACACCCTTTCTTTTATGTAGCTAAAACTTGCCTTTTTTCCTTTCCCAACTAGGGATGGAAGACCTAGATATTTGTCATATTGCATAATCTCTTGCATACCCAATGCCCCTTTGATGGAGGATCTTAGTTCAGCAAAGGTGAATTTGCTGAAGAAAGGGGTCATTTTACTCATATTCAAATTTTTCCCCAAGGACCCTTCATACATATTCAGAATCTCCAAAACCTTGCCACATTCCTCCATGGTTGCCTTGCAAAAAAGTAGACTATCATTTGCAAAGAGCAGATGGGTCAATTTTGGGTCCCTCCTACACAAGGAAAAGCCATGAATATCACCTTTCATATCAGCCTTTTTATCAACCCATTCAATCCTTCAGTACAAAGCAAGAGAAGGAAGGGAGAGAGTGGGCCTCCCTGCCTAATCCCTTTGGTAGGTTGGATCATGCCACACAGTTCACCATTCATCAAAATAGAGTAAGTCACTGACTTGACACAAACCATCATTAAGTTGATCCATTTATCATTAAAACCCATCTTTGTCATTATTTCTTCAAGGAATGTCCATTCAACTCAGTCATAAGCCATTCATGTCTAATTTCATAGCCATAAAATCATGGGTTCTGGAATTATATTTTTGCAAGCAGTGTAGGGTCTCACTAAAATATTATTAGAGATCAATCTATCCTTAGTGAAAGCTGATTAATGTTTAGTAATAATTTTAGGAATGATTTTTTTTCAAATGATTGGCAAGGATTTTGGAGAAAATTTTATACAGCACAGTACAAAGGCTTATAGGTTGAAATTGGTGTATATACTGTGGTGAATTCGTCTTGGGAATAAGAGTAATAAAAGTATGATTTAGGGGTGATGGTAAAGTACTTGAATTCAACCAAGACAAAATAGAGGATGTAACATCGTTATCAACTATACCCCAAAAGTGTTAGTAGAAAAGCAGGAGCATGCCATCTGGACCGGGTGCTTTGAATGGGGTCATTTGGTGTAGGGTAGCCCCAACTTCACTCTCTAAGAAATCGGCACAATGGAAGCTATTCATCTCCTCAGTGATAACATTCGGGACACACTCCAAAACATTGGTTGAAACTTGCTGCCTCGTTGAAGAGAAAAGGTCTTGATAATCAGGATGGAGGCTATATCTTCTAGTTAAACATGCCACCTATCCTGATCATCTCTAATACCCACAATTAGATATCTCTGGTATCTTTTAGTTGCTCGACTAAGGAAGTATTTTGTATTTTTGTCACCATCCCTTGCCCGCAACAAATGAGAACGTTGGGACCACATCGTTGCTTCCCTATCCAAAAGCACGTTAATATCACCCTTCAATTGCCTAATCCGATTATTATTTCCACCACCAATTGCCTCCTCCTTGGCTTTGCCAAGCAACTTCCTTAATCGATATAGCTCTTTCCTCACATTTTCAAAAACATTTTTGTTCCACCAAAGCAAATCCTTTCCGCACTTATCCACCTTAGCTAAAATGTTCAAATTCCCCTCAAAACAACTTGTACTATTCTAGGCCAAATGAACAATTTCTTCACAACCAACATGTGATAGCCACATCTCCTCAAAATGGAACACTCTCTTATGAGTCGGCAGTACTAAATCTTAAAAAGTAACATAGAGGGGGCAATGATTAGAAGAGTCACAATGTAAATGATGGACCATTGATCAAGGAAATCTTAGAAACCAGTTGTTTATAGCCAAGCCCCTATCCAATCTTTCCCAAATTGAGTTGCCATTTTCAAAGTGCTTACTCCAAGTCAATTTTGGACCCACAAAGCCCAAATCCATGAACCTGCATTTGTCAATTACATCATGAAACAACTGCATTTGATTGTGGGTTTTAATTGCACCCCCAACTTTCTCATCAAGTCTGGTAATCTCATTAAAGTCACCCACACATAACCATGGCATTTCAGAATGTTTATTGAGATTCTTGAGTTTATTCCATGCTTCAAATCTCCTTGCCAGCTTAAGTTTCCCATAGAAACCCATTAATCTCCATTCATTCTCTGAATTCTTGTTAATGAAAGCATCAATATAAGACTTGTTAGAATCTTCAATGGTCAAATTAATAGTTGCCTTCCAAAAAAGAACCAAACCACCACCTCTTCCTTCTCTTGGAACCACCCAACAATGATCAAAACCAATATTACTTTGAACAATCTCTAGCCTAACATCATCTACCATTGTCTCGGCCAAAAACACAATAGAAGGATTTTTTGCCCGTATGATCTTTACAAGCTCCCTTCTTGTACGCAAGTTCTCAAGCCCACGACAGTTCCATGCTATGCAACTCATTACTACTGGCGGGGAAAATGATCAGCCTCCACCAATATAAAGGACGCACCTTCATCAGTCTGAAGAATATGATGACGTTTTGAAAGTGTGTCTGGTTGTTCAACAATTTTAGCTAGGTTTTGTTTCTTGTCTAAGTAGTTCTAGTTGGTCACCTGAATTGTTTGCTTGCTTGTGGCTTTCTTAGATTTCTCAGGTTCCTTGTTTGTACATGTTTAGGTAGGGAGGACTCATAGCTGGGTAGGATGATTGGAAACCCTAGTCAGAATTTGTTGGTTACGTGACCCACTAAGTGGCTTAGTAGCCAGATTAATTGCTTCACTTATTGCAGCATGTGGATGTGGCTCAAAGAGTTTTAATTGGTCCAAGCTCGACTCATTAAACCTCATCAACTCCTTATCAATTTCCTTCAATTGAGTTTCAAACACTGCAAAGAGAATTTATTCCACCATCAACCACTAAGTCAGTAGTATTTAATTCTCCTATAATCAGGGGATTTATTGATTATGCTACACTCGTTACCTCGGTTTGACTATAATCACTGCTTAATTTTCTAGTGTTACCAATCTCGAGACTCATTGGCTATGTGGAATCCGTTATCTCACCTTGAATGCTAACCCTTTTAACGTAACGTACCAATATGTGGTTGTTAGGAGTTGTCAACTCCAGTTGGACTCTTCAAATGTTCCGGCACGGTAGTTTTTTCAGAAGGCCGTGACTGGGCTAAACCATCGCTTCCTTGTTTTTTACCATCCCTACAACTAGTTTTCTTGGCAACATAAAATCCTAGAACAGTTAGCACATTTTTCTTTGACAATATGAATGGAGGTGCCCTAAGATCTAGCTCGAACTTCTTTTGATCAATGCATAACGTCCCTTCTCTCTCGATCAAGAGTTCACAGTCTCTATCGTCATAGGTAAGCCGACCACACCAGTAACACATATTCGGTAACCTTTCATATTCAAAAGAAACCTAGACCTGTTTCTTATTGTTTAGAGAAATAAGGCGACCGCAACATAAGGGTAATGATATGTCAACTAAAACTTGGACTCGCAAAAAATTACCACCATCAAAAACATTGGATACCACTGGCCAAAGTACATCTCCCACAACCTCACAAATATTTACTACCACCTTTAAAGTCATTTACCTAAGCTGAATGCCATGGATTTGGACCCAAAAAGTTTTCTTTTCAAACTTGAGATCTTGGATGGACATATCACTATCGTATCATTGCATAACCGCCAAGTGTTTATCAAAGCTCCATGGTTCACTTAACAGGATTCTGTCTACATCATCCTTATTGTCAAAAGTGAAAAGTATTCGATGGTTACCGATATTCTGAATCTTGAAACCATTTCACACTTTCCATAGAGGAGTAAAAGTCTGAGCTAGAACTTCAACACTGAGAGCTCTTTGAGTGAGGAATTTAGCTGCAATAGAGAATTCAACAGTACTATCCTTGTTGGATCAACATAAACAACTACCAATGTCTCTATGTTCCATAAATGAATAACAATAAACTACTTAGTTTTAACATAAAATTTTGATATGAATTATGCAGGGCTTTGCATGTGTAAGAAGAGAAGTGGTTCTCACAGGCAAAGTTCTTCCTAATTGCACTAATTTGCAGTTTTACATGTTATACAATGCCAATGTACCTCTTTTCAACATTAACAAACATCTCATGGATCTGTTGAGCATTCTCTAAATCAGTCACTGCCCAACAAATTGGCTTAAGCATGCAAGGACTTGGACTAGGAGCAATGACACTTGATTGGGCTGCAGTGTCATCCTTCCTATTTAGCCCCCTTATTAGCCCATTCTTCTCCATTATGAACTTTTTTGTAGGCTATGTATTGATAGTCTTCATTGCAACCCTTATAGCATATAGGGGATTTGACTTATACAATGCAAGTAGATTTCCCATTTTCTCTTCTCAGTTGTTTACATCCCAAGGTCAACAATACAACATATCAGCCATTGTCAGTAACAAGTTTGAGTTAGATCTAGCCAAGTATGAGGAGCAAGGACCAATTCATTTAAGCATGTTTTTTGCTCTCACTTATGGCTTTGGTTTTGCCACTATTGTTGCCACCCTTTCACATGTGACACTCTTCTATGGAAGGTAATGTATTATCGAAATGCTTTTTATATGAGTTTTCGATGTGAATACTATAAATTAGATGAGCAATAAATGTTACAAGTAAAACATGTGACAAAGAACAAAATTTAGGTAAATATACTAAAATATGTTAAATGTGGTATGTTTTAGGTTTTTTTATTTGTTTTTTTTGAAAAAAAATAATAATAATGTAAATGCTAAATTTGTGGTACTTATATTTACTATCTCAAATTTTGTAAGCTTGAATGCTAATTTCCTGGTGCTCATATCCTAAAACTCAAGTTTATATCCAAATATTCACATTTTGATACAAATTTTTTCACAGAGAAATTTATGAGGGATTCCAAGCTTCTTACAAGGGTAGGGAGGATATTCATACAAAATTGATGAGTGTGGTGGGCCTTTTTTGTGATTTTGGGCTGGACTACCTCCTGCTGTACTGAGGCCCAAGTATTCTAGATGAGAGAGTTGGGATCGGTCCAATTGCAACTCACTTTGGTCTGGCTTATGCACAAACTATCCCCCGTTTGCCAAAAACTTTGGTCACGTGCCCATAGTAGGCGAGACTGTTACAGAAGAGTTGTGGCAAACGTATACAGTATGACAATAAAGGCATTACGCTTCCTATTAGGCAAAATAAATAATGACTCATTGAGTAAGATAGGAAATGAGCAATATAAGAAACACGTTATAAGTGAAATTACAAAGGCAAGGAAGGAAATAATTTTGATAAATAGCGAAATCAAAAGAGAAAAGGTTAGTCTGCCATATCCAACTATGTTATAGGGCTAATACCAAGGAGGGAACCACTTCCTCAACGTAGATAACCTCACAGGAGAATCCTGCTATAGAAATTATCCACTTTGAGGAGACAGACCTGAATGGCTTATGCCCAAACAAATTCTTTATCTTTAACAAAGGGTAGGCTTTTAAAGGGAGAGAAGGGATTAGCCTATTGGTGCATGTTTGCCATTCTACACTCTCTGTTTTTCCTCCTAATTCTTTCTTTCATTCTTCTCTGTTTTGTTACTTTTTCTTTTTTTTTCTTTTTTCTTTTTTCTTTTTTTTCTTTCCTAGTGCTTACCCATGTAGTATATAGTGATGTTGTGATTCTCTCTTATGGTTCCTATTGCCCTCCCCTTCCTGTGCATGGCAATGGTCCTTTATATACTACCTACCGTGATTGGCTTTTACCATTTTAGCCTTTAACTGCCTTCGTCTAGGTCTGGGTGTCCTTACCGACGATCACTAATTTGTCAGCTGTCTAGCCATCACCACTTATCTGTGCTGGCTGCGCCATTCCCCATTCCCAGACAAAGAAGATTGTTTTGTTTGCTTGCTCACCGTGACATTCTTATTCATCCTAATGTGGGTGTTATCTCTTTATCCCTTATGACATACACCTAGTGGTTCCAACTCATCCTTACTTCTTTTGGGTGGTGAGTCATCCCAACAGGACATTACCCCCAAAAGAATCTGAGCGGAAACCCCAAAATAGGCTTTCCCTTCTCCCCACCACCAGACCATTCTCTGACCCATGACCCACCACTCTTGTATTGGCTGGGTATAGGATGGTGGTGTCTGGGCCTTACACGTGTTCTAGTTCTGTGTACGTCCAAAGCTTGTCCGCTGCTTATGTGTTTGCCATGGTCTGGAGGCTCATCTGTGCATTCAGCTGCCATCCTTGACCTCTTATGGCGTGAACTGTTTTCTAGTTTCTCATTCCTTATGGCTTGCTTCTCTCAAGGGCTAGGCCTTGTTTGATTGTAGGCTTTTCTTTCCTCAACCTACTCTTTGCTCCTTCTGTAATCTTGCTACCATTCTTATCAGGCTATTCTGCTATTCTTGCTGTGGTGTTATTTGACCCATGCTTGTTGGGCCTTTTTTAGGCCTGCTATGTGTTCCTCTCTCAATTGGCCATAATGACCCAGTAAGGTCATTGGATTTACACTCAAGCTACTTTGGGCTTTCTTGATCCATTACATTGCTTGTGGGCTCCTTTGTCCCATTTATTTTTTCTTGGGCATCCTTGGCCCATTTTCTAATTCTACATTCCTATAAGGTTTTACTACCTCTTTTGGGTTCCTAACCCAATTACCTTATCCTTCATCCTTGGGGCTCATGGGTTTTCCATCTACCCCTTACTTTCTTACTTCATTACTTCGGGCTTGCTATGGCCCATTCTTACTTTTCTACATCACATAATGCCCATGGGTTTACTACTTCTCTTTCCAAGCTCCTTTAGGCCCATTTGCTTTCCTCAAGACCCATTTACTTATTATATGGTTCTATCATTCATTATTCCTGCCACTTGGGCTTAGCAGTTTCTCTCTCAATTTACTAACTCTTTTCTGCTCATATTGTTGGGCTTCCTCCTACTGTTGGGATTCTTCCAAAATGAGCATCAATAATGAGGAAATACAAGGACATACCTTCGTGGTGGTTTTACTTATTGCTAGTTGTGACAATTGCAATTTCCTTTGTACCATGAACCATTTTGAATAATCAAGTCCAGATGCCATGGGGATTGCTCCAATAAGTATCATAACTGCCACAACAAACCAAGTTATTGGGTTAAATTTCTCTCACCTCACCTTTTTCTTGCAACAAAAGATTGATATAATAAAAAAACTTGAACTTGTTTTTCCTCTCAATAATTACAATATATTTTCTTAATTTGTTGGCTATAGCTATATTAGTCACAACTTTTCATGTCCTAATGAAAATTCAAAATAACACCAAAAGTCTAATACATTTTAAAATGGCTATAAATAACAAGTTATATGTTATCAAACCAGCTCCCATTAAATGGAGTTAATTGATCACATTTTGTGAATTTTGATTGATGTTAGTTATTATTATAGTTTTGTCAGAATACCTTAATAAGCATTTACATAGTTTACCTCGTCACCATCAATGTAAAATATCTAGTACTTTTCCACCATTGTTGTGATACTCTATCTGATCTACAAACACTAGGGCTAAACATAGTAACGGAGTACATGATAGGTCTCATATATCGAGGAAGACCAATAGCCAATGTAAGTTTTAAAGTCTATCGCTATATGAGCATGGCTCAAGCTGTCTCTTTCCTCAGTGACTTCAAGCTAGGACATTACATGAAGATTCCTCCAAGATCAATGTTCTTAGTTTAGGTACACTTCTTTACTTGCTCCCCCCTCATTCTCAACCTTTAAAAAAAAACACACTTCTTTACTACAATCAATTTAACAACTAAAATTATCATGAGTCAAAACATCAATTTATGATCATCCAGATTTTCGAGTCAAATAAAAAGAAATCAAGATACATATAAGCAATAATCATCTTCAAAAAATAAAAAATGCTCATAGCCAATGATATAACTCTAATTTTTTAGCCTATGTGGTTTTATGCTAATACCATTTTTTCACTCTTCGAGCTATCACATTCATATTACATAGCAAGATGTACCTCCAAAATCATGATACTGAAGGAAACATCACACAAGAATTTGCGTATGTACTAAGTCTAGATTTATCACAAGAGCAACAATGTGATGCAAGTATTGGTCTAATGTTATTAAAATGGAACCTGCCATCATAAATTCATGACACACGCACATATAGCTAGCTTTCACATATTTTGTACCATTACTCAATTATTATCTACTCTGCTGCTTTTGCATATGTAATTATGTATGCATAGTTCTTAGGAACAATTCTTGCTGGAACCATCAACGTTGGAGTGGCATGGTGGTTGCTAAACTCAAATCAGAACATATGCCAACCAGAACTCCTTCCTGTTAATAGTCCTTGGACATGCCCTAGCGATTGAGTTTTCTTTGATGCATCTATTATATGGGGTTTGGTGGGATCTAAACGGATCTTTGGAAGTCTTGGAAGCTATGGAGCAATAAATTGGTTCTTCCTTAGACGTGCAATAGGACCTGTTAATATTGTTTGGCTGTTGCATAAGGCATTCCCAAAGCAAACTTTGATTCCACTCATTAACCTTCTAGTGCTCCTAGGAGCAATAGGAAATATGCCTCCAGCAACAGCCTTGAACTACAATGCCTGGGTTGTAGTTTGAACAATCTTTAATTATTTTGTATGTCGGTACCGTAAAGAGTGGTGGCAGAGGTACAATTATGTTTTTTTAGGAGCACTAGATGCAGGGTTGGCTTTCATGGGAGTGCTATTGCACTTTTCAGTTTTCAGTGGGTATGGGAGGGAAAGGAGTGAATTGGTGGGGTACAGATGGTGAACACTGTGATTTAGCATTTTGTCCAACAGCAAAGGGTATAGTGGTTGATGGTTGTCCTGTGAAGTAAAGTTCGTATTTTTTTTCTGTAATAAAACATAGCAAGTATTAGCAAGTTTTTTTGACAACATGATGTTTACAACTGAACATATAAGTGGAGAAAAATGTTTCATACGTGATATCTATAAGTTCAACTTCAAATGGAAATGCAGTATACGTGATATAGAGGAAACTCTCATAATTGAAATTGCAATATTTTTATGCAGCACATATAATATGATACATATACTTAAATTAGGTGACCAACGTTGAGGAATAAGAGCTTCTTCAGAGCACCAATAAAAATACATTTGGAAAGCACGATTTTAGCCGTCCAACTTTCATTCATGTTTTCTATATGGTTGTCATTCTTCAGTTAATTTCTTCAATATTACTCTTTTAACTATTTTAATGTTGTTTCGATATCATTGGTTTTCTGTGAATTGAGATAAGAGATATGTGAAGAATGAATTGACATGGCCCATTGCCCCCTTGAGTCTCTTCTCTTTCAAGTACCACCTCCTAGTGTTAGCCCCACCTTCTCCTTTTGCAAACCTTAATCCAAATCTAATGCTCAAGGCTTCAACCATGACCCACAACCATAGGCCACAGTTACTGCATCACTCTTTACATTACATGGACGGTTGAATTATTTCTGTGACTGCTTGAAATCATGCCAGCTTTTTTTTTTTTTTTTTTTTTTCAGGATTTGTTCTGTTTTAAAGCTGACCGTTTACCTGATAGATATTCAAATGAACATCTATTTGAAATACATCTTGTCTTGATGCATTATCTCTAGAAGCATTATTGCAGTTAAAGCATTTATGTTCTTTTCATTCAGTATTCTATAGTTTTGATGTTTATATTGAGAAGAAGCTAAATCAATTATTGCAAGCTTCTTGAGACAAACAAGCAAAAACATGTATTGATTTAAAATAAAAATGTGTATAGTTTAAACTGACTCTCTCCAAATTTGGGCCTTAAATTCCCTTTTTTTTTAGCCTATTTTATTACTACTGGGTTTTGTGTCTCACGAAGTTGGACTCTATTCCTGTCCCCACCACCCCCCCCCCCCCCCCCCCGGTTTCTGGTTTTGTTTCGTGGATGAAGTTTCTTAACCTGGTATGGATCATTTCTGTTGCAGTTACTGGAGTTAAGTTCTGTGGATTTAATTTCTAAGGGAAACGTTTATATCTCCTCTTGCCAGAATGCTGCAGATAAATTTCTGAATAAGGTTTTCAAAGTTCACTTGGGCAGAGGATTTTATGGGGAGTGTCTGATGAAAATATCAGAACATATTGGAGAATCTTGAGTTTCCTATGGCTTAAGATCTATTTGGAAGGGTAGTTTGAGTTGCCTGCTTCTCAACTGAAGTGGATAATCATACTCTCTTCTGCCTTGGTAGTGGTTGCCTGGGGTGAAGCCTTGCCTCATGCTAGTATAAAAACTATTTATTCAGGGATTTCAAAACTAGATATTTTTCAGGTTTTCCTTTTAGTGTGTACAATAGTTTTGAGATGAAAGGCAAGCACTGAATAAGAATTATCATCTGGACACTTTTTCATATGTAGCCTAGTAACATGCATTGTTTAAGCATATAATACCACTTTGATGCTTGGGTGGAATGCCATTAAAAAAGCTTCCTCTTGATTTTTTGGTTGCCAAAGAGCTGTAAAAGCAGAGTGACAAGACCTACTGGATGCATCTGTGATTTACTAGTAAAAAAAATGATGTTTTAGTTGTTTCCTCTCATTTACATCAATTAAATCATCTCTTTTAAACTAAGATGTTTTATCCATTGTGGTATTAGCATAATGATGTCAGTGGTATTTGATTATAATTTATAGTTTAAGCATATCTTTTTTGAGAACAAGTGAAAGAATTTATATTTGCTTAGGTTTTTCCTTGGCAATGCTTTGGTTAGGAAGTTTAGTCAGGTACGTATAAACTACGACACTTGGAAAAATCGCACTTTAATGCTTGGGTGAAATGCCATTAAATACACGTCCTCTATTTACTTTTATGGCTGTCAATGAGCTTTATCTGAGATGACATCCTCCCCTTGTAAAATAAGGTAGAGGGTGAGATCATGGTATAACTTATACCAATATTAAAAGGAAAAAAAAAATATGCTTCTGGTTTTTTCAGTTCATTTACCATTAACTAAATCATCTCTTCTAAACTACAATGTTTTGTCCATTTTGGTGTTAGGATCTTGATTTTATTGGTGCCAAGAGTTTTGTGGTTCATTGACATTGCTTGGTCTCACCCCCCCCCCCCCCCCCCCCAACCTGAGTTCAAATCTCACCTTCCCAACTTGTTGTCAGCCAAAAAAAATAATGTAATTGGTATTTGATTATACATTTGTTGTTGTCTTTCTCTATTGGTGGTGTCAGGCCTATTGGAGCTATTGTATACATGCAACGAAATAATCTTAAATGTGCTTGAGAAGTATTGACAGTGCCACTGATACCTCTGAAGTTGCAAAGGTTTGCATCAATATCCATTAAACCATGGCTCATTTCTTCTTCTTTTTTTTTCTTTTTTTTTTTTTTTTCAAAATGGAATAATTTAGACTAAATTATTGGGTCCACATCTTGGAACATGAAGGCATATGGTGGAGGAGATTCCCCAAGTTCTAGTTCCTTCATCGTAAGGATGGATGAGTATAACCAGTGGCTTTCAGTAAATTCATCATGAGCATGTCAAGGTGTGAAACACTATCCTTCAATATTTTATGCCATTGGACATCGTTAAATTACCATGCCTTCTTCTTTATAATATTTCTCTTTATGACATATTAAGACCATGCAAAAGTTTTCTGACTCCAATTTTTGGCATTAGCATTGGATAATTGCCAACATTGTCAGACAATACATAAAACTTTTACCTTTGAAGCAAGCTTATATCTGAATTCTTCATATTAGCATTCAATAATTTCCCCAAAGCCTGAAGGCAACGAATTGAGCATTTTTCCATGGCTGCATCACACAGTCTCTTCTACCCTCTCTCAAACTGTTGCTTACTTCTGTAGAAACAAAAGCAAAGAAGGTGCTTCATTGGTTCTTGTCTTCCTTTTCTGACTCCAATTTTTGGTATTAGCATTTAATTAACTAAGAGTGGAAAGTTCAAAGCCCCCTCTAACTACGATACTCTCAAAGGATCCACAGGAGTTAAATTTCCATGGAGGAGTATATGGAGTGTTAAAGTACCTCATAAGATCATTATCTTAGCTTACACAGTAGCATTAGGTAAATACTAACGGTGGGTAATCTTGGGAAATATCACATTATGAATGTGGATTGGTGTTGCATGTGAAAGAGCAATGGAGAGATTGTAGATCATCTTGGTATCATCCACCATAGGATTGGAAGGAAGTCTCCTTTGATCGGTTTATGGCCATTGTTTACTCTAGGAAAGTGCCAAGGGTTGGCCTTGATAAGGTTTGTTGGAAGCTAGCAAGGAGTAGAGGTTTTGAGGTTAGAAGTTTCTATCTTTCTTTCTATCCCCCTACTATCTCCTTCCCTTGGAGGTTGGTGTGACAATCGAATGTCTCTCCAAGGGTGGCTTTCTTTTCATGGTTAGCCTCTTTAGGTAAGAGGTGTGGGGAGTCGGTAGATCATCTTCTACTTCATTGCTCCATAGCTTTTGAGTTGTGGTCTTTGATGTTTTGTTTGTTTGGACTCCATTGGGTTATGCCACTTAAGGTACTTGAGGTGTTTGAGTCTTGGCAAGGTAAATTCAGACAACATCGCAATATAATTTTTTGGAGACTTGTGTCCCATTGCTTGATGTGGTGTATTTGGAGAGAGAGGAATGCTAGATGCTTTGAGGGATGTGAGCACTCCTTGCATGCTCTACTTGTTTGGAGTGTGGCTTTGTCGCATTGTTCTTGTTTTTCTCTTCCTGCTTTACTTGATCATTGAAATTTTGGTTCTTAATTTTTGCCCCCACTGTACATCCCCAATATACTCGGGTTGGCTATTTTTTTCTTAATAAAATTTTTTCGTTACCTATCAAAAAAGAAAAAAAAAGATCATCTTGTTTTGCATTGCTCAGTGGCGAGTAACCTGTGGCCATTTGTATTTACTCTCTTTAGGGTTTCTTGAGTCATGCCAAAGAGGTTCTGTTTTTTTTTTTTTTTTTTTAATCCATAAATTACTTCCCCAAAAAAAAAAAAAGTGTTATGCCAAAGGCAAGATTCAGATATTGGATTGTTGGCATGGAAATTTGCATCATTGTAGGCATTTGAAGAGTCGGAAGGCTTCTCCCCTTGTGTGTGTTATAGATCATTTGGCAAGAGAAGAATAGTAGAACTTTTGATTGTGTTGATCGATCTAATTAAGTAATCGAGCAAATGATGTTGCAATCCTTATTTGAGCGGATGACTATATTGCACAGCATCCCCTTGTCTTCTTGAATACACCATCAAACAACTAACTCTGATTCATTCAACGTAATTAATTAGAATCTCTAATATCTAATTTCTTTACTTTTAAAAGAAAAATATAGCTTCAAATATTTGTGCATTACATTCCATCCCCATACTTGGGCTTGCCCCATTTTGTGCGTTTTAAAAAGAAATTTAAGTTATTTTTCTTGGGATTCCCTATATAGAGATCCTAATGAGTTGTTTATTTATGGAAAGATCTTTGCAACAATATATACTCAAATGTAAAGGATAATTTGTATAAAATACTACACTCCATATAATACATGAAATGCCCACCATTTCAAATCCTACCATCGTAGTAATTGCTACCATTATGAAGTGAAATCATGACTGAAGCATAGAGGCATCAGTTCAATGGACAACCATCAACCACTATGCCCTTGGCTGTTGGACATTTTGCTAACGGACAATGTTCACCATCGGTACCCCACCAAGTCAAACCTTTCCCTTCCATGCCCACTGAAAAATACAGTAGCACTCCCATGAAAGCCACTCCAGCATCCAGTGCTGCTGAAAGAATGTAATTGTACCTCTGCCACCATTGCTTTCGGTAACGAAAGATGAAAAAATTGAAAATTGTTCCGACAATAATCCATGCATTGTAGTTCACTGGTGTTGCTGCCGGCATATTTCCTGTTGCTCCCAGAAGGACTGGAAGGTTGATCAGGGGAATCCAAGATTGCTTGGGGAATGATTTATGCAATAGCCAAACAATCACTGGCCCTATTGCACCTCCAAGGAAGAACCAATTCATTGCCTCATAGTTTCCAAGAGGTCCAAAGATACGTCTCGGTCCTACTAGACCCCAAATAACAGATGCATCAAAGAAGACTCGGTCTCCAGGGCATGTCCAGGGACTGTCAGTGGGAAGAAGTTCATCCTGGCATATATTCGTAATAGAGGTCAACAACCACCATGCCACTGCAAGATTGATGGTTCCAGCCAGAATTGTTCCGATGAGCTAGACAAACACATGGGCCAATGCAGCAGCAGAGTAAAAAATTTTAGTAATTATGCGGTGGGAAGTGTTCAAAAATAGTTTATATATATTGGATGGTTGAGGATCATTAAATTGTGATTCTAATGTACTGAAGTTTTGTGAAAACTCATCACACACATCTAGCCGGCTTCGCTTCTTTTCAATAGTAAGTTTATAATGATGTAGTGTCAAATATTTTCATGAAAAGTATCATATTTAAATCTATACTGTATGCTATTTGGATAAGAAAAAAAATGAACTTGGTCTCGGAAATTTCTGCTTTCATTGCATCTGTTTCAAAATATGTATTTTTATAGTTTGTGCTGGTTTTTTCATTAAAAATATCCATAAGAGCTCTCTGGAAAGCAATTTGATTCTTCCCAGTTATGTACTCGTATTACACATGGGAATCAATATCTTTTCCATATTCCTGGACAATGATTTCTTTGGTGATGTCAACCAATTCTTGCCATCTATTCTGAGTAATGTGAATGGGATAGCTTAATCTTATTCCCCCGCAACCCCCACACCACCCACCCCCCCCCCCAAAAAAAAAGGGATAAAGAATGGCATAGCTTGAAGGTTGATAGACTTTGATTCCTGATCCTGAATTTTGCTATTAATAACTATGTTATAGAAGTCATATTACTATTTTTTTTTCCCCCAATATAAAAAAGATCTCATATCTGAATAATTGTAAACTGATGTATTAACTTATTTTCCTTAAATTTTGATTTATAGATGGTAGAAAATAAATTTGTACCTGAACTAGGAACATTGATCTTGGGGGAATCTTCATGTAATGTCCTAGCTTGAAATCACTGAGGAAGGAGACAGCTTGAGCCATGCTCATATAACCAAAGGTTTTGAAGCACACATTGGCTATTGGTCTTCCCGGGTATATCAAACCAATTGCATACTCTGTGATAATGTTTAGCCCTGGTGTCTGTA
This sequence comes from Quercus parvula, assembly GCA_030820535.1. NCBI lineage: Eukaryota > Viridiplantae > Streptophyta > Magnoliopsida > Fagales > Fagaceae > Quercus > Quercus parvula. Next base: position 30,429,342 of record JAUAME010000006.1, on the reverse strand, counting down.
TTTAGAACATTATATAATTAATGAGATAATAGCAATTTATATGTAGATCATGGAATTGAATAAAATTCTTATATTAATGCCTGAGTTAGAGAAATCTATAATAAAACAACCTTAAACTATAGATACTGGAAATGTCTCCATCCAAGTGGAAATGGTTTAATTTAAAATAGCTAGTTGTTTGATGCTACGTGAAATTATAGAAGAATGTCATTAAACTAGGTAAGGTATCTTGAATTATATAGGACATATGGAAAAGTATGTCTGATATGACACAGCTTGCATGACCAGGGCCAACTAATTGAGATCAGGCATTACTAATGATTTTTAGTATATAAATTCAATATTTTACTTCTGTTGCTGCAAGAAAAAAAAGAGCTGGAAAAAGTATTTTCTCAATAACCTGGTTTGTTGTGGCAGTTATAATGCTGATTGGAAGAGTAAAAGTAAAGGCCATAGCTGCAGCAAAGAGAAGTCCCCACCATGGCAGCTGAACTTGATTATTTAAAAATATGCAGAGTGCAAGGGAAACTGCCATTGTCACCACAAGCAACATGTAAAACCACCAGGAAGGTATGTCCTTGTATCTCTTCATCAATTTGGTATGGATATCCTCCTTGCCCTTATAAGAAGCACGATACCTCTCATAGATTTCCCTGCCCATATAAGTGTAGATGAAACTTGACTTTACTAAATAAATTCAGAAAATATCAGAACCTTAAGAACTTGATAATAGAGAAGGGTAGTTTTGTTCATTGATTACTTTAAAAGAGGTTTGTATTGTTTAACATTTTGTGTCTCACTTTGAAAAGAAATTATTGGTCTTAAATTCTAAAGCCATGTTGTATTCGAAAGCTTATGCCATTTTTGTTATGTGCAAAAAATCCAGGGCACGCTAAATACTTTTTGACTGTCTTGGTAAATTAATGATTCTGGCTGTGTAAATATGTTCTCACAGAATTATTTTGCTAACTTAAACAAATAGCATTCTTACCATATTTGAAAACAATCAAAGAACTGTGAACATCAAACCATCTGAGAATCAATTGGGAATATACCTGCCGTAGAATAGGGCCACATGTGTGAGCGTGGATGCAATTGTGGCAAATCCAAAGCCATAAGTGAGAGAAAAAAGCATGCTTAAATGAATCCGTCCTTGCTCCTCATAGTTGGATAGATTTAACTCAAACTTGTCATTTACAATAGCTGATATGTTGTAGGCTTGACCTTGGGCTGTAAACAAGTGTGATGAAAAAATAGGAAATCTCCTTGCACCGTACAAGTCTAACCCCCAGTATCCTATTGGGATTGCAATATAGACTATCAACAAGTAGCCAGCGAAAACGTTGACAATAGAAAAGAAAGGGCTGACGAGGGGGCTTGATAAGAAAGATGCCACAGCAGACCAGTCAAGTGTTAGGGCTCCAAGTCCAAGGCCTCTCATGCCTGAACCTATCTGCTGGGCTGTGACTGACTTGGAGAATACCCAGCAGACCCATGATATGCTTGTGAGTGTTGTGAAGAGGTACCCTGGGACCAGATACCATGAGAAACTGCAAATTAGTGCAATTAGGAAGAACTTTGCTCGTGACATGCGCCGTTTTTCATTTTCATGCAAAGCCCTGCATAAATCATAATTTTATATCAATGAAAGTTTTTTTTTTGTTTGGGTGCATCATAATAAACAGTTTATAACAAGATGAGGTGCTTTTCGTTTTAATGGCATGAAGCTTGTAACAACACTGCCATAGTGTGACATTCATTCTTAATTTCCTGAATTTGCAAATTCTTTGTTATTCTACTCTACTAAACATCAATGAAGTATTGATACACTACTCTTTTGTGACAGTGATTGCGCTGTATTCGTGTTATGGAACAAAAATTCAGGTTTATTACTGATATTATTACAGTTGGTGACTTGGTGTAGAAACTAAAAACTGGTAAGAGGATTGGCTGTCTCACATGCATGCACGATGCATGGTGGCCTGATTGTGTGGTTAAGAGCATCAAGGCATGATAAGGAGACACATAAAGAAAGATATCACTCAGTATCCATATTCCATGTAGTAGCCTTTACTCTTTTTCAATTGATCAACTGCACTTTGACGGTACCGCAGTTCGTTCCACATGGTCAATTTAATTTAGAACTGTAAAAATGCCCACTTGCTCTCTCTTTTTGGATCAGATTTTACTTAGTTTGGACAAGTTGGTGCAATTTTAGATCGATTTTTTTTTTTTTTTTTTGGCCAAATTTAAGATCGATTTTGAGACGACTATATTGAATTTATGAATATTGAAATTGTAAATCAATGGGTCATATGCAGCTCCCTTGCACACTGACAATATACTCTACCTCTCGCTTTTATAAAGTAGGTCAATTTTAGGGGCCAAAAATATGTGGCCCAAAGAACTTACATACATAACTGTATCTTGTTATATTCAACAAGATATACGCCTTGATGTAAAGTAGTACTACTTTCCAAAGTCAGCTTGGTGGATTCATTTTAGAATCTTGTAAACTGGAACCAGCTGGACTTGTCCGCTTATTTCTTATTTACTATTTAATTCTGTCCTTTTCGGATAAGTATTTTCATATTTTGTGGGCTCCAGCACTTTGAAATTTTGTTTCATAACCTACAATTTCCACCTAGACTTAGTTTGGATAGCGTTTTTCGTTGCGCGTTTTGCATTTAATTTTTGTGGGTCTTGTGCATTATTCACAATATCCGCAAATATGAAATTCAGTAAAATTAACTTTAAAACTAAGTTCTATAGCACTATTTACATATTTAAAAATTATTTTGTTACAATATTTTCAGTTTTTAGTTTTCAACAATACGTGATATTCAAACAGATCTCTAGTGTTCGTTTGGATTGCACATTAGTGTGCGTTTTTGCTTTTGGTGTTTGAAGTGGGACCCACAGGCAATGTGCATGTTTCCAGCCATTCATAAAATAAGTTTTGTTTTGCTTTTTTTGGGATCCCACAGCACTGTTCATAGACCACCAAACTCAGTAAAACCCTGATTTCTAGGTAAATTTGAGTCCTACAGTACTATTTACACATTTAAAAATTATTTTACTATAGTGTTTTTAGCAATAAATTTTTAATTTTCATTAAATAAGTGGTATCCAAACAGATCATGTAGCTCTGATATTTTTGAAAATTATAATAATTATTAAGATTCATTCTCTTAATGATCAATAGGATAGGATTAGAAGTAGGTCCTGTTTTCGAATATTCTTAATGTGTATTCATTACGGATACTATCATGGGCAAGATTTTGAATTCTAAGACCTTATCTTGTCTTCTTGCCCCACTAGTCAGTAAAATAAGACAAACACAAACTAAAGGAAGAAAGAATAATGCTAGTACTACAATAAAATTTATAATTTTTGTCACAATTTACCTGCGTGACAAATCGTGAATAATGAGTTTACTCTAACGCTTGCTTACAACTCGAGTGCAAATTTTGGGTTCTGTTGTGGTAATAGCAATCTTCAAAACAGGAAAGGGAATTTTTTTTTTTTTTTTTTTGGGAGAAAAGGAAAGGGAAAATTCATGATAAGCTAATATAATAAACCCAATAATGCATATGCAACTAAATTATAAATAAAATCATGGGAAAGGTTTGTCTGCTTTTGAATAAAGTATCTTTATTAGGCCAAAAAAATAAAAACAAAAATCCAATAACAAAAAGACAGTTGAGGATGAAGGAGAGAACGTACCGGAAAAGTGAAACTTGAGCAAGAGTAGCAGGCCACCACATATGTGCCCAACCATATCCTAATACCTGCAAATGCAATCCACCGTGCCCGTTATCTCTAAATTCATGTTCAGATAAATCACCCTTTCAAACATGTTCAAAATATGAGAGTAAAAAAATTAAAAAGTTAAAAGTTAAAAAAATAAAATAGTAAAAATTTATGTGAGTTGTCGTGGTGCAATTGCCCCCCGGTGCAATTCCCTAGTATTTTTCACCGGATCCAAATCCTGTTCTCCCAAGTCCCAATAGCAAACTATGATATTGAAATATAACTATAGGACATCATTACTGCAAATTGCAGAATGATGGGACGGGATACCAAAAACAAAAGGTTTTGCCTTAGCTTTTACTTTTACCCACTGCTTTTTTTTTTTTTTTTCTTGCTTCAATTCAATTTCCAAATCAGCAAGAAAAGTGTCCCCTAAAACACAACTCCAAACTCAAGATTCTGACACCACTAGATCAAAAAAAGAGATTCTGATACTAACATAAAAAAATAATTTTTCATATATATATATATATATATATATATGTAGTGATAACAATAATCCAAATAATTCTCGAAAAGTGTACAACAAAAACTTTTACATCCAATAAAAACACTTTTTTAAGAAAGGGTGTCATATTCACAGACAATTAATACTATAATAGAAATTACCTGAGTACTGATAATGTGAGTGTTTGGCTTGCGCGTTCTGACGTTTTGCTGCGTCCACGTTTACTGCCTTTTTTTTTTTTTTTTTTTTTTTTTTTTCTGCGCGTGAACAGTAACCTCACATGGATTCACTGTTCACATACTGTTTAGCACTGTTCATATACTGTTTTGCACTGTTCATGCACTGTTCACATATTAAAAAATATTAAAAATAGGTCACACGATACTATTTACACATTTAAAAATTATTTTGCTACAGTGTTTTCAGTTTTCAGCAACAATAAACTCAATCCAAACGGACCCAATAAGAAGCCAAGCAGCAAAAAACGAGATATTCCTGTGGTATAAGGCTTTGATAATAGTGACAATATTAACAGCATATGCTGAGCCAGATCCGAATGCACTCCCAGCATTAGCAAAGATGGAAATGAGTACGTGCTCCTTCATGTTAAACGGACCAGGGTTCAACGAGAAGCTCATGGATCCAAACCCAGGTATCTGAAACTTGGTCTTGGGAAGAACAGAAGCCATGAAGCGACCTATAGGGAGGGTGGCGACTTGAACAGTGATTTGGGTAATGACAAGAGGCTCCGTACGGTAGGCAAAGAACTGGTTGAGGAAGGAAAGAAGAGCACATGAGATTAGACCCAAGAACCACATCCTGAAAGTCCATATGGGGAGAGTAGGGTCGTCTGTGTTGGCCACTGTTAGCCTGACTTCTTCAATGGGACAGAGCTCCTCATCTTCGTCAATGGTGGAGATGTCTTTTTCTGGGTCTGTGGGTTTGGTGGAGTTGGTGTTGGGGTATGGTGTTTGTATGTTTAGTGTATCCATGGCTGCTGCTGGTTCTGCTAGTTGGATTTTGGTTTCTTTTTTGGTAGGAACTATAGGAAGGAGGTTTGGTCTTTTATTGCATGAGGATGGAAGGATGAGAGTGCTTTTGGGTTTTGACCATAGACTTTAGTGCCTTTTTTGTTCAGTGAGAGAGAGACTTCGCTGGTGGGGATGTGAGAATAATAGGACCGCCCACTGCGAAGTAAAGCTACGACCATATATTGGCCTACCACTTCTAATCCAAAACTCGCAGCAAGTTGTGATAGTAACATTTTTGTTCATACAATTTTTGTCATTGTACTAAATGGCTAATTGTAAGCGATAAAAAGAAAATTGTAAATTAATGTAAAAGTAACAAATTACTAATTACAACCTTATAAGACAGTTGTAATAAAAGGTATGTGAGAGTTTGTGATCTTAGAATAATTCAAACATGTCTAGCAATTGTACTTAGTAAAAAAAGTACACTTGATCCTTAAAATTTGAAACGTAATATATTTTCATTAGTAATCTAATCATTTAGTATCTATTATATATATATATATATATATATATATATATATAATGAAAAATTAGTTTTAAAATGTCATGGAATATAAGAATAATATTATTATAAGTAGAAAAACATGTTATGGACAATTAGATTACTAACGGAAAAAGATAGTAGAGTCGGTATAAAAGCATAATCAAATATGAATAGTAAAAAAAAAAATTGAAATGTAAAGGGTTAAAATGAAAAGTCCAAAAGTGTTAGGCTACTCTTGTTTCAATGTAAAATATTTTCTTCAATTTCAAGTATTTGGTGTGACTTAAAATATCTCTCTCAATATTTTCTGAGTGTAAAATATTTTTAGGTGAAAATATTTTTCAGAAAGGAAAACATTTTCAGATGTTTGGTTGCATTCTAAAAAATTATTTGGAAAATATTTTTTGGTGTTTAGTTGTGATCTTGAAAATGCTCTAGAAACACATTTTTATCAGATTTCTCACATTTTTCCAGGATCCAAACAAATATTATTATAGAAAATCTCAATATATAAACGCAAAAATCAAAACAAAAGAATCAAAACCACATGAGAGAGAGAGAGAGAGAGAGAGAGAGAGAGATTCATGGGTGACTTGGTGGTGGCGACAATAGTGGTGACATGGACACGGTGGGTCGATCTAAGAGTGACGGCTTGATCTAGGCATGGGTCGCCCACAGTGGTTAGATCTAGGAATGGGTGGTTAGATCTAGGAATTGGTTGTTCACACGGTGGTCAAATCAACTCAAGAGTGGGTTGCTCACGGTGGTCTGATTGGCTCTAGGGTGGGTCATTCACTGGGTTGACACAGTGATCCGATCCTTTTTCTGGTGGCTCTTGCTCTCTCCATGCTTCATTGTAAGTGTTCTCCTCTCTCTCTCTCTCTCTCTCTCTCTCTCTCTCTCTCTCTCTCTCTCTCTCTCTCTCTCTCTCTCTCTCTCTCTCTCTCTCTCTCTCTCTCTCTCTCTCTCTCTCTCTCTCAGAAGAGGAAAATTGGTGTAAGTGGTTTGAAGGTAAATTAGAAGTGTAATTTATTTTACATCTTAGGGGTTGATATTTTACAGTCAACGGAAAAGATTTTTCGTTTGACTAAGTTTTTCGGCCAACCCAAACACTCATCATGGTGTAAAATATTTTCTGTATTCTTTTTACACCCGAAACAAATAGAGCCTTAAGGACCAAATGTGTTAGGCTGCTCTTGTTTCAATGTAAAATATTTTCTTCAATTTCAAGTGTTTGGTGTAACTTAAACTCTCTCTCTCTCTCTCTCCAACCTTTGTTTTGCAGCCACCACCACCCCTAACCAATTTGTGTTTTGTGACTACCACCACCACCCCAATATTGACCTCCATTGAACTCTAAGATTTTTTTTCTAAGGGTGTCAAGAATAATGAAGTTAGGAATTTGTGGGTGGGGGTACGTGAGTAAAAAATAAGATGATTATTATTTATATATATATATACACACACAACTGTCACATTATATATAATACAACTATATTATATAATAGTCTAAAAAATTATTAATAATTTAAAAATAGTTAAGATTTAAGATTGGTTGTAGAGCTTCCCATATTAGAGACTAAATTCATAATTTACTCCTTTTTTTTGTAGAGCCAAACAAGTGAAAATATTTTCAAGGTGGTTTTTTAGGTTGCAAACACAAAACTAAAAATATGAATTATCCTAAAAATATTTTCCACTGAAACATTTTCCGATCGAAAGTAATCTGCACGCTAGTGGTACTATAGTAACTAATTATTACTTATATATTATCTTGTTTTGTTTTTACGAAAGAAATTAAAAAAGAAGTCAAGAACCACAGAAATTACAAATTAGCGGAGATTTTTCCGGAAAGAAAAGTGGGTCGCTATTAGAATTTACATTCTTTATCATTATCACATAATGCACGTTGTGCAACGAAAGATTTTTATAAGGCAGACGGCATAATCTTAAAATATACTAAACCTTCTCTTTCTTGTAAGTTTTGTCCAAATTCACATGAGTAGGACCTACGTTGACGGACGGATTCGAGAGATATTTTAAGATGATGTAATGTGGTACTTATTCTAGATAAGTTGGTTGGACTTAATTTTTTTTAGTTTTATTACTTGTTATTTTTGTTGTTGGACGTTTTTTGAGTTTGTGTATTTTGTTTTAAATTTTAGATCTATACATTTTTTATGGTCTTTAAAATTAAAAAATTACTTGAGCTACAAATTTTTTTACAAATTGCTAATGTGATGAATGATTATTGGTAAGTAAAAAAAATGATGTAAGTGGTGAGTTTAGATGTGAACCAATAAGAATTTGTTACTTCAACAATTTATAAAAAATATTATAGAAAAGTTTGTGATTATAGCATTACTCTTAAAAAAAATCAATGATATTATTAAAGGGAGCAAAGTGTAATTTTATAGAAAAAAATTACTAAAATTAATACCTAAATATAATAATATTAAAAAATAAATTAATTAAAAAAATTAATAATTAAATAATTAAAAATAAAAAAACAAAAAAACTTGAGGGGACCATTGACCCCAAGTTCCACAGTGGGTCCGTCCCTAGCTACTATTTTCTTTTTTCTTTTTTTGATGGGAAATTTGGAAGAGATTTCATTCCAATAAGAAAGATGTACAACAGAGGCAGGAAGCCTGCTATTACAATAGATCATCACTAAGAATATCCTGAATACAAGGGGGAGGAATTCCTTTCCATATTTTTGTTTGGCCTGAGCTTTTAGCTTCTAGTGCTAAGGAGTGGGTAGCTCTGTTACCTTCGCGCTTCAAGTGATGGAAGGAACAAAAACTGAAAGAGCTGGATGTTACCCGAATGTCCTCAAGGATGTGCCCAAAGTCGCTGCCAGAAACCTCAAAGGTTAAGTCATGGATAATAGATAGTGCGTCGGACTCAAAAAGAGCTTGGTGGACTTGCATTTCAGAGGCAAAGAGGACACCATGAAGCAGAGCATATGCTTCTGTGATTTCAGCAGGGAAGCAAGAAGAGAGAACCAGGCTGAGAGCACCAATGGGGAAGCCTGAGGAATCCCGAATGACAGCTCCAATGCAAGAGTTACCACCCCCAACATCAGTAGCTCTGTCCACGTTAATCTTGAAGAAACCGACAGGGGGAGCAGTCCAATGGGCACGAGCAGGAGGTGGAGCAGGGGGGAAGGAGAGCCTAGCGTCAACAAAATCCAAGTGGGCTCTTTTTGCAGTGTCCCAAACCATGGCTGGCGGAAGTGCAGAGTCCCCAAAAATGGCTTGATTTCTATTCCCCCATATTGACCAAAGGACAAAGAAAAAAAGAGCCAAATCCGCAGACAGGCCTGAATCAATGAACTTAGAAACAGAGTCCATAAAAGATGCATTTGGGGATGAAAAGCTTGCAGGGTAATCTGGCCAATTAGCCCAAGTAAGTTTGGCATGAGAGCAAAGAAACAAAGCATGTTGGATAGACTCAATTTCCTTATCACAGATTGGGCAGAAACCTGAGACATTTAGATCCCGACAGCGCAAATTTAGCATGGTTGGAAGGTCATTTCTGCAAACTTTCCAAGCAAAAATCCAGATCTTTGGGGGGATATTTAGATGCCAGATTACTTTCCAGAAGGAGGTTTGGCTGTGCGCAGCAGAGCACTCACCAAGATCTTGATCATCTATCATGCGCATAGCAATGTAGTACACGCTTTTCACGGTGAATGAACCTCTTTTGTTACCTATCCAAACAAGCTGATCATCAGGAAGTCTAAAGCTGATAGGAATCTTGAGGATAGAAGCAGCCTCGTGGGGCAGAAATATAGATCTTACCAAATCCATTCTCCACCATTTTGTATCCTCGTCAATGAAAGAAGAGACCATTGGAAAGATGCCAAAATCTGATTGAGGCGAGGTCACTCTATAGGTGGTTGGAGTTGGGAGCCACCTATCTTCCCAAATGTGAATCCGCTTACCATTACCCACCCTCCAACAAGTGCCCTCCTTTAGGACCCGAAGACTATTATAAATGCTTCTCCAAGCGTAGCTTGGGTTGCTTCCAATCCTTGAGTGAAGGACATCCTTAAAAGGGAAGTACTTGGCTTTATAGACCCTTGCAACCAAAGAAGTGGGATTAGTGAGGATCCGCCACCCTTGCTTTGCAAGTAAGGCAAGGTTAAAGGCTTGGAGGTTCCGGAAGCCCATGCCACCATACAATTTGGACTTACACATCTTTTTCCAACTAACCCATGCAAGTTTTGACTCATGGTTCCTTTGGCCCCACCAAAAGTTTCTCATCATGCTTTCCAAGTCATCACACAAGGTTTTTGGAAGTTGAAAACAACTCATTGTGTACATGGGCACCACTTGTGCCACGGCTTTGATAAGAATTTCCCGACCTCCAATGGAGAAAAGTTTTCCTTTCCACCCCGCTAATTTCTTGCCCACTCTCTCCTTAATTTCAACATAAACTTGAGATTTTGATTTCCCAATCAAGGAAGGGAGGCCAAGATACTTCTTGTGTCTGGAATCTTGCATTGGTCCTAAAGAATTAAGGATCTCATCCCTGGCAGCAGGAGAGGTATTTGGACTGAAGAAGACCGAGGACTTGTCGGGATTAATTTTTTGCCTAGAGGCAGATTCATAAACTCCGAGGATGCTCATGAGTACATTGCATTCCATGACATTAGCCTTGCAAAATAAAAGGCTATCGTCCGCGAAGAAAAGGTGGGTGATGGACGGGCAGCCCCTACAGATTGAGATTCCAAAAAGGACCTTAATTCTTGCGGCTTGATGGATAAGGGCAAAGAGGCCCTCGGCACACAAGAGAAAAAGCCCTGGAGAAAGAGGGTCACCTTGGCGAAGGCCCCTCATGGGAGTGATGCAGCCAAAAGCTTCTTCGTTGATGATGACAGAATAAGAGACTAAAGAGATACATTGCATGATCAAAGAGACCCAATTGTTATGAAAACCCAATTTTTCCATGACTCTTTTGATGAAACCCCACTCAACCCGATCAAACGCCTTGCTCATGTCAAGCTTGATAGACATGAAACCGTCTTTGCCCTCTGTTTTGTGGTTCAAATAGTGCATGAGCTCAAATGCCACTAGGACATTATCGGTTATGAGCCTATCTACAGTAAAGGCGCTTTGATTTTCAGCTATCACATAGGGAAGGACAGCTTTAAGATGGTTAGCAAGGACTTTTGAGATGAGCTTATACGTGACGTTGCATAAACTGATAGGCCGAAATTCTGTCATTCTTGCTGGGTGGTTTGTTTTTGGGATTAAAGCAATGTTAGTCTTTCAGCACCATATTAGTAATATCTCTACCAACAATATTCCAATATCTTTGAAAGAATATAGCTGACATACCGTCGGGGCCGGGAGATTTGGTCGGATGGATTTGGTGGAGGGCCCGCAGAACTTCTTCACTGGTAAAGGTTTTAGTAAGCTCAGCATTCATATCATCTGTTACCCGGGTTGGAATGGTGTTGATGACCTCTTCAATTCTATTGGGAGAACAGGATGTGTAAATCTTTGTGAAATAATCCACTACTGTGCGAGCAATGTTGTCTCTGTCATCGCACCAGCAATCATCATCGTTCCATAAGCCCAAAATGGAATTTTTTCTTCTCCTCTCCGAAGCTCTAGTGTGGAAGAACTTCGTGTTCCTATCACCTTCTCTATACCAGTGAATTTTGCTTCTTTGATGCCAAAGTACCTCCTCACTATCCAGAAGACCATTTAAATCTTTCCTTAATTCATTAATTTCTACACTGTGCGAGCCATCCCAATCAAGAGTGGTTAGAGTAGTCAGCAATTTCTTATGCTCTTGAATTTTCTTAGGAATATTACCAATGACATCTCTACTCTATAAGGTCAAGGCAAAAGCACACAAGCTAAGATTTGAGGCAATACCTTCAGGAGTGTTCTCGAGACTTCCCCTATTCCAAACGGATTCCACAATGTCATAGCAATCATCACGCTTGGCCCACAAAGCTTCAAAATGGAAACGGCAGTTCCGGCGAGGGGGAAAGGCAATAGAGTCAGTAATTCTCAGTATGCAATGGTCGGAGGTGGAATCAACAACATGATAAACCTTGCAGTTGCTGAACTTGTTTGACCAGTCGGAATTTGCAAAGGCTCGGTCCAGGCGGAGGTAAACCCGGTCACAATTGTCTCGCATATTGCACCAAGTATACTGGGGCCCCGAGAAGCCCAAGTCTTGAAAACCACAAAAATTCACCGCCTCTCTAAAGCCATCCATTTGACATTGAGTTCTAGGGGGGCCACCTAATTTTTCAGTCACAGATAAAATTTCATTAAAATCGCCGCAGCAAAACCATAGCAGAGAGAATTGGTTATTTAGATAAGAGAGAAGTTTCCATGAATCTTTCCTTAAATTGGATTCGGGGTGATCGTAGAACCCTGTGAATCTCCAGGTGAAGTTGTTGTCCTGCTCAGTGATGGTAGCATCAATGTGATACTGAGAATATGATTTAATTTCAAGATTTACGTCTGTGGACCAGAAGAGAGTGAGGCCCCCACTTCGACCCCGGCTGGGAACTATGAGACCATTGGAGAAACCTAGAGAAAACTTTATTTTTTCCATACATTTGTGTTTTACTTTGGTCTCCACTAGGAAGACTAAATAGGGAGTCCATCGCCGCACGTAATCGCGCAACGTATAAACTATCCGGGGGTTCCCAATTCCCCAGCAGTTCCAGCATAAGGCATTCATTGTGCCCGGGGGTGCTACTTAGCAGCCACCGCCGATAATGCAAGGGTAGGTTCAGAGTTTTGTGGGAGCATATCGCACAATCTTTTTTGAGGGTGAGCTTCATCTAAATCATCAGAAAAAACTAACTTACCCGATCTTTTAGAACCAGAGAGGTTGGCTTTTTGCTCACCATGGGCTTGTCTGCCTTTTTCACGGGCTATTCTTTTTAGTTTTGTTTTTCCTTTCTGCTGAGATGGCTTAATGGGCGAGTTGGGCTTTTGTGGAGGAATGGGGTTATTTAAGGAGAGTTTGATTGGGCTACTAACTTCTTGGGCTTCCTGGTGAGACTTTGAGGTGTGGCCCACTTCAGAAACCACATCCATAGCTTCAATACCTAAGCCTACAGCCCCTTTCTTGTCACGTGAGATGAGGTTTGACTAGGAGAGTTTGAATTTTGAACTTTCACTGTTCTTTTCCTTAAAATCCGCTGCATGAGATCGTGAGCTTTCTTTTCTGTTAGGATTGTGGGGCTTCACAAAGTCTCTGTTTTGTTGGTTTACATGAATTTTCGAAGGTGCCCCTGGTTTGGAGGTGGAATCCGATGGGTTTGTCATTGTTGGAGCCGATCTTCCACTTGAACGGCCTGATTGTTCATCTTCAAAGCTCCAGCTATTTGAAGATTTTTGCCTATCCGCACTGCTTTTCTAGCTGCCTGTTGCCCTCAGCCATTCTCCATATTGATTGGGAGAATCCGGGTTACAACGAAAGTTTGGGCAATGCTTTTCATCATGACCCAAGAAACCACAAACATAGCAAAAAGAGGGCAGCCTCTCATATTTAAAATTTACCCAGGTTTTCTCCCCGTCAAGATTGAGAATATTACCTCCTCGGTGAAGAGGCTTATTGAGAGGAATATCAACTCTGATTCTTAGAAATCTAGCTTGCTCCGTTAGCCACATTCGTTTATCCGTTTCAAGGTAGTGCCCCAAGCTGCTGCCTAAATCTTTTCCAACATCTTCAGATAAGTTTTCGAACGGCAGGCCCCAGATTTGAACCCAGAAAGGGGCATGAGTGAAGGTGATGTTTGTGGCCGAGAGACCCATTTTCCATCTGCAGAGAAGAAGCAAGTTGTTCTCAAAGTTCCAGGGGCCATTCCTTTCAACCCATTCCAATTGAAACCCTGAGTTGAATTTGAATTGAAAGAGATTCTTCCCCACATCTACTATTCTCATATCCGAGCCCATCTTCCAGGCGGCTCTGAGGGTATTTTTCAAAGCTCGCTGATTTTGTTGTCTATCAGTGAGAAGCTTGCCAAATAAACTAAGAGTGCACTCCTCCATAAGGTCCGATCTGTTCATGGAGGAGATCTGGATGTCTTCTTCTTCATCCTTTGTGAGACGTAGGTGTTGCAGGTCATCTATTACAGACATGTCCATTTTACAGGAGGTAGAGAGTAAGAAAGAGGTAGGGAGGACAGGGGTTTAGGGTTGAGGGGAAGGGAAGACCCTTATCAAGAGGGAGGGAGGCTCGGGGAAACCGAGAGGGAGAGCTCCTGTGGAGAGAGAAAGCTCCTACTAAGGGAGAGTCACAAATTCCGTCCCTGGCTACTATTATCATTTAGAATTTTGATGTTTGAATATAGATTATAGTGTATATATATATATATATATATATATATATATATATATATATATATATATACATATGATAGACCTACAAAATGAAGGAAAAATCTAGTACTAGCAGGGTGGAACCCAAGATTTTAAGCTAGTGGGGACCAAAGTATAATAAATAAATAAATAACTCCAAATAGGCATTTATATAGTATTAAAAAATTATAAATACACAAAATCGTTGTTTCTAAATACATTAAGATGCAATCATTTACCAACAAAGACAAAACAAAAACTAAATTGTAAGGACCAATTTTGGCTTGGACCCTAAATAGGATTGAGTTTTGGCCCAACAAGCCCAAACAATAAGTTTGTAGAGCATGGGAAAAAGAACTAGCCTGATTTTAGAAAGGAGGTAACGATCATGGGTGGTTTGGAAGAAAAATTAAGAGTATGAGATATAAAAATTGTCATCGGCGTAACCTGAGTAATTTAATCAAGAGTCCAGAGTTCTTCTTTTAGCGATGTGTTACTCAATCTTTTTTGCTCTAAGTTTTTCAATCCCCCTTCCTTTGGCCACCTTCTCATGTTATATACCATGATTTTAGTATCATCCTCACCACACACTTGTAAATTTGGTTCTGGGAACTTCACCCTGTCCCATCTCACACCTCCCTGAACTTTCTACTACCAGCTGTAAGACTACTTGTTCACTGTTCAGGTATCACCTCCAAATTAATGCGGCCAAAGAGTTAGCTGGGAAGCATTTAATGTGGAGGTAACAGCTCTCGTAGATATTTGTTTTCCTCCTCCCTCCCCCTTACCCAATGTTCGACTCCCTATCATAAGGTCACATTAAAGGAGTATTCAGAAGGATAAGAAGGTTTCAAACCACCTTGGACAAAAGTTCTGAGGTGACTCTTCACCTCAGATAGGTTGGGAATTACCATAATAATTTTTAGTTCTTCCGTTAACGCCACTCCCATTATCACCTTAACTGATCATCCTCGGACCTGTCAGTATCCTCGATTTGAGTCATTGGGCTATAGGCCCATTCCATACAGCCTCAACAGTACCCTAGAGATAACTGGCCCCCACATAAATAATGTTTTTTTTTAATACTAGGCTGGCTAAGATTTTTGTTATTATTGTTGAAGTTAAAGCATTCACAGTGGTGGTGCTAAAAATTTTAGCTTTGAGCATATCAAAAAGCTACTTTATCTATTTTACCATCTCACTTTACAATACATCCGATATCAAATGTTCTATTTTTTTATCACTTCATTTTAAATAATATAAAAAAAAAAAACTCATTAAAATAATAATGAAAGAGAGAGAATTTAAGTTTTTTAATTAAAAGAAGAGATATAACCTTAATAAAATATTTTATTTTATTTTTAACAACTTGTAAAGTCAACTGATATTAATACTAGTTTACTGTAGTTACAAAAAATTTAACTTTAGCTACTCCAATAACACATGATTTTTTAGTTCTTTGGTGGTAAAATAGGTTTTTTTTTTTTTTTTTGGCTAGAATACATCATTGTAAATGTTTTTATTGTTTTTGTTAAGTTTTGGGTTGGATAGTTGCTATTTGGGTGAAACTAGTTAGGCTTATTGAGAAGAAGGGGGACTAAGGTTTTGAAAGGGGGCCAACTACAAAAATTAAATATATAATAACTAAAAAAATAAAATTAGACCCAAGGGAGCCCGGGCCCCCACCAGGGTCCGTTCCTGAGTATTAGTGATGCAGGTTCCAATTAGCTGAATTAATAAAAAATTGTGTCATTATCATAATCTCAAATCATATTATATTTATGTAGATTAAAAATATATATCTATACTAATGGCAAGTGATGACCTCATGTTCTATTGGTATTCTCATCATATTCCAATGGTATTCCTATCAATGTATCAATGGAAGGAGAAAATGTATTTGAGGTGTAGTTAACCTTAATCTTATAATGTTATATAGAAATGAAACATGTATATATCTATTATAAATTGAATTCAACTATTTTATATATAAAAAAGTATAAATATTACAAAACTACAAGTTTAAGAAAAAAAAATTGTAAATCATTATCATTTATACATAAAATAATTTGAAGAATATTATATGCAAAAGAATATTTTATGTTTTTATTTTTTTTTATATAAAAAAAAAATACAAATAAGGAAATTAGAGATGGCACTGCATAGGAGCTGCATTACATGCAGAGATGCTTGCCAGGATTGCACTACCTGCATTGTTCACTAGCCAAAGAGGCATGACAATAGACTCCAAATCATTGTAACAAACCTTGTATTATAGTTGTAGTCAATGAGAGTCCAACACTTGTAAAAGGAACCAATCCCCTCCCTTCATAAAGCCAGAACAACTTATAAGAGAGCTTGTTAGCTTGTATCATTTTAAAGCAATATATATAGTGCCTCGAAGTAGAGTTCATTTCTCTCTATTTCTCTCTAAGGGTTGAAAAACCAGTTGGTGATCACCAATTGGTTTTTCAACCCTTATCTCTTCCAAAGGCTTTTCTACGTAAATCAACATGTCTTGTATGCTTGATCACCAATTGGTTTTTCAACCCTTATCTCTTCCAAAGGCTTTTCTACGTAAATCAACATGTCTTGTATGCTTAATTAATTAGTTTCTTACACCTGGCTATCCTTAGTTAGTCAATAGCCACCAACCCATTAATTATTTAATGTTGTCCAAATGTATGGGTAGTATAACAAATTAGCGCGCAATCAACACTTTCAAAATACAAACTCTAATCAAACCACCACATACAATATTCAAACAAATTAATTCATGATCCTCCCAAACCTTGACTCCTTTCTTATTTTAATTTTTTTTTTCCTCACATATTTGGGATTTATAGTTGATTTAATCACAAATCTTGGTCATTTGTACTATTGGTAAATTATTTATAAAAAAAAGGTTTCATATAATGTTCATATGTAAATCATTAAATACAGGACGTGTGATTGGAGAATATATATAATATTATAAAATGCAATTTCAATAAGAATTAAAAAGCAGTACGACATCGCACCTGCGTGCTTCTAAAACAGCAAAAAGCAGATTGCAATTATACAAGAAAAACTAGCTTTAAAAGAGCAACAAAAAAGAAAGGCTAGTTTTGAAAGTAACAGAAAATTTAACAGCAAAATAAGCTAGCTTCTGAGTTAACCAAGCAAAACTTACAATTAACAAAATAAAAATTTAAATCAAAAGCATTACCAATGAGTAGTGACAGTAGAAATAAACCAAAAGCATTACTAACAAAATACAAACTTGTTTGTATTGTACCAATGCAGCGTATAGGATTTCATTGTTTCGTTTTTTTTTTTTTTTTTTTTTTTTTTGATAATCAGGACTTTCATTAAAGGAACAAAAACTAAGGAACAACAGAAGAACAATCAGCCCTGCAAATATCAATAATAACAGCAGGGAGGTTGGACAATTATAAGAAAAAGACTTTCTAAGACTACTAGCCAACTTAGCAGAAACATGAGCTACACCACTACAGTCTCTACTAATCCAACAAAAATTACAACTCAAAAAACTCTTACTAATTTCTAAACTAATTCTAATGAAGGTGGAGATGGACCAGTGTACCTGCTTTTCCTTTGAACTCATAGGCGCTAGAGAGTCGATACAAGTTTTTGCATCCCTTTCCACAAGAATTCTACCCCATTTTTTCTCAAGAGCAATTTGAAAAGCCCATAGATTCATAGAATAGTTGCAACCTCTGCCTGTAAGGGAGAGCACAACTCATAAAGTTTAGCCCATACCTGAATGACTCCATTATCATTTCTAGCTACTACAGATAGAGTGAAAAAAATCATGAGATGATGTCTTTATCATTGCAGTAACAAATTCTTGAAACTTATTTTCAATGTTCCTGGTAGTAGCAATGATGTTAGCTTGGCCACCATTGTGTAGAACTTGATTTCTCATGTTCGTCAGGCTTAACATTTTTGTTTGTATATGCCAATTTCTGTTAGCTACGTTGTACTTGGCCTTCTTTTGTGTTGTTCCTAGTCATGTAGGGATGGCAATGGGGCGGGGCGGGGCGGGGCGGGGCCAAAGGATGGGATCTTCGCCCCCGCCCCGCATGGATTTTTCTTGCCCCATCCCTGTCCTGCCCCGCATGATGGGGAAAATTTCTTACCCTATCCCCGCCCCTTAAGACCCCACGAAGACCCGCGAAGCCCTGCCCTACCTCATAAAACTTTATTTCTTATCAATTTTCCCTACAACTATTACAATTTTTTCAAATAAAATGACATATTTCAATAATAAAAATATACTTTAAATTATAAATAAATTTATCCTATCAAATCAAAGTAATTTTTAGCAAATGGGACAAAGTCTCAAACTTGTACCTTATATTTTTTAATAAAAATATAAAAAACAAAATTAAATTATATATAATTTTTGTGTGGAGGAGAATGATCAACTAGAGCTAATACATGATTGATGCCATCATATCGACAATCAAACCAATAGGGAAACATATTCCTCATCATCTTATTCTCCATTCACCACCTCATATTTCTAACATGAAAATTCAAAAACAAAAACCCAACTCATAAAATAGATATGGATTTTGGCAAGCATAAAGAAGTAGTGTTGTTAAGCAAAGTGAAATCCCAATAGGAATTCCAAGTGTTAAGAGAAAAAAGGGGTGTGTGTAACTGGGTAACAGTCTGTGACGACGTACCTTATATTAACAGTCAAATGCTCACACAAAATTACAAAAACAATGACACAAACAAATATTTAGAGCCTCAAACCCGTACCTCATTTTAAAAAAAAAATTATATTATGTTCATGATGAAAAATAAGTTGAGAAAGACGTATGAAATCAGTAATTCAATAGTATATAAATTTGTTTCTAATAAAGATAAAAGAAAGCGTTAAAATTTGTACCTTATTTCCAACTTTACTAGAGAGAAAAAAGAGGTAGAGCCACGTTAGGTAGAATAAAATAAGTTGATGATATTTTTATTTAAATAATAGGGTTTTAGGGTATGAAAAAATTACAATTTAATCCTTATTAATGCGGGGCGGGAATGGGGCGAGACAGGTCTAAAAAGTATAAACCCATCCCCGCCCCGCCCCGTGATGCAGGTCTAAAATCTCGCCTCATCCCCGCCCCATCACCTTTGCGAGGCGGGAAAAACCCGCAAGGGGCGAAACGGGAAGGGGCGAGTCAAGCGAGACGGGGCAAAATTGCCATCCCTCTAGTCATGCCTTCAACTTGGTCTACACTTGCTACTTTGACGGTTTCACCCTTGTGATCTCATGGTATTTGTGAGACACATGAGCTGATGACATCATGGCCACGTGGATGGTCAGGATGGGCCCAAGACCTTTTAGGTAAAAGAACATTTTTACCCAAACCATTAAAGGTCCAGTGACCGTATAAAAAATTAAATATTATTTACCCACGTGGGTCTGCCTGCCACCGCAACATGTCATGTTACATAAAAATTTTCTTTTCTTTAGAAAAAAGACATTGAATTTTTTTAATTCTAAAACGATGGACAAATCAGCTTAACAAAAGAGGAACTCTACGGTGAAACATCTTTCATTTATATTACATTATTTGAAAAATTAATTATTAATTTAGTTAGATAGTGAGCAATTTTATTACCCTCTCTTTTTTCTTTTTTCTTTTTGAGAAAACCCTCTCTCTTAACATGAGTGTTTTTGAGACCCTTTTTGTTACATAAATTATTTGGTCTAATCTAATTATTAATTTAATTAATTTGATTAAAAATCACTTGAACGTGTGTACATAAAGTATTAAAAACTTGTCCTTGACAACCCTAATTAAAAAATGAGTCAAAAACTAACTTAAAAAATAAACTGACCAATAAATTATATAAACAGAGACAAGGTAGAATAAATTAATTTATAAGCTACTAAATACAAATTCTGTACTCTACATTTTCACTTTATGTTCAATTATTCACAATTTTTCATGTGTTTAATTTTGTTTATTTAAAATTTGATTATTTTATAAGTAAAATAAAATAAATACATGATAAATTATGATTAGTTAAGTATAAAATAAAACACAAAAAAGTAAATAGAAAATTTGTATGGGATAAAATTTTATAAGTTGTTCCTATCAACTCCATCTTTTTCGGAGTTTTTCCGAAATTCGACTTTACATGGTATTGACTTGACTAACATATGGAGACAAGGGATTACAAACTTTAAGAACACGTTAGTAGTAATAAAGTCTACGATCCCAATCAAAGTAATTAACGAAGTCTTTAACAGCTTCCTCAATCAAGATGGAACTTTTGTATTTTACGAAGGAAAACAAAAAAAAAAAAAAAAATGAGCAATCAGTGCTATGGAAATCTCGGCTGCAAGACTTGTGTTGGGCAAAAACTTATTCCAGATGACAAATTCCACAAATCGTTGGAATTAATGATATTTTATTTGACTTGTCCACTATGCCCTTTGCCGTTGGACACACTGCTAAATTACAGTGTTCACCTTCTGTACCCCACCAATTCACACCTTTCCCTTCCATACCCACTAAAAAGTACAATAGCACTCCCATGAAAGCCAACCCTACATCCAATGCTCCTGAAAGAACATAATTGTACCTTTGCCACCACTCTTTATGGTACCGATATACAAAATTATTAAAGATTGTTCCAACTGCAATCCAAACATTATAGTTCGAGGGTGTTGCTGGAGGCATCATTCCTGTTGCTCCTATATAGGAGAACTGGAAGGTTAATGAGTGGAATCCAAGTTTGCTTTGGAAATGCCTTATGATAGCCAAACAATAACTGGTCCTATTGCACCTCCAAGGAAGAACCAATTCATTGCCTCATAGCTTCCAAGACTTCCAAAGATCCGTTTAGGCCCCACCAAAACCCATATAATAGATGCATCAAAGAAAACTCGATCACTAGGGCATGTCCAAGGACTGTTGACAGGAAGGAGTTCTAGTTGGCATATGTTTCGAATTGAGTTTAGCAACCACCATGCCACTCCAATGTTGATGGTTCCAGCAAGAATTGTTCCTATGAACTATGCATACACCTGCAAATATAGTAGAGTAGATAATAATTGAGTAATTGTACAAAATATGTTAAAACATAAAACTAGCTTTTTTATTTATTTATATACATATAGAAAATTAAGATCATGTAACTTGTTACTTGAAGGTCATAAATTTCTATGAGAACTCATCCTCGTAGGATGTATTGAGATAACACACTGTTGCTTATTTATAACATGAACTCGTAATTCTATATTGTCCAAATGTATTATTGTTAAAAGTTTTGACGTTCTTAGTTATAAATTTATAGTGGTGAATTGCATGATTTGCCGTGTTAATACTATTAGGCCAACACTTACATATTGATAGTAGTAAAGATTTTTTTTTTTTTTTTTTTGGGGAAAAAGTATTTACCTGTACTAAGAACATTGATCTTGGAGGAATCTTTATGTAATGTCCTAACTTAAAGTTATTGAGCAAAGAGACAGCTTGATTCATGCTCATATAGCCATAGACTTTAAAACTTATATTAGCTATTGGTCTTCCTGGATATATGAGACCCATCATATACTCTGTTACTGCGTTTAGCCCTGGTGTCAGTAGATAGATCATAATAACAATAGTGGAGAAGTATTAGATATTTTACCTTGATAGTGAAATGGAAAACTATGTAAATGCTTATTAAGGTACTCTGACAAACTTATAATAATAACTAGCATCAATCAAAATTCACAAAAATGTGATCAAATCACTCCATGTAATGGGAGCTGGTTTGATTACATATTACCAGTTGATTGCAGACATTTAAAATAATATTGGACTATGATATTGTTGTTGTATCTTTCGGGTTAGTAGGATAGGAAAGTTTTGACTGATATGGCTATAACCAACTAGTTAAGATAAGATACTGTAATTAATGAGAGATGAAACAAGTTCAACTTTTTTTTCTTAATTACATCAAACTTTTGGCGCAGTAAGGTGAAATGAGCAGAAGTTAACCCAATAACCTGGTTTGTTGTGGCAGTTATGATACTAATTGGAAGGGTGAAAGAATAGGCTATGGCAGAGGCAAAAAGGAGCCCCCACCATGGCAGCTGGACTTGATCATTCAAAACAGTACAGAGAACAAGTGAAACTGCAATTGTCACAATGAGGAACAAGTAAACCCACCATGAAGGTATGTCTATGTATTTCCTCATCAATTTTGTATGAATATCCTCCTTGCCCTTGTAAGAAGCTTGAAATCTCTCATAAATCTCTCTGTGAATTGAATTTGTATCAAAATGTGAATGTTTGGGTATAAACTTTTGAGTTTCAAGATATAAGCACAATGAAATTAGCTTTCAAGCTTATGAAATTGGAGATAGCATATAATTTATAGTATTCGAATTGAAAACCCATATATATAAAAAGCATTTCAATGATACATTACCTTCCATAGAAGAGTGTCACGTGTGTAAAGGTGGCAGCAATAGTGGCAAAGCCAAAGCCATAAGTGAGAGCGAAAAAAATGCTTAAATGAATTGGTCCTTGCTTCTCTTACTCGACTAGATCTAACTCCAACTTGTTATTGACAATAGCTAATATGTTGTACTATTGACCTTGAGACGTAAACAACTGAGAAGAGAAAATGGGAAATCTACTAGCATTGTACAAGTCAAATCCCCAATATGCTATAGGAATTGCAATGTAGACCATCAATACATAGCCTGCAAAAACGTTCACAATGGAGAAGAAGGCGTTGATAAGGGGGCTAAATAGGAAGGATGACATTGCAGCCCAATCAACTACCACTGCTCCTAGTCAGAGTCCTTTCATGCCTGAGCCAATCTGCTGAGCCGTGATGGATTTGGAGAATGCCCAGCAGATCCATGAGATGTTTGTTAGTGTTGAGAAGAGGTACCCTGGCACTGTGTACCATGTAAAACTGCAAATGAGTGCAATTAGGAAGAACTTTGCCCGTGAGAACTGTTTCTCTTCTTTCTCATGCAAAGCCCTGCATAATTCATATCAACATTTTATGTTAAATGGAAGTAATTTAATTTTATTCATTTATGGAACATAGAGACATTGGTAGCCATCTATGTTGAGAGTGATGAGTATTCAAAAAATGGTGGTAAAATTTTATGGGCTACCAGGAAAGTGTGTGGCTAAAATATTTCTAGAGGTTGCGACAAAATATATGATGACAGAATGATTTTGTATGCAACAACAATTAATAGGAATTGGATTATCTCAAGTTGAGTTGCATATTGGATTTGTTTCTAGCTGTTCCACCATTGTTTAAGTCTTTGTGTAGAAAATACCACTATGGATAAAACTAAAATGCTATGATATGAAGGATGTGGATTACCCCCCAAGGAGACTCTATATCATGCTCAGAGATGAAGAGCAATCTGCATTTGTAAGAGTATTTCTTTTGTCATTTCAAAATTAAAATCAAACCAAGAATAAAATTAAAAATTGTTACACTATGCACTACTATTTGATATGCATGAAATATATTAAATAAATTACTCTATTTGCATATTTAGTCATACTTTTATGTTAATTTGTGACTAATTATAAACTTTAATTGTTTTATAGATAATAAAGTCGTTACATGATAATGAAAATTAGTGGAAGACAACCAAAAAAAAAAAAACTATCCTCATAGTTTAAGTTCATGTGAACTGTGGGGTCAAAGAGTTTGGCCACCCTGGCCCACTTTATACTAAGCCCAAGACCCACGCCGAGGAAGAAGAAATGCCCGAGGACGAACGAAGAAAGCCCAAATTGCCAAGCAGCATCGCCGAGGACAATCCTGTCCTCGACCAGCCAGGATTGTGGAGGGGAAGAGCGGCATGCCACCGAAGGCAAGCTCGCATAGCATCCCAAGAAAAAGGAGAAGTATTGTGGGTCAACCATGGGAGCTTGGTGAAGGAACAATTCAGGGAGAAACTATCACCTCCGCATTCAATGCCCACACAACCAACGTTCTGATCACATTAATGAGGAAATGACCCCTAAACAATGTTGCTTTGGTTGCTACAACTCACAGAAGGTTTAGGAAGGCGGCTGATGGGACAAGCACTCGAGAGGTGACCTACATGATCAACAAATGGAAGGCCAGGATCAACTAAAAGGGGAGATATAATGTAAAAAGCCCTCCAAGAGAAGCGGATTCCTTTTTTTTGAAAAACCCCGGGAAGGAGGCATTGAAGAAGGAAAAAAGAACTACGAGCTCCTTGGATGAGAGCAAAGGGCAACATTTCACACTTTAGTCCATGTCCTTACTACTCAATCCACCCATAACCATGCCTTGTTGTTGTAACTCTTGCTAAGGCCCTGTTCTTAAACCCATTCTCTATAAATTCATTGTATTGGTCTAGTTGGGCTTGGATCCACTCATCTAACAATAGAAGTGCCCAACCCAATCCTTACAGTAGAAGTGCCAATTGAAACAAACACACGGTGAGTGGGAAACCAAAGAACAAGAATCAATGGAGCCACAAGTGTTGAAAGTCTTACCATACCCAAATACCTCTTGATGCTAAGGAAGACCTCCTGCCTCTTCAGTCCCCCCAACTCGGCTATGTCAGCGGGGAGTAGCAGAGACCTCTCCAGCGCATCAACCACATAGGCGCCTTCACTCCCTCTGAAGTCCCTGAGGGAGGCGTTGTCCATCAAAGGCTCCCCATGGAGCATTGGGGCAGGAAGTCAGACCTGAGGCTCGGACTGTGTGGCGACCTCTTTTTCTTGGCCCCGGTGCACGATTTTCATTTGTTTTGAAGCTCGTCAGGCTTTATCTTCCTCCTGAAAGGAGCGGGATCTTCCCCCATCCACAGGCTCTTTGCCTTTGGAAGCCCTCTTTCTTTTTGGGTCGGCAGGCTGAAAGGGAGGAGGAAGTTTGGACTGTGGAGATGATGTCTTTGATTGGGAGGAAGACAGCCTGGTTTAAACAAGTTGAGGCTTTGGTGTAGGAGGAGGAGGCTTGGATTGTGGCTTCCCCTGTGCGGCCTTCCCTGGTTGGCCTTTAATCAAGTCGAGCAAGTTGGTTTAAGGCTTTCTCTTAAAACCCATTTCGACCTGAGAAGGAGTCCCTGTTGATAGGAGATCCGCTTCAGTCAAGCTGGGGTCGCCCAAGTCACCAAAGGGATCCTCGGACAGATCAACTTGGTCGAATACACCAAATTTGTCCTCGGACTGGCCCAATTCAGCGACTTGTTCTTCGCTTTCTGCTCTTACTCCCTTGGCCTCTGCAGCTTGATGTGATGAAGAAGAGCCTGCCAACGTAGCACCTCTTTGGGCAGGAGATCCTTCGGGAAGCAAGAACCCATGTTCCGCTACGGTGATTCTGTGAACCCGAGGATCTTTGGCTCTGATCACGTTTCGGAGCCGAGAATGACTTCTAAATAGGATCGTACTCGAGGATCTTGTGAGCGGCTCTAACCTAGTTGTCAACTTCGTTCACAAAGACCTCCGCCTTAAGGATGGCTTCCAAATCTCCTCGATTGACTAGGTGGAAGTATGGTTCAAAGGCGTGTGGATCTGCAAAGAAGAAAGCATACTCATATCAGCAGCCAAACAGGGCAAACTATGATAACACAAAAGATCAACCCTCCCCTACTCTGAATACCCCACCTAGTGCTCCCTCCTCTGTCGTACAATGAAGGCCGTCGTGCCACCCCCCTGACACAATGAAAAAGTCCTTATTTAACCCCTTGCTGGACTCGGGGAGATATTGAATGAGCCGAACCTTGTCATCCCTTACTTTCATGTAATAGGATTTACCCTTAAGGTGTTGGAGGTTGTAGCACCAATTTACGTCATGATGGGTTAACCTCAAACCCATCTTCTCGTTTAGGGCGTCCACACAACCCAAGATCCTAAACACGTTGACGGCACACTGGGTGGGAGCTAATCGGAAATGCCTAAGGTAGTCCCTCATCACCGGCCCTATAGGGATTCTCATACCACCCTCTATGAAAGCGATCATGGGAATCACTACTTCACCCCCTTGCCTCATGAAATGTCACTCGCCTTCTTCACAATACCTCAAACCAACGTTACTGGGTATCCTATAATCGGCGACGAATTTCTCCATTGCCTCCTCAGACTCAACCAACTTTTTAAACCTACCCATCCCTAGAAACGACTAAAAGACTCAAGGAAGGATGAAGGAAGAGAGGAATAAAAGGAAAAGGGACTTAGAAGAGAGAAAATATAAGTTAGAGAGAGGAGAAAACTTACAGAAATGGGGAAAAGCTCCTCGGACAGGCTTTTTGTGCTAAAAAGAGAGGTGAGTTTGGCTGAAGATTTGACCGGACTCAAGATATGTGTGCAAGAACTCTTGAGTATAAAAGTGAAGGGGCAAAATGGTTCAAAGTGGTATTTATACCTCCAATTAAGAATGATTGTGCGGGTTTTCCCGCCCATAAAGTTAAAGGACTCCACACCGTTAAATTGCCATCCCACCGTTGAACGTAGGGAGCACCGAGTCGCCAAAATTTAATAAGGGCTCACTTCGTATATCGTAGCACCAAGAGCGTGCCTTGGACGGATGAAGGGACTCTGGCGCTGACAGAGGACAAGACTTGACAAGCCATGATAAAGGCCCGAGGACATCAAAATCCTCTTCTCCGTCCGAGGAGCCGAATTGCAGGATTTTGAGGGGCTATTATGGGGTCAAAGAGTTTGGCCACTACGGCCCATTTTATACTAAGCCCAAGGCCCACGCCGAGGAAGAAGAAATGCCCGAGGACGAATGAAGAAAACTCAAATTGCCAAGCTGCATCGCCAAGGACAATCCTGTCCTCGGCCAACCAGGATTATGGAGGGGAAGAGCGGCATGCCACCGAAGGCATGCTTGCGTAGCATCCCAAGAAAAAGGACAAGTATTATGGGTCAGCCATGGGAGCTTGGTGGATGAGCAATCTAGGGAGAAACTGCCACCTCCGCATTAAATGCCCACAACCAACGTTCTGGCCGCATTAATGAGGAAATGACCCATGAACAATGCTGCTTTGTTTGCTGCAACTAACAGAGGGTTTGGGAAGGCAGCTGATGGGACAAGCACTCGAGAGGTGACTTGCATGATCAACAAATGGAGAGCCAGGATCAACTAAAAGGGGAGATATAATGTAAAAAGCCCTCCAAGAGAAGCGAATTCCTTTTTTTTGAAAAACCCCGGGAAGGAGGCATTGAAGAAGGAAAAATTAACTACAAGCTCCTCAGATGAGAGCAGGGGGCAACATTTCACACTTTTGTCCATGTCCTTACTACTCGATCCACCCATAACCATGCCTTGTTATTGTAACACTCGCTAAGGCCCTGTTCTTAAACCCATTCTCTATAAATTCATTTTATTGGGCTAGTTGGGCCTGGATCTACTCATCTAACAGTAGAAGTGTCCAACCCAGTCCTCACATGAACCAATAGATGCTACAAGGTAAGGCTAGGCCAATTGTCAAGCCAACTTAAATCCAACTTTAGGGGGTATTACATACACCAGATGCATGGTAAATCTTTTCAATCCAGCCCAAACGTGAATTAAAGAGAAGAATAAAAACAAAGAAGAAGAGAAGAGTTAAGGCCAAGAGTCAATCTGACATGAAGATGAGAACTACACATGGGCTTGAGAGTCCTAATTGCTTATCGAATAAAACCTATTACATACTTGTGTGCATCCACACAAGTGTTAAATAATATTGAAATCGTGAGTCTAACTCACATTTTCGACTTTAAAATCACAAGGTAAACTCAAGATTTCAGTGCTATTATACACTTGTGTTCAATATGCACACAAGCGTGCAATAAACACTAAACACTATTGCTTATTTGTTAACTTAGGCTTCTCTATTGTTTCATAGAAATACAAATTAGAGTTGTAGAGAGACAATTGTACCACATGTGGAGTTTCTTTGTGGCTTTTCTCTTCAGGCTATTTTTGTTTTATTTATTTAGTTTAATGTTTAGTATTTGCTTATTTTTGTTTTATTTCAATGATCATGAATAGCCAAATTTTCAATTAAAGTTGAGGATGAAACATTGTTAATGATTATCAATATTTATTTATGAGATTTGATTTTTCCCACATTGATTGTTCTTTAATAATTTAATTGTTCTACTTCATATCAATTGTTGAAGATAGGATTCAAATCAAATATGAGTTCAATCATATTCTTCTCAGGATTTAGGGTGATATTAATCAATTGAATACTTGGTTTATTATTGTTTGATTTTAAAGTTGAATATCTCTTATGATTTGTTTGTCAACATATACAATTTTGATGATTTGATTTTATATTTAAGAAGAGAAGAAAAGCATGTTTTAGATTTTAGAATATAGGGATTTTAGTGAGAATATTTTCTATGATAATAAGATTGAATTCTAGAGCGGATTCAAAAACCTTAATTTTTTTTCTCTTGATTGTTTACATCTTTTTAGTGCCTTTTATTATTTTTATTTAAATTAATTGTTTGTTTAGATTTATTTAATTATAAAATAATCCGTTTTTATTGGACTATAGATTAGTATTTATTTAGTTGAGGTTTGTTTATTTTTCCTACATAAACACAAGTCCCTATGAACTCGAGCATGCACTTGCCAAACTATACTTTAGTGCTATTCATGCACTTACAAATATTTTAAAATTTCACAACAATATATATGGAATTTATTTAATTTTTATTAAAAAAAATTCACATTAATTTATTAGAGAATATTGGACTTCCAAAGTCTATTTGAACCAAAATTTGGTATAAGGCTAGGAGCATGGACAATAAACGGTGGGATGGCCATGTTTGATCTTGGATTAAAAATAGGGTTATGCTAACAAATACCCTTAGGGCAATAGTTAACAATTTATTTTAGAAAATTTTTGACACTACTTTTATGGAAAATTAAAAAAGCTGTCAAAATATTAATTGTTTTTTTTTTCTTTTCCTATTGTAAGGGCCAGATTTGACTTGAATCCAGTACAGTAATGGACCTAGGCCCAAAAAGCCCGAACAATAAATTTGTAGAGAGCGGGAGAAAAAGCTAGTTTGACTATAGGATAAAGATATTGGCTTATAGTGTTATAAAGAAAGAGTTATCTGCGTACATATCCAGAAAGTATCCTCGGACATGCCCTAATAATAAGACGGAGAGTACTGTATTCTTCTTTTTTTGCTGTTGTATTTCTTCAACCCTTTTTGTTCTCTCTCTCTCTCTCTTTTTCTTTTCCAGTCTCTTTTCCCTCCTTTTTCCTCTTTCTTCGTATTATATATTATGGCTTTTTTACCATTTCCTCCATCCACGTGTGGATCAGGTGGTGGAAGTCCTTTTTTTCTACTTCTCCCCTCTTTTCTTGAATCTTCCATTCTTAGCTGTAAGGCTGCGTGTTCACTGTTCAGGCATCACCTCCACATTAATGTGGCCAGAGGGTTAGCTGGGCAGCATTTAATGCGAAAGCAACAGTACCCCCAGATATTTGTTTTCTCTCACTCTTATCCTTTATATGATATTTCCTCATTTACTTTGTTGCAAGGTTTGTCCGAGACATCACCCTAAGGGACTGATAAGTCTACTGGTCACCTCGGACAGAAGCTCCGAGGTGATAATTGTCCTCGAACACGGTCAAATCCTTCTCAGGCATTCTTTACTTCTTTTCGGAGTGCAACTTCCATTTCTTCCTTCACTGGTCGTCCTCGGATACTCTCTTATCTTCGGACTGGGTATTGGGCCCGGCCCATTCTTATGCAGTCTGTACGTATGAGACTAGATATTGGGCCCAGCCTTTCCCAATGCAATTTGAACATACGAGACAATTGGCCCCCACACCTATAAAACTTTCTTTAAATGAATTGTTAACCATTGCCCTAAGGGCA
Source organism: Quercus parvula (assembly GCA_030820535.1). Classification (NCBI taxonomy): domain Eukaryota; kingdom Viridiplantae; phylum Streptophyta; class Magnoliopsida; order Fagales; family Fagaceae; genus Quercus; species Quercus parvula. Next base: position 30,399,361 of record JAUAME010000006.1, on the reverse strand, counting down.
TCTATTAGCATTTCCCTTCAATATAAATGCATTTGTTTAATATAATTATTGATCCACTCTAACGCTCTATTTGTTTCACCGGAAAACTATCTATATAGATAGTTTTCCACATTTTCCAGTGTTTGGCAGAACAAAAAAAAAAAAAAAATAGTCAACGGAAAACTATCTTTAGTCAATGGAAAACCCTAATAAAAACAAGGCTTATTTTTTATGGGATGTTTTCCAAAAAAAATTTTTTGGAAAACAATCTCTCTCTCACGCATCACATCTCCTATAAATATTATTTTTTTCTTTACCCTCTGTAGCCGCGGGAAACAACTATTTTGGCGCCTCTGTCTCACTATCTCACGGTAAGCTCTCAGTTTTCTCCCTTCTCTTTGCTTTTTCTCTCCTCTCATATTCTCACTGTCTCTCCCCCTCTGGTCTCTCCTCTTTTCAGATTTCACAAATTTCTCTCTATCTGTCTCTCACGATCAACAACTCTTCCTTGCACTGGTAATATTTCATTCTTCTCTACAAAAACCCCAATTTTAAAGTTTGCTTTCTATTTCGCCAACGATATATATAGTAATTTCATGTTTTTATAAGGTTCTTGATTTCAATTACAGTATTCCCACAATAATATTTGCATGGCTGGTTCTTGTTCATGTGTGTTTCCGTATACTTGATTTATTCTTCTCAGTTTGATGGATTCCTGTTTGGACTACTGCAGAATTTTGAGCTTGCTTTTATTTTTTATCACTGTGAATTATGCAGATTGTGTAATGCTCTATTAGTCATATTAGAATCCTCTCTCAATGTCTAGGGAATTAAAATTATTAAAGAGTTTTTTGTTGTTGTTGTTGTTGTCCTTCTTGTATTTAGAAAGTTCCTCATTACGGTAATACTTGTTTAGTATCTTAGGTAGAACATCACTAGCAGACAAGGGCAGGGCCAATTATATTTGTAGTCTTGATAGGACAAGACTGCACAGTATTATGTGCACTATGCAGTCTTGTCCACAAGGCCCAACACATCACAGGGCTATTGGCCTAAGCTAAGTTGGCCCCCACCTGCCCCACAATGAATAAGTTATCACATCTGTTTTTTTTTTTTTTTTTAATACAAACTTTTACTTTATCAATTATTATAAATTATCACACCAATTAATCATTTGATGTATATCAACTTATTTGTATTATAGTGATACTAATTTATTGAATTATGTAATAAATTAATTTTTATAAGTGCGGGTTTAGACTTTAAAGTTTTTAAAAAAATCCACTTAAAATTTTTGCTTAAGGCCCCCAAAATTGTTGAGTCGGTCCTGTTATGAAGTGATTTCTTTAGGTACCTATATATATGAATGCTTTCTTTAAGTACACATTTAATTCATACTCATCATTTTTTTTTTGGAAATATAGATGGATAACCCATCACTTCCTGCTACCATAATGGGGGCAGCTACATCTGTTATTGCTTTGGGTGTTGTTCTTTTGAAAGGACTAAGATCTAGAAGAGTTATGCCTAGAGAACCTCATGTTAATCGAGAGTATGAAAGAGAGACATATATGAATGATATTCTTTGTAGAGGTGATATGCATTGTCTCCATCATATAAGGATGAGACCCATTGCTTTTTATGCGCTATGCAAAATTTTGAGCGAGAATAATCTACTTCAAGAGACCATTCATTTGTCCATTAAAGAGCAAGTGTTAATTTTTTTACACACTATTGGACATGATGTGAGGTTTCGAGTTGTTGGTGGGAGGTTTTATAGATCAGTTGAGATAGTGCACCGATACTTTAGGCATGTCCTTAGAGCTATTTTGCAATTATACAAACACATGATTAGAGAGCCTGACAAAGATACACCCTTGGAGATAAGAAACAGTAGCAAGTTTAACTCCTATTTTAAGGTAAATTCCAAAGGTTTTTATTTTCCTCTTTTTTTTATATATATAAATATAAAGATATAAGATAAATGTAACTTATATTGGTCGTAATTAGGATTGTGTGGGAGCAATTGATGGAACTCATGTTCGTGCATCTATTCCAATTCAAATACAAGGAACGTTTCACAGCCAAAAGGATGAAACAACACAAAATGTCCTCACTGCTACTACCTTTGACTTAAAATTCACTTGTGTATTAGCTGGTTGGGAAGAAAGTGCACATGATTCACGTATCTTAAATGACGCACACTCTAGGCCAAGGGGATTAAAAATTCTTGAAGGTATTATAGGAATAGAAAGTGATTTTATTATGGATAATAGCTTTTGGAGTGATTTTTTTTCCTTTTGACTATGAATGTGTAGGTAAATATTATCTTGGTGATGCTGGTTATGGAGTTTGGAAAGGAATTATATCCCCTTATCGTGGTGTTCATTACCATTTGAAAGAGTTTAGTGATAACCCGCCAAGAAATGACAAAGAATTATTCAATCTTCGCCATTCTTCTTTACGCACTAGCATTGAGCATTGTTTTGGGGTTTTGAAGAAACGTTTCCGTGTGTTAGATGCAGAACCTTTTTGGTCATTCCCAACACAAGTGGATGTAGTCTTAGCTTGTTGCATAATTCACAATCATATAATAGTAGTTGACCCTTTAGACTCAATTATGAGCAATGGGCTTCGTGGTAGTCCACTTGCAAATGATAGTACAAGTAGAAGAGTCCAACAATCACAAAGGGAAGTCCAAGAAGAAAATAGAGAATGGGTTCAAAAACAAGATGATATTTGTCATAAAATGTGGGAGGATTATAATGCTATGGAGTGATTTCATACTCTTTATATTAGTTGGTTATGTAATGGATTTTTTTTTTGGTTTCATATTATCAAGACTTTTATGTTACAATTATTTTTGTTTGGCATGCACACATCCAGTTCATATTTTGTATTGAATATTATTTATATTCTTCTTTCATTTTGTCTCATTTTTCTTGTAAATATCATTGTAATAGAATTGCAACGGGAAATAAAAATAATACTCAAAAGGTCAAGGACACCAAGACCAACTTCAAGTGGTCACAACCAATGCAGAATTTATTACTTGAGATACTTATAGATGAGGATCTTCATGGAAACAAGCAACCCAACACATTTAAACATGCATCATATGCTAAAGTAGCTGAAACAATTACTAAGAAATTTATGACTGAATGTACTCCAAAGCATGTGGAACATCGCTTTAAAATACTTAAAACCAATTGGAATACAATTGCATTACTTCGTAATAAGAAAAGCGGTTTTGGATGGAATGATGATTTGAAAATGATCACCGTGATAGGACAGTGTATGATGAAGAAGTCGAGGTAAGAAACTTTTATTATTTTTATTTTATAGGTAGAAAATTTTTAGTTTGTATCATTGTAAAGTTTAAATTTTTTCATTATTCTTATTGCTCTCATATTAGTTTTTGGCTCTTTTCCTTTCTTTTTTTTAATTGTTTCTTTTCCTTTCTTTACACAGGCACATCCAAATCGTGCACAATTTCTAAACAAAAAAATTGAGATGTTTGATGAGATGGCTTTGGTTGTAGGTAAGGATATGGCTACAAGAGGTTTTTCCAAGGGAGTAGGTGATATAGGTGTAGAAGCATTGGATGACTCACCTCCGCTTGTTGATGCTAATGTTGATGACATATCCAAAAAGAAGCAAGTTGATCCCTCACATGTGGCCTCAAATGAACAAGGTCTCACAGGAAACGAAGTCATGCTACTATGATTGAAGATGCTGTTAACCAAGATTTTTCCATATAACTTGGTAAGGTTGCTTCTGCAATAGAAAAGATTTCTGAAAATCAGCTAAATTTTGGTAGTCTTTATGAAGAAGTTATGAAGATGGATGGATTTGAAGAAAATATGCTTGCATCTGCATTTGACCATTTGAATGGGGATGAAAAACAAGCAAGGTCATTCATGTTGAAAAATGACAAGCTCCGTGACAATGGCTGCAGAACTTTTTTGATAACTATTTAAGCCAATTTTGATTATGTAGGTGCATTTTTGTTAGAATTTATGCTTTTCTATTTGGACAATTTGGCATTTTCGTATTTATCAAACTATTTGGCATCTAGTTTGTAGGTTTTGAGATCATTTTAATGGGTATTGGTTTGCAACTTTTAGTCCTTTTTTTCCATGGGCATGTGGATTTGGAAGCAACTTTTAGTCCTTTTGTTGGCTAAAAATTATTTTTATATGGAATGATTGGTTTGCCATTGTTACTAGTGAATATTGATTGCATAATTTTGGTGGTTAATAATGTAAATGCCATGCTCAATCATGACAAGAAGCTGAGAAAGCTATCTGCAATAAAGGTGTGGGATGGTAAAAGTTAAGCACTTCTTGCCACTATGCGTATTTCTATTCACTTGGTATTGATACTTAGAGTTCCAAAGCCACACAAATTGCAGTGGTATACCTGCAATGAGATAGTTTTCTAAAAAAATAAGATAGTTTTCCAAAAAAATAAGATAGTTTTCCAAAAAATGTTTATACATACCAAACACTAGAAAACATTCTCAAGCCCATTTTCAAGGTCATTACCAAACACTGGAAAATGAGATAGTTTTCCAAAAAATGTTCTCTGGAAAATGACCTATTTTCCAGAAAACATTAATGCTGAAACAAACAAAGCGTAAGTCTCTAATTGGGTATATGATTCCCTCCTCACACACATTACAACTCTTAGATGTCTAGATTGGAGTAGAAGTTTATCTCTTGCAGCTTCTTTGCAAGTGAGAACCTCTCTTCTATATACTATACAATTACATGTAAACTTCTACAAACAACCATAAACAAAACATATTCCCTATAATAGGTGGTATATCACAAAATTTTTACAACTTACAACCATTCAAGTCAAATAACTTGCCTATAAAAAAAAAGTCAAATAACTTAAATAAATTAAAACCAAAATGAGATGATGGTTTTTTAAAATATTCACATTAAAAAAATTGATAAATGATTTTTTTTTTTTTTTTTTTTTTTTAAGTTTTGGACAAACTTGTGTTTTGGACCTTTTGGTATGTTCAGTTGTCGGATAATGCGTTAAACCAATAGCCACTTGTTCTCCATGGATTGGGTTTTAGGTTGACTAAGTTTTGCACAGGTTAGAATCTTTAACCCATACCCACTTTTTTCTTTCGAGTTTGAATCCAATTGTTTTTAGGTCTAGTAAGAAGTTCAAGAGCTCACACCTAGTAGGTATAATGGTATAAAATTAAAAACAATCAATTTTTTGACATTAACTTGAGTTTGAAAAGGAACATTTTATTTTTTTTAGGTCACAAGTAATAGGGATTTTTTTTCTTTCAAACTCATGACACAGAAAGCAGAAGAGGTAGATGCCAACCAGCTACAAGCTCATTAGTGACAAGGAAAAGTTACATACTGAAAAAGTGAGACTTGAACGAGAGTTGCTGGCCACCACATATAGGCTGGCTCCACCATATATTTCCTCAGTAGTCCAGCCCAACCATAGCCTAATACCTGAAACCCAATCAAACATAAGAAATAATGTTATTAATTTGTAATTTGATGTCTTGTAATCACTATCCTTACATTTTTATAAAGGTAAATTGCAAATTATGCCCTTAAAAGTTAGTAATTTATCCCACGTTTAGTTTTTGCTGTTAAACAACACATGTGCATGCTGACATGTTTTATTTTTGCCAAATCAACCTCAAATGGTACCGTTTAAGTGAAGACGAAGTGCAAACCTGGCCCAAAGCTAAAACGGACTACAAGTCCAAATTCGCAAGCCAATCCAACAAAACCACTCCTCCATCCTCCGTACTCACACAAACTTTCTGAAACTCCAATTGCAAACCACTCCTCATCACCATTTTTCCTTTGTTTAACCTCACAAAAAGCTTGTCTTCCTTCACCAACATCTCGTTCATGTCTTCACTTCAGGCGAACGATACGGAAGGGCATCGCGGCAACATGAACCGGTTAAACGATGTTGGACTGGTGAAGAGAATTCATTCTCCAATATTGGAATCGTTTGAAGTCTCCGCCGATTCTTCGATTGTTGGAGAGCGAAACCGGAGGCGTAACTGAGTGCCGGAGTGATGAATTCCAAGGAATTGACAGAAGGGAATTAAGAAATTAGGGATTGAAAAACGTATTCAAAGTTCGAATTCGAATTAGGACGTAGTGAACTACGTGTTGTTTGTTTGAGTCTTCGGCATCGGAAAAGAGACGAATTATCAAAAACATAACTCATGGATTGAGAATTATAATAAATAAATAAATGAAATAGTCATTCTCCAGGCCTCCACTGTAACTGGACAAGATCAGAGCATATGAATCATATTAAAACTAGAGGGTTTATGTTTTAATTTTTGGCTCAAACGGCGCCCTTTTAAAATGCCACTGAAACGGTATCGTTTGAGGCTGATTTGGCAAAAAAAATAAAACATATCAACATGCACATGTGTCACTTAACAGCAGAAACTAACCATGTAGGGGTGAATTACTAATGGAACCAAATTTCAAGGAGTAAAATCAAAGTTCTGAAACTTTGGAGGTGTAAAATCTAAACAACCCCAAATTTCAGGAATTTACCCTTTTTATAATATATATATATATATATATATATATATATATATATATATATAGAATATTTTATGTATGTGTACATGTATATATGTGTGTGTGGAGATTCATTTGGAAAATTACAAAAAAAAAAAAAAAAAAAAAAAAAAATTAGTGAATTTCAATTTTATCCATAAAAAGTATTTCTTATCAAGTTAGACTTGGTCATAAATTATTTTCCTAACGAGCCAATTTATAGTCTCTTTACATTGTGGCGACACATTTTGCTGGAGGATAACAAAAGTTGATGCATACCAATTTTATATTACTTCATGATAAACTATACATCTTGCGTATTAAAGGGGTAAAATGAATATAAATAAATAAATGGAATGCAAAGAATTTTTAAGAAATATTCTATTTATTCTTCACTTTGAAAGTATAGTGGAAATGAATGAAAGTATCATATCATGTCTAATGTACAAATACATTAAACACAAGTTGTATTCGTTCAAGATAGAGTAATGCAACATAATAATTTTCATAATTTTTGAATAGATAAGTTGTTATTAATTCTCATATGAACATACAATTGACACTACTTTATTATTTAATATTAATAATTTATTATCAGGAGCTGTGAAAAAGTGTGTAAGAAAAGTTGCAACTCTAGGCTTATTGTTACAAACTTACAAGAATGCTAATTCTATTTTATTCTCACCTAGCTAGGTATTCATTTCACTTAAAAGAATGTTGATTCTACTTTATTCTCACACTCATTCTTTTTATTAAATGGAAGCAAACATTCTTTTTTAAAAAGACATAAGAAGTGACTGATATACTAGTAAATTATATAATTATAAATAACAAATCAGCAATCCCCTCCTCACATTTTCAAGAATTGACTGACTTTAAGCAAGAATTTTATGTTTTTTTATGTGCAACATCATAGGAAAATGTTTCCCATCTATCCATTTCATCACATAAGATAAGATTACACAACAGGCCGTATTAAATTGGCTATTAAAAATTTACTTGAGATGGAATATTTTTATCCTATAGTACAATCCATTAAGCAACCTGTCTGGTGAAATGGAAGTTATTATGAAATACGTATGACCATTTCTAAAATCCTGGCCAAAAGTCTCACTAACCAATCAATAGTATACGATATGTTGTAAACAAGTTGAGTCGAGTATTAAAAGTTCAAACTTATTTATTTAATTTTATTTTGAACATGAGTCGAGCTTAAGCTTATTATCAAACAAATTTACATGTTCAAACTTAGTTCATTTACTTGTCTAGCAAGCTTGAGCTTGTTCACAAGCTTTTGATTAACTCATTTTTTTCCTTTATATAATAAAATCATGACTAAATTTTTTACCCCTTCATAAATTTATAAATTTTTACTACAAATAAATTATTTATGTTATGAATAAACTACAAATAATAATTTTATATCATATAAACTAATTTACAAACTTATACAACTCAATTTCAAGTTTATATAAATATATTTTTAGACAAGTATATAAATAACTATATAGTATTATATATAGTTAATTTGAGCTCTCATTTTTATGAGCTTGTTCACAAACTAATTATTATATTTGAGCTTGGCTCGTTTATTAATTGAGTTTAAAATTGGGCTTGAACTTGGCTTATTTACTAAACAAACACACATAAACAATATTTTTCTTAAGCTGCGCTCAAACTGGGTTCATATACAGCCCTAAATTCAAGTTACCTTGCTTACCTTAAAAAATAAAAAATAAAATTTACCTAGCTACAATCTTTTTAATAATAATTGTAGATTTTCTGGTATGCAAGGGAATGAAGACCAAATGGTGTCTATGCGTGCCCAAGATGGCTTTAACAGGCTAGGCCTGAAAATTAGGCTTACAACTTACTTGTATTGTGGGCTTGGTATTTCCTACTATGGGTAGTCCGTCGCCAGGCGACCCAGCGTCACTCATAGGTTTTCGTGAACCTCACTGTCTTTCTCTCTCAATTGCTCTCCCTCCTAATGTTAATGGTATTATCACTCTTTTACTCTCTATTTTTCTCCTCAGAATTGCCAACCCCTTCTTCCCATTCTATTCCCCTATTTATAGTTTGAAATGGGTGAGGGTGTTATGATTACTTTTTGATCTCACTAGTGTGAATGGGGTTCAATTTCATTATTTCTGATAAGAAGATACTCCGTTGGGAATGGTGGTAATGGCATTGGAACTGGTTCCAACCTCCAATAGACTGCCCGACAGTAATACTCCCCAAGGCAATACCGAGCTGCCGAGAACATAGGATGTTTCGAGTATGCGCATTCCCGATCAAGGTAAATTTGCTCGACACGTTCCTACTTACAACACGTTCAAGACAAGATGGACCTATTAGGGTACTTAGGCTTAGATTGGGCCTTAAAATGGGTTCAGACCAAAACCCCCGGTCCAATAGGCATGAGATAAGGTTTTATGCGTGTGGAACCATGCAGTACGCCATAGGGCCAAGGCCAAGGTCCAATGGGCCTGGGATGTTACCCCGTACAATAGCCCCCCTTGATTCATGCCCAGCCCCAAGAATGAATCAAGGATGGCCTGTCAGGCACAAGTGATCCCTCAAGAAGCCCAATTTTTTGTTGTTAAATAAATAAGATGGCCAGTAATGCCATCTCAAACGGAGTGTTATGCCAGGCTATCGTATTTATCCGTAATCATGGTCTGACGGTTCGTGAACTAAGGCCACGCGTGTGGTGGTTACAAAAAGAATTCAAAAAGTTTTTCCCACCTCTCCTCTCATTAAATGCCTCAGCCCTATAAATAGTTCTTTCTGAGTTTTCATTTTACTCTTTACTTTCTTTCTCATTCAACTTCCTCTCTACCAAGCGTATTTCTTTCGTGCATAAACTCTTCACTCAAGATCACCAATTCCTAGAGCCCACAATAAGTTTCTCTATTCCTTCCTCTTCTTTCAAATTTTTTTTTTTTACTCTAGAGTTTTAGGTTGGGTTATTCTCATCTCCTTGTTTCTAAGGTGTCTTTGGCTAATTTTAGAACAGTTTATGACATCCCTGGGGATGTTGATATTGCCTACTGTTATGAGAGTGATATCGCTCTCCAGAGTTGCTCTAATCCTAACGTAGTGTTTTTCCCTTTGATAGCTATTTTAGAGGGAGGACTTAGGTTTCTTATAGACCCTCTCATACTCGGCACCCTTAGGTTTTACAGCTTATGTCCGACCAGCTTCCCCCCAATTTTTACCAAGTCGTAAGTTGTGTCAGTAGGCTAAACCGTATGTATGGGCTTCAACTAAACCACCATGACATAAAATTTATAGTTTGTGTGGTAACATGAGGTCCGATTATTATTTAAAGGCTAGGGATGCACGAGTACGGCTTATATCATGCCTTCCAGATTCTAACAGAAATTTGACAAGAGAATTTGTTTGGGTGAGTGGCAATTGGCTTGCCAATGAGCTCCCCTGCCCAACTTCGCCACGCAACGTTGGTCGGTACCAAATACTTTTATTTGCTTTAAGTCTGATACTTTTCCTATACTTATTTCACTTACATATATACTAACCGGTCTTCACATTGTTTTGGTGCAGATACCAAAAGACTTAAACCGAACCTTAGAGTTATGCACGTGAGAGATCTCAATTTTGTACTTAGGTCGGAGATTTTCATGCATTTTGATGATCAGCTCCAAGCATCCTATTTAATACTCAGTTGCAATCCCGTGTACTCTACCTGGCAGTCATTTAACCAGGCCCTACTATTGGACAACCCTCTACTGTCGTACATCGATGTACGACACCCCAATATTCTCCCCTCCTCTCTGACGGTTGGTGAAGCTCGGGACTTTGGCCCTCGTAAAGTTAGAGCGAGTCACTAGCACCCCTTAGAGACACCTCAGCAGAAAAAGTTTCCAGAAACCGTGCAATCCATAGACTCGTTGAAGAACCTCAGGCTCAAGTCCAAGTTTAACAAGCTGAACAAGCACCGGCCGAATTAGTAAACTCCTCAGGAGCTGAACCCGATCATAGCAAGGACGAGATGGTGATCAGACGAACCATAACCATTGACCGTTTCCTGCCCGAGTCCCATCCAGCAGCGCAGTAGTAGCATCCCTAGGGCAGGACCCCCACTCCCCCTCCTCCTCTTACCGCCCGCACCCAAAAAAGGCAACGCACCTCTGAACAACCCCCTAGGGTCTCGAGCGATCCCCCTTCAAGGACACCACCTTCCCAGGCACCTTGTGGGATTACACCAGCCGGCGACATTCGGCCAACTGCCCAAGTCAGCTCCAATGTGGCGTCCTCTTCCCAACCAAAAGTGGGCTGGCAGATCACTTTCAAGCTCGGCAATGAGCCCCTCCCTGTAACAACTAGCGTCAAGACTTTGGCGTAAAGTGAAGGTAGGCGAATTGCGCGGAGCCTAGCACAAGGTTTTCTACTGCCCGAGGATGTGCACTTTTTCTCATGCGAAACTAATGGGTTGTTAGTTAACCGGCTTCAATGGCACACCATAGCAATAGTAAACTATCCTACCCTTTTTATTTATGTACTCATACTTTCTTCTTATGTTTGTCATTATTGTGTCGTTAGGCCACGCAGCTAGCCTACGTCATTGATGAACGCTTGAGGGAAGCTGCCGAGGATGCTGACCGAGAGAAGGCCTTAAAGGACGCTGTTGTTGCCACCACTAAGGAGAATTGTAAGGCTACTATAGTTGCCGAGAAAAGGGCTCAGGAGGCTGAGAAGGGTTGGGTGCTAGTGGAACAGAAGCTGGCGGAGATGGACGTAAAGCTAGGCAGGACGGAGTTCAAGTTGGTAGAGGCAAAAAGCTTGAACTTGGGCCATGTTGACGAGATAGCAGACCTCAAGGTGGCCTTTGAAGCCTGTGAGGACAAATATTACAACATGGGTTTCGCGGATGTCAAAGGGTCTGTGGAGCCGATCGTCTATCAAGCACAAAAGCACGGGTTTGAGAAGGGGTGGATGGCTACCCTTCTGGCTATGGGGGTGCTAGACGACTCTCCCTTAAGGAATCTCGAGCAGATACCATTTCCAGAACCTCCTCCCCTTACCCAGAATCCCTCTAGTGCTGCTGATGAAGAGGATACTTCAAGCATGAGGTAGTTGGTGCAAGAGATTAACTCTCACGTGGAAGTATTCAATCTAAAGGTCATTAGCAACCTCGGTGCCGTGCCACAAACCAATCAACAGCCACCCTCAGAGTTCGGTGCCCAACATGCTGAGGAAACCACCTAGCCTACAGAAGATGAGTCAAACCAAACCAACATAGAGAATGACCCCACTGCGCAAGTGTGATAAGCTTTTAACTTTATTTCCTTTAGTCTTTTGTTTTCTTATGTTTCATTTTTGCCTATCGTCGCCAGGATGTGGCGACAGAACATTGGCTCTGAACTTTATTTTGGTTTATTTAATTACTGTGACATGTTATCAAGACATCTATTTGAGTTTTTTTATAAATAATCTCATTTATCCCGCACCTTATTTATTCATTTATAATGATTGCGTCATTAAACTAAGGTTCACTCTTGGTCAGTGATTTACCTTGACCAAGCATAGATACTTCGAGTGTGGTAGGGATCAGGTTTGGCGGGTGAAGGTAGGCATTTTAAACCTATTCGAGGTGTAAAACATTACCAAGCCCAGGTTTCATTTAGTGTATAAACCTGTTAGGTTTCCACCGGCTCGGTGATTAGGATAGAACCGAGCATAAGTTTTTGTCCTTAGAGAAAATTTTTGTGTTAGGTTTCCACCTGTTCGATGAATAAGATCGAATTGGGAATAGGCTTCTATTCTTAGGGAAAACAAATGTTAGGTTTTCACCTGTTTAGTGATTAGGATCGAACTAGGCACAGGTTTCTATCCTTAGAGAAAATTTTGTATTAGGTTTCCACTTATTCGGTGAACAAGATCAAACCAGGAACAGGCTTTTGTCCTTAGAGAAAATAAATGTTAGGTTTCCACCTGTTCGGTGATTAGGATCGAACTGAGCATAAGTTTTTTTCCTTAAAGAAAAATTATGTATTAGGTTTCCACCTGTTCAATGAATAAGATCGAACAGGGAATAGTCTTTTGTCCTTAGAGAAAATAAATGTTAGGTTTCCACGTGTTCGGTGATTAGGATCGAACCGACCACAGGCTTCTATCCTTAAATAGTTGGCAAATTAATTGCGATGTAGTTAAAGAGTATGAAGGCACTTGCACGCATAGACATTGATTATATATCGCATAATATCATACATGCATGTCCTTATGCTCAACCCAAGTTACTACATGCCAACTGTCAATGGTAAAACTTTTTCAAGTTGTGAAAATTCCATAGCCAGGGAAGTGGTCTCTCGTTCAAGTCTTCTAGGTAGTATTCTCCTGCTCCAGCAATGGCGATAATTCTATATGACCCTTCCCAGGCCAACTTTCCCGCATTGACGTCACATGTGTTTCCCACTACCCTGTGTAGTACCAAGTCTCCAGCACTAAATTCTCTCTTCCTCACATCCCTGTCGTAGTGTCGGGCAAGTTTCTGTTGATATTCTACTAGTCGAATAGTTGCTGACTCCCGCTATTCTTCTAATAAATCCAGTTGCCTCACCATTAACCCATCATTCTCAACAAGGGCGAATCCTGAAACTCCCGCACTGCATAAATGCACTTCGGCCAGTATAACTGCTTCCATTCCGTATGTTAGAGAAAAAGGAGTTTCTCTTATTGACCTTCTAGGAGTTGTCCGATATGCCCACAAAATTTTGGGTAACTCTTCGGCCCACCTACCCTTGGAACCCTCCAATCTTTTCTTCAGCCCATTCTCAATTGCTTTGTTTGTAGTCTCAGCTTGACCGTTACTCTATGGATATGCCAGGGTGGAATACATGTTCTTGATACCGAGATCGCTATAGAACTTGCGAAAGGCCTTGCTATCAAATTACAACCCATTATCAGATACCAGGGACTCCGGCACTCCAAATCTTGTTACTATGTTTCTCCATACGAACTTCTTAACGTCCACATCCTGGATATTTACCAACGCCTCAGCCTCCACCCACTTAGTGAAATAGTCCCCAGCTACTAAAACAAACATTCGGTTTCCCATAGCCCAAGGGAATGGGCCAACAATGTCTAGCCCCCACTGCGCAAAAGGTCACAGGCTACTGATAGGATTTAAACTCCCAGTCAGCTGGTGGATCAACGGGGCGTGCTTTTGACACGACTCACACTTCCATATGTACTCGGCAACATCCTTGTGCATTCGAGGCCACCAAAAGCCCTGAGTCATCGCTCGGTGAGCTAATAAACATCCCCCGATGTGATTGCCGCATACTCCCTCATAAAGTTCTGTTAGAAGCTCTTCAACCTTGCTAAGGAGTAAGCACTGTAGGTAAGGTCCCCTAAAAAGACCTCTGATATAGCCTACGATCTGCTGATAACCAATACCAAGCGAATACCTGGCGTATTCTATCTGTTTCTTTTTCATCATTTGGCACTTGACCTTCGGCCAAAAAGTTGATGATCGAGTCCATCCAGCACGGCTCGGCCATTGCTACCACTGAAACACCTATCCCTGTGCTAATGCTCGATTCTGTCACCAGCTCCACTTTGATCAGCGGAGGTACTTCTTCGGTTAACGATGATGCCAATGTGGCCAGAGAGTTGGCATGCCGGTTCTGTCCCCTGGCCACTTGAATCACCTTTACATTCAGAAATCGTTCCATAGTTTGCTTTACCAACCGTAGGTACTGCATCATTCGGGGATCCTTGGCTTCAAAACTTCCTTGCACCTAATTAACCACCAACCGAGAATCCGAGTAGACCTCTACCTCCTTGGCTATATTAGGACTTAAAGATTATTAATGAGTAATTATTCATACTCTTATATATAATATTAGGTCATACTATTTTTTTTTCTTTATATATAGAACTAGAACTATGTCATACCCATAAAAATAGTTTACACTCTCATTAATTTTGTTTTTTTTTTATAAACAGCTATTAGACGAGACTTATTATTATAATTATAATTTTTTTTTAAAGAATGATAAGACTATCTATCCTCCACCAAACTTGAGAAAAATTTATATTAAGTATTGTATTATCTTCTCAAAAAAAATTATTGTATTGCAATTTATAGTCCTGCAGTTTAAAATATTATATTTTGGTAAAACTTATCTACACCATTATAATTTTATTTTATTTTTTTGGGGTGAAAGAAGCAGCAATTAATATTATTGAAAAATCAATTAGATACATCCACATCCAATTGTTGTTGAACGAAGGATAAAAACAACAATTTATTTGTTCTTATCAACTTAAATTTTTTATTTATTCCAAAAAAAAAACTTAAATGTTTGTATCATCTTTTCCTCTCCTATTTTATCTTTTAAAAAAATTGTAATCAACCCCATTAAAAAAGATAAGGGAAAAATAAACATTGAAGCTAATGGCAAAAAAATTCAGCATTAAACTCTTTTACCAATAATTTGCTATGAATAAAAATCTATTTTATAAATTATAAGAAATGTAAAAGTGTACTTCACCCAAAATATTATTATCAAAAGTTTCAAGTAATTTAAAATAAATTAAATATTTATTTGATCGTTTGATTATATATCATAATTTTATGTTTTAATATGTAAAATTTATAACACACACACACACACACACACACACACACACACACACACACACACACACACACACATATATATATATATATATATATATTATGTCGTAACATATGTCTTTTATCATGTGGCTAGTAGTTAGTAAAATACAGTACGCGTTTAATACTTTAATATGATAAGTATACGAACGGGTATAATTCGGCATCTTTTTAAAAAGTACATTTCAAAAGTTCAGCATAAAAATACAGAAACAGAAAAAGAATGATATGTATATAGTATGGGTATAATACGTTCACCTTAAAAAAAATTCATAACAAAAATAAGTATACTTTTTTGAGAGAAATACAATGATCTCTGTGTAATATGACCTTTTAACTCTAGTCAAGTTTGATTTAATCTTTAAAAAATCTTTAACTAAAAAAATTTAAGAGTGATATTAGGTATATTTCAAATTTTACTACATAGATCTTACAAACTAACATGTCATCAAAAGTAAGAAAAATGATAAAAGTACTAAAAATTTTACTACAAAGAGTAGTGCTATTACTACAAATTTTACTACGTTGAACTTATAAACTAATATGTCACTAATTACAAAGAAGTAATTCTTAGGTGCTCTTAAAGCATAGTGAATGGTGCTCCTTTCTCTCACATCTATGGTAGGACCATCTATGGTGCTTCGTTATACTCTAGGAGTATCTAAGTATTTTCCATCACAAAGAAACAATTCAAACAATTATTTATAAGGTGATTGAAGCCATCAATCACATTTATTGTTCAGTCAGTTTTAGCTATTTTTCTAAGAATTAAGTCATTGACAATTATTATTGGGAAAATTGCACTTTTCCCACCTGTGGTTTGGCCCATTTTAACAGTGCTCACTCGTGATTTAAAAGTTATCACTTAACCCACCTGAGGTAACCTCCGTTAGACACCCGTTACCCACCTTTACCATTTCCATTAAAAAATGCCATTTACTATATAAGCCACAATAGAAACAGAATTAGAACATATTGAAGAACGACTTCTCTCTCACCATTTTAGAAATAAAATCTTCAAACCCAAATCCCATATCGTGACCCGAATCTTGTTCAATCAACACAATAATTGGTTCCATCTTGATGTATATACTACCAACAATATACATCAAATCTTGCCGAAAAAAAATAAAATAAAATAAAATAAAATAAAAAATAAAATAAAAAACCAGTTTAGGTTACAAACCCGGATAGCAAGGGAAAACAAAAAGGAACCCTTTTTTTTTTATTATTGGAAGGAACCCAGAAGATTCACCATCTTCTTTTGAAGCCATAAATAGAACAAATTTGTCAAATCCTAAAAACTCACAGTAGGAAAAACTAAACCAACCTAGAAATCCATTACACTCGCAAATCCATTAACCCACAAATCCATTAAACCCAAAAAATGTGAACCCACCAACCATAAGGAAATTTAAACCAACCCAGAAAATTCAAACTCACAAATCCATTAATCCCAGAAAATTTGAATCCACCAATCCACCGCTCTCCGCTACTTCGATCTCAGCCGATCTAGACAATGAGGTTGCTCTGCTGCTCAGCCGATCTCACTATTTCATTTTTCTTGTTTCTTTGTTTTTGTTTCCTAGTCTGGGGTTTTGGGTAGTGGCTAACAGTGGTGGTGGTGTTGGAGGTGGTAGTTTGGTGAGGCTCTGATTTGATGGTTCAATGAGTTGGCCGCGGTGTTGGATTTGCTAGATTGCTGGATTTTTTTTTTGCAGATTTTTTTTTTACTTGCAAATCTAGGTTGTTTTTAGAGAACCCAGCAAAAGAGAGAGGGTTAGAGTTTTAGAGAGAGAAAGCCTAGGGTAAAGATAGAATCCAGCAAACTAATGGATCCCATTTATCCTTAATTTTTGTATTTAATTAATTTTATTTTGTGATTGTTCTATGAAGAATTAAGTAGTCAATTTTTTGGATTTAGTAGTGGAAGGCTAGCAAATCTGTGGGTGTATGTTCACATGGATTTGTGGCTTTGTTTGTGACTGTAGGTGTATTGGTTTTCTTGTCATTGTAAAAGTATGTTTGGCAATTATAGTGGGCATTGGGTAAGAACATTAAGCGCATCATTCCATATACATTTTTGGGTTTTGATTTTAGCTTATTCAACCCAGAAAATGAGCATTCCATTTTGTAATGTAGATTATTAACTCAAATTTGTAAAATTACTTTATGGTTTGAAAATTGCTTTGTCTACCCTCTTTTGTAAAACTTTGTGCTAATTATGTATATGAAAAATGATGAAACAAATTTTATCTTGACTTGCTTTTTGATATTTTTCTTTTATGTTTTATGTGAAGAAGAAGAAGGAGGAGAGAAAAGCGGAGAGAGACATAAAATATAATGAAAAAGACACATTTACCACTATTTTTAACAGTGAAAAGGGAGAGGTGGGTTACAGATGTCTAACAGAGGGCACCTCAAGTGAGTTAAGTGACATTTTTTAAATCGCAGGTGGCTTAGTTAAAACCGACCAAACCACAGGTGGGTAAAGTGCAATTTCCCCATTATTATTTTAGCAAGAACATGGGCTGTAGACTTAAAGCAATAAAAAAAATGGGATTTGTGTTTTGAGTGTTTTATGACTATTTTTATGTTTGGGTATACGATTTTAATAAAATAAATTAATATATATTAGATATGAATCTTTCATTTGTTTGGATAGGATTGAATAGCTTTCTTTTAGGTTTTTTTCAAGTATTTTATATTTATGTCTGGCGCCAAAAGCCAACATTTATTTCGCTAACTTTAATATTTAAGAAGATGTATATAAACAAAACAATATTTACGTCTAACCCACCTAGGTTCGAGTTTCGTTGCCAACAGGAGTTCCTTGGTGGGCATCCATAAGGGTTGGCTGCAACCAAAAAGGATGGGCTTTAACCTGAGCATTCTACCCGAGGGCTGGCATAACCTAGCTAATCCCTATTTTTCATTTACCCAAAAAAAAAAAATCTTTACGTCTTCTATAATGTACGCGGCATTACTTTTAGTAAGAAAACTACATGTTTAGTTTTGTTCATTTGTAAATTATTTGGATAACATGAGTTTCTTTGAGTTTTACAAACGTAAGCTTACTCTATATGCATATTAATATAGTTTTGATTTATTTACATTTTTTATAAATTACGCCGTGCATGACACATGCACGAGAATAATATTAGTAGATTATATATTATCAAAATAAATAGGGGAAATTAAAGTAAACCCACTTGTGATTTGGCCCATTTTCACTTTGTCTTCCCGTGATTTAAAATTTAACACTTTGCCCACATATATTTAGCTTCGTTTGGTCTCTGTTACCCACCTTTAGCTTTTCTATTAAAAAACAACTTTTACCACCAAAACATAACATAACATGAATCAAAAAAGTTAGGGTTTGAATTTTTTGAAAGAGCTTGGGTTATGGGGTTTTTTGTCTCTATGCAAACTACTGGTTCTCTGCTGAAATTCCTTTGAAAAATACAAAGATATGATTGTTTATGATGAAACATTAAGAAAGGTCTACGTTGGGACCCACTACTCAGTGGAAATCAAAATTAAGACTCTTTCTTTTGTTGACTAAGAACGAAAAAGCATGAAAACATTGTAATAATGCACAAGAACTCCAATAATGCACAAAATGTCTCTGTAACACACTAAAAGAAAATATCTCCTTTTTTTTTTGGAAAAGAAAATATCTCTTTTCAAAAAAAAATAAAAAAAAAATATCTCTCTCATCTCTCATGCTAAAATTCAAAAAGCACTATCTCAAAAAATAAAAAAATTCAAAAAGCAAATAAAACACTATCTTCTTATCCTCTTCCTTTATATATAAGTGAGTCATAGAAAGGGACATGACAATTTTTTAAAAGCAACTTCGTAGTTGAAGAAAGGCGGCTCTAAGTTTCCTTTTTTTTCCACAACAATAGAAAAAGAAACATTTATCCAAAAGAGTTTTAGAGTTTAAGAGTTCGTTTTGTTTTACTTTCAAAATTTTCTTTCAAAAACAGATTTGTTTTTTGAAACACTTTTCTTTTTGAAAAATATGGCGTTAGGAAAGAGATGCAGTAGTTCTTTGAAATTGAAGCGTGTGGTCAGTGATGAGGAGCTAGGGTTAGGGTATGTGAGGTACGCAAGAGCATTTGTGAGGAAGAGGATTTTGATTTCTAATCATTTCCAGGGTTTGGCATTCGATTCGGCACCGAAAACCCCGTCGAAGAAAATGTGTGGCGAGAGATTGGGTTTGGATTTTGAAAGGTCTCTTCTTGAAGCCTTGCCTTAGGATATTCTAGTTAGTACCAAATTTCCTCAATCTCAAAGCTTTTGATTCTATTTCTGAATTGGACTGAAACTATTTTTGTTAGTGAAATTGGAATTGAAAATTGACATTTCTAGTTTTTTTGCTGAGCAGATTAGGGTTTTGTGTGGTGTGAATCATAAGGATTTGAAGTAGCTATTCCACATTTCAAAATAAGGATTTGAAGTAGCTATTCCACATTTCAAAATCGATTAAAGAAGCTCTTTCAAAACCCCATAACCCAAGCTCTTTCAAAAAATTCAAACCCTAACTTTTTGATTCGTGGTAAAAAATGTTTTTTTATCGGAAAAGCCAAAGGTGGGTAACAGAGACCAAACGGAGCTAAACAAAGGTGGAGAAAGTGTTAAGTTTTAAACCACGAGTTGATAAAGTGAAAATGGGTCAAACCATAGGTGGGTTTACTGTAATTTTCCTACATAAATACTACAAAAAAAGTTTAAAAAAAAATTCAAGGATAAATTGCAAATTACACCCTTAAATTTTTGGGTTGTTTAGATTTTATACATTGAAGTTTCAGAATTTATGGGTGTAAAATCCAAACACTCTTAAACTTTAGAGGGGTAAAATCCAAATTTTAAAGCATCAGGGTGTAAAATCCAAACACCCCTAAACTTCAGGAGGTAAATTTCAAATTCTAAAATTTCAGGGTGTAAAATCTAAATACTTCCAAATTTTTGAGGTGTAATTTACAATTTACCCAAAATCCAATTACGTGTTAATAGTATTTTACGACTCTCGATAAGTTGACTAGATGCATTATAAATAGAACTATAATTCTTCTCGAAAATAAATAAATAAATACTAATATAGTTTTGATTTATTTACATATATATTTTTCAATTATGTAGTGCATCACATGGGAGTAATATCATTAGATTATATATTGATATTATCGAAATAAATAATACAAACAGTTAAAAATCCAATTATGTGTTAATAGTATATTACGACTCTTGATAAATTGACTAGATACATTATAAATAAAAATATAGAACTAGAGTTTTTCTAAAAATATATATAAAAATATGTCGTATCACACTTCTAATATTGAGACTCCACCCATCTCTGAAACCCACATATTATAAGTATGATATTGTATGCATCAAGACATTAGATACTGTCTTGTACTAAAAATACTTGCATATTTGGTCAACAACATAATCACACTAAAAGTAACTCTTACACTCTAGTGAGATCCAACCCCCAACCTCTCACCACCACAACCACACGTTGCTTACCAAAAGGAAGTTAGTTATTTGTTTGTTAACAAAATCATTACAATCAATTAAATTAAATATTTTCTCAAAAAAAAAAAATTTAAATTAAATTAAATATTTATTTAAATGATGAGTACGGCTAACATAATTAATCAATCAACGTTTAGCAAACTGCACAAATGATGAGAATATTGTAATACTAATGAAAAGTTTATCTTCTCAAAAAAAAAAAATGAAAAGTTTAATTGTTACATAATTTATTTAATTTCTTTTTATATATTTTATAAATTCAAAGCAAGAATTGAGATAATTTGGGTTATCCTTAACATAATAAACTTTCAAATAATTGAAAAAAATTAAAAAGTTCCCCAACAAAAAACAAAAAAATAAAAAGTTGAAAATTGTCACGAGATTTTCTTTAATAAATAGTAATAAGATTATAAATAAAAAAAATAAAAAAATAAAAAGGTTGGACACAAGCTTTTCTCTCCACGATATATCCCTCTTTTCACTCTTTGGCCTCATAATATTTTTTTTCTTCACTTCAAAAAATAAATAATTTCCTACCAAGTACAAATCTTTTTTTTTTTTTTTTAAATCTCAATCAACAAAATGAGGTGTGAAAAGAGATAAAGATAAAAATAAATTGCATAACACCATAAATTAATGGCAAAATAAAATAGCAAAATAAAATTCAACGCAATTTTAAATAAGTGATTGGTTGAGTTCCTGGTGGTGTTGGAATTAATAGTAGCTCTGCATATATACTTTTTTTTTTTTTTTTTAAAAACACCAAGTTGGTGATGAAAGGAAGTTTCGGAGAAACTGCCCATGCAACACGTTTCTTGAAGTGGTTTCATTTACGACATATTCGATTTGTGTGAACTCAAATTAATGTCTGTTGGAATTGGAGGCAATTTGGAATTTTATTTTTGACTTTTCAATGAGGTACGTCTTTATCAATTGTTGTTAGTTAATGTATTATTGACGATTTTCATGTTGGAATTGGATTTCTTGGGGTTGAGTTGGGTATGAAAGATTGTAACTTTGGTGGGTTTTTCAGGTTTGATTGATTTTGAATTTGGAATCTTGGTGGATGAAAGGTAAGGTCAAGTGGGTTTGTTGCAAATTTGTTGAAAAAGTCTGGATTTGAGTTCTTTTTGGATCTAAGTGTTGGGTGAGCCTTGTTTTGAGGCAGGTAGATTCTATTTTGATATCATAATCTATGTGAATGTTACTGAGTTGGGTCTCAAAGGATAAGATAACACAATGCTCTGAGGTTGAATTCTTGCATTTTATTGTAAAGTGCATGGTTTTGAGTCTTTTGACCATTTGAATGATCTGAATCTTCAGTTTGAATTGGAATTTTCTGGTTTGGGTTGAGTTGATTGACTTTATTGTTGTCATTGGATTTTGATTATTTTAAGATATCTGAATAAGATAATGGACCTAGCTCATGAAGAAGAACCAATTAATGACTTAGAGGCAGATGAAATGGAGAGGCAACCCTTGGGAGACACTCCTCTCAGGGAGCGCCATGTCTACCGGAGCCAGTATCAGGGTATGGTGAGACAGAAAGCTTATATATTTGATGGATGTGGGAACTTCTATAATAAGGAATGGGATCTTGCAGAAGGTAGAGGCAATGAGTTTTGTTGGTACCATGTGGAACTCCCAAAAGGAAATGAGAAACTTGCACAATCTGCACAATACCTCATTAGTGTTCTTTGTCCACCTTTGAAACTACAAGACATTCTTTCACTTGTCAGCAATGGACCCTTTTGTGGACATGTGGATGGGGCTCTTGTTTTTAGAGTTAATTCACCTGGTCCTCCCTCTAGTGAGTTTACATTTAGAATTGCTGCAAGAGTTACTGAGAATTCAGTGATTACAGTTTCTTTGGGCCGTGTTCCTAGATTGGGCTTCTCGCAGATTGGTCAGTCTCTTCTCTCAGAGATTCCCAGGGTGGAGAGTCCTTCTCCTGGCAGTGAACAGAAGGAAGGAGCTGGGATTGTTATCAGAGAGCATGTTCTTGAGTTCTTGTTGACAATGAATCACTCTGAGGAAGCTGATAATCCTGTGCCAAAATCAGTCTCTAATCTTGTTGTTCACATTGTTGACACACATGTGGATCACCTTCAAGATGTTCTAACTAAACTTGAGATGGATCTGGACTCTGTGGAGCTTCAATTGGATAAAGGTAAAAACTAATTCAATTCTAGTTGCATAATTGAGTCTTCCTTATGTATTGTATCCTAATTACTGTTAGTCTACTTATCAATTTGCTTGTGGCAGAAACTTCTTATTAATTTTTATATCCGAATCTGGTTATAATTCACAGTAACATCAATTTTTTGGGTTCATGTATCACTTTTCATGATCATGTGGTTAGCTCTGTAACTGCTAAGGACTCAATTATGCTGAAAAAGCTCTGAGCTCAGCAAGGAAAGTTTAAAAGGTCTTTTAACCTCTAAACTCCTAAGCGTGTGCATGCCTTAAGCCAGTATAAAAACAATACCATGGTGAATATAAATCTTAGCTCAATAAATCTGTGATGCCCAACTACTTGGGGTTAGCTTCACAAAGCATTTTTTGTCATTTTACTCTAATAGGATCGTAGAATTTTATTAATGAATGGTGATTGTTTTTTCACATTACATTGGATTCCGTTTGGGAACAACTTATTTAGCTTTTTGTTAAAAGTATTGTAGATAAAAGCTAAAAGCTAAATAAAATAAGTAAAGAACTCACATGGGACTTGCAAATAACAGGGAAAAAAAGGCAACAAGCTAGCTTATAATCAAGACCCAAACGCACACTACAAACCCAATTTTTATTTAGGCCTTCATTTTGCTTATACCTTCAACTTTAATTTAGCAAATCTTCCTCAACAGTGAATGTATTCATTTTATTAATTATTTAAGATCCAGGAAGAAATTTCGTAATTTAAAAGAACATGATGAGTTGGTGCAATGTCATTCATGCACACCTTATTACTGGTACTAGAATATGTAGAGAAACTGGTCGGGAAAAGGTTGATGTAATATATTTGTGCATGAGTTGCACTTTGAGAACTTCTTTTTGCCTAAAAAGTACATACTTGAGAACATGCTATTGAAATGCAGGTTAGTTCCCATCAAGCTCAGATTAATACATGAGAAATGGACCCTTCTCTTTTGTTGTTCACTTTTTTCTTATTTCTCTTTTGAAAAAGAGGGGGACAGGGGAGGGGGGGGGGGGGGTGAATATGATCCTTCACTGTTGGGAAAGAGAGCAAAATGGATAAAATCTTAATTCTATTTGCTTCTTATAATTAAAAATAAATTGGACTAGTTACATGAAAACTGGACCAAGTATCTGAGGGAAATAAATATTTGAATAATAGATTATTATACCACTTGATAAAAGAAATGGTTTGCAACTGCATAGGTCGATGAAATAAATTCTGCCTTGTTTCTTTGGGCGCGCCCT
This sequence comes from Quercus parvula, assembly GCA_030820535.1. Lineage (NCBI taxonomy): Eukaryota > Viridiplantae > Streptophyta > Magnoliopsida > Fagales > Fagaceae > Quercus > Quercus parvula. Next base: position 30,375,169 of record JAUAME010000006.1, on the reverse strand, counting down.
TGAAAGTTCTAAAAGTTCTTAACATCTTAAATCAGGATGTTGGAAACATTGGAAGGAGGACCTGCACTTGTATTGGAAGTGTACTTTCCCATCTCCAATAGTCAAGACATGAAAAATATGGGGGAAAAAAAAAGAATATTGTGTAAGACGATCCATTTGAGTCCATGTTATGTTATGGGTGTGTCAAAGCCTTAGTGATGCATGAAAGGATGAGGGCCAAGTCCAAGCCTGTATAACATTTTATTTCATAAGGAGCTTCATGATCTGTTGTAAACTAATCATAATGCAAATGTCTTTGAATCGGTATCCAAAATCAAAACATGACATGTATGAAGAATATCTATTGTCGTTCTTTTGCAGTGTGGAAAATTGTTAAACAGTTTTGGAATATTACTTAAAATTATTAGTCAATTAACATATTTTAATAAGTAAAAGGCCACACAGGATGACAAAACTTCATGCAACAAAATGGTGATATACACAACTGTTTCTTTAGGTCAATAAAGAACCACTGTAATACTCAGCATGGGCAATCATGTTCCCACTGGTTGACCTGAATATGCCAATTGATCTACTATGGCCTATAGTGATACTGTTGAGAAAGCTTGGTGAGAGCCAGTAGCAGGATTTTCATCTGAAAGATCTGTTCTCTGTTGAGGTTACATGCTCCATTTAACTGAAAAAGGAAGTGGATATCAATCCTTTTTGAGATTCTTCCATCTCTTTCTAACTTCCTTTTGTGCTTAGGCAGCTCCCACTTTCTGTGTTGATTGGCTTGGTTTACTATTGGGTCGAAATTTATCTATTAGAAAAAGGGTTGAAATGAAGGAATGATTTTTCTGCTTCATTGCAGGTGGGTTTGCTTTAAAGAAGCAAATGCTAGATGATAGAAGATTCCCCAAAATGCATCTTGATTTGCAGCGCCTTTTGCAGGTAATTTATCAGACCCATTTAGTTTCTCTAATGTCCAAAAACAGAAGGAAAGGGATAATAGTTATCAGTAACTCAAAGTGGTTCCTTAACCAGTTAACTTTTATCTGAGTAACAATTTCAAATTTTTAAGTCTGTGATAAGAAGTATACCCTTAAAAGAAAAGGCCAGAAATCAGATGGCTATGGAAGTTGCTTCAAATAAATGGAATCCAACTCTCTCTGGGATCTTTAGCTCCTTCACACAGAGCCAAGTTCATTAAATTACAATATATCAGTTATGTAATTGGCCATAAGGGTTGTGAGGCCAAGTAAAACGTTGCACCAATAAATATATGGACAATCTTGTATATAATTTTATCTTTCTTGACCTTCCATGGGAATGTTATTGGCTAGAACTATTACCACTATTTGACTTGGGTTTTGATGAAGAAAAGGCCCGAAATCAGAAGGCTATGGAAGTTACTTCAAATAAATGGAGTCCAACTCTCTCTGGGTCTTTAGCTCCTTCCCACAAAGCCAAGTTCATTAAATCACAACATATCATATGTAATTGACCATAAGAGTTGTGAGGCCAAGTAAAACATTCCACTAACAAATATATGGACAATCTTTCTATAATTGAATCTTTCTTGTCCATGCTTTCTTGATCTTCCATAGGAATGTCATTGGCTAGTATTATTACCACTATTTGACTTGGGTTTTTTTTTTTTTTGATAAGTAAGAATGTTATATAAATAAAAGGCTACTCTATGCATGAAGAACATAGAGCAAACCCAGAAAATACAAGAAGGAAAACAAAGAAAAAACAAAAACCAATCCACAGATTAATTACAAAGAGAAAGAGAGCTAATGAAAGAAGGGAGAGAATCACTAGTCGTGAGTCCCCAAGCCCGAGACCAATCAAAAAGAGTTCCACTAAAAGAAGCAAGCATCTGATCACCGGAACTATCCAAATCCTCAAAAGTCCGCCGATTCCGTTCCTTCCAAATACACCAAAAAATGCACAACGGAACTAAATTCCATATCTGAGACGAGTGCTTCCCCAACCAATTCCACCAGCCAAAAAGCAAATCTGGGATCGATCTAAGTACAACCCAAGACAGGCCAAAAGTTATAAAGACAAAGCTCCATAACCGATAAGCCATCTAACAATGAAGAAGTAAGTGAGCTACCGTCTCTCCGCAATGTCGACACATGATGCACCAGTCCACAAAAAATCTCCTCAATCTTAGATTATCACCCGTTAGGATCTTATTCCAAGCTACACACCAAACAAAAAAGGAAACTCGCCTAGGAGCCTTTACTTTCCATATAGCTTTCCAAGGAAAGACAATTGAAGGAGAATTCCTTAATTTGTTATAATATGATCGGATATCAAAATCCCCACTAAGCTTCAACTTCCATCTCATCCGATCTCCCACATCCATTGGAGGAGTATTAGCTCCCAAAATACGAAGAAAATGCAGCCCTTTATCCATCTCCCAATCATTAAATTCTTGAATAAAATGAACATTCCAAATTCTTCTATCCTCCGCCCCCTGCCTTGACAAAGAAGCTTCAACAGATACCTCCTTATCAATGGCAATACCATACAATCTTGGGAAAGCCAAGTGAAAAGGTTGATCTCCACACCACCCATCCTGCCAAAACCTCATTCTATTCCCCAACCCAACAACAAATTGACAATTTTTGCTAAAATCCTCCCATCCCATGCGAATACCTCTCCACAAACCACACCCATGAACTCCCCTACCTAGTTTAGAGGTCCAACCCTCCCATTCTACCCCATATTTTGAAGCTATCACCCTCCTCCATAACCGATCCTCTTCCTTCCCAAACCGCCACAACCATTTCTCCAATAAGGCCTTATTGAAAGTAGTAAGTTTCCTTATCCCCAAACCACCATTGGCTATAGGCGCACAAACTTTATCCCATCCTACCAAATGAGTTTTGCTATCCACCCATAGAAAATCCCTTTGCAACTTTTCAATTCTATTAGCCACATGAGTAGGAATTGTGAATAGCGATAGAAAATAGGTAGGAAGACTAGATAGTGTACTCTTGAGTAACATCAAACGACCCCCCTTGGACAAATACAGCTTCTTCCACCCGGCTAATCTCCGCTCTAATTTTTCCAAAATAGGATTCCAAATTGAAGGGGAATTATGTGAAGCCCCCAAAGGCATGCCAAGATAAAACATAGGCAACTTTCCAACTTTGCAACCCAAAATTTCAGCCAGGGCATGCACATCATCAACCTCCCCTATTGGAACCATTTCACTCTTATGCACATTAACCTTCAAACCTGTTACCGCCTAAAAACTAAATAACAACAACCGAATATGAAGGATTTGCTCCACATCTGCATCACAAAATAGGATAGTATCGTCTGCAAACAGTAGATGTGTAACACATTCCCCACCACCCCTCCTACCCTCAACTTTAAAACCACGGATCAATCCAACTCCCTCTACTCTCCTCAACATCCTACTAAACACCTCCATCATAATCAAAAACAGCATAGGAGATAGCGAATCCCCTTGTCTTAAACCTCTAGAACTACCAAAGAAATCAGCTGGAGACCCATTAATCAAAATTGTTTCTTTTGACACTCTACATTACCAAACTCTCGGCGATTCTATTGCACAATGTCCTCTTTCAGAGCCTTCAGTTTTTTTGCAAGCACGAAACTAGGTGTACCTACAAAAGAATGCCGATCCCACCAGAACTGAACTCTATCCACAAATCCCTCCGTCTTCAACCACATATTTTCAAATCTGAACGGACTTTTCCCCCTTGCCATCCCCCCTGCCTCCAAGAGAATTGGGCTGTGATCTGAGATAGGACGTACTAAAATCCTTTGAAGAACATCTGGGAAATGGTCCTCCCAATCTGGAGTGACCAATGCTCTATCAATCCTGGACATCGCTGGTTGATCAAAACCACTTGACCATGTATATCTACCTCCGTCTAAAGGCAAATCAACCAAGTTAAGATCCTCAATAAATTCAGAGAATTTTTCCATAGCCAAGGTCACTCGTGCCTCACCCCTACGCTCACTAGGAAAGCAAACAATATTAAAATCCCCAAAGCAGCACCACGGTAACCTCCAATACTGCTGAATACCCACCAACTCATCCCACATGTGACCCCTCTCAATATTCTCATTTGGGCCATAAACCCCTGAACATGCCCATATAAAACCGTCCCCCACCCCTTGCCACTTTACCGAAACTGAGAAAGTGCCAACCATAACCTCCACCTTCTCCAAAACCCTTTTATCCCACATAAGCAAGATACCACCAGCAGTCCGATCAGCCTCCAAAACAGCCCAATCCACATATGGACAGCTCCACAAACTACAAACCAACTGTCTATTCATGCTAGCAATTTTCGTCTCTTGTAAGCAAACAACATCGCATGGGGTGCAATTTGACTTGGGTTTTGATCTAATGATATACTTGAAAGCTTTATTAACTAGACCTTATTCTGGTTTTGTACTTTAATTGAACTCAGGTGATAGCGCATGGGGAGCAAGTATTTCCACGAGTGAAAGAAAAATGTTCTTCAAAACATTGGTTTGCTAGCGAAGACATTAACTCCCTTGAAGAGTTGATAGGGCGGTTAAGGAGGCTGAAAGATAATGTAGGGTTTATTGCAAATCGTGTCACAGCAATCCAAGCTGGCCTTGATAGCTGGCAGGCCGAGCAAATAAACAGGAAGCTATATTATCTCTCATTCCTTTCAATAGTATTCCTTCCTTTGTCCATCATTACCGGAGGTAAACGTTTCTCTTTGATATAACCTTTCATTTCTAAGAAGAATTTTCCAGTGCACTCTTTTATGATGTTTGTGAAAGTGAGGAGGATTGACACCAATTATCTATTACAGTGTTTGGCATGAATGTGGGAGGAGTTCCATGGACAGGGCAAAATGCCCCAGAGTTAAGAGATGGTTTTCGTAATGTCATGATGCTCTGTTTGGCAATGCTACTTTTGGTGCTGTTGTGCTTCTGTTTTCCTGCTCTTTATTCCCGTGTAGCTGCCTGGCAACGGATTAGGGCTGTGGGCAGAAGCTGGTCTCTCAACAGGAAGTCATTCCTCAAGAGAACCGTACAAAATGGAGCCGTTCAAGATAGAGGAGGTTACCTTCGGATTTGAAGGGAAAAAAATGTATCTATAATCATTGTGTATGTGTCTTTTATTACTCACTCATTTTCTTTCGAGTTACATACTCTTCCTGTTGCTGTTTAAATGTTTAATTTTTCATTCTCTCTTTGTTCTTTCTTTAGGTGGTAGAGGCTGGTCATATATAACCTATACGGAGGAGAGACATAATGCGGACAGTCCATTTTCAATAAAATCATCTAATGTGTCCTGCAAATTAGTTGCTAGTTGCAGGTCATTTTTTTTTTTTTTTTCATTTTTTTCTGATTTTTTTTATACAATTAGTTAACAGTTTCTTTCATCTTTGGAAAGCTCTTAACATGTACAGCATTTCTTTTTTATTGCTTTCCTTTTTTGCAGCACACATTGAGAGCTGAATTCTGATATCATATTAAGGATATATACTGCTTCAATTGGATTTACTTTAGATCCACCCTTTCGTATATAAGTTCTTTAAAAAAAAGTACCATCTATTATCAACAGCCTGATTATCATTGCCCAAGCCGTGTTTTACTCTTTTGGTGAAACTAAGTTTAGGATAGACATAGACTATACAATGCCTGTTGTCCAAACCTCTTAACTTTGTCAAAATAAAAATTGCCTACTCAAGCTGTTACTTTCATTTTGTTGAATTTGGTCTTGGATTAACTAAAATGGAGAAATTACATTAAGCTGCACTATAATAGAGTAAATTTTTCTTATGACATTTTTTGATTGTTGCATGGCTTGTAACATTATCAGGGTAGATGTCATGTTATGTTTAGCTGTCTGAGACTTTGAGAGGTGAGAGGAATAGTTCTCTTTAGCCAAATGTCACAGTTGAGTTTTGAAAATTTCGACTGATTTTTGTCATTCGAAAGTATGGGCTGCTTTGTATTTTAATATCATTTTTTTCTGCAAAATCCATTGTATTTAACCCATATTGCCATAAGAAACAAAACAAAAGAAAAATACTTGTTATTTATACTGTGGCTGCAGGATTGAATCTACATGGGGGCCTTAGTTTCTTGCTTCTTCGGATGGAATGTTCTCTAAACTAGCAATTTTTGTGAATAAGAAGCAGCACAATATTTGCAAGGTTCTATTGGACATGTATTGTTGTTAGAAGTTTCCACTCCTGTTTCCACTAACACTGTGTTTGGTGTGTTTGGAAATTTGGAGAAAGAAGGAAGTAGAGGGTATGATGTGAAAGAGAAGTAAAGCAAATGGGAGGGGAATGGTTATCTCTTCCCCTTATTTAGACTTTTTAATAATAAGTAGGGAGAGAGGTATATCTCTCCCATTTGTTTAAATGTCTTAAAAATTAGAATGGGAAGAAGCTAATTGATAATATATCATAATATAAATTAACAATTATAAATCTCTTCTATTCAAATTAAAGATAGATATCAGTTGACATCATTAGGGCAAACTTGACATATTTATATATAAAAGTGGAACCTATCCCCTCCTCTACCCCTCCAAGTTTCCCTAATTTGGGAGACTTAAATGAGGGGTTTGGACTAAGAATCTTGTAGCTTAAAGGCATTGTCTAATTTTTCTTAAAATAGGAACCTTTTGTAATACCAAATGAGGTGGCTTCAACATTAGAGAGGTAGGATAAAAGATATCGAGGAGGCTTAGTTTTGTTACTATTAAAAGACACAGAAATCAAGTGCTTTGGGAGTTGAAATTATAATTTGTATAAAAAAAATTATAAATAAGGTAGGTGTAAAAACAATTAATTTATGATTTTATATAATAAATAATAAATATGTATAGAAAATTTGGAATGCAGCGACTAGCAAGACAAGCAAAACCCGACTTATCATGTCATCTCTTTGGGATGAGAGAAATTTGTTAGGGATACAATAGAGTAAGGTGAGTCACATGAGATGGAGAATTTTTACCATTGCTAATCCAAACATCCATAAAAAGGTATGTCATGGCATATTGGCATCCAATGCTCAACAAATTAGGAGCATAGAGAAAAGGGTCAAATCCAAAACATAAAAATCTGTTCTAAAGTGCTCATCTTAAGCTAGAATTCAAGACCCTCTCCCCCCCTAAACTACAAGCTTTTATGATGGTACCATTTGGCTTAATAGATGCGTGATATAAGTTATATAATTCATTAAAAAAGTAATAATCTCTTTAATAATCATATAATAAATTAGTAGAAGATAACTTTGTGGTGGGCCTTTTGTGATTTTGGGCTAGACTGCCTCCTATTGTACTGAGGTCCAAGTGTTCTGGATAAGAAAGTTGGGACCGGTCCAATTGCAACTTACCTTGGTTCAACTTGTGCACAAACTATGCCCCATTTACCAAAACTTTGGTCACATGCCCATGGTAGGCGAAGCTGTTACAAAAAAATTATGGCAGACACATACAGTATGACAATGAAGGCAATATGCTTCCCGTTAGACAAAATAAATAAGGAATCCTTAAGTAAAGTAGGAAAAAAACGATATAAGAAACATGTTATAAGTGAAATTGCAAAGGCAAGAAAGGAAATAATTTCGATATATAGTGAAATCAAAAGGAAAAGGTTAGTCTGTCGTGTTCAATTGTGCTAGAGGACTAATACCAAGGAAGGAACCACTTCCTTAACGTGGATAACCTCATAGGAGAATCCTGCTATAGAAATTATCCACTTTGAGAAAACGAACCTAAATGGCTTATGCCCAAGCAAATTCTTTATCCCCAACAAATGGTAAGCTTTTAGAGTGAGAAAAGGGATTAGCCTATCGGTATCTGCCTGCCATTCTACACTCTCTATTTCTCTTCTTTCTCTTTTTTCTCTATTTTGTTATTTTGATTCTTTCCCCACTCCTATTCTTTCTTTCTTAGCACTTACTCGTGTAGTGTTATGGTGAAGGTGGTGTTGTTATTCTCTTCTAATGATTGCTACTGTTGCAATGATGATTCTGTGCACGGCAATGGCCCTTTATATACCATCTGTCGTGACTAGTTTTTACCATTTTATACTTTAACTACTTTTGTTTGGATTTGGGTGTCCTTCTTGACCACCCACTAGTTTGTCAGCTGCCCATCCACCACCACTTACCTATGCTGGCTGTGCCACTTCCCATTACTAGACAATGAAGGTCGTTTTGTTTGCTTGTTCACCGTGGCATTCTTATCCACCACAGTGTGGCTATTTTCTTTTGCTATCCCTCATGACATGCACCTAGTGGTTCCAACTCATCCTTCTTTCTTTTAGGTGGTATGTCATTCCAATAGGACATCTCCCCCAAAAGAATCTGAGTAGGTACCCCATAATAGGCTTTCCCTTCTCCCCACTGCCAGACCATACCCTCTCTTACCTCTGATCCATGACCCACTACTCTTGTATTGGCTGGGTAAAGGTTGGTGGTGCTTGGGCCTTGTGCGTGCTTCACTTCCATGTACGTCCAAAGCTTGTCCGCTGCTCATGCATTTGCCATGGCTTAGAGGTTCATCTATGCATTATGTCGCTCATCCTTGACCTTTTATGGCGTGAACTGTTTTCTGATTTTTCATTCTTTTTTGGCTTGCTCCTTTCAAGGGCTAGGCCTTGCTTGATTGTGGGTTTTCCTCTCTTTAGCCCACTCTTTGCTCTTTTTGTAATTCTTGCTATCATTCCTGCCATGCCACTCTACTATTTCTACTGTGGTGTTATTTGACCCGTGCTTACTGGGTCTCCTTTTGGGCCTACTGCATGTTCTTCTTTCAATAGGTTACAATGACCCAGTATGGTCATTAGATTTATACTCATGTTACTTTGGGCTTTCTTGACTCATTACATTGCTTGTGGGCTCATTTGGCCCGTTTCTTTCTCCTTGGGCACCCTCGGCCCATTTTCTAATTCTGCATTTTCATGGGTTTTTACTAACTCTTTTGAGCTTCTCTGGCCTAATTACTGTATCCTTCATATAATATATTAGAAGAAGATAACTTTAAACAAGTTTTAGTTAAATATTTTCCTAAAAGTGGGAGAATAAAAAATATAAAAATAAAGAAAAAAAAAAAAAAAAAAGGCCTGAGAAGCTTATCACGTACTCCATAATAATCTCCTTCATTATCTTGAATAAAATTTATAAAAAAATTATTAAATATAGCATTAAAATTAAACACATTAGATGGACTGAATTGGAAACTTTTTGTCCAAGAAATAGGAACTCTTCTTTCTGCCACGTCAAACAGAAACGAATGGTCCAAAGTAATCGAAAGCCCAACAAGACCACACACCCTTCGGCCATCTTGTGTAGTTCAATCCAACGGTGAGGCTTGCTCGGGGTGAGGTGTACAGAACCGAGATCTAGAAGGTTCTACTGATGGTAGCTAGAATAATCTCTCAAATTTTCATTTCCGCCTCATAAAATAAAAAGCCTCAAACTCAACACTCAGGGCTTAACAAAAACAAACGCACCGCAACGCAAAAACCCTAAACCCTAGAACTCTCCTTCAAACCCCTTCTCTCTCTCTCACAGAGGCGATCAAGTTATGGCCACCGCCGCCTTGCTCCGCTCTCTGCGACGTCGTGACGTCGCCTCTGCCTCTTTCTCCACCTACCGATCTGTACGTCTCATTTCTCATCCCAACCTTATCAGACATTTCTCTCTGTTTTTTTTTTTTTTTTTAATTGATAATTATTGATCTTCGATTATATGTGACTGTGTTCATGGTGGTCTGTTTGGTTCTTGTGAATGTTTTGAGAAATGAAAGTAGGAGTTTTGATTGTTATTGTTTGGTTGTGATCCGATAATGATAAAAGTCGATAGCTTTGAGAATGGGAGGTTTGCTTTTTTCTAATTTCTCGTGAATTAGAAAGATAAAAGAAAAACGTAAACAAAAGGGTTTTGCTTTTTGGGAAACTTTTTTCTCTGTTTTATTTCATGGGTTTATATTATATGTTTGTTGGGTAAGAGATTGGAACTGAGCTCAGTTTGGTTTTGAGGTTTTAGTAATCTAGTGTTCCATACAGTATTTTTGGTAATACTGAGTTGTAAATTGCGACTTAGAAATTTTCATTTTGTCTGATGTTTATTGATTGTGAACTATGATTAGCTGTCTTATTATAAGTGTTTTGGAAATGCTTAATGATCATAAAAGCTGGGTCAAAAGGAAGTTTATGATTTTTTGTTCCTTATTTTCACTGGTGAATGTTACGATGAATTAAGATCTGGAAATGTTGTTTTTTTTTTTGGGTAGCCATTGTGGATTTATAGTGCCTGATCCGTGCATCTTGCTCAGAATAGTAACATTGTTCCATGCTGTCTGTTCATTTCTTATGCGGTTTCTTGTGCTCTTCTAATTTTGTTTTGTTTTAGATTTTTTATTTAATTTTTGTTTGCATCATTTGTGGGAGTACAAGATCATATGCAACATATCTGTTACTTTCTAGAGTCTTTTTAAGTTACTATCTGTTGTTGTGTTCTTGGAATTATTGTTTGCTGTATAAGGTTTATCCTAAAGTTATGTATAAGTCCAGCTTGTAAATCATGGGTGACATCTTACCTTAGTGGTATATTCTAATGTATGTGCAGTTAACTAGCAATGTTAAGCCATCATGGGCTCCCTCACAACTGGGTCAGAGCTGGTCAAGTTTGACCAGAGCATTCAGGTATAATGTGGATCTGCGTGGTCTTGTATGTATTTGATTGTCCTTTTTTTGGTTCATTTTTTGTTTGTTATTAATGTTTACTTTATTACTTCAATACAGTTCTAAGCCTGCTGGGAATGATGTCATTGGTATTGACTTGGGTACGACCAACTCATGCGTTGCTGTTATGGAGGGAAAGGTATACGCATGGAACAATGTTTTCATAATGATGATCTGAATGACTTACCCATTATTTATTAAATATAGTGTTTTGGGTTGTTTTTTATTCACTTTGGCTTATTTCTGACATTCTGAGATATTTTGTAGAATCCCAAAGTTATTGAAAACTCTGAGGGAGCTCGGACCACACCATCAGTGGTTGCCTTCAACCAGAAAGGAGAACTACTTGTTGGTACTCCGGCAAAACGTCAGGCCGTAACAAACCCCACAAACACCCTTTTTGGAACCAAGCGTCTAATTGGCAGACGCTTTGATGATCCTCAAACACAGAAAGAGATGAAGATGGTTCCATTCAAGATAGTCAAGGCTCCAAACGGAGATGCATGGGTTGAAGCCAATGGACAACAGTATTCCCCAAGCCAAGTTGGGGCTTTTGTCTTGACTAAGATGAAAGAAACGGCAGAGGCTTATCTTGGAAAGTCAGTTTCAAAAGCTGTGATCACTGTTCCAGCGTATTTCAATGATGCTCAGAGACAGGCGACAAAAGATGCCGGTAGAATTGCAGGCCTTGATGTACAGAGAATTATCAATGAGCCTACTGCTGCTGCACTTTCCTATGGAATGAACAATAAGGAGGGTCTCATAGCAGTTTTTGATCTTGGAGGTGGAACATTCGATGTTTCCATTCTAGAGATCTCTAATGGTGTTTTTGAGGTAGTATTTTGATTGTAATTAATGGTGGTTTTCTTTTCCTCCCTCTACATTTTTTTAAGTCCCACTAAGAACTCTGTCTTGTGTAGGTGAAAGCAACAAATGGAGACACCTTCTTGGGAGGAGAGGACTTTGACAATACCTTGTTGGACTTCTTGGTGAGTGAGTTCAAGAGAACCGAGGGGATTGATCTTTCCAAAGACAGGCTTGCCTTGCAGAGGCTTCGTGAAGCAGCTGAGAAAGCTAAAATAGAGCTCTCATCCACCACTCAAACTGATATCAACCTGCCTTTCATCACTGCTGATTCTTCTGGTGCAAAACATCTGAATATCACACTGACAAGATCAAAATTTGAAACCCTGGTGAATGATTTGATCGAGAGGACTAGAGGCCCATGTAAGAACTGTTTGAAGGATGCCAACATAACTGCGAAGGAGGTGGATGAGGTACTTCTGGTTGGAGGGATGACCCGTGTTCCTAAAGTACAGGGTGTTGTTTCAGAGATTTTTGGAAAGACCCCAAGCAAAGGAGTAAATCCTGATGAAGCAGTTGCTATGGGAGCTGCTATCCAGGGTGGTATTCTACGTGGTGATGTCAAAGAATTGCTTCTCTTAGATGTCACTCCATTGTCTCTTGGCATTGAGACACTGGGTGGTATATTCACCAGGCTGATCAACCGAAACACGACCATTCCTACAAAGAAGAGTCAGGTATGGTTTCCATGCTACGATGCTTAGATTAGGAAAGTTATGTAAATTGGTGAAGGGCTAGAAATACACTGCAGGGCAAGGCTACTAGTTCAATTTTCTATCAGTTTTCACTTAAGCAAGAAAACAATACAATTGGGCGTTATTTGATAACTAGACATTGTTTAGAAGCATTAATTATGGTTATGCAATATTGGGGAAATATGTGTGATGGCAACTTAACTCAACCCTTCATGTTGCAGCATTAGCTTTCATAGCAGGCTGCTTTATATATTTTTTAACTGTTGAGGAAGCTCAGTTCCTGAAAGGCACTTTCATTATTGTAGGTGTTCTCTACAGCAGCTGACAACCAAACTCAGGTGGGTATCAAGGTATTGCAAGGGGAGCGTGAAATGGCTTCTGACAACAAGCTTCTTGGAGAGTTTGAGCTTATGGGCCTTCCACCAGCCCCCAGAGGCATGCCTCAGATTGAAGTCACATTTGACATTGATGCCAATGGGATTGTGACTGTCTCTGCTAAAGACAAGACCACTGGAAAGGAACAACAGATTACCATCCGTTCATCTGGAGGGCTCTCTGATGATGAAATTGAGAAGATGGTTAAGGAAGCTGAGTTGCATGCTTTGAAGGATCAAGAAAGAAAAGCTCTGATTGATATCAAAAACAGTGCAGATACCACAATCTACAGTGTTGAGAAAAGCTTGAATGAGTACAAGGATAAGATTCCTGCTGAGGTTGCAAAAGAGATCGAGGATGCAATTGCAGATTTGAGGACGGCAACAGCTGGGGACAACATTGACGAAATTAAGGCAAAGGTTGATGCTGCAAACAAAGCCGTATCGAAGATAGGGCAGCACATGCAAGGTGGTTCTGGTGGTGGTTCGTCTTCTGGAGGTTCTCAGGGTGGTGACCAAGCTCCTGAGGCAGAATATGAAGAGGTGAAGAAGTGAGTGCCGAATTTGTTATTTGCGATAGTTTCTTTTGAGTGGCTCTTTATCACCAAAACTAAGATGGATATCTTAATCTTCATTTGCTCTTTAGGACATAAAAGTTTCTAGCGGTTTTTGTATCTAAATGTGGGAGGTTGAATGTCTTAGGAAGCCTTACTTTATTTGGGCACATGTATGTGCACTTTTAATACGTTGTTAACGAAAATTTTTGCAGCGGCAGAATTCTTGTTCATTGCTAGTTATGTGATATACAGCTTGGGACGTCTTGGCCTTGGAACCAAACTTATTGTCCCGGGTTTCAAATTTTCAATAAATTTAAATGTTCCATAATGGAATTGTTGCGTTTTGATTATGCATTTATCTACACTGGTAGAGTCCAGCTCATCTTCCATTTAAAATCTTCCAATTATTTTTTCCTTTTTTTTTTTTCTTTTTTTGAGAGGGTAGTCGCATTACATTTAAGAAGTCCAAAAATCACTAAAAAGTTATATGTCAATCATAGAATTAAATAAATGAAAATTTCTTATTTTTTTAATTTGGATGGTAATTGGAACATTGGATCTTACATGGTTTTGGGATTTATACACTAATAAGAGACGGAATGCATTCAAACAAAACATCCATCTCGCATAACAAAACGTAGCCAGTCAAAACCACAACCCAGACATCCATCTTCTTGTTGTCTTCCAAAAGGCACCACTACCACCTTCAAACCACAGCCAAATCACCACCATAGAAAGTCTACCTCCTCATCAGATCTGGCGTTTGCCACCAAATGCTCTACCCATTGTTTAGTAAAAAGTAAGAATTCTTCAATTATTTGATTTTGTGTAGTTTCGCATTGGGTTTTTTTAATAATGTTTTTGAATTTTTAATGCTGCATGTCTTACATCCAATTAAAATAGAAGAAAATGAGAGGGGAATGGTACACCAACTTGTATTGCCAATTCTAGCATTGGTGTAAATTATCAAACACAAATGGCCTTCTAATTATTATTTTTTTTCAGTCTCTTGAAGTTGCAAACTCAATCCACTGGTTATTTTATGTTGCTTAGCAAAATATTATCTAGATTTAAGTTGATTTGAAGTCAATTGAACTGATCCTCATCAATGTTGTCAAAAATCTTGACGCTGACATCAATAGTGACTAGTGGAGTCATGGATGGAGAAATAGGGAACAGGAAATGGATAGTTGCAGACAATGGCAGAACCATAATTTCAGTTCAAGGGGGCAAGAAAAAAGACATTAATAAAAAAAATCCTAAAATTATTAATTGATATTACTAATAAAATAATTAAAAAAATGTGATTGTTATGCAAAATCTCAAATAACTACAAATATATGTTCTGCCGTTGGGCCTTGTAGCCTAGTGGCACCCAGTTTCCATTGTAACCTTTAGCTAGGGGGTTCTATCCTCCACATTTACCCAGCCAAAAAAAAAAAAAAAACTACAAATATATATTCCATATATTAAAATAAAGAAACAAATTAACCAATTCATACTTTCTAACCATCAAAGTAGGAGATTAATCTAAGGCTGTGTTTCTTTCACACAATATGTTTTGCACACTATGTGAAAGAATTTTTCCCCTTAATCTAAATACAAAAACTTAATATCAAATTTGATTTCTTAAAATAAATTGAGAAAATAAATCAATTTAAAAATATTAAGAGTACAACGCTATACATGAAAAGTTATATACTTCATGGCCTTGATTGCTTTTTAACATTTGTTTTTCTCTATTCTTCTAATTATTTTAAAAAAAATTGGATTCTTAAAAAAAAAAAAAAAAAAATTGGGTTTATAACAAAAATTCATACTTTAAATTTGTGAAAAATAAGAGATAGAGGATGAAAAAAAATAGTGAGGGCTTTAGGGTGTTGATACTTGATACCATACAAGACATTATTATTATTATTATGTGTACAATTTGAGATCAATGGGTTGAGTTACCTTGCGAAAAGAAATACATTTGGATGAGCAAAAAAAAAGTGGCATGATTTGCGGTCAAAACTCAAAAGGTGTGGAAAGTTAAGCTAAAACTAAAGATGAGAGCTTGGTGGCATTTATTTAGGTGTCAGGTTTGTTGTCTAAATTGGGAGATGTTTGTGTTATTTTGTTATTTATTTATTTATTTTTCATGCCGACGGTATGGCTGTCGTTTATTCAGTGGCTAGAGAGAATGGGGAATTGCTCTTGTTCTTTTTTCTTTTTTTTTAATTAATTTTTTTAATTGTCTAGGGTAGAAAACTTAACTAGAGAAGGGGGAAAGAACTTCCTTACCCCCTAGCTCCGCCCTTGGTTGTAGAGGTTGTGAGTCTTGTGACTATGTAGGTGTGGATGTAGTTGCAATTTTGGTAAAGTGAGGCTTTGACAGCATTAGAGATGAAGATTTTATTTTTTATTTTTTATATTTTAATAGTATGTGTTAAAACTTAAAATATAGTATTACGATATTTTCATAAATACATGAAGACATGGCTTTGTAGTACAATTAGTTACTCTTGTTTTAGGGTTACAATAGGAAGTCAAATGTACTCCTATATATACCTTGTATTGAATTCATTATAATATTTATTTCATAAGTAAATATGTAGTTGTTTCAAACTTTTCTACTATCTATGGACGTAAACGTTACATTGAACTAAAAGTTAATTTGCTTACTTATGCTTTGTCTTTTTATATTATTTTATTTTATTCTTTCTTCACATAGCATAAGTATGGTTTTAATAACTGGTACAGTCAAAGAATCAGTTTTGGTCCCAATTCTAGGTTTTACCCGATTTTTGATTGGTTTTTACTGGTTTTGGGGATTTTCCTAGATTGGATTGGTGCTTGGTTCCTAGTTGAATTGGTTGAACCAATCAGTTCATTCCAGTTTTTAAATGGTTAGTATACAAATAAGGTTTTGAAATCCTTTGCCTTGTCATTGCTGTGAAACATTCCAGAGTCCCCAACCATAGTTGTTGCTCTCTTCTCACTAGTGCATCCATGTTCCAATCCTTGTAGCCGTTTTCCAACCTTCATTTGTCATTGATTTCTGTTGTTTGCTACTTCTACCAACATTTTTCATGTGTATCATTCCACATTGTTCCTGGTAGAAATAGATGCTCTCACCATACTTCAAGCTATAAATGATACAAGGAAAGCCCGTATTGGGAAATAACCCTAGTTCTAGAAGACATTTGGGATCAAGTCAAAATGGCTAGTCAAAATGGGAAACGAATTTGCGCGTATGGCTTTAACCAAAAGGATTGCTAATAAGTACTAAATCTTTGTTTGAAGGTGGACTGCTTGGGGTGCCCTCCCAAAATAGTATATCCTTTCTATTGGAATAAATAAAAATTAAGTGGTAAAAGACATGAGCAAAGAGCCCTTTGTAATAATGAGTTTCCATTAACTATTTTTAATTTGAGGTGATTTCTTGGTTGAGATAAATTGTAATATCATATTACATTTAGCAGCTGAATTGACATTTTCCTATATACAAAATATTTGAGAGCCTAGGATGGAAATGATTCAAACGGTAAAGTTAGTAGCATATTATAATTATTTCTATAAAAAAAGAAGAAGAAATATTACATTTTGTGTAATAACTCTCAATTGTTGAGATTAATAATTGAAAAAAAAAAAATTAATCTCAACATTGAATAAAATAAAGTTGCAAAGGTCTTCTTTTTTTTTTTTTTTTTTCCTTTATGAGAGTGAATTGTGTATTACCCTAGAACTCAATCCGTGAATTCTAATGCACGCTCGTCATCATTACATTCAAGATCCTATAAGTTTAGGACGAAAAGTAATAATTTAAAGTATTTAAGCTGGTTTAAATTGCATGGGTCCACTTGGAAAAAAAACTGTTTTAAAAAATTGGCTAATAATCATATGAGGAAACTCCATTATTCTTTTTAATTGACGAATGTTGTTAATTTTTAATATTTATTTATTTATTTTGAAATTGTTAATTTGTATCAATCTCACGTAAAAAAAAAAAAAAAAAAAAAACCTCATTGATGTGTTGGGTGTTTAGATCCTATAGATTTCATAGGTCCGAATCAAAATACGAATAGTCGAGGGGCAATATCAGAATTATCACAAGACAATAGTAAGTCTGTCTAGGACTCTAGGTCATGTTCTTGTAGGCGTATCCTAGAATAATAATAAAATAAAGGGTCAGCTTTGCAAATATGAGACACAGATATAAATAAACTCGTTTCCAACAAAGCTGTTGTGCCCTTTCTCTTTGCTATTGGCAGCCAAAGTGACAGTAGCCACAAACACGGCACAACACAGAGGACAAAACGCACCGTTTTTGGTTTTCTCAATCCCTGAAACCCTACAAGGTTCTCTCACTTTCTTCTCTTTCCTTAACATAAAACCAAGTCGCAAGCTTTTTTTTTTTTCCTTCTATTTTCTCAGCATCCGAACAGGTACTAGCAAAGTTAACTGCTTTCCTTTACCTTCAATACCATGAATATGATCCTGTGTAAAAAAAAAAAAAGGGTTATTGTTTTCTTATCAAAATTTGTATGCTTTATTTTGTGGGTGTTTTATTTTCTGAATGAAATACAGAGATTATAGGATAGGAAATTGTAGATTTATACTGATTATTGTAGTTTTTGAAGTAGAATGCTTGCAATTGTGCTTATAATGCTTCATTTATTTTCGTTTTACTTCAATTTTTTTCAAGGTTTAATTGGGTCTGTGTTGTAATGCTTAATGGTTGTTTTTATTGAATGCTATCACTGTAGAGAAAATTTTGAACAAAATAAAGAGTTTTGGGCTAAATGGGTAGTAAGAAAAGAAGCTCCAGCTCAGTAGAGGAAGAAGTAGAGGGTAAAATAGATGCAGTTACGGATAATGTTGTTGTTCCAAATCCATTGGAGAAGAAGAAAATGAAAAAGGATAAGAAAGTAGATGAAACTTTGTCCATTAAACCCATGGAGAGATTTAAGAAGAGGAAAGCATTGGACAAAGAGAGAAGGCATGCTGCAGTTCCTGAAAATGAAGAAGAGCCGAAAAAGCCCAAACAATTGCGTGTAGAGCCTGTAGCGGGTGAAGATCATGCACCTGTGGCGTCTTCTTCGAGTAGCGGTTTGCCTGAATTTCATATTGATGTTTTTAAGGACTTAGCACTGGCGGATGGTAATGTAAGGGAGGCAGCTGCTGAAGCAATGGTGAAAGAGTTACAGGCAGTTCAGGAAGCGTATGAGAGGATGGAGAATAAGGATTTTGTTGAGTTTGGATTGAAATTGGAGGCTGTAAAGGATGATGGCTTGAAAAATTGTGCACCTTCTGTGAGATATGCTATTCGTAGGCTAATCCGAGGAGTTTCTTCATCAAGAGAGGTACTTTTAGTTTTTATTTTATTTTATAAAAGTACATTTTTATGAATGTTATTTATAAGCATTGTTTTGGTAAAACATACGTGGTTGCGTATGTGTGCGTGTGAACATTTATAATTTATCCTTTTTTCCCAGTAAGTTATGAACAACCTCCCCCCCCCCCCCCCCCCCTCTTTTTCTCCCCCTTAGTATAGGAACCAATGTTTTAATTCTTTTGGATTGAAGAAAAGATGGATTATAAAAAAAACTTTGCGGCTCAATGATATCTTGATGTCCTAAAGATATTTTTGTTATATATATATATATATATCATTCTTTGGTATAATAGTTGTTGCTATTTCTCCATCTCTTATCTGATTAATATTATAATAATATCCTAGAATTTATTTAGTCTCTTTTCTGATTAGTAGAAAACTTCATTAAGATAGTTCAATAAGGGATGCAACCTCATACCCTGTACCCAGGATGTATAAAAGAGCAGTTCTTCCACATATCAATGTAGTTCTGGAAGTTATTTTGTTTTCATTACAAATGTGAAACATTTAAAGACATCGCATATTGGGCAGTCTTTTTAGATTTTCCCAAAACCTACTGAACTAGAGGCTCCTGTAATAACAAATTCCAAGTCATAATTTATGTTTAATTTTAATGTTAGGAAGTTAAATCCTTTTGTTGAGTTTGCATTAGTAAGAAAGTGACCCTTTTGTTTGAGTGAGAAGAGGTTAATGAACTTTACTAATCCTTCTGGGTCCAAATGTTAAACAGGTAAAGAACTTTGGTTTCAATATGATCCTTTCATCACCCAGTTGAACAATTATTAGGGTCAGAAAAATTTGAGAAAATTCATTGTTTTTTCAGGTTTCTTGATGTCCTTACACATTTAGCTGATTTTTTTCTTTCAAAATTATAGCTTAGAAATACTATCATATCTACAATATATATATATGTATGTATATATGTATCGCTGTCATTATTATATTAATTTTGATCGCCTATGTTGCGTTTGCTTTCCTATTCTGGCATGCTACATTGTCTATTTAGTCTATACAGGAGCACTATAGTATTTGAAATGTCAGTTTCTTACCTTATTTCAAGTTTCAAATGATATGATTCTTTTTACTGGATCATCAATTTGTTACTCAGCTGATTATGTGATTCGTTTCATGGGATGTGTAAACCATAAAATGGCTTGCTTGGGGTCATCATTAATTGTATTAGAACATTTAGAAGTATGTTGTTCATTATCTTACTTAACCCATTGGTAATATGCTGGAATCGCTTTTGCAGTGTGCAAGACAAGGGTTTGCATTAGGTCTGACTATTTTGGTTGGTTCGATACATAGTATAACACTCGACTCATTGCTGAAACTCATAGTTGATTTGTTAGAGGTCACATCATCAATGAAGGGTCAGGTAGGCTTGCATTTTTGTTATTCTTTATTTTATTTTAGTTTTTGTGTGTGGATAGAGTTCCCATTTTCTCTATATAAATTCTTTATGGCATTGCAGGAAGCAAAGGAATGCCTTTTGGGTCGCTTATTTGCTTATGGTGCACTTGCCCGATCTGGAAGACTAACTAAAGAGTGGAATTCTGATAAGAATACTCCATTCATCAAGGAATTCACTGGTATTCTTATCTCCCTTGCTTCGAAGAAGCGATACTTGCAAGAACCTGCTGTTTCAGTTCTTTTAGACTTGATTGAAAAGGTATTTTATTACTGATAAGTTATGTTGGTTCTGTTACTTTGTATTTCTGCGCACATATCCGCTGTCTTGTTTTCCAGAAAATGGTAATAGATTTCAGTGTCGATAGTTTGATAATGCACTTCAAGCATACTTATGACTTTTTGAATGAATTTTCAAAACCCATACTAAATATATGGTAATGGTTTTGAGTCATTAAATAAAGCGTAAATGTCATTTTAGTTCTCTAGTTTTAATTGTAATTAGTCGGTGGATTGTCAATTATTTTTTAGGATGCTTATTTCACTATAGTAAAGATCAATGAATTCTTTATTGTTTGAACACTAAATTATCTCTGGAACTATAAATTTCATTTCATTTTCATAGGGACAATGTCACGGGGCTAATGGGTATTTATTTTCTTTTATAGGGTAGCACAATGTAATGATACATCTTTTTTTTTGGGGGGGGGGGGGGGTATATACGAAACACAATAGTTTTTTTTTCGAAGTGCCACAGTCAATTTACTTTTTCATATGGATCATATGTGGACTTTTCAACAGAGAATATAATTCTTTTATTGGGCTTTTTGAGACTGTTTATATTATTGTTTTAACCTACTAATTTGGCCATTCCCCTTGCCTTTTTGTCACATTCAACTTGAACCATATCTCAGTTACTGCTGCTATGCTCTAATTAACATTACCTAACTAGCCTTATCCCTTGCCTTTTGGGATTCTAACTTTTTGTTTGGACACTGGACAGCGGATTTTGAATTCTTTCCAATGCATGTATTTAATTTTTTTTTTCTCCTTTCTTTTTCTGTAAATTTAATGGGCATTTGTTTGCTCATCATTGTTTCCTCATTCCATTTATATTGGTAAATATTTTCTTGGGCTGTTCTTTTTATGTTGGTATATTTAGTTTGTACATCTTCAGGAATATCATATTACACACACACTCACACACAAGGAGAGGGTGTCCACTTGGCTTAATCACTGCATGTAGGATGCAACTTTTACCCGTTTATGTACATGTACAATCCTTTTACCCCTTTATTTTACATAGTTAAGATTCAAAAGAGTCCGAGCACAAAAGAGTCTAGGTGAAACTCCATTACTAAACTTTCAAAAAATTTAAAACTATACTGTAATGTACTTCTGTTGCATAATTTATGATAATTTGGATATATTTTATTTATTTATTTTATAATTCAATTTCAGTGATATTAGTGAAATATTTTTTGCTTACTTATCATTTTTTTATTGCATGGGCATATATGCCTAGTTCTACATGATTTATGTGCCCAAGTGGAAGACTGGATTCTAATTTCATGCACCCAATGGGTCTTGAACCCATTACATCAACCCTGACCTAGCACTTATCAGGGAAGGAGGATATTATCTTTAATTACTATTGAACATGGAAAAATATTTAAAAAATAGGTCATATATATATTAAATATTACTCTTATTGGTGTTGAAAAGAGATTTCATGTACACATGGTGTATACACAAAACACTTGGAAAGAATAGTACTGAAAATTTATAATCTATACGAGAGGACAAGTGAATATCTATTACTAACGGGAGTGCATTGAGACCACTCAAACAAAGATCTCACAAATGAAGATTTCAGTTCAGTAATTTTGACATAGAGAGAAGGAAAGACCACCGCTTTCCACATCACAATGCACAAAAAATGGTCCACATTCCTTGCCATTAAATCTATAAATACAACACCAGTCCACCAATTTTGTGTTTCCAGTACACAATACAATTCCCTAATATCAGGCTCTCCTTTTACATTATAGGACTGATTTCTCCCTCACACGTGCCTTGCCTGTAGCCTTCATCGGGGGGGGGGGGGGGGGGGGGGGTGTTGTTTGTGTTTCTAATGCTGCAGTTTTGAATTAGTATATTTAGTGACCTGTCTTATTATGGTTTTACAGTTGCCCAAGGAAGCGTTGTTGAATCATGTTCTTGAAGCTCCAGGACTGCATGAGTGGTTTGAAGGATCTACCGAAGTAGGAAACCCAGATGCATTACTCTTAGCTTTGAAACTTCGAGAAAAAATTGCTGTTGACAGCCCGATATTCAACAAGCTTTTGCTCAGTCCGTTTATCCCCAGCAACCTTTTTACTGCTGCCCATCTGTCCTCTCTTGCTAATTGCTTGAAGGTGTTATTCGTATATTTATTTCTTTTTTGCTGCAATTATAATTGTGGAAGAACTTTTAAGATATTTGTATTTGTGAAATATGACAGGAATCCACCTATTGTCAGCCTCGAGTTCACAGTTTGTGGCCTGTTCTTTTAAATATTCTTTTACCTGAGATGGTTTTGCAAGTCGAAGATTCAGTGTCGGTTTCAAATTCTTTAAAGAAACACAAGAAGAGTCGCAAGTGTAGCTCTTCTGAAGAAGAAATAGCAAAAAATTTTCAGTGCTTCTGTGATGTTATTATTGAGGGATCCCTTCTCATGTCATCTCATGACCGTAAACACTTGGCATTTGATGTTCTGCTTCTTTCTCTCCCCCGGTTGCCTGCTTCTTTTGTCCCAATTGTTCTGTCATACAAACTTGTTCAGTGTCTGATGGATGTACTTTCCACAAAGGACTCTTGGCTATATAAAGTTGCACAGAATTTTCTTAAAGAGTTGGTGGCTTGGGTTGGAGATGACGACGTCAGAAGAGTTGCAGTTATTATTGGCCTACAGAAACACAGCAGTGGAAAGTTTGATAGCATCACAAGGATAAAAACGGTTAAAGATTTGATGGCTGGGTTCAAAACAGAATCTGGTTGCATGCTGTTTATTCAGAACCTAACAAACTTATTTGTAGATGAAGGTAATGCTTCAGAGGAACCCTCAGATCAGAGTCAAACAACAGATGACAATTCAGAGATAGGTTCAATCGAGGATAAGGATTTGGTCGGGACAACAGGAAATTCTGATTTTTTGAAAACATGGGTTGTAGAGTCTCTCCCCAGTATTTTGAAATATTTGAAGCTGGATCTTGAGGCAAAGTTTCGGGTGCAAAAAGAAATTTTGAAATTTCTGGCTGTTCAGGGTTTGTTCACTGCATCTCTTGGCACTGAAGTGACATCTTTTGAATTACAAGAGAAGTTTAGGTGGCCAAAAGCAACCACATCAAGTGCTCTTTGCAGGATGTGTATTGAGCAGCTCCAGTTATTATTGGCAAATGCTCAAAAGGGAGAGGGGCCACGTGCTTTGGCTAATGGCCTTGAGGCAAATGATCTTGGGGCTTACTTCATGCGCTTCTTTAGTACATTGCACAACATTCCTTCTGTTTCCCTCTTTCGAAGTTTGAGTGATGATGACAAAAACACATTTGAAAGATTAGAAGCAATGGAAAAAAGCCTTTATAGAGAGGTATCTTGTGTTTTATCCTCTTCATTGATCTTAATTATATATGCATGAACAGAAGGCAAGATATATATATATATATATATATATATTTTCTTACTACTTATGTTACAACATTTGTCTTACAAATGAAAGGTTGGTATGACTTGTGGCTGACTATGACGAGTCGTATGATAGTGTTAACTTTAGTATTTTAAAGATTTTGGATCTTGATATGGACTGTAACTTAATAAGGTCCATTTATGATTTATCCTTTTCTCAATAACAAAACTTTGTTTCTAAAATCAGTGTCGCCTGGCCATTAGCCATCTGGGGCAAGGCCCATGGGCCCAATTTATGTTGCTTACTAGGCCAATAAATATACATCACTGGTATATCAATAATTTGCTTGAAATCCTTGCTATTCAGCTTTGAGTTTAAAGTGCAAGGTTTTATTTTAACTTCTAGTTTTTTTATTTGTTGTTTAAACTTGTGACATGATATGCAACTTTATGCTATTAATGATTGCAGGAAAGGAATTGTGGGCTTAGTACTGATGCAAATAAATTGCATGTACTGAGGTACTTGCTCATCCAGTTGCTTCTGCAAGTACTCCTTCGACCGGAGGAATTCTCAGAAGCTGCCTCTGAACTTATCATCTGTTGCAAGAAAGCTTTTGCTGATTCTGATATTCCTCCATGCTCTGGAGAAGATGAGATGGATGGTGATGCGACACCTCAGTTAATGGATGTTCTTGTTGATACATTGCTTTCATTGCTGCCGCAGTCATCAAATCCTATGCGGACTGCTATTGAGCAGGTTTGTTGAGTGGCATGTTTAGTTGATGGGTTTTCACTGGTATTTTTGTGATATGTTCAAGACCTCGATCCTCATCTTTATATCTCCTAGACTTCTTTGGTATTAGAATGCTGTGAAGTGTATATTAGTTAGGAAATTGTTCTTTAATTTACAGTTATTTGTCTGTTACTACTCTTCCTCTAATAATAATGGGGATTGAGGATGAGGTCCTGGGTTCAAGACTTGCTTGGTACAGGTGCAACTTACCAATAAAAATTAAAAGTTGTCAGTTTTAATACTCTTAGAATATGTTTCTGCAAATTCTGCATGTTCATTAAGCAAAGCCTTTGTCTGAGTAAATTGGCTGAGACAAGATTTCTTTGTTGAAATTTGTTTTGGTCCTTTCGGAGTTGATAAAGTAGCTGCTGCTTACAATTAGTTCTCTAGGACGCACCATTTCTTTCTGGAAGGTATTAAATTGTCTACTTGAGAAAATAAATGGAAATAATTCTAAAAGGAGATAATTCACAACACAACTCAACTAAGTGTTTAATCCCATCTGATTGGAGCCAACTACATGGATCCTTGTACGTTATCCATAGGATCCATATTCATAAAATGTGATAAAAGTTTTAAGTTGACTGTCAATCTAGCACAACTTCTTTTATATGGGCTTGGGACTGGTAATGATTGAGACAATAGTAATAGTTGATAGAAAAAGTGAAGGACTATGAGTTCTTTTTTTCAAGAATTATTTGTTCATGTATTTATTGCAATAAACGAGGGTAGTATCTAGACTAATAGTTTTTCACTTCTTCTATTTCTTACACTATTTTGGTCACATATTACTACAGAAAAGAAGGGAAATCACATGATACTTTATGATTTTTTTTTTTTTTGGGGGATGGGGGCAATGGTAAGTACTTTATGGTGTTTGTACCACAACTGGCGCTTGCTTTACTTATAAATCCTAGGTGGAGGGTGAGGTTGTGGGTTCAAGACCCATTGCATGCTTGTAACTTACCAATAAAAAAATTCCAGCTCTATAAGAGCTTGTTAAATTTTCAGACTACTACCATATAATTGTTTTTCTATTTCATTACTTATCAAAAATAAAATTATTCATCTGTTCCATTAATTTTACAGCAAAATGTAAGAAGTTGTGCTTTGAATAGCTACCTCTACTGCTTCGACATTTTCTGCCTCTCTCTCTCTCTCATACACACTCTCTCAAGTTAAACTAACCTCTCAGCATACAACATGCCTCTATGCATGTGCTAGAGGCTTTCTCTGGAAAAAAAAAAGTATGGATAGGGAGGAGAATGAAAACGGATAAGAGAGCGGAGAAAGAACATGGAAAAAGTACATATGTATGTATGTGTTGTGAAATTGGGAGATCATAAACTTTTTAAGGGTTTTGTGTGTGTGTATATTTTTTCTTTCTAAACACACATTACATTTACATCTACATAGTGTCCAGTGTAAAGAAAGTGGTTGAGAAATAAAAGGGGGAAAAAAGATGAAGGATATGCTTTTTTTCTTCCTTTGCATTCAACACTTGCCAAATCTCACCTGTTTTTGGTGGCTTTAAGTGGAAACTGCTGACATTTTATCCTCACACTTTCCTTTTTTTTCTCTCCATGTTGACAAAGGAAACACATTGGACAAGAGGAGAATTTGTAGATTTTCTTCTCTTTTATTTCCTCTACCAATGAACCAAACATAATATTGGTGATGATATTTCAAGCAAAAAGTTTATATGATTATTTATTTGGCATCTGTTTCTTTTTGTAGGTTTTCAGATATTTTTGTGATAATATCACGGATGATGGACTGCTGCGGATGTTGCGGGTCATTAAGAAAACTTTTAAACCAGCTAGACATCAGGAGGCTGAGGATGAAGAGGATGATAGTGACGATGAAAATTTTCTTGGTATTGAGGAAGATGAGGAAATTGATGAAGCTAAAACAGGTAATACAGGTGAGACTGATGAGCATACAGATGATTCTGAGGCTGTTGTTGGTTCAGGGGAAGTTGGCAAAAGAGATCCTGAAGCTTCCAGGGATTCTGATGAAGAGGATGATGATGATGATGATGATGCAACTTCTGATGATTCTAATGGAGGAACAGATGATAATGTTGTGTCTGGGGAAGTTGGCAAAGAAGCTCTTGATGCTTCTGATGATTCTGATGATTCTGATGGAGGAATGGATGATGATGCAATGTTTCGGATGGATACTTACCTAGCCCAGATTTTCAAAGAGCGAAAGAATCAGGCTGAGGGTGAAAATGCTCATTCCCAGCTTGTACTGTTCAAACTTCGAGTCCTGTCATTGCTGGAAATTTATCTGCATGAAAATCCAGGCAAGTTCAAGTTGCATGTATCAATATTAGCTGATATGTATAAATTTTAATGGATGGGACTTGACTCCCACTATTTCCTGTAGGACAAAATTAATTTGCTTTTTGGAACATTGGAACTTAAAAATAAAAATTTGCATGTAAAACTGGGGGTCAGTATGCCACCTTGGCCAGCAGTGTAGGTGAAGTTGCCCAAGATTTGTGTCTTAAGTTCAAGAATGATCTTTTATTACATTATCATTGCTCTTAAGAAATGATTGATATACATAATCTGTCTGGTTGCTTATTTGTAGTTGTGGCTGTCTTTATTCACAGGTAAGCCCCAGGTTCTAACAGTGTATTCAAACCTAGCTCAAGCATTTGTTAGCCCACATATTGCAGAAGGTTCTGAACAGCTTGGACAGCGTATATGGGGAATACTGCAAAAGAAGGTACTCAAAGCCAAAGACTATCCAAAGGGTGAAGCTGTGCAGCTAACTACTCTCGAATCTTTGTTAGAAAAGAACTTGAAGCTGGCATCTAAACCATTTAAGAGGAAGAAATCTGCTGTTAGTTCATCCAAAAAGAAGCAATCAGCCTCCTGGACCCGACACAAAATGGTTACTTCCCTTGCTCAAAGTTCAACCTTTTGGATCCTGAAGATCATTGATGCTGGAAAGTTTTTGGAGTCTGAACTCCAGAGGGTTCTTGATATTTTCCAGGGTGTTTTGGTGGGATACTTTGAAAGTAAAAAGTCTCAAATAAAATCTGAATTTTTGAAAGAAATATTTCGTAGAAGGCCATGGATTGGGCATCATCTCTTTGGCTTCCTTTTGGAGAAATGTGGTAGCACTAAGTCAGAGTTCCGGCGAGTGGAAGCACTAGATTTGGTTGCTGAGATACTGAAATCTCTGGTTTCCACTGATGAAAGCAGCCAAGATGCATCAAAGAAAGTTATGAAAAGCCATCTGCGTGAACTCTGTGATCTGATAAAGGATTTGGTAACAAACATGCCAGAAAAGCAATCGAGGCGGGCTGAAGTGCGGAAGTTTTGTGGCAGGGTCCTTCAGATTATATCCAACCTTAACTTGAACAGGTCTTTTCTTAAGCATTTGGACTCAGATGCTCATGCTGCTTGCGAAGCTCAACTTGGTGAGAATTTTGTTAATTTGAAGAAAGTGGAAAGGTAGCACGATTAGGAAAGATATTGGTGAAAAGACTTAGCAGATTTGTTTTTGTCTACATTCCTACAATCCTAGGAAGATTCTTTCAGTCACGAAATTTAGTGCTGAAAGTGATATGTTAAAATATCAACCAGAATTTTCAACTCTTCAGATGGATTGAACAGAAATCTTCTTGGAGTACTCTTGTGGTCACTTTCTGGCTCTCTCTAATTGGAGCCCCTTAACCTGTAAGGTTTCAATTTCGTTGGACAGTGTCTGATGTTGAAATTTTGAAGTTTTGTCTGCATTAGTATTTATTCTTTCTGTTGTCTCATGAGTGTTTATATAGGAAGGGTTATGGTCATAGCCAGGAAAATTTTGAATTTACAGCTTACTCGAACCTAACTTTTTTGTTGTGGGACATATATTCTTGAACACAGTCACACATTTTGCTAAATTTTTAATGATGGTATTTCTCTCGAGTCTTTAGCAGCTTCTGCTTTTAATTTATATCCATTGAGCATTGCATAATTTAGTTCCGAAGGGCAAATTTAGGTACATTTTCATTAAGTGTTGTACTTTAGATTCTCCAATTGAATTCAACAATATGGCTGTATTGATAGTGCAAAAGGTATGATCTTTTGTTAAGCACATGATTGATGACCGGGAAGTTTTGAATTTGATCTGTTGATAAACGCATTTGTATTCAGAGCACCATTTACATGGAACCAGAAAACTATTCTCATGTATTTCCTAAACACTTTCATTATGCTTTTGGAAGTAAAACTGAAGTGAAGAATTGCGTGCACGCACAGTATTGATAATGTGATCTCAGAAGTCAACTTTCTCACTCTTACCGACTAGTATTGACTAAAATCGGAGCCTTGCGTCAGCTATACAATTTTAAGGCCGTTTCTGTTCTGTGCTCAATTAATTTGTACAATGAAGAATCTCCCTTTACAACTCAAAAATCAACGCAAGTAATAATTTTATATGATGTGTTATTCTAAATTGCTTTGTTCTTTTGAAATCCCTTCCCGAGCGCTGTGCTTTCTTTATGAATGAATGAAAAGCAATGTCCCCCATCTCTATCAAAGATTATACAATATCCTTAATATACCAAGAACATGTTTGTTTGGTGTCAAACGAATACTTTTTTGGGGGCCAGAAATCATTTCTTTTCAGTATAGATAGTTGGACTAAACATTTGATGGGGACAATGGTTCTCTCTCTCCAGGGGAACAATAGTCAATTGGCATTTTGCAATACTCTTCCAAGTTCCACCCATCGACCTTAGCCGACCCACGTGGATACAGTGTGTGTTCAGCAAAATTCTTCTCATTTCCCATATGAAAAAATCCACATGGGTTTGAGACTGACTGACTTAAGTAGTCTGATGATTCCTTTTGTGGAATCCAAAGCCTTGGTTGGGGTTTAAGTGGACTTTGATATTACAAGTATTTATGTATAATTTTAAGTTATATTTAGCAACAACCCTTTATGGGTTTAATCGGCTTTCAATATTTCTTCCCCAATGATTCTTTCTATTCACAATTGGAATGTGTGTAACTTTGGAATCCCTTATCTACCAAGGAGGGAATGGCTCATGGAAAGTCTCTTCATTCTATTGCCAATTTGCCATGCTTAAAAAGAATCACACCCAACAAAAGATTTGGAGAATTGAACCACAATAGCTTGCTTCTTATAAAATCATGTTTAATGCGGTTAATGTATACATAGGTATCTCAATCTTTCTCTAATTCTATCACCTACTCATTCCTAACTCCTTTTTTTTTCACTACATTTCTCTACCATCTAACCTAACTTTTTTTTTTTTTTTTCCATCTTTTTATCCCCTACTAGAGGTTGCTTTTTACATTTATGTCACGCCACAGCCAAAAGTGCTTGCTCACTCCAAATTCCATCATCAAAATACACATTGCAACAATCACAAAAGTCCACAAATCACATCCAGAGTTTCAACATCCCCCTGTACCAAAAGAGTTCATAATTCAGCACATAAAACACAAACTACAAAAAAAATAGATAAATTTAATGGGAAGCAATTGTAACACAAACTATATACCTCATCCAACACAAAAATATCCCTTCTCATGGAAAGCATCATCAAAGAAGGCATTTTTGCTTATCCTGCTCCTTTCAACAATTCAATGCTGCTGCTCTGCTTCAAGACTGCGCATTATCTGCATCCGAATCACTCCCTGAAGAACTCCCTGAATCCGAATCTGCAACAAACCTCACTATCAGCCATTTTTTCTTCAACAAAAGTTTCAAAGAATTCAAGCCCCACCATGGAAATTTAGACTCGGGTTATACCACTTGACGAAGAGGAATCACTGTCTGAACTGCTAGAACTGCTAGAGCTACTACTGGCATGACCTCCTACATCTTTCTCAATCTCCACCGGAGGAAAATTGCACATCGGCATATCATCGCCAATGTCCACATCTTCCTCTCCAACTTCCCCTCCTCCTTTCTTGGGCTTCTTTGCCTCACTCGCCACAGCTTCAATCTTCTCACTCACAGGTAACTCCTATAATACACAAATCACCATTACCACAACAAAGTTAGTAAAATAGCTCAAATTTTGAATCAAATTAAACAATACCCATTAAACCAAAACATAAGCCAAATTACCACATTGTTTTTCATGTTGTTGCCCATGAGTGCTTGCCGCTTAATCTTGCTAACCATCTTCTTCCAGTTGGTAACAAGCCGATCAAGCTCCCAAAGGGTCTCCGTATCTACAGCCTCAATATCAAGCTCGATCTCATCCCCATCCTGCTTCAAATGCCCATTTCTCTTCCTTATAATCTGCACAACCTGCTCCATCTTCTCCGGCGGCAAGCTCTGTAATCCAAGCCCCAACTTGTGCTTCTCCTCAATACTCATCTCCCTCTTATTCGGATCCTTCGCCTTAGGCTTTGGCTGCTTCAAGGGCTTCACTGGCTGCGCTGCTTTCGTTGTTGTTGTTGGCGGATTCGATGAGCTAGCAGGCGCCTGCAATCTCTCCGATCGATCCACCAAAACCTTGTCAATTCGCTCCGATTTCTCCTCAATCCGCACCAAATGATCATCATCACCAGCATCATCATCGTCAACATCAACACTATTCTTCCTGTTGTTCCAAGAACTCGCTTGCAACTCTTCCTCCACATCAAAAACCTGCCTTTGCTGCTGCTGTTGCTGTTCAATCTGCGGCCGCAGATGATGCTGTGGATCTATCTCAATTGGGTCGATTTTTTCACCAATGGGTCGAAACAATTCCTCAAATCTGGCCAACAATTGCTCAGCCATACCGTGAACAAGATGACCCTTTGGATTATACGTCAAGGCGTTTGTAAACGTGAGTCTCACATCGGCCGCAAAATCCAACGGCGATCGATAGAAATCCCGTGCGAGCCTCGATTTCACAGTACCCAAATCCATAGGCTGCTTGATTATATCATAGTAATCGTGAAGACCCATACCTGCCACGTCAACAGGCTCGTTGAAAACCCAACCACTCTTGTGCTTCCTCAGCTTCGTCAACACATCTTTACACGCCTTCATCATCGACCCCAAACCCGCAACCGCCGTTGAAGAATTCGCATTCGGGTTCGAAATCGGATTCTCCAAAGCCAAGCTCCGTTTCTTCCCCTTCGATTTCTTCGACGAAATCGGAGCTGTAGTAGCACCACCACCACCACCGTTGTTGCGGTGGAGCTCGATTCGAAGCTGGAGCTGGCGAATCTGTTCGAGTTCCGACACGAGCCGAAACTTTAGGTCTCGGAGCTGTTTCTTCGAATACGTAGCAATGTTGATGCTCAGGTATTGCTTGCTGTGATTCTGAGAACCCTGTAATTCAGTCGTCGTGCTACTATTGTTGTTGTTGTTGTTGTTGTTGTGATTGTGGTGGTTGTTGTTGTGTCGTCTTCTATGGTTGATCGACGACGCGTCGTCGGAGGCTATCGATTGCGTCACGGCCGGAGATTCATCGTGGTGATGGTGGTGGTGGTGATATTGTTGTTGCTGTTGTTGTCGTTTTTTAGGGTTAGGGTTAGGGTTAGGGTTTGAAAATGGGAGTTTCGCCATGAAAGCTCCTCCACCGTTCGATGTGGTTCTGGCTAACACCGCTGACGCCATAGAAGAGTCGATGCCTCCCAATTCCTCAATGCCACCATGAATCAAGTGGGGCGTGATCTCCACGCGCCGATTATGTATTTGGGAAAAAAAAAATTTCTCAGAAACCAAACACAAATTCCCAAATTTTTTTTTTTTTTTTTTCCACTTACAGAAAAGAAAAAATTTAGAGAAAAATAAAACAAAAAATTTTAGAGAAATGAAAAAATGTGAAGAGAGGGTTTGGGATTTTTGGACAAAAATCGAACCCTTAAATCTGAGCGAGGAAGGAGAGGAGGCTAGGGCCGGTTCTTAAAGGCGATGAGATCTGACCGGGTTTTTCTCGGGCAGCGTTTGGTGCGTTGATTCAGTTTTGATCTTTGATCCGATGGTTGTGATGTGTTTTGTTTCTGCCCGCTGGAGTGACCGTGTGACCTGTTATCGACGGTGTGGATCTGAGTGGTGGTACACGTGGCGCGTTTTTGGAAATTGGGGTTTCTGATCTCTTTCATTTGGGTTTGAATTTGTCGTGCATTTAGGGGGATTTTTTTTTTTTTTGAAAAAAAAATTTTAAAAATTGTGGGGGCCATTGGGTGATGACGTGGCGGGAAACTAACTGGGTAGTTGCGGCGTGAGCGAGAAGGAAACGCAAACGCGCATTAGGGGTCGATGACGGTGAGAGCGCGTGGTGATCACTTTTTTATGTACAGTGATGAAGGGTATTTTGGTAAATTTGTGTGGATTATTGGGGGTGTAATTAGGGACTTGGTGCTCCCGTTTTGGGTTCATGGACCTGTTCTTATTGCAGAAATTACTATATTACCCTCTTTCGGACATTTAATGGGCAAGAGTTTTTTAATTTTTTAAAATTTTTTTGACTGTCACTGGGAATTAGAACCACTTCGCATAAAAGTCCAAATAAAAAGGACGGCTAGTTCTAGAAACTTGAACCATTAAATCTTTTTGGATAAGAAAAATGTTAAAATTACTGTGATAATAAATACAATTGGTTAAATTTAAAAACATAATAAATGAATTTCTAAATTAAATTGTAAACTCATGTCGTAAAATTTTAATCTTTCACTTTTAAGATTTCTTGCCAAATATGAAGTCTAAAGCCACCTAAATTACAATAGAGGGGGATTAAGAATAATATTGTTTAAAATCTTAAATGTTTTATGGAGCTTAGGAAAGTGGATAAGAACAGTTTTAATTGGGATTTTCAGAAAAATAATCTTTTTTTATAAGTGATTTTGAAAAAAATAAATAAAAAAATTCAATATTGAAGGAGATGAAACATTTTGGTAAAAGTGTCATTTTATGTTTCTTGACCATTTTGTAGTGTTATTCTTCTGTGGGGTCAATCAAGCTTATGTGCCCAAAATTTATTTTCATGAATTACATTACACCAAATATTGAGGATGACGAAGAAAAAGATATATGCACCAATTCGATTCGAGTTGCAGTTGAATATTGATTTGACCGCTAGTAGTAGTATATGTGTCTTAAAAACAAGAGGTCAACACAAGCTAGATTGAGAGAATGGGTTAAGACGTTGGTTTCTATAGCCTAGCCTGCTAGCCATCTTGTTTCTTTTGCCCAACTTTAGCCAGTTGTTCAAATGATCATTCTTCTCTCTGCTTGAAAGTTGAAAAGCCAATGTTTCTCTCCTTATCTTTTGTTTTCTGGTCATATGTTTTGCACAACCCAATGGTCAATTCATAGGCCACATTCCTTTCTGTACATTGGCCTTGGTTGAATTCTAGTATTTCCCTTTACATTTGATTGGGTTATGAATTTTTTTAGAGAAAAAAATTTGTTTACAAAACTCCTTTGCATACTATGCAAAAGACTCAACGTAGCGACTTGGAAATTTAAAAAAATCTATATGGCATTAACTGTTTTATTCTAAAATGAAATTCCAAAATTTTGGTACAATGATCATGATAACTCGAGGGATTGATGGACATTACTCGTTCAACCCCACCAACCCACAATCCCTGATTATAGGCATAAATCAACCTATTGATCTACCTGACCTCGATTACGATGAGATTTTATACTTCGATAGAACTTTGTTCTTGATCACAATGAGATTTCATACTTTGATAGAACTCGTAGAGATGATTTTTTAAATATTGGTTGTTTGATTTTGATTTTAATTTTCTTTTGTTGATAATGCAAAGATTCTTGAATAGAAAAAGGTCAAACATGCATTATGAATTTGATAGATATAATGCAAATTGGTGGGACGAGATATGGTATTCTAAAATTTGTTTATGGGCAAGAAAGAGATTATTGTTGACAAAACAAATTTTCCTTTACGATTAGGGTGGAACATTCTTTAACTTACCTACAATTATGAACTTCTACTTTAATCGACATGATTAGTTTTATAGGCAACCATCAAAGAAGATTTCAATATGAAGGTTGAAGATGTACACCCACTATTTGAAGCTGCTCAACGAAACTTTACAACAAGAGAGCTATAATTTTGAGAAGATGAACAAATGACACAAAGAATTAAATATTGAAGACATTATCTTTCAAGAAAGAGTTGAAAATGATTGAAGAGGAAATTTGAGTGGCTTGAGAGAAATGATGAAATTTTTATGGAAGATAAACTTTGAATGGAGAGACCATCAAATTTGAAATGATCATACCATTTATTTTTTAAAGAAGAAAATTGTGAATTTTATTAAGAAACAGAAGCCAAATTGCCATTGAATTTCAGTTGTAAGGTAGGGAGGGCTATCTTCTATCCACATTGATAAACATGTGACATAGATTACATGTTTAGCAAGATTATGGCAACAAAGTTACCTTAGGGATGAACTTGAGAAAAGCTAATTTTTTTTGGACAAAATTGCTTTTTGCCCATTTCGGGCAAATTAATCAGCATTTTGCCCTTCTTCCCAAACTAAATAGGGAAATGCCCCTCTTTTGAAAATCGAGTTTTTCAAAATCGAGTTAAGCCCTATAGTGACCTTTTTAAAATTGCCTATAACTTGATTTCATGGATATCAAGTTATAAAACGTCACTATGGGTCCTTTAAAACGCCACTATAGGTCATTAAAAACGTCACTATAGGGCTTAACTCGATTTTGAAAAACTCGATTTTCAAAAGAGGGGCATTTCTCTATTTAGTTTGGGAAGAAGGGCAAAATGCTGATTAATTTGCCCGAAATGGGCAAAAGGCAATTTTGTCCAATTTTTTTTTTAAGATATGTACAAACAACTTTGCATCAAGTATCAGATGACCAAAGGAGGCCAGAGAAGCAGTCTCATCATTAAGAGAGTTGATTATGATCTCATAATCACCTTCTAGGATAGTTGTATGTATTCCAACTTCCAAAGAAAATTTAAAGGTTCTTACGACTACCATAGCTTCTACTTCTCCAATCGAATGTGGAAGATCTATTTTTTGGAACATCAAAGCAATAACCAATCCTCTATTGTCTTTGATCATAACCCCAATACCAGCTTGATCTTCTTTGAACGCTACGCCATCGAAGTGGATTTTGAAGCTACAAATCCTAGGATTGGGTTGATTTTTTTTCTTCCTTTTATCATTCAATAATTATGACAATAGAGAGATAAGAATTTAATCCATGATATTTTTAATAAAGGAGAGTAGGTTATGTTATTGAGTTACAAGACTCTTACAAATTATTCTCAATATATAAGAAGCTATGGCAAATCAATTAATAAGAAGTAATTGCAAAAAAATTAAAGATTAGAGAGAAGAAATTTCAAGTTATGTTCATTAATATATATGTTTGGGAACCAAATCAAGTTAATTTTTTTTTTCTCAATTTTGGTAGAAAAATCATGTTAAAGTTATTAAAGTATTCAAAGTATCTTCTCATTTGACATCCCATCCAAAATCTCAAGCATTGGTTTTCTTTCAAGCAAATGGATTTCACGTTGGACGATAAATGGAGGCCTTTTATCATTGTTGAAGTTATATATATATATATATTACTAGTTTGTAACCTCATACATTTAAAAATAAACAAAATTAGATGCACTTTAAAATTCCTATATAAGTAAAACACTATTGATGGTCGTTCTTATATCTTGACAACTCTTTTTAAAAAAGAACCTTATTGGCCTGTTTGGATGGAGGTGGGAAGGAGGGAGAGTAGAGGGAAATAGAGTAGAGTTGGCTAAAAATAAACTAATTTTGTGCTAAATTTATTCTACTTTATTTTACTTCCCCTCATTCCCCCTCAATCCAAACAGACCATATAAGAATATTATTTGGTAAAACATGCAAATTGTTAGTTGCTGTGTATTTTACTTTAGAAAAAAAAGAAGAAGAGAGAAATATTTTGTTACCTCTTAACTTAATTTTTGTTATTGTGGTGAAGTAAATTTATTTCATGTGTGCATTTTCAAATAAGATATTAACAACCAAATTTTAGATCATAGTATACTTATTCATTTAAATTTATGTTTGAACTAATAATAAGTTTTTTTTTTTTTTTTTTTTTTTTTTTTTAATAAAGAAAACTTGGATTAGTTTTAAATAGATTAAAATTGGTTTCAAATGGTATCTAAATCGAATGGGATAGATGTAGTTTTATAAATATGTTGGAAGTATTATACATTCAAAGTTTTATATAGAAGTATAATACATTTTGATCTAAGTCTTAATATTTTTTAAGTTTAGATTCATGAATCTACATGTATAGACACTTGACACAAAATGAGAGATTGAATGACATTTGACACAAATTGAAGTTCATATAAAATATAGAGATAGTTTGCATCAAATTTGAACTACTAATAGGTTTTTGTAAGAAATCTTGGATTGCTTTTAAATAGATTAGAACTGGTTTCAAATGGGATCTAAATAGAATGGGTTAGAAGTAATTTTAGATGGATTTAAAATAGTTTTAAATAAGTTGGAAGTATTACACATTCAAAGTTATACATAGAAGTATAATAAATTTATTATTTGAGCCTTTTTATATTTTCAAGTTTAGATTCATAAATCTACATGTAAAGGCACTTGACACAAAAAGAGAGACGGAATGACGTACAACAAATTGAATACCATTTAAAATAATGAGAAATTTGGTATCAAATTAATTCACAATGAGAAGGGCACATAGCACAAAATTAGAATTCATTTAGAATATAATTTGGACTCTTGATTGAAAATTTTCTCAACTTCCACTTTAATGTAATATATTTGGAACAAGGAATTTTTATGTTCCCTACTTTGTACTCTCCAAAATATCACAATAACATATTTAACATTAGCTTTAGAAATGAGAAAAAAATAAGAATTAGCACACATCATTTTTTCTAAAAATTAGCACACTATTTCTATGGGGAATGATACACCTTACAATAACAACTAAACTACCTATGATTTGTTGTAAAAATGTTGTAGACGTGACATTTCTCTTATTAATAAGTACAAAGACTTGGATTTTGTAAGATTTGATGTGGGTTCACACTTCACACAATCTGCCAATCTCATAGATATCATGAATTAATTAATAAAGGGAAATGATATGTCTATAATATTTTTACAACAAATTCTAAATGGCAAGTTGTTACTAGTTATTATTGTTGGGGCAAAAAAGTAATCTTAGTGTTAGTTTCAAATTTGAACCAATAACAACTAATCACCTGTGATTTATTGTAAAAATGTTGTAGATATAGCATCTCTCAAAAATAAAATATGATTAACTTGATAAACATATTTAGTAAAATAAAAAATAATTGCAACATAAATATTATCGAAAAATAATAATAATAAAAAGCTTGCAAAATAACTTCACTATTCTTTGTCTATCGAAATATAATTTGCTATTAATTAATTAGAATAGAATTAACTAAGCTGTGCCCCATTTTCCTTGAAGATTCTATAAAATAAACATATGTAGAATGTGATTGAGAACTCAGAAGATATTGGGAAAAAAATATATGTAGCTTTGGAATTTTAAATTGTAAGATTGACCTGTCGTAGATTTTTAAAATTGTCAAGAGGCACTGTTCCCATGTTGCCAGGGATGAAACTACAGGTGTATGATGGTTTTGGGCCATTTGGACCTCTTCTACAACCTACCCCTTATCATGTACCACGTTCGCTTGGGCTGAAGATAAGCCTGTCAAATGTTTTTTACAGTCTTATCACAAAAATAAGAAACTAGTAAATCGAAATAATCTTGTAGTTGAACCAACATTTTTTTTTAAATTTTTTTATAAATAGGATTAGGAGTGTCTTGATGTACTTGAGGGCCTTAAGCGAAACTGGTTTGAGACTTTTTATATATTTAAATATAAAATTTTTGAGATTTTTTTTAAAATTATTTAAATTTTCTTATCTTATTTTAGATGCAAAATTACTAATTAATCACATAGATTTTTTTTTTTTGCTTTAGAAAATTAATAAAACAAAAAAAGATTAACAAAACTTTTCATAGCTGTTGATATGGCAGATTGTTAGTGGTAAGTAAAAATGTAATATTAGTGATAGACCTAAATGAAAACTAGTAAAAGTTTAACTCAACTGTTGTGAAAAATGCTGTGAAATTCTTTGTGTATTGGTTTTTTTTTTTTTTTTTGGTTGCGAAAAGTGTTATATTCACAATATTTTCACAACAAATTTTAAGTATTAAGTTGTTACTGATTCTAATTTAAACCCACTATTGAAATTAGTTTTTTACTAACCAATAACAACTAGTAACAACCTGTTACTTAAGATTTGTTGTAAAATTTTTTATGAACATAGCATTTTTCTCTCTCTTTTTTCTTGTTTTTCATTTGATAAAAAAATATTATTTTATTTATTGGCTAATATTTGGGCTTAATTAATAATATTACAATAAAAAAATTACTCTATTGGTTAAAATTTGGGGGCCTTAGGTGACTACCTCATTTGCTTCTATTGTAGAGTCGGCCCTGAATAGGATAGTATTTTAAAATTATGGTGTTCGTCCATGATGATTGTTTTTAGGCTAAAATGCAAAATTCACCTTCTATGATTCCCCATGATTCTCTTCAATCCTCTAACTTTATTTTCGTTCTTTTCAATCCTCTAAGTTTCAAATTTATTCAATCAAGGCTTCTTCATCAACCTTTGTTATATGTTGCAGTTAATTGTCCAATTGATTAATTTTTTTCTTCAAAATTTTTTAAATTAAAAAAATTTAATCAATGATTGAAAATTATTTTCCATAATTAAAAAAAAAAATTAATGGAAGTTGATAGGCTTAATTAAATAAACTTGACACTTAGAGGACTAAAATGAATTATGGTAAAACTTAGAAAATGATCATTTTAGCATTGTTTTTATTATCAAACAAAAATACTAATTGATTTTTGGTGTAAGCAAAAATGAACCTTAAGTTTTTTTTATTTGATGACAATATACTTTTGAGTTAACTCAAACTCACAATTGACACTTCTGGGTTTACTTATTAAGTTCATTAACCATTGAGGTAGGCCTGGTGTCCAAAATAACATTGTCCTTATGAGGAACACACAAGGGCGGCTGCACATACATTGCAGGGGGTTCAAATGAACCCCCTGACTTGAAAAAAAAAATATATATATATATATATATATATTAAATATTGCTTTACTAATTTAATTTACTCCTAAAAATATTTTTGCATACCTTGTTTTAAATCTTGCACACCCCGATCACATATCAGCTTATCCCACAATCAAACAACGACTTAATGTATTATTTATGTATCGATGAATGTGGTTGTGTGAGTTAATAATTATATAGTGCAAGTAGAGTTGAATTTTTTTCATTTAGTTTAAAATATTTTTTTTTTAAAAAAATTGACAAATATATAACCACAATTGCATAAAAACAAAAATATTATACAAACTTAACAAAATAAAATGGTCATACTTACATTGATACTAGATAATGAAAACATATAATAAACTATTATGAGATGATTTCAAAATATGAAAACTCGTAGAATGAAATCGTAAAATTTTATGTATTTGTGTGTATTTTTTTGGATAACTCAATATATTCAAGTTTTTTTTTAAAAAAATTAAATTTTTGTTTAATTTAAGTTTCTTAATGACATCCATAGAAAAAATTCATAGAGCCGCCACTGGGAACACAACAATATCATTCAGGCCCTTTTGTTGGAGAAATTATAGAGTCTTCTGGTAGATCACGTCATTTGTTCACCACTCCACTAAAAAATTTCCACTTGTTTAAAATTGCTAAGTCAGTAATTAATTTCTGTTAAAATTTTTTTTTTAACTAACAATTTAAAACATGTGGAAGTTTTTTAGTGGAATGGTGGACCACATCACTTGTCCATCATGTGGATCTTATAATTTCTCATTTTGTTGGTGCAATCCAAGTAAATTGAGAGCCCAAAGTAGTCAAAGAAATTAATATACGGAAAGAAAAACATAGGTTGATCTTAGTTTGGATCTGATAGGTGATTTCTGTACCAAAGAAAGTGACCATACCATATTTGAATTCCCAGTTGAATTAAATAAGTAGGTGCCGTCTCTTTTATATAATGTAATAATTAATAATGTGATGCAAAACTAATGCAATATTTAATGTAACTCTTAAGGTTGTGCCCACTAATGGAAGCACCTATACGAGCCAGAATAGACCCCTGCCCAATATAAATCAGAAGACAAAAAGTGTAGCTGAAGTGTGTGTTGGTTAATAAAAACTAGAATCAATCTCCACATATTCTTCTGAAATGTGTGTTTTCCATAAATTATTGCCAAATTCAAGCTCTTTGGGCAAATCCAGGCTCTCTCCGTTTAAAGTCTACTTCTCCTTCATAAAGAAGAAAACAAACATAAAAATGTTTGCAAACTTCAATTTGGTTGAGGAGATGGAAAAGTGAAGTGATGCAATTTATTTTTGCTTGATTGAGAATAAAAATGAGAAAATAGAAAATGTAGTTTGTATAAATTTACTCTCATACCCCTTTTAGATTAAAAAAAAAAAAAAGTAACAAACTATATTTTTATTAAAAATTTGTGTATGGATGGACACTACATATAAAAAAACCTACAAAAACCCAGAAGATATGAGAGAAAAAAAAAGGGATAATTTGATGGGAAAAAAAAAATTAGAAAAAAGAACGAAGGAAAAGTAACATAAAATGACAAAACGAGAGAAGGGAAGAAATGGATAAGGAAAAGAAAAGAAAAAAGAAAAACCAAAACAAGTGAGAAGTAAGAACTGAACGAAAAAAAGAAAAGAAAAAGAAAGATTGAACCGTGGAAGAAGAAAAAAGAACCTTGTTGCACTAGGATAGTTTTGTCCAGAAGGCAAATCATTTTTGTACTCTTATTTTCTTTTCACATTTCTCCCCAATTTGGAGAGATTGTATTTTGGTGGACCCGGAAAGAAAACTCTTAGACCCCACCAGTTGTCCCTTCCATTTTTGCAAACTCCAAATCTCCTTAACCAAATGGATTGTTAATGGTAAGAAACCATAGAGGATTTCTTCGAGCCTAACACTGGATTTGTGATGGGTAAACTCAAGGCAAGTGGAGGAAGGTGTACTTGAATAAATTTTTTTTCCTAAAAACATTGACAATACGAATACTATGATTGTAGAACTCTTGGTCCTTAAGGGGCGTTTGGTTTATCATGATGTTATATTACACCATAATATTACATTAATGTAATCTCAATATAAGAATACAACATTATATTATTTAGAAAGGTAATGAGATTAAGGTGATGTGATATATTTAGTAATTTTAAATTATGTTAATATTAGAAAAAATAAAATAAACCAAAAAACGTAATATCACATCATCATAATGTGCATCACATTAAAGACATATCACAGCAAACCAAACGTCCCCTAAGAGATTCAATTTGGCCCATGGTTTGAACATTCGCAAAATCATCACAGAAGTAGTTGCTAGACCTCTTGTAGGCATTCTCACAATTGCTCTAACTCTGTTTTTAACTCTCATCCATGCATTGGAATGATTTCTGAGTGCAGGTTGCTAGGTTCCTTCATCAAATATATGACACATTTGGGCCCGTTTGGTAGTATCGGTTTTCAAAAACTCTAGATTCTATAATGAAAGTGTATTTTGTTGGTACCATGTTTCTATAACATTTTTTTCTAAAATTGAAAACACAATTGAATATTTAGTATGAATATGTGTTTTCAGGAAAAAAAAAGTGTGTTTTATGTGTTGTGAGCATCATGTAGGTCTCATAATTTTCAAAATAATTACAACAATGATACTTAAAACTGTTATTTGAAAAATGAAAATACCATTTGAGTTGTTCTCAAAATACAATATTTAAACATTCTAAATGAATTTTGACTTAAACGCTTTTTGTTAAACACTGTTACTAAATGTGTATTTTTTTAGCCCCCAATTTTCATCACTTAGTATGCGTTTGAGTACAGATTTTTTTTCTACGCGTTTGCGTTTTGCGTTTCCAAACGGTGGGACCCATGCTATAGTAGCAATGCATTTAGTGGAATGGCAGCAACTTTTTCATTAGACGCAACAACTTTATCATTAACGCAACAACTATTATACTGGAATGGCATTGTTCAGTGGGTCTCGTGCACTGTTTACAGGAGCCACAATTCTCTTTATTTATTAACTTTTTCATTAAAAATGAGTCACACGGTACTATTCACACATTTAAAAATTATTTTGCTATAGTTTTTCAGTTTTCAGCAAAATAAGCGATATTCAAACGAACCCTTAGTGTGCGTTTGGGAAGAAATTAAAAATGAAAATTATTTCGCTATTCAACTTAGTTTTGTTACTATTCATGGGCCCCACTACACTTTTGGCATTATTCATGGCCCCCACTGTACTATTTCAACTAAATTTTACCTTTATCTACAGTACTTTCAACAATAATTTTTCAGTTTCAGCAAAATAAACAGTATCCAAACACACCCTTAAACATTGAAAATTAAGTTTAACTTTGCTACCAAACAAGCCCAAAACTCCAGCATTCACACCAAGAGACCCTTTAGTAAAAGTTATAAATGAACTAACTCAAGCTGAGTAATAAAAGTTCCAAATTGCCATCTAATTTTATTTCAAAAATGAATCAAGCTCGAGTTCATCACTAAACAATATTACAAGTTTTTACTTTTCTCATATCTAATAAAAATTACAACAAAATTTTTTTTAGCTATTCACAAATTTATGCTAATACTTAATAACTAAATAATATTATATTGTTTGTTTTAATTAGATAGAAAATTTTCCTTTATGAACTTATGAGAATTAATTAGATTTACCAATCTTATTTTATTAAAAATTATACAATTTTTACTACATATGGACTATTTATATTATTAATAAATTACAACTGATAATTTGATCATTTATGAACTTATTTACAATTTTATAAAATCAAATCTCAAGTCTGTGTATAAGTATATTTCTATGCATGTATATACATATAAACATATAATATTAGAGTTATTTAAATAAAGTCTTGTATTCATAAGCTTATTCAAAAGCACATTATTATATTTGAACTTAACTTATTTAATAGTTGATCTTAAATAAACTTAGACTTAAACTTGGTTCATTTGTTAAATAAACAAATATAGACAATTTTTTTTTCTCAGATTGAGTTCAAATTGTTCATAAACAATCCATTTCATTTATAATCTTGCTTTTGTGTTCTACTTGGACCTTCCTAATCATATTGTATGATAATTATTGGCTGATGCATGGACCGGGTGTTTAGTTTCCAAGACTCGTTTGTGCTTAAAAAAATTATTTCTTAATATAATTACACTTAAAATAGAAAGGAAAAAAGAAAAAGAAAAAGAAAAAAGAGGTGTTCATGAAGTTTGCAAAGCTATGACATCTGGCCCTTCAGTTGAGATTCTCTCTGCCCATATCATCTTCCATTTGCCAAATTAAAGAGAAAGGAAAATATTTTTATAGATGGAGAATCCTCTTTATCTATACTCTCTTATTGAGACCTTCTTTGAAGAATTAGATATACAATATTAATATGCGTAATGCTTCCCACTTTCTGTCACATAAATGGATACACAAAAGATTTCGTTGAAATCATTTGTGCTTCTCTCTCTCTCTCTCTCTCTCTCTCTCTCTTAAAGAAGGGAAATTGTAAATCTTACAGTACAATATTAACCAAGAATTCTCATTATTTTTATCAACTTAGAGAGGTTAAATATGAACATGGCATTTATTTTTAAAGGTATAACTGTATTTGTATATAATAACTTATTATTTAAACAAAATAAACCAATAAAAATAAGTTATCATTATCCAAAGAATGTCCTGAATATGATGGAAATCAACAAGAAGGGCATTAGAACTGACCAGAATATGTATATAAAGTACATTGCAGAGGTATATGTATATAATATACCCTTTCACATATACAAGGTAATATAGTTCTACATGTAGTATACAAAGTATTAGGTAACAAATATAATGGATGGGTCACAGCAACACTCATCTAAGAGGCAACAACAACATAAAGCTGCAAGGCTGCAAAATCACACAAATCAAATAAACAAAAAAAGTTAGAATTTGTCACGATCATCAGGATATTCTATATTACATATATATTCTTGTGAATA
This sequence comes from Quercus parvula, assembly GCA_030820535.1. Taxonomy (NCBI): domain Eukaryota; kingdom Viridiplantae; phylum Streptophyta; class Magnoliopsida; order Fagales; family Fagaceae; genus Quercus; species Quercus parvula. The sequence goes on along the minus strand of JAUAME010000006.1, from coordinate 30,330,555 downwards.
AAAGAGACACTTGGTAAATGCACTATATATATATATATGTATATGACAAAGAAGCAATTATGATACAGAACTAGTTTATAGTACACACCATCCCTCAAGAAAACTTGGTTCTCGCCTGGGTGGTGGTGGAGCTGCATAGTACTGAGGAGGTGCCGCCACTGGTGGTCCTTGATAAGGGCCTGTGTTCAAAATTGCATATTGAAATAATAAGAACAAGTTCCATTTTTGCTTTTCTTCTTTTACCAAAATATAACATCCCCTCTATAGTGATAATTAACAATAACAAAGTGCAAGTTGAGAAATAATTTAATGATTCAGCAAGATTTTCATTGGAGACATAGATTTTTAAAGCGGTATTCATTTAAGTTAATAATTGAAATAAAATTTTAAAAAATGCTTAATCTAGCTATAGCGGCCTTCCCTGGCCACCACATATAAAACATAACAGAGAAAATAAAAGAAAGGAAGCTAGTAATTAAGGACAAGAAAGAGGATGAAGTTACCTTGATTGGCATATGGATAGCCATATTTGGGATCATTCATCTCTGAAATGCAAACCAAAAATACAACACCAGAGAGAGATAGTCACTTAGAGGGTATTGGAAGGTAGGTATTGTTTAGTTTTTGAGGTGTTATAGGCTGGCATCTATATACTTGGAGTCTTGGAGGAGAAAGTTTGAGAATATAATGTGTGGAAAGAATAAAGAAAGGTCCAGAACCACAATTCAACTAAAATATAGAATTTCTAGTTTCTGCCATCATGATGACATTTCTTCTGCCTTATGAGAGAGTTAATATTCCAGAAAGGTCTATCCAACAAAAATAATACTATGTCATATTTAAAGTAATTACTTAATAGGTAAGAATAATTAATTTATTAGTTGGTGAATTCTAGAGGAAGACAGAGACACTAAGTTCATAATCAATATAGAAGTTGGGACATGGGACTAGTCTCTCTATCATCACATGGCAAGATGGCAAAGCAGGTACTTTTTTTTTGGAACTTTGATTCATTTTGAAGTTTCACTGTTAAAGGGTTGGATATTGAAACACTTGGGAACCATGTGAGCCGAAGCTTGAGTTTCAAGCTCACATTAAAAGTGAGGATTCCTTTAGCCTATAAAAAGATATTATTGTTCTTGATCTAACAATTTGGTGCATTGGCCACCGCCAAAAACCCCAGAATCTATTCTATTTACATTATAAAAAAGGAAACTTCATACAAAACTTGACCCTATTTCGGTCAACTGATACAGATGTATAGTTCGTTTCATCGTAGTTTAATATTCTTTAATTCTTTTTTAATTTTTATTCTTTATTGTGTCAAATCATTTTAATATTTTTATTGGTGTGACGTTAAATACACTTTTAGATTTATGATGTATAACGTGGATCATAAAATGAATGAATTTGTAATAGAAATGATCTCAATATTACCTTAGATATTGCCCTAAATTGAACACTTTTAATTGAAGAATTTTTATGGAAGTTTTCACCTTCCTAAGCATATAAAAGGTGATAGTTTATTATAAGTTTCAAGTTAAATCAACCAGTAGAATTTTTTATTATTAAATAAGAGATCTCGGATTCAAATTAATTGATAATTTGGATCCAATAATAAAAAGCAATTATCATGAAGCAAATATCATAAATTAAAATTCAATATGATTTATAAAAAGGGGTGGGAGGGGCCGGTAATGGTCCCCTGTTGCAAGATTTTCTCGAATTTCTATCCTGATTTGGTTATTTATTCTAGTTATCCTTCTTTTAAGAGAAAAGTTATCATTTTATTCTAGTTATCCTATTTACGGTTTTCTTCGTAAAAAAACTAAAATTTTGTATTCCTTGCCCACCAAAAATATAGGAATTGAATTTTTATATAATTTGGTGGTTCTGGCCCGATGAGAAGATTCTGGAAAAAATGTGGAGTTTCTAAAGTAGGTATTTATGTTTTTTTATTTTTTGGGAAGGGGGTGAGGGTGCTGTTTTAAAAGATGCCTGCTAGACTTTATAGCGTGAAATCAAGATAGAAAAAATATATGAATTTTTGTTTGGGAGATAATCCAAGGAGAAAGACAATTTGGTTTTGAGTTTTCTCTAAATTTTTTTTGTAAAGCACACAAATCTAAAAGAATTTGGATGGCTCATATTCTAATTTTATTTATTCGTTCAATGAGTAAAAAAAATTGATGCGGAAGGAATTTTTTTCCTTTGGCGAATAGACACACACTCACACACGTAAGGAAGATTGAATTGAGGTTTTTTCTAGTATGTGTTTGTGGGTGTTACTATACCATGTAAAATTGTTACCACCATTTTAGAATGGAAATCTAGCTACTGTACGTATTTGGGTTTACCAAGCTCCGACTTGTGAAAAATGAGTTTGTTTAGTTCTCGTTTGATAAGGATATAGCCCAATTACATCGCTAACCACAATATTTTTAACCCTTCACATATTTTCGATCAAACCAGTATGACGTTTGGAACTCAAAAATGCAAGAAAAGCTCAAGGCATTTTCTGTGTGGAAAAATTGCTTGGAATGTGATCCCAACTCATGAGGTAATCAATAAAAGATTGGAGATAGAAGATGTTTATTTCATGCTGTGTTAGGTTAGGAGGCTCTAGAATCTGTGGAGCATTTGTTTATTTACAGTCCAGTTGCTCGAATTGTATGTTCATTGTCAGAATGGCCTATAAAGTTCCAAGAATTTAGGGTACTCTATGTCAGAATGGTCATAGAAAACTCAAAATCTCATTGGATCAGGAGCAAAACTTCTTCATCGAGTGCTGCTGTTATCATGCAGCACAACAAATTGAGGTTAGATCCTATCCCTGTTGATCCAGTACATTGCAAGAGATATCAAATATAAGGCCTAGTACTCTTGTTCTTTCTGTTAGTATTAAACCTATCTCTTGTTCTAACTTGAAGCCCCGTTGTAGATGATGTTTCGTTAGGCTTAGAATCTTTCTTTTGCTGGAAGGTTCTCATGTCTTGAGACCCAGTAATGAGAGAGAGAGAGAGAGAGAGAGAGAGAGAGAGAGAGAGAGAGCCCTAGCTCCTAAGGTCCATTTGGTTGGAGGATGAGATGATAAAAAATAGTGAGAGGATGAAAAACTTTGAGAATAGAAGGAATTTATAGTTTTCTCTCATAGTTTTGGATGGGGTTGGAAAAGTAGAATAATAAAAACTCTTTTATTTGGTTGAGAAGAAAAATGAGAAGAAAAAAAATATAGTTTGTATAAATTTACTATCATATCCCTATTAGATAAATAATAATAAAAAAGTAACATATTATATTTTTATTTTTAAAAAATTGTGTATAAATGAACACTTTATTTTTCTTTTAAAAATATAGCAGAAAAAAATTCAAGAATCCAAAATTGGTGAGAAAAGAAACACATGACTAGATGAGCACCCAAAAAAGAAAAAAAAGAAAAAGAAAAAAGAAACAAGTGAGACAACATTGAAAAAAAAAACAAAAACAAAAAAGAAAAGAAAGAAGATAAGTTCAAAATATGAATGTTGATGTTGCGGTGGAGGTTATAGTTTTGTCCAAAACGGAAAGGAGCAAAGCTCCTTGTTTTCCTTCAGTATTTTCTCCCCAATTTGGGGAGATTGAGTTCTGGTGGGCTCAGGGAAAAAACACCTGAGCCCCACCAATTTTCTTTTCTAAAGTCACTCTAACTAAACACCCAAAAAAATCATTTTTTCTTCCCTCTTTTCTATCCCCTTAAAATCCCTCCAACCAAACGGACTCCCTAATATTTCAAATAGAGATATTCAAAAATCCTCCATTCCCTATTATTACAAACTTACTATCCAATTATCCAAAAACACACACGCATATCTAATAATATCTCCACTTAAGAAATCAAGATAAATTCCATTAGAATTAGAGTATCACATGTGTGAATTTATATTTTGTCATGATATAAATAAAGTGTGCTTTTATTACAATAAAATGAGCAACTAGGCATTTTATTTCATATTTATAACAACGTCTCAATTTTTTGCGTTTTATTTCATAGCCATCTATTATTGTATGCCATGTTTCTGATTATTTTATTTATTTTTTTAACTTTGGTTATTTTATAGGAAAAATAAAGAAGAATAATTGGAGGATTTGTATTCATTTATAACTACATATACTTATATACATTCATAGTTTTTTCCCCTCCTTTATTATTATTATTATTATTATTATTTTGATAATTCAATAGTTGGAAATGGTGGGATTTGAACCCTTGATATTTTTGTTGGAAATGCTAGGAAGTACTAGTTTGAGTTAAAAGCAAGGTGGCTCCACGTTTATGTCAAGGTAGTCACAGGACCAACCTAGCTTGCAACCAAAAAAAAAACTAAACTAAACTAACCTATTTTGACTGCCCTAATAAAAATATTGAACACTTTAACTTAAGAATCATAACAATTTGGATCCAACAAAAATAAGAGTAATGCTACATCCACAATATTTTCACAATAATTTCATAACAAATCTTTTGTGTTAAACTGTTATTGATTTTATTTTGGCCCAATATTGACAAAACTCTTTTACCTACCAATAACAATTTGTTACATAAGATTTGTTGTTAAAATGTTGTAGATATAGCATTACTCTAAAATTAATTCGGGCTCTCAAAACATAATTCTTAACCCTATAAACCAAAAAGAAAAAAATGCTTAAATAACAACAATAAAAATGAGCCCAAATCACAACAAAAGTAACCCAAACAAAAACAAAATTAGACCAAATGTGAGCAAATTACTCAACAAAAAGCATATTCAAAACAAGAAAAATAAATAAATAAGAATCCCTGATTATTAAAATCTGCAATTTGTTCAACCCCCTACATAAAAATAATCTCCAATTTCATTTTTCCTTAAAACAATGTTATCAAGAGAAATATTGTGGTCATTTTTTTTCTCTATTTGTGAACTTGATATATTAACTTATTTATTTATTTGATTTTGTGGAATTTAAATTATTTAGTGACCCTCTTAAAAAAAAAATTCTTAGAGCCTCCATTGGCTACAAGATTCTTGACTATATATATTCAAAAGTACATTAAGTAAATATATGCTTATAAGAAATGGTTGTAACTTGTAACAGCTCACATAACCAAAATAATATCAGTCCATAAGAAATGCTTGTAACTCGATGCCAATGGCTAGCTAATAGTCAAACGTCTTTATCATTTTAAGGAGAAGAGGAGTAGATGATAAACCAGCATCTTAATTATTTTTTTGAGTAATTAAGAAATCACCATTTTTAATCTTATTCTTTGAGTGAGTACCTATTAAGAACTTTGGTAAAGATTCTAGTTTTCTGTTTGCTTAAGTGATTCTCTCAAATTATGCTTTCATCATTTCTGAAGTATTCTACAATACCTTTTCTTTCTTCCTTGTACATGCCCTACCTACCTTTTTTTTTCTTTCTTTTATCTTCTAAATTCTTCTCCTTTTAATATAACTTTTTTTATCTAGATGTCTCCTAAGTATGCTTCCTTTCTATCTCTTGGTTCTAAGCAAATTTTCATAGGTTCTCTATGCTTGTGAGAAAGACGTGTGAAACCATCACCTTTGTCTCCCAACCTTACAAAAAAGTTTTTTCATTTCACACCATCTTTCTCCACCCAAAGCTCTTTCTGTTTTTGCAACAGGAAAAACAATCAGTTCATTCGGTTAAACCATGTCTTTTTGCCCACATCATTGACATATTGGTTCCCAAATTCCAAATTTGTTAGAATAATAAAGAAGCAGAAAAGTGAGAACCCAAAATTAAAACTGTACTGTATTCTTCTTTTATTGCACTATATTGATGGGGGAAAAAAAATTGGGCCTCATTTTTCTGGCCACGGGCCAATTCCTAAGCCTCCCCACATTAACTATTTTGGAGCATGGCTAAATGAGTGGGCTATATAAAGAAAAAGAGAGGCCAAGGGCCTAAAATAAAAGCCCAAGGGAAAGAACAAATGGCAATTGACCCGACTACAAAGTGGGCTTTATGTTATACACCCAAATTTATTTCTCTCCTTTTTTTTGGGGGGGGACCTTAAGTCCAAAAAATACCCAGAGATTAGTGCTAAATGACCCGCAAATCTAAGTGGCTAAAAAGACCCACAGATAAGCTGGACTTTATCATCTACAACTCGCATCCAAGCAGAGCCGAATGACCCACAAGCGTGATTGATTTATTTTCTTACTGATTTCAGATATTGTCTTATTAATTTTTCTTTAAAAAAAAATATTTTTAAGAGTTTATTTGGATGAATAATCTTCTTTTTGTGAGAGAGCATGCTCCTGCCCGTTTCATTTTTTTTGGTTGGGCCAAACTTGCGTAAATGGAGAAAATTATGTTAATGTTCTTCAAAATTATTGTTCAACTAATATTATATATATATATATATATATATATATGAGATGAGTTCAAATTACACCAGGTGTAATTTTGTAAATGTTACACCTTTTTTACACCGTAAATTTGTAGGAAATCTAACGGTTAAAAAAATATATTAGCCACCTCAACCAACCTAATTAATATAGCATCTAGGGATGTAATTGGTCGGTTTCAGACGGTTTGAAGTGCGATTTTTCCACCAAATTGAAATTTTTGATTTTACCAAATTTGGTACCGACAACGAACCATAAGGGAGGAGCACCAACACCGAACTAACTGGATTTCAATCGGTTCGGTTCGGTTCGGTTCGGTTGGCTTTCGGTTGCTTCCAATTTCTTAGAAACCAAACAGATCAAAGAAAAAAAAAACCCTATTTCCCTTTGCTTTCCCACATTTTATCAGCAGCCAAACACCAAGCACCAAGCAAACACCCAAAAAACAAAAAAAAACTCAAAAGCTTGTATATTTTTAGAGAACATACCAAAATAAGTGGAAAAAAAAAAAACTATATCCCTTTGCTTTTTGACATTTTCTCAGCACCAAAACACCAAGCACTAAGCAAACACACGAAAAACTGAAAATCATGTATATATTCAGAGAACATACCAAAATAAGAAAAAAAAAATCTATTTCCTTTTGCTTTCCCACATTTTCTTAGCACCAAAACACCAAGTACCAAGCAAAGTAGCAAACCAGAGAGAGAGAGAGAGAGCAAAAAAATAGGGAAGGGTTAGTAGGGTTATATAAAAAGGCTTTGCCATAGGTCGAACTTGGGTCTAGTTGTGAGAACACGCCTGTCCTTGCCACTATGATACTGTGCGGTGTATGGTTATAGGCCCTATGTCGTTGGGTCCAAAGCTGTATGGTGTGTGGTCAAAGGCCCATTGCTGTTGGGACCAGTTAGTTTGGACTGCACGGCAAGTTAGGCCGAGGCCTATTCGAGCCCCGGTGCCGCTATTGCTTGGATGCATCTCGGAATACATCAGTAGTGCTTTAGGAGATATCGCTGCCAAGCATCACTCGACGTCTGTCACAAGTTCTAATTTTTAAGTTCCTGTTTCCAAAGTGAGGCCCCAACTCTATTAGGAATAATCCAAACGGGTCCCACTTTTACGAGAATTGTTAGAAAACAATCATTTGTGACCCACTAAAAGAAAGCTATAAATGGAGGGAAGGTCAGAAGAAAAGGGTTTAGACATTAGAGAGGAAAAAGCTAGAGAATAGAGAGAGAACGAGTGAGGAAACACAAGAGTAAAGACGTTCGGTCAACATGGTTAGTAGTCCCTTTAGGCCTAAACCTTTGTCCATAGGAACTTCTTGTTATAAGAAACCCATAACCCCACAACAACAAATTAATTACGAGCCTAATCATATGGTTGGCCCATTAACCGAGAAACTGGGCACACACATATATCATGACCTTTCTTGATATAATTTGTACATATTAATATTTAATATATTTTGATTCAGTTTTGGTTGGGTCAGTATATTTGTGTGGGACACTGAAACAGAAACTGAAATATTTCGGTTTCAAGAAATTAAATCCGAAACTGAATTGTACTAAAACTAAACCGAAATTTTGGACACAGTTTAGTCGGTGTTTTCAGTTTATTACACAACCCTAATAGCATCTTTTATATTTCTCTTCCTTATCTATTACAAATTGATTCTATCCTAATTTCTCTCTCTTGCTTACCCAATATAAAATGAAATTATCTTCTTCTTTCTCTTACCTATTATCTCTCTCTTGCTTACCTAGTATAAAACAAAATTCTCTGCTTCTTTCTCTCAATGTGATCTAGGTAGGGGAAGAAAAGATTAAAAAAAAAAGATTTTTTTTTTTTATGAACTAAAAAAAAAAAAAACTTACGGAATTAAGAAGCTTGACCAAAGCTTTGAGGTTTTTTACTCTTTGATTTTGAGATTTTTTTTTCCTCGTTTACGAGACTTGGTTAATTGGTTTTGAGTAGAAATGTCAGTATGAGTTTTGAGTTATGTTTTGTATTAGGCTTTGTATTGTATTTGTGGTTGACACCTCTAGCAACATGATAACGCCTTAAAATGTATACTTGTTATATATTTATGTAGGCATTATCTCCTTATTACTATGCGTAATTTGTATAATTAAGCCATGATTTGCATTAGTCCCTATTATTTATCTTTACATAATTTATTGAATAAGATGTCATTCATTGTGTGTAATTTCCTACTTTTAGAAAATCATGTGAGAAAGATGAGTTTACAGGAGTTTGTGGATGCCAAATTAGAATTAAAGAGGAGCTAAAGGACCATGCTTAAATTTCTAAGGAGGTGCAGCTGGAGTGCTTGGGTCGTCAACCATGTTTGGAAGCTTTAAATAAGGAAAGAAATCAAAGTGGCAGAATCTAAAAAGGAAAAATCAGATTTGTGCACTGATCAGTATTTTGGGCGTATCTCTTTTCTCAAAATTCCAATTAACACAAGGCTAGATGGGTTGGAACTGTGACTTAAATATCTAAAACTTTCCAGTTTTGAGTTTTTCAAAATTCTCAATTTTTGAAGGCCGAAATTAACTCACAATTTACCACTGAAAACCTAGACGAAAATTAAAATAGTAAAAATTTTATTTTTTTTGGACACTTTTATATTAGCGTTTTGAAGGGAGGCTGTGTAGAACGAATTTGGCAGAGAAAAACTTGTATTTTCGTTTCTCTAATGGCAGCCTAAATTCTTCGCTAGGGGTAGGGGTTATGTTTCTTCTATACAGTATGAATATTCAATGTGATTCTTTCTAGGATTTTATCAACAACTTATTTGATTGTTCAATTAGATTTCTTTTGATGTATTAGTTCTTCCATGCTTTCAATAAGTTCAATCATGTTTTTCTTATTTTTTAGATGAATTTCTAATAGTTTCAAATAGAAACTAGGTTTTAAAGTGAATGAGTTTTTCTGAAAACTTTTCTAACAACATTATTAATCTAAGTTATCATGCATTATTGAATTGTCTCAATTCAACCAAATCATAAGTATTTAATTGTATAAGTACAATCAATTATGAAATATATAATTTCTTAGATCACAAAGAATTTCATATCTATATAGGGAAATACCCCGATGCCCTAGTATTTACATTATTGACTTAAAATTAGTTATCACTATTATTCTTTTTTACAATTACCTGGCAAAAAGTATTCTTCATCTTCAACAAAAGTTTTTTGTTTAATTACATTGTCTTTGAATTTATCCCACTCCTTGTAATTCGACCTCGGTACTCTGAGAATTATATTGTTACAATCTCCAGCACTACGGAGTGAGCAAGCACAACACATGCATGATCTTGGTGAGCTACTATGATTTTTAGATACACTAATTTATATAATCATTTTATATTTATAAAGTTTTCTATCAATTATTTTTTTTAAGAGAGTATGTGAATTAGGAGATTAGGAAAACTAAAAACCCAAAAACTATTTGAAACACAGAACAAGTCTAACAAAGAGGAAGAAACATTGTCAAACAACACCCAAGAAAAAAATATCCAGCAATTTTAAGAAGAAATGGACACTATTAAACAACACCCAATGAGGTCTATGGAAAGTAATAAATGAGGATAGAAAAAAACTGTTATTATTTTGGTAAATAAGGTGGAAAGCAATAATTATTTAATGCTATTTTTTCAACTGTTAGATTTGTTAGAAATCTATGGTACAAAAAATGTGTAACTCTTAGGGTCCATTTGGTTGAAAGGGTGGAAAAGTGGGAGGATAAAAAATATTTTAATTTTCCTCATTTTTGTTTGGTTAGGAGTGAAAAAGTGAAGGAATGAAAAAAGTGAGTTTGTATAAATTTACTCATGTATCCTTGTTGAAAATGATGCCCAATTAAAACCAAAAAAATGACAAACAACCAAAAAAAAAAAAACACAAAAGAAAGCAAAAAAAAAAAAAAAAAGAATATGTGCAACGTACACTTAAATCAAAAAGGAAAGAATAAGCAACGAGGGAAGAAAAAAAAAAAAAAAAAGAAGAGGTGAAGAAGAGTAAAGTACAGACAAAGCCCATGTGCAGGTATACAATGACATTTTTGTTCATTAAGCAGCCCCATTTTCTCCCTTTAGTTTCTCTCCATTTTGGGAAGAAAACTTTTTGGTGGGTCCGGAGAGAAAACAACTAGGCCCCACCATTTATTTTCCTTCCTCCCCACCCAACCAAACACACTCCAAAAAAGTTTTCTTTTCCATTTTCTCTCCAAAGTTTTCCATCTACCCTATTTCACCTCCAAACAAACACACCCTTAAGAAATTACACCAGATGTAACTTGAACATATATATATATATATATATAATTGAAATTTAAACTATTTTCTAGTAGTTCTTCGATTTAAGAAATGTCTTTGCATTGAGTGAGGGAGTGACATCAATTGCCTTTGCATTGAGCAATTGAACCAAACCATTATGATGATGACAATAACATAAGACAAAGGTTGCAATCATGGATTTAAAAATCGAACTGAGAGCCAAACCATTTTTTTTCAAAATTCCCAATTCAACTCGGTTTTTCTCGGTTGTTGACCGGTTTTCACCGGTTTTGAGCCTTTTTTTCAGGATCGAACTGGCCTCCGATTCTCAGTTCAACCAGTCGAACCGACCGGTCTGATCCAGTTTTTAAAACATAGGTTGCAATCGACAATTAGACTCTTTCTTATTTTGTTACCGTACAAGCACAAGCATGCTTATCAAAAAAGTGCCAAATACATGTTATCTTATTTTGTCAAGACTATCTTATACTTTACATTAGGGAAGGCAACACCTTACTTAATAGGAAAGTGACACGTGTCTACCTCCACTACTATTAAAAAATGAAGTACTCTAGGAAGAAGGGGTAATCAATCAGAAGCTCTCTCTCTCTCTCTCTCTATATATATATATATATATATATCCCTAATTGTTGTTAGCTGTTTGATCACCACTAGTCCAGGGTTAGGTGTTGTTTTCGATCTATTTGGATTTAACATACAACAGTTAATAGGTTTTGAAATCCTTTAATCATGCTAAGTTTAAGACGTAAGGTAATAGTCTCATCAAAACTAAGGCGAGGTACATGATTATGCATGGGTGGGAGATGGCACCCACACGGGCCATGGCATTCATTGGAATCAATAGTTAACCTATGCTATTAATTTATTTTCATTGAATTTTTTAAAGGCATCCAATTTGAAAGAGAGCGTAATGATTCTTGCGGGTAGCAATCCTTCCTCCTTTCTTTCTTTTCCTTTTTTTTAATTTTTTTTAAAAAAGGGTAGCAATCTTGAGTGAACTTCTAGTAAGCAAAATCATAAGAATTTAGAGACATTTAAGTGTGAGTTTTAGTTAACTTAATTAGTAAAATATTTTATTGTCAAATAAGATATATAGTGTTCGAACCCCACTTATACCAAAAATCAATTGATGTCTTATCTTAGTGACAAAGAGAAATCATCATTGGATCAACTCCATAAGTTTAAATTTCTATCGCACCTATCTATAAAAAAGAGCCATCTATGCATAGCAATCTTGCCCATCTTTCACGTCAATTATCCATTTAAAAAAAAAAAAAAACCAAAAAGGCATAAGCATTATTAATTATTATATTAATTTGCTTTCTCTAAAGAAAAAAAAAAGTCCATCTTTCACATTATTTATCCCTTTGAAAAAAAAAAAAAAAAACAACGACAACGACGACAACCTATAAAACAGAAGCATTATTATATTAATTTGCTTTCTCTGTAAATAAATAAGTAAATTGCTACAATTTCATTTCGTCTTATCTTTTAAATAAACATAGACCCTTGGGGCTTGGTTTATTTTCACTAGCTAGTAAATCTCAATCCCAATCTCAATTAAAAGTTTGTTCAATGGTTGGTCATTAAAAATTTCGAATCTTTAGAGATATTAGTTCTTGAGATCTTAAACCCACAAAAAAAAAAAAAAAAACCTCTAATTTTTTAAGACTATATGCAAAACATTTTTGCCTATCTTTCAATTTAATTATCTCTTTGTAGGTTCCAATTAACTCAATTAATAAAGTCTCTTATCATCAAATAAGAGATATGGGTTCAATTTCCACCCACACTAAAAACCATTTGATGTCTTGTTCTGATGATAAAAGACAATCATCATGACCAGACATCATAGTTTGAAAATATCTCTAAAAAAAATTACCCCTTTGAAAAAAAAGAAAAAAAAAACCCAAAAAAGAGCATAATTATATTAATTTGCTCTCTCTAAAAAAAAATTTCTTCAATTTCATTTAGTTTTATCTTTTAAATAACCCTTGGGCACTGGTTTATTTTCACTAGTAAATCCCAATCCCAATCTCAATTAAAGGCTTGTCTATGGTTGGTCAATAAATTTTCTATAGAGAATTTTCAAATCTATACAGTTATTATTGAGAGCTTAAACCCAAAATATCTATAATGTTTTAAAATGATATTGTTATTGTTGTTGTAGTAATATACTTAGAATTCAATTCGCTGTGTATATTTGATAACATTAAATTTAAAATTGTAATATTTATAGTATTATAAAAATAAAATAAAAAATCTCATATACTAATTTAGTGGCTAGTAATACATATTTTTATCCTTTTGTTTTTTTTTTTGCTTTTTTTTTTTTCCTTAATGACAAAACAATAACAATGTCCTCGAGCATCCACATCAAAAGAGGGGGAAAAAAAAGAAGTTCTCTAGCATTGATATATTTTTAAGTGAAGTATAAACATTTTTTTCATAAGCTAACTATATGCAGTTACTATTTTTTTATTTTTTATAAAGAGTTAAATATAAGTGTTACTGTTACAATAACACTTATATTTAACTAGTAAAATTTTTTATGGTTGTATAAGATATTTGAGATTCAATCTCCACCTACACCAAAAGCTAATTGGTGTCTTGGTCTGATAATAAAGAGCTATCATTAGAAGCGGACGCCATAAGTTGGAAAAAAAAAAGTGTTATTCTTTCATTAGTATTCTCATGAAAACATGACTACATTAGAATGAGCATTTCTAAAATAGGAGAGTTTTATTTTCAGGAATTAGGACATATTATATCCTACACTTTTAAATGAGACACTTTAAACCCTAAATTTTCATAAATGTCCTAAAAACTAAAACTAAAACTAAACAAATCCTCTCCATCACACCATTAATGGTAGAACCAAAACATAACAACACCCAACACACACACACAGGTGGCATTTAATTGAGGTTTTTTTTTTTTTTTAAATTTAATTTAATTTAGGTATATTTGTAAATGTCTAAAAGTGTTTCATTTTAAAGTCTAAGGTTTATTAATTCTTTTCAAGGATACAATTATGTGATTTTTTTTTTTTTAATAAAATGCAGTTCTCTTTTCTTTTAATTTTTTTGGTGAATTACAACTTACCCACCTGTGGTTTGATCAAAATTTAAGTTGATTACCTGTAATTTGAAATTTGACACTTTACCCACCTGAGATTTGATTGAAATTTAAGTTACATACCTGTGGTTTAAAATCCCTTGATACAAGTGTTACGTTGAATTCTTTTTTTTATCTTATTTGATATCATATTTTTATGTTTTTTGTGTTTTTGGAGGAGAAAGACATAAAAGCAGGAACAGAGCCAAGGTACAAACCTAAGGAGTGAAAAGCTTAAAGTAAAGCTCATAAAATTTCATCACATTCATTGACATCGTAATCTTATATTTGTAGATGCAATTTGAGATTTGTAATAAACTAATACTAATTTTGGTGATTTTTCAAATTTTAATTTTAAGATTTTTATAAATTATGACATCAACATTAGAGGTTAGCAACAATAAATCATCAATATTAGCTTATGAATAATGCTAGAGATACATCCAACTACACACTTGAATCCACAACATGCCTCACAAAAATTAGGTTAGTCCTAAACAAAAAGCCAAATAAACATATCTTACAAACCACAACAAACTTTTTTTTAGAGATAGTTTTCAACCTATGATGTTTAATAAATTTTACCAGCACTTGAACTAAAAAAAATAAAATTACAACAATGTTAATATTAATTCATTGCACAGCATGAAATTTACCATTTTTCTACTAAGTAGTAAGTAGGACTCGCTAAAGTCAAACAAAGTACAGACCATTAATTTTAATTTTTCTCTTTTCCCATTAGCCCGCCTGCCCTTTAACTTCTCTAACAATAGCCACACATTTGATTTCTAAAACATTAAAACAAAAATCATAAAAACAAAAATTCAACTTTATTTTATATTTTTAATCTTTCTTGTTTCACATGTTCCATTTTTCTCATTGTACCCGTGAGTCTATGACCAACATATTATTTGAAATTTTTTTTTGTGACATAATCTTCTCTCTCTATATTTCTCTTTCTTGAAATCTCAGTGAATCTTATCTCTATCCTTTGTTGACATTTTCTATTGACACTGATCTCTTCTCTATAAAAATCTGAGTTTTTCTCCCTCTCCCTCACTCTCTATTCTTGCTAATGTTACGGCTTGAACTATGAAGCAGAAGATGAAGACATACTTAAACCCAGCATTAGCGGTAGGGTCAATGACAAGGTCTTTTCAGATCCACTATTGATTCTTGTTTCAAACTTTGATCAGATAATATCATATCATTTAAATGAGATCTTACCCAGTTCTCTCATATATATATATATATGACAGTGGAATTTTTTTAAAAAGTGGGGGGGGGGGGGGGGGCATTGTCCCAGTCTGAATGTAGCTCCGTCCCTACATAAAAGTGAAGTAAAATTACATATTTAGTAATGTTTTAATAAAGCTAAGTTACAAAACTCGAACTGAGTTAACATTAGATGGGTAAAATGTCAAATTTCAAACTACAGATAAACAACAAGGTTTTCAGACCCGGACCGTTCATTGAACCGTAAAAGGGAGAGGTTCAAGGTTTTTGAGGTCGAACCGAGGTCGAACCGGGATCGAACCGTGATGACGTCATAATTAATTTAATAATTAATTAAAACCTAAATATAGATATTAAATTTATAAAACTAGAAAAATTGACAATATATCTATATATGTGAGGTAAATTTAGTAATTTTCAAGCATATATTTAATAATTAAATAAGAAAGTTAATAAAATAAAATAATAACCATGAAAATATTAAAATTTATGATTAATTTTTGAAATAAAGTTGAATATCTTTGAAGGATTTTAATTATAATTTTTTTTATTCCTTGTAAGAGATGGATAATTTAATTAAGTAGAATAAAATTGTGTTAAGTTGTTTTTTTTTTTTTTTTTTAAAAAATTTGCTAAGGGGTTGGACCGCACGGTTCTCACCGGTTCTTGCGGTCCAACCCCGGTTTTAACGGTTCACGGAATTAAAAAAAAAATCCGGTTCTTTAGGCTTAAAAAACCGGTTTTCATCCCGGTTTCCGGTTTTCACGGTCCGACCTCCCGGTCCGGTCCGGTTATGAAAACCATGATAAACAACTTAAATTTCGGCCAAACCACCTATAGTTAAGTTGTAATTTCATTAGTTTTGTAAAAATCATGTGTGTATCTAAAGACTCTAAACTGAATATGGCCTTATGGGAAGGAGAAGGGCAGTGCAATCCTCAAACTATGTTGAGGGTTCCTCCATCTCCTTAACAGTGACTGCAAATTTTTTTGCTATTTTATTACATGCTCTAGGTACAGATCGAAAAGAAATACCTCTAAACATGCCTACAAATGCTCGAATTGGATCCCTCAAATATTTCTATAATAAAAGGTAAGAGTGTTTTGTAAGAATTGAGATATTTATTTATCATAATAAATATCTCAATTCTTACAAAATTATATTTGTGATTCGTTAGAATTAAGTCAAAAATAATAATAAATCAAGAATTCCAACGCAATGAAAATACCCCACTTGCATTCCAACCCTATCCTTTACACTCGAATTGACGTCTTACTGCCCTTTTACTTTTTAGCCATAGAACTTTGACATTTTAGTCCTGCCTTTTAGAGACTGATTGGGATTAAGTTAAATTTATTAATTTATTAAATTTTGAAGATAAGTTAGATAATAGAGTTAAGTGATAGTCCAGTGGTAATAACTAGTAATATCTTTTTGTAGTAAGTCATGTTTGTAGTTGGAACCCACTTATCATTTTCTCTCTATCGACCTATCTAAAAAAAAGTTAAATAAAAATATCTATAGGTTAACAAACAAATAAACAAGAATTTAAAGATACAAATGTAAATTTTGTATGTGGAGTGTCGGGGACGTTTTTGCAACAAGGGATGAAAATGTGAGAACGGCCTAAATTTCCCATTGGGTTCTTTAGAAGTGTTTATTGTGGAGAATTAAGCCCAAAATTTCAAATGTATAATGAACAAAAGGCTAATGGTGCTTTGACAAGAGAATCAAAATACTAATAACAAAAGTGCAAAAAAATCATAAAAACATAACAGGTCAAAATTTTTGACCCACAGTCAGCAAGAAGAGGAAATTGAGAGAGGTTGTGAGGAAGAGAGGGAAGGTTCCCCTGTACCCATATTTCCACCCCTATGGTTCAAAATTGTGAGAATGTTTTCTACCTCAGTGGGTTTTTGCTCTCAAGTTTAAGCTTTATGGAGAAAACTTGGTTCAACAGGTCTGAAATTTCGACTCACAGTCAGCGAGAAAAGGAAATTGAGAAAGGTTGTGAGGAAGAGAGGAAAGATTCTCCGTACCCATATTTCCACCCCCAAGTTTCGAAATTGTGAAATTGTTGACTGGCTGAATGGGTTTTTACTCTGAAGTTTCAAGTATGTTGGTAGAACGTGGTTGGTGGTTTTTTAGTTGAAGAAAGACTCTTGTATTGAGCTTGGGGTGTTGCTTTCAAAGTAAAACATCCTCGTCTTGTTTTGAATCTGATTGTGGCATTTATATTGAGTTTGGGGTGTTCTAAGTGACTAATTTTTGGTCAATAGAAGAGGCTTTGGACCCCAAGGTGTTAAGCAAGTAGTAATTTTTAGGTTTGCTTTTGTTTGGATAAAAGAAATGATTACTTTTATCATCATTAAGGGGAAATGCTTGACTAAGCCCTCATTGGCTCATCATTTTCAGTTGTTTCAGACCATTGGGAGGCTCAATTGGATGAGAGCTAGTAGCTGAAATTGGCCAATGAGAGCCAACCATTTTTAAAGGAAAAATGGGTTCGGACAGAAATTTTGGGCCACAGTCACTCAGAGCATAAAAGCTGTTTTGGGGTGGAAATTTTAGATACAAAACCTTTTCCATGAGCCTAAGGTACTATTAGTGTCTCTTGCCCACTTGGTAGCACGCATGGGCTGGGCTCATGCAAAAAGTCCGAAAGGAACTAACCCATACCTTCCAAATCACACTTCCTCAATTTCCCTCATAAGTCACATGGGCTATACTTAAAAGAATAAAATATAATATAATACATGAATTATGCCTACAAGGAAGTCAAGCTTGGTTAATTCGGACTTGTAGAAAATGTGTCGTAAAAATAGATATCAACATGGAGGAACATCCTCCATCTACATCGATAAATCATTAACATATCTCGCATATCTAGTAAGGTTGTGAATTGCAGATTTACCTTATCTTCGGATATGAGAAAAACTAACACCACTGAAGGCATCTGTAAAGGACTTAGCATCAGCAATAAGATGACCAAAGGAAGTGAATGACTCATCATCACTTCTTAGAGCTTTGATTACCACTTTTGAATCTCCCTCAAGATTAATGGAGGAAAGCCTAATTTCATTAGCAAAAGCAAGCGCTCGCACAAACTCAATTGCTTCTACATCAACAAGTGAATGGGGGAAGAACTAACCCCTTGGACATTGAAGCCTCTAGCAGTTTTGAATTACCACCCCAATTCTTGCCTCTCCGGTTTCTTTAAACACCGCTCCGTCAAAATTAACTTTCAAATGAATTCAGTCCCAGCCAACTGAGCATTTGGGATGACATGAGTGATGGGGTAGATTTTATTGCTAGTCACTAGTTCATTCCTATGGTACCAAAGAGTCCAAACAAACATGGCAAAGACTTCGAGATTTTTATCATCCTCAATAACCTGCCGCACCACATCAACAAACCTTGAGAAGTGCTTAAGACTGCGAAAAATCTACATTTGGCCTGAACCCCACACCACCGAAATGCATGGACACAACCACAAGGCATGAATTGCATCTTCAAGGAGTTGTTTACAATGCTCGCACCCATCATCCATTAAAACTTTCCGGCGAACCAAATTAGTTTTGGTAGGAATGGAATTTTTACAAGCTCGCCAAAGCAATTTTTTTTTTTTTTACCTTATTCGAACTGTAAAACCACAAATTTTCTTCCATACTCCATGGTTTTGAGGTGAGCTCCTTGGGGCCAAATCGACCATAGAAATTTCATGTGAAAGAAAATTAATTATAGCCAAACTTCGCAGCAAAATAAATACCAGACTGAACATAAGGCCAAACCAATCTATCTAGAGGTAACCTCTTGATCAATTGTACCTCTTGTGGGGAGAAAAGTCAGGTCAGTTTTAGAGTGAGGATTAATAAGGGTACTAACTAAATGAAAAATTAGTCACCACTGGGGATTGGGTTTAGGGTGCATGGTTCGAAGAAGGCAGCCAATTGGTGCACATCTTTTCCATACATGGTATATTTTAATTGTACCAAGTGGCACATATCGTATAGACTATAGACATGGTTGACATTTAACTACCAACTCAATAGCAAATATGGATGAAATGATTATATTCAAAACACTAAGGAACATTATAGTTAAAAATCCAAATTTTAGAACATTAAGAATAAAAAATAAAAAATAAATTACCCCAAATTCAAAATGGTGTAATTTATATATTAATTATACTTTATTTAGGACAATACCAATTAATGCATCTTTCATGGGTTTCCCATTTGGTTTTTTTTTTTTTTTTTTGGGTGGGTTTTTGTTGTTGTTGTTGTTGGAAGTAGAGTTTTTCATTAGGTAAAAAGTGAAGTTTGGACATATAGCATGAGAAAGTGACAATTCATTCACGATGCATCTTTTTAGGGAGGTTATATGATAAAATTTTTGTCATCTATCAATCTTTGTGATAGACCATATTGGCCCTTCTGCCATAAGTACTCCATGTCTCCGAGTGGGGTTAAACTGTGGGTTTCATTCAGGAACCATGGTCGGAAAAAACTTAGGTGCTCTCGGAGCAATGTTCTCTCCTCTCATATAAGGGATGGGTCCCATACATGGGTCCCACCATGGAGCCCACCTCTCATGTGAGAGGAGGGAGTATTGCTCCCGGAGCATGTAAGAATTGCCCCTTAATTGAAACCTAATTCATATCATTGTTGAATTCTTAGTGGTTTCTTTCTCCAAAAGAAAAAAAAAAAAAAAAAAAAAAAAAAACTCAATGTGTTGTGTCAGACATGTCGAAGACACCTTACAAGTGTTGAGAGAGGGGAAAAAAAAACTCATTTTAAAAAGTCTCTTCCATTTTTGATATATTCTAAAGATTTTGATAATCTTTAATTATTTTAAAAACTTAAAATAAAAATAAATTATCCCTATAAATAATAAAATATAGCTAAACATATATATATATATATATATATATTTATTAATTAATTGTATCGTTTCTTAATTTTTTTAAAGAATTGTCGTTTTGGCGCGCGTGTGTATGTCATGCCCACGTCCATACTTCTTAGCTTATCAATGTCATTGAATTACTGAACTCTACTTGACTACAATACCATCATATCTTATATGAGTGAGTAATTCAAAACCTTTATATAGTTCAATCTATAGATAAAGAATGACCCAAGAACTTAAAGAAAGATATATATGTTGATGTAATTGCCATTGGAGCCACGAACGATACAAGGCTCCTCCTCTGTGTCAATGACCTAATGATTAAGTAAATATATATATATATATTTTTTAATTTGATAGTAGTTACGATAAGAGAGAGGGATCTGAATCCTAAAACATCTTCATTAAAAATACTATAAGGCAAAAGTTACCAATTAAACAATAAAGCTCTTAGCATCAGGTGAACATACCTGAATAGTCATTTAATTTGCACCCAAGGAATGAGATGGAGCTCCTTTATTCTAGTTGTCCTCCTTTTTTTACATATAAAAATATAGAGTGGGATCTTTTGTAGAAATTTATTATCAATCAAATGCTCCTAAGTTCCCAATGCGCGTGTGCAACTTCCCATTGTAAACAAACAAAATTCCCGTTTTGCATTGAAAAAAAGTTAACATTACATAAAGTTAATAGTGTACATTAGCAGCCAAAATACTTTACTCAAAAAAAGACCCAACATGTTCAGAACAAATTGGTGGCGCCAAGCCATCTTAATATATGTTAAAAAAATCAAAACAAACCGTGACAATCTCTAATATATCGTGGAGCTATCATGATCATGATCATGAAGAGGCAAAGCAAAATAAGAGTAGGAAAGAGACCCACCATCCATCACTCTTAATCTCTTAAACTTGAATCGAAAGAAAAAGGTCTCGATCGTGAGGTTATTATTGGTGCTTGATTCCTGAGAAAAAATGCACACCTGTCTGTGAAAATTCCAGCTGTTATGATTGTCTCTTTCATTTTTTTCAACTTAGACTCTCATTTAGATATTGATAAAAATAGAAAGCTAACTAAACCCTTCACACTTGTCAACCACAAACGAAAGTGGACGAAGAAATATTAATCGAAATGATACATATCAAACTGTGATTGTTACCTTTTTTTTGTTTTTATATGTGCTTTTCGTTGCAAATTGCATTTGTAAGATTTTGAATTGACAGCAGACATATTATCTTCTTCTTCTGATCTTTTTTTGGTGTAATAAATAATTAAATACTGTCAATTTTTAACAAATTAACTAAACAAAGAAATGAAGAAACTTTTGACCACCATGTGACTTTGTACTACTTTCGTAAGTTTTAATGAATGAGTGTTTTTTTTCCCCAAGCTCTGTCCAATCCTGCAAATTGTTACTCCAAATTAAGGTTTTACAAAATTGTTAATTGATACCCTAGATTTCTAGTAAATCTTCCAATTTTATTCACACGTCTTTTCATTTAATTTATCCTCGATTCGATTTGAGTTGGGTCTTAAACAGATAGGATTGATAATACTTTTTTTTTTTTTTTTTTTTAAGATACTAATAGTGTTGGAAACTCTTTTCTAATAAACAGGAAAATAAATATGATAGTCTTTTTTTTCTTTTTCTTTTCAGAAAACAATAAGTATGATAATAAGAACCCAGCTTTGTATACTTTTCTTTTGTTTATATAAAGCCACTTTAGTCAACGTAACGTTGTACAGTGATATTATGAATATTACAAATTTTATTATATAGCAAAACTCACCCTGTAAGTATATTCAGAATTCATTTCAGTCCTTTAACTTTGTATTTATTCATTTTAGTTTTTTAAGTTTCAAATTTATTCAATTAATGACTTTTTGTCAATTTTTGTTAAAATTATTTGAAAAATATTCTTCAATCATTAATTCAATTTTTTTTTTAATTTAAAAAACTTGAAGAAAAATTTTAAAAATTGAAAAATTAATCACAGCATATAACAAAAGTTGATGGAAAAACCTTAATTGAATAAACTTGAAAGTTAAAAAACTGAAATGAACAAAAGCAAAGTTAAAGGACTTAAATGAATTTTGGTGAAACATAGAAAGTGAGTTTTGCATTTTTGCCTAGAATTTATAAATAAATGTAACAAAAATCATAAATAAATATAAATAAATAAAAACACAAACTTTCATTTGTTAAGTCGTTGAATCATAGATCTCTTATTCAATCATCAGAAATTTTACTAATTAAGGTAATTGAAACTCAAAAATTGATTGATATCTTAGTCTGATGATAAAGAGATATCATTAAAAGCGGATGCTATAAGTTGAAACTCTCTTAAAAAAAATTATTAAAATCTTGTTTCTAAAAAAAATAATAATTTGTTAAAATTCATCAATTATATTCATTATGACACTGGTTTGTAAACATTTTAGTTCATCGCAAAATTGTGAGAAAATTGAAACTTATGGGGCCTGTTTGGTGAGTGAGTTTAAACTCACATTTTCACATTTTAAACAACATTATACATATTTACACACATTTTTTCACCCACACGTATTTCAAAAAATTCCAAATAACAATTTTCAAGCTACTCTACCAAACACCCTTAATTTTCTCATTCACACTGCGTAAAGTCATCTGATTCTTTTCAAGTCAATCTCCTCGAAATACTTGAGAAGAACACTAGAGGACATGTAACATGCAACGTGATACTCACTTCTTGGCATCGTACATTTCAAGCTCTGCAACTATTATTGACACAAGCATTTATTTATATGACCACGTTCCAAGCTGAAAACAACCAAAAAAAGTTTGGGAACACCATTTTTGTTAAGAAGGGGTAGGTAAGTGATGAAAAAAATAATTGGAAGTTTGTGATATATCGGATAAATTTAAAGCTTTTTCATTGTTATGCTTTATTAATAGACTTTACAGCTTATTTGGTCTTTCTAGAAAGGGTGACAAACTCCATTTTTTTGTTAATAATACTGATTTTTTTAATAATTTAATAGTTGAATAAATACCTTCGTTGAAAACACGTTAAAATATCAAATAAGTTAAAGATTCTTAACAAAATTCTAACAGACATTCATTCATTTGAAAAGGAAGATGAAGAATATGAATATGGAATTCAAACAAAAGAATAAACAGCAACAGTAAGATCTCGATATATTCCCCATTGTTGTTAATAATAGCAAACTTTCTTTTCTTTCCACAAGTATTGGTAGGCATTCCACTCGGGATTTAAGTGCCTTAAAAGTTAAAACTTTAAAAAGGTTCTAGCAGTCAAGTCCAAAGATATAATCTAAAGCTAAATTCTGTGGAACGGCGGATTCAGTACAGAATATAATGGAAGAAGTAGTAAGAAACGGGCCAGAGCAAGCCGGGTAGGTTGTAATGAATATATTGTATAATGACACAAATGTCTTTTTCTTCTTTTTCTTTTGTTTGTTAGAAGAATAATGACAGAAATGTCTCTTAAGTCTTATCCATATTTATAAAATAATTACTAGCAGATATATATACAATTCCAAAATCATGGCCGCACCCACAATACACACTCTTAGGTCCACATGGTTTGCAATTCAAAAACCTATTAGTAAACTAGAAAAATGGGCACCAAAATTATAGAATATACATACACAATAAAATCATTATACTTTTTTTTTCTTTGATAAATAAAATCATTATACTTAAAGAATAGAGTTTTAATACTTTAATAATAGAATTTTAACCTATAGCGTTAGTTTCTAATAATTATATTTTTCATCATCAGACCAAAATATTAATCAATCTTTAGTATAGAATAATTTTTGTAAATTTTTTTTTTTTATATATAATCTTCATCATCAGACCAAAACACAAATGTCGTCTTCTTCTTCTTTGTTTTTTTAGAAGAATAATGGTAGAAATGTCTCTTATAGATATTTATAAATAATTACTAATAGATAGATATATATATATATATATATAATTCCAAAATCATGGCCGCACCCACCATGCACACTCTTAGGTCCACATGGTTTGCAATTCAAAAAGCTATTAGTAAACCAGAAAAATGGACACCAAACTTATAGAATATACATTCACAAGAAAATCATTATACTTTAAAGTTTAAATAATAGAGTTTTAATTTATAGCATCAGTTCCTAAAAATTATGTTTTTCATCATAAGATCAAAACACCCATCAATTTTTAGTGTAAAATAGTTTTTTTTAACAATTTTTTATTCCGGAATTAATATTAAGTTGTAAAAATGCAACCTAATGCTAGTTCTTTCTACTTTTCAACAAATGTTAGTTTCTTCATTATTATCCCAACAAATAATGACTAATTATCATTCAAAGAGAAAGAAAGAGGGCAATAATAATACACTAATCACAAAGACAAACTCATTCCCATCTCCATTAGTGTATACAAATCATCATCATATATTAAATACCAAAACAAATAAACACAGAATCAACTTAAATATTGAAATTATAGTAATTATATATACTCCAATTTTTGATTGTAAACTATATTATCATGATCACACAGAAGCTTGTGAAACCTTGTTAACTACCTTATTACCCTCTTGACCCAACGCCCCAGCTGCCCTCATATCACCACCAACCGCCGTGCCGACACCCTGGTACGGCGTATAATAAACTTGCCTCCCCACTGCACCGTCGTATGCTGCCGTCACCATCGGCGCGTAGCCTCCACCCGCTTCCACGGCCCCCATTCCACCACCGCCACCCGGTCGCATGACTCCGAACCCCTCCGTGTAAGCCACCATTTTCGGCGGCTGTGGCGGCAAAACGGGTTGTGGTGGAGCTGACATCGGTGGCAGCTGCTGCTGCTGCGGCGGCGGCGGCGGCTGGGCGTGTTGTTGTTGTTGTGGGACCATATTATAAACCGGCTGCTCCCGGTAAACGTCGTTGGGAACACGCTGCATGTTGTGGTAGTACCCTTGAGTGGTTGGTCCGGTTGCCGGTCGGACCATTGGTGCAGCATGGTAAACTGTACCAGGAGTTGGAATCATGTACATCTGTTGTTCCGGTGCACTCGTTTGGAAACCGCCGCCGGAGAATTGTTTTTCTGGCCAAAACCCGGCGTTTGGAGGTCCGGTTACCGGAGGAGCTTTTTCCGGTACCTTGTGAACGTAGTAATCTCCGGCGTAAGGTCCGACGAGGTTTTCGTCGCTTTTTCTTCTATACATAGCCGCTTCGTGTTCACTGATTTGTAACCTCTGGAATTCCTGCAATTGCCTCTGGATCTCAACCGGGTTCATAACCGGCTCCGACCCGACGACACGGGCGGGGAATTCAGGAACCGGCGGGATCACTGGTTCCGGAACAGAATCTTGGAACTTCACAGCCGCTTGTGGCGGCGGAGGGACTCCTTTGTCCAAACCGAACAAAAAATCGACGTTGTTCGGCGTCGGAGCCTTCGGAGGCTCGGTCGGACCCGAATTCAAAGCATCCACGAAGCGTTCACGGTCCGATTTCGGAGTTTCGGGTCCGGAACCCGACTGACACGGACCCTGAAACAGAAAAAGCCTCATTCGCGCGGGCTTAGCAGAAGCACGGTAGAGACGGTCGTACTCGTGCATCATGTGTTCGAGGTCATCGTCGTTGGTGACAGAAATCAAAGCATCGAGGTCTTCGCCGGGGAGTTGGTACTTGAACGACACTTCAGAATCGGCGCCGCCGGCGCAGAGAGAGGAGAGCTTAGAGATGAAGGAGTTGAACTTGACGGTGCGATCGACGGCGAGAATCTTAGTCTCGCCGCCGATGTAAGACAGCTGATTGTCGTGAGGACGAGGGTGGATCTTGCCGCCATAGCTACACATGAACTTCGCTTTGTAGTTCTGGTGAGGTTGATCGTCCCACGGCGGCGGATTCTCGAAATCGATTTCGCGCGAGCGCGGCGAGGATTCGCCGGAGTCAGGGTATGAAGTGAAGGAGTAGTTTTCCATGGGTTGATTGGAGAGAGAGAGAGAGAAACAAAAAGAGTGAAAGATTTTTTTGTTTTGGAAAGAGGAGAGTGATGTGGAGTGGAGGTGTGCGTTTTGCTATTAGTTATGGGAAAGACTTTTTCAGGAGAGTGGGTCCTACTCCGCATTCATTGATGAGAGAGAGAAGGAAGAGATAAGAGAGAGAGAGAGAGAGAGTGAGAGGGAGTCATGTTATTTGACTTTGATAGGACTACGATCGAGTAGCAAGCACTATTATCCGGTTGCAAATGCCAAGTGGAAGAACTGTAGAAGCACAATGGCATTGGCTTTATTTAGTTTAGTGCACGAATGAAACACGAGTGCAACATACTAACTTACCTTCCAGGAAAATACATAAAAGAAAAAAAAGTGAGTTGTTGGGCAACTGGTTCAGGACGGTAAGGATTATAACTATAGATTTGACTTACATCGTACATATTGAATATCGACAATCACACGTAATTAAAAGTGAACACGTGTTATTATCGCTGAGCACTCTAAATTTAAGTTTTGCCCTGCAAAAATATTGCTTGTAACTGATTATTGTTACTTTTTAACCCTTAAATGCCTCCGGTAGCAGGTAGGATGTCGTACTCGTATGTAGCTAAATCATTGTGATTAGCGAAATTGAAGCACTCGGTAGTAAATAAAGCGGCTTTATTACAGCGACAGAAGCTTCTTTTTACGGTGACAGAATAATACTACGAGAATGTACAAATAAGCGTCAGGTCCGCGTAGCGTCAGGATAACTGCACAGCACTTTGACATATTGCAAATGCAAACCATCTGGCAATGTTAACGGTTACCGTAGTTTCTAATTTTTTACTAAAATAAAATTTAACCTTTTTACTTATTTATGCATTTTAGCTTGACCCAGACTTTTTTTTTTTTTTAAAATACAAATAAAAATCAAACGAAAGTTCAATATTGTATAATTATGGTTACTACTTACTAAAGCTAAACATTAATATACAAAGTCTATTTAAGATTTACTTATTTTGTTAAAATTGAAAATTTTTGCTGAAAGTACTGTAGATGAAAGTAAAAGTTAGCTGAAATAGTACTGTGGGGGTCAAAACTTGAGCTTTTGCGCAGGGCTTAAAGTCCCATTCTTTAATAATAATATGTCCGAGGAGAAGAAAACACGAGGAAAGGCCCCGTAATAGATAGTAGAACAAATAAGTATCCAAGGGTGTTGGTCCAAGAGGATCATCCTCCTCGGATCTGACAAATATCAGTAAAGTGAACTTCGTCTTACCCTGGATGACCTTCCAGGAAACTCCAGCAGTAAAGATAAACTTCAAATGTATAGGGAAGGGATAAGAACACAGAAATATCTAAGAGAAAAGCTGTCACCACCGCATTAAATGCACTACAGCAGCTTTCTTGGCCGCATTAATGTGGAGAAGACCTCTGAACAGTACTTTCAACTACTACCGCCCATAGAAAATTATAAAAATCTATTTAACAGGATAGATACGGAGGTCTGAGGTTGGATGAAGGACAAGTGGACGATGGAAATAGATCAGAGGGGACTATATAATGGGGAAAGACCTCCATAAGTGGAGGATCGGAAAAATATTAGGGAGAAAACTAGGAGAAGATTCACTGTAGCACTAGAAATAACATAACATCTGAAATTGCATGTCCCGTCGAAAACTTACCCCTCGGACTATAATTCAATCTCAAATTACATGCGCATTCCTCCTCGGACCAGCTTAGAACTCTGATTAACTGTTAAAAAATCCGTTCTAAGCCCAATTCTTTCGCCCACTCTCTTATAAATTTATTGTATTGGGTTTATTGGGCCAATTTCCATTTCCTATTAGGTTTGGGCTGCAATTTGTGACCTTACAATTAGCGCCGTCTGTGGGAAGAATTAGTGCTAGTAAGGTTTATAACAGTTATGGCGGGTTCAGGACCACAACAGATCAGTCCACCCCATGCAGAATCAGTTAACGTTCATCAGCAAGGTGAGCTCCACAACCTTGAACATGGGAATCACATAGATAACCAGCAAGAGGGTAGCTCGCAGACGCTCCATGCTGGTAGAAGTGGCTATTGACGAAGGAGTCACTTGGTACATGAGCAAGCTGATGAAAAGGATTTGCAGCGAGAGATTGAAGATCTAAAAAGGAAACTTCGTCGTGCACAACAAAAACAAACCCCTTCTAGCTCTGATGTTTCTTCCAACGATGAAGGAGATGCCAGTTACAGGGAACGCTCAGAAACCCCATCTAGTGAATCTTATTCTTATGAGGAAGAACATTCTCACAAGAGGAGGAGAAAGAGTCCATCTGGGAGGGGGTTAGGAACTAAGGTCGTGAAGAAGGCTCTGAGCTAAATTTCTAAGTCCCCTTTTACTCGGGGAATAAAAAAGGCAAAGCTTCCCAGACGTTTCCATCAACCTACGTTCACCATGTATAATGGACGTACCGATCCTGTGGAGCATGTAAGCTAGTTCAAACAGAAGATGGCAGTTCATTCTCAGGACGAAGCCTTGCTGTGTAGAGTGTTCCCTTCCAGCTTAGGACCGATGCTAATGAGGTGGTTCGATGGGTTGAGGACTAATTCCATCAACTCCTTCAAGAAGCTTACTCAATCATTCTGTTCCCGGTTTATTACGTGCAGTAGGGTTCCTCAACCCTTAGATTCTCTGCTGTCTATGACAATGAAGGAAGGAGAATCTGTGAAGTCGTATGTTGAAAGATATTAGGAGATGTTCAATGAGATCGATGGCGATTTTGATGAAGTCGCTATTAGAACTTTCAAGGTCGGCCTCCCTTCCGAGCATGGTTTGAGAAAATCCCTGACAGGTAAACCTGTCACTAGTTTGCGACAATTAATGGATAGAGTGGACAAGTACAAAAGGATAGAAGATAATCAACAATAGGGAAAAGGGAAAGCTAAGCTTATCCCTCAAGAAAGGAGAGATTTTAGGTCGGACAGATACAACAATAACCGGCCGAGAAGGGATTATACCGAGCAGCAAGGGTCAAATAACAATCAGGTGGTTGGAGCTGTATTCCGAGAACCCGTGCATCAAGTCTTGGAAAAGGTTAAGAACGAATTCTTCTTCAAATGGCCCAATAAGATTATGGGAAATCCTGAAAAACGAAACCGAAATCTCTATTGTCAATACCATCGAGACCATGGTCACACTACCGAGGATTGCAGAAGTTTATGGGATCACTTGGACCAACTTGTCTGAGAAGGCAAATTGAAACAGCTGTTGCATCACTCTAGTAGTTTGGGTGGTCAGGCCGATACTTGGCCGGAAAGGGAGAATCCTTCAAGACCCCCTCTTGGAACTATCAACGTTATTTTTATGGCGCCTGGCAGAACGGGGTCATGCCCTTCTAGAGTAATGTCCGTGGCTCGCCTGTCTTCTGAGGATGGTAGCCACGAGCCGAAGAGAGCTAGACTAGATCGGCCCCTGGTCATGGGGTTCTTAGATGAAGACAAGATTGGAACTATTCAACCTCATGATGATGCCCTGGTGATCATCCTCCGAATTGGAGGTTATGATGTGAAGAGAGTAATGGTGGATCAAGGTAGTGCGGCCGAGATTATGTACCCTGATCTTTTTAAAGGGCTGAATTTAAGAGCTGAAGATCTGACGCCTTACAATTCTCCCCTAGTAAGTTTTGAAGGGAAGGTTATTATCCCGAAGGGATAGATCAGACTACCAGTGCAGACCGGTTCGGAAACGGTGGAAGTAGATTTTATCGTAGTGGATGCGTATTCTCCTTATACAGCAATTGTTGCCAAACCTTGGCTTCATACTTTAGGAGCGGTTTCTTCCACCCTACATCAGAAGATCAAGTACCCATCCGGAGGCAAAATAGAAGAAATACTAGGTGATCAAACCATGGCGCGACAATGCATGGTTACAGCTATCCGACACAAACCCGAAGTAGAATTTGTGACTCCCGGAAAGGAGTTATAGCAATTAAAACCCCCAATGTTACCTATAGGTGGGACATCCGATGAGGTGAAGTGTGAAGATCTTGTGAAAATCACAATAGGAGATGATCCGGAGAAGTTTTTTCAAGTCGGATCCCAACTACCTCAGCAAGAGAGGGAGGAATTGGTAGAGTTCCTTAAACGAAATATTGACATCTTTGCCTGAAATACTTACGAGACCCCGGGGGTGGATCCAGACTTCATTTGCCACCACTTGAATGTTAATCCGTTAGTAATTCCCAAAAAGCAGCTCCCTCGTCGTCCGTCCAAGAAGCATGCAGAAGCAGTCCGTCAGGAAGTAACGAAACTCAAACAGGCTGGGGCTATCAAGGAGGTCTTCTATCCCGAATGGTTGGCAAACATGGTTGTAGTCAAGAAAAAGAGTGGGAAATGGCGAGTGTGTGTTGATTTCACAGATTTAAATAAAGCTTGCCCTAAAAATCCATTCCCCATGCCCAAGATCGATCAGCTGGTGGACGCCACTATCGGCCATCCTCGGATGAGTTTCTTGGACGCTTTTCAGGGTTATCATCAGATACCTTTGGCCTTGGATGATCAAGAAAAAACTGCTTTTGTTACTCCTGTTGGGAATTACCATTACAAAGTGATGCCATTCGGCCTGAAGAATGCAGGGTCCACCTATTAAAGAATGATGACGAGGATGTTTGAATCATTATTGGGGAAAAATATTGAGATTTATATAGACGATATGGTGGTGAAAATCAAAATGGTGTCGGAACACCTAGGGGACCTTCAAGTTGTCTTCGAAATTCTCAGGAACTATAAATTACATCCAAATGCTTCCAAATGCTCATTTGGTGTAGGATCGGGCAAATTCTTGGATTACATAGTTACTCACAGGAGAATTGAAGTTAATCCCGACCAGATTAAATCCATCAACAATATGCGAACTCCTCGGAACCCAAAAGAAGTGCAAAAGCTAACTGGAATGGCCGCCGCTTTGAACAGATTCATATCTCGATCAGCAGATAGATGCAGACCTTTCTTCTTATTAATCAACAAATGGAAGAGCTTTGAATGGACAAAGGAGTGTGCCGAGGCCTTTCAGCAACTCAAAGACTATCTAGCACGACCACCGGTCATGTCTAGTCCTGAGCCAAATGAAGTTCTTTTTGCCTATATTGCTGTAGCCTCGTATGTAGTGAGTTTGGTGCTGATACGAGTGGATAATGGTGTACAGCAGCTAGTATATTACGTGAGTAAATCGTTGCATGAAGCGGAAGTGCGTTATCTACCACTAGAAAAAGCTATCCTGGCAGTGGTGTTTGGCACGCGTAAGTTACCTCACTATTTCCAAGCGCATACAGTGGTTGTTCTTACACAACTCCCGCTAAAAACCATACTCAGAAGTACCGATTACACGGAAAGAATAGCCAATTGGGGTACAATTCTGGGGGCTTTCGATATCAAGTACATGCCTCGTACCTCCGTGAAGGGACAAGTCCTCGCCGACTTGGTGGCAGAATTCACCGAACCTGAGGTAAATGAATTACTGGCAAACAGAAACAAGGATGAAAAATTGGTTGATACGATCTCCCAATGTTGCCCTCCGACATGGGAAGTACATGTAGACGGAGCATCAAATCAAAAAGGCTCGAGGGTTGGATTAGTACTAACGTCTTCTAAAAAGGTTATCGTTGAGAAGTCTTTAAGGTTAGATTTTCCAGCTACGAATAACGAAGCTGAGTATGAAGCTCTATTGGAAGGAATGGCTATGGTCCAGAGAATGGGAGGGAAGTCCATAAAACTCTTCTCGGACTCAAGGCTGGTTGTCGGTCAAGTAAAAGGGGAATTCGAAGCCAAAGATAAAAGGATGCGGGGGTATCTTAGCCAAGTTAAAACTATACAGTCGAAATTTGAATCTTTTAACATACTACATGTCCCTAGAAGTGGCAATGCACATGCGGATTCTTTGGCCATGCTTGCAACCTCCTCGGCACAGAACTTGCCTCGAGTAATCCTTGTTGAGGACTTACGCAAACCCTCGGCAACAGTAAACACAGTTCAAATTAACCAAGTGAGAGCGGGGCCGAGTTGGATGGATTCCATCACGCAATTCTTGAAGAAAGATATTTTGCCTGAGGAAAAAATTGAAGCTGACAAGATACGAAGAAAGGCTACTAGTTATTGGTTGTCGGAGGACGGCAAGCTATACAAGCGTTCCTTTTCAGGGCCTTATCTGTTATGTGTTCATCCCGAACAAACCGAATCACTCCTAGAAGAGATGCATGAAGGAATCTGTGGAAGTCATACTGGAGGCAGATCCTTAGCACATAGGGCCATTACTCAAGGTTACTGGTGGCCAAATATGCAGAGAGAAGCTTTGGAATACGTTAAAAAGTGTGACCAGTGCCAGCAGTACGCACCGAGTATACACCAACCAGGGAGAATCCTTAATCCACTGTCTAGTCCATGGCCATTTGCTCAATGGGGCTTAGACATCGTCGGACCATTTCCCAAAGCAGTGGGAAACAAGAAGTATCTCCTAGTCGGCACAGACTATTTTACGAAGTGGGTTGAAGCGGAACCTCTAGCAAATATTCGAGATGTGGATGCAAAAAGATTCGTATGAAAAAACATTGTCACTCGGTTTGGCGTCCCTCATGTGCTCATCTCGGACAATGGACTTCAGTTTGATAGCAAAATGTTCAGAAAATACTGCGGTGAACTGGGGATTACTAACAGGTATTCTACTCCGGCTTACCCCCAAGGGAATGGACAGGCTGAAGCTGTGAATAAAGTCATATTAAGCGGGTTGAAGAAAAGATTAGATGATGCAAAAGGTAAATGGGTGGAAGAACTTCCACATGTACTCTAGACGTACAGAACCACGCCTCGTAGGTCTACTGGAGAGACCCCTTTCTCAATGACTTACGGAACTGAAGCTGTCATCCCTTTGGAGTCTGGGTTCCCGACAATGAGAACCAGCTCGTTCAGTCCAAAAGACAACGATGAGCAACTAGCAAGAAATCTAGACCTAATTGAGGAAAATAGAGAGAACGCCATGGTTCAGTTGGCGCATTATCAGCAGAAACTGAAGCAGGGTTATGACGCCAATGTAAGGTTAAGACCTTTAACTCCTGGTGACCTGGTACTACGTAAAGTTGTGGGAATGGCAAAAAATCCGGCTTGGGGAAAATTGGGGCCGAATTGGGAAGGACCTTATCGTATCACCTCCAACGCTGGCATTGGAGCATACTTCTTAGAAGATCTAGACGAACATGTAATACCACGTCCTTGGAATGTAAATAACCTAAAGATGTATTATTATTAACAAGTGTTTATTTGATCAATATGTGTTTTTTATATAAAATGTTCATACTGTTCATATTTTAGTTCTTTTAAGTGTTTAAACTTAAATCCGATCATGCCTGGAGTCCTCGGACCAGATGATTTGGGTTAGTTAACACTCTTTCCCAGTTCTACTAAGTGTTTAAACTTAAATCTGATCATACCTGGAGTCCTCGGACCAGATGATTTGGGTTAGTTAACACTCTTTTCCAATTCTACTAAGTGTTTAAACTTAAATCCGATCATGCCTGGAGTCCTCGGACCAGATGATTTGGGTTAGTTAACACTCTTTCCCAGTTCTATCAAGTGTTTAAACTTAAACTCAATCATGCCTGGAGTCCTTGGACCGGATGATTTGGGTTAGTTAACACTCTTTCCCAGTTCTATCAAGTGTTTAAACTTAAACTCAATCATGACTGGAGTCCTCGGACCAGATGATTTAGGTTAGTTAACACGTTCTAAGTTTCTTTAAATATTTAAATTTAAGCTTAAGCATATTATTTAAAGTTCCCATTCGGGTTAGTTATATATTTATTGTTACTTTGTTACTATTGAAGATGCTTATTTGGTTCATGCACTGACCCAAGTTCTTCTAATATGCTTTATTTGCCTAATATAACCATACGTACAATTCAAATTTAAAAAAAAAAAAATTGACAACAGAAGAGTTCGCCACTATTTATCATGACTTGTAAAGCAAAAGGGGCATATTTTCATTGATAATAAGAGTGAAGTACATGTCTTTAAAAAATATAAATATATATATATACAGAAACAGTAAACAAAGAAAATAAATGTACTACTAAAACTAATGTCCTAAGCTTGTGCCTTGGGAGCTCCTGGGTCAGCAACTTGCTTGGACTGAGAGATGGCGGTGTCTGAAGCCTTGCCTTTACCTTTATCTTGGTTCTTATCCTTGCTCTGGGGAGCTTCAACTTTTTTCCCTTGGCCAGCATCTTGGCGAGAATCTGTTGGAACTTCCCCAGGAGCAGGAAGGGCTTGATCTGCTGTAAGAGCCTCAGACACTTGGGCAGGTTGTTCTGGGGGAGGAGAGCCAGAACCTGGGAGCTCACGGATGTCCGAATCATAATATATGCTCTCAGGTCATCTTAGGCTGGAATCAGCAGGGATCCCAGCGGCATCAAGGGCTTTACCCCAAGTGATGTCGCAGTAATCCCTGGCTACGGCAGAGAATTCCTCTGTGAGCCTGCTCTGAGTCTCCTGTACCCCCAGGGCATACGCAGCCTACTTTTCGGCCTTAGCTGCCTCCTTTAGTAGTTGGGCAGCCTCCCTGGCCTTGCGGAGTTCTTCGCGGAGATCCGTCACCATCTGCTTTTCTGTTGCCAGATTAATTTCGCAGTAGTGCAGCTCCTTGCGAAGGTCCTCAGCCTGTCTCTCAGTTGTTTTCAGGCCTGCTTCGGCACTATCTTTGTCCCTAAGAGCTTGTTTCACCTGCTCGGCCATTTGTGCTTGTTTATCTTTCAGTGCACCTAGCTGAGCCTCTGCGGTGTCTCGGGCAGCCCTTGTCTCGTTGCGGGAGTTCTTTACCCACTCCTTGGCCACGAAAACTTGTTGCGTGACCTAGTAAGTAAAATTTTTTTTTTTGATAAAATGATACTTCTGCTATAAAATGCAAGTAAATATAAATGAAGAAAAAGTGAGCAGAATCGCTTACCATAGCCAAGTCCCTTTTTAGGGAAAGGAAGAGGTCCGGATAGTTAAAGCTCCTGTAAGTCGCCATATCCTGAGGGAGGAGAAGAGGCTGCTTCAAAGCCTCAGCCAATAGGCCAGCATGCCCCCCGCGATAATGCCCAAGCGTGGCATCAAACGCGATGGGCATACCATCAACTTCCAACACGGGTGACCAAGTACGTGCAGGCCGACATACTTAGGCCACCAGGGCGTCTTCTCGGTTGTCCACGAAGCTGGACCTTCTGCTCCTATGGTCCTGTGTCTGTTTGGCCTGATTATTTCCTTTGGAGGGGCCCAACTCCCCTTTTTCCACAGTATCCATTGGTCTTTTCTTCCTTAGGTCTGGGTTGGGTTTCAGCCCAAGATCAGCAGGAATCTTAGGAGGAGGAGGGGGAAGATTTGCAGGAGGCTTGGACTTATTCTTATCCTTGGGGGATGGCGTCTTATTCCTATTCTTCATCAGCTCCCTTAAGCTTGGACCAGTCTTGGGGGCCATTGCTCCCTCCTCGTCTGAAGTGTCGGCAATAAAAATTACCACTTGGACAGGAGTTTGCATGCACGAATGCTCGTCTGCCCCCTCTTCAGCCTCCGATATAAGGATAGTTTCTTCTTCTTCAAACTTGAATCTATCCATTTCTTGTTCAAGGGAAGAAGAGGAAGCTGTTCCTTCTCCGATAATAGCCTCCCCGAGTGGTGTTTGTTGTAATGGTTGGGCAGCGAAGGGTATTCCTTGTGGGATAGGATGATCGACGGGCGGAAGATCGTACGGAGCAAGGAAACCTGGCCAAGAGACGTCTATACGAGCCAAACGGTAGTCGTCTGCTCGGATAGAATTGCCGACGTCTAGGAATAACCTAGAAATTGGCTCAAAGTCCAAAATCAAGTGAACTGCACGAAGTTGGCCGTCGTCGTTCACAAAAATTTGCAACCTGAGCAGATAGTTAAGTGCTAGGACGTTGATTAGGTTGAGCTTTGAATTGGTATACGATTTATCTATCAAATAAAAAGATCAAATAGTTAAGAGCCTCGGCAATACGAAAATAACTAAATAAATAAATGTAAATGGATCAAAATGATACTTAAGTACAGTAAAGTAAAGCCGAGAACAAACTCCTTAAATCTAATGTTAGAAATCCTAGATCTAAGTTGCTCCACCTGGCTTTCCTAGTTTGGTTGGGCAAGGTAGGCCGTCACTCCAAGAGCCCGACAGGATGAGGTAGTCATCTTTCATCCCTTTGTTAGATTTGGGGAGGCAGGAGATTAGCTTGACCACGCTGGAGCGGGACTTAAGATAAAATCCTGCCCGAGTTTCTATATGGCCTTCGTATAAGTGAGCGACGTCATACCAAGTCAATCCCAGCCCCAGATGACGGTCCAAAGCATCAATCGATCCTAAGACTCTAAAAAAGTTGGGAGCACATTGATGAGGGCAGAGTCTATGGGCACGTAGGTAATCCCTTGTAATCATACCCATGGGGACGATCATGTCTCCTTCTATGAAGGCAATCATGAGGATTACGACCTCTCCTACTTTTCGGTCAAATTCCACCCCCTCTGTGGTGCAGTGTCGTACCAAGACCTCCTGGGGAATGTGGTACTTTTCTTTGAACGACTCTATCAAAGCTGGAGTCTTTACTAAACGCTCAAATCTACCCATTTTTAGCTTGCAAATGAGAAAACGGTTAGCCGAGGAGGTTAGCCAAGAAGATAGAGGAAGTTTGGAGAACGAAACTTATGTAAGATAGGATGCGAACTGATCTTCTTGTCTTTTGAGGATCTTTGAAGTCTCTTTTGTAAAAGTGTAATGAATAGTTTGAAGAGTAAGGAATGTAGAGATATGAGCGCTCTGAAATTGCAAACTGTGATGAAAAAGGAAAGGAATGACGTTAGGAAGCCTTTATAGTAGAAACCAAAAAGGAAGGGGAAGCAATCCCGCCCAAATATTGAAGGAAAAACCTGAACCGTTAGATTAGAATTCCACCGTTGGATGTCTGGAGCGTAACGCGGCCCAAAGCATTTAATGATGTTGTGCGAATTCCCAAGCGTTAGAAACTCTCGTGAAAGGACAGAAATGACCCTTCCGCATGCCTGGGTTTGAATATCCTTATGGTCTTAAATGTAATTACAGATACACGTCAAAATTATACCTTTTCTCCTCGGATGAGAGGGAAAAATTAGAATTTTGAGGGGCTATTGTGGGGGCCAAAACTTGAGTCTTTGCGCAAGGCTTAAAGTCCCATTCTTTAATAATAATATGTCCGAGGAGAAGAAAGCACGAGGAAAGGCCCCGTAATAGATAGTAGAGCAAATAAGTATCCAAGGGTGTTGGTCCGAAAGGATCATCCTCCTCGGATCTGACAAATATCAGTAAAGTGAACTTCGTCTTACCCTGGATGACCTTCCAGGAAACTCCAACAGTAAAGATAAACTTCAAATGTACAGGGAAGGGATAAGAACACAGAAATATCTAAGAGAAAAGCTGTCACCACCGCATTAAATGCACTACAGCAGCTTTCCTGGCCGCATTAATGTGGAGAAGACCTCTGAACAGTACTTTCAACTATTACCGCCCATAAAAAATTATAAAAATCTATTTAACAGGATAGATACGGAGGTCTAAGGTTGGATGAAGGACAAGTGGACGATGGAAATAGATCAGAGGGGACTATATAATGGGGAAAGACCTCCATAAGTGGAGGATCGAAAAAACATTAGGGAGAAAACTAGGAGAGGATTCACTGTAGCACTAGAAAGAACATAACATCTGAAATTGCATGTCCCGTCGAAAACTTACCCCTCGGACTATAATTCAATCTCAAATTACATGCGCATTCCTCCTCGGACCGGCTTAGAACTCTGATTAACTGTTAAAAAATCCGTTATAAGCCCAATTCTTTCGCCCACTCTCTTACAAATTTATTGTATTGGGTTTATTAGGCCCATTTCCATTTCCTATTAGGTTTGGGCTGCAATTTGTGACCTTACAAGTACAGTGAAACTCATGAATAATATCAAAAAGTACAGTGGGACCCATGAATAGTAGTAAAAATATGCTAAATAGTAAGCATGTGTTTGGATTGGGCGTTTGTAGAGTAAATGCTGCATTTGGCGTTTTGG
The DNA here is from genome assembly GCA_030820535.1 of Quercus parvula. Classification (NCBI taxonomy): domain Eukaryota; kingdom Viridiplantae; phylum Streptophyta; class Magnoliopsida; order Fagales; family Fagaceae; genus Quercus; species Quercus parvula. Next base: position 30,292,518 of record JAUAME010000006.1, on the reverse strand, counting down.
AGCTCAGGTCCCATGCACTGTTCATGGACCAGTAGCCCAAGGAAAAACGCAGCAAGTGTTATACACAGTGTTTTCAAATTTAAAAATTATTTTTGATAGGATACTGAATTTGTGCCGTCTCCAGTTCGTCCATAAGGGTCGTCCATGACCAAAAGTGGACAGTGACAGGAATCATTGACAAAAGACTGAGTTTCCTAAGACTAAGAATAAAGTATACAGTTGACGAGGTCCTCCTTGGACGATCATTAGGTCGTCCGTGGAACTTGTCTATAGACCACAGTGAAGCCATCCATGGACTTCGTCCATGGACGATAACGAGGAGTGGACGATTCAATCGTCCATACAACGGACGGACAAACAGACAACACTTGGGAAAACCCGACATGATAGAGCAGTTAATAAATCCATGACTGTCGCCCAAAGTTCTTGGAGCAGTTGATCTCCATCAGCAGTTTCCAGCCGTTGAGGAAGTTATCTCCGAACTCCCTGGCTTCCGTGAATCTTGGGGAAGTTACCAAGAAAATAACTACCCCAAGATCCCTATATAAAGGACCGGTCTGAACCAAATGGAGGTAAGAAATCTCAAAAACACAAAATTCCAAAACATTTGAAACTCCATACTAACTTTCTCATCGAAGGGGGTTTGGCCGGTCATCTCCGGTCGCCTCTTTGACTGCGTTTTCTTCTTTGCAGGCCTTCCACCACCGTCGGTAGTCTCACCGAAGCCAGATTATCCAACCCACTGATTCGAAGCGATATCAGTTGGCGCCGTCTGTGGGGAGAGGAGGCTGTTTTGCGACTTCTTTTCCGCGACAAAGGGTTAGGATGGTCAGGACTAGGTCGAGGGCTACTAGCCCAGGCCGTCAAGGAAGCAGAGGCGCTTCAAGCGATCCCCAGCGCGATCGCCAATCTGCACCAGCCATGCAGACATCGTCTGTTCCGCATGCGCAATCTATGGCGGCTGCAATGGCGGAATTGACTCGCCAAAACCAAGAGTTAAGAATGGAGATCAATCAGAGAAGACAGATGCGTGAGGAACATGAAGGAGGAGGACAAACACAAGGTCATGGCGATAGAGAAAATCCTGAGATTGGAAGTCAGTTAAGGGGCACAACTTCACGGACGGTGAAAGAAGAGATGGACCAAATGAAAAAGGTCATGCAGGAAATGAAAGAAAACATGAGGAGGACGAATCCTATAGAAGACTTGGTCCACAGAACTGACTCTCCCTTCACGGCTTCCATCAACGGTCATCCTCTACCATCAAAGTTCAAACTGCCTTCCCTGGATTCGTACGATGGAACGCGTGACCCATTTGATCACATTGCTACTTTCAAAACGACAATGCACCTTCAAGGGGTTCCTGACGAAATCACGTGTAGAGCCTTCCCAACCACCCTTAAAGGCCCAGCACGAGTTTGGTTCAGCAAAATACCCCCAAGTTCTGTAAGTTCTTTCGAAGAGTTAAGCAAATTGTTTGTTAACAATTTCATTGGGGGACAGAGACACAAGCGTTCTTCGTCCAGCTTGCTGACCATAGAGCAAGGGGAGAATGAAAGCCTGCGGTCATTCATTACTCGCTTCAACAGAGAAGCCCTTAGTGTGGACGAGGTAGACGACAAGCTTCTATTGGCGGCCTTCCACAATGGGATTAATTCTGACCTATTTATCCACAAGCTGTATGAGAAGGAGCCTCAAACCATGGCCGAGCTAATTCATTCAGCTCAGAACTTCATGAATGCAGAAGATGCGATCATAGCCAAGAAGAGGAAAAGAGCTGAAAGGACGGAAGCACATCCAGCACGCCACTCAGAGCAAGGCCCTCGTCCAAAGAAGGGACGGACGGAAGATAAAAAGGAACGAGATAACAGGAAGACTGGTCCTTCAGGAAGAAGTCAAAACTACACGCCCTTGAATGCTCCCCTTGATCAGGTGCTCATGCAAATCAAGGACGACCCTTCTCTAAAATGGCCAGAGAAGATGAAGGGAGATCCCAATAAGCGCAATAAGAATAAATATTGTCGCTTCCACAGGGACCATGGGCATGACACTGATGAATGTTACGATCTGAAACAGCAAATTGAAAATCTGATTAAACAAGGAAAGCTGAGGCACTTTGTCGGAAGGGATCATAGAGAGGAGAAGTTGAAAGGAAAAATGGAGGAATCGTCCCGCCCCCCACTTGGAGAGATAAGGATTATCATTGGAGGAAATTCAATGGGGCAATCTTCCAAATCGAAGAAAACGTATCTCAAAGTGGTTCAGAACGTCCAGCTCTCTGGACGATCTCCAAGGACGAATTCTATGGACGACCCTGCCATTTCCTTCACCAACGAAGATGCTGAGAGGATCCATCACCCGCATGACGATGCAATTGTCATTACTCTGCTTATTGCAGATTATACAACCAGGAGAGTGTTAGTTGATAATGGAAGCTCAGCAGACATATTGTACTATCCCGCCTTCCAACAGATGAGGCTTGGGCGGGATCAACTTCGTCCAGTTTGCTCACCACTGATAGGGTTTGGAGGAATGAAGGTGCAGCCTGTGGGCACCATTACATTACCAGTAGTGGTAGGGTCATACCCACAGCAGGTAACTAGGGAAGTCAATTTCCTCGTGGTGGATTGTTCATCTTCGTACAATGCCATTATCGGAAGACCAACCCTGAACAGTTGGAAGGCGATAACGTCTACCTACCATCTATCAGTCAAATTCCCAACGGAGTATGGAATAGGCCAAGCACAAGGAGATCAGTTGGCAGCTAGAGAATGTTATTTAGCCATGATGGCTCTGGACGAGCAGGTGCAAACATTGAGTATTGAGGAGAGAAGGGTTGTTGCAGAGCCCATAGAAGTATTGGAAAATGTTCTTTTACAAGAAAATGATCCCGAGAAGTTCACTAGAATTGGAACAGGTATAAAGGAGAAGGCAAGAGAAGACCTCATCCAGTTCCTGAGAAAGGGTATCGACGTCTTTGCATGGAGTCATGACGACATGCCGGGAATCGATCCAAGTGTAATCACTCATCGATTGAACGTGTACCCCTTTTTTAAGCCTGTTCGCCAGAAGAAGAGGGTATTCGCTCCGGAGCGAGATAAGGCAATCAAGGAAGAGCTTCAGAAATTGACCATTGCCCAGTTCATTAAGGAAGTCTATTACCCGGATTGGTTAGCCAATGTGGTGATGGTGAAGAAAGCCAGTGGCAAGTGGAGAATGTGCGTAGATTTCACTGACTTGAACAAGGCGTGTCCCAAGGATAGTTATCCTTTGCCACGCATTGATCAACTAGTAGACTCTACAGCTGGCCATCAATTGCTGAGCTTCATGGACGCCTTCTCAGGATACAACCAGATTAAGATGGATGAAGCTGATCAGGAGAAGACTTCCTTCATCACTAGCCAAGGCTTGTTTTGCTACAAAGTGATGCCCTTCGGTCTGAAGAACGCGGGGGCAACTTATCAAAGGCTGGTAAATCATATGTTTCGTCCGCAGATAGGACGGAACGTAGAGGTTTATGTTGACGACATGCTTGTGAAGAGCATAGACGAGGGAAGCCATTTGGACGATCTACAGGAAACCTTTGAAACACTTAGGCGGTATAAGATGAAATTGAACCCAAGTAAATGTGCGTTCGGAGTATCATCGGGAAAGTTTCTAGGCTTCATGGTCTCGCAAAGGGGGATTGAGGCGAATCCGGACAAGATCCAAGCCATATTGGACATGGAGCCACCAAGGAATATCAAAGAAGTCCAATCCCTCACTGGACGAGTTGCTGCTTTGAACAGGTTTGTTTCGAAAGCCACAGACAAATGTCTACCTTTCTTCAAAGTCCTCAGGAAGGCATTTGAATGGACGGACGAATGTCAGAAGGCTTTCCAAGACCTGAAGGACTATCTCACTAGAGCTCCATTATTAAGTCCGTCCGAGCAAGGAGAAGAACTGTACCTGTACTTAGCGGTGTCCCCACACGCCGTAAGTTCAGCTCTAATCAGAGAGGAAGGAAGAGTGCAAAAACCCGTGTACTACACTAGCCGAGCACTTAGAGGGGCAGAGGGAAGGTACCCACTTATAGAGAAACTGGCTTTTGCACTAATAACAGCTTCCAGGAAGTTAAGACATTACTTCCAAGTCCATGTCATCAATGTCATGACAGACCATCCGCTCAAAAAGGCAATGAACAAGCTGGAAGCCGCAGGACGACTGATTCAATGGGCGGTGGAACTTAGTGAATTCGACATTCGGTATCAACCGAGAAATGCAATATAAAGGCTCAAGCCCTAGCAGATTTCATTGCAGAGTTCACTCCCAATTACGAGGACCATGGCGAAGGAGAGTACAATAAAAAATGGGTTGTCCATGTAGATGGATCGTCTACATCGTATGCTGGAGGAATTGGAGTTGTTTTGCAGTCACCAGAAGGAGACAAGTTGAAGTACAAAGCTCGTTTGCAATACCAGACTACTAATAATGAAGTGGAGTACGAAGCCCTTTTAAAGGGGTTGGAGTTGGCTAAGTCTGTAGACGCAGACTCAATACTTGTCTTGGGAGACTCTCAGTTGGTCATGGGCCAAGTAAATGGGCTATGTGAAGCGAAGGAAGACAGAATGAAGAAATATTTAAAGAAGGTAGTTCGCCTTGTAAAGAAATTTAAGAAAGCTGATTTCATTCAAATCCCAAGGGAAGAGAATGTGGAAGCAGATACTCTGGCAAAGGAAGCGTCTGCCAACGAAGCAGTGGACGAACTGGATGCAGTACAATACATGCCTAGTATAGACCTTCCAAAGATGCTGCAGATAGAGGGTCATGGAAATTGGATGATCCCTATAGTGTCATACTTGAAGGATGGAAGGCTTCCAAAAGAGAAGGACGAAGCAAGGAAGCTCAAGGTCAAGTCAGCCAGGTACGTACTTATAGACGAAGTGTTATACAAAAGAGGTTTTTCCCAACCTCTCTTAAGATGTCTGGCTCCAAACGAGGCAAACTACATGTTAAGGGAGGTTCATGAAGGAGCATGTGGCAACCATTCGGGAGCCAGATCACTCGTCCATAAAGTCATCCGTAGCGGATTCTATTGGCCAACCATCCAAGCTGATGCCAAGGCATATGTTAAAGTATGTGATCAATGTCAGCGCTTCAGCAACATTCCCAGACAACCCGCAGAGTATCTCACGCCCATGATAGCCCCTTGGCCTTTCGCGCAATGGGGACTGGACATTTTGGGGCCCTTCCCAACTGGGACTCGGCAAATGAAGTTTCTGGTAGTAGGAATAGACTACTTCACAAAATGGGTGGAAGCCGAACCCTTAGCAAAACTTACACAACAGAATGTCAAGAACTTCGTCTGGAAGAACATTGTATGCAGATTCGGCGTACCAAGAGCACTAGTGTCTGACAACGGACGACAGTTCGACAATACATCTTTCAAAGAATTCTGTGAACAGCTTGGAATGAAGAATCACTACTCCTCACCCGCCCACCCACAGGCCAACGGTCAGGCAGAAGTAGCAAACCGATCCTTGTTGAAGATCATCAAGACTCGGCTTGAAGGGGCAAAGGGCGTATGGCCGGATGAGCTACCAGGTGTTTTATGGGCTTACAGAACAACAGTGAGAACTCCAACAGGGGAAACTCCTTTTAAACTAGCCTACGGAAGCGAGGCAGTTATACCAGCAGAGGTACACATGATGAGCCACAGGGTGAGGAAGTATCAAGCTGAAGAAAACGAAGAACAGCTCCGTCTTAACCTTGACCTCATGAACGAAGTCAGGATAGATGCAAAACAGAGAACAGCGAGGTACAAAAATCTCATGGCCAGACAGTATGATGCCATGGTGAAGCCTAGGCGCTTCAATATTAGGGATCTCGTCCTGAAAAAGGTTACCTTGGCAACAAGAAACCCAGCCTATGGGAAACTGGGACCAAATTGGGAAGGACCCTACAGGGTCATCAACTGCAAGAGGCAAGGATCTTATTATCTGGAAGCTCTGGATGGACGGAGGCTTGAACACCCTTGGAACGTTGAGCATCTAAGAAGATACTATCAGTAAGTGTTGGCTCCGTACTCTGGACGAAAGTGGCCATAGACGACATCCCTGGACGAATGGAATTTACTGTTCGTGTTTGTTTACTGCTTTATGTTTGTTAATAATCCCCTAGAAAGTACTTGTACTATTCTAGGATGAATTTGTGTGGTTTTTATTATTGTGTGTTTTTATTCCCTAAGGCACTAGCTCTCGAGCATGTGCCATACCTATGGACAAGTATTTGCATAAGTTTGGATTTTCAGTTATATATATATGATGTATTTTCAAGTACATACATTGTTGTATGAGAATCCTTCATCCTTTTTATGCATTTATCCAGAAGGATCCATTAGGGGCAAACAAGCATGGACGGATAAATTCCTTGGACGCAAGGATGTATCGTCCGTAAGTTTGACTCAAAGGAGAAAAACACCAAGGCATGCACGTCTAAAGCTTAAGACAGGATGCAATCCTAGCAACCCTCGTCTAAGCCATGAAGGAACCAAGGTGTGTCAAATTATAGATTCCTCGTCCAACACATGGACGAATAAAAGCAATATCAAACCTACCGTCCAAACCTTGGACGGAAAAAGGTTGTGTAATGCAAACCCATAAACGAGATCAAACCATCACAGCAATTCTGTGCATGGACGAAAGTTTAATGGAAATCATTCTACTGACGTTGTACGTAGACGAGCTCTACTTGACGAGCACAAAAGTGGTTTTACTCTATTTTGGTGATGTAAAAAGAAATTCACCTATATACTCAAGACGGGGTGAAATGATTCCCTTAGTGGACGAACCACATGTCCACATAATACCAATGGACGGTATAAACAAGTTCATATATAAAAATGGACATATTCAAACACTGGTGTAGATGAGAAATAATCATTTATTCATAAGATTTGAAAAAGGGTGGACGACCAACGTACCAAAAACCCTCGTGTATAAATAACTCATCCATAAACTTGGACGAGGTAATTGTACTTATACAAATTTGAATTTAAAGGCAGAAATAAAGCCCAAAACAACGGGCACTTCCAACAAAAAGTAAATTAATGTTTCAAAAGAAAATACAAATCATTTGGACGAACCACCAGGTGCGCTACCCCCAGTCTTTGGATCACCTTGGGTTACCTCGTTACTGGCATCGTCCATGACGTTGACATCCTCAGAACTCGTCTGCAAGACGGAGCTTTCGGTGGCAAGAGGGAGCTTGAAAGAGTCAAAATCCAGATCTGGGAACATCTCTTTGGCGTCAGCACGGAAGTCCTCATAGCCAGCAGCATAGTGACTGTCTAGACGACCTTTATACTCGTCAGACTTCTTAAAGGACGCTATAGCTTCCTCACGTGCCTTCTCCAAGGACGAAACCAACCCAGAGATCTGCCCTTCAAGATAGACGATGCGAGTGTCTTTCTCTATGTTATCAGATTTGAGCTCTTCCACCTCATTCTTCAGCCTCGTCTCACTCCCTTGCAGACGGTTAAAGTCTTCTGTCAGTCTAAGGACCTCCCCCTTTTTCAATAAAACTTCATTGCTCAGTTCCTTCGCTTTCTCCTTAGCCGTCTTAGCCTCTGTAGCAAGCTCCTTAGCCTGGCATGTCGCAGTATAAAATTTGGACATAGCCTATGCATAGACGAAGGTAAGTTAAAACATTATTTTGGAAATATTTTCAAGTGCACCAAGACGAATAAGACTTACCTTGAAAAGGTCATGGATACCAGAGCGTTCAAATTCTTTCACTGACATGTTGTAGCATTCATTAACTTCATTGTCAGTGACGATCCCTTTGAACGTTCTCCATGCATAGCTCTCGTCCAACACCAGGTTAGAAGGACGATCAGAGGGCTCAGACGACGGAGGCTTGCGAGGAGTCTTAGTCTGTGGGGTAGGTTCACCTTGACCAGGATGAATTGTCTGGACGGGTTCCACATCTACTGGAGATTCGTCCAAATTCACTGTCGGAGGTACAAATTTAGGCACCTTGGGAAGAGGAGCCTTGTCTACCTTGGATTTCTGTTTCTTAGGACCTCGACGACTTGGAAGGTCGTCCAGATCCACAGCAGATGAAATAGGCTTGGCTTTTCTCTTCCCAGCCTGGACGGAGGTTTTCTGGACGATAGGAGTAGCTGTAGCATCCTCGTCCCCACTTGTTACGTTCTTCTCCCTATTTTCTCTCATGGTAACTATTCCTGTAACAAGGAAAATTAAGTTTAAAAAAAAAAAAAAAAAAAAAAAAAAAAAAAAAAAAAAACAGAACAAGGACGAGAAAAGGGAAAGACGAATTGAGGATACTCACTTCGACGGGTGGTTTCCTCGTGATTAAGGTTCTCTGCAGTAGGCAGTGGACCAAGTCCCCAAGCAGCTAGACGACTGAGAGTAACCAAATCGTGAAAGGTTCTCCCAGGGAAGGCGCGTACTTTTTCTATACGCTCTAAATGAAATTTGTCCAATCGTGGACGAATGACAGCTGCATCAATATAAAGGTTGGTTAGACGATTGAAAGTTAAAAAAAAAAAAAACGAAAACAATAAAATAAATTGGGAAGAAAACATACCCTCAGGACGAAGGCGACCTATAGGACTGGTAAAAGGTGGGAAGGGGGCTCTATGCACATCTACTGGGTCCCCAGCCCAGTTTCCAGAAATAATAAAAAATTCTGTTTTCCAGAGCCTGTCAGACGAGCTACGGCCCTTAATCAAACTATAGTAAGAGCCTCTGGACGAGAACTGATAAAAACTAGCAGATCTCTTTATCTCAGAAGGCTTATAACAGAAAAGGAACTCGTCCACGGTGATAGGACAGTTCCCTTCCAATGCTTCACGCCATAACACTTGCATGGCCACTACCGTCCTCCATCCATTGGGGTTAAGTTGGTTAGGTCCAATACCCAACCTATGGAGGAGACCTCTACAAAAGGAATTCAAAGGAAACCTAAGGCCAGCTAGAAGATAAGAGCTGTACACTCCCAATCCAGAAGAAGGAGAACAACACCATTCACCTTCTCTGGGAAGACGAGGATTAAATTCTTTGGGGATTTGATATCTATCTACAAGGGTTTTCAACTTAACATCGTCTAGAATGGATGCTACTTCAGGAGCACAACTATATATGATTTCTTCCTCCTCGTCTTGAGGGCTAGGGGGTTGTCTAGACGAACTAGCCCCAGACGTAGAGGCCTTCCTACGCTGCAATTCCTGGAACTCCTCTAAAGAAATTCCAGGTACCCCAGACGTAGAGGCCTTCCTACGCTGCAATTCCTGGAACTCCTCTAAAGGAATTCCAGGTACCCCAGACGAGTAATGCTCGTCTGAGGACTCACTACTAGCTGTACTGCTATCACTACTCTCATAACTACCGTCACTCCCAGAAAACACGTCCTGATACTCGTCTATCTCCCTCTCTAAGCTACTATTGGACGAAGACATAACTAAAAAGTATAAAAGGAGAACCTAAGAAGGAAGAATAAATACCTGGAAACTAAGAAGGAAGCTAGACGAGGATCTTGGACGAGTTGGCAGGAAGGGAATTGTTTAAGATGTGAGGGGCAAGAGAGAGAATATACATATATATAGGGCCCAGAAGTAGGGACAACGAAGCGACGTCACCCACTCAGCGTGCAACACGTGGCGCAGTGGGACAACGAAACGACGTCGTCCATCCAGCGAACGACACGTGGCGAAACTGTTGGGAAAAGCAATCGACACAACAGGGTTCGCGAAGCGACGCGCACCAATCAAAATTCGACACGTGACATTTTTTGGGAAGACGAAATGAACGAGCTATAGATTACACTTTTATCCTGGACGACCCTTTGAACAAAGGGGCAACTGATAGGATACTGAATTTGTGCCGTCTCCAGTTCGTCCATAAGGGTCGTCCATGACCAAAAGTGGACAGTGACAGGAATCATTGACAAAAGACTGAGTTTCCTAAGACTAAGAATAAAGTATACAGTTGACGAGGTCCTCCTTGGACGATCATTAGGTCGTCCGTGGAACTTGTCTATAGACCACAGTGAAGCCATCCATGGACTTCGTCCATGGACGATAACGAGGAGTGGACGATTCAATCGTCCATACAATGGACGGACAAACAGACAACACTTGGGAAAACCCGACATGATAGAGCGGTTAATAAATCCATGACTGTCGCCCAAAGTTCTTGGAGCAGTTGATCTCCATCAGCAGTTTCCAGCCGTTGAGGAAGTTATCTCCGAACTCCCTGGCTTCCGTGAATCTTGGGGAAGTTACCAAGAAAATAACTACCCCAAGATCCCTATATAAAGGACCGGTCTGAACCAAATGGAGGTAAGAAATCTCAAAAACACAAAATTCCAAAACATTCGAAACTCCATACTAACTTTCTCATCGGAGGGGGTTTGGCCGGTCATCTCCGGTCGCCTCTTTGACTGCGTTTTCTTCTTTGCAGGCCTTCCACCACCGTCGGTAGTCTCACCGAAGCCAGATTATCCAACCCACTGATTCGAAGCGATATCAATTTTGTTACAATATTTTTAGTAATAAGTTTTCAGTTTTCAACAAAATAAAAGGTATCCAAACAAACCCTAAAATAAGTTAGCAAAATTAATCATGTCAAACTCACACGTACTGTTATTAATTTTGTTCCATTCTAGTAATATTTTGTGTTAGTAAGCAAATTACAATGTTTAACTCTTATTTCATCCTTGCTAAAATTTTCAATATGTTTCAATCTGTTGACTCTATTCCACTTGCTTGGATCCTTGTTGTCCAATATAGTTTTTTATATGATTATGTCATTCAAAGTTAATGATGAATTTTGTCAAATTTCAACTGAAACTTATTTCCATGATTTTATTTTGTATTTGAGGTGTCCTAAAATGTTTAGGGGTGTTTGGTTTATGTTTTCAAACAATCATTTTCAGTTTTTTAACAACATTTCACGCATTTTCATACACTTTTTCACCCACACGTATTTTCACAAATATTTTTAAATAACAATTTTTAGTTTTTAAACACGTGTACCAAACGGGCTCTTAGAATCCCATGCCATTCAAAAATCCCCTAGCCCAATCAATTGACCTGATCAAAACACTATACCCTCCACTCTCAGATGGGTTTTTCCCTTTGAGAAAGAAAGAAGAGTGTGAGGAAGATGAAAACAAGAGCCTCATAAAGGGCATCCCATTGACTCCTTTAGGATTTTTTATTTATTTATTTATTTTGAGACAAACTCCTTTATGATAATTGGTTGTAGAGGCTGAGACACCAATAGAATGTTCAAAGATGGAGGCCAAACTTCTCAATGCTCCATCATCAACAAGAGAGAGTCACATCATAGTAATCTATTTATCAATATTTACCAACAATATGAGTAAATTCATAATATAAAATATACTCTTTGCAAATTTAAATTAACAATAACCAAAAGGTCTGAAACCCCACCTCTTATATGAAATTATTATTATCGTTTATTTGATCCAATGGGAAGTTCATGAAGTAACAATTATAAGTAAGAGTGGCTAAGACCTTTGTAATTCTGCTAGTGCTCACACTTTTTGGTATTTTTAATATATATATATATATAATATATATATATATATATATATATATAATATTCAAATCCCTTATCTTCTAATTGTTGAATTATCGAAAAATAAAAAATAAAAGGAACTGTCAGTCTTTAAAATTAAAATAATTGAATAAAGAATGTAAAACAAAACCACAAAACTTAAAACAAAAATAAGGCTCCTTGGACCACCCTGACTTAAATTCCCCAAGAACCTTTTTATTTTTTTTATTTTAAGCATATAGCACAGGCCACCTCTATTTTCTATTCATTTTTAATGTTAATTTGGATTAGGGGTGATAAGAAAGTCAATACATAGTTGTAGGCTATGTCTGATTAATGGACATGAATTAATTTTAGATAATCCATAATAACCTACTCCAGTCCACATTCCAAGAACTGTCAACAAAAATTGTACTGTGTAATTAAAATAAAAAATGTAATATGTGGTTCATTTGCAAAGCTGTAAATCACATGCCAATAATCCAAACAACACAGTCAAAGCTTATCATTTTTCCGAGGTAGAAAGGGACAAAATATACCCTTCACCCAATAATAAACTTTTCTTATTTTGGTCAGTTGACTGTTTCAAATTAAAATTAATGTTTCAAAACATTAAATAATGGTTTCTTAAAGTTGAGTTTTGCTGGATTTTTGTCAATAACAACGAGTTAGATTCAGGTCGAAGTAGTTAAGGTTGAAGGTCTAAATTAACTACCAAGACAGATACTCTACGACAGCGCAAATGTCATCAAGCCCAACAACCAGCAGGTAGCGCACCATGTTTCCAATCTTTTATAATGACTTTCCACAAGGAGATTCTAATTCTCTATGTAAAACAAGGAAGTTTATGGTATAATATGCAATTGTAAAGGGTCGTATTATAGGAGAATGGTTAATAAACTATATAGAAAAATTTTAACACCACTTTGATGTGGAATATAAAAATTTGTCAATAATATTTATTATTTTATTATCCTTCCAATAAAATATTTTTAAAAATAGTTACTAAACTAATGTTTTAAGAGCATCCACATCAGTATGTCTAAAATTTTCTATCTATTTTACACTAAGAACCTATTTTTTTGATTTTACACAAGTAATTTGCAAAAACACTCAAATCAGATCATCTATTATACACTATGTTTTTTTTTTTAAATAATAATTTTTTATTATTAGTATTTTATTTTATCATTTCACCGACCCACTCCCACCGCACAAGGTCTCTCTCTTTCACCTCCACTTATAGTTTGTGCAATTACTCCATTTTGTGGGTCGTTTTGATTGGTTTAGGTGCGGTCCAAGAAGTTTCATGAGCACCTATAATTGGGAGGGATTATTTGAACCCTCAATGTTTCTATTAAATACACTAGGAGGTGCTAATCAGTTAATCTGCAAGATTTTTGACTAGAGGTGTTCATGGTGTAGTTTGGTGCAGTTTTGGGCCGTATTTAACACCACACCATGCGGTGCAGTTTTCCCAAAACTATAACTACACCACACTTCAATAGATTGGTCACCATGCGATGCGGTTTAGTCAGTTTTCATATATAATAAATATCTTAATTGGTCTTGTTTATATAATATATATTTAATATAAAATAACACACACACACATATATATATATATACACCTCCACTTACGGTGTGTGCGATTACTCTATTTTACAGGTGGTTTTGATCAGTTTAGGTGCTATTCAAGCAGTTTCGTGAGCGTCTTGACATTATTTTACTTGCTTTTGGAGTGTTATCAAAGTAATTAACAAATCTTTGACCAAAGTTACTCAACAAATAGAACTATTATTAGGACCGTTACACCTTAGTAATATATGGGGGAGAAACATGCTCTACAGTTGACATTACAAAGGAAGAAACTTGACTATTTGACCAACCCGGCTGCCGACTCTTTTTCATGTTTTTTCGCCCATTGACTTATTTGTTTAAACGAGAGTGGGTTTGGATAACCAACTGCCAACTAGATCGGAGTTAAGTTTAGTCCTCCAAATACTCCATCCTCGGCGCCGTTTGCTCACATGAACATGCTCAAACAACCTATCTCCATGTTCCTCTATGCCCCTTCAATTATCACTCCCTTTTCATTTTTCTATATGCTCAATCTTGCATGCAACTCGCTTCAATAAGTCCACATTCCGAATGCAGGGCGCATGTTATAAAAATAAACGGTGCTTCTTTCACACAATGTGTTTTTATAACTGAAAACGTAAGTTAAATTCACATTTTTAGTTAAGAGCTTCACCTCAACAAGTCCACATTCCAAAATGGCAAAGTCTATACTGCCGCATGATATAGAAATGAGCGGTGTTTCTTTCACACAGTGCATGTTTTCAATTAAGAGCTTTAATTTGCTTCAATAAGTACATTTTATAATGGTAAAATCTATATTGCCGCATATTATAGAAATTACTAGTATGTAATCCGTGCTTACGCACGGGAATGATGAATTGTAGTGATGCTCTTGATGTTAGTTTGGATTATTAAACATATAGGACATAGTTCGACTAGAACATTTAAAGGTACTAAAATAGTTTTTCCTTTTAATTTTCATTTACATCAAGTTTCTCATTACATTGTTATTACATATATAATATCAATTCACAATTATTGTACATGAAATTCTACTAAATATAATACAAAATAAAATAATAAATTGGTCAAATAGTATATCTTAAATTGAATAGGAATAGGTGCATGGGATTGATCAGTTCAATTACAGTTTATTACATTAAATATCTAGCATACAAAATATTTTAATAGAAACAATATAAAAAATATGCTTATTAGTCTAGAGAAAAAATAACAACAAAAATTTAAACAATTTAATTTGTATGGAAAGCTAAAAAAGCAATATCTAATTTTGATTCTAATTAAATTTTCTCTAAACTTTGGTTTAAAAAAGCAAACATATATATAGAGGCCGTACTTCTTTCACACCATTTGTATTTATAATTGAAAACCCGAGTTTTCAGTTAAGAGATTTCCCGTATAGAAATTGACATTTTTTTTGTGGCTGAATTCTTTCCTTTAGGGCATTGTTAGTAAAATACATTGATAATAATTAATTAAGTACTATTTTATATGTTACACATACATACATATTTTTTCTTTTAAAAAATACCACTGGTTTAAAATATGAAACTTTTTATTTAAAAAAATCCATAAGAAAAAGTTTTTTGTAATTGAAAGTATAAAAACAAACATTAAAAGTTTATCAAGTTATACAAAATTACAACATTTCAACTAAACTTTTTGGACTTTCCGGACCAAGGGATGCAAGAGGTCACAGAGCTCAGACTAGATCCTCTTTTCTCTGTGTTGCAATTTAAGGGTTTATTATTATTATTATTATTATTATTATTATATATATATATATATATATATATCAATAGCATGTAGAAATTTGATAGAACGAGTCTTTTGTTTGTTTTTTTTGGAGGGCCCAAAAATGGAACATGTAGTCAAAATTTTGTTGTTGTTTGGGCTATATATATATATATAGGCCCAACTTTTAAATTAAGTACATATTTCTTTTTATTTACATTGGAGAGGAGAGAATTAAGGGTGACCATTTGTGTTAGCGGGACATGTTCATGTTGTGCCGAGACAAGAATATTTGACTACGTAGATAAATCCTAACCTAAACTATAGGGGACAAAAACAGTCGTGAACAGATTCAGCCCAAGGATTTGAGGGCCCTACCAACGTAGTAGACCCGATACAACTATTTTGGAAGAGGTAGATGATCAAAGTCAACAAGCCAAGCTAGAGTGGGGAAAGCTTAGCGAGATCGAAGAAAAGACAGGTAGTAATCAAAGTAAAAGCTAAGGAATGATTTTCGTTTATTAAAGAAATTCTTCCTCTGTTAGTTCGAGGAGCTCGAAGTACAACACAAAGATCTAACAGTTACTGTGAAGCCCCTAAGCCTAAACTGCCTTGTGGACTTGGACGTAAGGCCCCCAATTTATTTGTATAAGGTGGGTAAAGAGTTTCCTACAATGGGAAAACCTCCTAAGGCCAAATGAAAAGGCTCCACTATAAGTCCTCTAACCTTTCCCTTATTCTTCCTAATTTTTCTTCTAATATCCCCTAAAAATGGGTTTTGCATACCTGCTTAGGACTGAGGCCACCCTAGCAGCCTTTGGCACAAGGTTCAACATCCCCCATATGTTAATGTGGAGTTCTGCCCTGAGGGGAACATTGAGAATAACAGGCTCCTTAAGGTGGTTTTCTTCCCCTTTATGTCAATCCTTAAAGGTGGGGTTAGATTCCCCGTAGACCCTATATTGCTTAGGACCCTTAGTTTCTACGAACTCAGATTTGACTAGTGTCTCCCTAATTTCTATAGAGTAGTTAATGGTGCGATTCACCTAAACAATTTGTGGTGGCCTTAAAACCAGTTATTACCTAAAAATTTGCGACCCCACGGTGAGGCAAATATCATCTCTCCCCAACTCAAATAGGAACTCAATGGGGGAGTTCGTAAAAGTGAGCGAGAACTAGCTCGTAAGTGAAATCACATGCCCAACGTCGCCTTGGCAAATTGGTCGGTACTCTTATTTCCCTAGCACATATAGTATAGGGTTGATTGCCTTTGTCCTACCTTTCCCTTATCCCCTTCTTGCATGTGTTTCATTATCATTTTTCACTTTTACTACCCTGCTTTATTTATCGTTCAATACATAAGATCTTTGTTGACTTTCATTTGTACCGACCTTGTCTTTGGTATATCGTGTAGTTTC
The DNA here is from genome assembly GCA_030820535.1 of Quercus parvula. Classification (NCBI taxonomy): domain Eukaryota; kingdom Viridiplantae; phylum Streptophyta; class Magnoliopsida; order Fagales; family Fagaceae; genus Quercus; species Quercus parvula. The sequence goes on along the minus strand of JAUAME010000006.1, from coordinate 30,276,179 downwards.
CAAGTGCTTCAAATCGGACCTCCACACCGTCCACGTAAAAGACCCGAACTTTGTCATGCGTTCGAAAATCTTCATGCACTACAACGAGCAGCTAAGGGCATCACACCTAATCCTCAACTGCGTTCCATCCTATACAAGCTACCAAGATCCCAGACTTGCCCTAACAGTCGATAGCCCCCTGCTGTCATACATCGACGTTCGTCTGCCCAGATTCCTACTGAGGGGTCTTATAGTCAGTGAAGCTAGGGAAAGAGGCCCTTGTTACGTAAGAGAAGGCTTTTTAAAGCTGGCTCGAGACAATTCGGCAGATTCAATTTTCCAGGGCAAAACCGAACATATTCTCGTTGAAGATCCGACTGGCGTCATGGCCAACGACGAGATGGTTCAATGGTGAAACATGAACCACGGGCGCTTCTTCCCAAGCGCTCAACCTACCAAGGGACAGTTAGCCCCGTAATAAACTTCTCAACAAACACCTCCCCCTGCACCTTGCACTCGCAAAAAGAGGTTGAGGATATCCAACGAGCCCTCCACGAGATCTGAAGTTCCTTCCACCAAGCACACACTTACTCCGGCCACTACTGCCACGGTGACGCTGTCGATTAGGGACATTGCTTCGAAGACAAGACATACCGAGCAATCAATGGTTATTGGGTCCAATGTGGCCTCCACTTTTGCATCCCCTTCCTCAGGACGGCATAACACTTTCATGTTGGGGAACATACCTCTCCCCAATGACTCTTCGGTTCAAACTTGAAGGAGCGGGTTAGAGGGCCAAGTTGCAGACAGCTTTGGTCAAACACTGCTTTTGCCCGAGGATATGCAACACTACTTGGGTTGCCGGGATGAGGATATTGCCCTTAAACTGAAGTGGAATACCATAGTTGTGAGTACCCTATCATCCCTTATTAACCCATTGTGTTCATTGCTTTAGTGTTAGTCCTTGGTTCTAGTTTAAACTATTTTTCTTTTTGTTATCGTTCTAGGCCACCCAAATGACCCACATCCTTGAAGGTCAGCTCAAAGTTGCTATGGAGGAAGTGGACAAGAAAAAAGCCTTAAAGTAGGTGTCTGAGTCCACCCTAAATGAGAAGGTCCTTGAGCTGGCCTCTATGGAGCAAAGGGCGACGGCTGCCGAGAGTGCTCGAGACTTGGCCGAGCAGAGGGCTAAGTGCTACAGGGTAAGCTGGGGGAAACCAAGACCAAGCTCGCCCAAGTTGGAAGTGTAATATCAGCCTGTGACAAAGGGCTTGCCGACTTGAAGGAGACAATGAAGGGATGCAAGCAGACGTTCTATAACATGGACTTCACCGATGCCAAGAATTCTTGCAGTGCCATCGTCTTCGAGGCTCAAATTTTCAAAAGATTGGATGGCAACTATGTACGCTCTAAACCTTCCTAAGTCTTCTCTGTTCAGAGACCCGACCAAATGCATCTACCCAACGATCCGTCCGTTCAAGCCAAAATCAAAGAACAGTCTGACGAAAAAGGCGATGAAGAAGGAGGAGATAGCCCCAGTATAAGGGAGTTAGCTAAGCAAATCAATTGTCACGTGGAGGTGATCGACGTGGACAACCTAACATCTAATGTTCCTCTTGAGGGCTTGAAAGATCCTAAGATTAACTTGGTGCCGACCCCCCAACTTCTAGAGAGGCTTCCTCTGTCCCCCTTGTAGTTGCTTAAGACCTTGCCCCGTGAATGCATTCAACCAATGATGCCCTGATGATGATGGCTCTATTTCCTTTTCTTTTTTTTTTTAGTTTTTATCCTGCATCCTGTCTTTGTTTTATGGATTGAACAATACTTTGTTTATTGAATTTTGAAATTGAAAATGTTATAAGTACGTATGCTCGGCTAAACTCTTTCTGTGTAATTTTAATTTCAATTTTGAAGATTATCTCAAGTATTTATGGTTGCCATATATTTTTATAATCGGGCCCTTTAATTTGAGTGATACATTATAAAGAATTTTGGATAATGTTGTAAAAATTCATTAATAATAACTATGGATGTTCGGGGGATGTTCAAAATATCTCTTAAAAGATAACTTAGCACTTAGATTAATTAATCAGGGTCTTCACCTATGTGGACGCAAAGGGGGTCGTTTTTAGGAGTCGCCACCTTATTTTTGCAATGGTCTAGGAACCATGTATATAGCGTCCTTTTGAGGAATGACCTTTTAATCTTATTACCAGAGATATGGGTTCGGAGTTAAGGTATGGTCTTGAGAAGGTGTTAGGCACCTAAAACCGCCCAACCCTAAAGTTGGCTTCCCATCATTGTGTCTTATGTCTTAACCCTATTAAAGGCACATTCAATACTTGCATCTAAGTCACACACACACTAGCATTCATCAAACATAAATCTTAACTAACCTAGCATTCATCTAATCATAGCATAACATATCATCTAAAACAAAGCAGCACATGTATCATCAAATCAAAGTAAGGATATAGGAAGCAAGCACATCATGTCATCATTAAAAGCATTGCATATACATATTCATCAAAGAAGGTAAGTTTATAAAACAAACATATGCATGTACATATAAATGCATGATTTACCTCACTTACCTTACATCAACTTAGCACCTATGGCATTATGCATGAGTATGTGAATGCATGTTTATGGAATCAAAAACAATAAAACACTAAATAAACCCTAATTCTAGCATGTGAGACCAACCAAGCAATTAAACATGTGAAACAAAAACTTTGAAAGCATAAAAATACGGAAAAGAAGCTAAACACGAACATACATGTGAAAGCAAAAGCAAAGAAATAAAATTAGGGTTTCTTGGCAAGTTCATGCACATGCATGAACTTACCTACGTGCGCATGCAAGATTATGGGTCAATTTGGGTAGAACTTATTTTACTGAAACTTAAAACTGAAAACACTATAGCAAAATAATTTTTAAATGTGTGAATAGTGTCGTGGAACCCATTTTTAATGAAAACGTTGTTGAAAAGTGAAGTTTGTGGATCTGTGAACAGTGCACGGGTGCACTGTTCACGGGAGAATAGTCAAAAGTTGCGGCTACTGTTCATGAACAGTAGCCGTAACAGTGCATAAAGCTCCTGAAACGCGTGCCAAAAAAAAAAAGTAAAACGCAAATGTGGATGCAAAATAAGTGTATCCAAACACACACTATGTATGCACAGGTTTCTGTCTAGGAACCCTAAAAACACAACAAAACTTAAAGCACTAAATCTAACGTCCTAACATGTATTTTAAACATACAAAATGTAAACCTAAGTTAGATAAACATATTAAAGCATATGACAACAAAAACAAAAGCAGACAAAAGGATTAAAGAGCAGAAAAGAAAGGAAAATAATGGAAAAGAAAAAGGAAAGTTTGATGAAACTAATAACTCAAAGAAAAACTCTTCAAGATTGATTTTCGACCATTCCTCTCAGTCAAATCTATTCACAATTAACAAAAAGAGTGATTAGTAACCTTAAACTCAAAGATTAAGGCTAGAAAATGCCCTAATAAAAAAAAATGACTTGAAGATGTTTTGTGAAAAACTCCCTCTTTGATTTACTATTTTTAGTTAATCTTAGTGTTTTTTGGTGGGATTTCTGTGTGTTTTGAAAATATATCATATAAGGCTACTTATAGTGTGAAAATAGGGGTTTGGAACGATTCCCAAACGATGTGGGATTTGTTCCTAACCTCAACATTAATGCAAAAAATTTATCTTGTATAGTTTCTAGAATTTGTTATGCATTCACAAGATCGGGCCTGCATACGCATGCAAAAAGCTATGTGCGCAGGCTGATTCTTGCATGCACATAGCAAGGGTTTCCTTGGCCTTATTTTTCCAAAAATGGATTTATTTGCTCATTAAAATTTATATTCTTCATTTTAACATTTCTCACGTCAATTTTTCATCTGATTGGGCCCTAAACCAATCTTGAGTCTTAGAATTGAACATCATTAGGAAACCGGGGCCTGAGTCGTAAGGGGTACAAAATGTGGTGTCTACAACCTAGTCAATGACTAGGGTCAGACCAAGGCTAATCTTCTGTCCTTAGAGAAAATTCTAAGGTTTCCACCTAGTCGGTGATTGAGATCAGGCCGAGGCAAGGCTTCTGCCCTTAGAAAAAAAAAATCCTTTGAGGTTTCCACCTAGTTGGTGACCGGAGTCAAGCTAAGGCTAGGCTTCTGTCCTTAGAAAAAATCCTTTAAGGTTTCCATATAGTCGATGACCAAGGTTAGGTTGAGGCTAGGCTTTTGTCCTTGGTCCCTTCAAAGAAAAATTATGTAAAGTAACTAAACGAATAACTACCACAATGTAGGGAAAAGCAATTGAATATGTTCTGCATTTTTTTTAACTCATTTACAACACGAGACATCCATTATAACAATTACAACTAATGGTAGTACTTCTTTAAATTGCTCACGTTCCAAGGTCGAGGGAGTGGTCTCTCATCTATATCCTCCAAGTAATATGCTCCAGCTCTCGCCATTGTGATGATTCGATATAGGCCCTCCTAGTTCGAAGCCAGCTTTCTAGCACTTAAATCCTTCATACTTCCCACCACCTTTCCCCTGCAAAAATACTCTCTTGGTTTTACACCCCAGTCATATCTCTGAGCCAATTTTTGTTGGTAATTCACCAACCTAATCAAGACCATCTCTTGTCGCTCTTCTAGAAGGTCCAAATCCCCAGCCAAGACCTCCTGAGTGTTGTGCGGTAAGTCCACAGCATGTTTGGAAGCTCCTTGGCCCACCTACCTTTAGCTCCTTCCAGTCTCTTCTTGAGTCCGGCAACTATTGCTTTATTCGTTACCTCTACTTGCCCATTGCTCTGAGGATACGCAGGGATGAAGTATCAATTCTTGATTCCTAAGTCACAGCATTACTTTCGGAAAGCTTTGTTGTCGAACTACAATTCGTTGTCTGAAATTAGTGTTTTGGGGACTCTGAATCTAATTACAATGTTCTTCCAAACAAACTTTTTCGCATCCACATCTTAGATATTCACCAAGGCTTCAACTTCGACCCATTTAGTAAAGTAATCTGTTGCAACAATGACAAATCACCTGTTGCTGATGGCCCGAGGAAAATGGTCCACAATGGCCCCCATTAAGCAAAGGGCCATTGGTAAGAGATCGGGTTCAGGTTTCCTCTTGGTTGGTGGATTTTCAGGGAATGCTTCTAACACTGATCACACTTCTTTACGTACTCAGCAGCATCCATTTGCATTTTCAACCACCAAAACCCTTGCGTCATTGCTTGGTGTGCCAATGATCTTCCCCCAGTATGGCTCCCACAGATCCCTTCGTGCAACTCGACTAAGAAACTGTCCACCTTTTCAAGATGAAAACATAATAGGTACGGTCCAAGTTGATATTCTCTGTAATTTTTCTGCCTCCTTCACTTCGCTCAGTAGTACGCCGTCGAATAAAAATGTTATAATCAAGTCCATCCAACTCGGACCGGTCATAGAGACCACCGACACATTTAGTTGACGTTCTTTACTCAGCTTCTCTAGTGCCTCCACTAAAATTATCTGAGGAACACAATTATCCATGGATGAAGCCAATGTGGGCAACGAATCAACATGATTATTCTTTCCCCTTGAAATCTATAATACCTTCGCCTTCTAAAAACCGGCTATTAATGTACCTACCATTTTCAAATACTCGACCATCTAAGGATCCTTGGCCTCAAAACTTCCTTCTACCTGGCTTATCACCAAGCGAGAATCTGAAAAAATCTCAACCGCTTGTGCATCTAGCTTCTTAACAACCTCAAGTCTCGCTATAAGTGCCTCAAATTCAGCTTCGTTGTTGGAAGTCCTGAAGCTTTGTCTCAATGAATGCTCTAACCTTACGCCCTTGGGTGACACAAGCACAATACTGACTCCAACTTATTTCTTCTATTAGAATTGGTCATCCTATGAAAAAATCTTGTATTAGAATCTCCCTCTTTCAAGTGCAGCACCTGCCTCACACTTATTAAGAGTTCGTTATCTGGTCTCTCCATTTATTTCTTATATTTTTTTCTATTACCTATAGGCATATCAAATAGATTGGAGAAAATTCAAAGGGATTTTCTTCATGGTGGTATGGGTGATGAATTTAAGTTTCATCTAGTCAATTGGAATATTTGTTGCATTCACGTTTGTAGTGAGGGCTTGGGAATTAATAAATTGTTGACCTTTAATCAAATTTTGTTGGATAAGTGGTTCTAGTGTTATGGGTGTGAAGAAATGGCATTTTCGAGACAAATGGAGAGTTTTGGTGTTTGGGTGTCTAGGGGAGTGTATGGGATGGGTTTGTGGAAGTATATTAGAAGTGGATGGGATTTAAATTCAAATGCTTAATTCGTTTTGATATTGGTAATGGATCTACAGTTAGATTTTGGCATGATTTGTGGCAAGGTGAGATCCCCCTCAAGGAGAGGTATCCTACGTTGTTCCTTATTGAGCGAAGTAGTGATGCTACAGTGGCTTATTATATTGAGTGTGGGCATGGTTAGGTGCATTGGATTCTTTTCTTTCTTCGTGCAGTGTAGGATTGGGAAGTAGACAATGTGCCTCAGTTGTTGGAGGAACTCTACAACACAAATATTCGACATTTTTTTTTTTTTTTTGATAGGTAAACAACACAAATATTCAACATGAGAAGGATGATACATTGGTGTGGACCCCTTAGCCTCAACGGGGTTTTCAAGTGAAGAGCTACTACAACACTTTGCAAGGGGGTGGTGCAGACTTTCTTTGGAAGAGCATTTGGAAAACTTGTATCCCTTTGAGGGTTGCTTTCTTTTCTTGGTGTGCGGTGTTGGGGAGGATCTTGATTGCATAAGTAGGGGTCTCTTTGTTACCAAGTGGTGCTTCGTGTGTAATGTAATGGGGAGGATGTGAACCATCTATTTCTTCATTGTGATGTGGCTAGGGATTTGTGGTCTATGATATTTCATTTGTTGGGAATTTCTCGGATGATGCAACTTTAGGTGCTGGAGATGTTGTTGTAGTGTTGGAAGGGGCTGTTTGGCAGGAGAGGTATTGGGAAGGTATGGGAAGCGGCTCCTTTGTGTGTATTTGGAGAGAACATAACGCCTCCTGCTTTGAGAACCAAGAACTTAGTGTTGTGAAGTTGAAGTATTTATTTTTGAAGACTTTATATGAGTGGACTTTGCAGCGTGTATCTTTTTCAGTAGAGGGATTATTAGATTTGATGGATTCATTGTACATTAATTAGTTGTAAATTGTTTTTTTGTTCTGTCCTTTCCGTTTCTTTTGTATCATTTTTGTGCTTTCTTCTGTACACAGCTTGTGTATTGGGATTGCACTTTTTATTAAAAAATTTATTTACTTATCAATAAAGAGAGAAGAAAACGGCAACCATTCTAAAACAATTTGCACTCCAGATATTTCATTCCTTTTGACCCTAAGCCATCCACTAGTCAATAAAGCAAGCCTAGCTACACGAATAGGAAATGAGAATTCGTCATAAAACTCAACACTGGCAACCATCAAAATATGTCACAGATCAAATATAACTAAAGCTTGTCCAAAATTTCAGAGCAGAATATAATAAGGTCAATATTACTTTGGTTAAGCCTGATGAGTAACGATATAAAAGATTTCCCTATCTAAGGTGGTCTGCAACAGATATAAATTAAGTTTCATATTTAGTTAATCTTTTTTACTGCTAACTTGTTGAATTTCTAAAAATAGGTTAATTTAGGCTTACTTCAAAACTAAACAGGGTTGCAAATAAACTGATAAATCTTGTAAGTGTTTAAATGACTATGCACCATTTAAGTAATTAAGGATGACAATCATCCACCAGAGAGTTATAAGTCTCCCTTGTATCTTTGTTCATATCTTCATTAATAAACCATTGAAATGGTTGAATTGTGTGGAAAAACAAATCGCTAAACATAATTAAAAAAAAAGTATTAAAGACTCCAGCTGGTTATGTACACAAAATGCAGGAGACATGTGGAAACCCCTAACATTATTGATACTGCAGTAAGAGAGAAACTTACAACACACACACCCACCTGCTGTCTTTTTCTGTGTTTTTAAACAAGTATGGCCCATTATCCATATTTAGGTAGATGGACCAGGATCCCAATTCCTAATTTATTTTCTTTGACTGCATTTTCTTTGCAACCAAGAAGATAAATCAACCTAATTTAAATCTTGATCTTTAATTTAGATGTCCTATCCATAAGATTTATTTGGTGAATTATAAGAGCACTATGCCAAGAGCTTTGTAGCTCAGTGGCATAGTATGCTATCCTTTAGTAGGAGAACTAGGTTTGAATCTCCTCTCCCCAATTATCGAATTATAAAAAAGAAAACTTTTCTCCTTTCCATGACTTATTTTTTTGGACATGTAACCTTTTTGGACCACCCTGAGGAGTAAACCACAAATACTTGAGTACACGACATGAACAAATAATAATACCTCCATTCCTGCTTTTGTTGTTACCTTTCAATTTTCATTTACTCGATCCTTCAATATCTCTACCTGAAAGATAAGTGGAGCCTCTTGCATTTGGACCCCATGAAAGCTACCAAATCCAATTAATAGTCCACCTAGGCCTAGCAATTGGGACACGTTGCTATCTCAGAACTCTTCTTTTTTTTTTTTTCTATTTTTGAGAGAACTCTTTTTTCTTAATAAATAAATAAAGAGTCTTATTATATTATATACCCAAAAAACATAAATAAAAAAATAAGTAAGGAAAAGATTAAAGGAGAAGAAAAATAATATATAATGAATAAAGAATAAGATGGGAAAACCTTTCTTGGCCAGCCCCAGTCGACACGGATGCTGCGATGGTGGACTTGGAGTCGAGGCTGAACTCGTTCTTTGTGAAGCGAGACAACAGGTTCGATTTGCCTACACCTGAGTTTCCTATATATTAGTACCACCTTATTCAGGTAGTCGTAGTCATCTTCTGCTCTGTGACTGTAAGCCGCCATCTTTATCTATTTCTATTTCACACACTCTGTCTGTCTGAATATTCTCCAACAAAGTCGGATCGGATCAATATTACTCTACTACTATTATGCTCTATGTTACGTTTGATCTTGAGAGAGAGAGTTCAAATGAATTTGAGAATTGGAAACGATTTCAGAGACCAACGTTATGTTTCGCATTAGCAACACATATACCCATGTCACCTCATTTTATTTGTATGTAGCTTTCTTTGGGCTTGGGCTTGGGCTTGGACTTGTGGGTCTTCTTCTGGACTTGTGCAACTGATTTGGGTTCAGACTTCAGATTGTGAGTTTTTTTTTTTTTTTTTTTTTTGGTCGAATTACATTTTAAAATTCATAATTCAATAATTTGTAAAAAAATTTATGATTATAAAATCACTTTTTAAAAAATTAATGATATTATTAAAGAGATAAAAGGGTAATCTTATAGAATAAAATTATTAAAATTAATATCCAATATATATTCTAATTTTTTTTTTTTTTTAAAGGGAGGGGGTCATTGGCTCCAAGTCAAAGGCTACATCGTCCTCAACTATGCCCAAAGAAAAATAGTTAAGATGCATTTAATTCTTTATTAAATTAATGTAAACCAAAAGTAATGTAAAATAAAAACATTTATTGCTGGTCAAAAAGTAATGTAAAATACACTTAAAAAGCTAGTGAAAAGCAATGTAAAAAAAAAAGAATGGGTCACAATATTTGGCAAAAAGAAAAAAACTGGTCACAAAACAATATGATAAGAAGTTGTTTGTCCTCTTTTATTGCAAATTTCCGAGCACTAAAACACGATGCCAAAGTAATGAAGGTTTCTGGGAAATTTCCTACATGCGTGTGATCTGCAATCTACTCCTTAAATGTCAAAAAAAGAATGGTTGGAAATTTCCTACACCATGCCAAACTTGTTTGTCCTCTCCCTTTCTCTCAGAGTATTCGGTGGAGGCAAAGAATTCGTTGAAAATTTCCACAATTATAGTATTCTCCTCAAAAGTTGTGCAAACTAAATCTAGCTGATTATTATAATTTTAAAGATCATTTATCTATTTCTATTTCACACACTGTCTGTATGAATATTCTCCAACAAACTCGGATCGGATCAATATTACTCTACTACTATTATTCTCTATGTTACGTTTGATCTTGAGAGAGAGAGAAAGAGTTCAAATGAATTTGGGAATTGGAAACGATTTCAGAGACCAACGTTACGTTTCGCATTAGCAACACATATACCCATGCCACCTCATTTTATTTGTATGTAGCTTTCTTTGGGCTTGGGCTTGGGCTTGGACTTGTGGGTCTTCTTCTGGACTTGTGCAACTGATTTGGGTTCAGTCATTCAGACTTCAGATTGTGAGAGTTTTTTTTTTTTTGGGGGGGTCGAATTACATTTTAAAATTCATAATTTGAAGTTGTTGGGATTTTACCTCTTGAAGTTTAGCAATTTTTAGATTTTACACTCTAAAATTTTAGAATTTAGATTTTACCCCATAAATTTTAGAAATGTTTAGATTTTACTGCTTCAAATTTAAGGTGTTTGGATTTTATACCTTGAAGTTTCAAAATTTGAGAATGTAAAATCTAAATAGTTCTGAATTTTAGATGATAAAATTCAAATTTTGAAATTTCAGGGTGTAAAATCCAAACACCCCCAAATTCTAAGGGTGTAGTTTGCAATTTAACCTCTCTTTTTTTTTTCTTTTCTTTTTTTGAGAATGAACTATATTCAAATTAAACCTCACAATTTAAGAATTTTCATTTTTTAAGGTTTCATATATATATATATATATATATATATATATATATATATATATATATATATAGCTTATGAGCATGAGCATGTGGTTAGGATAATTTTTTTTTAAAGGAGAAATAATTAATTAAAAAAAAAAAAAGCAATGTGGGGTTGTTTAACTTCTTTTTTGTTTAACTTAAAAATAAAATAAATAAAAAAAAATAAAAAAAAAAAAGTAAACATATAGTTGCTCTGAAAAAAATGGGTTAGTAGGAAAATAATCCTATTTTGTAATAAATGTTTTAGGTTAGAATTAGAGATATATTTTTACAGTGTGATTCTCAAGTTTTGCCCATACTTAAACGTAAGCTATAGGGGTATTTTGGAACTAAAAAATGTCAAGTCCAAACAAGAGAAACCCCTTAAATAGTAGTGTGTGTATATATATGTATATATTAATGGGAAATCCTTAAATAGACATATATGTTAATATTCATTCTCAGTCATATATGATTTGCATTAACTAATTTGCATAATATTTATTAGGGTAAACTACAAAGTTAGGCCGTATCCTTTATATCATATGTCAATTTAGTCCATAATTTTTCAATTATATCAATCTAGTCTTTAACATTTTCAGTGTACTGTCAATTTAGTCATTGTTATTATCCCTTGGATGGAAAGAATTTGTGTCAAACGGGATAATAATAAAAAAATTTCATACCACATCAATTGCCAACTGTACCACCACATCAGAATTTTTTTTTTTAAATCCAAATTAAAATGTTGACATGTGAGTCTAAAATCCCTAAACTCACTCAACATTTCTAGCCATTCTACATAAAATACAATGTTGGATCCAAACTAATGGTCGTTAACGTTCAAGTAACAATATGTATTACATTTTTTTTTTTTTTTTTTTTAAATTACATCAGCCCCCACCTGAAATCGTCTTATGCTAAGGATATCAAAATCATCACAACCAATCCCTATTTCACTCTTTAGTTTTCAGTAAAATACCCAAACAACAACAATCAAATCAAAATAACATCCACTCTTCTAATCCAAATGCAAAAACCCATAAAAAATAAAAATCAAACTGAGTGAACAAACACAGCACAAAACAGAAAACCCATAATTTTCTTTCTTTTTCCCAGATTTTCTTGGCAACCAAACAGACCCATAAACATCATTTAAAAAATTAAAAAAAAAAAGGAATTATAGAGAGATGGGTTCTGGGGAGGCCAACGCAGGTGAGGTTTTTGGATTTGGATCTCTGCAGAGACGATTAGTAGAGACATCCCTTGCATGACTTTCTTTTGGATTCTTTGTTGTTCTTCTTCTTATTAGAGTTAGGATTCTGATTTTGGAATCCTCCTTCTGTTTCTTCTTTGTCCTCTGCCATTATTTACTACTTTGCAAAATCTGAACTCTTCTCCTCTGTCCCTAACGTGAACACCGGACTCAAACATTTTAATTTTAATTCTTTTTAAACTAACACGGTGGCACAATTGGAAGTTGACGGGACATGAAAAATAATTTTTTATTATTCCATTTAACACCTCAGCTTTTTTCTATAAGAAATAACAATAGAGACTAAATTGACATAACACAAAAATTATTAGGGATTAAATTGACACAATTGAAAAGTTAATAATCAAATTGACATATAGTATAAAAGATAGATACCAACTTTGTAATTTACCATATTTATTGAAAAATATAGTTTCTGATAGTTTTTATGTTAAATCATAGATATATGACAAAAATTAAGTAAATAAATGTATGACTAAAAGCTAAAAGCTAGCCAAATTTAAATAAAAAAAATTATTAAAAAAAAAAAAAAAACTAGTTTTGTTAAATTTAACAAAAATAGAAAATTAAACTGATACCAAAAAAAAAAAAAAAAAAAAAAAAAGTAAAAAGCTATTTAGCTTTTGCCAAACAAACAGTCTAATTTAAAATCATCCTTGAGAATGGTGTTTAAAATGCAGTTTACCTGTTACATTACGAATTTCTTTGTCTAAATGCAAGACCCTATGAAGCTTCACTGTTCCCTGTTCCCTGAGATTGGCTTTGTGCCTTTCCTAATCCTAAATGGAATGTAACGACGTAGGGATCCATAGGTAAACATAGCAAATTACCTTTTATATTACGTATTACTTTGAAGACATTAAAAATAAATAAATAGTAATACAAGTTTTACTTTGACGACATTAAAAATAAATAAATAAATAGTAATACAAGTTTACAATCATCATTTAATATTTCCTTGTGGAATGTGGATACATAACCCACTACTACAAGCTGTTGAGCACTTGAGGGTACACATCAAACTCTCATCCGTTGGTCTAAATTTTAGGTCACTACAAGGATGTTACACTTACACCCTTTTTTTGATAGCGACTATTACACCCTTTTAATAATGAGAAAAGGGAGATAATTATACTTGACAGAATTTTTTTATTTTTTTTTATAAGTACTTGACAGAATTAAATTGCCGTCATCTTGATTCTATTTTAAAATCTAAACATGCATTGCGGGTTAACTAAGACTTATGTACATTCATTGACCCACATCTTTTGTGCTGAAACATTGACCCTCGGGGGCAAATTTGTTACAAGAATAATGAGGACATAATAATGCAAGAAAATATTTTCAAACATATAAAAACACAAAACCTTAATGGCATCATAAAATTAAATATTGGGAAGGTAAAAAAGGCAAGGAAAAGGACAACTAATGAGTAATGCTGATGGATCATTCACCAACCATTCCATAAGTAAATAAAACTTTGCCTGCAGAAAAGAAGGTGATCACTTTTTTTTTTTCTTTTTTAATTTAGAAAGTTTGTATAAATTCCAATTGAGTTCTCCATATGCGTTTGCAGGAACAATAACAAATCCCTATCATTTTCCTTTCCTAAGCAATTATGAGCCTCCACAACATAATTGAACTCTTCTCCATACATATGCGATGCGCATGCTGCTTTATAAGTTAATAGCTGCAGATCACCTGCAGCAGCCAAAAATTTAAATAAATAAAAATCAGTTTGTACGGCTAAAATTAGACATGCCATCTGCAGACCTCATGTTTCTCACAACATACACTAAGGGGAGGAGCTTCAATAAATCACAACTAATCAAGCTAACTGAATCAAATCAAGCTATTAAATTGGCTAAACCCAAAAAGTTTTTGGATCCATCTCAGATCTTGCTAGTTCTATTCTCTAATTGAAGACCAAATCCTCGACAATAAAATCAAATTTCAGCATGGTTCAATAACTTTATCATCCAGACACAGATCAGAAGCAACTGCAATACAAATAGCACAAAGTGACATGCTTTTCTTGATATGAAACTGAAAGGTGGAAGGTACCTGCAGCAATCTCGGATACAAGCATATTATTGCTGAAGTGACGTGTCAACCACCATCTGCAGCGAAGCCTCCAACTTTTTCCTGATTTTCCCTTTGTAAATATTCTGGGGGTCTTACTAAAATATATAGTCTCTGTTTGCTCCTGCCCATCTTCATTTTTATTTGTACACACAGACATTTGATCCTCTTCATATTGAGAAAGCTTAAGGAAACATAATGCAAATTCTTTCCAGGTATTGCATTCTGCATAGGTAGAATCTAAATGCAATGCTATCATTTCCAATAGGGATTCGAGACAATAATCCCCTACAAAATATCAGGAGAAAGCAATTGTAAATGTTTGTATAATAAATCATCACTATTGGGATATGTGTACTAGTTAGTACTACGCTGTATTATTGTAATCTTACTCCTATTACAAATTAAGTGGAAAAATGGTGGTGGATTAGCGTTGTATGTGTAGACAAAAAGTGGGGCATTGGTTGACACTTTTTGCTTCATTGTGCAGAGGCAGGGGAATAGGGCCACTTCTTATCTTATTCCAGATTTCATGGGCGGGGTCGATAACTAAAGACGATTGTGGAGTTGTTGGTGAGTTCGAAAGGCTATTTACGAGTCATTGAAATAGAGCTTCCAAAATGCCTCATGTGGTGTATTGGCTAAGAACACAATGCAAGAACATTTGAGAGCATTGAATTATCAGTGATTACAAGATGGTGTTTCCAAGGTGTTTGCGCGGCTGATCTCTAATAGTAGCTTACCATCACTCTTGATTTTGGAATTTCTGTAGCCTTTTAGTTTAAGATCATAATTCTTCTAAGTTTTGTTTTTTAGCATGAATCTTGCATACCTTCCATGCAGTTGAATACACCCTCTTTTGGTCAAATTTATTAATTAATTAGATAATTACTTTGAAGACTAACCGGTTGTTAGAAAAAAAAAAAAACAAAAACAAAAAAAATTGGAATTAAACTAGGAAACCATGTTTCATCCAGACTGTATGCAAGATCAAGACTTCAGAATGATAAGTTACCATTTTGATGCATCCTGACAAGCTTTGCCAATGAATTGGAACATGTTGGATCCTTCTTTAGGATATCCTCAAAGCAGGTTGAAAGCAAGACAGAGTTATTACGATCAAAATGCTCCAAAAGACTAGTCCTCAGCCTGTAAATGACACGTACATTTAGTGATTTTTAAAGGTGGCAAGACATCAGGGCATCAACTAACATGAATGAACAAATATATCATTTCAAACAAAACCACAGAAAACAGAAACTTAAGTTGGAGCTACGAGATATTTCACTAATGTATTAATTTGAATTATTGATAAATGTAGATTAAGAATATCAAACAGATTATTTTCCTATGATGAACCAGAAAAGATCTCAGGCAAAAAGCAACTTTGCTGTGCCTCATCAAAGAATCTTAGACAAAAATCCTACTGAATGGTGATTTATGTCACAAACTGCTACCTCACTAACAATCACAAATAGGGTTCCAAATGAGCTAATCCACTTAATTCATCTCTGTTAGATTAAACGATTAAAGTCACCTTTACTTATCATTAGTAATTTTAACCTTTTTAGGAAATATGGTAATTTATCATGATATCAGAGCAAGAAGTCTTGGGTTTAAACCCTGTCTCCACCTTACCTCTCATTTTTTTAAAATTCTCATGTATTGAGCCCCACTTAATAAGGGTTTCACACATGAAGGACAAGAGTCAGAAGATGGTCTTATAAAGACATCTCTCTTTCCACGTGAAGGGGGAGTGTCAAATTAAATGATTATATTCACAATTTCTTACTAGCTTAAACTTTTGAAAGAATCAATATATATATATATAATAAGAGTAGTGTTATTGATAAAATAAAAAAACAAACGGTTCATGAACAATCTGAAGGGCCCATCCAAGATCTAGTCAAATAGAGTTCACTGACAACTCTTTTAAATGATCCAATGAATTTTCAGTATCCTCAAACAAGCAACGATTCCACTCCGTCTAAACAATCCACATCAAACAACCTGGAACCAAATTCCAAATATCTGATC
Organism: Quercus parvula; assembly: GCA_030820535.1. Classification (NCBI taxonomy): domain Eukaryota; kingdom Viridiplantae; phylum Streptophyta; class Magnoliopsida; order Fagales; family Fagaceae; genus Quercus; species Quercus parvula. The sequence goes on along the minus strand of JAUAME010000006.1, from coordinate 30,260,041 downwards.
TGTACTTCCCAAGCCAATATCTCCAACAAAATAGTAAACTAGAAACAGAGCCTAGCAAGACCTATTGATCCCCAAAAATCTGAAACATATTCACCCACAAAGCATGTGCTACATCAAAATGAAGGAGGTGGTCCATAGATTCCCCAGTGCAGTGGCACATACATCGATTCACTAAAGGCAAACCCCTTCTCATGAGGCTATCCAACGTAAGAGTCCAACATAAAGTCGCTGTTGCCAAAAAGAAAGCAACCCATTTAGGAACCATTACTTTCGAAATACCCTTCCATGGAAATATGGGGTTAGGAGCACCCTGAATCTCTTGGTAAAAAGACCAAGTGTCTAACATAACACTTCCCTTAAGGCACCAATGTAATCTATCACTCCCCACACCGGTTGGAACCCGAGAGTAGATAAAGTCAAAAAAGGAGACAATCAATAATTTAACAAGCTCGAATAGCAAACAAGCTGACTTTGAGCCCAAAAGTGGGCTACTGGGTTTGTAGAGTAAGTAAGCTCAAGGTCAACTTACATAGGCTTGGCTCATGAGCTGATGAGCTTTTATATACTTAAAAAAAATTAGAAATATAACTTTTGAAGGGCAAGTGCCTAGCATACACACAGGATTAGATTAATTGACTAATATAAATACAATTAGAAATAATTCTGTAGGAATTATTTCCTTTTCAGGACTAGCTAAAAAGGACCCCCCCAAAAAAAAAAAAGTGCTCGTGGGAAAAATTGAGCTCTCTAGCTAAAGCTTGACTAAGGCTGGTCAGGTAAATCAACCAAGCCAAGCCATGTTAAACCAAGCTCAAACTTGGTGAATAGAGCTTGACTCAAGCAGCATAGAACTTGGTCAAATCAGCTGGTTATACTCCTAGTCTGGAAAGTGGACAATTGCTGCCTAGTTAACATCCAGCCTTTCCCTAGAACTGGCAAGACACATCTTCAGAAATACCATCAGTTTTCTATGAACAAAATGTGAATCATCCTTTAGGGAAAACAAAGAAAAATGAAATTTCTTGGAAGATAGTACTAAAAGCAATCTAACATGGCCAAACAACAATCACAAATAAATCATTCAAGCTTTCATCATGAACTGAGAGACTGGGTTGGGATGTACACCAAGACTACAAAGAGAAATAAATTCACTTGTGTGCATTTATCAAAAACAAGCCCCATCCTCCAGAAAACATGGTTGGGATGTGTACCAACATTAATGAATCAGCCTGGTTCGAAGTTCAATCACATTTTTTGGTTTCTCTAAGGGAAAGAGGTCAGGTCAGTCCAAAAATTTACAACCTAAGGAGTTGGGTCAGAATCTAACTAACCAACATGCTTGACTAAAATTTGATTGAATCCAAGTTATACATTTAACTGTTATAAATACGTGGCAATGTTTTAGTGGCATGTAACCATGAACCTGCACACACATGGTTAGCTACCCAATAAAACCTCATCAGTTTACCCTCATTCCCCCATTCAATAATCAATGCCCTCCTGTACATCTCACTTCCTTCAGCCCTTCTCATCAGCACTGCCTTACAACCTCACCCATTGCCGCCAGACCCCAATCCTTTTTGTCTTTCATCTAGTCTCCTTAACTCCTTTGTCTGCCAACTTTTCTTTTTCTCTCATCTTGTATTCTAACTCTCCAATTGCCTCTATTGTTCTGCCACAGAGGTGACTTCAACCTTCTGCAGTGTTGCCATCATCATATTTGTCAAGATCATCCAGTAATCATGGGAGGGACGAGATTTTTGATCACTTCTTCTATGATCACCACTGCCACCACATTGCATATATCCACTGAGATCAGCACTGTGCAACCAACTGAAAAGTGCCCAAGATGCTTTGGTTTTGGCTGGTTGTTGTACTGACTCAGTTCAGTGCCATTTTTTTTCTTTTTTAAAAAAATATTAATAATAATGATAAATAAATAAAAACCTTACTGCTTCGGTCTGGTGAGGCTTTTTTCCCTCAAATCTGAATTGACTAAACCATGCACAGCACTACACCATGGTACTGCTGGCACACCACCTTCACTACCACAACCAATGGCAAGTTAGCAACAAACCAACTCCAGTTCCTGTGGTAGCAACTACTCCATATGCTTTTTAACCAATTTTTTAACCAATGTTTTCTCAAGCAATTAGATGAACTTAAATCTTTTTTCCAAATCAATTGAGTTTCAAGTTTCTCTCCACACATAGACTCTTATCTTCTCAAACTCCTTTCATTTATTAGCAATCAGTACTTATAAAAATAAAAAATAAATAAAAATAAAAAATAAAAAAAATTATTCCCAATCAGTGAGAGTAATAAAGCAAGCAAAGGAATCAGTACCTAATAGGAAGTGCTGTGTTTGATTTACAACAGAGCTTCTCTAGAACTTTTAGGGCCTCATCAAATTGACCTCCAATCAGCAACAACTGAAATTATGGAACAAAAGAACTAAGAACATACATGAATTTAAGGACAAAATCAGTGACCATATTTATTATTTTTATGATGTAGGAGAACTTCATTCAAATTAGTTGCACATTGTAGAGCATACTATACAACAATCCTCACTGTTAATCTCAATCCACCTGCCAAAACCAGTTACTAGGTAATCCGAGGGCTTTTAACCCCTAATGGGCTAATCTAAACCCTAAAAGAAATCCAAGGAAGCAAGGTGATCCACAGCCTTCATCCAATTAAATAATGTCTTCAGAAGGGCATCTCACTTCAATGTAGTGATTAAATTAGATTTTTGAGTATTGAATATTTCAAGTCTAAGAAAAGATAAACTAGCATATTCCTCTCTCTCTCTCTCTCCCCTTATTTTTCTATTTTTAACTAGTAGAATACACCATGATGGAAATAGTAAAGAGTTCAAGAAAAACAAGACTACAAATTAAAAGATTCAAAATTTGTGGTCTAGTTTCCCCATGGGGCCTTCTTGGCACCTTTCATAGGCTACTTTAATTATAATGATTCTTATTATTAAAATTTCCATAGGTTAGCAAGTTATTGTTTCAGTTTTAATGAAGTTTAAAATACAGGTAGTTTGGTAATTTCCAGATTTTCGGGAATATGCTTTAGTGGGCTATTCCAGAGGCCCATGAGTCCTTTTTTTTTTTGAGTCATGTTCTTTTTGGTTTAGAAATTCTGAATATTCTTTGTTATTATTAGGAGTGCTAGTCTTTTTAGGAAAAGATTATTCATAAGTTCTAGTCCTAGTCCTAGGGCATATTGGCAATAGCCTATGAAATGAAAGTGTGTTTTATGTATCCAATAAAAGATGCAGATAGAGAGATTGAATTTAATAAAATTCCAACAATTTATTTTAAGCTTAGAGGTGTGATCGCATAGGTTTAATCTCGAATTTTTTTCTTATTCAATTAACCTTTTGAACCACAAACAGACATCAAACTCATTCAAGATCCAATTTTTTTATTACTTGACCCTACCTAAACCCTTAACTCATTCAAGATTCAAGAACCCTTTAAGTGATCTCTCTAAGAACCCAAATATAGTGCTGAATTCCTAATTGCTCCCTAAGCTGCAATAGTTTCATTATTGATATATGTTAGACTAAATTCAAGTATGATATCTCATAAGGCTATAAAATTTACTTGCAAAAAATAAATGTATAGGAATAAATGTTTACATACCTGTACCAAAGGAAGTAAGGCCACCAATAATGGTGGTGTTGAGTAAAGAGCAAGTTGAAAATACTTAATTGCATCCATATAATAATCATTAAGCATTCCTCTATGCAAATTGATCAAGTCCTCACAATTTTCTTCTGGATCCGGCAATTGCAAGGGCAACAACCAGGTCTCCAAGCCCCCTTTGGCAAGAGAAAAGAAATTCAGTTAACATTATATTTGCTCATAAACCAATAACTGTGACAAGATTTTCCAAAGCCTAAACACACCAAACATTATTTTAATAGGGAATGTTTACTTGTTGCTAACATTATCAGTCAAAGGAATCACTTGAGAATGGGTAACAATAATAATCAGCATTCATCATAAACATTCATGTCTTGTGGCTGGAGAGTTATGGTTACTTGTCTTCTAATTATTTGGGGTGAACTGGATTATGCCCAAAAGGGTAGTGGATCTGTTGGTACGTTGGAAGGGGCGGTATATTAGGAAGCATATAGGAGATATTTAGTGGCAGATGTGAAGCTGAGTTTCTTACATACTTTGTATGCTATACATATATATATATATATATATATATATGTAAAGAAAGATATTAGGGAGGCAAAAAGGCTTCAAGACTCCTACCACCACCACCAATTCCATCAGGCACCACCAATACCACCTCCACAAGTAGTACCCACATAGAAATGTCTATTCTTTAGGTTTAAAATCAATTTCTCAACTCAAACAAACATGAAAGTGTATATCAAAGTCTTTTTTTTCATTTTTCCTTTTTAAATGTATGTCACAGCAGCTATGCATAGTGTCCTGTGACTACTTTGGCTTGATCTAACCAGCATATCTTCCACTCTATCCACTAAACATCAAATTATTTAACAAAAACTTCACAACTCAATGGACTTAAAAGCCAATAATTCAAAATCCATCCGTGTCCAGGCATTATATCAATAGAACTAAGAAGTTACAATCTGTCCCACAATGTAAATGCACATAGATTGGTCTTCAGCAATCATTAGAATTCAAAAACAGAAAATGCCATTTACAACCTTTTTTGTACCATGAATAAGCAGCTTTTATCACCTAAAAAAAAACACAATCTAGCAGTAGACATATATGACAAAACTCGACAATCCTAACCTACTAGGGATAGCATTTAGTTTGTTCATTAATTTAAGTAGGCCAATATATTTCACTCCTATTAGTTAACTTAGTTTTAAAACATCTGAATATGTATAGCTATAAAAAAAACATCTGAATAAGTACAGAAAGGCAAAAATTATTCTCATTGGTGTCCGGTTTCACCCAATGGTGGTAATCAAGCCAAGCATTTTCGAGAAAGCATACACTTTAATGAACAAAGTAATCAAAGGATCTCATCAAACAAGTACTTAAATAAAGTGAGACCAACTGCAAGTTGATTATAAACATTCATTTTCCATTATTAACTACTGCCTCAAATACACCACATAATATGTACAGATGGAAAAGTAAAGTAGTTAAAGAAAGAAAGAAGGATGAGGAAGGATTTTTAACAAACTAATCCAAAAGTAAATACGTACATACATTTAGGGAAAAAAAAGTAAAGAACCTAGAACTTACGAAGGGAATAGAAATTGGAAGCACACTGCATATGATCACCGTGTTTAGAGAATGAGGCTTCATTTCCAGTAATTTCATCAGAGTTCATGGAAAACTCTTGTGGCTGGAAGTTCTGCATGGGATGTTCACTTTGCAGGCTAACATCAGCATCCATAGAAACTTCTCTATTTTGATTAATATCAGCATTGCTAGATATTTTTTTATCCTTCATGACAGAGGTGTCTGAATCACATCGAATGGGTATATCAGCCTTGTGAGTATCATTTGCACTACACCACATTGAATTTTCAACAGGGTTGCTGAATCTTGTTTCCATTATATCAGAGTGGCGACGAGATGAAAATAGATCTGAATCTCTCCACCGCATCTCTTCTGGGATAGTCGAATACCACAGCTCATAGAATGTCAAGCCCATGACCATATTTGACATAGGGTCAGCGTCCAGTTCTTGTTCTTGCTTGAGGCTGAAAAGGACAAGTGAAATAATAAATACAATTCACAATTACTAATTTCTGAAGAAGAAATTCAAATACTGTCTCCTCTAATCATATGATTGAACTTAGTATATTTTGTCATAAAAGAATGCTGAAATTTACAAGTGAGACAAACACAAGCACAAGTATGACTATTTCCAAAGACACTAAAAATCATTATACACCATCTCAAAGATATGCTAGTCATTAGAAAATGCATATTTCTCAAGACCACACAATTTTAATAAAGAACACTGCAAAATCATCTTGTTATATATATATATATATATATACTGTCAATCTTCCTAAGGTTTTTTGCCTTGCCCCTTTGTAATTCCAAATCATGCAGCGAAGAAAGTGAGTGAAGTAGCACAGCATGTTCAACCTAAAGGAATTGAACAAGTATGTATTTATGATTAGCTCTCAAACTTTGTTAAAAGAAACATTCCCATGCACACTTGCAAATTTGAGAGATTTTGAAGGAACAGAAGGTTCGAATGTTCAATTGAAATCTCAAATTTTGGGTACTCTGTCAGTTCAGGTTTAGACCTTCTGACCTTTTCAGATGGTTTGGCTCTTTCCTGATTGGGGCTATTTTGTTTTGTTTTTCTCTTTACTTTTCCTTTGGAGTGTCCTTAGTATACTCCCTGTGTACTTTGGCCTTGGCCTTTCATCTTCTTTTTTGATTTAATAAAGTTTCTTTTCTTACTGATCAAAACTAAAAAGAAATCATCCTCATTAGTTATAACTGATTACTTTTTTTTCCTTGCTTTCCCTTTTATTTTGTCCCTAGCAAAGGTCTTAAGCTTTCAAGGGGAAGCTCTACACCCAATCAATAAAGGGGTTGCACTCCATTATCCATGTAAGAACCACATCTTGCATGGATGTTTGGCACTCACCAAACCTACAAATTAGCATAGACTTCATTCAAATGCACATGCTAGTTATATGATCTTTTTTTTAATAGGTAATATAATCTTTTAAAATACTAAAGACACAATAATAAATTAAACACAACATAAACAAATAAAAGGCGGTGGACTAATCAGCCTTTTTTCCCCCTCTTGGCTTAAATTCTCCTACATCAGAACTCAGATTGAAAAGCTTGTAAAATACAAGCTAATTACACAAGTATGTTCTTAAAGAGATTAACAACTGTTGCAAGTTACACGTAATAATGATAGAACTACCTTTCTGATGCTGACAGTTATAGTGCAGTTAAACAGCCACAAAGGCTACTACCTCCTTTCACTTTACGTTTGTAGTTTGTACTTCTGCAACTTCCACCGTCACTGCAATTATTCCTCAAACACCATGTAACTTGCTTTTATGAGAGTGATTGCAAATAACCAACTAAACCTTGATTTGCATCAGCATAAAAACCTTGTGACTTTTATGACAATATGTCACCCAATAAAGGACTTCTAATCCAAAATGAACCGGATTAAATTGTACTCCATAAAACACGTACACCAACTAGTCTAGGCCTAAAAACACTAACATCACCTAATTTAATGCCACATGACCCTATCCTTGAGAGAAAATGTTAAAGCTAGTGATAGTTCATACTAAATGGTTTATATTAAAACTGCACAGCCAACCAGCCAACTGAATTCATTACAAAGTTTCAGACCTGGGCATAATGTGAGCATCCAAAATCAACCCAAACATGCAACAAAAACAGTTTGTTTTGAGTGAGTTTCTGCATGTTGGTAGGCACAAGTCAGAAACTAATAGCTCCAAGTGATCTAGCAACTATAAGACCACCAAATAGGTGACTGCTTCAGTCTCAAACTTGAGCAAGCAATGGAATAATCCAGACCTAAATAATCGACCTTCACATGCTCACAAGTGATATTTTTATACCACATTTAACATGCCATATCACCGTTACCACTTATTTTTGGTGGCCTCAAGATCAACCAAAGTTTATTTTACTCACTCAGCCTCTAGAACTCACTTAAATTCCAATGGAAGCCGAAGGACCGACTGAGCATCTCAGAGATGGGGGAGGGAGATTGAAACTAGTAACCTCCACTTCCATCTGTGAGCTAACCCTTGGAAATAAAGAGCGATTTCACTAATGTGAATTTTTTATTGCAAATGTTTTAAAAAGAATTTGATCCTTCTTTGCCATGGAGACCAGCCCAGTTATTAAAAAACAAAAAACAAAACTAGCTACAAAATTAAGTGTATAACTTATTAGCTTAGAGTTCTGACCCAAAAAAAACATTGTTAAATCTTTGGAAAACCGATGCATTATTTCAAGGCCACCAAGATATAAAATAGCAATTTTTAGAAATCCTACATTTTACATACAAGTATTATACTAGAAGGGATATTGAAAGTTCTACTACTTGTGACATTTTTCTATTGGTACAGTGATGCATGCACCAATGGGTCCTAGCTCACAACTATACATCCACTGCATTCCCACAGGGGATGTTGTAAAAACTTGTCAGAGGAGCAAGAGCTAATTGTCTTCTTGTTATTATTATTATTATTATTATTATTATTATTTTTAAATTGCATTCAAGTAATCAACAAGCAAGCTATTCACTGGTCATAGGAAAAAATAAGAACAATACCATATAGCAGCCTGATGTGCTTCCTCAACATTCCCTTGTGTAAGACAGAATAGAATGAACTCGAAATGAACCAGATATCTATCCTGCTCAATAAGAAAAAAATCTACATAAGAAACTTCAGTGTTTTAAAATAAGTTAAGTGCATTATATTTAATAAATTGTGAATTACAAAAGGCATTTAACTTATTAACTACAATTTTTATATTGACAATTTGTTACAAATTTTCACAATGTGGTCTATGTTGTACAAACTTACTGCACCATGTTGCAATTTCTATTTAACAATAACCAGATATAATGTCAATGTGGCTAATTAGCAATTTATCCTGTGATTCTGATGGGACTTTGCAACAGCCTTTGAAATAATAAAAAAAATCAAGCTCCACTTTGTAAATATAAACCAAGGCATTCAATCTACCTCATACCTCATCCTTTGGGAAAAAAAAAAAAAAGGAATCCGGCTCTCTTCTATACTTTGTCAAATGACTTTTACACACATATAACCCTCCAACATTAGACTGAATCAAGTTGAATATTATATGGTAGACATTCAGATGACTTGCATCATACTGATGCATCAACACAGAGCACACAAGAACATTATCTGAGTCTATTCAAGTTCTATGGAGTTTGGGATCAGTCTAGCTTTGTCTTTGGTGTAAGGAGGCATTATGGCTAACCCTACCCAAGATCAACAGATTTGGGAAGCAGTAATTAAAAAGAAAAATATTAAATTTTTACAGCACTTCAAGCATACCAAAGGACTTTAACCCCTCTTTGGATTACAAAATACAAAGATTAATATGAACTCACACTTTCCACCAAGATGAAAGCAAAATATCTAAAGGACATTATTCTTCGGAAATATATTTACTTGTAGTGTGTGGGTTTGTTGCTATAGTTTATGTTTTTTATGGAGAATATCTAGGGCTTTAATGTGTACCAACTTAACAAACACTAAACAAATACTCTGTGATTCTGCAATATTGAAGATTAGTGTTTTCCAAAGCATACCTCTATGGGCCATTCTTTCATTGATCCATTCTTTCTCATCCAAATGTCATATATGTTCCTGATTTTGGTGAACTTGATACGATCACTTTTCATATGCTTAAGAAGCTCCATTGAAACCTAAAATTATTGCTAAAATTTATTAGTGGGCTCCTTAATTTTAGAATCAAGGACATCAATAATAAAGATTCACAATAATAAAATTGCATGAGTAAAAATTATTAAAATGAGTAGCTTAAACAATGCCTAAAACAACAAGCATATGAACATGCATACTAAATGTTATGATATATTATTTTTTTATTATAAATAATAAGACTTCATCGAAAAACAACCAAAAGAGTACTATGAATCCAAGTACACAGGAAGTGTACGAAGGATACAGTAAAAGATCAATAAAAAAGATGCATGGAAAGTACAACTATCAAGTAACTCAAATAAAGAAGCAAAAGCACCCAAAGAATTTATCCATTCAAAATTCATCATACACATGCATTGTTTCAAAATTTTAAGATTTTACTATATGAAAATAAGAAGAAAATTCCTTTCTATTTTTTTTCCAGGGAAAAGATTTCATTGTTCCAAACAAGAAAATTTACTCATAAATTGGACTTTTTTTATGATAGAAAGCCCATATTCCATATCAAGCTGCCATCAAAGGTGCAAGTTAGAACATCTCACAAAATATTGGTTCTCATCCTAAGTTCCACACACACAAAAGAAAGAGTATGCATTATAGAATCAAACAATGCATGAATACCACATAACACAAACTTACATTGTAAACATCAAGATCCTAATCCGAAAATGACTAAAAGTCACCACACACACACATCATTGTCCCCTGCCCTCTACATTCTAAATTATCACTAATACACAATTATAACAAATAAATTTCTAAACAAACAAATCAAAAACACAGAGCAGCAAAATACACACATCATTGTCCCCTGCCCTCTACATTCTAAACGATCACTAATACACGTTATAACACATGAATTTCTAAAAGAACACATCAAAAAACACAAAAGGGAAGCAAAGGAAGCGTACCGAATACTTGAAACGATTGTTCAATGGATACCGGTCCTTACATGACGCTTTCAACAACATGCTCAACACACCACCAACTTCTACCCAATTGCGGCGTTTCACCAATTTGCGCAAAAGATGGGATAGGCGGACACGATTTTCCCACCTCACAACCTTGGAACCAATCTTAGGAGCAAGTACTAGAAGGGTTGATGGCTTGGTCAAAGACAATTTAATTCTTTTGACAAGTTTTTCTGGCATGACATTGCCATTATTATCAAGCTTTTGATTCAATTTCCGTTTTCGAGTACTGGGTTTTTTATCAGTGTATTGTAATTCTACTTCTGCCTCCTCTTCCAACAACTTGGAATCCACACTCATGTTGAACCTCCTCCTCCTCCTCCTCCTCCTTTCGCAAGTTCAAAATCAACTAACAAAAAAAAAAAAAAATTAGGGAAATTCAATATTATCTAAGTAGATTAATTTAAAGTCTTCAAATTTATTAAACAAAAACACTTATTTATTTAATGGGGCTAACACCCATAACAGATTGAAAAAAGAAAAAAAAAGAAGCAAGCAATGAATGTGAAAAAGATGTAGAAAGTCACACCTGTCTGTTTCAAATTGATTCACAGGAATGAGAAAACTCTTGGAAAGCGATCTTTCCCACACACAAAGAATGAAAAAGCGAAGAGTAGAGACTCGATTCGATTCTCACCTTTGGAGCTTCCCTCTCTTCTTCGCTGCTCCAAAAATTCTAAGCCTAAAAATACATACCCACGTCGGACCCAAGTTTTTGGACATAAAAGCCCCTGTGAATGTTGGAATCCGGGGTACTTAAGTAATTTCATATATTTTGTCGAAGCAGCGAGCAAGTGTTAAAATAGACAGTCGCATGAGTCTGAGACTCCACTAGAGTGAACTGCTTGGTTGTGAATGAACCAATTAGGTAAGGGCAACTGTCTGTCAGAGTGTGACGTGTTAAGAGATGATAGGGCCGTGGTCCATAGAATATGAGGGAGAGAAGTAGATAACTAGGGAAATGGCTGTTTTACCAAGAGGAAAATTATTGTGTACTCCCGGAGTACCATAAATGCGTGCTCCCTCCTCTCACATGAATGGTAGGTCCCACTAATTAAATTCATAGTGGGACCCACCGTTTATGTGAGAGAAAGGAGCACACATTTATGATACTCCGGAATTACATTTAAATAACTATGCTATTTGCAAGGGACGAAAGGCCCAATGGGCCTATGGGCCTACAACCCTTTGCACATGATTTTTTGGAGAAGACAATATGCGTGTTCTAAAAATAAGCAAAAATATAATTAGTACCATTCCTAAAATTCATATCAAATGTACTAAAGTACTATAACTTCAGCTCCTCAGTTACATTAACATATAGCAACTAACCCTGGTACCCTGACATTAACAGGGAAATAACAGTTTTTTTAACCAGGAAAAAAAAAAACAATTTCTTAACATACAAATTATAAAGAAAAATAAATAAATAAATATTTAACTTAAGAAGAAAAAGAAACAGACATTTCATTAGATCTCATTTTTAATAGTGTTCTCGTGTATAGCACGGGTTAGCGATTAATTATAACTAATAGTTGTTGTTTACTCAAAAAAAAAAAATTTAAATCCTCCTTACAGCACCGTCGCTGCTTGGCTTAAAACCCCAATTCATTGTGTGAGCCTCATGTTATCCTCTCAACTCTAGTCTAATGGAAACTCACAGCAGAGATGGCCGGCAACTCTAGCCTCAGCCCAACTCTCTCTCTCTCTCTCTCTGCGCTACCAATGGGTTTGTTTAGAGTCTTTAGATCTTGTGATATTATCTAAGTTTAAGCACTAGCATTGGGGGTGTAAACACCCCCAGTTGCTATTTTACAACCTAATACAGCAAAAACCCACTCCATCTTGGTTTGTATACTAAAAAAAAATTTGCAACCTATGAATAGTAAGGTTGTGTGTGAAAAGAAAAAGATAGTGGAAGGAAAGAGAGAAAGAAGAATACTTTTTATTATTTTATGGACAAAGTTTAGATATAAAACCAGTTGTAGCCTAAGGCTACAAATTGCTCTAATAAAATGACATGTGTAAAAAATAGCATGTGCATTGTACATGATTACTTAAGTAAACTTAACCCATCTAACCCTAGTTAACTACACCACCTATTAAAAAAATAAAAAATAAAATAAAAACTAAAACCCTAAAAAAGTCTGTACGTATGATCTCTCTCTCTCTCTCTCATGGACTTCTTTCTCTGCAAAATGTAACCCAGAACCTAGCTCCAACCAATCACCCATAGCCTCCTATCTCCATCGCCAGATAGCCAACCCAAAGTAGTTTGGGAGCTTCATTTTCTATCAGTGGTTCCTCAAGCTCTATGGCAATTGAGATCCTTGATTCTGATATAGTTCCTGCTCCATCAGGGTACCAGCAAGGTTCTTCCAAAGAACATGACAGACTTGAAGATGATTTGAAATTGACAGGTGAAGCCCAAAATTTTGGGGAAGGGACAAGGGTTGAGAATGAGAGGGTACAGAAAGGAGTGGCTAAAGGGAGAAGTTGCTCCAGTACCTTTAGGAATGATGGAGGGGAAGAGGAACTTGAGCTTACTGGGTTTGGGATGGCCGGCCGGCGGTGGAGACAGGAGACTTTGGGACCAGTGGGAGTTGGGTTTCTTCGTTGATTTTGGAGCTCCACAATACAACACATTGTAAGAGTGAGTCCACAAGGTTAAACTTAAAACTGACAATGGCAGATGTTGACCGTGTAGTTGTGCATTCAATATCTGTTGGAAACATACTAAATAGTATACACACACTACTGGATTATTGGATGAAGGCATGCATAATTGACCAATCCAAAGAATAAAATAAAGAGTAGTAGTTCACTATTGATTTGTATAATTGTTCTCTTATTAAGTTTAAATAGGACAAATTGACTAAAACTAAAGCACACAAAGATGGTGACTTTGCAATCTGTTTCAGTGAGATAGTAAAAGGGTTTTTTTTTGGGTAAATTTACCCAGAAAGAAAAAAAAAATAGAATGGTGCGTTGTTATTAGAGAATAGAAATGGATAGTGATAGTCATAGTCATAGGTGGTTCAATCCAAAACCAAAAGAAGCCACAGCCTTTACAAGCAGCTTGTGGAGTGTCTAGGTTTCTTCGTTGATTTTGGAGCTCCTCAGCAGCTTGTGGAGTGTCAGAGAGAGAGCGAGAGAGATTACGTTTTGGTTGTTTTGGTTTTTTAGTTTTTATTTTTTATTTTTTTAATAGGTGGTGTAGTTAACTAGGGTTTGTTGACTTAAGTTTACTTAAGTAATCATGTGCAATGCACATGCTATTTTTTACACATATCATTTTATTAGAGCAGTTTGTAGCCTTAGGCTACAACTAGGTTTGTAGCTAAACTTTATCCTTATTTTATTAAGTAGTTTATATTATTTTATTGGTTTGTATGTAAAAATAAAAATTGGGATGTAAAGTGAGTTGTAAAATGAATTGGTAAAATAGATAAAGTAGTGTTTAAAAATGTAAAATAGATTTTTTTTTTTTTTTTTTTTTTTGCATCCCCAGATGCTAATGCTCTAATTGCATATATACAACCTTACCTTACCATTCATAGGTTGTAAAAAAAAAAATCTAGTGGTTGTGTGTGAAGAGAAAAAGACAGTGAGTGGAAAGAGAGATAATAATATTTTTTATTATTTTATTAAGTAGTTTATATTATTTTATTTGGTTGTATGTAAAAATAAAAATTGAGATGTAGGATGAGTTGTAAAATGAATTAGTAAAACAAATAAAGTAGTGTTTAAGAATGCAAAATAGATTTTTTTTTACATCCTCAGATGCTAGTGCTCTTACTGACTTCTGGTATTAAGTTTTAAATTTTGTAGTTTATAGATTTTTTATTATTATTAAAATCAATAAGTGGGTAACAACTAGTTTGCAGTGAGCTTGTTTTCAACTGACTTGTTTTTTGGTTAGGTTTAAACTCGCTTGACCTTTCTATTTTCCTATGAAGCACAAAAGTAAGTTCGTTCACTTCATTGCCTTCACAAAAAAAATAATAAAAAATTATTATTATTATTATTATATTTTATTTATATTCCAAATTTGATCATTGGCTTATAATATTATATTCGAATCAAGGAAGTCAATACCGTACCAGAGACTGTACCGGTTTGGCCAGCGATATGATATATTTCGGATACTGGTCAATACCGGTGCACCGTTTCGGATTTACCGCTATTTTTTATATTTATAAATAAATAAATAAATATATATGTATGTTTGTGTGTGTGTGTATATATATTATAATAAATATAAAAGTTTACCATAAAACATTTCCTCATTTTAGAACTAATTATTCATGATTTTAGACTTTAGTATCAATTAAAAGGAAAAAAAAAAAACAATATAAAAAATAGAAAGCTTAGAAGTTACCATTGCATACTAAACAAATATTATTAATAAGTTAATGCAAATAAGTTACCATTCTGCCTTAACAAAAATTCAAAAATTACAAAACTTAAAAAAAAAAAAAAAAACTTTTTTTCTGTATTGGCCGAAATTGGCTATGAAACGTTGATGTTTAGATACCGACCGGTACGGCCGATACCGGTACGGCCGATACCGGTACGGTATTGACTACCTTGATTCAAATACTAGCCTATGTAATTGTTATAGAGAGCTATTTAGTTCTACAATTTTCTTTTAAAATTTTAAAATTATAAAACTGGATTATAAAATTTTATTTAGATTTTATAATTGGAGTAGACATATTCATATATGAAGAAAAGAAAGTGTTCAAGATTTGAAGGTTATCACTCATTGATATATTTCAAATGCTGAAGTTTCAGATGTTGAAACCCCTAGAAAGACTCAAAGTTATGAACCTAAGAAGTAAATATTGTTTTCTTAAAATTGATCTTGGATTACAACTACTAATATCTCCATTAATCCACTTGTTGAACATTTCAAAGTTGAGCCATATTAAAATAGAAGTTAAAATTAAAAACAATGCAAGTCTAAAAATCAATTATTAATAATTTTAGTAGCATAAAAGAATTTAAGGTAACTTTGTAGAGTTAAAGTTAATTTTTTTTTTTCAACCTAAGAAATTTATTATAATTAGCTTGGCCCCCTTTAAGAAAAATTCCTGGCTTCGCACTATATGTAGTACCTCAACAATGGAAGTCGAGATGGGCTGAGCGGAGGCAATGGCAGCTTTGGATTGTGGGTCAAGTGAAATTTTGATTTTCTTTGAGATAATCAAGTGGACGCCATGGACATTCAACCATGAACTATTACCACTATGGTTATTATAGGAGAGTTTTCATGGCAAGTCGCAAGAGATGATGAGTATACATGATCACGAATGGTTACTGTTCTGGGTTAGTTTGGGTAATAGGTGGCTGTTTTGGTTGGTCTAAAAGTCCATTATTAAAAGCCCAAAATGCAAAGAGCCCCCTGGGTTTGCCATTCATGACATTGGTAATGTGATAGTCACGTGATTTTCCTATCCATAAAAGCTAACAGAAGATATTTACTCATAAATTGGACTCTTTTGATGATAGAAAGCCCATATTCCATATCAAGCTGCCATCAAAGATGCAAGTTAGAACATCTCACAAAATATTGGTTCTCGTCCTAAGTTCCACACACACAAAAGAAAGAGTATGCATTATAGAATCAAACAATGCATGAATACCACATAATACAAACTTACATTGCAAATATCAAGATCCTAATCCGAAAATGACTAAAAGTCACCAAACACACATCATTATCCCCTACACTCTACATTCTAAATGATCACTAATATACAATTATAACAAATAAATTTCTAAAGGAAAAATCAAAAACACAAAGGGCAGCAAAGTACACACATCATTGTCCTCTGCCCTCTACATTCTAAATGATCACTAATACACATTATAACACATGAATTTCTAAAAGAACACATCAAAAAACACAAAGGGAAGCAAAGTAAGTGTACCGAATACTTGAAATGATTGTTCAACAGATACCGATCCTTACATGACGCTTTCAACAACATGCTCAACACACCACCAACTTCTACCCAATTGTAGCGTTTTGCCAATTTGCGCAAAAGATAAGGTAGCCAAATACAATTTTCCCACCTCACAACCATGGAACCAATCTTAGGAGAAGTACTAGTAGGGTTGATGGTTTGGTCAAAGACAATTTAATTCTTTTGACGAGTTTTTCTTGCATGACATTGCCATTATTATCAAGCTTTTGAAATTCAATTTCCATTTTCAAGTACTGGGTTTTTTATCAGCGTATTGTAATTCTGCTTCCTCTTCTAACAACTTGGAATCCACACTCATGTTGAACCACCTCCTCCTCCTCCTTTTGCAAGTTCAAAACCAACTAAAAAATATATATTAAGGAAATTCAATATCATCTAAGTTGATTAATTTAAAGTTTTCAAATTTATTAAACAAAACAATTATTTGTTTGATGGGGTGTACTACATAGTACCTCAACAATGGAAGTTAAGATCAATTGAGCGGAGGCGGCAGCGACTACGGCTTGTGGGTTCGAAGAGATTTGGTTTTCTTCAAGATACTCAAGGGGACGTCATGGACATTCAACAAAGAATTGTTACCGCTTTGGTTATTATAGGAGAGTTGTGATGGTAGGCTGCAAGAGATGATGAGTATACACAATCACGAAGGGCTCTTGTTATGGGTTAGTTTGGGTAATAGGTGTCCATTTGGGTCGGCCTAAAAGTCCATTATTAAAAGCCCAAAACGCAAAGAGCCCCATGGGTTTGCCATTCATGACATTGGTAATGTGATAGTCACATAATTTTCTTGTCCATAAAAGCTAATAGAAGATATTTACTCATAAATTGGACTCTTTTGATGATAGAAAGCCCATATTCCATATCAAGTTGCCATCAAAGGTGTAGGTTAGAACATCTCACAAAATATTGGTTCTCCTCCTAAGTTCCACACACACAAAAGAAAGAGTATGCATTATAGAATCAAACAATGCATGAATACCACATAACACAAACATACATTGTAAACATCAAGATTCTAATCCGGAAATGACTAAAAGTCACCACACACACATCATTGTCTCCTGCCCTTTACATTCTAAAAGATCACTAATACACAATTATAACAAATAAATTTCTAAAGGAACAAATCAAAAACACAAAGGGTATCAAAGTACACACATCATTGTCTCCCACCCTCTACATTCTAAATGATCACTAGTACACATTATGACACATGAATTTCTAAAAGAACACATCAAAAAACACAAAGGGCAGCAAAGTAAGCGTACCGAATACTTAAAACAATTGTTCAATGGATATCGGTCCTTACATGACACTTTCAACAACATGCTCAACACACCACCAACTTCTACCCAATTGTGGCGTTTCGCCAATTTGCACAAAAGATAGGTGCCTGTTTTAAGCCATATAAGGATTTAATTAGTTTACATACCTTGCTTTCTTGTCCAGACTCTACAAAGCCTTCAGGTTGGTCCATATAAATCTCTTACTCTAGGTCCCCATTTAGAAAAGCAGTTTTTACATCCATTTGATGAATTTTCAAATAAAAAATTGCAACAATAGCAATTAACAATCTAATAGGTGTAATTCTTGTTACCGGAGAAAATGTATCAAAGAAATCAAGATCAACTTTTTATTTGAAGCCTTTTGCAACAGGCCTAGCTTTAAACTTATCTATTGATCTATCCAGTTTTGACTTTTTTCTAAGAACCCATTTACAACCTATGGTCTTACAACCCGGTAAAAGATCTACTAATTTCCAAGTTTGATTAGAAATTAGAGATTTCATCTCATCATTTACAACCTGTTTCCAAAATATAGTATCAAGTGATATCAAAACTTCTTTTAAATTTTGGGGATTTTCCTCAATGTTAAAAACATAATAGTCAGGACCAAAATCCTTTTCAATTCTAGCTCTTTTACTCCTTCTACGTTCCATTTCAAAATTTTCTTGATTTTTTAAATGAGAAATAGAAGAACTAGGTTGTGACAAAATATTTTCTTCACCCCCACTATTTTTCAATTTAAAAGGAAAATTTCCTTCGTGAAAAATTGCATCACTAGGTTCAAAAATTATTTTGTTTTCAAGATCAAAAAATCTATAGGCTGCACTATTAATCGCATAATCAAGAAAAGCACAAGTAGTAGCTCTTATATCTAATTTAAGTATTTTAGGGTCAGTAAGCCTTACATAAGCAAGACAACTCCATACTCTCAAATATCCCAAATTCGGCTTAAGTCCTTTCCACATCTCAAAATGTGTGGTATGTGACTTTTTATGTAGCACCCTATTCAAAACATGACATGTAGTTAAAATAGCTTCACCCCAAAAATATAAAGGTGCACTAAATTCAATTAACATGGCATTTGTTAACTCAATTAGAGTTCTATATTTTCTTTCAGCCACACCATTAGAAGCAAATGAATATAGTGCAGTAGTTTCATGGATAATTCCCAAAAACTAAACAAATGAGTTGAATGCACTTGATTCATACTCACGGTCTCTATCACTTCTTATTCTTTTTATTTTTCTACCGAATTGATTTTCAACTTCTTTTAAAAAATCTTGAAATCATTCAAAAGCATCACTTTTATTTTTCAACAAATAAACAGTTGTATATTTTGAGAAATCGCCAATAAAAATGATAATATATCTATTTCCTCCACGAGTTAAAATTCTCTCAAATTCACATAAATCAAAGTAAATTAACTCAAGCAATTCAGTATTCCTTACAACACTTTTATGAAGTCTTTTTGTAATCTTAGCTTGACTACAAGTTTCACATTTTTCAAAATCTTTTGACAGTCTTGGAATTAATTAATCCTAAACTACTCATGATTCCCACATATCTACTATTTATATGACACAAACGAGCATGCCAAAAATTAATGGAAGAAAGCATGTAAACTGAACTAGTAGATGATTTATTATGCTCAACATTCAATTTAAACATTCCATCACAAGCATAATCCTTGCCCACAAATAATCCATTTTTAGTGATTACATAATTATCAGATTTCATAGTTTGCTTGAAGTTAGCCTTGTTAAGCAAAAAACTTGACATCAAATTATTTCTCATGGACGATGTAGAGGCAGAGGCCCAAAATTCGTGTGTATTGGGCCTTGGGCTTATGAGAGTCCAAATTGAGAAGTGTTGAATCCTAATCCTTATCCACAAACCTGACTTGCCGAGGAGGTAAAATAAGAGATTAAAGACTACTAAGATTTACCCGCTAGAATTTTGGGTCTGGGAAGTAATAAGAAAGCTTTCCGAGGAGATACTCCTCCTCGGATCTATTGAATACGGTTCAATTGCTTACTCGGACCATTATAAGGGTGCTCCACGAAGTTCCCACCACGTAGAAACACCTCACAGATACACTGGGAGGAAGGGAGACTCCAAAATATCTATAGAAAGGCTGCTACCTCCGCATTAAATGCATTGCAGCTACTTTTCTAGCCGCATTTATGTTGAGGAGACCCCTGAACAATGTTGTCTTGGCTACCACAACTCACAGCTAGCTAGAGAGGATGTCTGATGGGACAAACACTCAAGTAAGGGCTCAAATGATCAACAAGTGTAGGATCAAGATGGCCTAAAGGGAACTATATAATATAAGAGACCCTCCATGAAGAAGGGATTTTTTTTGGAGAGGAAAAAAAGAAAAAGAACACTATAGCAATCAGAGTGGCATTTGTTCTTCGTTCAAAGAATTTTAACATTCGCCTTCTCAGACATAAATATTTGATTCCTCAAGCTAATAGTTTGTCCATATTAACTGTTATTCAATTCATTAATACCTAGCTCTTCGGCCCATCATCTACAAATTTATTGTACTGGACTCACTAGGCCAAAGTCTCAAACATTTTGGGCTTGGGCCGCAAATCATGACCCTACAGACGGAGTGTAAAGTACATCTTTCAATGTTAGCACACGTCTAGAAGTGAATTTCAAATCAACTTCACCACTCCCAAGAACCTTGGTTTTGCTAGAGTTACCAAGCATAATTGTTTTTTCTTCTTCAAAGGAAGTGTACAACTTGAACCAATCTTTATCATAACAGACATGCCTATTAACACCAAAGTCTACCCACTACCCTTCAACATATTGCACCCTATTGATGTCTGTAATCATACCCACTAAAAGCTCTTCGGTTACGTTAGACTGCAGATCAGATTCACGTTTTCGAAATTTGCAAAATCGAGCATTATGCCCACTCTTGCCACAGACAAAATAAGATTTATTAAATTGATCTTGTGAATGAGGTCCTTAGTTCTTATTGTAATTTTTATTCTGGTTTCCCCTTCTTTGAGGTCTATTATTATTTTTAAAGACTCTATTTTTAGGCTTCAATTGACCATTTCTAGGAAAATGATTTTTGGACATATTATTATTGGCTGAAATAAGGTTTACCTTTGTGGTGGAATTGCCATTGCTCTCTTATGTCATGAGTGCATCTTATCCTCTAACCTCCTCCTCCTTCACATGGATGCGTGTTATCAAAGTCTCCAAGAATGTTTCCTTTTGTTATTGGTGCAAACACAATAATAATGGAAATAACTCAATAATACGTCTGAATATTATTAATTTGAAGGGGAAAAAATATACAACACTATTTGAACTGTGGCATGACACTCACTCTCCTTAAGGAGATTCAAGTCCTTGATTGGTTAATCTTTGTAACCGGTGTAAACCTTCTATGACTTGTCTCCTCCAAGATACAACAATCCAACAAATGTCGTATGGCTAGAACAACCTCTACACAAAGTGTTCAAGCCCAAAACTCCACTAGAAAGAACACCCTTCTTTGAAGCACTTGGTTGTCAACTCCCTGACAAGGAGGATGGAGATTCAAGCTCCATAAGGACAGAATCACAGTCTCTAAAAAGCTACCTTATGGGAACAAGCTTTTCAAAGCTCCACCCTAAGATTCAGCAAAAACGAGATTTGTCATTAGAACCTTACCCCCTAAAATCCAACAGAATATACTAACTCATAAAGTCATAACAAGTTCTTATGACAGATGGATGTATCTTAAAGCTATAACAAGTTCTCTCTACAGCATTTATCAAGACAGACATGACAGATGACATATGGCTATCTCATAAAGCCACATGGTATGAAAGCTTTGGAGAAACAGAAAGAGTTTATGATGGACAACATCCTTATCCGGGATTACTTATCAACACAGAGATAGAGGATCCACTGATTTGTGATCCTTCATGGTTATTTGAGATGCTAGAAGCAGAGTTTATTAGCAAACTAATCCTAACTTCTGGAACTCAAATTCGTTTATTTCCCAAATTCATCCAAGAAGCAGCTGTATAGATTGGAGGACTTAAGTATATGAAGCTTACTATTTGGAGAACTCTCCCAACTTGGGACACTAGCTATTATATGGAAGCTCAGCCAGCACACATTTTAGTCCTCATTAGTGATTTTGGTAATAACCCTGACTACAACTGGTATACAAGAGATACTTATTTATCACTTGAAGATCCACATTCTCTAGCTCAAGAATAGTCTAATTTTATGAATAACAAGATTTATGAAGTACAGAAAGAATTAGACAATGACTTCCACTTATATGGCTACACTAGTAGGATATCCGTATATGGACCAAGACCTTCAACGAGGAGGCTTATTGGAAAAATAAAGATTGCTAAGGATCCCAGAATAATGACAAAGAATCGTGCTCCTACCTTTCTTCCTATTTCATTATGCGTTCTATGTGGTAATTATGGAGTAATCCATGAGCATGAGCAGTATGAAGATAACTTTGATCCGCTAGATTATGATAACTATGCATATACAAATTGATAGACAGACAGACAGACAGACAGACATGCTCTCCTGGACAGACAACTGCGATAGATCACTATTCACCTATAACAGATCACTATTCACTTTGACAGATCATTATTCACCAGCGATAGATCACAATTTACTAGCACGCGTGAATAGCTTCTAGACAAATCCAAGATAGTCCAGACAGATGTTCATAAGTCACTACTGTTCACTAGCATGTGTGAAAAGAGACCTGATAGATTCCTAGACAGACTACTGCTCATCAATAGTAATTTCCACAATATTCTACAAGTTTCCACCGACAAATTAACTTGAGTTAACTAACTCAGGTTATTTTTGAAGACTTACCATGGTTCATTTCATCTATAAAAGGACAGACTCCGAAGACAGAAGATAGGTCCAAATTCTAAGGTTCAATTCTCAAGTTCAAAATTGAGGTTCAAGTTTTAGGTTCAATTCTCAGAAAGAAGATAGCCCTCTCTCTCCCTTAGAAAGACTCTTATAATCCTTCCTCTCTTGTAATCCTGTAACCCTTCCCTACAAACAGACAAAATCTTGTAACCTTTCAGTTTCAAAGACAGATTTTACTTTGTAACCTTGTAACTCTTCAGAAAGAGTTTTATTTTCAAACTTGTAACAAAGGCAAAAGTTTGTTTTCAAGTTTTATCAAAGACAGAAGTTTTTATTCAAGTAAAATTTTACTAGTTTCTGTTTTTATATTCTATATTCTGTTTTAACCTATTTGGAATATATCTATTTTGCTATTTTCTTCTTTATCATCTATTTTATCACTGTTTATGCTTCCATATTACTGCTATGCTATCTCCTGGGTATGTTATGGTATCAAAGAATTGAACCTTAGAAGAAAATAGAAACTATGGCTCTGATACCATAACATACCCAGGAGAGAGGAAAGTGGAAAGTTAAGAGAGGGGGGTGGTGGGGTTTGGATTCTTTGGAAACTAGAAAGTGGAAAGTGATATAATGAATGGCTTTTTAATTGGGACGGTTATGTGTTACTAGCATGTATTGTATTTATTATTTATGTGTCTATTTGGGTTTTGGTTTTGGATCGGTCTATTAAGCTACTTATTTCTATTTATTAGTAGGCTTGGTTTGGCAAGGTGATGTTGATTTTTTTTTTTTTTTTTTTTTGGGGTTGATTGTCTGTTTAATTAAAGGGGCAATGAAATTACTAAATTAGACTAGCAAGGTATAACGATCTTCTTATGGAAATAATTTATGGTTTCTAAACCTAATCTAGGTGGCGACTCTATTTTTTTCTTCGCCTCGGTTCACTTGGCCAAGACATACTCTCCCTGAAACCCACTTGCGCCCACAGTTTTGTAAAAATGTTGTGGACATAACATTTCTTCCAAATAAATAATAATTGTCACGTTTAAAATTGTTTACTTTGTTAATTCCCAAACTATTGAAGCTCTTCTTATATATATACACATTTATTAAAAAGTTATTAACTTGTAAAAAATTGAACAACATAAAATTCTCAAAAATAAATTATACCAAATTTAACTTGAATCCAATCTTATAATAATATAAGGTGTAGTGGCACCAAATTTTTACTAAATTTTTTTACAATTATTATGTATTATGAAAATTATGTTAATTACAAGTTCATATAAAAGTGATTTTTCTTTTTCTTTTTGTAGATGAACATATGGAAGTGATGATGCTATAATCACAACTTAACAATTTAATAAGTTATGAACAATGTTGCAAAAAAAAAAATTTACTGTAAATTAAAAATAATTGGAAAAAATTTAAATGCTTATTATTTCTATTATAATTGAAAAAAAAAAAAAAAAAAGAAGAAGTCAATTGATAATAACTCTTGCGGTTGATGAAAGCAAGGGCCATGAGTTTGAATTTATTATTAAAAAAAAAGAAATAAGTGTTTGAATTTCATCTGTACAAAATATTAGTTAATTGATGTATTGATCCCATTATAAAAAGTTGCACATCAGTATTGAACATTCAAAAATCTCAATTAAAAAATTAATTGAGATTTTTATTATAGAACATTCAAATGGAACAATTATTACAGAATTATTTTTTTAATTGACAAAAAAAAAATTCTCCAAAAAAAGGAAAAAGGTTTCTATTTGATGAACATTTTTATCCGTACGCGCTTTAGTTTGACGCGTGCGATGATGAGATTCGTCATCTCATCTTAAACGTCAATCTCGAGAAGTCTTTCTTAACGGCAACTGTCAACTAAAAGCCCACCAATGACATATCACATCAATGAAAACGATGTCGGTTGCTTAACTAAGCAAAGCAGGCATGGTTCGCGGGTCCAACCAACTCTCACCCGTCTGACGTATGATACATACATACTACAAAGATGAAAGTTCATTTATGATTTATGTTTAAGTTGCTTTAATTTGTTCATATTTTAAATGGGAAGTTACTAAGTTTATATAATTTAGTTTATAATTATAAAATCAAAGAAAATTATTATTTCAATGCCTGGCTCAAATTCAAAATAAAAAAGAAGTAAAGTTGTAGGGTATCATTGATCTTATATATATGATCCAGTTATTTGATCATGTGTTTGAAATCATAATGGCTTAATTATGGGTTTTTTTTTTTTTTTGGATTCGATAGTTCAATGTGTGGGGATTTAAATATTGAATTTCTCCGTTAAAAACTCCAAGAAGTTTCAGTTAAACTAAAAATTGCTTGACTACATTTGTTCAATGTCTTATAATAAATGCTCAAATGAATAATGAGATTTTTTTTTAAAATTTTATTTTAAAATGAAATGAAATTTGAAATGGGTGGTTGAGTTGAGGTTGATGGGTTGATGGAGCAAGTTGTTTTGGATTCTGTGTGGGAGACGATAGTGTTTGGATCCCTTTTTTTTATCACTCAATTTCCGTCACTCATCACTCATCACCATCACTCACTTATTATTACTCAATATTTTTCACACTGTTTGTGGGCCCTATACCTGTCACTCAGTGCAGTTTTTTTTTTTTTATCACTGAACCCAGTGAAAAAAAAAAAAAAAAAAACCAGATCAGAAGGAAGAAGAAGAAGCCACCTAGTGTGAAAGGAAAAAGAAAATAAAGAAGATGAAGAAACGCACGTATTGAACCCAGTGAAGAAAGAAAGAAAAAAAAAAAAAAAAAAAGATGGTCAAAAGTTGCGACTAAAGTCTGACAGTGGGTCCCTCCATGTAGTGTTATTTACGGAAATGTCATTGAATTATGAGTTATGAAACTGAAAACAGCTAAAATGTGTTTTCAGTTTTCATAACTCATAACTCAAAAATCAGATAATTGAGTGATGGAAACAAAGTTATGGTGGTGCCAAACGAACTTCTAGCTATGGGTCCCTCCATTTTTGAGTTATGAGTTATGGAAACAGAGACATGAGTTATGAAAATTGATGAACCAAACACCCCCTAGAGACATCACACATGGTTTGGAAGCAAAATTTGTTAAAATTTATGATAGGATCCTTTTGGGGACATAAAAAAAATTCACAAAATTTGCAAATTAGTCTACATTTAACTCATGGGTCGTAAAAATAGAAATAAATTTTTTTATTTCAAAGTATGATGGACCTATGTTTGAGGTGGTAGACTAATTAAAAATATTGTTAAAATTAGACTAAATTTATGTTAAATTTCTAATTTTATCATTAATTCGTTATGATAGTGTAAAAAAAAAAAAAAATATATATATATATATATATATATATATATATATATATATATATATATATATATATATATATATATATATATATATATATATATATATATAACCACACATGGTTTCCATCTCAAAAAACTATATTCCTATATCCACGAGACAATATTCCAAAGAAACACATTTTCTTCAATTACTTGCAGTATTATTAAACTTGGCCCGGCCTGGGCGATCGAACCAGTGAACTAGTGCATTGACTGGGGTAGGTGATTAATTGGATTAGAAAAGTATGTGACTCGGTCAAAACCGGTACAACCCGACGGGTTTTAAGCAACTCGTGTGACTCGGTTGGGTTTTATTAACCCGCCCGAGTTTGTGAATTGTGTAAAATTACATTAATATTTCACTTTATTGACTCTTTTATTATTTAAATGTGTGATAATATGGTAATTTAAATAAGAGAAAACCGGAAAAAAGAAAAACAAAAAAACAAAACAAAAAAAGCATTGTTTCACTTTTCACTTTTCACAATTCTCAAAACCTACTGCTACGTATTGCTATTGTGCATAAATTTTTTTATGCTTTGAAGTCTGAACATATGAATTTTGCCAACAATTAGCATGTAAGTATGACCATAGATCTCTATGCCACCTAATATCTTCTTTTGTTTAGGTCTTTTAAAAAAAAAAAATACTTATTTCTTGATTGCTTTTTAGTTTAAGCATCTTTTGTCATGTATAGTGTGAGCGTGTGAGAGACTGAGAGAAATACACATTACAGTTTGAGATTTTTTTTTTTATTTATTTAATATACATAATTTTTAGATATATATATATATATATAAAACAAGATTTTCTTTAGCAAAGAATTTGTTGCAATCTTATGACATTTGTTTATTTTCCTTGTGAATTTTATAGAATTTCTAATATTGTTGCTTATGAAACATTGATTTTGAATTATAATGACGAGTTCAATTTAGGCATATGTCTATTTTTTTCTTTATTTTTAATTTACATATTCAGGTTATGATTTCTCAAACTTAATTTTATATAAATTTAATTTTTAAAATTTTGTTATTTAACCTTACAGTTCGACCAATAATCCACTGATTGAAACAGTGATCCAGTAACCCAACTCATACACTGGGTTAACATCTGATCCGGGTTTAATAACTATGATTACTCGTATAGATAACAAATTACAACACGACCAATATTTATAATAATGGCCCATCAAAAAAAAAAAAAATTTATAGTAATGGGATTTGCAGAATATAAAAAATAATTCAAATTATCAAAATATATTTAAAAAATATAAATTTAATACAATTCACTCAAACTCTATTGTAGACTTTTTGTTTTTAACTCAAAAGTCAATCAATTCCTTGGTTACCTCTTCCATTCGTGCAAAACACTTTCCATGAAGAAATTGGTATTTGGCAATGGTAAGAGCAGCATTAAGTGCACCACTGTGTCATTGTACCACTTTTTTCTAAATAAGGACGGCAGTCTACGAAGGCAACAAATTCAAATAGTATTAGTTATCAGTACTTAATTTCCGCTCAAGTCTCAACGACTCATTCACTGTCACTGACTTGGTTTTGGTTTGGTTTGGTGTGGTTTTTCAGTAACCATAATTTTAGCCAATTCATTCATTCAAACCCTCTCTGAAAGTTCCTACAAGGCTACAACTTCTTTGTTCTGGTTTCATTTTTCAGTACTAAAAAAGATGGTAAAAATGCGTGTCCTGGTTCCGGCAGAGGACGTTGACTTGTCCACCGTCAAGTACGAGCCTGAAACAATCCAAGGTCAACCCACATACTCAAAATTCCATTTCATTTACAGGGTTGCTTTCATTTTTCATATATGTGTGCAAAAATTCAATCTTTGTTGTTAGAGCCTTGATTACTTGTTCCTTAAAAACAACAACAAAAAAAAAAAAAACTATGATGTTTGTTGCAGCACCGCATTTGATGGGGTCGGTGTTCAAGCTGTTTGTTAGGATAGTGGAATCAAGGGTGTTGGGTTCTCTGATTGTGTCTTACTTGAAAAAGCAAAATAAAATGGTTGAGGTTTGTGTCTCTCATTTTTTTTTTTCAATTTCTGTTACATTTTAGATTGAATTATGTGTAACTATCAAGTGGGGTTGTTGTTGACTATAAGAGAATTGGATTGGCAGATGTTGCGGAATACTGTCATACCTGAGGCTCCCATGTTTAAACCTGAATTCCCTCCTCAAGGTTTTTATTTTTTTCCTTATTCTCATTAGTTTCTTTTCTTTAATTACTGTTTTTTTTTGGGGATAAGATTTTAGATCAATTTTAGTTAAAATTTAATATTTGGTTTCTGTTTAATGGTTACTAATGATATCAAGCTGCTTCATATTAGTTTATCTTATTTAATTAGTATTTTAAAAAAAATAATGATTGTTATTTTTTTGTTAACCATCTGCTAGTTTAATTATTTGGTTTTTGTTCAATTGTTACTAATGATATCAACCTGCTTTTTGAAAACGGGATTGTATAAAAAATCTGTACCCAGAAAAAAAAAATGACCTTTTTAAAAAATCTGTACTTTGAAAATCTATGGTTTGACACCAATTTACTTAAGGGATTGATCACTGTATCCATCAATCTCTAGTTTTATTTATTACATTATGTGGGAAAACCAACATCCAACAGGAAAACCACGGAAGGTAGTTGCAATTTGCAAATATTCATTTCATACAAGTACAGAGAGTAACAGGAAAATTGGGTGTCACACACAACATAGTGCTTAAACTTGTGCACTTAATTTACAAGTCTTTGAACATGAAAAATGATTTAATGAGTGTGATGTGAATTTTAGAACCAGAACATGGGGTTGTTGTCCTTAAAGAATTTGGAAAACCTGAGGACCGAGTTGAATCAGCCTTAAAGTGTCTTCCACATTATGATCCTGCCAGCTATGGGAACATGGAACCAGCTTCATCATTCCGGTATTGGAAGATACGTGATTATGCCCATGCTTATCGGTCTGGGCTTGTGACCCCATCTATGGTACGCTGCTGTTACTAGCTAGGAGTTGTGTTTATTGTCAACTGGATTACAAAAGGAACATTCCGATTTCAATTTATAGGTGGCAGAGTACATCATCCCAGTTATTGAAGAGTTCAGTAGCAAGAAACCCCCCACACCATTATTGATTTCCTTTGATGCTGAGGAAGTCAGGAAGCAGGCTGCAGCCTCTACACAAAGGTTTGAGGAAGGTAATGCTGAATTTTAAAGTTTCTTTCATGCATATGATGGTTGTTAGACTTATGGTTAAGTGATTAAATTCACCATTTTCTAATAACTTAAGCTTTTGAGACAATTGGTAATTTAACATGGTATCAGAGCAGGAGATCTTGAATTCGATCCCTGGCTTTACTCTACCTCCCATTTAAAATGTTAAATTCCCATTTGTTGGGCCCCCACTTATTAAGGGGAAGTTTAGACCCACAAGTGAGGGGGAGTGTTAGACTTATGGTTAAGTGATTAAATTCACCATTTTTTTACCTACAAGAAATAATTCCACTTTAATATAAAATTTTGTCAAGCATGATTGTGTTGACTGTGGTGGAAATATAGCCCAATTAATCACTATGACACATTTTAATGGTGGTTGTGCAGGAAAACCATTATCTATATTGGACGGGATTTTCATGGCAATCAAGGATGACATAGATTGCTTCCCTCATCCATCTAAGGGTAAGCAATCATTGAGATATTTTTTTTATGGTAAAAGGGTTTCATGAGACTGTCTCTGAAGGTAGTAGAAAAATTTAAAATGTCATTCTATGATGACAGGTGCAAGTACATGGATGCATGAGTTTCGCTCTGTTAACAAGGATTCGGTTTCTGTTTCAAAATTGCGTAGCTGTGGTGTAATCCTTTTAGGGAAGGCAAATATGCATGAGTTCGGCATGGGTACAACAGGAAATAATCCAAATTACGGGTAAATTTATTTCTTAATAGCAAAAATAATGTAAGTTATAATGTAAATCTATCTATGAATTTAAGTCATTAATTATTATCAACACACTTAGAGCTTTTTAGCTCATTGGAATAAATTAATTTTTTGGAACATGTATGAACCATATTATTCCTTGATAGCTTTCCTAAATATTGAAAATGTTCTCTTTGTTATCAGTACATGCCAATTGTTTAAATAAGGAGATTTGGGATTGAGAGAGATGCTTTTTGGAAAAGGGTAATAGGGGTTAAATATGAAAGTGAGAGGGGGGGGTGGGGAGAGGTTGGTGCTCTAACTCCATTCTGGTCCTTATAGGGTAAGTTTATGGAAGTCTATTAGAAGTGAATGGCCTAATTTTTCTCATTATGTTCAGTTTGAAATTGGAGATGGACCAAGAGTAAAATTTTTATTGTGTTTGGTGTGGTAATAGTCCTTGGAAATCGAGTTTCCTAGAGTTTTTCAGCATTAGTAGGGATAAGGGGGCTTACTGGTTGATCTCATGAAGTTCCTCAACGGAGTTCTTTATTGGGATATGGAGTTTTTGTGTGCAGTTCAAGATTGGGAATTAGAATCCTTGTCTACTTTTATGGATGTTATATATGTTGTCTCTTTGAGGGGTATTGGTGAGAATTAGCTATGCTGGATACCTGCCAAGAGTTGGGGTTTTGAGGTGAGTAGCTATTATCGGGCATTGATGGGTGTTTGTGATCAGTCCTTCCCTTGGAGGAGCATTTGGAAGCCGAAGGTTCCTTCCAAAGCAGCTGTCTTTATTTGAATGACTGCTTTGGGGAAAATTTTGACAATTGATAACTTAACGCAAGCAAAAATTATGGATTCTAGATTGGTGTTACATGTCTAAACACAGTGGGAAATCAGTAAATCATCTTTTGTCCTATTGCAGTCCAGCTTTGGTCTATGGTGTTCACGTTGTTTGTTCTCTACTGGGTAATGCTGAAGTCTGTGGTTGACCTTCTAGCATGTTGGCAAGGGAAGTTTGGTCGGCATCACAACAATATTGCCTAGATGGCTGTCATTGGCTGTTTCTGGACACAGTAGCCTCCCTCCTTTCAAATTGGTACTATTGGCTAGATAAATATTCCTTGAATGCATGGAACTTGCTGCCAGTTTGCATAATGTGGTTAGTATAAAAAGAGCATACAGCCGTACTTTTGAGGAGAGTGTGAGATCTATCAAGCAATTGAAGTCCTTGCTGCTTCGAATTTTGTTTGAATGGTCTTGGATGCAGGGTTTTACCAACTGTATTTTCATTTTGGATTTCCAACTCTCTCTTAGCTTCTAATTGATTTGTTTGTATTTTTTCAAGGAACATAGGGTATTCCTTTTCTTGCAATAAAATCTATTACTTATCAAAAAAATACATGGCATGCATTTTAAGTATGCAATTCTACCTTGATCACTGTATGAAAATCAAATGCCTCAATGGGATGTGTTTCAAGATGGCTTGGATTATTTTTAATTATCCAGGTTGGTGGGCTGGTGAGCATAGCTTGGGTTCAACCTGTTTGAGTTTGGATCAACCTGTTTACATAGGGTCCATATAATCCCAACTCTGCCCTATAATTATGTTTTTATCAATTAAAGTAGCAAATTTGGGTTGCCAACTCTATGACTAGGCTAGCATAGAGAAAAGAGTTTTAGCCAAGCTAACATGATCTAGCTTTCTATATCACTCAACATATAGGTTTTCCATATAATTATTTCATGTAATTTTTTACTTATAATTTTACTTTAAAAAAAAAAAAAATGTTTACTAATAAGTTTCCCACACGGATGAACCAACATATATTAGTAGCTTGAAGAATTCTTCAATTGTTGCAGTTAGTCATCACAATGCTGAGGCAAGCAAATGTGGCGTCAAAGAGACCTTTAATACTTCATTTAGTGTCAAATCTGTTTTTAATGGAGTATAAGATATAGTGGCCTTCCTTGATATACTGTTCATTAAAATTTTTAGAGATACTAGCTAGAGAACATTTCAGATTTTGAACAAGGAGGTTTAAATGAGTACAAGAGAATAGAAGAATACACATATAAAAGATGATCCCCACTCTTTTTGATACATGTGTACTTGCATAGCTCATTTGGAATATCATCACTTATTATCTTTTGTTTTACTCTTTTCCATAATTTTAAAGCATACATATGTTTAATTTTAGTTATTAACCGTTGTTTTTTGTACTTGAATAATTTTTATTTTATGAGTAATAAATGTTCTTGTATACTTATGTATTGAATTTAACCTAGGGGTTTCTTGATAAGATTTTTAGCCCATAATTTTAATTTCTTTGTTGTACAAGTTCCTTGTTTCTCCCTCACTAGTTAATATATAAAATATTTTCTGATTGATGTATTTTGAAGTGCAGAACAACAAGAAATCCCCATGCACCTGAAAGGTATACTGGTGGATCTTCCTCAGGTCCAGCAGCAATTGTAGCTTCTGGACTATGTTCTGCTGCACTTGGAACAGACGGTGGAGGTTGTGCAAATATAATATGCTGGCTGCCCAGTGATTTTTATTTTTTTAATTCTAATTTTTATGCTTAATGTAATGTTAAAACGCAGGTTCCATTCGTATTCCTTCATCCCTTTGTGGTGTAGTGGGCTTAAAGTCAACATATGGACGGACAGATATGAAAGGGTAAGCACTTTAAACATTGGATCCAGGGTGTGACATATTGCTTGTATTTTGTACCTTGTGCAGTTGTGCATTTCTGATATAGATAATGTTAAAAAAATTTAAATAACAGTTATATTTTCAAGATTCTAGTCAAGAGTATGGTAAATCTTTGAACTTAGTAGCACATTTTTTATTGTCGTGTAAAGTTAAAAGTCTATTATATTCTGACTACTTCAGTAGGTTAGTCCCCTTGGACACAGTGCATGGGTGGTAGTTGTAATTTTTAACATTTGGAGTGAGGGAAGTTTGGAGCTCATATTGCTGCAGGACCATCGGCAACCATTCTGTTGTAGATATAAAAAATGGAAATGGTGGAAATTTGTGGTCATTTGGATAAGACTCGTGTTATGATCAAGATGATGATCATGATGAAAAAAATATTAAAACTTGTAGAATAAACATACTTAAATTTTTTATTAATAAAATTTGATTAAAGATAAGTAAGAGCCCAAGGGTAGAGGAAGAAAAATAGAATAAAATGAGTATCTTCCAAAATGAAGTGATCTACATACAGATACATTTTAAGACTACTCTTTTTTTGGCTATAAGAAAATGATTGTCATACATGAACCCCATGTTTTTGGCCTTGAGTTCTTTATGTTGTGTTGAGAATCATGATTATCTAATTTCTAGCTGAATCTACACCCTGAAAAGGAACATCATATATTATACTCCCACTTTTACATAATGCTAGATGTGAGTAAGGAGGTGGAAAGGTTGTCAGGTTTCTTAATATCCTTCGGGGAAGATAAGTTGGCTTTGAAATTAGTGCACATTAAGCTGTGGTGTCCCTATCAAAGGTAGATTATGTAATTACTATAGACCTTTGGAAAACAACCTCCGTGTATGACCAGTATGAAGCAGCCTATCAATTAAAAGAACCTTCCATTCTGTGTGAAGTATATGAATGGTTGGGCGGCATTGAAATTGATACTAAAGTACTAAACTAGCAAAGGTGGTGTAATGTAGTAAACCAAAAGCACTGCAGAAAATCTTAATCCATAGCCTTTTATAATTTGTGCCAATCAGTGAGTTTGCTGTGTCTTCATATCAGGCAAATACTTGCCTCAGTTCAGACATTCATATCATTGTTTTGTGGCTGTACAATGATTGACTCTTATCAGATGTAAAAATAACTTTCTTAGGGTAAATTGGGAAATAAAAAATAAATAAAAAGTTTCTTAGGAGAAGAGTTAAGGTATCACAAAATCTTACATGCTGCCTCAGGAATAGCTGCAGGCCTCTTTGTGATATAGTAGACGAAACAGGTCACTGACCTCAGACATCTTCATATGTGATATGTCAGGATGAAGAATTGAATACTTCCTTTTCTGCACTTACTTTTTGATAGGATTCAAGCAGACATCAATCTAGTCTTCTTAGCAGTTCAAGGATGTTTTTTCTTTGGGAGATGAAACTTTTTCTCTGATTGTGCTGCCTTGCACCAATGGCTGACCAAAGCTTTCCTTAACATAATGTTTATCCTGTTTTGTGGCCTTGTTTTGTAACATGCTTATTTTAGCTATAAAGAATATATAAATTGTTTTATATGAAGAAATATCTTTGAAAATTTCCTCTTTTTTTTTTTTGGGACAAATATCTTACAAATCACAATATGTCTAGCACAATATGGGTTATAGAATTCATTAATTTGATATCTGTTACATCATATTAAATTTGGCATCACTGTACACGAGCTAAATGAATTTCGTGCTTTTGTATTTTCCAGCAAGAAGGTAAATTAATTTGATAAAATTTAATCTGTATTTTTTAAGTATAAGGTAAACCAAAAGGCTCACCACTACAATCTCCTTGATTTTTAGGATCCAACATGTCTGACTCATGCTTCAGCTTTGATCATTGTAATCATTTCAATATAGCAAATAGGGGGAGTCCTCGTTATTCACATGTTAAATATTTGGCTAATATACTGAAGATGCTATTGATGCTATAGCAAGAGTTTTTCAAGCATGAGTGATTGAAAATCATATTTGGAACCTTTTCTTTGTAGATCATTATGTGGTAAAGGGACTGTGGAAATTATTGGACCAATTGCGACAACAGTGGAGGATGTCATGCTAGTGTAAGCACTTCTGCTTATGAAGATGTTCATCACTACTTTGTGTTATGTTTAGTTTCTATCTTCTAATGGATTTGTGATAAAGAGCCCTCCAATTTTATTTCATTGCTACAGTATATATTATTGTCAGTTTTAGTAAAACATGTCTAAGTTCTGCATTGCTCTACTTTTTTTTGGATAAGTAGTTCTGCATTGCTCTACATTGAATAACTCATGAATCATTAATTCTTCTCCCAAATCATAATTCAATTGTGTGGGCCATTATAGAATTTTGGGATGGCTTGAAGTGCATAATCCATTTGTTCAGTCTCCTTTTTTTGGACGTGTTGCTTGAAGTCCCAGTCCTGTACATTCATCAACATTTAGGGTTCGAGTTATAGTCCAGTGTTACCAACACCCTCTGTGCCTCTGTGGTGCTTGGTGTTTGGGGTTCAAACCCCACCTCTCCCTTCCTCTCCTATTTACCTATTAAAAAAAAACCATTACATCTGACTTTGATGCAGTTCCAAACTATTGCCTTGGTTACAGGGGAAAAAAAAATGGTTGAAAACACTTTCTTGCCTTGTATTCCTTCATTAATTCTGATTGACTGATAATTCATCAGGTATGCAGCAATCTTGGGCTCCTCTCCTGCAGATAGAATCAGTTTGAAACCGGTAACTTTAAACCTTTTAAAAAAAATATATATATATAATAACTTTAATAATCCTTCTTACTTGTCAAAATAATGTACGAGTTTACATACATTCTACTTTTTAAGCCTTGATTCAATTCACTAGAAGCCTTTTTTTTTCTTTTTTTTTCAATAGAGGAATATGTAGAACTGGAAGAAAGATGCATGCCTCGTTGATTACAAATCACATTTTGATTTGGAATTGATAATAGCTATAGAGTTAATAATAATTCTTGCGTCCAAATATAGTCATGAAATAGTGTTGACCGCTCAGGCTGCCTGTTCAGTATTTCTACCTTGCTTGATTGTGAGACAGGTCTTCAAATATATTTACTTTAGTTTTTCTAAAACCAAGTTTTCAGTCACTCATTGGCCCTTTTTATTTCTCCCATTTAGTGGGGATTAAGACTTTGTCAAGTTACATGGTCCTTTTTTAAGGGTGGACAGCTGCAATTAACCTTATTTATTTATTTATTTATTTTTTATATTTCATTTAAATGTAACTAATTGTCTAATTTTTTCTGATTTGTAGTCTGAACCTTGTTTGCCAATACTGTCATCAAATGACAGTTTAAATGCTTTGGGATCTTTGCGGCTGGGAAAATACACAGCGGTAATCTCACTTTAATTTCCACTGATGTCGATTAAATTCAACTGCTTTAGATATCAGATTTCATTTTATAAGTATATGATTATCCTACTGCAGTGGTTTAATGATGTAAATTCAACTGATATCTCTGATAAGTGTGAAGATATTCTAGATCTGCTGTCAAAAACTCATGGTTGTGAAGTAAGTCCATCATAACTAGCATGTGCTTGATAGTTTTTTATTGTTCATTCTTTATGTATTATTTATTTCAAAATAAAATGGTGCTTATATTTTGCTGAAGTACCATGTTTCAAATTGATAAATAACATTCTCATACAGTCATAATATGCTGAAATACAACATATTTCATATTATTTTTCAAGATGATGGAGATTGTTATACCTGAGCTAAATGAAATGCGTACTGCTCATCTTGTTTCAATTGGATCTGAAATGCTGTCTTCTGTGAATCCTTATTGTGACGAAGGGTATGATTCTTGACCTCTTTGCAAAGGTACATTAGTAGATTGTTGTATACCAAAACTAGAACTGAGTTTTTCACAAGTTACTGGAATTGTTCAGAATGATTTTTATTAGTATCAAGGATGGCTTTACTTGTTGAAAGAAGAAAAAGATAAGGATGACGGTATATTTAATTCAATATGGCCTCCTTCCTTTTTTCTTTCTGTAGGAAAGGGGTGAGGTTTAATTATGATACTCGTACTAGCATGGCGCTTTTTCGATCATTTACTGCAACAGACTACGTGGCTGCCCAGTGTTTTAGGTGAGGCAAGATTATGATAAAAAAGAATTCAGTTCTTTTGGAACATTACATGCATATTGTTCATATGGTTAATTTTTTTCATATTTACAGCGGAAGAGCATAATCCTTGCAAGCATGCTATAGTTACTGGAATCTCATAAAATCATGGATGTCCAAAAATGTTTAACACATGTAGTTTATGTGATGTTTTTAGATTAATTTCACTAGTCTTCTATTTTTGGAAAGATACGATTTTATCTGCATTCTAGGGCATGACACATAAAACCCAGGAGTGTTAATTGTGTTCTTTTTTCCATTTTTCTATGAGTGACCCTTCAGAAATATCTGATGTACTTAATACATATATCACATCCTCATTTAAGGCGATGTAGTAAGTGAGATCCTCATTATTTTACTTGGTCTAAACGATGATAGTTCTTTGTATTTAATTCTGAATATTTTTTGGTTTGCTTCAGGCGAAGGCTTATGTACCATCACATGGAGATCTTCAAGAAGGTTGATGTCATAGTGACCCCAACAACTGGGTACGTAAGCCTAATTGATTACAATGGTAATAAGTGAAACTAAAGTGGAGCAAATGATGATTGATGATACGCAATAAAAGTTGATCCAAATAGAATCTGTATATATCACATATAATAGTTATTATGTACCTTTCTTCCTGAATTTTTTTTATAAAAATTTTGCTTTTAAATGCTATGAACTTTTATTAGAAAGGTAATAAATATCTGATCCAGCCTTGCTGTGATCTTTTTATAGGCCAATTTGTGATAAATCTTATAAGTAGGCTTATTGCATTCTGAACTTGGTCTGCTTTTCTCAGTTTTTGGGAGACACATTAATTATTTGCCCGTATTTAGAGTTTCATTTACTATTACTCCATGTGATTTTCAAATAACAATACAAATTTGATTTTTGCACTTGTTTATGTCTAATTGATTGTCATTCATAACCAACATATGATTTTTTCCAAAGTAATTATAACTGAATTAACATGCTTTCTTACGCTAACAGCATGACAGCTCCCATAATACCTCCTAGTGCACTTCAGTTGGGGGAGACAGATATGCAGGTTACAGGTTTGTTGTCCAAGTTTCATGTTGAAACACATGAATTTGAGAAATTTCTGTCAAACTGTTTGTTTCTAATCAAATTACATTGCCTTGGGCCTTTATGATTCTCCTAATTTCTTTTCTGTAATTATAATTACTGTTGTCATTTTTAATTATGAACTAATGATGGGGCTGGTTATAATTTTTCAATTATGCTTATGAAAGAATTGCACATGCATGATAAATTGCATTTATCTATCATCAGTTTCTATAATTTGAAAGGTGGACAAGTCTTATGTTGCTATGTGATAATTTAAAACCTTACATGCATGTTTTGTGAGTGAAATGGTGGTTCAGTTGATAATAAACGTTAAGTAATTAAAAAAAAAAAAAAAATCTTTTCTCACTAAAAAATGTGTGTCTGACCACACTTCCTTTCAGTCTTTTGCATTGTCATAAAATGGATAGACCAGGCCAATATTGATTCATGCCTCATCTGATTTCAATCCATCTACTGCACTATTGCCTTTCTTTTTTTTCAACTTCCTTTGATTCCACATGTTTAATTTCAAGCTTCGAGCTTAACCTGACTCGAAAATGATGTGACACCATCCTAAGGTGTAAACGTTTACATTTATGTTGCATCCATACGTTCTCTTTGTTTCTGTAGAATCTTGGTTATTAGGAATGCCAACCCTGCAACTGGAAAATGTTCTTTGCAAGCCACAATTTGACATGAAGTTAGATGGCCTCATAAGAAACTCCACATAAGGGCCATAAGGCCAAGAGACCTTATTTGATGGCTAGGGGCCCCAGGCTCACTTGCCATACTCCTCCCACAGCGTTCCATCCCATCAAACCCAGTTACCCTTTTCCATGTAGCATGTTAGTCCGCTTATGGATGTATATAACTCTAAATGTCCTTAATGTGAAAATAGCACCTAAGTTAAGTAGTGTATGTCTGTGAGAGATTCGAAGAGACCTTGCAACATTTCAGGTTATTCATCATATTCTGAAGCTAGAACTGACCCTTTGAGGTTTTACATTGGTTTGTTTCCAGTGTGCATGTGTATATATATATATATTGTTATAGGTTCAATGATCTCCAATTTCCAAAATTTTAGATTGTACATTAGGCACATGTCTAGTATCTTTTTTGTTATCATAGATTCAATTATGCCCATTTTGCAAAATTATGAGATTGTGCAATAGGCAAATTTTCGGTGTCTTTTTGGTTATTAACTTATTATAGATTCAATTATTTCCATTTTCTATCTATTTTTGCTAAATTTGTACTAAATTATATGTTTCAGTTCTCTTTGTTGTCTATATTTTAGCTTTACACTTTTCACCATCTTTTAAAGTTTTCTTGCATACCCTCGTCTTGTT
Organism: Quercus parvula; assembly: GCA_030820535.1. NCBI lineage: Eukaryota > Viridiplantae > Streptophyta > Magnoliopsida > Fagales > Fagaceae > Quercus > Quercus parvula. The sequence goes on along the minus strand of JAUAME010000006.1, from coordinate 30,220,862 downwards.
TTCAGGTGATCTTATGCGGTTTATCATTGCAGCAAATTATCTTGGACTTCCTGCCATTTCTGTGCCTGTGAGTGATGTGTTTCTTTTTCTTGAAAACCTATCAGAAGTGTTCTATGGTTTATATGTGTTAGGTACTCTGCTGTCATTCTTTGTAAATGCAATTAACAGAAATGGACTCCAGCCTTTACAACAAATTATGAAATTTCCATTTGTGCTTACTGCTTACAACCAATGTCGCAACAACTCCAACCAGTCTTGATAATTTTTCACACAATCTATAAACTTTGAATCTGAAGGATAAAGAGAAAAAGATAAGAGGAAAGGATAGGAAAAACTTATGGTAAATTTCTTAATATTTTATGTTGCTTGTCTTGAGTAGAACATAAGTGCCGAATCATTTGTGGACATCAATTTTGTTATGGTACTTTAAAACATATCTGTACATATCTCTAATGTAAATAAAATGAACCCCTAATTCCCAAGCTTGATGTTGTTAAAATATGCAACAGCTCCTTCCAGTTTTGCCCCTTCCATATCATATACTAATCTGCCGGCAATTTATTGTACCATACGAATCCTAGGAAGTGGAAACCTCTTCCAGACATTTTGACCATGAGAACACACTCTTCAATCTTACCCTCATCCATTTCTGTAAGATTTCCCTCCCATGTTTAAAAGCATGTTCTGTTTGTTTTAGTGGTAACTTTCAAATTATTCTCCCTATTTGTACCCCCCAAAAAAGAAAAAGGTAATTTTTTGTGAAAATTAAAACAATTAGTTCTTGAACTCATCCAAGATGCAACCCATTGAACTGAGTTCAAGAATTTGGGAGCTTACTCCAGCACACAAAAGGTTATTAAACTTTTAAAAATCTCTACATAGAAAGCCTTTCCTCTATTTAAGTTTTGAACATCTCTAAGTAACTTAATAACCTATTACATTCAGTCACTATCCAAAGATAGATTCATTGACCAATCAAGAATTCTGGGTGTGTTTTGCAACCTCTTTTATGTTTGCTATTCTGTTGGCTAATTTTTTGTCCTTTGGGTAATTCTTCATTGTTCAGGTCGGCTATGATAAACAAGGACTTCCAATAGGTTTGCAACTGATAGGCCGTCCATGGGGTGAAGCTTCACTTTTGCGTGTGGCATTTGCAATAGAGGTATCAGTTCTTATTACATGCTATGAGCAACTTGTTAAAAAAAAAAAAAAAAAGTGCTTGTCACTGATCTAAAGCACTCGTCATTTTTTCAGGAACTGTGTGCAAAGTCTAGGAAAAAGCCTGCAACTTTTTATGATGTTCTGAAGGCTAATTAAAGTGCTGTGGCTTACTGTTGCTGTTTAATGTTTATGCATTGCAACAGCTCTTCCTGCTGTGGTTGTCAATATCAAAAGACATATGTTACCTTGTTACACCAATTTGTCTATATCCAACATTAATCCAAATGGGACAATCACGATTGGATTAATAACGGCTGGCAACATATTGTTGATTTTTTTTTTTTTTTCCTTCTTTTAATAATATAATATAATATAAGCAAGCTATTGTTTATTAGAACATTTAGAAATTGAGTATTTAATTGCCTTGTGTGATAATTTGCACTTTATAGGTTTCGGCATAAGATCTAACAAGATCTAACAAGATCTAACTCCTTTTAGTGACTATCAATATATACGAGAGTGATTTGCGTTGGCATTCAGATTCTTTTGGTAGCCATTGTCCATAACCTCATTGCACCCCATGATTGAAATTAAGCCCTGGAAAAGAGTAAAAATAACAGAAAAATCCCACCCATCTCTCAGCTTTGGCTTTTTGAAGTTCACATTAGTCAGATCAAATCTACGTGATAGTGTGTTTATAAGACACTTCTCATCCCTGCCCACCTTTTGATCTCAAAACTTGAACACCTTAAAGCTGCTCCTATCTGCCAGCACCCTTTACCGGCTGCTGCACATCAATTTACTAGCATAACAGATAAAAGCATCGTATACAATGCACAAAACTTCTGAAGAAATTGTCAGTGGGAAATCTTCCAATTTTGGAAAGGTTGATTCACAGACACCCGCAAGCTGTAACACCAAGGTCCAACCTCTACACTAGCATAACACATCTCACAAAAGTTTGACCCTTTCACTTAGGAGATAAAAGATCTGGAAATGTTTAGGCCCTGTTTGGTACATCTACTAAAACAAATGTTTTCAGTTTTTAAACAACATTACACATATTTCTATATAAACATGGCAATACGTTAAGAAATTTCTGACCCGACTCGAAAAATACTTGACCTGAATCCGATTTTTTTTGCGGGTCAACACGATCCAACCCGACCCAGATAACCCGTAACCCGACCCATTAAAAAATTCACTAAAAAAAAATTTAAATTACGTCCTGATAATAGGTGCATAAAGCACCAAATACCAAAACTAGTAATCAATAATACATTATGAGTATAAAGTTATAAACAATTAACCAATAAGAAGAGGCAAGAGCTAAGCTTCGGCCTTCAATGCTTGACAAGACTCAAAGGGAGGAGAAATTATAAGATACACATAGTGGACAAGTGATGTGGTCTACCATTCCATTAAAAAACTTTCATATGTTTAAAATTGTTAGTTAGAAATTTTTTTTAAATAGAAATTAATTACTGACTCAACAATTTTAAATAAGTGGAAGTTTTTTAGTGAAATGGTGGACAAATGACGTGGTCCACCAGAGTACTCTATAATTTCTCCACCAAAGGGGGACAAGACAACACAACATGTTAAACAAGGCTATCACAACCATTAAAAAAAAAAAAAAAATCTCATTCAATGCTTGCTAGCTGTAGTCCATGTCCATTGTCCAAAGCCAAAACACAAAATGCACAAATGCACGGCAAAATACAAACCTGAAAGCTTCCTCCCGCCTCAGCTCAACGTGGAAGCTACATGGTGTACTAAGGCTGTGTTTAGTTGCCGGAAATGCTATTTTCTGGAAAGGAAAATATTTTCAAGTGTTTGTTGCATTATGAAAATTGTTGTAGAAAATATTTTCATGTGTTTGGTTCTATTCTGAAAATGCTATTTTCCTACAAAATTTTCACATTTTCTCAGCGATTTTCTCAACATCCAAACAAATTTTATTACAGAAAATTTCAAAATCTCAGCCAAATCCCAATCCATGGAACAAATCACAGCCAAATCCCAACACCACACACCACCGAAACTCCAATTCAACCCACGGCAGCAAACTCCGGCAATCAAAAGCCACAACCACCAAAACACCACTACCACACCACCACAACAACAAAAATCAAAATCACAGAGAGAGATCGGTGGGTCGAAGGTCGGTGGGTTGGAGGTGAGATCCCACGAAGGCGAGATCGAAGGCGAGATCGAGCGGCGCGGTGCGATCGGCGAGATCTGGTGCGTGTGATCGTCGGACTGGAGCTCGGGGTTTGCCGACGACATCGAAGGCGTGATCTGGGCTTCCTCTCTCTCTCTCTCTCTGCGCGTTTGACCTAGAAATGGTTTGAAGTAAAAATTTGAGCTTCAAACCATTTCCGTGGTCAAAGCCTTATTTTACACGGTCAACTTCAAATAACTTCCGGAAAATTTATTTTCCATACGCAACCAAACACCGCATTTACGGAAAAGTATTTTCGGAAGTGATTTGAAGCCAAAACAAACACAGCCTAAAAGTTGGCTATATAAATTTGAAGGAAATTTAATTTTTTTATAGTCAAAATTATACAATTTTAATTCTTTATTGATTTGCTTTCATGGTACATTAAATTATATTAAAATATTGTATTGTAGATGAAAATGCTGACAAAATTGGCCAACTTGAATTACAATTTGCAATTATGAATATTTGCAATGTTGAATCTACTACCAATGTTGAGTAGATTAAGATTGAGGTGTAATTTTTATAAAATATTTACTTATTCTTCTTTATTTAATATGTTATGTTTATTTTTAAATTTTTTTTTTTTTTTTTTGTTTATCTTTCTAAGTAATCTAACTTTACTATTATTTTATATGCAACAGGAACATGTGCACTTAAGAAGACTAATAACTTGTTACTTTGCTGACTTACTTATTTTGTTTGTTTTAAGATCCATCTCTTTTTGAAGATGTAAATTTGTAATTATATGCATTTTGACAATGAACTATTAACATTGAAGACTTTTTCCATTATAAATTTATGACTATAAATAATTTTTGTCATGCTCAAAACTGTTAGAATTGGAAAGATATTAACAAGTGGCATTAAATGCAATTTATTTGCTCAATTAATTTTATTCATTCTCTCTAAATAGGTTGTCATTGATTTGTTTTTGTAATTGATAAAAAAAAAAAAAATTTGTCTGAAAAATACGAGTCAACCCAACCCAACCCGCAACCCGATTGACCCGCCCGTTTTGTCATGTTTATTTCTGCACACTTTTTCACTCATACCTACACATGTTTTCCAACAATAAAACACATGTTTTTAAGTGTATGTACCAAACACCACCTTGAGTACTGTAAAATGATGGTTAAGGACATACATCACAACAAAACCATAATGATAATAACAAACAGTTGTACCATTCATGGCTGTAACGGGCGAGAGGTGTAGTGAGGGAATGGACATGAACAGGCCTAAGCTGCTCTATAAAAAACCCCTTCTTAAACCTTGAAGATTGCAGCTCTACTAAATTGTTCCTAAGATCTAGCTCATTATAATTTTCCCTCAAAATTGAATTTTTGTCCATCTCTTCTTGATTGGCCGAACTTAAATAAAACCTCCTTTATCTAACAATCAATTTCAAATGTATGTTACCACAACACATAGGATAATAGGTATGCAGTTTAAGAGAGGCCCACACTTCAAAGAATGCATTTAGTATATGGAACTGAATGTTCCAATTTGCTGCTTGCTACATGAACCTCGAGGCACATTTTTTTCTATGTAAATCAAGAATCGGGCCCTTCTTTCTCTAATTTATTCTCGTCCACAACATCACTAGGGCGGTCCAGCCCAGCAGGAATCTTTCCTGGATAATTAGTTGTTGAGGCATCTGAACCTGTCATACTGGCCAAACAAGAGGAAGTCATAAGAATCCTGAACAGGAAAATTTCACCAACAGTTTAGAAGAGTTCTTAAATTCACCTTCTATCAACAATGACCATGGAACGAAGCTCACAATTTGCAAAGCTGCAAGTACATGTTGCAATAGTTATTTTTTTATTTGTGAATAAGTAGATAAAAGGAGACAGTAACGTGTCAATTAAACTCTACATCAAGCTCCTATTTAATTTCTATTTGAAGTAATTTGCTTATAATAATCCTATATTTAAGAAAACAAAAAAAAAAAAAAAATTTATAAGAGATTGATTTAAGAAAAGATACATTAATGATTTCATTACAGCTCAAGGACGAAAAAATAGAAATGTTACAGTATGTAAGGACATGCGGTGAGAAGAGATCATGAAGCATGATATAAAAAGCGAAATGAAAAATATATTTCAAATATTTTCTTTTCATTATTTTTTATTTTAAAAGTTCAAACCTTGAGGAGTAAAAATAGAAGACAATCAGTCCTATTGGGAAAATGAAAGGCAAAAACTCTTATGTAGTGAATATTATATCTTATGTACCTAGGAGAAAACAGGGTAACACCCTGAAAGGAGCATCCTTATCTACTAAGCTGACGATTCATGTTTAAAGATTGAGTCAATATATTCTTCAAATAAATAAAAGGCATAATGGATAATTACTGTTTGCATATCTCTTTCTTCACCAAGGGGTGACAGTCATTTCCAAATGAACTTAGCGTGTGAAACAAGAATCCACTGTGGGTAACAATTGCAATCTCCTTCTCTGGCCGTGTCCACAACCTGAGAAACAATTTTACAGAAAATCAGAGGTTCCACTTATGATCAGTCAAATTGAATAACCATATATGCTTACAATACTAAATAATAAAAACAACTAAGAGAAAATATTGAGGAAATCAATCAAAGCTTTATAACTTTACATACTTCTTCTGACCTATTGGCTCTTTAGATTCATGTACTATACAAATTATGAGAAACATGAAGAGCACTCAAAATTTATTTTGTCCTTGTCAAAGACAGGATCTTAAAAGGATTGATAAGCTGGAAAGTTCATAGTATGTTGAGAAATAAAGGATCAAAGCTAGCAATACTAACGAGCATGTGATGAATTAAAATGAACCTTGTGCTTCAAAAGGTTATAAGTTAGATTTGAAGACAGAACATTGAACACCACGTTAGTAACAGGATATTAATTGATGCATCATGTGTCCTTTCCAGGGAGTAGGGAAATGTAAGATACCACAATAGAACAATAGGAAGTCCAACTTCCATGTAACAAGTGGTTGCAGTTTCAATAAGTTACTGTTTGAATGAATGTTAGGGCCTAACTATAAGTAAACAAGCTTGTCACCAGTTCATGAACTTCAACCCCCTAGCTGCAACTTCCCCCGTTGTCTCTCTAATATCAGCCTTCCATAATATATCCTCATCACTTTCTATCTGCAAAATAATAGTAATAATAAATTTTATTCACTATAGAACCAAAGGAACCAACTAATTTTCGCCTGAAATTGTACTGCCAGCAAAAGATAAAAGCATCCTCAATGAAATTATAACCACTAGCTGTTTCTAGATCTATTTAGATATCTAAGTTCTTACCAGTGAGAAATCAATTGCAGGAAAAAGGAACTGATATTCACTGACGTTCCTCCTTTTATCACAGGGGTGAACTCCCTGCAACCAGATATACACAAACCAAAAATACCTTTAGATGTCAATAAACTAAGTTACCGGATAACACTTGAAGGAAAAAGGAATACAGCAACAATTAATATGTACCAAACTCATCACAATTATTAAAAATTTCTGGTCTAATAGAAATAAACGGAACATTTTCCATCAGTGGTCTCTGCATCAATTTGAATTAGAGAATTCTAAAATTTGTGCAATTAAAATTAGAAAAAACCAAGCCAACTAAAACAAAAAATTACAACAGACCAATTCTGAAACCATCAACGTGCAAATGGAATGGCTGACTCTCTTCCCTATGAAAGCATTGAATTTCTTCCATAAGATAGCTTGAAGAATTTATACTCACTAGGTTTAACAAAAAACTTGTAGGCATGAGCTTGATTTTATACTCATTAGCTCTCAACAATATGATACACTTTCCTCCAATGGGATGCATGTGTAAATGCAAGAAAGAAAAATATCTAATTTTCACAAGACATACCAAATGTTCTCGACAAAGTTCTACTGCTATGACTGGTGGGCAGTTAAGACTTGAGATTGCAGCACGACTACTGTTTCCTGCATTTGCCACCATTAGAGGCAATACATCCATCCCATCTGTATAGCCCTCACCACCAAATACTCCAACAGCAGTTTGTATAGTCCTATAATCAAGTAACCATAAGCAAAATTTTGCAACATTAATAATTGAAGCATGTCTTCCCAGGGCAAATAACAACTACATGAAACAAATTTATCTTCCAAAAGGAGAACAGACAAAATGCAACCATATTTTTATACATCCAATGAAGTTTGTTTCAACTTAACTTGAAAATTATCTGATATTACATCTTTGCAACTCAAATTATAATAAATTACTCCAGTAGCTTCTATGTTTGCTGGAAATAATTTATGACCAAATAATGCCCTCTCCAACTTTCCTTTTTTTTGGGATAGGTTTGGCCCCAAAGGAAGAGGGAAGGGTAGATTTGAACAAGGGAGCTCCACTTCATGAGACGTAGTCCTAGCCAATTATGCTACCCATGGAGTTAATGGGCTCTGCAACTACAGATGAACCAACTCCACTTGAATGCTACTGTAGAGATAAATGACTTTTAAACAGACTAAATCTCAAACTACTCAAATGGTACCCACAAGCTTATTGAACTTCCATAAACTATATATGCTACATAAATCCAGCAAGATTTATATGAAATTATACTTCTCTCAAATTGCCCTTGATTTTAACATAGAAACGGGAATTTTTTGGCAATCTGCTAATTGGACTCCAGCTTTTGAATGAGAACAATAATCAATAAAATGTAAGCATCTCACAAGAATAAAATGCAATCCCAAAATCAAAAAGCTTCTAAAAGAGCATGTTATGTTCAATTGAATAGCATAATTTTCATATATTTTGCTATGTTAAATTTTATAGCATAATTTTCATATATCATGCTATGTTCAATTGTATAGCCAAGGGTATGTAAGTTTCAAGCTCAATCAGAACTCACAAATTAACATTATCCATTAGACAAGGAGGTGCAACACAATATCCTTAGGTTTTCCTCTCTGGTCCTATGGATTAAATTGCACTTTCTTTTATTGGTAAGTTACACACACACCAAGTGCATCTTGAAACAACTTGACCCTCACCTTGCTCTTACAATGGGAGGAGGTGCCATCTTAACTAGAATTCATTGGCCTGTTGATTTGTAATTTATCAGAAATCATTACATATTTAGTTGTTTGATGACAACATTGCAAGAACCACTACTCTTCAGGACAGCAAAAAAAAATTGCAAATCCCCAACTCTATCAACCTCACAAGACTTGTTAGTGATATATTAAAGTAATTGTTTTTACTGCCCCAACCCCCCCACCCCAACCCGCCACCAAAAAAAAAAAAAAAAAAAAAAAAAAAAAAAAAAAACGAAATGAAAAAAGTTCTAATTGGTCTGTCATGTACTGACGCTAGTCTAAACAAAGAAGGTGAGCAGTCAATGTCAAGGCCACTATGGTCATTTTCTGAAAACCAAACTAAAATGGAGCATTAAAGACCAATTTGATTGTTGTTTACAAGAATTACGCTTCAATATAAAAAAATATGCTGAACAAGGAATATTCAAATCTAAACAACAGAAGTGGAATTACTCATAATGGAATTTGTTTAAGTGATATATTTATATGATTTCATGCTAGATCAAGACAGCATATTTCAATTCCCAGAATTCTAACACATGAGAACCATCAACACTGAAGCAAAAAAAAAAAGACTTTTATAGGCTTTGAAATTCCAAAGTATTTACATCAAACACTTTAACTACAACAAATTTAGATCATGCCAGGATGGAGATTGTAAATGTAAGTAACTAATGAATCACTTATGGACTGATTTTATGAATAACAGTTTCTGCATTTTCAAGAAAACTCTGAATGCTGAATTAAGTAGAGATATTCTGAAAAACCCATCTCCTCAAGAAATCTACCCTTGAGATTTTCTTGTGAACCTATTCATGAGCTTGAGGAAAAATAAAAATATCATTGAAGCCTGACAATGTACACACAGACTTCCACCCCATCACATTGATAAGAATTTCTGGGCACATCCACTATTAGACCAGGATTAAACAATATTAGCACGTGCAAATGCAAATTTGCAAGCATAGTTGTCAAATGTGAATCGTATTGTGAATTGATTTTTTTTTAAAAAATTTTTCAAATTATAAATTTGGAATATATTCCAAACTTATTTTATAATATTTAACAAGTTAACTAAATAAATCAAATTAACATGTGTTTATAGCATACACATTCAAATTGATTAAACTCAAAAGTGATAATACATGACAAATGATCCAAAATAATAATTTATTTTCATCATATTCATCATCTTGCCTAATCAACTCCATCTAAGTCAATGTTATCATCATGTTCATCATTTTGCAAATTTATTTCTTCATTGAAATTTTCTTCATTTACTATCTCTTCTTCTTCTTGTTCTTGTTCTCTTTTTCTTTTCTTTTTTTAATTTTTTAAAAATATTTCTTCATGGCATTATAGCTTCTTAGATTTTTAACAACAACGACAAAATTAAAAAATAATTATATTGTGAGATTCATAGTACAGAAAAGAATTTGCAAATATGAAAGTGAAGTGTAAGCGTGTAGTCCAAATTTTTTAGAAGAAAGAGGGGAAAAGTGAAGTGTAAGCGTGTAGTCCAAATTTTTTAGAAGAAAGAGGGGAAAAAAAACTTATGGATATGTTATTTTATTGGGCTAAATTAACCTAATAATTTTTTGTTAAAAACAAGTCTAACAACTTGTTGGATTCAAACAAAAAGCACAAATTTTAACAAAACAACTCATTTTAAAGCATATGTTTATGTATTGTACGGTACTACGATTTTATGATACAATATGCACCACTATATTGTACTATTTATGAGCACTTCCAATACACCATTATGATATGGAACTTTTTGTGCACGATACGATACGTATCGTGTATTGTATGATACTGACAACTATGTTTGCAAGTTTGCACATACACAAGTAGTACAAAACTTTGAGTGCACCAAGTGGAATTCATATAAGAATCAAAGATCCTGTGTAGTAACTGCACATTCTCTTTCCAAAAGTGTATTGCCTTGTATCTGTTGCAAACATGACCATAGTCTATCACTCTTATTGAACAATAAAAGCCAATAAGTGGTCATTTTAACCGTGAAAATCAAGTTTATCAACAACAAAGTTAATGTTCAAAAAACATAAATGGAACAATTCCTTCCAGCTGTATCAGAATTATGTAACACCACCAGAACTTTAAAATTTGGAAGAGCACATTATAGTGCAACTTTCAAAACCAATCAGGAAAAGAGAATAGAGTATCTCAAGAACCTTTTTCACTTCAATCCAAGTAAAAAAAAAAAAACATTTAAAAAGTCTACTTTTTAGCTTCGGATAAAATCACTAGACATCATTTCAAATAAAATAATTCTGTCCAGACTAATCAGAAAAGCATGACTCTAATATCATAGAAGTGGCAATTTTTTTTTTTTTTTTAATTGATACAATACACAGACGTGGAAAATATAGCAACAAAAGCTTATCAAGATCCAATATTTGTACAAAATGCTGATGTCAATACCTTATCAATGGGGATGTAATAACTAAATCAACCCGCTTGGAAAGCCCACTGGCATGAACATGCTTTCGCAGATTATCAACCTGTAATATTAGCCAGAGTACTAATGCAATATTATTCTCATGGGGGTATTACATTATTTCAAACAAGACAAAAATTTAAGTACAGCTATTTTTATAAAATTTGGATAAACGTTTAATGACTTGCTTTATACCTGTTGCCAGCCTAGTGGTGTAAGGTGTGCATCAAAGTATTCTGGAGACAAGTATGCCTTGTAGTTCTTATCTCCCTCTACATTGTGGATCCCTTGTGCATGCCTCACCTGGATGTATGGTTTTAAAAGACCACAATGCCTTGAGTTGCGAGCAAAAGCCAAGAAAGAAGGCAATCTTGAATGTCCTTCAGACAAAATGTATAGAAGCTTCAAATCCATGATGGACTTGGAAACTAATTTGAAAACAAATTTGGATACCAACCAGGTGAAGAGTTTTGCATCTGTGCAATGGAAACAAACTTGGGCCTGCACCACCATCCATATCTGCAACTGAAGACAATCGCTTTTAAGTAAGAAACTGGAAATACATGAGCACAGAACAATTTGCTTGTAACATTTCAAGTAAAATAAGGATTTCAAGATAGCATCAGGTCGAAATCATAAATATAATACATGTATGTATGCATTTTAGTATTTATAGACTAGATATAACAAAAACGTGTGTGTTTAAGAAGAGAAACAACTAACTCAGCAATCACTTGCTTAGTGTATGGCCATGATCCATGAGAGGATCCACCACTAGAGCTGTTTGGACTATATGAAAACAACCACTATATAACAAAGAAACATTATTGCTCCCAATGCTCCACTATTGCAAAAGGGTCTCAAGCAAATCTCTAATAAATAACGATATGCAGGTTTTTAGTCTTCATGACAACCCAGCAGACTTAACATGGAGAATGAGGATTGAAGTTGAGAAAACTTCATTAAAATGCTATGTTCTTCTAGGAAGTTTCAGAGGTAAATCCAGCTCATTGATCTAACAAACTATCTTGTAAATCATCAATAGATTACAGCTAGTGATTGGATACTGACAGTATTATTAACCAAACTCTTGACAACCATCTTAAGATGAAAATTTTGTAAGCAAAGCTTCGGAGAGACGTATTCGTAGAACTAAATGGTCTTAAGCAGGAAAAATATTTGTTATTTCTGGTCTGCAATCATGGTTTATATAAAACCATGCAACACTGTGGAGAAATAATGTCCTCAACTGATCACAATCAATAAGTTCCATCACTAAACTAATGGGATAAAAGATAAATAAACAATGAATAGAGGAGCTACAAGAATTTGGTTTCTTTTACAAGCATGGACCTGAAGATTTCGTCCACTGAAGAAAGCTGAAAGTATAATTAAAGCAAGTGATCAAACGTGTATAATATTCAGAGCTATGTCCATGAGCATCAACTCCAAGAACAAAAACAATCCACAAGAAATGCAAGATTGGCTGTCAAATTAATGTTAACAGTTCTAGGGTTAAAATTTTAGAAACAAACTCAATTAGCAACATTGTGATGATGTATCAGGCAGGACCAATGTGCTACAAATTTCTACATTGTTGGCTTTTAAGAAACACATAGGTTGTGTTTGGATATTACTTATTTTGCTGAAACCGAAAAGTTATTACTGAAAATATTGCAGATAAAGGTAAAAGTTAATTGAAATAGTACAGTGAGGTCCATGAATAGTGCCAAAAAGTGCAATGGGACCCATGAACAGTAGCGAAAAATAAGCTGAATAGTAAAATAATTTTAATTTTTCATTTCAATCCAAACGTACACTTATACAGCTGTAAAAATTTCACATGTTTGATAATCATTCCAAGTTAAAATGTTTTATTTTTTCTTGATAAATTCCAAAGTTCATGGAATCTAAGGGTCTTGGTACATGTGTTTAAAAACTGAAAATTGTTATTTGAAAATATTTGTAGAAATAAGTGTGGGTGAAAAAGTCCATTGAAATATGTGAAATATTGTTTAAAAACTGAAAATGATTGTTTAAAAACACAAACCAAACACCCCCTTAAAGGTCCACAATTTTTTTGGATGAATTGATAAAATCTTAAAATAACGCCTCAAAGGTGTTCTCTTTGCATCATTTCCAATAAATCCCCACCAACAATACCTTTTTTATTTTTAATCGGGTTAATTTAAATTCCATATAACTAAAAGCCAAGCTTTCTTAAGCATGAACAACGAGACCAGAAGCACATAACAAGCATAATTTAATAAGCAAGATTTACTGCTATTGAATAAATGAGCATTAAAGGGCACATATATAATGGAACGGTGAAGAATTTTATGGTCAGATAAGAAATCCCAAATGAAAATGTACAAAAATCACAAATTTCAATCCACAAGACAATTTCCCTAACACAATATCAAACCTTTACAGATCAAGCCAGTACTATTTTCCTGTAAGATTCACAGATCAAGAAACCCAAAACCTCATCTCAGCTACATGAAAATTTCCACAATGACCCTCATCCCAAGACACCAGCTTTAGCAGCATAAATCCAAGATATATACAAAACAATCTTAAAAACAAATAGAAACCCATATGAAATAACTCAAAATCAAGACACATACGGTTATATATGTGTGTGTGTTATTTGAGTATTTGGGAAAAGGGTATATTACCAGGGTTAGAGGAGAAACAGAGAGCAGAGAAACGAGATCGAAGTGGTGGGGATGAGTGAAATTGAGACCTGTTAGAAATGCAAGTGGAGGAAGAGAGATACGTTAGAGAAATGCAAGTGCCTTGCTTGTTTTTCCTATGATAATGTCTGAGCGTGACAGGACCAGTTGGGATAGGATTAAGTGTATTATATATTTCTGAATAATAAGGATTAACGGCATTTTTAATAATATTGGTCATGTCGCTACTTCGTTGTTCTATGCTAGTTTTGCTGAAACTCGTCTTTGTGATTTTATTTTTTAGAAGCTGGGATTGTATGGGCTATTGTGCTGTGCCTTGAGTCTCTGAACCTGGAGTGGACCACCCTACACCCTATTTAATAAGCCTCCTTTTAAATATGTGGCATAGCTTAATTGGATGTTACAAACTTGCATCTCACTTTAGTTTCTAGAGCCTTTTGTCTGCATATATATATATATATATATATATATATATATATATATATATATATATATATTAAAGGTATTCAGAAAGTTAGTTATTGCTTTTTTTTTTATAAAAAATACCCATAAATTAATCTGTATATATTAAGAAGATTCAAAAAGTTAGTTATTGTTTTTTTTTCCTATCAAAAATACTCCTAAATTAATTAACCAACAACTTAAAAATGGGATTAAAATAGTAAATTAAAAAAAGAAAGTTAGTTATTATTTTTTTATTGTAAAAAATACCCCTATCTAAAATTTAAAAATTGGGTTAAAATAGTAAATTGACAAAAATAATAAATTCCTACTTCTACGTTGAAATGTTTTCCTGCTTCTAATAAATTCCGAGAGGTGCTACGTCTACAACATTTTTACAACAAATCATGGGTGGTTAGTTATTATTGGTTCAAATTTGAATTTAACACTGAGATTACTTTTTTAACCCGACAATAACAACCAGTAACAACCTGCCACTTAGGATTACTCTTTTGTTAGTTTTAAAACTTCTCCAATCTACAAAACTCACTCATGTATTCCTTCTTTTTTTTTTCATCACGATGTATTTGTTTCTTCTGTCCTCCTTTTTTTTCAATTTTTTTTTTTAAATTTCATTACACCCTTAGGTTTTTTTTTTTATTGGAAAAAGTAGAAAACCCAAATAATAATAAATCCAAATTATTAATCTTTATCCAAAAAATAGAAGAGCCTTTGAGCATGCGTGTGAGCGTGTGCTTAGAGGCTAGTTATTATTATTATTATTATTATTATTTGATAGTTGTGAGAGAAGAGTTTGAACTTAAGGGTCCGTTTGGTTGGAGGAGTGGAAAAGTGGGAGGACGGAAAATTGTGAGAGGATGAAAAAGTGGGAGGATGAAAAATATTTAGTTTTCCTTCTTGTATGTTTGGTTGGAGGGGTGGAAAAGTGGGAGGGTAGAAAACTCTTTTGTTTGGTTGGAGAGAAAAATGGAAGGATGGAAAATATAATTTATATAAATTGACTATTATACTCTTGTTACATAATAGGTAAGAAATAGATTTATTTGTACTTATTAAATAATATAAAATTTACCACATCATATATATTTATTTATTTTTATTATTATAATGTAAAAATCAGGTCACGTTGAAAAAAAAAATGTGTGGGCAAAAGTGAGAAGGTAAGATGAGAGAAGAGAATGAGGTCACATTGAAAAAAAATCAGGTCACGTGGAAAAAAAAATTTGTGGGCAAAAGTGCGAAGGTAAGATGAGAGAAGAGAATCAGGTCATGTTGAAAAAAAAAAACTGCCATCAAGGAGAGAGTATTTTTGTAAAACTGTCATCCAGTATTTTTGACAGCACTTTTCCCTCTTACTTTTCCTCCTGGTTTGGGAGGATCAAAATTTTGGACCTAGGAGAGAAAACTGCCATCCGGGTTTTCTATCCTTCGCATTTTCCTTCCCTTCCCAAACTGTGGAAAATAGCATTTTCCACCATATTTTCCTTCCTTTATTTTCTCCCAACCAAACACAGCCTAAAGATAACTCTAATCTCTATTGAGTCATAACTCATAAGACTCTTAATTGGAGTATTTCTATTTTTTTTTAGAAACAAACATATACAAGGGAAAGGAAAAGGGGTTCTAAAACAAAGGCACACTATAACTCCACTCAAAAATCATGATAACTTTTAAGAGAGGGGAGGTAAGTTATACTATACACAACATACTCTCTTAAGCAATGGGACTATTAATTGTATACTATATAAGTTTTATAAATATAAACTAACATCTTACCAATCACAAAATAATAATTAAAATATTTCGTTTATTCTTTTTTATAAACAAAATATTTCATTTATTATGTGTGGAAATTGCGTCCATCACATTCATTATCAAATGAGAGCTAGATTTTGTTCTTTAACTGTCTAGATGGAGTCTGCTCCTCCAGACATCGATACTTTTGTTTCGGCTGATGAGCCTTTTTCTTAAATTTTTAAAGCAATTTGGACGGATTCTCAAAAAAAAAAAAATTTATTCATTATCAAATTAATTTGTAAGTTGATTTTAAAGAAAGTAATTGCTTGTAAGTGTTTTTTTAAGTAAAATTGATGTGGGGTTCAAGTAATAGCCTCGTATTTTTTGTAGTGTCTAATATATGTGATACAAACACCACCTCCATCTCTCTACTATCTATCTATATGGGAAAAGAGATTGTAATTTTAACCATTTTAGTATAATATATAGTTTAGTTGGGTTTTCCCTTAAAAAAAGAAAAAGAAAAAAATGGCTTTTTTAGAAGAAAAAATAATAGTTTATCCCCCCCCCCTTCCCCCCTTTAAGTGTTTACGCTGGTGTCCTTTGATTGTGAATATGTGATATTGATGTCCACTAAATGCAATTTACTTTACCAAAAATATCCTCAAATCATTACAAACAATTACTTTGTCAGAAGTAACCTCATATAATAACCAAACGATCAAATACCTTTTAAAAACTAGAATAGTCAAAGAACTGAAAAAGAGGCCGATTCTAGATTTTTACTAGTTTTTTGTTGATTTTCCTAGTTTTAACTAGACCAATTTTGAGTCTGATTCTCAATTGAATCTGCCAAACCAGTACAATTTTTTAAAAACAGTGAGATTTTAAGGGACTTGATTTGGGTCTAGTGTCCAATTCTACTAGACCCACCAAGATGATAACACATGTCCAAAAGACAGTGGACTTAAGTTTTACTCGATTTCAAGAACTTATAATAGAGTTGTCCTAAAAACTTAAGAGCAGTTTTAATTTACCAAAGAATTGTTTTTTTTTAATTATTAATTTTCTTCTAATTATATATTAGTTGATTTTTTTTTCCAAAAGTGAATTTTTTTTTTCAAAACTATGCGACAATCACTTATCAAGAGCCTTTTTAACTCAGCTAATATCTTCTCATACTTTTAATAGAGATTTGTAGGTTTTAAATACCTCCTCTAAGAGCATTCACATCCGGAATTTACAAAAAAATTCTATTTTACCATCTCAAAAGCTACTTTATCATTTATACCATACTATTTTACAACACACCTAACATCTAAACTTTTATTTTACCATACTATACATTAGAATAATATAAAAATATTCTCACTTCTCTCTCACAGAAAGCACGCTCATTCATCCACAAGCAACCCCACTAATCAACCACAACTCACAACAACCCATAGATCTCCACTACTGCATGAACCCCATCGGAACCACCATGCACAATCTCGCCACAATTCACTCTGACCATCACGCACGACCTCACCGATCTCCACCGCTGCACCCACGAACAACCCATGACCCATCAAACCCGAAACCTAGCTAAACCCATGAACAACCCATCAACAAACCTCCACCCCAGGCCGATCGCCATGAGACCCATCAAGCACTGTGAGAGAGACCCATCAACCACGCACGATCCACATCGACCACCAAAATCAAAACTCACTCACCTCTGCCATGAGATTGCGACCCACCTCATCAGAATCCACGCCGTGACCCACCTTGCCACGCACGACCTCGCCACGACCCACATCATCACTTGACCCACGCTGGATCCCATGCCAAAAAATACCCACCACCGTGAGCTAAAGAGAGATGTGATGAGAGAAAGAAGTATGGATTGGATTGTTGTGGAGAGAGGGAGAGCAAAAGTTTGAGAAGAGACACCAAAGAGAGAAAGAGCTAAGATTTGGAATAAAAAATAATATTTGAGATTTGAGATTATGCTACAGTATGCTCGTATATTTGGGACAGTATTGTAGCGAACTTGTAAATTTTTTTTGGGTTTACAATTCCGAATGTTGGATGGTTTTTGGGTTTTAATGCCAAGTCATCCCTACATATCCCATTTGACAGTCCCAATGAGAATGCTCTAATAATTCAGGCTAACCCAATACAACTAAAGGCCTAAGGTGGCCATTTTAAATTAGCCTTTCTATATTTATAATCAACTTAAATATGAATATTTAATCAATGTTTTATATTATACATTTATCAATAAAAAACTATTATTTAAAATATGACTAAGTCACTGATTGGTTGAATTTGTTTTAATCCTTAAATTTTCTGGACCTTCTTAGAAGTGGAGAAATAAAATGTATAATATTTAATTAATATTTGATTTTATACTTTTTTTTAAAAAAATTTAAAAGCCCTTATTCTTACTTTTTAATATGAGTAATTCATTTAATTGTGGTTGAATTGGATTTCTATTAAGCCATAGTTTTTTAGACCTAAATTTCTTATATTTAACTATTTAAGTGTCTTTCTCTAGTTGGGGGGCTCTAGGCCATAACCTAAGTGGTGGCCTACGTTTAGAGTTGGCTTGCCCAACCATCCAATTAAAAGAAAAGAAAAAAAAAAAAACACACCATGTTTGATTGGGGATTTTTTTTTCCAAAATAACATGCATTTGCAAACAATTTTGTTAGTTAGCATCATTTTTAAACTATTTAGTAAACTAACATCTTGAGGCTAAAGGACTTGAGTTCACTGTAGCAAATTGAGTATCATAGACTCTATTTCTATTAAAATTCACTGTGGAACTCGAGTATTAAACACTCGATTTCCACAAAAGAAACCCAACAAACCTCAGTCTCTTCTTCTTCCTCTTCCCCCTTTGAAAAAAAATCCACGACAACCCTTCTCCCTCTGAAAAAAAAAATCCATGACAACCAAAGAAACAACAAACCTAGTCAGCTAAACAAAACACTGAAAACAAGAGATCAAATCACTAAAAACAAAAACCACAAACTCAGTCGGTGAACCCAGCAGTGAACCCACGAACCCAGCGGTGAACCCACGAGCCAGTAAACCCAAGTGGCGAAGCACGCGGCAAACCCACGAACCAGCAAACCCAAGCAGCGAACTTAAGCAACAAAACTCAAAACCCACAAACCCAGATGTTGTGTGATTACTCAGGCAAAGGTCATTTTCCTTTGTTTTGCTCTTTTTTATTTGTGTAAACCAGGAACTTGAGTATCTATTACTCGAGTTCCACGGGAAATCAATTCCTACGAACTCAACTTCCACTGAAAAATCGACACCTACAGTCTCGATTTGCTATAGCAAATTTGAGTCTAAAAGACTCAAGATGTTAGTTTCCTAAATAGTTTGTGATGGTGCACAGAATCAGTAGGTTGAACGCTCCGGCTTCGATGGACTACAAGCCGTTGCGAAAGGCCTACAAAATGAATACAAAATCAGAAAGGGGGCCGGAGTGAACCGACCAAACACCCTCCGATGGCTAAGTTAGTCTCACAAGGATGAAGTTCTAACTTCTTTTGGGAGTCAAGTGTTCGAGAGATTTTCTTACCATCGTTTTGTTCAGACCGGTCCTTTTTATAAGGACCTTGGGGTGGTTATTTCCTCAATAACTTCCCCAAGGTTCACGGAAGCCAATGAGTTCAGAGATAACTTCCTCAACGGCTAGAAACTGCTAATGGAGATTAACTGCTCTAGGAATTTAGGGCGATAATTATGGATTTATCAACCGCTCCAACATGTCGGATTTTCCTAAGTGTTGCACGTTCGTCCGTCCATTGTATAGACGATTGAATCGTCCACTTCTGATCACCGTCCATGGACAACTTCATTATAGTCCATCAATAGACAACGTCCGCGGACGACCTTATTATCGTCCAAGCAAGACCTTATCAATTGTATACCATATTCTTGTTCAAGAAACTTTCTTAGTCTCCTTAGTAATGATTCCTGATCTCGTCCATTCTCTTGGACCTGGACGATCCTTATGGATGAATTGAAGATGAACTAGTTTCTCGCTATCCCATCAGTTTGAAAATGATGCTAATTAACAAAATTGTTTGAAAATAGATGTTATTTTGAAAAAAAAAAAAAAAAATCCTTTGATTGGGAATCTTAATATCTAGTTGTCATAGCTTATTTACGTGGTATTTATTATAAAATATAATTTTTGAAAATTATTTATGTTAAAAATGTAATAAAAAGTTAAAAGTTGGTTTTTTTATTTTTATTTTTTAAGTTTAGAAAAAATACTAAAAATTAAAATTTTTTGGCCTGCATTGAAACCAAATCAAAATTTGGGCTTTATGATTAAAAAAAAAAATGTTAGAGCCCTTGAGGGGAGTCTTTTGGTTGAATATTGCAGAAAATTGAGTTTATTTGGTATATAGGTACTGTTCAAAGTTATTTAGCAAATTAAGAAAAGAGAATGAATTTTGGCAACGGTGTTGCCAAAATTCTAACAAAAAGTATGAGAGAGGAAACACAAGTGATGTATGGAAGGATTTGAATTTCGGTAATCCCGTTGCCGAAATTCTTCCTGCCCGAATTTGATGCCCAGTTGCCAGGTGAAGTGCCTGCACGAGGAGTGGCTAAAAGGAAACCAATTGTGGCAACCAAGTTTCTGAAAATGGGAGGGGAAAAAAAAAAAAAAAAAAAAAAAAAAAGAGAGAAACCAATTGTGGCAACCAAGTTGCCGAAATCCTAAGGGAGTGAGGAGAGAGAAAATAAGAATTGTGGCAACCAAGTTGCCGGAAATGGGAGGAAAAAAAAAGAATTGTGGCAGAAATTTAATAGTAATTTAGGCAACGGAGTTGCCGAAAATTGAAGGGAAAAAAAATTGTAGCAATTGATTTGTGGCAATGTTTTGTTGCCGAAAAGGAAGGAAAAAAAATTGTTCCAATTGATTTGTGGGAAAAAAAAAATATTATGGCAATGGAGTTGTCGAAAATTGGAGGAGAGAGAGAGAGAATTGTCCAGATAAAAAAAAAGAGTCAATCACCTCACCTTTTACTCCTGATTCTATTCTCCATGTACTTTGGAATATATTCTTTGATCATTTCCAATAAACCCTATAAAACCTACTCTACTAATATGAATCTATGTGATGGATTCTTTTTTGTCTTTTCATTCCTTTCCTCTTTTTAAAAAGGCAAGCACCATCACTAAAACATTACATCTCCCACGTTTATCATATTGCTTCACTTTCCTCCGATTGTTCAGTATTATATTACTCTTCTCTTCAGCTTTGCTTTAGTGTGCAAAATTAAGGATTGTAAGTTTTGGGTTAATATGAGTTTGCTTATTAACTTACCACTCAAGAAATTAATAGATTTATTATTGTATAAATATATGCTTTGTAAATATTAGAAGCTAATACATTGTAAAATATTATGACTATGATTATAATTATAATTATTGTTGTTGTTGTTGTTGTTGTTGTTATTCAAATTTTAGATTAATGAATTTTTTATGGTTAGGACTACAAGCATTTTTAGTTATATTTGAAATTTACCATAATAAATTGTAATAGTCACCATACATGAATTTGATTATTTTGTAGTTGATAATTTATAATCAGCCTATGACTTAGGTGGTTCTCAAAAAAAAAAAAAATGCTTTTATGCTAGGAATACTTTATTTTCACTCATTGCAAGATATTGCCTTGTATAGCAAATCTCAGGTATCTTGTTGATATCATTATAAATACAATATCTTGAACTCTTTGAAGGGCCAAATTGATTCACATAAACATTTCAATATTGTTGTTATTTTGTGTTTATTTATTATTATTTGATTGTGTTTTTTTTTTTTTTTTTTTTTTTTGTTGTAAGTATCACTCTATAATTCTCACTCTTTTAGTTGGTATCACAATTGTGGTAAGCATTTCGACTTTCTAAATAAATTTATGTATGTGTTTTGTTAATTTTGAAATTATTTAATATTATTTATTGTTATTATTATATGTGTTTCTTTCAATTTGAGTTGCTTCATAAATCCTTTATTTGAGTTTCTTTCACTTTTATTATAAACCACAAGCATTGTAAGTTATATTTAATATTTAGCATAAAAAATTGTAGTAGTCACTATATATTATTTTTATTATTTTTTTATAGACAATTTTCTACTAATATAGAGGTAATGGATGTTGCATGGTTTAACTCATTGTAGCATTTAATGTAGGATATATTTGAAATGGAGCCTGGGCCATTCGATCCTTCTCTGCTAACCCAACAACTATATCACATCTCTAATGATGCAATGGAAGGCAATGTACATTGTGAGATCAAAATTTACTAATGTCCTAATAATATCTACAATTATTCAATTTACATGCAAATAATTTCAACATTAGCAATATAACATTGTACATTTTTTTTTTTAATTTCAAGTTTCCACCTTATGAGTGTGACCCCAACCGTTGCACCCCCCCCCCCTCTCGGGCAGTTAGGCGAGCATATCACCCCATATTTGCATCAATGTAGACTATACCATGTTACCCACCTACCACATATAGATCTTGACTGGGGTTTTATCACTTCTTTGGTGGAGTGGTGGGAATTTGAAACTCATACATTTCACCTACCTATCAATTACTCTACAAGATATAACAATCATTACAGGATTGCCTATTGATGGCAATGCAATGTGCGAGCTACTAATTTGGATTGGGGAACAGTTTGTGAGAATTTACTTGGGGTGACACCACCTACAACAACATTGGCATATGATGGCCTTAAAATAACATGGGTAAGGAATACATTTTCAAGCTTACCAGAGGGTGCCAATGCTGTAACAACCCAACAATATGCTAGGGCATACATGTTCCAGGTTTTGGCTTTACTATTTGGAAATAAGAGCCAAAGTAGATTGCATTGCTACTTTCTCCAGCTGTTAGCGGGCTTTGGTGTAGCTGGGTTAGTGCCACACTTGCTTTCCTTTATAAAGAGCTGTGTATTGCTGCTATTAAAAAAAGCACGGAGGTCGCAGGTCCTGTTTTCATATTACAATTATGGACGTGGGAGCATCTTCCATATCTGACCCCAATTTTAATAAATCCAACAGATTTAAATGGTGACAACCCATGAGGTTGCATGGGTTGTAGGTATAATATTTACTTTCTATTTCTATAAAATATTGTATACTATAGTGTTTATCCTTGATACTTTCAAACCCTAAAATCAGTGGCAATCATTAATTGTGTATAAGTGGGGTACCAAGAGAACGTTTACTCACACACCAACGCATGTTCTATGTGCATATCGTTCTAATCACGACACACATAATAATGAACAGGTAATATATGTTGTCACAATGCATCAATGGTTAATTTACTAATTATATTATTGTCTTGATCGATTATAACATAGTTATTATAATTGGAATTGCAGGTTGTTTGGACACCGTACGATAATTATTTGCATCCATGATGTCTTGCAGAAAAACATATATGGACTACAACAACGTCATTGCTATGCTTCCAAATTGTGGAGTATTACCATCCACGACAGTTTGGGTTGTTGTGAAGATGTCCAAAGTGGCCCATTGACAATTTTGATAAATTTGTGCATTGTGTAAAGTTGACAGGAAAGTCTAGTGTCAATTGGCATACACAATACTACTGACTTTGGAATGAGCAAGCTGAAAATGTAGTTGGGGATGACAATTTTCATTTAAGTGTGGACTACACAACATGGTACCATCAACATGGTCACCTATTCACTACACTAGAGGTGGCTGCCCATATGTACCAGGTTATTATTTTAGCTTTTTCAATACCACTGCACTAATATTGATAACAAATTATTTACACAAACAAAATACTGCACTAATATTGATAACAAATTATTATTTTAGCTTTTTCAATAATACTGCACTAATAAACGTTTTTTTTTCTTTTTATGTGACGGCAAACTGAGATCAATAATATGTTAAATTTGGCTCTTGCAAACTAACAAAGGAATGATCTCACTGCACAACAAGTCTTTTCAGCAATAGTAGAGGGCTTTAGTCGAGTGAAGTTATCGATGGAAGCAAATATTTCCTCCGTCCCTACTGAGAGGGTGACACACTTTCGGCGACGATAGAGGCACCAAGGAAGACAGCACCCGTAAACCTCTATACATTTTAAGATGTTATTGAACCCCTAAACTATAATGCACACACACTATATATATATACCCACACACACAGACACAAAATAAATAAACGTACACCCCAATTCAACTTGCGGCGATAGAAAACATCGTAGCATATGGAATTAGTACTAACTTGTTCTATCAAATAATACAAACTAACAATATGGTCCAACTCCTTAAAAAAAAAAAAAAAACTGTCCAACCAATCCACTGAAGTAGATTGAATACTTATGTTGGGTCATTTAGTTTGGCCACTAGTGGAGCCAGCCACAGTTTGAGTGGGACATGTTCTTTTATTATGGTCTTCTTGCCTACAGAGATTGCACAATGGCCTTGGTTGATTCTTTGTCCCTAAATCCATTTCATTTCGAAGCCGAGTTGATCTTGGTCGACATTTTTCATAGCGTAGCTTGACATTAGGATACAAGATCAGGAAATTAGGCTCATTCCAATGTACACTGTCTGGAACCATGCGAAATCTAGGTGCATAACAAGCAACTTGTTCTTCCAAATGGTAGCAGCGGTTGATATATCACATTGCAGAAATGCCTTGATATTTATACACTGCAATGACATGTGAGCACGGAATCTTATAAACTTGCCATTTTTGACAACTACAAGTGCTCTGCCTCAAATTTACCTCATGACGATGATTGCCCCTATATGCAAAGTTAGGGTTTATTGGTGTTCTGACTTCAAACAAACCATCTTCATGACTGAACACAGTAATTGAATGCTTTGGTGCCCTTTTTTTTTTCCCATTTATTAAATTTATTCTTTGCATAGGCTGTAATGAGTTCACCAGCTATAACCTCTGCGAATGCCTTAGTATACCGATCGGCAAAGTAGGCTACACAATGGTAGTCTGTAAGTTTGACTAACGCAATTATAGGCAGATTTCTAGCACTCTTTAGAAAACCGTTGAAGCTTTCAGACAAGTTTGTGGTCATTGCCCTATAACGATGTCCACCATCATGTTGGTCATCACTATCCATGGCCCGCATCTTTTTTGATAATGTATGGACCGCATTTTTAGTAGTAGCAACTATGCGGTGTGTATCATTGAGATCATTAGCAGCTCTCTGAGTGGCAATTTTGTCATACTGAGTTTCAAACTCAAAACAAGTAGTCTCTTGTGCGACATGTTCAATTGGATTATCATAGTCAGTATCAGTAGTGTTCAATGGTCGATAAGGAACATGTTGGTCCTTAGGTGCAACATGGGTATATGGAGCATGATAGTTAGCATCACCGATGTTGATTGGGGAATAAGTTGCATTTTCAGAATAATGACCAGTATGAGTGGCATATGGATCATGAAAGTGCCCGTTATGTGAATAACTAAATGATGCACTCAATCCTTCGTTGGCATATTGAATGGGAAAAACAGTTTGGTGGCTTCTTATGGGCTCTACACCCACGTATAATTCTGCACCTACAAATCCATATTGGCAGCCTAACATATCGAATATTGCATTGACAAAATTATCATCTTCTACCAAAGCTTGTTGGTAAATCACAGGATATGGATGACATTGAAAATGAAATCTATACCAAATAGTAAGTTTTGAATCTTCTTTATTTATATGAAGCGTGGATACTACTCTATCACATAGATCTTTCAATGTAACACTTCGGCTTAATGAAAGCATAGAAGAAGGTGGTCTTTCGTAATAAATCCCATTTTCGCCATGTTTAATTATTCCACTGGAATAGATAAGAAAAATGGACAACTTTTCTGCCATCTACACTAAAACATAACAATAGTATTAATATATTAACACTACACAACCATTAAAATGCAATACAAGAAGGTAATTCATTAAAAATATTCAATGTTTAAATAGCAAGAGCTGAGAGAATTCTATTAAAGGGGATTGATTCACTTATAATTTACTACTGTTCATCATAGTAGTTAAAATTATTTTTTGTTTCCCTTTTCTTAAGTAATTTAGCATAACATTAACATTTAGAAGGATTTGTTATGGTTACGTTAATTATTTTATGTAGCTTTTTATTTTACTTCTTCTAAAACAAGACAGATTATATAATGTTCTTATGCATCTATACAATAATAGATAAATAATTCTAATATCGTACAATTTTCTTTATTATTATTATACCTAAAACTTAGATTTTAAGGTTTATGAGCATATACTAATCTTTTTTTTTTTTTTTTGCTTTTCTTATAGTATACATGTATATTATAGGCTAACAAAGTAAGTATTTCTTTAAGGAAAATTTATGTCAATCTTGAAATATATTTTTGTTATATGAAATTCTAGGCAAGAATTCATGGACAAATAATTTAAAACATATCATACAAATCAGTTTATGTTGCAAAACACAAAATACAAAAACAAGATTTGCATGAACAAATAATTTAACAAAACCAAGATTTTCATGCTTAGTTATGCCCCTAAAACATATCAACATAAATATTATAAAAAGAAAAGTAACTACTTAAAAGATGTAACTCACATTGTAAGAGATAAAGAACGGATAGATATTTGCAAGTGTTGTTCTTTATAGTTGTTTGTAGAATGTATGACACGCATGAATTGAAAATGGTTGGTAGAATTATGAGGAGAATAAGAGTGGAGAAGAAGGTTGATGGAATTTTTAGGAGAAAAATAGTAGAAAATAAGAACCGTGAAAACTTCAATAACATTAGTATTGTTTATTAAATAAGATGCAAGTTTCATATAAGTTAAATTCTTAGATTTTAAACTGTATAATTAGATACACAATTGACTAAATACAACATAACACGGACTAAGATGGGACGCTCTGATACAAATAAATTACTTAACTACAAACATATATTCATTGCAAAGAATCTTTGCAAAAATCTCAGTTTTATTTTTTATTTTTTATTTATTTTTTATTTTTTACAGTGTGCACATCAATCTTTTTTTCTTTCATTTCGTATTGTGAGAATTTATGTTTTTTTTTTTTTGTTTATAGCATGCACATCAATCATTTTTTTCCTTCCATTTTGTATTATAAGAATCTATGTACTTTTTTTTTTAGAATAAGAATCAATATACTTTGAATCTAGATTTATTATTTGTTTCATAGGGCAAATTATGCAAAAAAAACTTTCACTATTTGAAATGAAAGAACATCACATACACACAAACCAAACTGCTTCGGTCAAAAAAACTACTGACACATTAATAGAGTAAGAATATGGGTACTTTTTAGAATAAGAATCCAATGAATTTTTCTCTCTCCAATTTTCGGCAACTCCATTGCCACAAATTAATTACCACTTTTTTCCCCCTTCCATTTCGGCAACAACATTGCCATAAATCAATTGCTACTATTTTTTTTCCCTCTCATTTTGGCAATTCCATTACCACAATTTTTTTCCCCCATCAATTTTCGGCCTAAATCATCCTTTTTTCCCCCTTCATTTTTGGCAATTTCATTGCCTAAATTATTGCCTAAATTACTATTAAATTTTTTCCCCCACAATTTTGGCAACTTGGTTGCCACAATTGGTTTCTCTTTTTTTTTTTCTTTTTTTTTTCATCCCATTTTTGGCAACTTGGTTACCACAATTGGTTTCTCTCTCTCTCTCTCTCTCTTCCCTTCCCATTTTCAGCAACTTGGTTGCCACAATTCTTATTTCCTCTCTCCTCACTCCCCTAGAATTTCGGCAACTTGATTACCACAATTGGTATCCTTTTAGCTACTTCTCATGCGAGCACTTCACCTGGCAGCTGGGTAGCAAATTCGGGTAGCAAGAATTTCGGCAACGGGATTATCGAAATTCAAATCCTCCCATCACATAACTTGTATTTCCTCTCTCATACTTTTTGGCCGAAAATTCATTCTCTTTCCTCAATTTGCCAAATAATTTTAAACAGTACTTATATCCCAAATAAACTTCATTTTCTGCAATATTCAGCCAAAAAGACTAATGTAAGGGCCAGATTTGACTTGAATCCAGTACAAGAATGGACCTAGGCCCAAAAAGCCCGAACAATAAATTTGTAGAGAGTGGGAGAAAAAGCTAGTCTGAATCTAGGATAAAGATATTGGCTTATAGTGTTAAAAAGAAAGAATTATATGCGTACATATACAGAAAGTATCCTCGGACGTGCCCTAGTACTGTGACGGAGAGTACTAATTTCTTCCTCTCTGCTGTTGTATTTCTTCAACCTTTATGTTTTTTTTTTTTTCTCCTCCATTTTCCAGTCCGTTCCTTTGTATTATATACTATGGCCTTTTTACCATTTCCTCCATCCACGTGTGGATCAGGTGGTGGAAGTCCTTTTTTTTTTTCTTCTGCTTCTCCTGTCTTTTCTTGAATCTTCCATTCTTAGTTGTAAGGCTGTGTGTTCACTGTTCAGGCATCACCTCCACATTAATGCGGCCAGAGGGTTAGCTGGGCGGCATTTAATGCGGAGGCAACAGTACCCCTAGATATTTGTTTTCTCTCACTCTTATCCTTTATATGATATTTCCTCATTTACTTTGTTGCAAGGTTTGTCTGAGGCGTTACCCTAAGGGACTGATAAGTCTACTTGCCACCTCGGACAGAAGCTCCGAGGTGATAATTGTCCTCGGACACGGTCAAACTCTCCACAGGCGTTCTTTACTTCTTTTCGGAGTTCAACTTCCATTTCTTCCTTTACTGGTCGTCTTCGGATACTCTCTTATCCTCAGACTGGATATTGGGCCCGGCCCATTCTTATGCAGTCTGTACATATGAGACTAGATATTGGGCACAGTCTTTTCCAATGCAATTTGAACATATGAGACAATTGGCCCCCACAACTACCTTGAGGGACGAGATTGATAAAAAAAGTAAAATTTCAGGGATGAATTTTTTTTTTTAACTTTAAAATAATAGGATGAAAATCTAATTTATAATTTATATTTAACAAAAAAACCATAACTATATGACATAATGCACGAACCTTCTATACAACGTTTTCTGCACATTATAGTCCAGAATCCAGATCCAATCGAGCCCAGTCATTATTTTCAATTCACAGACTCTGTTTCTTTGGGGCCATAGACGATGATCATCGATGCCTCCTAAGCTCATCTCCCACCTCTTCCCATGTCTCATCTTCGTCACTCTCCTCCTCCTCACCCTCTACTTCAATCTCCTCTCTCACACCCAACCCTCATCACCCTCACCACCTTGTAACCTCTTCAAAGGCAAATGGGTCCTCGACCCGACCCGTCAACCTCTCTACAACCACACATGCCCTTTTCACAGAAACGCATGGAACTGTCTCAAGAGCCAAAGACAAAACATGGGTCTCATCAATTCTTGGAAATGGGTACCCAAATCATGCACTTTGCCCCGGGTTGACCCGACCCGGTTCCTGGGTCTGATGAGGAACAGGAATATTGGGTTTGTTGGGGACTCACTGAATGAGAACTTTTTGGTGTCTTTCTTGTGTGTGCTTAGAGTGGCTGACATGGGTGCCAAGAAGTGGAAGAGGAAAGGTGCTTGGAAAGGTGCTTATTTTCCCAAGTTTAATGTCACTGTGGCCTATCACCGTGCTGTTTTGCTCGCCAAATACAAGTAAGATTTCATTTTTGGAGTGCTTTTGAGCCTTGCATTGTTCAGTGCTTTCAAATTTGGATTAATGTGATAGCCATAATGGATCACTAGTAGTTAAAACATATTGTTGTATTGCTATTATTATTATTGCATTGTTCAATGCATTCAAATTTTGGTTTAATGTGATGGCTATAATGGATCACTAATAGTTTAAACATATTGTTGTATACTTGTATTGCTATTGATATTGCATCGTTCAGTGCTTTCAAATTTTGGTTTAGTGTGATGGCTATAATGGATCACTAATAGTTGAAACATATTGTTGTATTGCTATTGATATTGTAGTGAGATTAATACTAATGGACATGATGAAATTTGTGCAGCATATATATGCACTTTTTTATAATGAGTAAAAAAGATTTTGCCTTTGGAGTGCTTTTAGAGAGTTTGTTTGTTTTGTTTATTGATTTATTTAATGAAGTGAATTTGCATTAATATGATGGCTATAATGGATCACTATATTAGGAGAAATACATTGTTGTGCTAATGATATTGATATTGTTGTGAAACTAATGCTCATGGACATGTTTATAGATGTAGCAAACATCACTTTGATTGACATGGATTGTTTAAATGCGGGTTTTTATAATGATAAAAAATGGTTCATTCCAGTGTCGCGTGTTTTTTTTTTTTTTGATAAGTAATCAGAGAAATGTTATAAATGAGGAAAATGAAAAGTATAAGTAGTTCATGATGATGAACAACAAGAAACAGAAAAACCAAACAACAAAACAAAAGAAAAGGAACTCAGAAAGATAAACTAAGGGAAAACATAAACTCTGAAAGAGACGAAAAATCAGTAAAACCCCAACAACGAGCCCACTCAAACAGATTATGCTGGCATAAAATCTTTAACTCATCCAACGTCTTCTCCATGTTCTCAAAGGAGCGACGGTTTCGTTCCAACCAAACAATCCACATTAAGCACCCTAGAATCAAATTCCAAATATTCGAGTTGTGCTTCCCAAGCCATTGATGCCAACAAGATAACAAACCCGCCGTCATTCTTGGCATAACCCAATGCACACCAAAAGCCTGAAGCATGAAGGACCATAAAGAATGAGTAACAGGACAATGAAGCAGAAGATGGTCCACCGATTCCCCATCACCACAACACATACAACACCGATTTACCAAAATGCGATCCCTAAGCATGAGATTATCCAAAGTGAGAATTCGATTGTGCGCAACTATCCACAAGAAAAAGCCACTCGCTTAGGAATCTTTGGTTTCCACACACCCTTCCAAGGAAACAAAAGATTTGGATTACCCTGAATATCTTGGTAATAAGATCGGGTATCAAACTTACCATCCCCTTTGAGCTGCCATTGAAGCGTATCCCTCCTATCCCCCCGAGGAGTACGAGGATGGATAAGGTGAAGAAGAGAGTAAGATGCAGCTAGCTCCCAATCTTCAAAAGCTTTAAAAAACCTCACGTCCCACACTCTGAAAGTACCTCCTTCCGGAGTCCACAAAACCTCAGAGATGCATGCATCCTTGGCTACTGAACAGAGATATAGCTCAGGATAGCGGTCTTTTAGGGTAAAGTCCCCTATCCACTTATCATGCCAGAAGTGGATACGGGTGCCTTCACCCACTATAAAAGACAAGTGCTTAGAAAAACTCTCCCACCCTTCATGAATGCTTCTCCAAAGACCACAACCATGAGACCTCCTGCACACTTTCGTACACCACCCCCCACGTGTTAGGATTTCATGAATGCACAGGTCACTGTTTTTGTTGATGACTTGGTTTTTAAAAATGGATAGGTATGTTAAAATTCTCTAGATAACAATGTTAAATAATACTAATACAGAAGAAGATTTATTTTTTGGAGCGCTTTTGAGCATGCATTGTGCAGTGCTTTCATTTTTGGTTTAATGTGATGGCTAATGGATCACTAAAACAGCTGAATCATATTGTTGTGCTATTGCTATTGCTATTGCTATTGATATTGTAGTGAGATTAATACTAGAGGACATGATGAGATATAGCATATATGTGGGCTTTTATAAAGATTAAAGAAGATTCAATTTGCCAATGTCACTTATATTAGGATTTCAGGAATGCGTAGTTTACTGTTTTTGTTGATGACTTGGGTTTTAAAAATGGATAGGTATGTTAGAATTCTCTAGATAACGATGTTAAATAATGTGCTTTCCTGTTTTCCATTAGTTTCCAAATGGCCTGCTGTGTGATTGATGATGTGTACTGAAAAAGAACTTTCTACATATTATATTATATGATAATAATGCAGTAAATTTTTTGTGGACTTTCTGAGTCAAGTGCTGGCTGTAACAAGAAATCCATGATAAGTTAGATGTATGTTCCTAACTTCCTACTAAAGATTTTAACATATAATATTGGGGTGATATTGATGAAATCAAAGTTACAATTGCATCTTGGTTGATCTTTTCTTTTTACTCTCAATAACATGTAATCTAATGGTGACATGGATGAAATCAAGGCTACACCCTTGCCCTTGTCAAGGGTGTAGCCTTGATCCCATCATCTTGGGACAAGAAGGTGCAATTGAGATAGAGCACTGATTTTGTTGATCTCTTTTTTGCTTGTTATTACCTTTTCTCCCTTCTTTTAATTATAAAGATAATGCTTGAATTAAAATTTTTTCAAATTTGAGTTTCATTTGTTGCATGTGTGGCTTACTTTATCCAACTTCTAGCTTCATTGCTTGCATGTGTGGTTAGGTGCTGTGTTGAGTGTGGATTAGACGAGTTTGTTGCTTAGTTCCCCCCCCCCCCCCCCCACCCCACCCCACCTTTTTTTTTCCCGGTTGTTTATGATTCAATTAAAATTGTTGAGACGATTACAATATAAATATGGGACCTTGTTTTAATAAGTGAAAAATTGTATTAAAAAAAGAATTAATAAACAGGATGATTATAAAACATCCTCTCATCAAGTTACACTAAAAAAATTCATAAGAGCAATGCAGTCCAGTAAAGAATCACAATGCAAATTCCAAAAGCATGCAGTCAGTCATATAGAAAGTGGGAGAGGAAAAAAAAAAAACCTTTTTGGGGGTTTTCCATGGTGTCCTTGTTTAAAATCTTAGATAAAGATGCATTAAATCTTTTATGATTTTTGAAAAATGGAAACCTTACATGCTCATAACTGATTAAACAAAGGTGGCAGCCAAAACAGTCAATGGTTGGCGATCAAGGTGGACTGAAAGGAATACATCGAGTTGACGTGGATATTCCTGCAGATGATTGGGTCAACATCACTGGCTTCTATGATGTCCTTGTTTTCAATACTGGCCATTGGTAATGTCCTTTTAGTTTTGTTAATTCATAGAAGATGTAGTTCACTGGACTATTTTGTTTTATATCTGTATTATAATTGATTTGATGTATCATGTGCATTGATATAAAATAGAATGTTTGATTTATAATGAAGAAGGTCTTTTGGTCTTTAGTACTTATATTCTTGGCAAGGTCACAACTGGAATCTACTTTATTACCTAGCAAAAGAAAAAAAAAGGAAAACCTTTACGGTATCATGTTTTGTCATAGTACATGAGCAAGTAATGAAATTCCTAATTTTGTCTTGTTTAGCTGCATTGTGCACCAGTATTGTTGTCCTTACTGATTGTTCTTTTCATGTATATGTTTTTGATATATTCTGAGTCAAACTTCTTGGACCCTTTTGAGCCTTGATATGCATTGTTGTATCCTTGTTAAGCAGGTGTAGTCTAACTTGGTGGTAAGCTCAAAGCTTGACATTTAATGTTGGTGTAGCCAAAACCATTTATTTCATATAGCAACCAAAATGAAGGCATGACATCAAGTTTGAAATAATTTAATTCATATATCATCAGGAATAAGTATTTTTTCTCCATCTTTAATAATTTAATTCTTCTAACATATTTACTTGACGAGTCTACACTAGAAATGAAATAAGTCGATTAAAGTCTGTAAAAGGAAGATCTTGGTTTGTCAAATGTAACTGGTAGAAATAATCGTATGAATCAAAATGAAATGATTTGGTCCTGGTATTGGGAATGAGTTTAGCTTATCTCTAGTACTTTTTTAACTGGATATGTCATTTTGTTTTAAATATACAATGACAAATGATAGTAAGTTTTAATTTCCACATTTTATTTATTTAGTGGGTAACGTGGTAGTCTCTCATTAAAACAAAATGAGATTTCAGTTAAAAAAGTACTGGAGATAAGTTAATCCCATTGGAAATTGGGGATAACTTGAAAAGAAAGGAAGAAAAAGAATAAAGCTGTAAGGCAGATGGTAAAGTAGCATTGCTACTAGAATAGGAGTAAAATAGTTTAATTTTAATGAGGGGAAAAAAAGAAGTAAAAAGTGGCTAGAAATTTGAGAAATTTCTCAAGCTCGTATTGTAAGCTCCAGTGCTTTCATTTCTTTTTAATTAAAGACACTTGAGCCTTTAATTGGCACCCTTATGAGATGATCTGCAGCTATGGCAGTGTGGCCTCTTATAAATTGGTAGCTTTCTAAATATACCTTTTGATTTGTTCTTGAATAGGTGGGGCTATGATAAATTCCCTAAAGAGAGACCTCTTGTATTTTATCATGCTGGACAACCGATATCTCCTCCCCTCGAGATGTTGGACGGACTTAAACTTGTTCTTGAGAATATGGTCTCCTATATACAAAAAAAATTTCCAAGCAAGACACTCAAGTTTTGGCGTTTGCAATCACCTAGGCATTTTTATGGTGGTGAGTGGAATCAAAATGGTAGCTGCTTGTTCAATGAGCCACTGAAGGAATCCCAGGTATGAATTGATGATGGTTCTCCACACTTTTGTGCCTTCTTACCAAGATTTTATCTAACAATAACAATATTATCATGGTTTCATATTAAAATCATATTCAATACCTTGTATGTCTTTCAAGTTTTCATTAACTTATATTGGGGTTCTAGACGAAGATTTCAATTTCTTGCCTTGGCTTGAAAAAAAAATCAAGATGTACTTTTTAAAGTTAAAATTTGTTAAAATGGTGAAAAATGTATACATACACACACACACACACACACACACATATGGTTTTTCTTTTCCCCACTCCCCCTTTCCTTTTCTGAGCAGATTAGATACTGATACCTGGGCAGCTTGACTTGTGGTTTGATCCCAGCAACAATGGTGTGAACAAAGAAGCAAGGTATCTGAATCATCTGATTGAAGAAGTTTTGCGAGGCACGGAGATTCAACGGCTTGACCTGACACATTTGAGTGAGTTCAGAGCAGATGCACACCCGGCAATTTGGTTGGGAAAGAAGGATGCAGTGGCAATATGGGGTCAGGACTGCATGCACTGGTGCTTACCTGGTGTCCCTGACACATGGGTTGATATCTTGTCGGAACTGATCCATTATAGCTTGGAGATGGGATGAACATTGAAAAGGATGCATGAATTTAAAAATTGAAACCGCCAACATTTCCACACACGACAGTTGACCAAGATCTAAGAAGTGAGTATCAAGGTCTAAATGAGAAGCTGGAGGCAATGTAAATAGAGATTTGAATGATGTTAGGGCTCTCTGATGGGTAAAAGCCTACTTCTCCTTTTATTTGTGGCAGGAAGTGACAAGATTCCGATGTCGAATTGTAACAAGAAAGTAAAATCGGAGCTTTTACTTCAAATTGCCTTTTGATCTGTCATTTTTTCATAAGGAAGCCTTATTTTTTCACGGGATGCTAGTGAAGGCTTGATATGTCAGACATTTTGAATGGTTTAATTTTTTATTTATCATTTTTTATTATAGTCTGTATTGCTTGTCTGTAATCTAAATTTTATCTATAAATCTCTTCTATAAAGTACACTCAGTTGATCATAGTCACGCTTGGATATTTCTCTTGGAGACAAACTTGTTATTGATGAATCTGAATCATCGATCTGTGCTATTTAAATTTAAAACGAAGAAACATTCCAGCAGATTTAGAATTGTATGTGATACACTAAATCTATGGCTAAACCAAGCTTTGCATGTTAACTCTATTGGACTGGCACTGGAATGCAAGGAGAAAACTCACTTTATTTTGGATACAAGATTTTATAAATTATCACTTGTAATTGTCTATGGTAAATTGTTTCTCGCTTGCGGTTTCCATTCTGGTGTCCAATAGCAAGGCATTATTGATTATACACCATGTATGCTGCTAGGCATTGTCCTAGGAGAATACAACCAGAAAAATGTCCAAATACATGGCCTGGATTATGCAGACAAGCATTAACCAAACGATCTTTTCCTCTAAAGGATTAAAAAAAAAAAAAAACCCTCCATTTAAACTGTTTCAAGAAAAAATTCTAGTTTTGATAGGGCTGCCACTGAAAGTTGAGAAGCTTAAATACCCCCACGACAACTATTCTGTTTCGTTTAATGATGAAGAACTAACCTATCTTTCAACTGAAAAGCCTCAACTTCGTAAAATTCTTTCTCAAATTATGGTATGTTAGGTTACTAAAAAACATATGAACAATTTTCTTAAGAGCCTCCACCTACTAGTATCTCTGTTTTAAAATCCTACACAATTGCTTGCCATGTTTTAGACTCAGTCAGCTCAACTGCTATCAAAAGCAACAGTCAATGAACTTGCCTAGCAGAAAAGCATTAGACAGCTTTTGTAGTTCACCAATTGAAGGCTGGTGCACATCTCAACAAGGTTATCCTAAGAAAACACTAGAGGACAGTTGATGGTAAACCTGACAATGTCACTTTGTAACATGTTCTGCAAAGATGCTTGCAAAAAAAAAAAAAAAACAGAAGCTACTTTGGTTTGGAGAAGAATTATGGAGAGAATCCTATTTCTGATGTTCAAAGAGCTTCCTCATCAAAGTTGAACTCTCTCTCAAAAATCTCATTTTGACCTTCTCATTCATGAAAAAGTTGTTTCTTGACTGCTTAATCAATGTCTTACGTTGCATTCTCAGCTCATAAATATGTGTTTCTTTGTTTCATTTTTATGTTAATCATACAATGCTCATGAAACAACTCTCTATGTCATAACTTCGCCATTTTTTTATCTTTTCACGGGCATCCCTTTAATGCCTTTCTCTTTATCTTAGGTAATTAATACACAATTATTAATAATTAATATATACATTTATTACTTTATTGCTTAATTAAATGAACTATTATGTTGATATAAATACAAACAAAGAGAACTAATATATATATATATATATATATATATTGATTATCAATTGGAGGTTGACGACATTCATGCACTAATATACATAATTGAAAGTTTCAAAATATATATATATATATATACATAATTGAAATCTACGAGAAAGTAGACTATAAAATTTGAACACAAAAAAAAAAAAAAAAAAAAAAAAAAAAAAAAAACCATCACAGCTTCATGAATTTGTTTTATCTCCTTGAAGCAACACAAGGGCAAAACAGAGTTGTCCTTTGTTTGTAGCAGTAGAAGAAGAGGCGTCTTCACAAGCTTGTTGGCCAACCCGGAATGACCAAAGTTGCACTAAATCACCTTCCTTGAGATCATTCGACTTCCGAACATTGTTCCAACCGGTCCTCAATGCATATGTTGAAGTTGTATTTCCGGTAATCTTAGGCATGTCCCACTGAATCAAAACTACATCATTAAAAATCTGAAGCTTGGGATCGATGAGTCTCGCTGGGATTTGTTGCCGTGCTCTAAGTTCCTCTTTCTCTTGCTCAGACAAGAAATCCTCCCTCACTATTTGTCTCAAAGGTATTGAAAACCGGTTGTTACCCTTTGTTGTGTCAGTCTTGAACAGGTTTTTCTGTATCACCAGCAATTCATCACGCCCATTCAATGTATTGATCACATCCTTGAACTCTGGAGGCAGGATGGGTGGTGGGTGTGGACCCGCAATCGCTTTCTTGATTGGCATCGAGCATTGCTTCTTTTTTTTGGCCTCCAAACCCCAATCTTGAATAGAAAAGGCAGAGCCCATGACCTTTTCTTGCACAACCATTGCCCTCTGTTTCTTGGTTTTCAATTCCAAACCCCAATCTTGATCAGCATCATCATGTCCAAATCTTGGTCTCTTTTGAACAGCAGCGCTCTTGACCTTTTCTTGGATAAAGATTGGCTTCTTGAGAGCCTTCTCTTGTATCAATCTTGCAAACTTGTCAAATTTTTCTATTTCTAGAGATGCAACCTCAACCAAGGCATCAAAAGAGAACCAAATGGGAGTAACAGAGCAGGAGTTAGGTGGCTTTTTGGGTGGGATTATTTTCAGCCGTTTGATCTTGTGGGGCTTTGGATTTTCATTAAGATCAGAACCCACATCCACATGGGGTTTAGCGTTAGCAAGAAGATCTGGCAGAAACCCATAATCCCTCTTCCTCTTGAGATTCAAAATTGGAATGTGGGGAACAGAACGGGATTGAGATTGGGATTTAGAATTAGATGCAAAGTTTGATCTTCTTCTATAGGCACCCCAAATGGGTTTGAATTTATACCCAGATCTGAACCTGGATTGGGAGTCGATGAACGGAATTCTGAGCAAAATTTTAGACACCGAAATTTCTTTTTCCTCCATCTCCAGAGAGAGAGAGAGAGAAAAAAAAAAGAAAAAGAAAGAGGAAATTTGATTGACAGAGAAAGAAAGCAGAGACACAGAGGGGGAGAGGGTTTGTTGAGAGTGTTAGTGAGAAGCAAGAAAAAGTAAAACGGGGAATCATCGTATATATATATATATATGTGATTATGGTGGCTGATGCCGGTGGCACTCTGTCAGAGTAACGGCTAGTTGAGTTTGAATGAAAAGGGTTGCGTTGGGTTCAAGTCCATCCCAGTTTCTCCAACTCTGAGCCGGAGAAAACAAAACAGAGCAAAACAGAGGGAGTTTTATTTATAAATTCAAAAATCCAAACCCTAAAAACTAACGGTTAGTTGGTATTTGGGAAGGGCTTCTCACTACTCTCAGCCTATTAGACTCGGTTTCTTTAGTTCTCATTGAGTTTTCTAACTGAAAACACCTTTTTTTCTTTCTTCCTTGTCTTCCCCATTTTACCCCTCTTTTTTTCTTTTATTTCTCATACTTACCGTCTCTCTTCCTGACATTCTTTTTGTCTTTTCATTTTTTCAATTCAAATATTAATTTTGTTTATTTATTTATTTATTTTTAATTCAATTACTAATTTGTCTATATATAAATAATTAAAAATCAGGAGAAAATCCAAATAGATTGTAATTTAAAAAAATAAAAAGATTGTAATTTGAATTCCAATTGTAGTCTAATTTTATGTCATATGCCTTATCTAAGTTTTTAAAATTTTTGTTCTAAGTGAATTAATGTTGTGCAAAAGATAAAGAATTTAATATAAATAAACCATTAAAAATAAATTAAAAAAAGAGTATGTGGGGGAACAAAAACTTGGGCCCTTGCATTGGGCTTAAGTCTCACCTTTTATCAATAATACGTCCGAGGAGAAGAAATCATAGGGGAACCTCGTAACTAATAGTAGAGCATGTAAATGCCCAGGGATGTTGGTCCGAGAGGATTATCCTCCTCGGATCTGGCATATGTCAGTGAGGTGGGTCTCGTCTTATCCTAGTCCACCTTCCAGGAAGTTCCAGCAGTGAAGATAGACTACAAATGTACACGGAAGGGATAAGGATGCAGAAATATCTAAGAAAAAAGCTGCTATCACCGCATTAAATGCGTTACAGCAGCTTTCCTGGCTGCATTAATGTGGAGAAGACCTCTGAACAGTGTTTTCGACCACCTTTACCCCCAGAAAATCAAAAAAGCTGTGGGAGGGGAGACAGAAACTCAAGTACCAAGCTAGATGGTAGACAAGTGGACGGTAGGATTGAATAAAGAAGGACTATATAATAGAGTAAAACCTCCAGAAGAAGGGGATCGGAAGAGAAAAAGAAGAAACTTTAAGGAGGAGTTACTGTAGCATCTGGAAGCACACCATCTGAAACAACCATTTTTATCTAAAGAACCTACCCCTCGGACACTATTTGGAAATAACCAATCCATTCAAAACTTGCTCCTCGGACCTAAGATCATCACTTGATTGTGTGTTTTATTCTCCTCGGATAAACTCCTAACCTCCATTGATTGTTGTAAGACCCTTTATCAGCCCAATTCTTTCGCCCACTCTCTTACAAATTTATTGTACTGGGCTTATTGGGCCCATCCCCTGTTTCTACCTGGGTTTGAGCTACGATTTGTGACCCTACAATTGGCGCCGTCTGTGGGAAGAATTAGTGCTAGTGAAGTTTACAACAGTTATGGCGGGTTCAGGACCACAGCAGACTAGTCTACCTCATGCAGAGTCGGGGAACGTCAATCAACAAGGCGAACTCCACGACCTTGAACAGGAAAATCACGTAGATAACCAACGAGAGGGTAGCTCGCAAACGATCCATGTTGATAGAAGTGGCTATCGACGAAGGGGCCATTTGGTGCAAGAGCACGCTGATGAAAAGGATTTGCAACGAGAAATAGAAGACTTAAAAAAGAAACTTTGTCGAGCACAACGAAATCAAACCCCTTCAAGTTCTGATGTTTCTTCCAACGATGAAGGAGAGGACAGTTACAGGGAATGTTCAGAAACTCCACCCAGTGAATCCTATTCCTATGAAGAGGAACACTCTCACAAGAGGAGGAGAAAAAGCTCGTCTAGAAGGGGAGTGGGAACTAAGGTCATGAAGAAGGCTCTGAACCAAATTTCTAAGTCCCCCTTTACTCGGGGAATAGAAAAGGCAAAGCTTCCCAGACGTTTTCACCAACCTACGTTCTCCATGTACAACGGACGTACCGATCCTGTAGAACATGTAAGCCAATTCAAACAAAAGATGACGGTCTACTCTCAGGACGGAGCTTTGTTGTGTAGAGTGTTTCCCTCCAGCCTAGGACCGATGCCAATGAGATGGTTCGATGGGTTGAGGACTAATTCCATCAGCTCCTTCAAAAAACTTACTCAGTCATTCTATTCCCGATTTATTACATGCAGCAGAGTTTCTCAACCCCTAGATTCTCTGTTGTCAATGACCATGAGGGAAGGAGAATCTGTGAAGTCCTATGCCGAAAGGTATTGGGAAGTGTTCAATGAGATTGACGGGGATTTTGATGAAGTTGCTGTCAGAACCTTCAAGGTCAGACTTCCCTCTGAGCATGGTCTGAGAAAGTCCTTGACAGGTAAACCGGTCACCAGCCTGCGACAGCTAATGGATAGAGTGGACAAGTATAAAAGGATAGAAGACGATCAACAACAGCAACAACAAGGAAAAGGGAAAGCTAAGCTTGCCCCCCAAGAAAGAAGAGAGTTTAGGCCGGACAGATATAATAATAACCGGCCGAGAAGGGATTATGCTGAGTAGCAGGTATCAAGTAATAATCAGATAGTCGGAGCTGTATTCCGAGAGCCCGTGCATCAGGTCCTGGAAAAGGTTAAAAACGAGCCCTTCTTCAAATGGCCCAATAAGATGATGGGAAACCCTGAAAAGAGAAACCGAAATCTCTATTGTCAATATCATAGAGACCATGGTCATACTACCGAGGACTGTAGAAGTTTATGGGATCACCTTGACCAACTTGTCCGAGAAGGTAAATTGAAACAGCTGTTACATCATTCTAGCAGTTTGGGTAGTCAGACTGATACTCGACCGGAAATGGAGAATCCTCCAAGACCCCCTCTTGGAACTATTAACGTTATCTTTGCGGCGCCTGGCAGAACAGGGTCATGCCCCTCCAGAGTAATGTCTGTGGCTCGTCTATACCCTGAGGACGATTCCCACGAGCCGAAGAGAGCTAAGTTAAATCGGTCCCTAGTCATGGGATTCTCGGACGAGGACAAGATCGGAACTGTTCAACCTCATGATGATGCTCTAGTGGTTACCCTTCGAATCGGAGGCTATGATGTAAAGAGAGTGATGGTGGATCAAGGCAGTGCAGTCGAGATCATGTATCCTGACCTCTTCAAGGGGCTGAACTTAAAAACTGAAGATCTGACGCCTTATAATTCCCCTCTAGTAAGTTTTGAGGGGAAGACTATTATCCCGAAGGGACAAGTCAGACTACCAGTGCAAGTCGGATCGGAGATAGTGGAGGTCGATTTTATAGTGGTGGATGCTTATTCCCCTTATACGGCAATCGTTGCTAGACCTTGGCTTCATACTTTAGGAGCAGTCTCTTCCACCCTGCATCAGAAGATCAAATACCCATCCGGTGGCAAGATAGAAGAAATACTGGGTGATCAAACCATGGTGTGACAATGCATGATAGCAGCCATCCGACACAAGCCTGAAGCAGAATCTGTGACTCATAGAGAAGAGTTATAGCAGTTAAAACCCCCAATGTTATCTACTGGTGGGGTGTCTGATGAGGTGAAGTGTGAAGATCTTGTAAAAGTCACAATAGGAGATGACCCGGAGAAATTTTTTCAAGTCGGATCTCAACTAACTCAGCAGGAGAGGGAGGAATTGGTAGAGTTCCTTAAACGAAACATCGATGTCTTTGCATGGAATGCTTATGAGGCTCTAGGAGTGGACCCAGACTTCATTTGTCACCATTTTAATGTTAATCCGTTGATGGCCCCCAAGAAGCAGCTCCCTCGTCGGCCATCTAGAGAGCATGCAGAAGCAGTCCGTTAGGAAGTGACGAAGCTCAAGCAGGCAGGGGCCATCAAGGAGGTTTTCTATCTCGAATGGTTGGCAAACACTGTAGTGGTCAAGAAAAAGAGTGGGAAGTGGCGAGTATGTGTTGATTTCACAGATCTAAATAAAGCCTGCCCTAAAGATCCATTCCCCATGCCCAAAATCGATCAGCTGGTAGACGCCACAGTCGGCCATCCTCGGATGAGTTTCTTGGACGCGTTTCAGGGTTATCATCAGATACCTTTAGCATTGGACGATCAAGAAAAAACTGCTTTTGTTACGCCAGTGGGGAACTACCACTACAAAGTGATGCCTTTTGGTTTGAAGAATGCAGGTTCCACTTATCAGAGAATGATGACGAGGATGTTCGAATCATTACTAGGAAAAAATATGGAGATTTACATAGATGATATGGTGGTGAAAAGCAAAAAGGTATCCGAGCACCTGGGAGACCTTCAAGTTGTCTTCAAAATTCTCAGAAGCTATAAACTATGTCTAAACGCCTCCAAATGCTCATTTGGTGTAGGGTCGGGCAAATTCTTGGGTTATATGGTTACTCATAGGGGAATTGAAGTCAATCCCGACCAGATTAAGGCCATCACCAATATGCGAACTCCTCGGAACCCAAAAGAGGTGC
Source organism: Quercus parvula (assembly GCA_030820535.1). Classification (NCBI taxonomy): domain Eukaryota; kingdom Viridiplantae; phylum Streptophyta; class Magnoliopsida; order Fagales; family Fagaceae; genus Quercus; species Quercus parvula. The sequence goes on along the minus strand of JAUAME010000006.1, from coordinate 30,178,041 downwards.
AAAAACTAACTGGAATGGCCGCTGCTTTGAATAGATTCATATCTCGATCGGCAGACAGGTGCCGACCTTTCTTCCTATTGATCAATAAATGGAAGGGCTTTGAATGGTCGACGGAATGTGACGTAGCCTTTCAGCAACTCAAAGACTATCTAGCTCGACCGCCGGTCATGTCGAGTCCTGAGCCAGATGAGGTTCTTTTTGCCTATATTGCAGTGGCCTCCTATGCAGTAAGCTTGGTGTTGATAAAAGTAGATAACGGCGTACAGCGGCCAGTGTACTACGTGAGTAAATCGTTGCACGAGGCGGAAGTGCGCTACCTTCCACTGGAAAAAGCCATCCTGGCAGTGGTGCTTGGCACACGCAAGCTGCCTCACTATTTCCAAGCACATACGGTGATTGTTCTTACACAACTCCCACTAAAGACCGTACTTAAAAGTGCAGATTACACGGGAATGATAGCCAAGTGGGGTACAATGCTGGGAGCTTTTGATATCAAGTACATGCCTCGCACCTCGGTAAAGGGACAGGTATTCGCCGACTTGGTGGCAGAATTCACCGAACCTGAAGTGAATGGATTACTAGCACAAGGGGAAAAGGATGAAAAACTGGTCGGCAGTATCTCCCAATGTTTCCCTCCGACGTGGGAAGTGCATGTAGATGGAGCATCAAATCAAAAAGGTGCAGGGGTTGGATTAGTACTGACGTCTTCCGAGATGGTTACCATTGAAAAGTCTCTAAGGTTAGACTTTCCTGCCACGAATAACGAAGCGGAGTATGAAGCTTTATTAGAAGGGATGGCTATGGTCCTAAGGATGGGAGGAAAGTCCATAAAACTCTTCTCGGATTCAAGGCTAGTTGTTGGTCAAGTCAAAGGGGAATTCGAAGCCAAGGACGAAAGAATGCGAGGTTATCTTAGCTAAGTTAAGATTATTCAGATGGAATTCGAATCCTTTAGCTTGCTACATGTCCCAAGAAGTGGCAACGCGCATGCGGACTCTTTGGCCACGCTTGCAACCTCCTCAGCACAGAACTTGCCTCGCATAATCCTCGTTGAGGACCTGCATCGACCCTCGACAACAGCGAGCATAGTTCAAATCAATCAAGTAAGAACGGGGCCAAGTTGGATGGATCCTGTCATGCAATTCTTAAAGGAAGATATTCTACCCGAAGAGAAAATCGAAGCTGACAAAATAAGAAAGAAAGCTACTAATTATTGGCTGTCGGAGGATAGCAAGCTATATAGGCATTCATTTTCTGGGCCTTATTTGCTATGTGTTCATCCTGATCAAACTGAATTACTCTTGGAAGAGATGCATGAAGGAATTTGTGGAAGCCATACTGGAGGCAGGTCCTTAGCGCATAGGGCCATTACACAAGGTTATTGGTGGCCGAACATGCAGAGAGAAGCTTTGGAATATGTCAAAAAGTGTGATCAATGCCAGCGGTACTCACCAAGTATACACCAGCCAGGGGGGGTCCTCAATCCATTATCTAGTTCATGGCCATTCGCTCAATGGGGCTTAGATATCGTCGGACCATTTCCTAAAGCTGTGGGAAACAAGAAATATCTCATAGTCGGCACTGATTATTTTACAAAGTGGGTTGAAGCAGAGCCTTTAGCCAATATCCGAGATGTGGATGCGAAAAGATTCGTCTGGAAAAGCATCGTTACTCGGTTCGGCGTTCCTCATGTACTCATCTCAGATAATGGACTCCAGTTTGATAGCAAGATGTTCAGAAATTATTGTGGCGAGCTGGGGATTACTAACAGATATTCTACTCCGGCTTACCCTCAAGGGAATGGACAAGCTGAAGCTGTGAATAAAGTCATATTAAGTGGATTGAAGAAAAGATTGGATGATGCAAAAGGCAGATGGGTGGAAGAGCTTCCGCATGTACTCTGGACGTACAGGACCACGCCTCGTAGGTCCACCGGAGAGACCCCTTTTTCAATGACTTATGGAGCCGAAGCAGTCATCCCTTTGGAATCTGGGTTCCCGACGACGAGAACAAGTTCATACAATCCAAAAGACAACGATAAAAACCTAGCAAGAGGTCTAGACTTGATTGATGAAAAAAGGGAAAACGCGATGGTTCAATTGGCCCATTATCAACAGAAGCTGAAGCGAGGTTATGACGCCCACGTAAAGACAAGACCTTTGGCCCCAGGTGATCTGGTGCTGTGCAAAGTTGTGGGCTCGGCAAAAAACCCAGTGTGGCGAAAATTGGGGCCGAATTGGGAAGGACCATATCGTATCACCTCCAACGCTGGTACTGGAGCATATTTCTTGGAAGACCTGGACGGACTTGTAGTACCCCGCCCTTGGAATGTCAATAACTTGAAAAGGTATTATTAATAATAAATGTGTATTTGATCAATATTTGTTCTTTATGTGAAATATGTATACCACTCTTGCCGTTCTATGAGGTGTTTAAACTTAAATCCAATCATGCATGAGTCCTCGGACCACATGACTTGGATTAGTTAGCACTCTCTCCGTTCTATGAGGTGTTTAAACTTAAGTCCAATCATGCATGAGTCCTCGGACCACATGACTTGGATTAGTTAGCACTCTCTCCGTTCTATGAGGTGTTTAAACTTAAATCCAATCATGCATGAGTCCTCGGACCACATGACTTGGATTAGTTAGCACTCTCTCCGTTCTATGAAGTGTTTAAACTAAAATCCAATCATGCATGTGTCCTCGGACCAGATGATTTGGATTAGTTAGCACTCTCTCCGTTCTATGAAGTGTTTAACCTTAAATCCAATCATGCATGAGTCCTCGGACCACATGACTTGGATTAGTTAGCACTCTTTCCGTTCTATGAAGTGTTTAAACTTAAATCCAATCATGCATGAATCCTCGGACCAGATGATTTGGGTTAGTTAGCACGCTTGCCGTTCTATCAAGTGTTTAAACTTAAATCCAATCATGACTGGAGACCTCTGACCAGATGATTTGGGTTAGTTAACACTGCTCTAATTTCCTTTTAAGTGTTCAAACATAAGCTTAAATGTATGATTTAAATTTCTTGTTAAGTTTGGTTATATTTACTCGGCTCATATATTAACCCAATTTCCAGAACTTTTTAATCAAATTAGTCATTCATATAACACAAGTAAAAGAGAGAATGAAATGACAGCAGAAGGATTCACCATTACTTGCCATAACACGTGAAACAAAAGGGATAGATCTTCATTAATAATGAGAACACAGTACAAGTCTTTAAAACAGTAAACATAGAAAACAAAAACAATACTAAAACTAATGTCCTAAGCTTTTGTCTTGGGAGCTTGGGGGTCAGCTACTCGTTCGGACTGAGAAGGGGCAGTATCTGAAGCCTTGCCCTTATCCTTTTCTTGGTTATTGCCTTTACCCTGGGAGGCCTCAATTTTCTTCCCTTGACCAGCAGCTTGGTAGGTATCTGTTGGGACTTCCACAGGAGCAGGAAGAGCTTGATTTGTTGCAGGGACTTCAGATACTGGGGCTGGTTGCTCCGGAGGTGGAGAGTCAGAACCTGGGAGCGCCTGTATATCGGGATCATAATACACGCTCTCAGGCCGTCTGAGGCTAGAATCAGCAGGAATCCCAGCTACATCAAGGGCTTTTTCCCAAGTGACATCGCAGTAGTCCCTGGCGACGGCAGAAAACTCTTCAGTCAGCCTGCTCTGAGTCTCTTGCACCCCCAGAGCATACGAGGCCTGCTTCTCGGCCTCAGCTGCCTCATTTAGAAGTTGTGCAGCTTCCCTGGCCTTGCGAAGCTCTTCGCAGAGCTCTTTCACCAACTGCTTTTCTGTTTCCAGATTGATTTCGCAGAGGTGTAACTCGCTACGAAGGGTCTCAGCCTGCTTCTCAGTTGTCTTTAAGCCCGCTTCGGCGCAGGCCTTATCCTGGAGAGCTTTCTTCACTTGGTCGGCCATCTGTTTTTGTGTGTCTTTCAGCGCATTCAGATGAGCCTCCGCAGTTTCTCGGGCGTCGTGGGTAGCCCTCGTCTCGTCATGAGAATTCTTCACCCACTCCTCAGCCACGTAAACTTGTTGCGTAACCTAATATGCACAATAATGAAGTGACTTATATAAAAAAAAAAAAATGCAAATGAAAATGAAAGAAGAATGAACAGAATTACTTACCATAGCCAAGTCCCTTTTTAGGGAAAGAAAGAGGTCAGGATGGTTGAAACTCCTGTAGGCCGCCATGTCTGCAGGTAGGAGGGGGGGCTGTTGCAGAGCCTCAGCCATCCGGCCTGCATGACCACCACGAAAGTGCCTAAGTGAGGAATCCATCGCGAAGGGCGCACCGTCAACCTCCAGTACTGGCGACCAAGTTTGTGGTGACCGACGTACTTGGCCCATTGGCTGCTCCTCTCGGCTGTCCACCGAGTGGGACCTCCTACTCCTGCGTTCTTGCGCCTATCTAGCCTGCTTGTTTCCTTTTGATGGGCCCAACTCCCCCTCCTCAGCAGGCTCTACTGGCCTTTTTCTCCTCAGATCTGGGTTAGGTTTTAGCCCAAGGTCAGCAGGCACCTGGGGTGGAGGGGGAGGAGGATTTGCAGATTGTTTTGACTTGTTTTTCTCTTGAGGGGAGGGCGCCTTATTCCTATTCCGCATCAGCTCCTTCAGACTAGGACCAGTCTTGGGAGCCATTTCTTCCTCCTCGTCTGAGGTATCAGCAATGTATGTTACTACCTGAGTGGGAGTTTGTACACACGAATGCTAGTCCGCCCTTTCTTGGGCCTCCGACACAAGGATTGTTTCTTCTTCAAATCTGAATTGGTCAATCTCTTGTTCGAGGGAGGAAGAGGAAGCTACGCCTTCTCGGAGGATGGCCTCCCTAAGGGGTACTTCACGTAGCGGTTGGGCAACGATGGGTATCCCCTGTGGGATGGGATGGTCAACAGGAGGAAGATCGTATGGGGCGAGAAAGTTTGGCCGAGATACGTTTATGCGCGCCAAACGATGGTCTCCTGCTCGGATGGAATTGCCGACCTCTAAAAACGACCTTGAAATTGGCTCAAAGTCCAAAATAAGGTGAATTGCCCGAAGCTGCCCGTCATCGTTCACAAAGATTTCTGATCTAAGCAGATAGTTCAATGCTGGAACGTTGATCAGGCTAAGCTTGGGGTTGGTGAAAAATTTATCTGTCAAGCAAACAAATCACACAGTTAGGAGCCTTGACAAAAAAAAAAAAAAAAAATATATATATATATATATATATATATATATATATATATATATATATATAAAATTACTAAACAAATAAATGTAAATGTATTAAAACAATATCTAAGTACTGTAAAGAGAAACCAAGTACTCCTCAAATCTAAAGTTAGAAATCCTAAATCTAGGTTGCTCCACCTGGTTCCCCTGCCTTGGTTGGGCAGGCTAGGCCGTCACTCCAAGGCCCCGACAAGATAAGGTAGTCGTCTTTCATCCCCTTGTTAGATTTGGGGAGGCAGGAGATCAGTTTGACCATGCTGTTACGAGACTTAAGGTAAAAGCCTGCCCGAGACTCTATATGGCCTTCATATAGATGGGCGACGTCGTGCCAAGTCAAGCCTAGCCTCAGATGTCGGTCTAAAGCGTCGATTGACCCTAGGACTCTAAAGAAGTTGGGGGCACACTGGTGGGGACAGAGTCTATGGGCACGAAGATAATCCCGCGTAATCCTACCCATGGGGATGGTCAAGCCCCTTTCTATGAAGGCAATCATAGGGATTACCACCTCTCCTACTTTTCGGTCAAACTCCACCCCCTCTGTTGTGCAGTGACGTACCACCACCTCTTGGGGAATGTGGTACTTTTCTTTGAACAACTCTATCAGGGCCGGAGTGCTTACTAAACGCTCAAATCTACCCATTGTTAGTCTGTGGAATGTGGAGTGGTTAGCCGAGGAGGTTAGCCGAGGAGACAGTAGAAGTTCGGAGTGCGAAACTTATGTGAGGTTGGGTACGGGCTGATCTTCTTGTCTCTGGAGGATCGTTAAACTCTCTCTTGTGAAGGTATGATGGATGCCTAGATACAAACGCTCTGAAGTTGCAAACTCTGATAAGAAATGAAAAAAAATAACGTCTGAAGGTTTTTATAGTTGGGGCGAAAGAAGGAAGAGACACAATCCCGCCCAAATATTGAAGATGAAATCTGAACCGTTGGATTTGTATTCCACCGTTGGATGTCTGGAGCGAAACGCAGTCCCAAGCGTTTAATGATGATTGTGCGAGTTCCCAGGCGTCAGAAGCTCTCGTGAAATGGCAGAAATGACCCTTACACGTGCCTGGGTTTAAATATCATTCTGGGCTCCATCGTAATTATGGATGTACATCAAAATCATAATTTTTCTCCTTGGATAAGAGGGAAAAATTAGAATTTTGAGGGGCTATTGTGGGGGAACAAAAACTTGGGCCCTTGCATTGGGCTTAAGTCTCACCTTTTATCAATAATATGTCCGAGGAGAAGAAATCATGGGGGAACCTCATAACTAATAGTAGAGTATGTAAATGTCCAGGGATGTTGGTCCGAGAGGATTATCCTCCTCGGATCTGGCATATGTCAGTGAGGTGGGTCTCGTCTTATCCTAGTCCACATTCCAGGAAGTTCCAGCGGTGAAGATAGACTACAAATGTACACGGAAGGGATAAGGATGCAGAAATATCTAAGGAAAAAGCTGCTATCACCGCATTAAATGCGTTACAGCAGCCTTCCTAGCCGTATTAATGTGGAGAAGACCTCTGAACAGTGTTTTCGACCACCTTTACCCCAAGAAAATCAAAAAAGCTGTGGGAGGGGAGACAGAAACTCAAGTACCAAGCTAGATGGTAGACAAGTGGACGGTAGGATTAAATAAAGAAGGACTATATAATGGAGTAAAACCTCCAGAAGAAGGGGATCGGAAGAGAAAAAGAAGAAACTTTAAGGAGGAGTTACTATAGCATCTGGAAGCACACCATCTGAAACAACCATTTTTATCTAAAGAACCTACCCCTCGGACACTATTTGGAAATCACCAATCCATTCAAAACTTGCTCCTCGGACCTAAGATCATCACTTGATTGTGTGTTTTATTCTCCTCGGATAAACTCCTAACCTCCATTGATTGTTGTAAGACCCTTTAAGCCCAATTCTTTCGCCCACTCTCTTACAAATTTATTGTACTGGGCTTATTGGGCCCATCCCCTGTTTCTACCTGGGTTTGGGCTACGATTTGTGACCCTACAGAGTAAATTTGTGTATATCCACACAAAAAGGGAGTTAAATTCATGTATATATCTATGACTTATAAAATGCATATCTTTTACATTAGATATAATTTGAACTCATATATATGTGTAATTATGATTATTTTTTTATTATACCGTACATATGCATGAGTTATACACTAGTATATAGTAATTAAAGCCAAAATTGAGAGAAAATCCAATTAGATTCTAATTTGGATTACAATTGTTGTCTAATTTTGTGTTATGTGTCCTATCTAAGTTTTTTTAATTTTTTTTAAGTGAGTTAATATTGTACAAAAGATAAAGAGTTTAATATAAATAATCCATCAAAAACCCAATAAACGAAAAAAATAAAAAGTAAAAAGAGTAAACTCATGTGTATATCAAAAAAAGAAAAAGAAAAAGAAAAAAAGAGAGTAAAACTTATTTATGACTTAAAAAATGTGTAACTCTTACACAAAGTATAATTTGAACCCATATATGTATATAATTATGATTGTTTTTAATTGTACTATGTATATGCACGTGTTATATACTAGTTTGTATAATAATAAAAAGAAAAATTAATAAATGATGGTGATCTTTTTAAGGTTTAATTTTTTTTAAGAAGGGGGTTTATAAGTTTTGATTCTATGATTTTATCACTCAATAACTCATTTAGCACAAAAAATTATCAAAGTAAATAGTTGCAGAAAATTTAAGAAATTATATAGGACATATGGCATAAAATTAGACTCGAATTTTAGATTTAATTTGATTCTCTCTCACCCTTGGTTATATATATGATTATAATTCATTAAATTTTATCTTATAAAGAGAAAGAATAATATTTTGGATAACAAACTTTAAAACTCTCTCTCTCTCTCTCTCTCTCTCTCTCTCAATTAGATTTTTGTTCTTGTTGAGATACTATCTTGTTAAATACTTGAATAATATTATTCAGTTATTACTAAAAACTTGTTTGATTTGATGGGATAAATTTAGTTATAATTTCAATTTTCAATTATATTTATATTAATGAAACAAATTTTATTAAAAAAATTGTAATAGTTGTGCGGCAAATTATCATGAAAAAAAATTTTAAAAGGTGGAGCCCCAAGCGGAGGGGATGGAGTAAGGAAGTTTTCCATGTCATATAGGATGAGGAATTGAGGATGAGGTAAGACAAAATTATGCAAAATAGGAGTGAAGATTCCATCCTTTGGGCCCGCCATTCCTCATTGTCATCCGTGCTAGCTCTACATGTGAAGCAATTGATGCGGCCACCTAAGGCTCCAAGTAGAAAAAAGGCCCCCAAATTTTAACTAATAAGATTTTTTAAAAAAAATATTATAATAATATTAATTAAGTCCAAATATTAGCCCATAAATGAAATAATATTTTTTTATCAAATGAAAAAATAAAGAAAAAAAATGTTACGTCTCCAACATTTTTCACAACACTTTCAGAATAAATCATAATTGGTAGGTTGTTATAGAGTATTATTGATGACAAAAAATTAATGTCAGTGATGAGTTCAAATTACGTCTCCATAGCACGCCCACATCGTCACCCATCTCAATTGTCTTGATTTTGAGTTAAAGGAGGTGGGTAAAAGAGGAGGAGAAGAAGAGAGAGAAGAGAAGGGGAAAAAAAAAAAGAAGAAGAAGAAAAGAAGAGAGAGAGTAAAATAATATATATATATTTTATAACTTTGAAACTACAATAAAATGTCAAAGTCAAAGGTGTTTGGTGCATGCACTCAAACAACAATTTTCAGTTTTTTTCTAAAATGGAAAAAAAAATATGAAAAAATATGTAATGTTATTTAAAAAATTGAAAATTATTATTTGAAAATATGGACCAAACACCCATAACTTAGCTTGGTTGCTAATTTATTAAAATTTGGCACCATCAATGTTGCTTCCTTTTTTGTGTTTTATAGTTGCTAAAATAGCATTTAAACAATTTGAGCATCATCAACATCGTAAAGTCCACCAGTTTAAAAGAAAAAAAAAAACAATACCAAAAATAGGGAAAAAAAATTGTCTTTTACCATTAGTGCAGTTTCCACGAAAGAACACTGAGATCAACAAACCCATATTGATGTGAGTTGAGAGTCCAGTCCAATCTAAGCATCCAGTACACTCCAATCCAGTTTCCATCACCTGACCGTTAAAATCTCTTTCTTTCTTCATTTTCATCTTCAACAATTTTCTCACATCCCAAACACCCTAATAACTCAGAATCAAATGGCCAAGCTCGAGCTCCGGGAGCTAGGGAACACGGGGCTGAAGCTCAGCTGCGTGGGCTTCGGGGCATCGCCTCTCGGCAACGTTTTCGGCACAGTCTCCGAGGAAGAAGCAAATGCCTCCGTTCGTGAAGCCTTTCGTCTCGGTATCAACTTCTTCGACACCTCTCCGTACGTATCCATCTATCTTTTTTTTTTTTTCCCCATTCCTGAAACTACACTCAATTTCTTTCTTTTTTGTGTGTGTAAGGCTGTGTTTGGTTTTGCCTAGAAAAATGTGGGAAAGTTGAAACATTGAATTGAATTGTGTGTTTCTCAATTGATGTCTATCTGTTTGGTTGCTGAGAAAGTAATAAACTATCGTATTTCTCCTAATGCTAGATGAAAAGACAAAAGCTTAGGCTTAATTAGTCTAACTTTTGCCCAAAAATTGAAATTGTGTTCATAGTGGGACTAGAAAACAAATTAAGTAAATTTAAAGGGTCATTCATGATTTAATTTCCTCTGTTAATGGAAATTTCAAAAGCTCAGGGGGGGCCTTCACTACTGTGACTTGACGGGTAGACTTAAAATTATTAGGGACCCTGACAATCCCCATTTGGTAACCAAGAAAATGTAAGGTGCATTGAACTAAAGTTCTGAAATCTAAATATGTTGTTATATGAATCTAACAAATGAAAAACCGATTAACTTGTGTTTGCTCTATATCATGCACTTTTTTATTATTCTTTTTAAGCAAAAACAAAATGTATTTGATTAGATTTCAAATTTAACATCCATCTCTTCTTTGTACCTCAAATAGAGTTAGTGACTGTAGTAAATTTGAATGCTTTCACCCTTGTCATGCACTTCTTGCTTATTTTATTGTTCACAGATCATTAGTTGCTTCATACTTGCCTTGTTTCAACGTACTTATCATTTGCTTTATTTCTGATTATTCATCCATTTGGAATTTTGAATATGTATTTTCTATCATTTTTAGATATTATGGAGGGACTTTGTCAGAAAAGGTACTTGGTAAGGCGTTAAAAGCTCTAGGAGTTCCAAGAGACAATTACATTGTATCCACAAAATGTGGACGGTACGCTGAGGGTTTTGACTTCAGTGCTGATAGAGTGACTAAGAGCATTGACGAGAGCTTGGCAAGATTGCAGCTGGATTATGTTGATGTACTGCAATGCCATGACATTGAATTTGGATCTCTAGATCAGGTGCTAAATTAATTGATCCTCGTTCACCTTCTTTATATATGGATCCTCTTAGTTCTGCATATTTCTAAGCATATTCACACGTTGTTTATTTATTTGATTCTTAATAAAATGCCTTGTGATAATGACATTTGGAGTCTTTAATTTTTGTTAACAGGTTGTGAATGAGACAATTCCTGCCCTTCAGAAACTGAAGGAAGCAGGGAAAATCCGTTTTATTGGGATTACTGGACTTCCATTGGCAGTTTTTACTTATGTACTCGATAGGGTGCCACCTGGCGCAGTGGATGTAATTTTGTCATATTGCCACCACAGTATTAATGATTCAACATTGGAGGATTTACTACCTTACTTAAAGAGCAAAGGTGTCGGTGTAATTAGTGCTTCTCCACTTGCAATGGGTCTTCTTACTGAGAGTGGTCCTCCACACTGACACCCAGCTTCACCTGAACTCAAGGTGTGCTTTTTCTCTATGAAATAATCAACACTCTAGATTTTTATGCTTCTCTTGCATCAGGAGATAACTCAAACTTCATTCCATTTACCCAACATCACATTTGTATTTGTATATGTGTGCCTGGGTGTCAGGCCAATAAAAAAAATCACCATGCAAGAATGTTTATTACAAAATATTTTATGGATCCTTCCAGTTATGCATATTTTATGCCTTGCGATTGTGATAGTGACAAAATAGTAGAATGAGAATATCTGTTTTGATTATGAATATAAAATTATGCAAAAAATAGAAAATTTCTCCTACCTAAGTTATTTCTTGGAGACCTGCAAGGCTGCAACTAGCTTTACATTTTTGTAAAGGGATTAATAATGTTTATTACACTGTTAAGATCTGAGAGGATGTTGTTCAAAATAAATTCTTTGTGAGCACACTGAATTTAGTAGGACTCCTTTTATCTAACCAGATTAAGGTAAGAATGGACAAGATGTTTCCTTACTAAAATGAAAGGTAAACAAAGATCTATATGTGAAATAAACCTAATTGGTTAACTTTTTAAGTTTTGATTTCCAACCACATACATAAAGTAGTCACCTCTGTCAATTTTCTTAGCTATTGTGCCTTCGCCATCGAACATCTTAAATGTTCTCAAAGATTTTTTTACTGTTTACTCATGGGTAGATAGATTACATGGTTTCTTAAATCTGGTTGTAGCTTGAAGGATATAATATAAAATATTTTTAACTGCTACATCTATTGTATTCTTCCAACAGTCTGCATGTCAAGCTGCTGCTGCCTACTGTAAAGAAAAGGGGAAGAATATTTCTAAGTTAGCTATGCAATATAGTCTGTCAAATAAGGACGTTTCGTCTGTGCTGGTTGGAATGAACTCCGTTAGACAGGTAAACATTTATCATTTCCTTAATTTACACATTTCTAAAATATACCAGAACTTTCTAATTTACAAAAAGATCTATCTCACCTTGTTGAATATATGTATGACCAATCTCTCAAGTCAATATATGAATTTCCTGGGTCATGTCTGTTGCAATGAAGTTGAATAATTGATGACGTTTTCTTTTATAAAAGATTTAATTTAGACACATATAAAGGCTTTGTTTTGTCCTTGTGCTTTACATGATCACTGACATACGTTCAGTACAAATAATTTACCGTCATATAATAATTAATACTCATCAAGAAGATTTCTAGGTTCAAATTCTTTGTACTTGTGGCAAATGAGAAACTGGTGTATGTTCTTTCATTTGTTTTATCATTTAGTTTTGGACGTGTTTCATTTGATTCCACTCCATGTAAAGTCAGGTTGCAATTGTGTGGTGCACTTATGAATAGTTGTTCAGTGTCATTGTTTTTTATGAGTTATGTCTGGCTTAATGTAAGTAAATGTGATGCTATATTGTGCAACGTTGTGACCCTTAGCTTACAAAATGTCAAAAGTAGGATATCATTAAAAATGGAAGTTCCCAAAGGGACACTGCAAAAAAAATTGGATGCAGTTAAAAGAATGAATAAGTAAAAGGGGGAGCTGTTGTTTTAGAAAGTGGACAATTCCCGACCCATAAAAAAAAAAAAAAAAAAAGTGGACAATTCTTGATGTTCTAAGAACATAAATTGTGGAGGTATGACCTAATGTTCAGATGATGACTTGCAATGCTTAACCTACTTGGCCTCATATCAAATTTACTACAAACATATTTCCCTTTTATATCTTTCATTGTTAAAGTACATGGACATATTGATGCAGGACATGGTCTGAATCTTGCAAACTCTAGCACTAGAGGGAAAATAGGATTATAATTAAATGTTAAAGAAGGATGGGTCAATTAGTTTGTTAGCAGGAAATATAGGGGAATAGAATTTAGGGTTCAATAGGCTTAAAGGGATGTTTGAGGATCTGATTTGATCTTAGTCTTTAGATCAGTAACAGAGAAGTGGAGAAAAAAAGGGCAAGTAGATGTTGAAGGAGAAAGAAACAGAGCAATAGAGAAAGTTGCTTAGGAACTCTCAGTTCTCAATAATCTGCCATACTGTCAAAAAGTGAGAATTACAACCCTTTTGTAATGCTATACAAAACCCAAGAGAAATGCAAACCCCAGCCCTGTGATTAGATAAATCCTGGCCCTACATTACTAAACTAATTAAAAGTACCTAAAAAACTTAATTAGCCAAAAATGTAATCTGATAAACATTAGCTGACTATTGACTACCATTGACACTTGTAGGACCAAAAGGTAGGAACAAAAGGACTTATAAATTGATTAGGAGTGTAGGACCTGTAAGACCGTAATTATAGTTTTGGGCTTCCACAATGTATAGTTTTTCTCCAACCAGCTTATTGATACAGCATCATGTGCAGATGGCATGTGGATTGCTAATTTGTTAAAACATGGAGTTATAGCAATGCTATAGGAGAGAGTTCCTGCACTACAGCCGAAAACTCTCAAGAATTGACACTCAAAGATCAGATGTTTCACATTTCATTCCTCTTGTAATGAAAAGCAAACAAAGTAGTTGAGCATTCCCTTTTTTATGAAGAAGAAATTTTGAATCTCCGCACTATTTGATTTCTTACTAGACATAAGTTAAAACTGTACCTTGGAATGATCTAACCACCCTAAACTGTAGCATCTTAAGAACCTGAAGTAAAACTTGCTTTAAAATTGCTCCAAGCACTTTTGTTAATACAACCATATTCGCTATGAGTTACCCATGTGATTTTATCCTTTAAATCAGACCATCTTAATGTCATTTTGTATCCATTGCCACAATTCCCCACAGTATCTGCACAATCAGTATCAGGCCAACTCTGTCTCAAGTTCCTACTTTCAGCTGCCACAGTAACTTTTCCTGTATATCAAATCTTGAAATATACTTTCCCCATATGTCTCTACTGTCTGCACCTGCCTTTGTCTCTTACTTCCATTCTTTTTTTGTCACTTAATTAGAGTTAAGTTTCACTGGAGTCTGGATAGCAGACCCAAAAGTATGGAAATTGGGTGGGTCTTGTTGGATTGTAATGGCCTTACTATCCAGTATTATGTACGAGGCTAATAATATTTGAACCTAGTAGTTTTGACCCACCAGGTGTAATCAATAACTGCTGAAGACCTCTTTCAAGTTTGGTCAACTGGGTTTAGATTCTTGCCTTAATTATTTCCCTATCTGGAATTTTTACGAAACATTTTGCTCCAAAAAAAAAAAAAAAAATCATTGGTAATCTATTTAAGGGCCTGGTTTTGGTAATAATTATATGATGAAACCACTGGCTACAAGGTTAAATCAGGATTCCATTCGCATGCTCTTTTTCATGTCCCCATGGTTTTGGTCAATGCCATGGCTTCCACAATTTGAGTCGAATTCTCCGTTATCTTTAACAAGTGCGCTTCTTGAACTGTTGATTTAACTTGTGGCATTTTGATGATCAGGTTGAGGAGAATGTTGCTGCTGCTATGGAGCTCGCAACTGCTGGGAAAGATGAGGAAACTCTATTGGAGGTTGAATCTATCCTGAAACCTGTGAAGAATCAAACTTGGCCAAGTGGAATCCAACAGAGCTGACTGCTACTTTTCATGTGGCTGAATAACCAGCATTGGCCTATCAATAACAGATAAATCCAATTAGAGGCTAATTCTAAAATAGAATTAGCCTCTAATTGGATTTATCTATTCTTATGAGGGCTCTATCCAAATGGCAGTGGGAAAATTCATCTACATGGGGATAGATCCAAATACTTTGTGTTATAGGCATGTCATCTTAGGATGCATGCATGTATGCGTGATATCTCTACTTTTTCTTCAAGTAAGAATGTAGACATTATTATATATATGATTTTGGAGTCATGTGATGGGTTTCACTTTTGTTAGTAAAAAAAAAAAAACAATGCATTGATGTTTCTCTCATCTAAATGGTTTAAATTTCCCGAGGCATTTTCTTTGTGGATTAGCTGAAATCTCACTAAAAAAAAAAAAACCCTGGTTTATTACTTATACATTTAAAAGACCTGCCTTTTTCTTTTACAGCTAATAAACTCATGAAATAGGATTATATGAATTAAAAGCTTAATTTTCATGGTTTTAAAAAATGAGCTGCACGTTTAAAGAACTGGAGATAAGCGAGGTTCAAGGTTTTGAGGTCGAACTAAGGTTTAACCAAACATCATTAATAGTTAAATAATTAAAATAAATACAATGGAACAAATTTGTATAAATGGGCGATCTTGATTAAAAAATCTAGAGAATCAAATAATTTTTGGTATATTTTCACAACTTTTATATAAGAAATATATAAAATAATAATGCATAAACAAAAAAAATATAATTTCAATTATAATTAATCCTTAAAGTATAAAATATAGTTGCATAAACATCCAAATATTAATTTGGCATAAATGTTAAGAACATAGAGAATTTGTAATCCAATGGTAGGTTTTTTGAAATATTAACCTAATAAGAATAAATATTAGTTTGTGTAATATTATTTAAAGTTGCACCTGGTGTAACATTATTTAAAGTGATATATATATGTGTGTGTAGATATAAAGAATTCTAAATTGTTAAGATTCATTTTAGTGAATTTCACATTATTTCATTTTTGATGGTTTTCTTGTTAAATGTTGTTAAAGCAACTAAATATGAGGAAGAATGTTATATTCTAAATCTACATTATTCCAAATTAAAATAGTTTCTTATATACAATTTATAAAAAATAATAAAAATTCCTTTAAAATAGATAATTAATACACAATTACCCATAATTAATATATCCATTGAAAGTCTAATATCATAACTGAAATCTACTTGTATATATACTGATTATCAATGGGAGTTTGACCACATACACATGCACAAATATCCATAACTGAAATCTAGACACTAAAAAATTTGAACAAAAATTAAAAAAAAAAAAAAAAAGAATAATAAAAAACTATCACAATTCACAACTTCATGAATTTGTTTAATGTTCTCTAAAGCAACACAAGGGCAAAACAGAGTTGTCCTTTGTTTGTAGCAGTAGAAGACGAGGCGTCTTCACAAGTTTGTTGGCCAACCCGGAATGACCAAAGTTGCACTAAATCACCTTCCTTGAGATCATTCGACAGCCGAACATTGTTCCAACCGGTTCTCAATGCATATGTTGAAGTTGTATTTCCGGTAATCTTAGGCATGTCCCACCGAATCAAAACTACATCATTAAAAATCTGAAGCTTGGGATCGATGAGTCTCGCTGGGATTCCTTGCCGTACTCTAAGTTCCTCTTTCTCTTGCTCAGACAAGAAATCCTCCCTCACTATTTGTCGCAAAGGTATTGAAAACCGGTTGTTACCCTTTGTGATGTCAGTCTTGAACAGGGTTTTCTGTATCACCAGCAATTCATCACGCCCATTCAATGTATTGATCACATCCTTGAACTCTGGAGGCAGGATGGGTGGTGGGTGTGGACCCGCAATCGCTTTCTTGATTGGCATCGAGCATTGCCTCTTTTTTTTGGGCTCCAAACCCCAATCTTGAATAGAAAAGGCAGTGCCCATGACCTTTTCTTGCACAACCATTGCCCTCTGTTTCTTGGTTTCCAATTTCAAACCCCAATCTTGATCATCATCATGTCCAAATCTTGGTCTCTTTTGAACAGCAGCGCTCTTGACCTTTTCTTCGATAAAGATTGGCTTCTTGAGAGCCTTCTCTTGTATCAATCTTGCAAACTTGTCAAATTTTTCTATTTCTAGAGATGCAACCTCAACCAAGGCATCAAAAGAGAACCAAATGGGAGTAACAGAGCAGGAGTTAGGTGGCTTTTTGGGTGGGATTATTTTCAGCCGTTTGATCTTGTGGGGCTTTGGATTTTCATTAAGATCAGAACCCACATCCACATGGGGTTTAGCGTTAGCAAGAAGATCTGGCAGAAACCCATAATCCCTCTTCCTCTTGAGATTCAAAATTGGAATGTGGGGAACAGAACGGGATTGAGATTGGGATTTAGAATTAGATGCAAAGTTTGATCTTCTTCTATAGGCACCCCAAATGGGTTTGAATTTATACCCAGATCTGAACCTGGATTGGGAGTCGATGAACGGAATTCTGAGCAAAATTTTATACACCGAAATTTCTTTTTCCTCCATCTCCAGAGAGAGAGAGAGAAAAAAAAGAAAAAGAAAAAGGAAATTTGATTGACAGAGAAAGAAAGCAGAGACACAGAGGGGGAGAGGGTTTGTTGAGAGTGTTAGTGAGAAGCAAGAAAAAGTAAAACGGGGAATCATCGTATATATATATATATATATATGTGATTATGGTGGCTGATGCCGGTGGCACTCTGTCAGAGTAACGGCTAGTTGAGTTTGAATGAAAAGGGTTGCGTTGGGTTCAAGTCCATCCCAGTTTCTCCAACTCTGAGTCGGAGAAAACAAAACAGAGCAAAACAGAGGGAGTTTTATTTATAAATTCAAAAATCCAAACCCTAAAAACTAACGGTTAGTTGGTATTTGGGAAGGGCTTCTCACTACTCTCAGCCTATTAAACTCGGTTTCTTTAGTTCTCATTGAGTTTTCTAACTGAAAACACTTTTTTTTCTTTCTTCCTCGTCTTCCCCATTTTACCCCTCTTTTTTACTTTTATTTCTCATACTTACCGTCTCTCTTCCTGACATTCTTTTTGTCTTTTCATTTTTTCAATTCAAATATTAATTTTGTTTATTTATTTATTTATTTTTAATTCAATTACTAATTTGTCTATATATAAATAATTAAAAATCAGGAGAAAATCCAAATAGACTGTAATTTAAAAAAAAAAAAAGATTGTAATTTGAATTCCAATTGTAATCTAATTTTGTGTCATGTGCCTTATCTAAGTTTTTAAAATTTTTGTTCTCAGTGAATTAATGTTGTGCAAAAGATAAAGAATTTAATATAAATAAACCATTAAAACTAAATTAAAAAAAAAGAGTAAATTTGTGTATATCCACACAAAAAAAGGAGTTAAATTCATGTATATATCTATGACTTATAAAATGCATATCTTTTACATTAGGTATAATTTGAACTCACATATATGTGTAATTATGATTATTTTTTTATTATACCGTGCATATGCATGAGTAGTGTATAGTAATTAAAGCCAAAATTGAGAGAAAATCCCATTAGATTCTAATTTGGATTACAATTGTTGTCTAATTTTGTGTTATGTGTTCTATCTAAGTTTTTTTAATTTTTTTTTTAAGTGAGTTACTATTGTAGAAAAGATGAAGAGTCTAATATAAATAAACCATCAAAAACCCAATAAACAAAAAAAATAAAAAGTAAAAAGAGTAAACTCATGTGTATATCAAAAAAAGAAAAAGAAAAAGAAAAAAAGAGAGTAAAACTTATTTATGACTTAAAAAATGTGTAACTCTTACACCAAGTATAATTTGAACTCATATATGTATATAATTATGATTGTTTTTAATTGTACTATGCATATGCACGTGTTATATACTAGTTTGTATAATAATAAAAAGAAAAATTAATAAATGATGGTGATTTTTTTAAGGTTTAATTTTTTTAAGAAGGGGGTTTATAAGTTTTGATTCTATGATTTTATCACTCAATAACTCATTTAGCACAAAAAATTATCAAAGTAAATAGTTGCAGAAAATTTAAGAAATTATATAGGACATATGGCATAAAATTAGACTCCAATTTTAGATTTAATTTGATTCTCTCTCACCTTTGGTTATATATATGATTATTATTCATTAAATTTTATCTTATAAAGAGAGAGAATAATATTTTGGATAACAAACTTTAAAACTCTCTCTCTCTCTCTCTCTCGATTAGATTTTTGTTCTTGTTGAGATACTGTCTTGTTAAATACTTGAATAATATTATTCAGTTATTGCTAAAAACTTGTTTGATTTGATGGGATAAATTTAGTTATAATTTCAATTTTCAATTATATTTATATTAATGAAACAAGTTTTATTAAAAAAATTGTAATAGTTGTGTGGCAAATTATCATGAAATTTTTTTTTAAAAGGTGGAGCCCCAAGCGGAGGGGATGGAGTAAGGAAGTTTTCCATGTCATTCAAGATGAGGAATTGAGGATGAGGTAAGACAAAATTATGCAAAACAGGAGTGAAGATTCCATCCTTTGGGCCCGCCATTCCTCATTGTCATCCGTGCTAGCTCTACATGTGAAGCAACTGATGCGGCCACCTAAGGCTCTAAGTAGAAAAAAGGCCCCCAAATTTTAACTAATAGGATTTTAAAAAAATATATTATAACAGTATTAATTAAATCCAAATATTAGCCCATAAATAAAATAATATTTTTTTATCAAATGAAAAAATAAAGAAAAAAATGTTACGTCTCCAACATTTTTCACAACACTTTTAGAATAAATCCTAATTGGTAAGTTGTTACAAGGTATTATTGATGACAAAAAATTAATGTCAATGATGAGGTCAAATTAGAACCAGTAACAAATTAACACCTAAGATTTGTTATGAAAATTTTATGAATGTAGCACTTCTAGAAAAAAGAGCAATACAAAAAAAAAAAAAAAAAAAAAAAAAAAAAAACAAAACCAAAAAAAAAAAAAAAAAATCACAACATTTTTCACAAGTTTAATTAACAAACTTTTACTAATTTTTATCTAAGTCCATTACTAACATCATTTTTTTACTTATCATTATCAATCTGCCACATCAACAGGTTTTAAAAGTTTTGTCAAATTTTTTGTCTATAGACTTTCAAACAAAAATCTACATTGTTCATGTTAATTAGTAGTAATTTTGTATATAAAACAAGATAATAGAATTTAAGTAATATTTAATCTTTTAAAAATCATATATATATATATATATATATAAGGCCTTAATTTCAATTTTCACCTTAGGCTCCCAAATACATTAAGCCGCCCCTGATTGTCATCCGTAATTGCGTTGGTTCTTTTAACTCACTAATCGCTATTAAGACTAGCTAGAGAAGGTATCTCTTACACCGAGCTTATGCAACCACTCTCTCACTAACATGTGGATCCCACACGCATATGAAAATTTTGCAGTTTAGCCATCATTTTTTTCTTGTTTCTGTAGCTTCATGTCCAAGAGTGGCCAAATAAACTTTCACTCTTGGCAGGTTTGATCATCTTTAAGAAACTGATCATAACAACAACAGTTCCTCGGGTTGGACTGACTATTAAGGAGGCAAGTTTGGATTTGTAGTATTTTCTCTTGCAAACATATGAATGATAATTTAGTTTGATTTACAACTCTTCTCAGACTAATGGGTTGTTTAGTTTTTTTTTTTTCATCACTCATCACTCCTCACTCAATTTTCGTTACTCATCACTCATCACTTAAAATACTCCAATTTCTTATATCCCACCCATTTGGCACATATTTTCAACTTCTCATCACTCAATTTTTTGTACTTTCTATAGGACCCACTCTTCTTAAAACCACCAAACACAAAGCCAACTAAGTGTTCAATTCCAAAAAATAAACAATATTAATGCCACCCAAAAAAAAAAAAAAATCTCTTTGCCTCTTCTTCTTCTTCTTCTCTCTCAAACTCTCTCTCTCTCTCTCTCTCTCTCTCTCTCTCTCTCTCTCTCTATGTGGTTCATGGTCCAATAGATTGAAAATGAGTCTGATCATTTTGACTCAGCTGGAAACAGGTTTGGGTGTGTTGGCCAGAGTGGCCTTGGTCAAATCGATCACGGACCAGAAGACCATGGCTGGCCTGTTTCCGAGGTGCCCAAGTTGTAAAGGAACGGGTTGGGTCTCATGCCTTTGTTCTTGTCACAACAACCACCGCCGCAGCTGTTACTACAACCCACAGTGACAAACAACGACGTTCCGCTCCTTAAAAACTCTGAAACCCACCACAGCCACGATAGCAGCAATAGCAACATCAACATTAACAGCGACAAAGAGGAGAAAGGCGAAAAGGAAAAAAAAAAAAAAAAAAGAGAAAGAAAGAAAGAAAGAATTGATGCTTGCAAAGAAGAACATAGAAAGAAAAGTTTGTTTCTTGATTTTTTTTTATTTTTTTTATGGGTCTGAGATGAGAAAGACGAAAAGGAAGGGGAAAAAAAAAAGAAAAGAAAAGAAAGAACTGATGCTTGGCGAAGAACAGAGAAAGAGAAAGAAGAGAGACAAAAAGAAAGAAAAGTGGAGAAGGAAGAAAAAAAAAAAGAAAAAAGAAAAGAAAAGAGGAGAGCGAAGTCAAAAGTTGAGGTTGGAAGGTCCCAAAATGTGTGTGTATTTACAAGATTGCCATCATAACTCTGTTTTCATAACTTAAAAGTACCTAAAATGTGTTTTTAGTTTTCAAAACTCATCACTCAAAAATCAGAGAATAGAGTAATGAAAACAAAACTTGAAAATAAATCCAAACAAGCTTTTTCTTCGTGGGTCCCACTATTTTTGAGTTATGGGTGATGGAAACACAAAAACCAAACAGCGAGCATTCTATATTTCCTTTTTCTTATAAAATTTTCTCCTTTTTGGAAGCAGGCTTGGTGTGCTACCAGTACCACTTGAGCTTAACAAGCTGCTCTAGTTATCGTTGTCTTGTCAATGGCATTAACTACATTGCTCAATGATGTTGGAAGAAGGGCTGTTGAATTTATTAAGGACAACCTTGATGCAGAGTATGTATGTTACTACTAAAGGCCTCAGCAAATGGTTTAATAAAAATAGAAATCGTGTTTAGCGTTAAAATGTCTATGTGTGAGAGTGTGTGCAATAAACATTTGATGTATCTTGATTCTTGTTAATGAGTACTAGTCTTTGTTCTCTATAATTTTGGCCATACTATGTGATGGTCTCATGGAATGATTCTGTGCATTCTAATATTCTATGGACACGTTTGGAAACACCGGCCTTATAAGAGCTACTAGTTTGAAGACGAGGCGTCTTCACAAGTTTGTTGGCCAACCCGGAATGACCAAAGTTGCACTAAATCACCTTCCTTGAGATCATTCGACAGCCGAACATTGTTCCAACCGGTTCTCAATGCATATGTTGAAGTTGTATTTCCGGTAATCTTAGGCATGTCCCACCGAACCAAAACTACATCATTAAAAATCTGAAGCTTGGGATCGATGAGTCTCGCTGGGATTCCTTGCCGTGCTCTAAGTTCCTCTTTCTCTTGCTCAGACAAGAAATCCTCCGTCACTATTTGTCGCAAAGGTATTGAAAACCGGTTGTTACCCTTTGTGATGTCAGTCTTGAACAGGGTTTTCTGTATCACCAGCAATTCATCACGCCCATTCAATGTATTGATCACATCCTTGAACTCTGGAGGCAGGATGGGTGGTGGGTGTGGACCCGCAATCGCTTTCTTGATTGGCATCGAGCATTGCCTCTTTTTTTTGGCCACCAAACCCAAACCCCAATCCCAATCTTGAACCGAAAAAGCAGAGCCCATGACCTTTTCTTGCCCAACCATTGCCCTCTGTTTCTTGGTTTCCAATTCCAAACCCCAATCTTGATCATCATCATCATGTCCAAATCTTGGTCTCTTTTGAACAGCAGCGCTCTTGACCTTTTCTTCGATAAAGATTGGCTTCTTGAGAGCCTTCTCTTGTATCAATCTTGCAAACTTGTCAAATTTTTCTATTTCTAGAGATGCAACCTCAACCAAGGCATCAAAAGAGAACCAAATGGGAGTAACAGAGCAGGAGTTAGGTGGCTTTTTGGGTGGGATTATTTTCAGCCGTTTGATCTTGTGGGGCTTTGGATTTTCATTAAGATCAGAACCCACATCCACATGGGGTTTAGCGTTAGCAAGAAGATCTGGCAGAAACCCATAATCCCTCTTCCTCTTGAGATTCAAAATTGGAATGTGGGGAACAGAACGGGATTGAGATTGGGATTTAGAATTAGATGCAAAGTTTGATCTTCTTCTATAGGCACCCCAAATGGGTTTGAATTTATACCCAGATCTGAACCTGGATTGGGAGTCGATGAACGGAATTCTGAGCAAAATTTTAGACACCGAAATTTCTTTTTCCTCCATCTCCAGAGAGAGAGAGAGAGAAAAAAAAAAGAAAAAGAAAGAGGAAATTTGATTGACAGAGAAAGAAAGCAGAGACACAGAGGGGGAGAGGGTTTGTTGAGAGTGTTAGTGAGAAGCAAGAAAAAGTAAAACGGGGAATCATCGTATATATATATATGTGATTATGGTGGCTGATGCCGGTGGCACTCTGTCAGAGTAACGGCTAGTTGAGTTTGAATGAAAAGGGTTGCGTTGGGTTCAAGTCCATCCCAGTTTCTCCAACTCTGAGCCGGAGAAAACAAAACAGAGCAAAACAGAGGGAGTTTTATTTATAAATTCAAAAATCCAAACCCTAAAAACTAACGGTTAGTTGGTATTTGGGAAGGGCTTCTCACTACTCTCAGCCTATTAAACTCGGTTTCTTTAGTTCTCATTGAGTTTTCTAACTGAAAACACTTTTTTTTTCCTTTTTATTCCCCATTTTACCCCTCTTTTTTACTTTTATTTCTCATACTTGCCCTTTCTCCTCCTGACATTCTTTTTATCTTTTTATTTTTTCAATTCAAATATTAATTTTGCTTATTTATTTATTTTTAATTCAATTACTATTTTGTCTATATATAAATAATTAAAAATCAGGAGAAAATCCAAATAGATTGTAATTTAAAAAAAATAAAAAGATTGTAATTTGAATTCCAATTGTAGTCTAATTTTGTATCATGCGTTTTATCTAAGTTTTTAAAATTTTTGTTCTAAGTGAATTAATGTTGTGCAAAAGATAAAGAATTTAATATAAATAAACCATTAAAAATAAATTAAAAAAAGAGTAAATTTGTATATATCCACAAAAAAAGGGAGTTAAATTCATGTATATATCTATGACTTATAAAATGCATATCTTTTACATTAGATATAATTTGAAGTCATATATATGTGTAATTATGATTATTTTTTTATTATACCGTACATATGCATGAGTTATACACTAGTATATAGTAATTAAAGCCAAAATTGAGAGAAAATCCAATTAGATTCTAATTTGGATTACAATTGTTGTCTAATTTTGTCTTATGTGTCCTATCTAAGTTTTTTTAATTTTTTTTAAGTGAGTTAATATTGTACAAAAGATAAAGAGTTTAATATAAATAAACCATCAAAAACCCAATAAACGAAAAAAATAAAAAGTAAAAAGAGTAAACTCATGTGTATATCAAAAAAAGAAAAAGAAAAAGAAAAAAAGAGAGTAAAACTTATTTATGACTTAAAAAATGTGTAACTCTTACACCAAGTATAATTTGAACTCATATATGCATATAATTATGATTGCTTTTAATTGTACTATACATATGCATGTGTTATATACTAGTTTGTATAATAATAAAATGAAAAATTCATAAATGATGGTGATCTTTTTAAGGTTTAATTTTTTTTAAGAAGGGGGTTTATAAGTTTTGATTCTATGATTTTATCACTCAATAACTCATTTAGCACAAAAAATTATCAAAGTAAATAGTTGCAAAAAATTTAAGAAATTATATAGGACATATGGCATAAAATTAGACTCAAATTTTAGATTTAATTTGATTCTCTCTCACCTTTGGTTATATATATGATTATTATTCATTAAATTTTATCTTATAAAGAGAAAGAATAATATTTTGGATAACAAACTTTAAAACTCTCTCTCTCTCTTTCTCAATTAGATTTTTGTTCTTGTTGAGATACTGTCTTGTTAAATACTTGAATAATATTATTTAGTTATTGCTAAAAGCTTGTTTGATTTGATGGGATAAATTTAGTTATAATTTTAATTTTCAATTATATTTATATTAATGAAACAAGTTTTATTAAAAAAATTGTAATAATTGTGCGGCAAATTATCATGAAATAAAATTTTAAAAGGTGGAGCCCTAAGTGGATGGGATGGAGTAGGGAAGTTTTCTATGTCATACAGGATGAGGAATTGAGGATGAGGTAAGACAAAATTATGCAAAGCAAGAGTGAAAATTCCATCCTTTGAGCCTGCCATTCCTCATTGTCATTCGTGCTAGCTCTACATGTGAAGCAATTGATGCAGCCACCTAAGGCTCAAAGTAGAAAAAAGGTCCCCAAATTTTAATTAATAGGATTTAAAAAAAAAATATTATAATAGTATTAATTAAATCCAAATATTAGCCCATAAATAAAATAATATTTTTTATCAAATGAAAAAATAAAGAAAAAAAAAATGTTATGTCTCCAACATTTTTCACAACACTTTCAAAATAAATCCTAATTCGTAGGTTGTTATAGGGTATTATTGATGACAAAAAATTAATGTCAGTGATGAGTTCAAATTAGAACCAGTAACAAATTAACACCTAAGATTTGTTATAAAATTTTTATGAATGTAGCACTTCTAGAAAAAAAAAAAAAAATCACAAAATTTTTCACAAGTTGAATGGACAATCTTTTACTAGTTTTTATCTAAGTCCATCACTAACATCATTTTTTTACTTACCACTATCAATCTGCCACATCAACAAGTTTGAAAAGTTTTGTCAAATTTTTTGTCAATAGACTTTCAAAAAAAAAATCTATATTGTTCATGTTAATTAGTAGTAATTTTGCATATAAAACAAGATAATAGAATTTAAGTAATATTTAATTTTTTAAAAACATATTTATATATAAGGCCTTAATTTCAGTTTTCGCCTTAGGCCCCCAAATACATTAAGCCGCCCCTGATTGTCATCCCTAATTGCGTTGGTACTTTTAACTCACTAATCACTATTAATACTAGCTAGAGAAGGTATCTCTTGCACCGAGCTTATGCAACCACTCTCTCACTAACATGTGGATCCCACATGCATATGAAAATTTTGCAGTTTAGCCATCATTTTTTTCCTGTTTCTGCAGCTTCATGTCCAAGAGTGGCCAAATAAACTTTCACTCTTGGCAGGTTTGATCGTTTTTAAGAAACTGATCATAACAACAACAGTTCCTCGTGTTGGACTAACTATTAAGGAGGCAAGTCTGGATTTGTAGTATTTTCTCTTGCAAACAGATGAGTGATAATTTAGTTTGATTTACAACTCTTCTCAGACTAAGGGGTTGTTTAGTTTTTTTTTTTTTCATCACTCATCACTCCTCACTCAATTTTCGTTACTCATCACTCATCACTTAAAATACTCCAATTTCTTATATCCCACCCGTTTGGCACATATTTTCAACTTCTCATCAATTTTTTGTACTTTCTATAGGACCCACTCTTCTTAAAACCACCAAACACAAAGCCAACTATGTGTTCAATTCCAAAAAATAAACAGTATTAACGCCACCCAAAAAATAAAAAAATCTCTCTGCCTCTTCTTCTTCTTCTTCTTCTTCTCTCTCTTTCTCTCTCTCTCTCTCTCTCTCTCTCTCTGGTTCGTGGTCCAATAAATCGAAAATGGGTCCGATCGTTTTGACTCAGCTGGCAACGGGTTTGGGTGTGTTGGCCAGAGCGGCCTTGGTCGAATCGATCATGGACCAGAAGACCATGACTGGCCTGTTTCTGAGGTGCCCAAGTTGTAAAGGAACAGGTCGGGTCTCGTGCCTTTGTTCTTGTCACAACAACCACCGCCGCAGCCGTTACTACAACCCATAGTGACAAACGACGACGTTCCGCTCCTTAAAAACTCCGAAACCCACCACAACCATAATAGCAGCAATAGCAACATCAACATTAACAATGGCAAAAAGGAGAAAGGCAAAAATGAAAAAAAAAAAAAAAAAAAAAAAAAGAAAGAAAGAAAGAAAGAAAGAATTGATGCTTGCAAAGAAGAACATAGAAAGAAAAGTTTGTTTCTTGATTTTTTTATTTTTTTTGTGGGCCTGAGATGAGAAAGGCGAAAAGGAAGGGGAAAAAAAAAAGAAAAAGAAAAGAAAAGAAAGAATTGATGCTTGGCGAAGAACAGAGAAAGAGAAAGAAGAGAGACAAAAAGAAAGAAAAGTGGAGAAGAAAGAAAAAAAAAGGAAAAAAAAAAGAAAAGAAAAGAAAAGAGGAGAGTGAACTCAAAAGTTGAGGTTGGTGGGTCCCAAAATGTGTGTGTATTTACAAGATTGTCATCATAACTCTATTTCCATAACTTGAAAATACGTAAAATGTGTTTTTAGTTTTCATAACTCATCACTCAAAAATGAGAGAATAGAGTGATGAAAACAAAACTTGAAAACAAATCCAAACAAGCTTTTTCTCCGTGGATCCCACTATTTTTGAGTTATGGGTGATGGAAACACAAAAACCAACTAGCAAACATTCTATATTTCCTTTTTCTTATAGAATTTTCTCCTTTTTGGAAGTAGGCTTGGTGTGCTACCAGCACCACTTGAGCTTAACAAGCTGCTCTAGTTATCGTTGTTTTGTCAATGGCATTAACTACATGGCTCAATGATGTTGGAAGAAGGGCTGCTGAATTTATTAAGGACAACCTTGATGCAGAGAATGCATGTTACTACTAAAGGCCTTAGCAAATGGTTTAATAAACATAGAAATCGTGTTTAGCGTTAAAATGTCTATGTGTGAGAGTCTGTGCAATAAACATTTGATGTATCTTGATTCTTGTTAATGAGTACTAGTCTTTGTTCTCTATAATTTTGCCATACTATGTGATGGACTCATGGAATGATTTTGTGCTTTCTAATATTCTATGGACACGTTTGGAAACACCGGCCTTATAAGAGCTACTAGTTTGAACTCCAAAATTTAAAATCAACCCCAAAAGAGAAACTACAGGCGTTAATAAACTACAAAAGAGAATGCCAAAGTGATCAATCATGAAATCCTGGATCCAAAGATTAGGTGCATTGAATACTTGCTTCTTGTTCTAGTCCAATAAAGTTCAATATATCATAAAAATGTCGCATGCGGTGCACAAAATTCCCACTTTTAAGTGGGTTTGATAGAGGTTAGCCTTTTGTGCCCAACCATACAATAAGTGAAAAAAAAAAGTGATTAAATAAGTAAAAAAACCATATTGAATGTCTAACATATGGAGCCTTCAATATCACCCACAAGAAATAAAAATAAAGCATCCTCAAAAGAAAATGAATGCAAAAAGATTAAAAGACAAATCACAAGACAATATGAAGTAAGAACTCAAACATTACTTTGTTGTTATAATTGGACATCTGGATCTTGTCACTTCCTGCCACAATAAAACAAGAAGCAGCCTTTTTCCCATCAAAAGGCCCAAATGTCATTCAAAACTCTATTCAGGTTGCGTCTGGCAGCACATTTACCCTCAGTACTCACTTCTTAGATCTTAGTCCACTGTTGTGCACGGAAAAGCTTGCAGTTTTTTCGTTAGGGCCTGTTTGCTGTTTTTTCAAATATTCTAATCTATTCAAACGGTCAACAAAACCCATTACTCCAATAGAGCAAAATGTGAAAAAAGATTGCTACTTTTTTTGTATTTTTCTTTTAGGGTTAAATTTATTTACTTTTGTTTGGGTTGCTGAGAAAATGTACAGAAGTCTTGAAAAGAAAGTTTAGATCTTTTTGTCTTTTACCTTGCTTCCTTTTTGATTTTATTACTTTGGTTATTGAATGTTGTAAATTTAAGGATTTTAGACGATATTTTATATTGTATGGTTTAAAATAAATCATGTGTCTTTTCTTTTTCCTCTCATACTTGGCACATTTATGCATAGAACTTGTGTCTTTTCTTTTTCCTCTTTTATTTCTAATTGATATGGCATAACTTTTTGCAGCATGACGATAGATCCTGGGCCCATTGATCGTAGCGTTTTGACGGAACAAGTGAATCATCGATTTGAGTTACTTTGGAACCCTAGAGGCCAGGTAAAAATTTCCACATAATGGTATTTGGTGATTTATTAACTTTTTTGTGAAGTGATAGAAGAAACCTAAAATTGATTTGAAAATAAACTTATAGATTATACTATTGCTTTTGGATGTTGAATTGTTCTATAATGGCATATTACTTACCTGATCAAAGTATAAGATATTTATCTATTGTTATAATATTTGTAGGATCCTCCTAGCACACTAAATTGTTGATGTTGCCATGAAGAGTTGACATGTCGAGATCCTATGGTAGATGAGCGTGTGATTGCCATAGTGAGGTTGCTTGGTTTAAAGCGTCTACACATGGTCCCATCCATAAAGCTTGATCATGCATTGATCATTGAATTTGTAGATCGATGGTGCCCAAAGACCCATTCTTTCCACCTTCCACATGGTGAGATGACGATCACACTGCAAGATGTAGAAGTTATAATAGGGATGCCCATCGAGGGTGAGGCAATGGTTGGGTTCACTAAAAGAATTTGGAAATCTGTGTGTAATGAAATTCTTGGAATTCAAATTCTAGATGAAAATAAAACTGTGCCAGATGGTCAAAGGATTCAAATAAAAGCACTCGTTGATCGAATTGCACAATCGTTGCCTTCGGATGCAAATGAGTTACAGGTTCATCAATATGCTCGCTGTTATGTACTAGCCCTATTAGGGGATATGGTATTTGCTGACAAGTCCAGAGATAGTGTCATAATTTAGGACTAGAAAAAAATGAACTTTAGGGATGAGAATGACAATTGACACAAACTAGAAAATATAAAGGATTTAAAGGATTTTAGACGATATTTTATATCAATTGTCATTCTCATCCTTAAAGTTCATTTTTTCTAATTTTAGTCCTAAATGTTCACATTTGTTGTTAGTAAGGTCCTTCCCATCCAAAACCATTAAAAATTTGCCATTGGCAAAAAAAAAAAAAAAAAAAAAAAAAAAAAAAAAAAAAATTTATATACAAAAACAAATACTAAAAGTTCATATACATTTTTATATATATATAAAGTCTAAAATTTATGTTTAAAAAATCTCTCAAATACCAATTAATAGCACGATTCCAACTCCAATCTAAGCCAGTAACACTTAGCAATAAAATCTAAGATTTTCCCAAAAAATTCAAAAACTCAAACACCAGTGATAAAATCTAAGATTTACCCAATAAATTCAAAAACTTATATACCTAGCAATAAAATATAAGATTTTGAAAAAAAAAAAAAAAAAATCAAATGTCATTATGCCAAACCATGCAGCATCACCTTGCCGAAATCTACACGTGGCCAATCCTCAAACACAAATCCAAGCCACGCTGTACAAAACCCCAAAGCAAGCCTCCTGAGGCGATCTTGGAGCCACGAACTTGATGCCACCACCACCTCAAGGAAAAAATAACAATGTTCCCTCATGATTCAGCCCTTCCAAACTCCCAAGAACAAGGTCCATTAACATCTCATCTGTCCATTAGCCCTATAATTTTGAGAATTTCATACTTCTTAAACTATGCAATTGAGAAGCAATGAGAAAAGAAAACAAAAAGAAGAAAATGAAAATGATTGTCTATCATTCTCGTGTTCACACTTTAAAACAAAAAAAGTCTCTCATCATTAAAACAATGTCTCCCTCTCCTATGTTATATTTGACATCAGCAACAATAAAAAAATGCTGATTTCCCCCAACTACCAAAAAAAAAAAAAAAAAATGAAAACATTAATTTGAACATAAGTCTTGCTATCACTCATCCACCATCTAAATGATGAATTCCTAGCTCTGTTGTAATAATAATACATTTTTTTATTGGTGAGTTACTGATCCACAATACATTCAAAAGGAGTTAAAAGAAACAAATAAATATGTATATACTAAATAGTGGTAATGTAGTATTGTGTAAGATGTAATTTTAAAAGGCTTGCCTGAGAATGCAGCAACAAGACACTGAACTTCTTCACTCCAATCAAACCCACGAATAGCCTCATGCACACCACCATAATCCCGCGTCCATAGCTTCTGACCAATTTTCCAAATTGCAACCACTTCTAGCTGAAAAACCGAGCACTGTTACTGCAATATACCCAATCCACATATGAAATAGGTGAATCCCATTAAAATCCAAGACAGTAAAAAATTGACCCAATCCACTGTTACTGAAATTTTCTTATCTCCACATCTTGTTTTTCTCCCTACAAAACAGGAAATCAAAAAAACAAAAAACGACATAATTTGCTCTAGTGACTTCTCGAAACAGAGCGAACCTGCTTGCACGTGAACTTGTGTGCATTCAAATCGTTGGATATGAAAAGCAAGAACACCAACAGCAGAGAATCTGGACATATTTCGGCTTTAGGAAAAAAAAAAAAAAAAACTCCATCAAAGCAATTAGGCAGCAGAAAAATGGAAATAGTATACCAATTTAGAATGAACACAAATACAGAAGAGATATATTATATATATATATATAGATATCAAGGTCTAAAAAAAATCTTAAATTCATCTACCGTTAACATATTTTCTTGTGAAACAAATAACTGCATTGTAACAAATAAGATGCTTCTCACTTTAAAGAGATAATGCAAGAAATTAAATAGACCATTCAAATCATGGAGAATGCAAACACCACACCTTTTCAAAAAATGGGTATTCTTTAGGCCGCACCCTTCCCGCGTTTACTTTTTTTCTGGTTGCGCCTAGTGTACTATTTGGTTGTAGGGTAAGCATTTCTGTTAGTTGGAGCTGCAACCTGCTTTAATGACTCATTTGGAGCTCTAACCTGCTCATAAAACCAGTTGTAGACTTATACAAACAAACAAATTCATGCATATAAAACCATGAAAAATAGATGAAATTAAAATAACAATAAAGCACTTGGAATACTAGGTGGGAACCTGTGCCACATCTCTTTGGTTGGATGGTGCGAGTTGATTTCCGTTTAGGTTGAGCATGATCATTTTCATTGTGTGGCTGCTCAGCTTGATCATGTTGCCCCTGCTCAACGTATCCATCATGTGGTTGCGTCGCTTGAGCAACATGTATCAAGGGAGAGGAGGAGGTAGGAGGCAATTGTGTATGACTCAGGCGGGTAGACATTAGCTCAACTTGGGGTGTTTGAGGGCTAGGGGTGGGTATAACTGTCTGGGGGGAGCTATAGGATGGGGCTGTGGGCGAGTTATGGTCAATAGTGGTGGTATGTGGGGAGGACTTGAATCTAGCATAGGTAAACCACAAGGGAGATTCGGTGTTAATGGGAGGGATAGGTGGCATGGGGGGCCCGGTTGTGTCATAAGGGATGGACAAGGGTGGATCAGGGGTCTCAGTGGCAAGATGAGGAGTGAGGGCAAGTCCACAACATGTATGCACTGGAGGAGCTAAGCTTATACTGGGCCCTACATCTGGTGTTTCAGTGTGGTTTACTGCTTCATCACTGGCTGGCACATCTATGCGATCAACTTCATCCACATCCTCAAGGGCTTTCTTGATGAACTTGTATTATTCAGACTCTTCATTAAACCAGTTAAGGACAGCCAGTTGGTTGGCAGTCTGTCATTAAATCATGGGCATTATTACATAGGACACAGACATGACATCAAACTGAACTTGCAAAACAAACTAAATTTGTACACATTGCCAAAATTTCCATTTTAGCGCTATCGCGATCGATATATAGTCGAGTAATCCTATGATACCACACCATGTATGGATGATGACATGACATCACCTCCTCTATCCTCTCTCCATAACAGACGTACTTAGAACAATTATTCCATTCTGAATATGGACTGCATGTTCCACCCTCCAATTTTTGTCTACCTTGCCCCTCACATCTATTTTATGCAAATTGTGATTAGTATCAACATCTTCGGGTTGTTCTTGCTTTAGCCCAAACTGTCGAAGGACACGATTAGGTAGGTGGAACTCTACAAGCCAAAAACATATAAGTGGAACTCTCGACCTCCACACGTTACTTTCCTCGATGTGAAAATTAGGAGGAAGGCAGCTCAATTCATCCGCATATGGCTCTCACTTAACCCATAGTAGCCCCCAACAAAAGCAACCACGTTAATCAATTATCTCATAATTTGCATAACTAGTACATTAGTGGGTAATGAAATACTTTTTTATGATTTTGATTATAATGAGTGTAATTTCAAAGACATAAACTGATATAAGCGTTATATAAAAACAAATATTATACCTGGTCAGGCCGTGTTGTGGCAAGTTGATTGCGATATGCGGAAAGCACGTGTGTAGGAGTGTTCTTTGTACACTTAGCCCCTACCCACCTATAAGCACATAACATAGCATGGTCATTAGCCGTTTATGTAAAACTCGAACAATAAACACAATAATTATGCAATATATACTTACTTCATGACAAAAGGAATTGGCGGTGGTGGTGGACCATAAACACCCTCTAGTGGGGGCACCTTCTGTGGGGACACATGCGAGAATCTGGCATATATCCACAATTGGACCAAAATCAATGCTCCACCAATTTGCTTTGCCGTCTTTTCGCTTGCCTTGCACAATTGTTTGTACAACCATGATAGGGCTGCACTACCCTAACTATACTTAGGTGGATCATTAAGGTTCTCCATGAACTCCAACCACATGAGGTGGACCCTATCTCCAGACTTGTCAGCAAATACCATATCCCCTAGTAGGGCTAGTACATAACAGCGAGCATATTGATGAACCTGTAACTCATTTGCATCCGAAGGCAACGATTGTGCAATTCGGTCAACGAGTGCTTTTATTTGAA
The DNA here is from genome assembly GCA_030820535.1 of Quercus parvula. Taxonomy (NCBI): domain Eukaryota; kingdom Viridiplantae; phylum Streptophyta; class Magnoliopsida; order Fagales; family Fagaceae; genus Quercus; species Quercus parvula. The sequence continues at coordinate 30,144,347 of JAUAME010000006.1, read as the reverse complement.
TCCTTTGACCATCTAGCACAGTTTTATTTTCATCTAGAATTTGAATTCCAAGCATTTCATTATACACAGATTTCCAAATTCTTTTAGTGAACCCAACCATTGCCTCGCCCTCGATGGGCATCCTTACTATAACTTCTACATCTTGCAGTGTGATCGTCATCTCACCATGTGGAAGGTGGAAAGAATGGGTCTCTGGGCGCCATCGCTCTACAAATTCAATGATCAATGCATGATCAAGCTTTATGGATGGGACCATGTGTAGACGCTCTAAACCAAGCAACCTCACTATGACAATCACTCGCTCATCTACCATAGGATCTCGACATGTCAACTCTTCATGGTGACATCAACAATTTAGTGTGCTAGGAGGATCCTGCAAATATTATAACAATAGATAAATATCTTATACTTTGATCAAGTACGTAATATGCCATTATAGAACAATTCAACATCCAAAAGCAATAGTATAATCTATAAGTTTATTTTCAAATCAATTTTAGGTTTCTTCTATCACTTCACAAAAAAGTTAATAAATCACCAAATACCATTATGCGGAAAATTTTACCTGGCCTTTAGGGTTCCAAAGTAACTCAAATCGATGATTCACTTGTTCCGTCAAAACGCTACGATCAATGGGCCCAGGATCTATCGTCATGCTACAAAAATTTATGCCATATCAATTAGAAATAAAAGAGGAAAAAGAAAAGACACAAGTTCTATGCATAAATGTGCCAAGTATGAGAGGAAAAAGAAAAGACAGAATTTATTTTAAACCATACAATATAAAATATCGTCTAAAATCCTTTAAATTTACAATATTCAATAATCAAAGTAATAAAATCAAAAAGGAAGCAAGGTAAAAGACAAAAAGATCTAAACTTTCTTTTTAGGACTTCTGTACATTTTCTCAGCAACCCTAACAAAAGTAAATAAATTCAACCCCAAAAGAAAAATACAAAAAAAGTAGCAATCTTTTTTCACATTTTTCTCTATTGGAGTAATTGGTTTTGTTGATCGTTTGAATAGATCCAGAATATTTGAAGAAACAGCAAACATGCCCTAATGAAGAAATTCAAGCATAAACTACAAATTACACTAAAAATAAAAGTGAAGGAATGTCGGTGATTGAGAGAGACCGGAGCGAGAGAGAGGGACGGGGTGACTGAGAGAGAGAAAGGGACGGCGACTGAGAGAGACCGGAGCAAGAGAGAGGGACAGTGTGACTGAGAGAAATAGGGACGGTGGGAGAGAGAGGGACGACATGACTGTTGGGAAGAATCAAAATGTGGAGGAGGTATAGTGCTCTAGAAATCGAGTTTATCAATCTCGGTTTCCATTTTTAAAAAATAACCGAAATAGTGTTTGCCACTATCTAGTTCCATTTGGGTTTTTTTTTCTTTTTTTACCTGAGGAATAAACTCGTGTTCCACGTGGTTTTTTTTTTTTTTTTAAACCTTAATTCCACGTCAGATATGTATGTTCGGATTTTGGGCTGGAACTCAAGTTTAACAAACTCGAGTTCCAAAATTAGTCTAACTAACTAAATAGTTTGATACGCATACTATTCACCAAAAAATTTTATAAAATCAGTCTAAATAGCAAATTTTGCCCTAGAAATGTATTTACACTTAAAGGGAGTGGGTGACTGTTTTGTCTTTTCATTCACACTTTTTCGCAACAGATATAAAGAACACAGAAAGAGTCTAGAAAGTAAGAAAGATTAGTATGAGGAGATTTCCAACGAAAATCCAGGGACTACCAGCAAAATCGAGGAATTGTTATCTAGTCTACTCAAGCACATAGAGAAAATAAAGAAAGGGGAGAGGAAGTATAGAGAGAGACTAGAAGTAGAAAATCAAGGGTTTGTTAGCTGTTCTTCCATCACAACTCGCACGACGTAATAGAATCTAAGAAAGGAGGGGACCATTCTATAGCATTCTAAGCATAAACTCGGAAACTAGATAAATAAGTTTTTGGCTCTTCAGTCGTTAGAGCTCTTGCAAGTATTTCAAACCCCTTTCTTTTTTTTATATATTAAATTTATTAGATTTTTCTAGTTTTCCAGTTGATTGCAATATATGACTTTTCGTTTACTTGATTGATAAATGACAATATTCCTTGATGACATTGCCTAGGTTGTTGGAGGAAAGAAGGGGAAAGGGAAAGTCAAAAGCAATTGCTTTTTAAAGGAAGAGGTGTAAATCTGGTTGCAACTAGCTAAAAATTGAAATTTCAAGTGCATTAACAAGTGCTTTGTGAAAATGTCAGAGTGGCCATTTTTTTGGTTATTTGTTTGTGCTTTCTCATGGAATTGCATGTTTTCAAACATGCATATTTGAACTTGGTTGCTTTAAATTTTGCTTACTTTGTTCACTCTTTGTGGGAGATTATGGTGTATAGACATGGAATTTAGACTAAAAAGCTCAGTTTCAACCATGGAAAATGCTCTCAACTACCATTTCAATTTGTTTTGCAATACCAATGTTGATCATGTCAATTTTAAAATCATTCAAGAAGCCTGCACTTTTGCAATACTTGTAGGCTATAATTTCTTTCAAGTTGCCATTGTCTTAAACTGGTATAGATAAAAATTTCAAGCCAAATTTTGATTTCTTGTCATGGCTTGAAATTTAATCAATATGTACATTTGTTAAAGTCAACATTTTTCCAACAGAAAAAATGAAAAGGAAAAAGTTGAGTCTTTCTTTTCTCTTCCGCATCCTTTTCTGAGCCAGACTAGATACTAATACCTAGGCAGCTTTACTTGTGGTTTGATCCCAAAAACAACGATGTGAACAAAGAAGCAAGACATCTAAATTATACGATAAATTTTGCAAGGCACAGAGATTCAACGGCTTGTCCGGACTCATTTGAGTGAGTTCAGGGCAAATGCACACCCAGAAATTTGATCGAGAAAGAAGGATGCAGTGGCAATCTAGGGTCAGGACTCCATGCACTATTGTTTACCTGGTGTCCCTGACACATGGGTTGATATCTTTTAGGAACTGATCTGTCATCACCTGGAGATAAAGGGATGAACATTTAAAAGGATGCATCAATTTAAAAATTTAAAAAAAAAAAAAAAAGACTGCAAGCTTTTCTGTGCACAACAGTGGACTAAGATCTAAGAAGTGAGTACTGAGGGTAAATGTGCTGCCAGACGCAACCTAAATAGAGTTTTGAATGACATTAGGGCCTTTTGATGGGAAAAAGGCTGCTTCTTGTTTTATTGTGGTAGGAAGTGACAAGATCCAGATGTCCAATTATAACAACAAAGTAATGTTTGAGTTCTTACTTCATATTGTCTTGTGATTTGTCTTTTAATCTTTTTGCATTCATTTTCTTTTGAGGACGCTTTATTTTTATTTCTTGGGGGTGATATTGAAGGCTCCATATGTTAGACATTCAATATGGTTTTTTTACTATTCAACTGTTAAATAATTAATTGGGATTTTCTCTCTCCCTCATAAGAGCCCCTCTCTCTCGCTAAAGCACGAGTGCTCTCTCCCCTCACGGGATCCAACTGGGTCCTAGTAACCCAAAAGCTCACAAAAACCTTTTCACAGTTATGGATCAAGCAGTTTTAGACGGCATCTAACATCTCAAACTCACCAAGGATGAAGAAGAAGACTTCACCATCTCAACAATTAACAAATCGGACCTGCTTGAGTAATGTGCGTTAAGTTTATTTGGTCGGCTACTAGCTGAACGACACCAGAACCTACGAGCCCTAAAAAGCACGCTTTGGGATTTCTTGCCGTGCTCTAAGTTCCTCTTTCTCTTGCTTAGACAAGAAATCCTCCCTCACTATTTGTCTCAAAGGTATTGAAAACCGGTTGTTACCCTTTGTTATGTCAGTCTTGAACAACTTTTTCTGTATTACCAGCAATTCATCACGCCCATTCAATGTACATGGCAATACGGGTCAGAATTTTCTGACCCGACCCGAAAAATACCTAACCCAAACTCGATTTTTTTTACCCGAAGCAAAACGGGTTGACCTGTGACCTGACCCGACCTAGATAACCCGTGACCCAACCCATTAAAAAAAATTCGCTAAATTTTTTTTTTAATTATGTCCTGATACTTTGTGCATAAAACACAAAATATCAAAACTAGTAATAAAGCACAAGTGCACAACCATCAATGCTTGACAGTAGACAACTAAGACTAAGACAAGACAAGTCAATGAAGTCACTACAAAGTACAAACACAACACAAGTGACAATTGGCCAAGGGCTCAGAAGGCTATTAAAAAAAAAAAAAAAATCTCATTCAATTTCAATTTTCAATGCTTTACGCTTGCTGGTTGCTGCTAGTTGTAGTCCACTTCAATTCACTCCATTGTCCAAAGCCACAAAATGCACAATTGACAATACAATGAATTAATCAATTATACAAACAAACTGAAACGGAACAAACCTAAAACAGTCTAACCTAATGCTGAAAGTTGAGTTCCTCTCCTCACTTCCTTTACAGCTCTACTTCTCATCTCTTGCGCCTCGACTCTCCAGAGTCTTCAGTCCGGCCTGGCAGCCTCTGCCCTTCTTCAGTGAATTAGTTTTCACACATTCGGCCTATGCCCTTCTACACTGGCAACACTGCTCTACTTTCTCACTTCTCTTAGTTCTCTGTCTCTCGCCACCCACAAGTCACACGGCCCACACAGCTGCTGACCCATTTAAGAGGAGCACAACCACAATTCATAAATCATCAACTATGGTGAAGGTAAGTTAAATCCTTTTCATCATTCTCTTAAATTTCTAAATGTTTTTAGTTTTTGAATTGATTTTTTAATATTATGAATTTATGATTTAGCAATTGTTTAATTGTTTGTGTGTTTGATTGTTGAATGTCTGTGTCATTTGGAATCTTGGATGAATGTGTCATCAAATATAATATACTACTCTGCCTCTGCCTCTGCCTCTATGTCATTTGGATGAATGTCTTTATGTAGTTATGTTTACCGTTTACAGTTTCTTTAGATGTCTTAAATAGATTATAATTATAATTTTAATTATATATTTTGCTTTAATAATTAGAGTACAACGGCTTCTCCGACTGTAAATTTGGAAAGTGATGATGATGCTGTAATTATGGATACTTCTACTAATCCTTCACCATCTTTAAGAGTTAATTCAAAATCAAAGTTTAAGAAACTAAAAAGAGTTTCAGGGAAAAAAACAAAGGAAAAACTACACACTTCTACAGTTTGGACTGAATTTGTGAAATTGCCTATTGATGAAGAAGAGTTAAGTAAGGCTACTTGTCAATGGTGTGGGAAAATGTTTTTGGCGGATAGTCATCATGAAACATCAAACTTGCATCGCCATTTTCTTAAATGCTTAAAACGAAAAGAAGGGAAACAAGATGGTGAAGAAGAGGGTAGTGTGTCAATGTTACAAAACAAGATAACTCAAGAAGAGTTTCGTGAGATGTTAGCGGAGGCAATTATTAAACATAATTTACCATTTAGCTTTGTTGAGTATGAGGGCATTAGAAAAATTTTCAGCTATCTAAATTCAGATGTTAAACATATTTCTAGGAATACTTCAAAAGCTGATGTTCTAAAACTTTACAAGAATGAGAAGGATGATGTTAAAAATAAGATAAAATCAATTCCTGGTAGAATATGTTTAACTTCAGATTTATGAACCTCTACTACAAGTGAGGGATATATTTGTCTTACGGCACATTATGTGGATGAGAATTGGAAATTAAAAAACATCATCTTGAATTTTTGTCATATGCCACCTCCATACATGGGAACTCTTTTATCGGAGAAAATTTTAAGTTTCTTGGAAGAATGGGGTATCGAGAAGAAAATATTTTCCATTACTTTAGATATTGCATCTAATAATGATAATTGCCAAGATTTCATAAAGCAAAAGCTTAATGAGGGGGTTTTATTGTTATGTGATGGTATCTTTTTCCATGTGCGTTGTGGTGCTCATATATTGAATCTTATTGTTCAAGAAGGATTGAAAGTAATAGATGACTCGGTGATTAAGATCCGAGAAACTATGAAATATCTTAAAGGATCAGAGAGTAGAATGTGCAGATTTGATGAATGTGCCAAGATAGTTGGTATGAAGAGAACAAAGGGTTTACGTTTAGATGTATGTACAAGATGGAATGCAACATATGACATGATTGATAGTGCTATGAGATATCATTCTATGTTGAACCGTTTAGCAGAGGAAGATGCTAATTTCAAGCATTGTCCATCAGGGGATGAATGGAATAGAGTTGAAAGGATAACTTGGTTTTTGAAACCTTTTAATGACATTACAACTCTATTTTCTGGAACTGATTACCCTACAGCAAATCTATATTTTCAAGGAATGTCTCGAATTGAATTGCTCTTACTTGAAGAAATGGAGAGCCAAGATTCATTTATTAGTAATATGGTAGAACATATGAAAGTTAAATTTGACAAATATTGGGATTTTTATAGTGTGGTGCTAGCTTGTGCCATTGTTCTTGATCCAAGGTATAAGTTGGATTATGTGGACTATACTTTCAAGAAAATAGAGCCAATTGAGCACATTGCTGAAATGAAGGTGGAGAGCATTGAGACTACATTGTATAAGCTTTTTTCAGAATATGAACGCCCTAAGCCTATGGCCACAACAAATGTTTCATCTTGTGTTGGGAGTTCTAGTCATACTAGTGGTGCTGTGGATGATCATGATGATGATGAAGATAAGGAAGATGATGTAAGTGAATTGTATTTTGTTTGGTATATGTTATGCTATGTTTTTTTAATAATAAAGATTGTAATGTTGTGTGGTATTATTTTTCATTGCAATTTTTTTTTTAATGATTAGGAATTTGATCATTATGAAAGTGGACGTGGTACCAAAACAAAAAAATCTCAGTTGGACTTGTATTTAGAAGAGCCTAGACTTGACAAAAAGCAAAATTCAAAGTTGGAAGTTCTCTCTTGGTGGAAAGAGCATTACAATTGGTTTCCAGAGCTCTCTTTAATGGCACGGGATCTCATGAACATTCCGATAACCACTGTTGCTTCTGAATCAAGTTTTAGCACTGGGAAAAAAATTCTTACTCCGTATTGATGACGTCTTTTACCTGAGAATGTGGAAGCTACATTATGTACTAAAAGTTGGCTATATCACTATATGGATTTGAAGGTAATTTAATTTTTTTTATAGTCATAATTATACAATTTTAATTCTTTATTGATTTGCTTTCATGGTACATTAAGTTATATTAAAATATTGTATTGTAGATGAAGATGCTAACGAAATTGGCCAACTTGAGCTACAATTTGCAAGTATGAATATTTGCAGTGCTGAATCTGCTACCAACGTTGAGTAGATTGAGATTGAGATGTAATTCTTATAAATTATTTACTTGTATGTTTATTTTTAAATCTTTTTTTTTTTAGTTTATCTTTCTAAGTAATCTAACTTTTTTTGTTTAGCTGGGACTACAACAGGGTGCCTTTTGGAAGTTGTGGTGGAAGCTAGTCTCACTGCAACTGTTTATAACTTCCAAAGAATTTTGTTTTTAAGTGATTGTGGAGGACTTTTTACAACCTTTAACAGCAAGACAGCTTCGGATTGGTAGGATTCTACTAGGCTTGCTAACATTAACTTTCTTGTTCAGGGTGGCTTACTCTACAAAATGATCTTAGTGCCCTCTTTGCTAGTTAATCATATAAGTATTGTAGCTAAGCGGGCAACTCTAGTGCCTTTGAACCAGCGCTGGTTGAATCCAGCTTTGTATATGAACTCTTAAATTCTTAATGTCGTTTGTTTTGTATTCCCTGTTTTTGGTATAAAAAAAGAAAAAAAAGAAAAAGAAAAAAAAAGATGCTTGTCAGAAATTTTGAGTTGGTTACTTGATGACAAAGGTGATGGAAGGCTTGTAAGTTGTATATGAAAAAATATGTGCTTAACAGCTTAAGTTCCATGCATTAAATCAAGATGTAGTTGTTTTTCTTCTGCTAGAAGTTGAATATAAATCTAGATCTTTTGCACTCTCAATGTGAGTTGCTCTTCTTTCATAGTCTTTTTAGTTTGATATAAGTCTTTTTGTAATTGAAAAAAAAAATTTTGTTTGAAAAATACGGGTCAACCTAACCCGACCTGACCCAACCCAACCCGCAACCCGATTGACCTGTGACCCGCAAACCCAATTGACCCGACCCGACCCGCCCGTTTTGCCATGTCTAACCACCATCAACCATTATCCAATGTCAGCCACCCAGCAAACCCACACCCAATGCTAGCCACCACCATTGGTAAAAAAAAAAAAAAAAAAAGCATAAAACAAGAAGATAACAGTTTGCTAGCACCCACAACCCACCACCACCACCACTACAACCTATGCCAAAACTCATAACCCACCACCACCACCCCTACAACCAGTGCTAGCACCCCAACCAACAACCCACTGTCACAATCACAACCTGATTCCAACCCATAACCAAATCTCAACCCAAACCCATAAACCAATGAATCCACCCTAACGTCCACCATTGCCTGCAACAAACAACCCCCCAACAACAGTCAACCCACAAAAACTACAACACCTAGCAACCCAAAACACCAACACCTGCCCACACCTTTGCCAATCTAAACCTCCATAGCACGCCCACATCGTCACTGATCTCAATTGTCTTGATTTTGAGTTAAAGGAGGTGGGTAAAAGAGGAGGAGAAGAAGAGAGAGAAGAGAAGGGGGAAAAAAAAAAAAGAAGAAGAAGAAGAAAAAAAGAAGAGAGAGAGAGTAAAATAATATATATATATATATATATATTTTATAACTTTGAAACTACAATAAAATGCCAAAGTCAAAGGTGTTTGGTGCATGCACTCTAACAACAATTTTCAATTTTTTCAAAAATACGTGTGAGTGAAAAAATATATGAAAATACGCATAATATTATTTAAAAAACTGAAAATTATTATTTGAAAATATGTACCAAACATCCATAACTGTAGCTTGGTTGCTAATTTATTAAACTTTGGCACCACCATCAATGTTGCTTCCTTTTTTGTGTTTTATAGTTGCTAAAATAGCATTTAAACAATTTGAGCATCATCAACATCGTAAAGTCTACCAGTTTAAGAGAAAAAAAACAATACCAAAAAAGGAAAAAAAATTGTCTTTTACCATTAGTGCAGTTTCCACGAAAGAACATTGAGATCAACAAAACCCATATTGATGTGAGTTGAGAGTCCAGTCCAGTCCAGTCCAATCTAAGCCTCCAATACACTCCAATCCAGTTTCCATCACCTGACCGTTAAAATCTCTTTCTTTCTTCATTTTCATCTTCAACAATTTTCTCACATCCCAAACACCCTAATAACTCAGAATCAAATGGCCAAGCTCGAGCTCCGGGAGCTAGGGAACACGGGGCTGAAGTTTAGCTGCGTGGGCTTCGGGGCATCGCCTCTCGGCAACGTTTTCGGCACAGTCTCCGAGGAAGAAGCAAATGCCTCCGTTCGTGAAGCCTTTCGCCTCGGTATCAACTTCTTCGACACGTCTCCGTACGTATCCATCTATCTTTTTTTTTTTCCCCCATTCCTGAAACTACACTCAATTTCTTTCTTTTTTGTGTGTAAGGCTGTGTTTGGTTTTGCCTAGAAAAATGTGGGAAAGTTGAAACATTGAATTGAATTGTGTGTTTCTCAATTGATGCCTATCTGTAACGAAAAGCAAACAAAGTAGTTGAGCATTCCCTTTTTTATGAAGAAGAAATTTTGAATCTCCGCACTATTTGTTTTCTTACTAGACATAAGTTAAAACTGTACCTTGGAATGATCTAACCACCCTAAACTGTAGCATCTTAAGAACCTGAAGTAAAACTTGCTTTAAAATTGCTCCAAGCACTTTTGTTAGTACCACCATATTCGCTATGAGTTACCCATGTGATTTTATCCTTTAAATCAGACCATCTTAATGTCATTTTGTATCCATTGCCACAATTCCCTACAGTATCTGCACTATCAGTATCAGGCCAACTCTGTCTCAAGTTCCTACTTTCAGCTGCCACAGTAACTTTTCCTGGATATCAAATCTTGAAATATACTTTCCCCATATGTCTCTACTGTCTGCACCTGCCTTTGTCTCTTACTTCCATTCTTTTTTTTGTCAATTAATTAGAGTTAAGTTTCAGTGGAGTCTGGATAGCAGACCCAAGTGTATGGAAATTGGGTGGGTCTTTTGTTGGATTGTAATGGCCTTACTATCCAGTATTATGTACGAGGCTAATAATATTTGAACCTAGTAGTTTTGAACCACCAGGTTTAATCAATAACTGCTGAAGACCTCTTTCAAGTTTGGTCAACTGGGTTTAGATTCTTGCCTTAATCATTTCCCTATCTGGAATTTTTACGAAACATTTTGCTCCAAAAAAAAAAATCATTGGTAATCTATTAAAGGGCCTGGTTTTGGTAATAATTATATGATGAAACCACTGGCTACAAGGTTAAATCAGGATTCCATTCGCATGCTCTTTTTCATGTACCCATGGTTTTGGTCAATGCCATGGCTTCCACAATTTGAGTCGAATTCTCCGTTATCTTTAACAAGTGCGCTTCTTGAATTGTTGGTTTAACTTGTGGCATTTTGATGATCAGGTTGAGGAGAATGTTGCTGCTGCTATGGAGCTCGCAACTGCTGGGAAAGATGAGGAAACTCTATTGGAGCTTCAATCTATCCTGAAACCTGTGAAGAATCAAACTTGGCCAAGTGGAATCCAACAGAGCTGACTGCTACTTTTCATGTGGCTGAATAACCAGCATTGGCCTATCAAATCCAATTAGAGGCTAATTCTATAATAGAATTAGCCTCTAATTGGATTTATCTATTCTTATGAGGGCTCTATCCAAATGGCAGTGGGAAAATTCATCTACATGGGGATAGATCCAAATACTTTGTGTTTTAGGCATGTCATCTTAGGATGCGTGCATGTATGCGTGATATCTCTACTTTTTCTCCAAGTAAGAATGTAGACATTATTATATATATGATTTTGGAGTCATGTGATGGGTTTCACTTTTGTTAGTTAAAAAAAAAAAAAAAAACAATGCATTGATGTGTCTCTCATCTAAATGGTTTAAATTTCCAGAGGCATTTTCTTTGTGGATTAGCTGAAATCTCACTAAAAAAAAAAACCTGGTTTATTACTTATACATTTAAAAGACCTGCCTTTTTCTTTTACAGCTAATAAACTCATGAAATAGGATTATATGAATTAAAAGCTTAATTTTCATGGTTTTAAAAAATGAGCTGCACGTTTAAAGAATTGGAGATAAGCGAGGTTCAAAGTTTTGAGGTCGAACTAAGGTTTAACCAAACATCATTAATAGTTAAATAATTAAAATAAATACAATGGAACAAATTTGTATAAATGGGCGAGATCTTGATTAAAAAATCTACAGAATCAAATAATTTTTGATATATTTTCACAACTTTTATATAAGAGATATATAAAATAATAATGCATAAACAAAAAAATATAATTTCAATTATAACATATATATATATATATATATATATATCACATTATTTAAAGTGATATATATATATATATGTGTGTGTGTGTGTAGATATAAAGAAATCTAAATTGTTAAGATTCATTTTAGTAAATTTCACATTATTTCATTTTTGATGGCTTTCTTGTTAAATGTTATTAAAGCAACTAAATATGAGGAAGAATGTTATATTCTAAATCTACATTATTCCAAATTAAAATAGTTTCTTATATAAAATTTATAAAAAATAATAAAAATTCCTTTAAAGTAGATAATTAATACACAATTACCCATAATTAATATATCCATTGAAAGTCTAATATCATAACTGAAATCTACTTGTATATTATCAATGGGAGTTTGACCACATACACATGCACAAATATCCATAACTGAAATCTAGACACTAAAAAATTTGAACAAAAATTTAAAAAAAAAAAAAAAAAAGAATAATAAAAAACTATCACAATTCACAACTTCATGAATTTGTTTAATGTTCTCTAAAGCAACACAAGGGCAAAACAGAGTTGTCCTTTGTTTGTAGCAGTAGAAGACGAGGCGTCTTCACAAGTTTGTTGGCCAATCCGGAATGACCAAAGTTGTACTAAATCACCTTCCTTGAGATCATTCGACAGCCGAACATTGTTCCAACCGGTTCTCAATGCATATGTTGAAGTTGTATTTCCGGTAATCTTAGGCATGTCCCACCGAATCAAAACTACATCATTAAAAATCTGAAGCTTGGGATCGATGAGTCTCGCTGGGATTCCTTGCCGTACTCTAAGTTCCTCTTTCTCTTGCTCAGACAAGAAATCCTCCCTCACTATTTGTCGCAAAGGTATTGAAAACCGGTTGTTACCCTTTGTGATGTCAGTCTTGAACAGGGTTTTCTGTATCACCAGCAATTCATCACGCCCATTCAATGTATTGATCACATCCTTGAACTCTGGAGGCAGGATGGGTGGTGGGTGTGGACCCGCAATCGCTTTCTTGATTGGCATCGAGCATTGCTTCTTTTTTTTGGCCACCAAACCCAAACCCCAATCTTGAACCGAAAAAGCAGAGCCCATGACCTTTTCTTGCCCAACCATTGCCCTCTGTTTCTTGGTTTCCAATTCCAAACCCCAATCTTGATCATCATCATCATGTCCAAATCTTGGTCTCTTTTGAACAGCCCTTCTCTTGTATCAATCTTGCAAACTTGTCAAATTTTTCTATTTCTAGAGATGCAACCTCAACCAAGGCATCAAAAGAGAACCAAATGGGAGTAACAGAGCAGGAGTTTGGTGGCTTTTTGGGTGGGATTATTTTCAGCCGTTTGATCTTGTGGGGCTTTGGATTTTCATTAAGATCAGAACCCACATCCACATGGGGTTTAGCGTTAGCAAGAAGATCTGGCAGAAACCCATAATCCCTCTTCCTCTTGAGATTCAAAATTGGAATGTGGGGAACAGAACGGGATTGAGATTGGGATTTAGAATTAGATGCAAAGTTTGATCTTCTTCTATAGGCACCCCAAATGGGTTTGAATTTATACCCAGATCTGAACCTGGATTGGGAGTCGATGAACGGAATTCTGAGCAAAATTTTAGACACCGAAATTTCTTTTTCCTCCATCTCCAGAGAGAGAGCGAGAAAAAAGAAAAAGAAAAAGGAAATTTGATTGACAGAGAAAGAAAGCAGAGACACAGAGGGGGAGAGGGTTTGTTGAGAGTGTTAGTGAGAAGCAAGAAAAAGTAAAACGGGGAATCATCGTATATATATATATATATATATATGTGATTATGGTGGCTGATGCCGGTGGCACTCTGTCAGAGTAACGGCTAGTTGAGTTTGAATGAAAAGGGTTGCGTTGGGTTCAAGTCCATCCCAGTTTCTCCAACTCTGAGTCGGAGAAAACAAAACAGAGCAAAACAGAGGGAGTTTTATTTATAAATTCAAAAATCCAAACCCTAAAAACTAACGGTTAGTTGGTATTTGGGAAGGGCTTCTCACCACTCTCAGCCTATTAAACTCGATTTCTTTAGTTCTCATTGAGTTTTCTAACTGAAAACACTTTTTTTTTTTCCTTTTTATTCCCCATTTTACCCCTCTTTTTACTTTTATTTCTCATACTTGCCCTTTCTCCTCCTGACATTCTTTTTATCTTTTCATTTTTTCAATTCAAATATTAATTTTGCTTATTTATTTATTTTTAATTCAATTACTATTTTGTCTATATATAAATAATTAAAATCGAAGTCAGGAGAAAATCCAAATAGATTGTAATTTTTTATTAAAAAATTATAATTTGAATTCTAATTGTAGTCTAATTTTTTACCATGTGTCTTATCTAAGTTTTTAAAAATTTTTATTCTAAGTGAGTTTAACGTTGTTCAAAAGTCAAAGAGTTTAATATAAATAAACCATTAAAACTCAATTAAAAAAAGAGTAAACTCATATATATATATATATATATATATATATATATCTATGACTTATAAAATGCATAATTTTTACATTATGTATAATTTGAACTCATATATATGTGTAATTGTAATTGTTTTTTATTGTACCATGCACATGCATGAGTTACACACTAATAAATAGTAATTAAAGCCAAAACTGAGATAAAATCCAATTAAATTCTAAATTGAATTACAATTGTTGTCTAATTTTGTACTACGTGTCCTATCTAAGTTCTTAAATTTTTTGTTCTAGGTGAGTTAATATTGTGCAAAAGATGAAAAGTCTATTATAAATAAACCATCAAAAACCCAATAAACCAAAAAATTAAAAAGTAAAAAGAGTAAACTCATTTGTATATCCAAAATAATAATAATAATGATAATAATAATAAAGAGAGAGTAAAACTCATTTATGACTTAAAAAATGTGTAACTTTTACACCAAATATAATTTGAATCCATATATGTATGTAATTATAATTGTTTTTAATTGTACTGTGCATATGCACAAATTATATACTAGTTTGTATAATAATAAAAAGAAAAATTAATAAATGATGGTGATTTTCTTAAGGTTTAATTTTTTTTTTAATTTTTTATTTTAAGAAGGAGGTTTATTAATTTTGATTCTATGGTTTTATCACTTAATAACTCATTTAGCATTAAAATTATGAAAATTAAATTGGACTCCTTGATTTTTGTAATGTAAGTAAATAGTTGCAGAAAATTTAAGAAATTATATAGGACATATGGCATAAAATTAGACTCCAATTTTAGATTTAATTTGATTCTCTCTCACCTTTGGTTATATTTACTAGCTTGAAACCTCATGCATATACATGAATATACTTAAAGATATACAATAAGATGCATAATATAATTCATATATATATATATATATAATTTAAATACTATTGATGGTCTTTTTTATATTTTGTTAACTTTTTAAAAAAATTTGTAAAGATATTATTAGGTATAAAATGTAAATTGTCTCTTTTTTTTTTTAAATTATTGTGAAGCACTTTTTTTTTTTTAATGATTCATTTATTTTAGACTCTTTGGTTTCTGTACTTAATAACTCACTTGGATGAATATTTATAATGTAGTTTCACATTTGATTCTAAAATTAAGAAATAAAACTTTTTAAGAATAAATAATTTATGACAAATTGCTCAAAATTAAAACTCTAATTTGGAATTTTAATTTGAGTTTCTCACAGCTTCACATATTATTATATATATAGATGATTATTATTCGTTAAAATTTATCTTATAAAGAGAAAGAATAATATTTTGGATAACAAACTTTAAAACTCTCTCTCTCTCAGAGTTAGATTTTTGTTCTTGCTGAGATACTGTCTTGTTAAACACTTGAATATAATTATTTAGTTATTGCTAAAAACTTGTTTGATTTGATGTGATAAATTTAGTTGAAATTTCAATTTTTAATTATATTTATATTAATGAAACCAGTTTTATTAAAAAAAATTGTAATAGTTGTGTGGCAAATTATCATGAAGTAAAATTTTACAGGATGGAGCCCCAAGGGGAGGGGATGGAGTAAGGAAGTTTTCTATGTCATACGAAATGAGGATAAGGTAAGATACAATCATATGAAACAGGAGTGAAGATTCCATCATTTGGGCCCGCCTTTCCCCATTGCCATCCCTAATTGCGTTGATTCTTTTAACTCACTAATCGCTATTAAGTCTAGCTAGAGAAGGTATCTCCTGCACCGAGCTTATGCACCCACCCTCTCACTAAATGTGGATCCCACATGCATATGAAAATTTTGCAATTTAGCCATCATTTTTTCCTGTTTCTGCAGCTTCATATCCAAGACTGGCCAAATACACTTTCACTCTTGGCAAGTTTGATCGTCTTTAAGAAACCGATCATAACAACAATAGTTCCTCGTGTTGGACTGACTATTAAGGAGGCAAGTCTGGATTTGTAGTATTTTCTCTTGCAAACAGATGAGTCATAATTTAGTTTGATTTACAACTCTTCTCAGACTAAGCATTCATATTTCCTTTTTCTTATAGAATTTTCTCCTTCTTGGAAGCAGGCTTTGTGTGCTACCACTTGAGCTTAACAAGCTGCTCTAGTTATCGTTGTCTTGTCAATGGCATTAACTCCATTGCTCAATGATGTTGGAAGAAGTGCTGTTGAATTTATTAAGGACAACTTTGATGCAGAGAATGTATGTTACTACTGAAGGCCTCAGCAAATGGTTTAATAAACATAGAAGCTGTGTTTAGCATTAAAATGTCTATTTTACACACTCACCACGTTTAGAAACTTACAAAGAAGTCACGGTTTTAGTTTAAAAAACTGTGTATACTATGTGTGTAAGTGAGTGTATGCAATAGACATTTGATGTATCTTGATTCTTGTTAATGAGTACTAGTCTTTATTCGAGCGGGAAAAAAATCCCTCATTCCGCTATAGGCTTTTTTCTCTCTTTGTTCTCTATAATTTTGGCCATACTATGTGATGCGCGCATGGAATGATTCTGTGCATTCTAATATTCTATGGACACGTTTGGAAACACTGGCCTTATAAGAGCTACTAGTTTTAACTCCAAAATCTAAAATCAATCCCAAAAGGGAAACTAAAGGCGTTAATAAACTACAAAAGACAATGCCAAAGTGATCATGAAATCCTGTATCCTAAGATTGGGTGCATTGAATACTTGCTTCGTGTTCTGGTCCAATAAAGTTTCAATATATCATAAAAATGTCGCTCATGGTGCACAAAATTCCCACTTTTAAGTGAGTTTGATAAAAGCCATATTGAATGTCTAACATATCGAGCCTTCAATATCACCCCCAAGAAATAAAAATAAAGCATTCTCAAAAGAAAATGAACGCAAAAAGATTAAAAGACAAATCACAAGACAATATGAAGTAAGAACTCAAACATTACTTTGTTGTTATAATTGGACATTTGGATCTTGTCACTTCCTACCACAATAAAACAAGAAGCAGCCTTTTTCCCATCAAAAGGACCTAATGTCATTCAAAACTCTATTCAGGTTGCGTCTGGCTACACATTTACCCTCAGTACTCACTTCTTAGATCTTAGTCCACTGTTGCGCATGGAAAAGTTGCAGTTTTTTTTTTTTTTTTTTTTAAAATTGATGCATCCTTTTAAATGTTCATCCCTTTATCTCCAGGTGATGATAGATCAGTTCCTAAAAGATATCAACCCTTGTGTCAGGGACACCAGGTAAGCACTAGTGCATGGAGTCCTAACCCTAGATTGCCATGGCATCCTTCTTTCCCGGTCAAATTTCTTGGTGTGCATCTGCTCTGAACTCGGTCAAATGAGTCCGGACAAGCCGTTGAATCTCTGTGCCCTGCAAAATTTATCAGATGATTCAGATGTCTTGCTTCTTTGTTCACACCATTGTTTTTGAGATCAAACCACAAGTAAAGCTGCGCAGGTATCAGTATCTAATTTGGCTCAGAAAAGGATGCGGAAGAGAAAAGAAAGACTCAACTTTTTTCTTTTCATTTTTTCCGTTGGAAAAATGTTAACTTTAACAAATGTACATATCGATTAAATTTCGAGCCATGACAAGAAATCAAAATTTGGCTTGAAATTTTTATCTATACCAATTTAAGACAATGGCAACTTGAAAGAAATTATAGCCTACAGGTATTGCGCAAGTGCAGGCTTCTTGAATGATTTTAAAATTGACATGATCAACATTGGTATTGCAAAACAAATTGAAATGATAGTTGAGAGCATTTTCAATGGTTGAAACTAAACTTTTCAGTCTAAATTCCATGTCTATATACCGTAATCTCCCACAAAGAGAGAACAAAGTAAGCAAAATTTAAAGCAACCAAGTTCAAATGTGCACGTTTGAAAACATGCAATTCCATGAGAAAGCACAAACAAATTACCAAAAAAAAAAATGGCCACTCTGACGTTTTCACAAAACACTTGTTAATGCACTTGAAATTTCAATTTTTAGCTAGTTGCAACTTGCAACCAGATTTACACCTCTTCCTTTAAAAAGCAATTGCTTTTGACCTTCCCTTTCTCCTTCTTTCCTCCAATGACCTAGGCATCAAGGAATATTGTCATTTATCAATCAAATAAACGAAAAAGTCATATATTGCAATCAACTGGAAAACTAGAAAAATCTAACAAATTTAATAATAATAAAAGAAAAGAAAAAAGAAAGGGGTTTGAAATACTTGCAAGAGCTCTAACGACTGAAGAGCCAAAAACTTATTTATCTAGTTTCCGAGTTTATGCTTAGAATGCTATAGAATGGTCCCCTCATTTCTCAGATTCTATTACGTCGTGCAAGTTGTGATGGAAGAACAACTAAAAGATCCTTGATTTTCTACTTCTAGTCTCTCTCTATACTTCCTCTCCCCTTTCTTTATTTTCTCTATGTGCTTGAGTAGATTAGATAGCAATCCCTCGATTTTGCTGGCAGTCCCTGGATTTTCGTTGGAAATCTCCTCATACTAATCTTTCTTACTTTCTGGACTCTCTCTTTCTGTGTTCTCTATATCTATTGCGAAAAAGTGTGAACGAAAAGACAAAACAGTCCCCCACTCCCTTACCCTTTAAGCTTAAAATCAACCTTATCTCTCATGTAGTATATAATAAGAGATTTATTACCTTCCTCATCTAATCCCCACCCACCCTTTGTCTCTAGGGTTTTCCTTTTGGTGCTTTTATGTTCTGTTATTCTCTTCTCTCCTACGGTTTGTACTCTATCAAATGTAACCCTTTAATTCGATTATACTTATCTCAAAATTTAGGATGGAGTAATAGTTAGGAGTTTTTAGAGCTCAAATTTAGTTTGTTTGTTGCATGCCACTATTCTATTTGTCTATCCATTTCCGATTAGTTACTATGGTCGAGACAGATTCAGCGAAGTCTAAACAGTTGAGGGAGGAAGAGGAAGATGGTGAAAGAGAAATATTGTTTTGTTGGAAGCTACTAGAACTATCATTCTTTGAATGATAGAGATTAAAAGTCTTTAATCAGACTCTTAATATGCCATTGAATTGAGTGTTATGTGTGCCAACCATATCAATGTAAGTTTCATATCATCCTTGATTCAAATTTGTACGTCTTTGGCGGTGTTAATCCGCTTTCTTTACCTCCACATTGGGTAATAGCCCTTACTTCACCTCCAAATCCAGTAACAACAATAATCAACTTTTATAGTAGAGAAGTTCTTAGTCTTGATCTTAACCATCCTCTTATTGGTCTAAGGAGTATGGTTGGTATTGGAGACATAAATATTCCTAGATGCAGCCCTCACACAACTGTGCTGGATGGTAAAGTATATGTGTGAGACGGTTTCCATCTTGATTATTATCTAGAAACTTCTAGATGGATTTAGGTTTTTAGGCCACTCATTGCAACATGGTACCGTTTGAAAAATCCTCCTGATAAGATTGACCTACCACTCAATTAGAGTTACAAACTACTGTACTCCTCGCCAAAAAGCAAATTCTCATTGTCACTACTTCTGGGAATCGCGTTTCATATAAAATCTATTTCTTTGACTTGACCAAATATAAGTGGATGCAGGACTGAGGTTGGGTTGTGCCAACAAAAGTTACTAGAGTACTAGTAGTTGGTAATACTCTGTATTGGCTGAATGCTTCCCCTCTTCCTCACCAATGCTAGCGGCGTCATATTCTCATCGAAGGAATAGACTTGAAAACCCGTTTATAGCTCTATGGACAGCTCAATACTCATAGGGTTTATGATCAGAGCATTGACACTAGCAAGGAATTTTATCAAAACTTCTGCATTTTCTTTTATATTTTCATTTTCAAAAAGGGCACTGCTAAGCCATACATACTTCATTGGCTCATCCTTGACATCTCCCGTAACGGAAATAAAGATTTGAAAGTTTCAATTGTGTCCTACTAATGGTACGAATTCAATATGTTTCTGCCTATTCGGGATTGTTTGTTGCAGTAAGTTTTCTCCATGTTTCTCTGTATACTCCTTTCCTTATCTATTGCTTAGGCAAGATAGAGTAAAACGTGGAAATAACTTACCTTAACAAACAATCCAGAATAGGTAAAAGCATATTGAATTCATACCATGGGTAGGACGCAATTGAAAATTTCAAATTTTCATTCCCGTTATGGAAAATTTTGAGGATGAGGTGGTAAAATCTGTATAGCTTAGTAGTGCCAATTTTTGGGATGAAAGTGTAAAAGACAAGGCAAAATTTCTAATCACTTAGATTAAAAAAATATTGAGGATTCACATGATAAAATTGCTCACTGTTATTAGTGTTTTGATCATAAACCCTATAAGTATCAAGCCGTCCATAGAACTGTACTTGAGTTTCCAAGTCTATTCCTTTGATGTAAATATGACACCAACAACATCAATGATGAAAAGAAGAAGTATACAGCCAATATCGAGTACCACCAACGGTTAGTACTCTTGTAACTACTGTCGACACATCCCAACCCCAGTTCTCTTGTCTTCCACTTATATTTGGTCAAGTCAAAGTAATGAAATTTACATGAAACGCGATCCACATAGGTAGCGCCAATGAGAATTTTCATTTTGGTGAGGAATACAATAGATCTAATTGAGTGGGGGTCAATCTTTTCAGGAAGATTTTTCAAACGGTACCATGTTCTAGTGAGTGACCTGAAAACCCCCATCTAGCCAAAAGTTTTTGAATAATAATCAGGATGGACACTACACCACACATATATTTTACTGTCTAGCACGGCTATGTGAGAGTTGCATTTAAGAATATTCATGGCTCCAATAACTGCCCTACTTTTTATACTGGTAATAGAATTGTTAAGATCAAGACTAGGATCTTCCCTACTATAAAAGTTAATTGTTGTTGTTACTGAATTTAGAGATGAAGTTAAGGTTGTTACCCGATATGGAGGTAAAGGAAGCGAATTAACGCCTCCAAAGATATGTACATATTTGAATCAAGGGTGATATGAAATTTACATTGATATAGTTGGCACACAAACACGATTCGGTGGCATATTAAAAGTCTAATTAAAGACTTTTAATCTCTATCATTCAGTGAATGATAGTTCGCGCAGCTTCCAAAAAAAACAAATATTTCTCTTTCACCATCTTCATCTTCCTCCCTCAACCCCTTAGATTTCGCTGAATCCTTGTTGGCCACAGTAGCTAATCGGGAATGGATAGAGAAAGAGAAAAGCAGAACAAAACAAACAAATTGAATTCGAGCTCCAAAAACTCCTAATGACTACTCCACCCTAGAAAGAGGAGAGGCGAACGAGAGAGAAAGGAGATACTAAAACGATTTCTCAATTTTAACTAAAACGACGTTGTTTCACTTTTTTTTTTCTTTTTAATTTAGATACCAAAATGATGCCGTTTTGAACTTGATATTAAAAAATTTTAATGGGTCCAAAATGACATCGTTTTGTATTGGATTTAAATAAATAAATAAAGAGAAAAGAAACTTAATTGAAACGACATCATTTCTAACTCACTTAACCTAAACCCTATTTTTCCTTCTTCTTCCTTTGCCTCTCTCACTTTTCATGTTAAACTGGTTCTCTCTATCTCTCTCTCACCATCTTCCTCTTCCTCCCTCAACCTCTTAGATTTCGCCGAATCCTTTTTGGCCATAGCAACTAATCGAGAATGGATAGAAAAGAGAACAGTAGAATGAAACAAACAAACTGAATTCGAGCTCCAAAAACTCCTAACGACTACTCCACCCTAGATTTTGAGATACGTGGAATCAAATCAAAGGGTTACACTTGGGAGAGAGTACAAACCGTAGGAGTTGCCACCAACCATTGAGATTCTAAGGTGTAATTGGTCACCTAAGTCTAATTAAATTTATTTCCTAATTTTATCTAAGACCCTAGGGCTCTTAAGCAAAACTGTTTTTGCATCTAGTTCCCAATTTTTTACCCATTTTAGGGTTTTTTTTCGGATTAGACTAGTGCTCGATTGTCGGTTGAACTGGCCGAACTAACTAGTTTGGTTCGGTTTTTAAAACCATGAAAAGGATGTCTCGATCCAGAAGACATGGATTCAGAAGCCTGGTTACATGAGGAAAAGGTATTAGGCACCCTACACCACCTATCCAAAGAATAGTACCTCCTTTCGAATTTAATTTTAAAACTCATCATTTAAATAACACTACTGTTCAAGCTTCATGAGGTGTGCTATATGTTCTATAATTTTAGAACATGCTACAGTACTGTCTCAAATATGAGACGGTACGGACACAAATGCCATTTCCGGAAAATAATTTTTTATTCAACATTTTCTCTGTCCTCTCAATATTTAATTCAATGTTTTCTCTCTCTTCTCACTGTTTTCTCTCTCCGTCTACATCTCTCGCTCTCTCTGTTCTGGCATGTCTTTCTGTTTTGGCCCTCTCGCCATTGCCGATCTCGCCACGCCGATCTTGCCACGCCGAGAGACAGAGACCGCCCGGCTTGCCACTGATCACGACCTGCTTTGCGACGAAGAGGAACTCCAGTGTGAAGGACACGGTGGCCCAAAGTGAAACTTCCATCAGCAACGGCGACGGAGGCGGTTTGGGATGTGGGTTTGTTTGATTTGGTGGATGGGATGTGGTTTGTTGAATTTTATAATTGATTCGGTGGATTTGGTATGTGGGTTTGATTGATTTGGTGGATGTGGGTTTGTTTGGTTTGGTCTCTCTGGTTGTGTTTTTTTTTTTTTTTTTTTTTTGAGGTGGTGTTGGTGGATGTGGATTTATGCTGGTGGTGGATGTCCGGTGGTGGTGTGGGTTTGTGCTGGTGATGGATGTGGGTTTGTGTCGGTTTGGTCTCTCTGGTTGTGTTTTTTTTTTTTTTTTGAGGTGGCGTTGGTGGCTGTCGGCGTTGTTGCCGGTGGTGGCCGTCGGCGTTTGTGCCGGTGGTGGCCGTTGGTGATGATGATGAAGATAGTGATAGGGATAGAGAGAATATAATATATTATTTTAATATATAGTAAATATTATTTTAATGTATAGAATTGAAGTATAGAACATTTGATAAATGGTATGTTGTAAAATGATGTGCTAAAATAATAAAGTTGGTCTTTTATGTGTTAAAATGACATTTTTTTTGAAAGATCTGATAGGAATGCTCTAAGATGACATGTATCAATTATGAGATGGCATGAGAAAAATGGCATGTATTTATCCTAGGATGACATATGGATGCATGTCAATATCTAAATTCAAGGGCATGTGAACAATTTATTTTATAAAAATATTTACTAAGTATATGATAGCATGGCATACGTTAGGAATGTAAATTACATAAGGAATTAAGTATAGCTAACCTCGTTCCAAAGCATAGCATACTAATTGCAATTTTGCAAATCCTTTTCCCAAAGTATCTTATCTCATGCAAGAGACACAAAGAAATGACAAGAAAATAAATATTAGATTTCTAAGAGATGCTGAAACAACGTCATTGACAAATTATTAATCTTGAAGAAATCTTTTTATTTTGGCAAAACAATGGTTAAAGATGAACTTTTGGAATTTTTGAGGTCAATTTGTGATTTCAAAAAGTTTCAAGGTTGAAATATAATTTGGAAAAGTTTTGAGTCAGATTGTAACTTTGGAAAGTTTCAGGTCACAATGAATTTGGAAAAAAATTTGGGGTCAAATTGCAATTCAGGAAAGATTTGGGGTTGAAATGTATTTTGGAAAAGCTTCAGGTTAAAAGTTTAATTTTATGAAAGGTTTTAGGGTTGAAAGTTTAATTTTGCGAAAGTTAAAAGTCAAAATGTAATTTGAAAAAGGTTTGGTTTGGTTTGTAATTTTTGAAACATGCTTGACTTGTGGATCCGGATTGGGCCCTTGTAGTGGAATGGATTTAAAAAGGAGCTTGATTTTTGGGCTTGGCTTGACTATGATTTTAAAAAGGCTGTTGGGCTCGTGCGTGTGACTTTTTAGATTGGGTCTGGGTGAACTAAATTTTAATGTGGGCTGGTGCTAAGAGGAATTCGGATTGAGCATAAAGGAGAGAATTCGCTTGGGATTTTTAGTGGAGTGGGCTTATGTGATTTTTAGTTTTAGATGGTAGCTGACCCAAATGGGTCCAACCCGGTCCAAACCCAAACTCCACTCAAACTATTAAAAGAAATATCCATGGACCAATGACAGAACGCCACCTCACCATCTTATCTTTTCTCTTAGTCCTTTTCTTTCTATTTCTGTCTTAAACTTAAACGGTTAAACCCAAATCAGATTAAGCCTTAAGCCTCTCTCTCCCTCTCTTTCTCTTCTCTCCATCTCTGAATCAAACCCATGACCGTGGCCGGAGCTTCAAAGCTCAACGCAAGCCACCAACACCGTGGCTCTCTCCCTTTCTATCCTGGTCTCTCTCTCCCGAGTCTCGAACTCTCTAATCTTTTTATTTTTCTGCTGCTGTTCTTTGATTTATGGCCGAAAGTTTCTCTTTTTATTGCCTGCCTGTTTGTGGGTTTGGGGATTTGGTTTTATTTTTTGGGGCTTAATGATTTGGAAAAAGAAGGAATTTTGATTTGGGTTTGGGGGTATTAAGAAAGAAAGGTTTTTTGTTTCGAGTTTTGGGTGTTCAAGTGTTCATGTGATGGTTTTGCTATGGATGTGTATGTTTGTTTTATGTAATGCTTGTGAACACGAGTTGTGTGTAAAAATGGTAGCTTGTGTGCTCTTTGTCTTGTGAACATGTAGAAATAAAAATACACTAGGTACCTAAAGAAAAGAATGGATATCACCCTCTTAGTGCTATACTATACTTGACTTTCCTTTGTGTATATTCTGCTTTTACTCCTGGTCTTGTCTGTGTGCCTTGTTGATAGCTGAAAAAAGAACAAGCTTTGAGTTAGATTTGGAGCTAAAAATTGAAAAGAAAGATGAGAGAGAGTGAGTGAGAACAAAGTAAGAAAGATATTATTTGGATGTCTCTGCTCTGCTTTTTCTTCTTCTTCTCTTCGCTTTTCTTTGATACTGATCTTTGTTGTTGCTGCTGCTTGTGCCTCTTGTTGAAAAGGAATGACCTTCAATGCAAAAAGGAAGGATCTTTCTGTGTGAGAAGAAAAATTAGACATTCTGATGGGGTGTGTTTAAAGAGTGGGTGTTTTTTAAAGGGTGGCTGTCTAAAATAGAAAAAAAAAAGGATTTTGTACTAAAATAAAATAGACGAAAATACACAGAAAATTTTAAACAATGCTCTTGGTATGAAATCTAAAGAAAAATAGGAAGGTCAGAGGACAGCACGGAAGTGGGGTGGGTGGGATTCTCAGGACTAGGGATTTGGTTTTGTGCCTCCCAGGGGAGCAGATTGTTGGTCTGTCTTTGTGAATAGGAGAAAGAGATCTATTTATATGGGCTCTCCTTTTTTTTTTTTTTTTTGATGATCAAACTTCCACACTATTCATTAAACTGGACAAAGTCCAAATTTGCTACATCTTTTGACACTTGAAATTCAATACAGGGAGGAATATCCTCAACCCAGACAATGCTCTCACTAACAAACTGAGCATTCCTAGCAAGTAAATGGGCAGCCATATTACAATTCCTGCGCACACAGCTGACTTCCCATACCAAAGCATTATGCTTCTGTCCCATGATACCATCAGTGATCATCTTAATAGAGAGAGGAGGAGAACATCAGCCCCTTAGCGCATCGGTTACTACCTTTGCATCCCCTTCCAGCACCACTTGCCTTAGCCCCAAGTCCCCAGCTAGAATCAAGCCTTCCTCAAAGGCCTTTGCTTCCACCTCCAAAGCACCAAGCGGGAACTCCAACTTCTTACTCATCGCGCCCATTAGCTCTCCCCTTTCATTTCTAATTATAATCCCGATTCCGCAGCTGCTTGACTCTTTAAATACCGCCCCATCTACATTTATCTTATACCAATCATCACATGGTGGAGTCCAAGTTCCAGTTCTCGGTGGAGCAGGGTGTATTGGGACCTCAGCGAGCAGACCGAATTCCTCCACAAGAGCATTAGCTTCCGACACAATTCTCCTTGCTTCTTTGCCTTTTCCCTCAAATTTTATTGCATTCCGATTCTTCCAAATACACCAAGCTAAGCACGCTAGCCGCTTTAATTCTCCCTCCTTTTGATT
This sequence comes from Quercus parvula, assembly GCA_030820535.1. Lineage (NCBI taxonomy): Eukaryota > Viridiplantae > Streptophyta > Magnoliopsida > Fagales > Fagaceae > Quercus > Quercus parvula. Next base: position 30,118,290 of record JAUAME010000006.1, on the reverse strand, counting down.
TTCCCAAACATTCCAAACCACATCAATGAAGTCCCGGTGAGAAAGACAGCCCCCTTTCACAGAAAACTTAGCCTCCTTCCATACAGCTTCTGCCATACAACACTCCCACAGTGCATGACCCGAGGATTCAGCCAAACCACATAGCCCTCACCTATCATCTTTAGACACCTTTCGGAGCCAAAGGCTAAGGTTGGTGGGAAGGACGTTCTTGCATACCCGCCATAAGAAATGTCTAACTTTACTTGGGCACTTTAAGCTCCAAATAGTTGTCCAAAATTCCTTTTTCTTCTGCCTATTTGATTCCTCACCACCAGTCCCCAAACTCCTCCCCTCAGAAAGCCACCCGTGAGCCACATGATAGGCACTTTTAACCGTAAAGATGCCTTTTTTCGTCCAAGCCCAAACCCAAGCGTCATCCGGCAGATTTTGGCTGATCGGGATACTCAAAATAGTCGATGCTTCGTGTGGTAAGAAGCTGTTTCTCACAGCACTAGAGTTCCACTGACCCAACTCACAGTCAAGAAGGGTCTCCACTAGCACATTTGCAGCATTCTGTGGCCGAGGACTAACAACCATAAACGAATTTGGGGTTGGGATCCACCTGTCTGTCCAAATCTTCGCTTTCCGCCCATTTCCAATATTCCATCTTAGACCCCTATGAAGAACCCCCCTTGCTGCCACTAAGCTTCTCCAAGTGAAAGATGGGTTATTTCCCAACTCCGCCTCCAAAAAATTTGAGTTCGGGAAATATTTTGCCTTAAGAACTCGATGGGCTAGAGAATCTGAATCTTGAGAGATCCTCCATCCTTGTTTTGCGAGCAAAGCTAGATTAAAAGCTTTAAGATCCTTAAAGCCCATCCCGCCTTCATTCTTTGGTGTACACATCTTCTCCCACGCTATCCAAGCCACATTCCTTTCCTTATCACGTTGACCCCACCAAAAGTTTCTCATCTTCGCATTCAACTCGTTACACAATGAATCGGGAAGCTTAAAACAATTCATCGTATACATAGGAGTGGCTTGGGCTACGGCCTTTATAAGGATTTCTCGGCCAGCCGTTGACAAAAGCTTTCCTTTCCAACCCGCAATTTTTCGGCCCACCTGATCTAATATGCGGTGGAAGGCTTTCTTCTTTCCTCTCCCTACCAAAGTGGGTAAGCCCAAATAACGCTCATGCTGATGGATGACTTGTGCCCCGAACATTTCTTTCACCTTTTCCTTAACCTCACCCCGTGTATTTTTGCTAAAAAAGAGAGAAGTCTTCTCTCTATTTAGCATTTGCCCTGACTCCTTTTCATACACCTCAAGAATTTTAAGAATTCTGGATCCCTCCTCCTTTGAAGCTTTGCCGAACACAATGCAGTCATCAGCAAAAAGTAGGTGAGAGGGATGCTAGTCAAATGGAGATGTTCAGGGAGTGTTTAACTGAATGTGGTCTCTCTGATTTGGGTTTTGTGGGGCAGCATTTTACTTGGTGTAATGGTAGGATGGGTGAGCACCGAACTCTGGTTAGGTTGGATAGGATAGTGGCTAATGAGAAGTGGTTGAGAATGTTCCCTGAGGCAAAAGTCTTTCATAAGGCTATGGCTTCTGACCATTGTATGCTCAACCTATCTTTGAGGAAAAGAGTGCAGAGAAGGGGGAAGGGGAAGCGGTTTATGTTTGAGGCTATGTGGACTAGGGAGGAGGGTTGCAGAGAGGTGATTGAATCGGCCTGGGATCCTTTGAATGCTAATCCGAATGTGCAAATTAGAGATAGGATAAAAAGTTGCCAAGATCATTTGCAAGCTTGGAATCGTAGGGAGTTTGGGAACGTAAATAAGGTGTTAAAGCAGAAGCAAAGTCGGCTTCAGCAATTGGAAGCCTTAAATTTACTTCATGAGTCTGCTGAAGAGATTCAAGCTTTAAAAAAAGAGATTAACGAGATAATGATCCGGGAAGAAATGATGTGGAACCAGAGGTCAAGGGCTGTATGGGTTAAATGTGGGGATCGAAACACGAAATTTTTTCATGCAACGGCAAGTAATAGACGCCGGAAAAATAGAATTGATGGCCTGTATGACCTGGGAGGCAGATGGTGTGAGGATAGTGATGAGGTGGATGGTATTATTCTGGATTACTTCAGGGATATCTACAGTACAAGCTTCCCAGTTGATTTCGGGGCTAGCCTTGGGGCTGTTGACAGAAAGGTCTCGGATACAATGAATGAAGACCTTCTTTCGGATTTCAAAGCAGAGGAGGTTCGGAGGGCTTTAAAGCAGATGCATCCAACAAAATCGCCGGGCCCGGATGGTATGTCCCCTGTTTTCTTCCAAAGATATTGGGATATTGTAGGTCCAAATGTGGTAGTGTGTGTCCTTAATATTCTTAGAACAGGTGTTATTCCATATGGCTTAAATGACACTTATATTTGTCTAATCCCAAAAGTTAATTGCCCTCAAAAGATGACGGAGTTCCGACCCATAAGTTTATGTAATGTTATCTATAAACTTGTTTCAAAAGTTTTGGTCAACAGGTTAAAGAAAATCCTCCCTGATGTTATTTGTGATGCTCATAGCGCTTTTGTTCCGGGAAGGCAGATTACAGACAATGTGTTGGTAGCTTTTGAAGTTATGCATTGTATAAATCAGAGGAGAAAAGGGAAGAAGGGGTTGATGGCAATAAAGCTCGACATGAGCAAGGCATACGACCGGGTGGAGTGGGCATATTTGGAGGCGATGATGGGTAAATTGGGTTTTAATGAAAAGTGGATTAATTTGATGATGATGTGTGTGTCATCAGTGTCTTTTTCAGTGCTTATAAATGGTGAGCCAAAGGGAAGGATTGTTCCAACCCGTGGTCTTAGGCAAGGGGATCCGATTTCACCATACCTCTTCCTTTTGTGTGTGGAGGGACTCTCAGTTATGCTTAGAAAGGTTGAAAATGGGGGAATTCCTAGAGGTATTGTGGTTTGTAGGCAAGCTCCATATGGGCTCTCCTAGGGTTGAAGGCTACACAACTCTTAATTTACCAAACTGGACTGCTGTGCACTCAAAGAATTGTGTCATCGACTTTAAATCAGCACTTAATAATTTAATAAATCTTCACATCCCCTTATATCCTGTGTTAAAGGAGCTTCAATGGAAGGAAATAAATGTATTTATTTAGTATCACATTTATGTTCAAGTTTAAATTCTTATTTATTAGCATTCATTTTTAGTTTCTCCAATCAATTTCCTAACTATTCCTTTCTTAGCTACTATTCCTGTAGCTGTTATCATAAACATGTGACACAAATTCAATGCTACTGATATTAAACCTATCACAATTAGGAATAACGGTATAGTTGGTTAGATATTGTATATTAAGTTTCCTAATTAAATTCAAATACATGATGACATTTACCAATGAAGCATAAATAATGTATATTTTTTTAATGACAACCATATTTGATTCAAGGGTAATCCGGAGTGCTCTTAGGGCATTTGTTAAAAAACAATTTTGGAAAACTTTTAATATCACTTTTATGGGAAATATAAAAAATTGTCAAAAAAATTAATTACTTTTTTTGTTTTCTCATAAAAAGTTTCTAAAAATATTTTCTAATCCAATGCTCTTAGAGAATCAATTAACTTTTTCCTCAATTTAATTGTGTGTTTAAATTTATTTGGAGAACCAAATATAATGCACATAAGTTTTGCCCTATCATCAAGAAATTAATGTGTTTATATTTGATGATAAACATGAAAAAATTTAATGCCCACAATAATAATTCAATACTTATTGCTTATTCCTCTCACATGAATGATAGGTCATAGGTCATACGCAGGACACATCATTCATGTGAGAGGATGGGCTACTACCTTTGAAGTATTAAATAATTTTTCTAATCTTATTATGCATGGTAAGACCAATCATTCATGTGAGAGAGAAATGAGCAATCACTATTGAATAATTTCACTTGTGAATTGAAATGTGACAAGGCCAATCACATAGGTCATTTCAACCCTTTGGAATTGTCTTTATCACGTGAGAAAAATGTTTATTTTAAATAAAATCATAACGATTTTATTTTATTCGAAAATTTATAAGTTTGATGTAATAATTGAAAAGTGATAAGCCAACAGCATGGTTAAATTCAGCTCATAGAAATTGTCTTATCATAACAGGCCGTGATCATAAATAAACCCTCTATAAAAGTCCACTTATGGACAATGAAAAAACTCAGGTTCCAAAACAAAAACTATAAACCATGCCATGTTTTTGTGTTTTCAAGGATGGCACCAATGGCTACATTCTTTCTCATGATTTTTACCAATATATAAAGTTATAAACATGAAATACAACCTTAAATTGATGTGTATGAAACAATTAGCCATTTAACATCATGTAAAAATCAATATAGTTTTTAACCATGAACAAGTCGAACGTAAAGAAGGTCATATAGTAAGACTAGAAGTAGAAAGTAGCAAATAAAATTACTAATTCGGCAAGGTCGAACATGAATAGGTTCTCATAACAAGTTTTCCAGCTATGAAAGTAGCACTAACCAAAATAGAAGCACCTTTTTTTTTTCTTCCATGTTAAAGTTGAGAGGAAATGAGTTGAAGAGAGAAAAAAGAAAAATAGAAGCAAGCTTGAAAGTTGTTTGACCCAACGGCCCACACCCATAAGTGAAAAGTGAAAACCCTTGACGAATACATCAATACTATTGAACTCATGTTTATAATGATCTCAATATAGGGTTTATTTGGTTTATTTACTAGAAGACCCTAAGCTAATCCTACGATTAGTTTTCCTTTTTTACAAGTACGTGGATCTATAATAGGTTGGGCTTTTGGGGTTTGGTCCTCCAGGGCCATAATATCTCTTAACAACCCCAGGCACACGCGACACAAAGTGGTACACTGACATGGCTAGGGCTGACATGACAATAACTTGATGCCATGTGGTAGATTTGGAATGATCATGTGTAGAACAATAGAAGCACCTAAAATCAAGGCACATAATTTTCATATCATCAGGCCGAGAAAAGAACCCCACAAAAAAAAAAAAAAAAAAAAAAACACTTTATTAGGTTTCCTCAGTGGCTAACCACTTAAACACTACCATCCCAACCATAACGTGGACCAAAAACTATTTCCAATATTTTGATCATGGTACCTTCTCTGACGCAAGGGCTTTCTCAATAAGCCATAACGATTCTACTGCATCATTTCCTCATTTGCTCGGCCATCTACAATTACCACATCAAGCTTCATGTACATGGCTTGAGCCTTCTTGACACCACCTAAATTATCTAGTTCCATGACCCTCTCGTCCCAACCATAGTGCCACACCACACATCTGCAACCGCTGTTTGAAGCCTTTTTGCATTTTTGCCAACTCATCATTGAATTCTTATATGCAATATCCCCTGCAGCCAAAATAATTATTATTATTCATGATCATCAGCGTAGGTTATTTATACAGCTAATTTCAAAAGAATCTCCATCTTTGCTTACTATTTCAATGAACAAAAGGCTGAGAAAACCTTTTCGATATAAAAGCTGAAATACCAAAGGGGATTTAACCTTCTTAAGGATGATTTAGTCACCCTCACCCTCTAGAACATGAAATTCATAATTCAATATAATTCATAAAATTTAAAGCTAAATCTCTACACCAAATACAGTTGAAGAAGACCTAGTTATTCTACCAAAAAAAGAAAAAAGAAAACCTAGTTTGACCTTCAAACTTCATTTTTTTTTTTTAATTTTGACCTTGAAGTAGAAAGAATGGGTCATTGAAATAAGCAGGGGTAATCAGGACCAATACACCTAACAAATATTTGCAATCAAGCAAGATCAAATGGCCAAGATGAAAGCTTGAAGAGATTAGACAAAACAACACAAAAGTTTGACCTAATTAATTGTAATTAATTTTGATTGGTGCTAATGAACATCGAGACTTTTTAGGCTAAAATTTTAGTTGTTTCTATTTTCATTGACTATGATTTATTTTCTATAGTCACTTGGTTATGAAGTTTTTTATTTTTATTATTCAGTTATTTTCTGTCCTTTCTTAATGTAACTTGAGAACCCTGTTTAAAGCCCCAGGATTTATTAATGTTTTGTTTTGCTTGAGTAATACATTTTTTTTGAAATTTTCCCCCAATAGATTAGTGTTGATTTCAAGCAATCCTAAGAATTGACTCCCAAGTTTTAGGTATGTTTTTATGCTTGATACTGACTCCAAGCAACCCTAGATGTTGACTCTTAGAATTATTCCTTTTTTGTCTATCCATAATCTCTGAGAATTTTGGGTCACTTCACTTTGTTTCATATATCATCCTTGGAACCACAAATTTGTAGATCAACAGATTAAAGAAGTTGCAACTGGATTAAACAAAAAGGAAACAGAGTTCCTCACTTCCTCTAGGTATTAGGAGACGAAGATATTATTGGAAAAGCCAGGAGAGCATAAATATAACAATTTGGGAATAAAGTTGAGTGGGAATAATTGGCAGTGCGTTGTAGGAGAGAAATGCCAGTTGTAGTAATGGCCAATGCAGTTAGACTCCTAGGAATGCTCTACTGGTGTCTGAATTGCTCAAAGTTTGTCTAGTTGTTAAGTGAACAAGCTTGTATGGAAGAAGTATGACCTCTATCAACAATTGGAAAAGCCATGAGTATATATTGATGACATTTGAAGGGGTGAGTTGAGGAAAACGGATAAGGTATCAGGTCATTGCTCATATGATTGGACAGGTTTTTCATTGAAGAAATGGTGATATTCAGTTGGAAGAGTAGAAGTTCAAATAGTCTATAATTAAGCAAATGACTCAAACATTACTTGCCTGGATACTCTGTAGTGACCATGCTAAAATAGGTGCAAGTTACAACCATTTTACAATGAAGTCTATTAAAAAACATTTTACAGCTAGTCTCTAAGCTGTTTCAGAGATTAAAGGAAATGCTCTAAGCCTGCTAAGTGCACGGATCTTGTCAAATCTGAAACAACTCAGAGTTATATTTTCTTAATGAAGAGAACAATTAGGGCTTAATAGTACAGCTGCCATAAAATCGTAAATCTCAGAAGAAAATAATTTTTAAAAGCTAATTGACCGAATAATATATCTGAGAATAAACTCTAATACCAACTATAATAAGGTAGTGTTCCTTAAAGTGAGATTTATTGACTAAAAGAGCATTGTTTAATAACTATCTGATAATTTACCGAGTTGCAATATGTAAAACCAATTATAAGAGCATTGTTTAATAACTATTAACTAGGTATCAACGACTTGATACTTCAAAGTCAAAATCTATAGTCAATAAATATCTAATACCAACTATAATCAACTATTATTGAAAGCAAATCTCTTAATAAAATTCAAAAAAGTAAAAAAGATTTTACGAGGTGTTTGATAAAGTTTCCTTGGTGGCTTAAACTATCTTGCACTTCTATATAGTTTCCTAACAGAGATCAAACAACATAAAAACAAGAAACTTCACCCATTATTAGCAAACATTATAGTTATGTATATAAAATTGAAACCCAGCCTGCACATAGATAAACTGTGCCCAAAATTTGCACTGATGAGGCCGAAAATCTCACCAGTGAGAAGCACCCTACACAAAAGAAGAAAACAAGAATACCTTGCAGAAGGCACCGGTGTGGAGCCGGCCAAATACCCTCCGAAGGTTAAGTTAGAAATATTCTCATAGCTCTAGAGTGCTAGAGAGGGGTAAATTATGTGTACCTTGATGTGAGGGGGTATTGGGGCTTTTATAGTAGTGAGGTTTTGTCTCATTTCCTTGTAACCCAAGTTGTTTCCTTGTAGAACTCTCCCTTTAGGAATCCGAAACGTGGTGGACAAGTTATTCATCGTGAAGAGTCCGCGGTCTTTAAGGTGTTCCCCCAATATTTTTCCAATGCTTTGCCCTATTCATATTGGGCCCTTATTTCATCAGGGATTCCACAAGGGATGGGCTCGACTTTCTTTTGGCCCATGGACATGGACCCGTTAGGCCCGTCAGGCCTTATTTCCTATTTTTATCCTCTTCAGCTGCCCCCTTCATCCCATTTGATCCGTCGCTTTTGTGCAAGGGGTCAATTGGGGTGACGGTCAACATAGTCCTGACGATTCTACGTTCATGGGGCGACGGATAGACATACATGAACGGTGACAAAGTTGAGCTAGAATGGCGACCGTGAATACTGAGTGGTCGGTGACATAATCAATGTAGTGACGGTCCGAACTTTATAGTTGACGGGGACGAAAACCTTTGGAGGGTGGTTTATGGAGCATGACGCCGTCAGGTCTATAGAGGTCTGACAAGCTGCAGAGGCATTAAAGGCAACGACACGTGTCACTTGTCGAATGGCTTGTACCTCGGATCGAAGTGCCGCTTCGTCTTCCGTGCACTCCATCTATAAAAACCAGCACCCTCCCCTTCATTTCCTTTACTTTACGCAGAAACTACATTGTCAGAGCGAGTCCGTCACCTGTCAGAGCTTATCCGTTCACATCTTTTAGCAACAACTTTCATCTGCTCACTCTTTTCCTCGGTAAGTGATTCCATCCGTTCACTTTAATATACTTTCAGTTTTTATACTTTAACATGGTAAAAACTTTAAATTTCTTGCATCCGTCTTCCCCTTTTTATTTTAGACCCGTCAGTTTTAGGTTTTGTCGCTACGTGTAGGCAATGTCTAGTGCGTCGAGTAACCAGTCGTTCGTCCGCGACGGGGCGGGTTACGAGGAATTGTACCCGTCGGGTTATAAAGATCCAGACGAACTAAGCGAGAGGAGTCCGTCTGCCACTTCACCGTCCTAAAAAGATGAGGATATGGAGTTGGCCGAACCAGAGGAAGGTTTTGACGACGGTGATCAAGGATTTAAGTCAGTAGTTGGTGCTGACGGACTTAGGGAGTTCGTCATGCTACCTGAGTGGACGGTAAATAACTTCAGGTCCACAATTAAGGAGGTGCATTTCAAAACACTTAGAGCAATCTACCAAATACCCGACCACATCCCTATCCGTCTACCCTATAAGGCAGAAAAATGCTATTACGATGGAGTGGACGACGTAGGGGTGTATGAACAAGCACTCAAGGCTGGCCTTAGGTTCCCCTTGAACACACTAAAGCGAGAACTCCTCCAGCACTTGGGTTTGTCCGTCAGCCAGATATCCCCAAATGCCTGGAGGGTTTTCATAGCAATGGAGGTCCTATACGGAGCCATGTCTGATGGTTCTAGATCGCTGACCGTACGGGAATTCCTCCATTGCTACCGTCCAGATGAGATAGACAAGTCAAGGGGAATGTATAAATTTTGTCCCTAAGAAGTCCGTCCTGAAGGTCATTTATGAAACCCCTGACTCCAACCATGACTGGAAGAGCCGTTACTTCTTCCTGGAAGGTGACGGCTGGATGTGTCACCCGGGGGAGACGGACTTCATGCCGGTTGATAAAACATGGGGAATCTCGGACCCGTCTGGTATATTTTCCTCCGTCGTGTTATGAATGTGATTTTTCTAACACTTTAACGACCGTCCTGATTACTTTGTCCTTTTTATTTTTTCAGTGCGACGGCGTCCGCAAGTTGATATTGAGGAGTACAACTTTTTGGAAAGAATTTTTTCAAAGACTAAGCCAGAGGAACGGACGTGGGCGAAGTTGGTAAATCTTAATACCGTCCATTGGTATTGCGACGGACCTGAACCCACTCCGGCGGCTATCAAATACGAGGAACGCACCTGTCAGCGTAAGTCCGTCACCCTCTACATCTAACTTGATCACTTCCTACGAGTTTACCCGTCTATTCTTATTTTTCAGAGATGGAAGATGCAAATAGAAGGGCAGCCATTAGAAATAAGGCTGCGAAGAATAAGGAGACGGACGAAGGTGCTATGGGGACGGGTTCGAGCAGGCCCTCGGCGAAGAGACCAATGCTTAAGGGAGACCGTGCACCTAAGAAACAAAAGGTTTCGACGGAGCCCGTCATTGGTCTGATGGCAGAGGGTAAGAAGACGGTGACCCCGACCAAACCTGGGGGTGGCAAAGGTCTAATGGTTCCTCCTCCGGGTAGTCAGAAGAAGCTGCCCGTCCTACTCCGTGAAGACCCAAAGTATGCTTTGGGGAAGCTTTCTTCTATTATCAGCAGCGAAGACTATGAGGACCTTGGAAACCACTCGACGGAGGCCATGGGGGAGACGGGCCTCTTCAGCATTGCCCAAGTAAGAGCCCGTCGTTTTTATTATTATATATACATATTCTTTTTAACAATAACTAAAACTCCATTCCGTCGTCAGGCTATGCTCATGACGAAGGGTTTGATGGATCGATCTCTTCACCATGAGATGACGCTTGAAAGGGTCCGTGAAAAGGCCAAGTTGGCGGAGGAGGAGCTGTTTGAGCTAAAGAATTGGAAGGTGGTGACGGAGCAGAAGCTCAAGCTTGTGGAACGAGCGAGGGATGAGTACCAGAAGATGACAGAGGAGCTTAAACAGGCTCTGGAGGACAAAGAGAACGATGTCCGTCAAGCCAGAGAGAAGGCCGTCCAGGAATATCGTGACTCCGACGCCCTCATTTCAGAGCTCGGAGTCTGTTATAATGACGGTTTCGATGATGCACTCCGTTAGGCCAAGGCTCTTTATCCTAATCTCGATTTCTCATCCGTTAACATAATTGTTGCGGAGGCTACGTCCGTTCATCCTGACCTGTCGGACGATACAAACGAGCTTTTTGCAGAAGAGGTGCCGGGCTCCGTCGTCCCTGAGATCCAGCCTGAGGAAGAAAAAACCCGTGCAGCCAAAGACCCCGTCATTCCTGATGTGTAGACATATTTATTTACTTTTTCCAAGTATTTTGAGAACAGTTGGATTTTACCCGTTGTATGTCGGGCCATTTGTATTCGTTGTATTGACATTTTAACTTATTTATTTAAATGCATCTTTACTATTTTATTGATGATTGTAGTGTAGGATCCGTCTTTTTTGACGTAGCTTTGAAGCCCGTCTAGTTTTGATTGTTTAACTTGATTGTTTAGATTAATCTATTAACCCTACGGAGTAGGATTTAGACCTTCTGTCGGATCCGGTCTTTTGAATTAAGTTTGACCCTAGTTGGAGTCAACTCTGTGGATAAGCTTGACCCTGGTTGGGTCTGTCCGTTTTGTGGATTGGTTTTGACCCCTTGTAGGGTCCGTCCACTTTGTGGATTTATATAAGTTGACAATGGTTGGGCCCGTCCACTTTGTGGATAGGTCTTGACACTAGTTGGTTCGTCCATTGTGGATTTTGTATTATCGACCATGGTTGGGTCCGTTCATTTCGTGGAATGGGGTCGTGACCCTTGGTGTGGTCATCCACTTCGTGGACTAGTATAATTTTGTGACCTGGTTGGGTCCGTCCATTATGCGGACTGGGGTCTCGACCTTTTATAGGGTCCGTCCACTTTGCGGACTTGTATAAGTTTGCGACCCGGGTCGGGTCCGTTCACTTTGTGGATTTGTGTGAGTTTGACCCTGGTTGGGTCCGTCCACTTTGTGGACTTGTATAAGTTTGACCCTTGGTGGGGTCCGTCCACTTTGTAGACTTATATAAGTTTGACCCTGGTTGGGTCCGTCCATTTCGTGGACTGGTCTTGACCCTTGGTGGGGTCCGTTCACTTTGTGGACTTGTGTAAGTTTGTGACCCTGGTTGGGTCTGTCCATTTTGTGGACTTGTATAAGTTTGACCTTGGTTGGGTCCGTCCACTTTGTGGACTGCGGTCTTGTGGTAGTATTGACACAGCATAGCCTGAATATTCCTCCATAAAATTTAAAGCTGTAGAATAAGTACCTACCCCCTTGGGCTTAAAAAGGTACTGAAAAAAGTCATTGTAGCAAGGCTTGATAAAAAAGCCAAAAAATAATCAAAAGACTAGTAGTAAGTGTGCCAAAAACAATCAAAGACTAGTAAATATAAATAGACTGGGGAATAGGGGGAAGTTGAATGTCGTTTCTACTGGTAGTATTTCCGGAGGTGTTCCGCATTCCATGGGTGCTGAAGCTTCCTTTCGTCCATGGTTTCAAGCTGATATGTGCCCTTCCTCTGCCATGATGTGATTCTATACGGTCCTTCCCAATTTGGTCCAAGCTTTCCTTGCGTAGGGTCTTTAGCTGCGCCCATTACCTTCCGTAGCACCAGGTCTCCGATCTGAAAGTCTCTATGCCTTACCCTAGCGTTGTAGTGCTTTGACATGAGGTCCTGGTATCGTGCCAACCTTTGTTCTGCCTTTGGTCGGGCCTCGTCCATTAAGTCTAGCTGGAGGCGCATCGCTTCTTCGTTTTTGTCTTCCGTGTAGCTCTGTACGCGATAGCTGGTAAGGCCAATCTCTGCTGGGATGACTACATCAGCTCCGTATGTAAGTCGAAATGGGGTCTCTCCTGTAGGTGTCCTTGCGGTCGTCCGATACGCCCACAGTACGCTTGGTAGTTTGTCAGGCCAGATACCCTTTGCCCCCTTGAGTCGGGTTTTGATGATTTTCAGCAATGTCCGGTTCGTGACTTCTACCTGTCCGTTTGCCTGGGGGTGTGCTGGAGACGAGTAGTGATTCTTAATGCCTAGCTCTGAGCAAAAATTCCTGAATGCGCTGTTGTTGAACTGTTTTCCATTGTCAGAGACAAGCACCCTTGGTATCCCGTATCTGCAGATGATGTTTCTCCATATGAAGGCATGGATGCTTTTCTCCGTGATAGTGGCAAGGGGTTCTGCTTCCACCCACTTGGTGAAGTAGTCGATACCGATTACTAGAAATTTTAGCTGTCTTAAGGCTGTTGGGAAGGGACCCATGATGTCTAATCCCCATTGTGCGAATGGCCAAGGAGCCGTCATGGGTGTGAGCTCTTCTGATGGTTGCCTGATTAGATTGCTGAACCTTTGACACTTATCGCAGGCCTTTACGTAAACTTGGGCGTCCTTGAGCATAGTGGGCCAGTAATATCCGGCCCGGATCAGTTTGTGTACCAAAGACCGTGCTCTTGAGTGATTTCCGCAAATCCCCTCATGAACTTCCTTCATCACATAATCTGCTTCACTGTGGCTCAGACACCTCAGGTACGGTCGAGAGAAACCTCTTTTGTACAAGACATCCCTGATCAGCACGAATCGCGATGCTCGGACTTTCAGTTTCCTTGCAGCGTCCTTCCTGTCTGGCAAAGTGCCCGACTGTAGATATGCTTTTAGAGGCGCGGTCCAATTCTCTTCAACATCTATCTCTTGTATTTGTTTTCCGTCATCAATAAGCGAGGAGGTTTGGACAAAAGATAATACCTGTTCAGGAGCATTCATGAACTATGCGGAGGCTGCTTTTGCGAGATGGTCGGCGCATTCGTTTTCCTCCCTTGGGATTTGAACGAATTTGACCTCGAGGCCGCTGGTTCGACTCTTCACTTCTTCCAGGTACTTCTTCATCCTCTCGTTTCTACGCTCATAATCGCCGTTGACCTGACTTGTTATCACCTGGGAATCACAATGTATGATCATGTTCTCTGCACCCGCAACCTTTGCGAGATCTAAACCAGCTACCAAGGCTTCATATTCCGCCTCGTTGTTGGTTGTAGGGAAATCTAGTCTTATCATGCATTCGATCTTATCCTCTTCTGGTGTTAGTATAACTACACCGGCACCTCATGAGCGTTGATTTGATGACCCGTCCGTGTGGACGCTCCACTGCTTTTGTCCTTCAACCCCTTTGTCTTCTGGCTGAGTGTACTCGGCTATGAAATCTGCCACTATTTGCCCCTTGATTGCGGTTCGCGGACGATACTGCACATCAAATTCGCTTAGCTCAATTGCCCACAAGGCCATTCTCCCTAACGCCTCTGGGCTGCTCATTGCTCTCTTCAAAGGTTGGTCTGTCAGAACTACGATTGTATGAGCTTGGAAATATGGTTTGAGTTTCCGTGCCGCGGTTATGAGCGCAAAAGCCAATTTTTCCATCCGGGGGTATCTTTCTTCCGCTCCTCGGAACGCTTTGCTTATGAAATAGACGGGTCGTTGCGAGCCTCCCTCGTCTCTTACTAAGGCCGCGCTAACTGCCGCTTGCGAGACCGCTATGTAGAGGTACAGTTCTTCTCCTGGCATGGACGGGCTGAGTAGCGGTGGGGACGACAGGTACTTCTTCAAGTCCTCGAATGCCTTCTGACACTCGTCCGTCCACTCAAAAGATTTTTTCAATACTCGGAAGAAAGGCAAACACTTATCTGTTGCTTTGGAGACGAATCTGTTTAGGGCCGCAACTTTTCCGTTTAAACTCTACACTGCCTTCACTGTCCTTGGGGGTTCTAGTTCCAATATGGCCCAAACTTTCTCCGTGTTGACCTCTATACCTCTTTGGGACACCATGAAGCCCAAGAATTTCCCGGCTGTCATCCCGAACACGCACTTGCTTGGGTTTAGCTTCATGTTGTACGACCGAAGGGTGTTGAATGTCTCCTGGAGGTCGCACAGGTGGTCGTTCTCGCGCACACTCTTCACCAGCATGTCGTCGACATAGACTTGTACGTTTTTTCCAAGCTGGTGCGCGAACATTTTATTCATTAATCTTTGGTACGTTGCCCCCGCGTTCTTGAGTCCGAACGACATCACCTTGTAGCAGAAAAGTCCCTGACTGGTTACAAAAGAAGTTTTCTCCTGATCCTCCTCCTTCATCTTAATCTGGTTATAGCCTGAGAAAGCGTCCATGAAACTCAAGAGTTCGTGTCTGGCCGTTGAGTCTACCAAGGTATCTATCCGAAGGAGTGGATAGCTGTCTTTTGGACACGCCCTGTTGAGGTCCATGAAGTCGACGCACATCCTCCACTTTCCGTTATTCTTTCTAACCATGACCACGTTTGCTAACTAGTCGGGGTAGTATACTTCTCGGATAAAACCAGCCTCCAACAGTTTCCTAACCTCTTTCGCCACTGCTTTATCTCGCTCTTGTGCGAACACCCGCTTTTTCTATCCGACTGGTGAAGAGTCCGGGTTAACATTTAGTCTGTGGACTATTATTGACGGATCGATTCCTGGCATGTCTTTGTGGCTCCACGCGAATACGTCCTGATTCATCCTTAGGAAGCTTGCCAGGTCTTGACGTACCATCAGGCTGGCCAAGGTGCCTATTCTTGTTGTCCGTGCAGGTCTTGATTCATCGAGTACGACCTCTTCCAACTCTTCTACCGGCTCTGCTATGGTTCGCTGCTCTCCAATGCACATTATCTGCTGATGATCCTCCATTTCCAACATGGCGATGTAGCACTCTCGGGCGGCCACTTGGTCTCCTCGCAACTCTCCAATTCTGTACTCCGTAGGGAATTTAATCATCAGGTGCTATGTCGAGGTTGCTGCTTTCCAGGAGTTTAGTGTGGGTCGCCCTATTATACGTTATATGCGGATGAACATTCGACCACTAAGAAGGTCACATCCTGAATGATTTGCTGCGGATAATCACCGACCGTCACTGAGAGTGTGATAGCTCCTAATGGGAGTACCCTCGTTCCTCCAAAGCCGACCAACGGGGCATTTGTTGGTGTTAATCGTGCTCTGTTTATTCCCATCTCCTAGAATGCTGGGTAGTATAGGATGTCTGTCGAGCTGCCGTTGTCGACCAGCATCCTGTGTACATTGTAGTCTCCTACCCTTATGCTGACGACAAGGGCATCATCGTGTGGATGGTGGAGGTGTCTTGCGTCGTCCTCTGAGAATCCAATAATCGGGCTTTCCCTCCGAGCTATCTTGGGTACAGAACCCGTTAACTGTACATTCTAGACCATCCTGAGGTAGGTCTTTTGGGCCTTTTTGGACGATCCCGTTGCTGCCGTGCCCCCTACTATCATCCTTATGTCCCCGACAGGGGGCCTCGGATGGTCGTTCTCCCGTCGAGGGGCCTGTTCCCGTGTATGTGCATCCGTCCTTTCCTTACTAACGAACTTCTGCAGTTTTCCTTCTCTGATGAGGGCCTCAATTTGCTGTTTCAGATCGTAGCAATCCGCAGTGTCATGACCGTGGTCACGGTGGAAACGCCAATACTTGTTTCTGGATCGCTTGGTTGGATCGCTCTTCAGCTTCCCTAGAAACGTCAGGGATCCTTCGTCCTTGATCTGCATCAGTACTTGGTCTAATGGAGCGTTCAGAGGGGTGAAGCTTGTAAATCTTCCTCCTGGGGGTTTAGGACGCTTCTCCTCACGTTTGTCTCCCGTCCTTGGTTTCTTCCCCCCGTGGTCCTGCCGGGCATCTTCAAGTCTCTCTCTCTTCCTAGGTTTGTCTTCCTTGGCCGACAGTGCGTCCTCTGCATTCATGTACTTTGTGGCCCTGTAGAGTACCTCAGACATGGTCTTCGGATCATTTTTATATAGAAAGAACAAGAATTTTCCCTTTCGTAAGCCATTGGTGAAGGCCGCCACCAAAATCTTGTCGTCGGCCTCATCAATAGAAAGTGCTTCTTTGTTGAAGCGAGTTATGTATGACCGCAGCGTCTCGTCCTCCCGCTGCTTGATGCTCATTAAGCATGCTGTAGACTTCTTGTATCTGTGCCCCCCGATGAAGTGCGAGGTGAATTGGGCACTTAGTTCCTTAAAGGTGTTGATCGAATTTGGTGTCAATCTGCCGAACCAGATTCTTGCTGCGCCCCTCAGTCTTGTAGAGAAGGCCCTACACATGATCTCGTCTGGTACTCCCTGGAGGTGCATCAGGGTCTTGAAGGTTTCTAGATGATCTAATGGGTCCTTAACTCCATCGTAGCTCTCAACCTGCGGCATTCGGAACTTCTGTGGCAGGGGACAGGAGTTGACTTGTATAGTGAATGGTGAGTCCGTCTTATTCACTAAATCGTCAAGGTCGCTGGAGATGCGTCCCTTGAGGGCGTTCATCATGACCTCCATTTGTTCCTTCATCGCCTGCATCTCTGCGAAGATGGGTGGTGGGGTTGTATCCATGAGAGAGGGCATGCTCAAGTTCCGCCGCTCCGGTTTACTGGGCTCGTTACTGCCCTCTGGCCTTTCAGGTCCCCTTCATTCGGAGCTGTCCCCCTGGTTTTCCTCCTGGACGTTGTGTCCCGCGTCCCTCTGTCGCAGTTGCTCCTCCAGATCATGGTTTTGTTTCATAAGGCGCTCTACTGCAGCCGCGAGGGTTTGGACCTGTCTTTCTAGTGCGGTGGACCTTGGCGGCTCGTCTTCTTGAACGTTGTTGGTGGTGGCCATTGAGCGTGTGAGTACCATGCAACTCTTATGTCCGGGAAGCGACAATGGCTTAAACTGTCACGAAGTTCCCACAGACGGTGCCAACTGATGAGGCCGAAAATCTCACCAGTGAGAAGCACGATCCTTGCGCTCAAAAGTCACCTACACAAAAGAAGAAAACAAGAATACCTTGCAGAAGGCACCGGTGTGGAGCCGGCCAAATACCCTCCAAAGGTTAAGTTAGAAATATTCTCACAGCTCTAGAGTGCTAGAGAGGGGTAAATTATGCGTACCTTGATGTGAGGGGGTATTGGGGCTTTTATAGTAGTGAGGTTTTGCCTCATTTCCTTGTAACCCAAGTTGTTTCCTTGTAGAACTCTCCCTTTAGGAATCCGAAACGTGGTGGACAAGTTATTTATCGTGAAGAGTCCGCGGTCTTTAAGGTGTTCCCCCAATATTTTTCCAATGCTTTGCCCTATTCATATTGGGCCCTTATTTCATCAGGGATTCCACAAAGGATGGGCTCGACTTTCTTTTGGCCCATGGACATGGACCCGTTAGGCCCGTCAGGTCTCATTTCCTATTTTTATCTTCTTCATGCACAATTTTTTACAAAATCAATTTCTATAAAACAAATGTTGATCTACACATCTTGCTTATAATATTTGTGACTCCTAGTATGTACATAAAGCTCTTCATATCTTTGCAAAGTAGCATTTAAACATGGAGTACAGAACTGTTACCACTCCAAAGAGTCAGGGTAGGATAGGAAGCTCCTCTTCATTAAAGGAAAAGAAACTGACTCGCCCATACTCTACATGACAAAACCGCAAAGGAATGGCCCCACATTGCCTCTCAAGGACTTCAATATCAGCTATGGATGGTAGATCACCCCTGCAAGAGAAGGCAAGCATAAAAGATTCAAAAACTTTTTGACCAGATATGCATATCAATAAATAAGTCATAGATCTCTTTCAAAGCAACTGAAGAGAACAAGTTTTGATGGATTAATGAAATATAATACCAAATTTTACTGATCTTCTTCAAGCAAAAATTACTTTTACTTTGGGGATTATTACTTAACACTTTTCAGAGATTATAAGTCTATCTTTGCGGAATGCCAATTTCCGCTTAAAATTTAAATATGATTTAAACCAAGTAATAAAAATTAAAGTGGTTGATAACCAAGAAGGGAGTAATTAAATCATTAAAATATGATTGTAAACAAAGATAAAGAAATTTTCTGGGAGAACTGTTGGAGCCTTTTCCATTTCTCCCTCTTTAGATGTTAATGGATATTATCTTCATACTAATTGAAAAACAAAAACAAATGTTTGATAGTCAAGAGTTGAAAAATCCTATCATAACGTAGTTATTTTTTGTGTCTCATATTTGAAAAATGCTACAAACAGGAATTATATGCATGCTTCATATTATCCCAACACATGTACGTGATTATAAAAGACAAAAACGCCTTCTACCCACATTTCTAAGAAGATTGTCAAAAAACAAAATTGGAAAACATGACATTTTAAAATATACTTAGAAGTAATAAAACAAAAAAAAAAAAAAAAATCCAACTAACTAGTACAGCATCCAAAAATTGAACAACATTTAATTTCCATAGAAACTAATAGAGAACCATTCTTTTATGCTTAGTAAATGAGTAAGTTAATACATTTCTAAAATTAAAAACAAAGTACGGAATTCCTTTTCTCCTATTGGTAAAATATGAACTTAATACCTATTCTAAAGCAAACCCCCACCCAAGTCAAAGTCTAGGGGCAGAAATCTGATTAATTATGTGACTTCATTTTATGATGGCTATCACTTCACCACAAACCTGATCAAATTTTGGGTTTATGACCGGTTATGAACAAACTATACAACACTAGCACTGACACAGACAGAGTTTATATAAAATAACATATTTGTATATACATAAGAAATACATAAAATAATAATCTGGATACATATGGTGTAAATCCTTTCCCGACAAATTCCTCAAGATATCAAAAACTAGAAGCTAACAATAGGATTGTCGCAATTAAATTTTTTCAGCAAAAGATAATCTGAAAAAGAAAGTGGTTTATCCTATGAAGTGCTTTAATATAAAAGCACATTTCATATGATAATAAGATAAATAACAATTTGCAATCAACCACCAATAAGAGAAGGTTACTCGTTCTTAGGAGCTACCAAATACAATTACCTAGTTAAGCAGATCACAAAGCTTGGATCACCCGGAGAAGATTTTCTAAACTTGCTATCTGGGAGATAGACATCAAAAACTGGCCTTGCTTCATTAATATGCATATTATTAAATGATCCAACAATGGAACTCTCATCTTCTGATTCTAAGTTTACCACTTCACTGCTTTGTGGAGAGCATTGAAGAGAAACAGATTGACAGTTACTCTTAGCACCCTTAATAGACCAAGCAATGCCATGCCGCCCAACAATGTAACCAAGAGATTTCAAGTGCCTATAAACCTCAAATAGCTCCCAAGAGCCTCCAGTAACCTTTGCATATATATCATTTAATGAAAGACTTGTACCATTGTCATCCAAGAGAAGCAATGCGCCTATTTCCATAAAAAACCTACAAAAATTAGAAGTTACACTTCACAAATGATTCCATCTCAACATATAATGAAAAAGGACACAAATACATAGTTACTTCTTTTCAAAAACTTAAAAAGAAATATATTTATAAAAAAAATAATTGCTTTTATCAGTTACTGACCTAATACTACCTTTCACTTACAACACCATGTATAAATTTGCAAGTGTCGCTTAAAATTATGAATAAGGTTGAAATTTCAGTTATTGAAAAGCATTGTTTGAAGTATCTCTCTGATACCTCTTTGTCCTTCAACTTTTATACAGGGTAATCCATAATCTCTTACCGAAGCCACAATATGAAATTTCAAACTAATTTGCTCAAAAAAATTTCAAAAGTCATATTTTTTGGGGACAACCATATAAGTCCAGCTCTGCTTTACAATATAGAAGGTTTAATTAGCAAAGGATTCTTCAGAAAATTAAGTGTCCCTCAAATAAAGATACCAAGATAAATAAGTGACAATAAAAGACACTATGAATAAAGAACAGCAAGATATATTTAGCTGTAGATTTGTAAATACTGGGTTTCATAATATCACCAAGAACAAATAATTAACCTATTCCTTAATTCCTTTGAAAGAAAAACCAAGAAACAATAAGAGATAAAAAAAAAAAAATGTCATTTCACATACAAAGTTTCCTCAATTGAGTAATAAACCTTGCCGCTACGAACTACTCCCATCGTCCTCCACAGTTTACCCTTGTTTTCTACAACCTCAGCCATTCCCATTTCGTTAATCCAATGAGCCCTGGATTTATCTTTCCTGAAAATTGTTGCCATAACCAAAGTTACATCGAGGGGAGGGGGGGGGGGGGGGGGGGTGGGAATATTATAATATCATAAAGAGTCAATTTTATGAAAAATTCTATACCTAAACTGCAACTTGGATATAATCCCAGATGTAAAATGGAGTTCCTCATCATCCTCATATTTTGTATCTTGCAAATATTCCTCAGTATCACTTGATACTCCCAAAGAATTTTCCCAATCCACAGCCTCCATTATGCTACTTATCCAAAAAAAAAAAAATTTCACACTTATGTTAAGCCCATTTCATTATTTGAAAAAAGGCATATAAAAAAACTGCAACCAAGAGTTTAGCTTTCTTAACAAACATACTCACCAAAACAGACCTTGGTACAGCCTCAAATCACTTTGAATGCCAACTGTTCAACAACTTTCTTTTACTTGGTTGTTAGTGGTGGCTCTAGCTTCTTCTGTTCTGGTCTAAGGAATGAATCCTGCAATTTGAAATATGTGAAAGAAATTTTGGTGCGGACACCACATGATGGCACATCTGTGGAGATTATCTTTATCATTTATATTATCTTTATTTGGATTTCTCTTAAGTATTGGATTAGTATTTGAGATTGTTAGGATTATCGTATTAGTATTTGAGATTGTTTAGGATTTGTTTAGGAGAGTTTATCTTTATCATTATGACTCCTAGAAGCTGTATATAAAGCTCCAGATGGTTCCTTTTGTGCTTTTTTACAGATTATTATTATTATTGAGATTATTTGCGTTGATTTGTTTGGTGGTGATTCCAAACACCTTAGGTGGGAAGCCTAAGGTTAATCACTAGGACTAGTCTAGGTGGGAAGCCTAGGTTGTCCTGCATCAACTTGGTATCAGAGCCCAACCCGATCAACCCTTTCAGCAACCTAAAATCACGACTGACAACCCACAGCCATACTCACCGTCAGAAAACAATTCAACCACCAAACATGCCATTATTCAAATATTTACCCCACGAGATCTGCAAACCAGAGCCCAAACCAACCCTAGCAATCCGTGTATACCCCGCAGCCCCACACGAATTCTTCATCCCAAAGGCAACAGTAAAGCCCACTACTCCCCCAAAACCTGTGACCCTAATCCGTGCCCGACTCTGAGGACTACCACCAGATCGAAAAAAAAAAAAAAAAAAAAATTCAGATTCACAACTTCAATCCACCAGATCAGAAGCAGAGACAAAAGAGAGTTGAAAGCCCACCATCAAAGCCGCTGATCTCATCAACAGAATGACGCCATTGCACAACCCGCCGTCGACATGCCGTTACCTTCGCTCCTACCGTGCTGCTTCACGGACTCCGAGATCTGACTCACCAGCGCCGATCTCCACCATCGAGTGCCGCTGACAGTCATCGCCGACGAGCCCAGCCATCTCTTCGCCGGCGACTCCAAAGATGCTTGCTTTGCTCCGCCGCTTCACCTCTTTTTTTGTTTCCCTTTGTTTCTCTGTAAGTTTCGGTGTTTAGTTTTGAACTTGGTAGAACAACTTTAGCTTTATATTCTAGTTATTTCTTTATTGTATTATTTAAAAAAAAAAAAAAAAATTTCAAGGCAGGTCCAAGAAGCAGGCAGAAGTCACTACACGTGAGGCCCAACTTCCACTTAGTAGCGTGACTCCAGGCCCAGGTTGTTAAGTCAGTCCAACCAAGGTGTGGACTTTCCTAACTTAATGAATTGACATGCACTTTTAGATTTAATATCAATATGTCTACTATGTGCCTGAACTTTACCTTCAATAACATGCTACTGCCTTTGCCCTTCATTCTGCTTCAACTTTCACATGAATATATTATTTTAGCTGCTGGTTTATTTTCTTTCAGCATTTTATTTTAGCCAAAAAAAAAAAAATCCTTTAAAGTAATTAATTCTCAGTATTAGTAGTTGAACTAGCCTAATCACATTGCAACAATTAGGTCCTTTTAATTTAATTCTTGTTGAAGCTAGTACTGCTTGAATGCAACAACCTGTGGAATTCATAACTTTCACATATAACTTAACTTGAGTATTATCCTCATTATTCACTTGCTAGATTTAGTTTGTTGATCTCTTTGCATGCATTTGCGTAGTGGTCGTCTAGTAACTAGTTCTGAAGAACAGTCTAATTCCAAATCTGAGTCTAATTCTGAATCCCAGTCTAGTCCCCAATCTCACCTAAACATGGATCCTCCTCTCCAAGATGAATTAAGACAAGCCATTGTAGAGCTTACTGCCCATCTAGGCCACTTAGAGGCTAGGTATGACGAGGATAATGCACATAATGGAAGAAATAATAATAGGCATGGCCCTCACCCTAGGCAAGACCATAGAGACAATGAAGACAACTTAGCTAAGCATATCAAAGTAGAGGCCCCTACCTTCGATGGTGTTAGGAACCCTCAGGTCTACAATGATTGGGTGCGAGAGATGGATCATTTCTTTGAGTGGTATGAACTGTCTGAGGATAGAAAGGTTAGGTTTGCCAAAATGAAACTTGTAGGAAGAGCAAAACTCCATTGGGATATTGTTGTCAACCACCTCCGTAAGACCCGCCAACCACCCATAACTCTTTGGGAAGAAATGAAGGCCAAGCTCAATGAAAAGTACTTCCCAATCTCTCATCAAGGCAACTTGCTGGATCAATGGCATGATTTGAGACAAGACAATAGGTCTGCTACTGAGTACGTAGAACAATTTGAAGAGTACAGGATACGTAGCAATGCAACTGAGGATGAGCCAATTACCTTGAGTAGATTTAGGAAAGGTCTCAATTATGATCTTCAAAGAGAATTGGTGGCTCGACAGATCTCAACTCTTGATGATGCTTATTCCTTAGTGCAAGATTTAGAGTTGATCCCTAGGCCCCAAGGTGGAAGGAGAGTTGACAATCGCATGTTGCCTCGCAACAATTTTGATGGTCCCCAAGGTAGATACCTTCAAGGTACCCAAAATAGGCCTTATCCCAACAATAGACCCTTACACATAGAAGAAAATCCTCAGGGCAGATACCAACAAGGTCCTCAAACTAGACCCAATCCCAACAATAGGCCTTTGCGCCCAGAAGACAAAGGGAAGGGTGTGGTTAGAAAGACATTTAGGCCAAATTCTAGAATCCAGTGTTTTAAGTGTCAAGGCTTTGGTCATATGGCTGCCCAATGTCCTAATAAGACTTTGTTGATTGAAGAATTGGACGGAGAGGAAGAGGTAGAAGAAGTGGTCTATGAGCCTAACATTGAAGACATTGTAGAAATAGGAGAGGATGATTCCACCCAATTAGCTTGCATTAGAGCCCTACCATCTTTTGATAACCTGAACGAAGGTAGTCTTGATACTCCTGTAATGAGTGTTGTTAGGTGTGCTCTAGCCCAGTCCGAAGAAAGTGATGATTGGAAAAGAAATACTATCTTCCAAACCTTTGTCAAGTGTGGAACCACAAATTGCAAGGTTATCATTGACAGTGGAAGTTGCATTAATGCAGTTTCTTCTAAACTTGTCTCCCTTCTAGGTTTGAAGTTATTTGCCCATCCTAAGCCCTATAAGGTTTCTTGGGTAGATGATTCATCTATCACCATCAAGGATAGGTGTCTTGTTCCTATTCACATCCTCTCATACAAGGCTCAGATCTCATGTGATGTGATTCCAATGGATGTGGGACACATAATTTTGGGACGACCATGGCTCTATGATTTAGATGTCACTCTTTATGGTCGCTCGAACTCTTGTTCCTTCATGCACAATGGATAAAGGATTAAGCTTAACCCAATCAAAACAAAGTTTGTTAGTGCAAGTAAGGCTAGAAAAGAGCCTAAAAAGCAAAGTATAAACCTCATTAGTCCAAAAGAGCTTGAAAGAGCTGTCAATCAAGACTCCATCATCTTTGCTTTAGTTGTTAAGGAAACTGCACTAGATAACTTGGAAGAACCTAAAAAAGAAGTACGGTCAGTGCTTCAAGAGTTCCAAGATGTTTTCCCTAAGGAGCTTCCAAATCATTTGCCTCCTATGCGTGATATTCAACACGCCATAGATCTTGTCCCGGGAGCAGCACTCCCAAATTTGCCCCACTATAGAATGAGCCCTCCTCAACATGATGAGATGGTTAGACAAGTGGATGAGCTCTTGCACAAAGGATTTGTGTGTGAAAGTTTAAGCCCATGTGCAGTCCCCGCACTCTTGACCCCAAAGAAAGATGGATCCTAGAGAATGTGCGTGGATAGTCGCGCAATTAATAAGATTACTGTGAAGTATCGTTTTCCTATCCCTAGGTTAGATGATATGTTTGATATGATGTCAGGAGCCACAGTCTTTTCGAAGATTGATTTGAAAAATGGATACCACCAGATTAGGATCCGCCTAGGTGATGAATGGAAAACTGCTTTTAAGACAAAGGATGGTCTATACGAGTGGCTTGTGATGCCCTTTGGTTTATCAAATGCTCCTAGTACTTTTATGAGAATGATGACACAAGTACTACGGCCTTTCATGGGCAAATTTGTGGTAGTGTACTTTGATGACATCCTCATTTATAGTAACTCAAAAGAGCAACATTTGGACCATCTTAAACAAGTTTGTTCCACTTTGAGGAGAGAAAACTTATATGCCAACCTAAAGAAATGCTCTTTCTTCACTGATAGTGTCATTTTCTTAGGCTTTGTGGTTTCATCTAAAGGAGTTTCTGCTGACCCACAAAAGGTCAAGGCCATAGTGGATTGGCCCGAACCCAAGAACATTCATGAGGTTCGCAGTTTTCATGGGCTTGCTACTTTCTATCGCCGCTTCATACGTGGATTTAGTACAATCATGGCACCAATCACTGATTGTATGAAGCAAGGCGAATTCCAATGGTCAAATTCTGCTGGTAAAGCATTTCAAGAAATCAAGAAAAAGATGACAGGAGCACCGGTGATGCGCTTACCAGACTTTGATAAGGTCTTTGAAGTGGAATGTGATGCGTCTGGTGTAGGCATAGGAGGAGTTCTTAGTCAAGATTGTCACCCTATAGCTTACTTTAGTGAGAAATTAAATGAGGCTAAGAAGAAGTATTCAACATATGACAAAGAACTCTATGCTGTGGTACAAGCTTTAAGATATTGGAGCCATTATTTGACACCCCATAAGTTTGTCATTTATTCTGATCATGATGCTCTCCGCCACATCAATTCCCAAAAGAAATTAAATGCTCGACATGTCCCTTAGGTTGAGTTTTTGCAAAGATTCTCTTTTGTTTTGAGACATAAATCTGGTGTTGAGAATAAGGTAGCTGACGCTTTGAGTCGCCGAGTTACCTTACTTTCTGTGATGAGCACAAAAGTCATAGGGTTTGAGAAGTTGCAAGAAGAGTATGAATCTTGCCCAGATTTTGGAGAAGTGTACACTACACTCAAGACTGAGCATCTTCAGGTCGTTGATGATTTTATCCTCCGAGATGGCTACTTGTTTAAAGCCAATAAGCTTTGTATCCCCCGCACATCAGTTAGAGACTTTTTGGTTTAGGAAGTGCACGCGGGAGGACTTTCAGGGCATTTTGGATGTGATAAGACAATTGAAGAGGTAGAGAGGCAGTTCTATTGGCCAAGTCTTAAGAGGGATGTTGCCAAGATAATTGGTCAATGTCATCAATGTCAACTGGCTAAGCATTGCAAGCAAAATACTGGCCTTTACACCCCTCTACCAGTTCCATACCGTCCTTGGGAGGATATTAGCATGGACTTTATACTAGGTCTTCCCCGTACCCTTAGGAAGTTTGATTCCATCCTTATAGTGGTAGACCGGTTCTCTAAGATGGCTTACTTTCTTCCATGCTCTAAGACTTCTGATGCATCCAAGGTAGCCAAGATTTTCTTTGATGAGATTGTTAAGTTGTATGGGATGCCTAAATCAATTGTGTCAGATAGGGATGTTAAATTCATGAGCTATTTTTGGAAGACCCTTTGGCACATGATGGGAACAAAATTGAAATTCTCCACAGCATACCATCCTCAAACTGATGGTCAAACTGAGGTTGTCAATAGGAGTCTAGGAAATCTTTTAAGGTGTCTCATAGGTGAGAATGGTAAGACTTGGGAATCTATACTCCCTGTAGCCCAATTTGCTTACAATAACTCAGTCAATAGGTCCATAGGTATGAGCCCATTTGAAGTTGTCCATGGTTATACACCTAGGAGACCTTTAAACCTTCTCCCAATGTCCTCACATGATAGGGTTTCTGTGTCTGCAGTAGAGTTTGCTAGTCACATGCATGAGCTGCATAAAGAGATCAACAAACGAATTCATGCTAGTAATCTTAAGTATAAGACTCAGGCTGATTTACATCAACGTCATTTAGACTTTGATGTAGGAGATTATGTTATGATTCGTATCAGGCCTGAACGGTATCCTTCAGGAACCGTTAAGAAACTGCAGGCTCGCAGTGCTGGCCCATTCAAGGTATTAAAGAAACTTGGACCTAATGCTTATGTGATTGATATACCTTCAGATTATGGTATTAGTTCTACTTTTAATATTGCTGATTTACTTGCTTTTAAAGGTCCAGCAGTTATTCCCTATGACCCTTTTGATGATCCTCTCTCTTCTTCTTTGGCTAACCCTGTCTCTAGCCCTACACCATCTTGTTTCCAAAAGGCACATAAAGATATTATTGCTGTTATTTTGGATGAGCAGTCTCTTTTCACTAGGGATGGAACAGTTCAGCGCTTCTTGGTTCGCTGGCGAGGACGGCCTGATTCTGATTGTACATGGATCACCAGAGAGGAGTTGCAGCAGCTTGATCCCGCTTTTTTGGAGGCTTACTTGGATACACTTGCTACCACCTCATCTCTACCTCCTATCACCCGCACATATGAGCGTTGACAGAGGCGCCATGCTGATCCAGTGAGCTTGTGGCTTGATGCAGTTTATTCTGATGTCACTTGATTCTTATGAGCCTTACTCGACAGGGTCGAGTTTCTCCCACCCTAGGGGAGTTGGTGCGGACACCACATGATGGCACATCTGTGGAGATTATCTTTATCATTTATATTATCTTTATTTGGGTTTATCTTAAGTATTGGATTAGTATTTGAGATTGTTAGGAGTATCGTATTAGTATTTGAGATTGTTTAGGATTTGTTTAGGAGAGTTTATCTTTATCATTATAACTCCTGGAAGCTGTATATAAAGCTCCAGATGGTTCCTTTTGTGCTTTTTTACAGATTATTATTATTATTGAGATTATTTGCGTTGATTTGTTTGGTGGTGATTCCAAACACCTTAGGTGGGAAGCCTAAGGTTAATCAATAGGACTAGTCTATGTGGGAAGCCTAGGTTGTCTTGCATCAACTTGGTATCAGAGCAACCTGCATCAAATTTATTACAAATCACAAATGGTCAGCATAATTTACTTATCAAAAAAAAAAAAAAAACTCGCAGTTGACATAATTAAAACACCACCTAGCATTAATAAAGTGGCAATGTAGACGTAGGCGAACTTCACCGGATAGAGATTTCAATTATGATGCAATGGGAATAAAATTTCAAGATTTTCATACATTTGTAAGGAGCCGCAACAAATAATTACTGTTACGAGGAAAGACAATATACTTATCCATTTTTATACATTTCAATTATGGTTTGTTTGGATTGAGGGGGAGGGAGGGGGAGTAGAGTAGATTTAGCACAAAATTAGCTTATTTTTAGCCAACACTACTCTACTCCCCCTCCTTCCCCCCTCCATCCAAATAGGCCATTAGAATTCCCCAGCCGAAATACAGCTAACTCTTCTGGTCCCCCAACTGAAAATTTTGAAAATGATTGGGGAACACAGCTAAAGAAAAAAACTTGTATCACGAATTTTTCCAATAAAAAAATACGTCAAAATACACTAATTAGACCCTAAAGTTTAGTCTATGAGCAATATTAGTCTCAAACGTTTAAAGTGACTGCTTTTAGTCCCTAAAAATCTTAAAGTCATCGATTTTAGTCCCAAAAACACACTTAAAGTGATCACCTTTAATCCCTATGGAGTGATGACATCTCATTTTTTAGTTTGGTCACTTCATCTAAGGAGTAAAAGTGATCACTTTAAATTTCAAGGACTTAAATGTTCAGCTGAAACATATAACACCGCATTAGCTAACCCAATGCAACTCACCAAATCACTAAGACATATCAATAGGTCACATAAAGAAGATAAATGAAAATGAAGCAAATTAAATTTTAAGCAGCAATGACAAGTTTCTTATCTTTTCCTAGTAAATTATCAGCAAACAGAGCTTATAATTATTCCAAATAAAATTTTAATTGAAACCACAAAAGTTAAATGAAACAACAGGAATGAAATTCAAGGAAAACCCAACAAATCAAAGATCTTGGTCTCACTGAAAAGGCTAAAGAGTAGGCTCTCTATGTGAGGAAATTATAACCAAAGGAAAAAAAAAAAGGAAATTTAGTAAGAATGAAGAAAAACAGACTTACCATGGCTTGATTGGAACTGTAAACGGGTTGCGAAGGAACTCGATAGTGATGAGTTCTCACACAGTAGTGTGTGCGTAAGAGAGACATAGACAGAGACAGAGGCTAAAAGCCTAAAACTATGGAAGAAAGGGATACATTTCACAAGGAATACCGGTGTTAGAGAAACTAGTCGCTAACCCCTGCTATGCACCTGAAAATTATTGAAAATGAAATCTAACAAATGCTTGTGTTATTTTTATATTTTAATTGAAGGCGATTTTTTATTTTTTAAAATAAAATGATTATTTTTTTAATATGAAAATGTAACATGCTAATTAGCAATTATGAAAGATGAGATTTAAATTAAGAGGCAAATATAAGTGAATGCTGCTATCCCTAACCATTTGTGTGCCTTTGGAGTTTCATATCTAAGATACCGCTTGAGGTTCAAAGTGAGCTCTTACATTATTTCTAAACTAATAACATCTAAAGCTCACAATACAAGCATATTAAATGAGGCCAAAAGTCTTTGCTCAAAAAAAAAAAAAAAAAAAAATGAGGCCAAAAGTCTTTGCAAGTCCCGCTTAACCTTATAGAGTCCCTAATACAAAGTCCACATGTTATTAGCTATTGCTTTAGCAATATGAAGAAACTCTTCACATTGAAGAAAGTACTCTAACAGTGAAATCAGTCCGTTTACATCTTCACATGAATAAGTAATTAAAATGGCCCAAGTAATTAAATTTAATTTCAAGATTATAATTAAATTTAAGAAGATTAATCCAAAAATTTGAATCAAACCACAAATTAGAAACATAGAAACAAACTAACAAATAAACATGATAAATAATCAAATAAACTATAAATTTAACATGATAAATCCCTATTTGTACTTTAGAAAGCAAAAATTTACAAAATTAAAGTTGGCTTACTTCCTAAACTTGTTTGTATCCTAAAATAATCAAACACATACTAACAAATAAAAGAAACTGATGCCATCTTACTTCATTTAAACCAAGTTGGCATAATCAACAAAAACCCAATAAACTATCAGCAAAACAAATCTTATTCTGGGTTGGCATGAAGAGAAACAATAAATTATCCAAACAAAAACTAAGGACTTTCAAAAAACAGACAAAAAATTTAACCAAGAAGATTATAATTTCACCAAGACATTTTTTTGAAGCCTTTTGTTTCAGTTAATACATGCTCAAGATGAAATCTAATGAAATCTAACGAATGCTCAGTTATTTTGTGCTAGTGGGTATTTGTGAAATTAAAAAAAAAAAAAAAACCGTGATTCTCTTATATATATATAATTGGGTTTTGATCAACCCCAAACATGTTAATATAAAATAGCAAAACTGGATTGAAAAAATGTAAGACTAAGATGATAAAATCAAAAAGGAAAATTGAAAAAATCAGATTGCCTTTTGCTTACCAAAGCAGTATGCAAAGGGCGGAGACGCAATTCACCGGGAGGAGAGGCGTGCAAATCTTCTGGACCTTACTCTTCTTCCGTAGCCTTCGAGTTTCACCGCCAAGTCCAAGCTGGCCTTTCGACAACGAAAATGGATCTGGCTCCTCCACGAACGGTGGGTAGAGAGTCAATGAATCGTCGTTAGACTTTCTGGTTGTGAATTGGAACCGCAATCTTTTCTCCTTGGATCTTTTATTTTAGTAACAATTTTTTCTCATTTGAATTTTTCTTGAAACTAGCCTTTTAAACTGGCCAAAATGGCCAAATAACCATAAAATTATAACTATTTAGTTAGTAGGCTGATTTTGAAACAATATATATAATTAGCAACTCGAGTCTAAGAGACTCGATTTTGAACCGTAAATCGAGTCTTTAAGACTCGATTTTCATGGTCGAATCACATCTGATGTGGCATCATTTTCCACGTGTTGACCACTCGAAAATTGAGTTTTAAAGACTCGATTTCAAGCCCATATATAACAGAACAGCACCAGCAGAAAAAGAAATCAGAGCCAGAAGGAAAAAAAAAAAAAAATGAAGAAGAAGAAATAAACCCTATAAATTAGAAATTTTTACTTGGTTATATGGATGTTATTCATACTCAAGAAAAAACAAAATTTCCACTATAATTTAAACATACAACCCATTTTTAATACGACTTTAATTAATAATAACCCCTCAAACAAAAACAAAAATTAAACACACAAGTATTGGTACACAACATAAACCAAACAATTTAACAATACCCACAGCCACATCCACAGCCACATGGTATCTAACTAATCAAAAATAGGTAATAAATCAAAACAATTTTACCTTAGAAACTTTGTCTTCACAAAGTGCAAAGATGGGTCACCTGTGCGGCAATGCCTACTATCTCTGCCTGACTGCCTCCAACTTTAGATCTTCCCTTCAAGACTCGTCACAAACAATCTCCCCATGCCTTCAATCATGTATTTCTCTAAAAATCTATGAAAATATAAAGAGCATGTGAATATTTAGGTGTAGATAGTTGAGAAAATCAAAAAAAGACACTAAAAAGAGATGAATGTCTAATGCTTAAGAAAGGGAAGAAAACTCATCAGTCACCAAGTTCCAAAACTAAAGCTGATGAAGAAAGAAAAAATTGGTCAAGATTTTATTTTTTTTATTATTATTATTTTTTTTTGGGACTATGATTACAGAGGACTGGAGTTTTGGAGCTGGTAGGTAGGCAACGATACCAGTGCAAATGGAAGTGTATCAAAGAAGACAAAAAAGAAAAAGAAAAAAAGAATAAGAAGTAAAGAAAGGGATTCCGTGGGTCAGTGGGTGGATTTTTGAGATGAAAAGAAAGTGAAATTTTGTTTTTAGTGTTTGGACTTCAGCGGGCCATCTTGTTTTATTTGGAGTACATAAGGTGATAAGGCCTAAAACTAAAGTTGGGCTTGGGAGAATAGTTGAGAATTGGGCATTGGGGGGGGGGGGGGGGGGGGGGGGGGCGACTGTCCAATATTGGGGGGGCCCAAAATTTTTTTCAACCTACTCTAATGGAATTTTTTTTTTTTTTTGCAGGGGCCGGGGCCCCCCAAGCCACTACGTGGCTCCGCCCCTGAGTAACACTAAGTTTATGATTACACCAAGTTGGCTAGCTACCGACACTCACACACACCCCTTTAGGTCCAAGAAAGTCCAACCCCCAAGTCTTTTCGCTAGTTTGCTACCGCATGCACATCCTCCTTCTCATCCAAAGTGGGCAAACCATCCAAAGCATATCTCTCATCTAACCCAATCTACTTAGGTGAAAAAGTCATAGCTTTAAAGTAGCTAAAATCTTGATACACGTTTTAACCCATTTCACCAGTGGTTTTTTTTTTTTTTTTCACTATTTATATCACTTTTCTTGTTGAGTAATGTTACTAATATTACAAATTTTACTACATTAGTCTTATAAGATGATGTATCACCATCACCAAAAAAAAAAAAAAAAAAAAAAATCAAATCATACAATTTTTTATCATTTTGTCTAGTAACACCAATCACATTCCTACCACGTCAATTTTGTTATTATTATCAATTAATATTTTTTTAGATTAATTTTGTTTTTAAAATTGACTTTGAATCTTACCTCTCTAGACTGAAATCTTGACTCCACAAGTGAATTTCACTATGGATGTGAGCAGGGGCGGCGCTATTCTATATTCAGGGGGTTCAAATGAACCCCCTAAATTCCAAAAAACAAAGAATTATATATATATATAAAAAAAAAAAATTTGTTAGTTTAATACTTTAATTTATTTTTAAAAATATTTTTGCACATCCTGACTTAAATTTTGCACACCCTTATTACAAGTATTTCTAACTCTAAGAGTAAAGAATCAATGTTTGTGAATTATAAGTATCACTATTTTTTATAAATTTATATTATGTGTGTGATAGTATGTCTAATATTAATTGTGTGCATTACTTTTTGTTATAATACTATTTGTGTGAATTATAATGTGTGTGGACGTTTGTGTGTACAATATAAATATAATATAAATTTATATAATTAGGAAATAGAGATGGTTTGTTACATGTGTGTGTATTGTTATTATGTTATAATAACTTTTTGTTATAAAGTTAGTAAAACTTAAGAAAAAAAAAAATTGTAAAGCTAGTGATTGTCCAAGCATTTGATTGGTTAAGTAGATACAAAGTGTATAAGTTTATATATGAATGAGTGTGATTGCGTGCGTTAATAATTAATATGAAGCTAATAAGTTTAGTTTAGTCATTTAGTTTAAAATATTTTATAAAAACAATAACAAATAAATAATAACAACTACATAAAAATAAAAAAGTTAGATAAACTTAACAAAATAAAATAATTATAGCCTCATAGCTACCCACATTGACAATAGATACTCATAATGAACTATCATATAACAATTTAAATTTTAAAAACTTGTAGAAGAAAATTGTAAAACTTTATGTATTAATTTTTTTTTTTTTTTTTTTTTTGTTGATAATTCAATATATTCAAGTTTTTTTTTTATTAAATTTTTTTAATGACTTCCTAAACAAAATTTCTGGAGCCACCACTGAATGTGAAAGGAATAAACACAAATTTTTAAACACCAAGGGTACCTAAAAATTACTTTTGATTTAATAAGATTGAGTATTGTCTAATACAACACGACTTTGACAAATTCAAAGCCATGCCCAACCACAATTGCACAATGATAGACTCACACTGATGTCTATAATTGGACGTAATGGGTATTTACCCATAAAATCCGAAGTATTTAGTTAGTAGGGCTAGTTTATAAACTATATCCCTTTTTAACAAATCGAGCCTTTGAGGCTCGATTTTCAGGCCGTAAATCGAGCCTCTAAGGCTCCGTTTCAACGTTTCGGTCAGATCTGATGTGGCTTATTTGCCACTTGGCATTCACATGGAAATCGAGTCTCTAAGACTCGATTTCCACGTTTTGCCAACGTGGATGATTGACGTGGAAGCCCCTGGAAATCGAGTCTTTGAGACTCGGTTTCTAATAGGGCTTTTTCAAATTTTCCGTCTCAATTCTGTCACTCTCACTCACTCTCACACCCTCTCACTCTCACACAAACCAGAGCACTCTCACTCCGTTTCAAATTTTCCCACTTACATTTTCAGTTCTCAACTACTCACAAAACTCTCTCATTTTCTCTCTATCTCTCACATTCACACACGCGCACACACACACACACAACCACACCGGCGTCGAAGAGCAGAGCCCAGCCCAGCCCAGCGACGACGCCGATGACGCTGAGCCCAGCCATCGACTCCTCTCCTCCTTGAGCCCAGCGACGACGCCGACTCCTCTTTCTCCCTTTCTCTCATTACCACCCCCATACCCATTCCGATTTTGCTTGGTAAGTTTTTTATTTGATTTTTTGTTTTGATTATTGTGAAATTTTGGGTTTGGATTTGGATACTTAACATTTAGGTTATTTATTTAATTTTCAGTTTTGATTTTTTGTGAAATTTGGGTTTGGATTTTGTGATGTAATATGTAGATACTTTATTTAGTTTTTATTTTATGATTTTATGAAATTTGGGTTTGGATTTGGTGAAGTAATTTAATTTCTCTTCCTTTCTGCAATAATTTGAAATTACATTTCGTAATGAAAAAGTAAATTAGGAATTTCCCTTAATCTATATAAGTAGGAATGTGAATCTCTATGGAAGGAAGGCTTTTCTTTTCTTTAATTTTTTAATTCTGTTGAAGAATGAAAGAATAGGATGATAAAGTCAAAGAATGGGTATAGGTCATATTCAGTGAAATTTCTTTTAGAATCATTTGGGCATTATTAATGATTTAGATTCAGGTATTTTGGTTGATTGGTTATGATTTAGGTTTTTCGATTAGGAATGGTTTTGTTTAATTAGTTTAAATAGATGGATTAGATTTAGTTTTGATTAAGGGATTTTGGTTAGAAGTTTTGTTTAGGTTAGCTGGCTTGGCATAAATTGGTTTTAGGTATCTAGAATCGATTTTGCATATTTGGGTTGCTTTGATTTTGAATTTTCCTTCTCATTCAGAGTAAGATGAAGATTTGCTCCGTCACTCAAAAGGCAAATCTTTAATACTCAAAACCACACTAAAGTTTTATTTTAAAACTTGATTTTTTTGGGTCTGCTGTTTCTGAAAGGTCCCTTTTTAAAATCCCTTTTGGCTTGAGTATTTTGGCCGGATTGGCTTTAATTCAGGTTTGATTTTAGATTTGGGTTTATATACTAAGGTATTTGGTTTAGAATTGGTTTGGTTTTGCATATCTATGTTAGATTTGGTGTTGTTTTGAGTATTTGGGTAATCGAGGTTTGTTTTTCTAGAATAGGTGATTGTTAAGGAGGCTTACATGCAGATAAATCACTATAAAATCTACAAAAGTTGATGCTCAAAGCTATGTACTTGTTACTATTGTTTGTTTTAAAGCTTTCTCATGATTTTTTTGTTCAGTTAAGGGTAATTGGAAATCTCTCATATGCCATCTTGATCTCTTAAGGGGTTATATAGGATGCCAATAGAATAAATTAATTGCTTTATGGCAGATGCTACATATAGATCTTAAATATGTACAATTTCCCATGTCATCTTCAATTTGCTTATGTTATATGTAATTCCTTTACACGCGTTCTTTGTTGTAAAAAATTATTTTTGCCGTTTAATATTGAATTAGATCTGTTATAGAGAAGAAACTCTACTCTTAAAATTTGATTGAAAATATGAAATATTTTAACAGTAAACTTAAGTCTTAACCTCCGTAATACATAAAATTTGGACATGGTAATAGACAGAAATATATATAAATTTGCCTCGACACTTGACTAGAAAAACTACACTAAAACAGAAACTTGCACCTATCTTCAATTATGTTTCTGCAGAAACAGCAGACGAGAACCAAGTGAACGACCCCCAAATAACAATCTATCCTTGGTTGTTAGTCTTTTGTTTGCTAACCAACAAATAAAGAAAAAGTTAGAGCGAAATCTTTTGAACAGCACTGCCATTCACCATATGATGATGCCATCAACTGCACATCATAACATCTTTTCCACTATGACTTCTGGAAAATTAAATCAAAACCAGACAGCTCATTGAGGGCTTAAGAAAATTTCAAGCAACATAGTTAAATTATCTAGAGCTTGCTCAGCAGCAGCAAAGCAAAGTTTAAACAAGAATATCTAGACTTGATTAAAGCTCAACTGGAGCTTGAACACACTAATATATTATATAAGCAAATCCCAAGAGCCAAACACATGGCTTGGCTAGGCTTAATCAGTTGATTGGGGCCTACACAATCCAACCCTCATCACCCCTAGCACCAAATTCCAAAATCCTTGCTCTGGTATTCAGCCTTAAGCTTCAGATCATCCTCAATGCCAATTGATACCAAGACATCTGTACTTGAACCAATAACCAGCATTTACCCACACCCCTAACAAAAGGACTGAACTGGGTTAAATATATATTGAAGACAAAGAAAATACAATAAGGGGAAAAGTAAGGGAATTCGACAAACATGCACACACACTGTCATTAAACCAAGTACTAAAGGCTGAATGGAATTGTAATCCATAATCAAAACAATTGCTTTAAGCTGTAAATAACAAACAACATAGAATATCACTAAAATGTTATTGAATCTTTGAGAAATCCAAGATAAATAGTATTTGGGGATAACTGGCATCTAAGAAGGGGTTTCCAAGGATAGTTACCACCCGTAACCAAAAGACAAAACACATTCTCTAACTAGCTTCTTATAAATCCCAACACATTTCCTTTTTTTTTATTCTTTACTGACAAATTACACACACACAGTGGGTCTTGAACCCACAACCTCACCCTCCATCCCATTATTATGGGAGAACAAAGTGCCAATTGAGTTATAGCTCATGCTGATAGTCTGGGTAAGGTTCAGTGTGCACTAAACCTAGCTTAGCGGGGGAAAAGAAGAAGGCTATAGCTCATTGTAATGGTCTACATAAGGTTTGTTTAAGTGAAGGTTCTTTTCATCATTTCATTTTTATACTGTGTGTAAACTGTAAAGGCAAGAATGAATCAATAATTGTGTCAATTCATTAGTGCGTATTAGCTCTTAAGTCTTACCCGAATAATTTGTGGGGCTCTCTATGGACCATAACCATTAGTCACATGAAACTCACCCTGTAACTCGCCAGAAATTTTTATCACAAAAACTGATGGATCATTGTCTCCCCATTCACTATTCCCTGCAAAATCTGCAGTCACCAGCACTTCTGCACAAGTTCATAGTAAAATACGTTACTATTACTAAACCTTTTTTACAAACTTCTCTCTATTGCTTATATAACAAGCTCTAGTATATGTTAATGACTAGCAACCAATAATTGGAACTTGAATTTTACATAGCCTGATAAAATTTACGAAATTATTATAGGTCACTGCTTTAGATTAGACCCCATCATTATCTTATAATTGACCTTGATTTGGCAAGCTGCATCATACTGATATACAACATAGTCATGCAGTCTATTTGGTCATTTGTATTTTATCAAATAATTCAAACGATAAGCACCAGAATTACAAGAGTGAAGTCATTTAATGTTCATTTTTTCACTCGAGTATGACCCATTACAAGAAAACCTTTGTAGTCCAACTTTACTGAAGTAGCCATTTAGAAAACTGAAGCTTATTCTTCTGCATTAGAAGCTACTATTTATCTTGCTTGCCTAAAGTTGAAAAAGAAAACAGGATAGCAATGAACGAAAACAAGAAATTAAGCAAGATTACTTGTAAGAAGAATCCATTGGTTGCTCTGATTTGAACACGGCTTTTATCATCAGACTTTCTTACAATCTCAAATGTCTCAGACTTACCAGGCGTGGTTGAAACAGCTACCACATCAATCCCATTCCCATTGTTGTTCAGCCCCACAAACTGCTTATTGAAGACTCCAAAATGGAAAGTTGTCTCATTGAGCCTCCACAACTACACAAAACAAAGAACACCATATATATTATATGTATACATATCAATGAAGTCAAAGGACATAATTTACTTGAAATTCCAAGTCATAACCATATAATTTACGTAGGTAATTTAAACTTACACTAAAAGTCTCCCACACTGAAGCAGCTGTTCTGTTAGCAAGTATAATGGTTCCTCCTCCAATCTCAGCACAAAGATACTTCCCAGTTGTTACTGATTTGAACTGAAGCCCTGTTCCATCCTAGTAAAAATAACAAAAGGACAAAAAGCTTGAAACTTCCAAGAAAGATGTGGACAAATAATGAGAACTAATAAGAGTGAAAAATGGACAATCATTAAGCGTTAATTAATACAGCCATATGTACAAACCAAAAAGTCATTGTTGGGGATGCTATCAAAGAGAAAAGGTGTAACCCCTCCTCCTGTGACCAGCCAACCTCCTAGATTAACTGCTTTAATTTTCAAGCTAGAAACAGAACAAATAGGCAAGAGAACAACTATGCTTAGTAGCAATATTCTTGAATTGATCGCCATTTGTACGTAGTTATATTGTTTTCTTTTTTCGTTTATCTTATTCATATATCAGTTATATATACTTATCAAATTATACTAAATAGACATTACTACCTTAAACAGAAATTTGAATATACCAATACTTATCATATATCAGTTTCTATGTGAGTCGTTGCCAAGTATCTATCTATTTATCTATACTACTAATAAGAGGATTCTCTTGTTTCATCTTCAATTTTTGATGTGCCAAAATATCCTCATACAAATTCTAAATTAACATACCCTTTAGTTTTTTTTTTTTTTTTTCTACAAAAAACAAAAAAGGTTAAAAGAGTAATACTATCTCATGTACAAAAAAAAAAAAAAAAAAAATCGTTTGTATTCAAATGTTTGATACCTATCGATATTTGTTATCTATTTGAATTCAAATACGTTTATCGAAAAAAATAAAAATAAATAAAAAAACAAAATTACTTCTTGCAAAACAAACTCATTACCTCATGTAAAAACTACTTACTTTTATCTCGTATTCAAATGTCTAATTCCTATATGTATATGTTATTTATTTGAATTCAAATACTTCAATTTTGTTTTAGGGTTTTCTCCTTTATCTTCTTCATTCAGCCTAAAACGTAGGGCAATATCTCTATTTCATTTTTAAACATTATTCTATTTTACTTTACTTTTCGTTTTTTTTTTTTAAATACTTTGTATTAGTGTTTAAACATTATAACACTAAATTTAAAAATAAAAAAAATAAAAACATTATTGCACGTGCAAAACACTTTTGATGAGTCTTTTATATATATACACACACACACAATTGATAAGTGCGTAATTGTGCTTAGCACTAGCAGAGTGCATCTAGAAACTTTGACGTTCAACTCATTATTTTGTACATGTAGTATTACTTTTCGATAATACCTTCCATGTTAGTAGTCTTCGTTCAGTTCATCCAAAAAAAATAAAAAACTTTATTTTAGCAATTTATTACTATTGGATAGAGTACTAGTCCACGTCAAAACTCACAACACCTTGTCAAAGTGGCTCCAATCAGCATGTTATTGTTAGTGGTACAGTTTCATCTCTGTGAGAACTAGATTCAAATCTCTTCACACGTGTTAAAAACAATGATATCTAGAAAGTCAGCGCAGAATTTTCCCTCTCTTTTGTTTGGCATTGCCCATGTTTTAGTGAGCTTGAGAACGTTTTCTTCTCTGCCAGATAGCAAAGAATTCTGATTTCAAGTGATTCAAAGTCTCATACATGTTAGCCTTCATTTGTATATATATTGATTAACCAAACTGATCATTGTCAAAGAAGAAACAATGAGATTAGGAAATTGGTAGTTTGCATTGATAATTAATTCCTAGATTTGAAAATCCAAATTAAGTCTCTCATCTATGACGAGAATATAAGGACATGGTCAAGCATAAAATAAAGGGTAAGGTTTCTCTCACACAACTTATTTCATATTTTCTATACACATCCATTTTTCACGTTTTAATTGCGGACATCACCGTATTTTAAAATGTGTACATCAATGCATGCAATTATATACATTGTATGCATACCTGTTTAAAAAAAGAGTATGAGAGAATATTTACTCTAAAATAAAACAGAACTAAAATTGGTTGGTTTGGGGGTACAAAAGATGGTTGCATCCCCAGTTAGACATGATTCCATTTGTTGGATCATAATTTAAAAGGAATTGATTCAAACAAACTCTAGTCTTAGTTATGCATAGGTAAATGAAGTCTCACATATAATAATTGTGACAAGAGTAGTTAGATATAAACTCATAGACTTAAAGGCCTCCAAATACTCCCAGCAGTAAATTAAACTTAGTCATAAAAATAAAAAATAAATAAATAAGTTCCACTCTTTCATATGTATAAGTATATATAAATAAGTAAAAAGTGTAAACTGATAAGTAAATTGATTGTCAAAGTAAATTCCACTCTTTCATATGTGAGTGTAAACTGATTTTTTACTTATTTGGCAGCTGTGAGTGTAAACTGATTTTTTTTCTTCAAACCATTATATATAAAATCATGTGATAATTAATCATACATGCTAATGTTCAATAATATTGTGCATAAAAATGAAAGGAAAAAAGGGTAAACTCTAAATACTTATCGATAATGTAGACATCATGTTCAAGCCAATTCCTAGGCTTATATGCTAAGAATAGCATGTGGCTGCCTATTTGGCTGTGAAACATCACTTCTCTTTGATATGATAATCAAAATATAAACTTTTTAGTGCTCATAGAATCTAAGAACTGCCTATATGTCTTCATTATCATTCCCCTAGAATCATTTATTTTGTTCACATCCTGTTCTCTTAATTGATAGTATTTGTTCAAAGTTTTTCTTGATTGCTTCCTTGTGAATATCTAAGCAACAAAATCACACATGAATCAATCTAGGTAGATCATTAAGACTAGATTAAATGGCCTGAATGATACGAGATTCATGTATTCCAAAATAGTAAAATGAGTGATCATTAGAGTCAATTCAGTTTTTTGAGTTCTTTAAGTTATATGACTTTGGATAGTAAGTTTTATTGTGAACTTAGAGTTTGGGCTTCTCTTGGATAGTAAGTTTTGAAAATAATGTAATGGCCAAATATTCATGGATGTTGTTTGAGAATATTTCTTAGATTGTTTTTGTTTTTTTTTTGGTCGAATCTTGTCTATTACGTGCTAACTGCTTATCATTCTTGTGCAGTATGGCTGTTGCAAATGCTGGACGGATTGACCATACGCAGCCTGGCCCTATTGACACGTCGGTGTTAACGTTGCAGCCCACCCATCGGTTAGAAGCTATTTGGAATGGGCAGGTACAACACAGCAGTAAATATCTATGTCAAATGTACACGCATTTAATTCATACAATGTACATGCAAACATTTGTCATATGTTAATCCATGGATTCGTTTTATACAGGATCTAGGGGCCCTTACTTGCCGTGGCCGTACTGAAGAGTTTTCCAACCGAGAGCCAATGGTGGACGACCGAGTCGTTGAAATCATTAAGGCATTGGGCTTGGAGGGACTGTTGAGGCAACCGGGTAGAGAGCTTGACCATGGCCTAATAACAGCCTTAGTGGAGCGATGGTGGCCCGAGACTCACACCTTCCACATGCCACATGGTGAGATCACCATCACATTGCAGGATGTGGAGGTGATTCTCGGGCTTCCTGTTGATGGTGACACTGTAACAGGGAGCACACAGAAAAATTGGATGAGTGTGTGCGAGGACTTCCTTGGCTTTCGACCTGTAACTCAAGAGCAGCATAAGGAACTTAATGGCCAAAGGATTCTCATCAAATGGCTTTTGGAGCAAGTTGCTAATCCATTGCCGCCTAATGCCGAAGAGGATGAGCTGCATAAGCACGCACGATGCTATATCCTAGCGCTACTGGGGGACACAATATTCATGGACAAATCCGGCGATAGGGTGCATCTAATGTGGGTGCAGTAGTTGGAAGACCTTCGCAATCCACGAAGGTACAGTTGGGGAAGTGCTTGCCTTGCATGGTTGTACCGAGAGCTATGCAGGGCAAGCCATAAGGACACCAGTCAAATCGGTGGGTGCTTACTGTTGGTCCAGTATTGGGTATGGGCCAGGTTCCCCTATTTGTGCCCGGCAGTTGAGCGTGGCCCGCCAGTGGGCGCTTATGGTCCTCCAGCACGTGGTTCTCTGTACCTGAAGTAAGTCTCTACCTTATAAGGATTGTTTTTTATTCTAGTAATATTGTTAATTCAGTAAATATCTATAACATTATCTTAGTAGTTATATGTGATAACATTATAGTTTTAGTCATGACATTATCTTAGTAGGAAAGTTCTAGATATTGATCCCTTGTCCTTGATTGTTGTAGGTGGTTGTGGGTTCCAAACAAGAAAAACAGGCCTGCCCACATCTTCAGGGACAGGTATCGCCAGCAAATAGCTTCAATGTTGCCAGGCCAGGTATGAAAATGCCTTGTTTAACATATTAACATGTTTAGGAACAAGATATATGTTTGGTGAACTTTGAAATATAAACATAGTTGCCTAATGTGTTGCGTACTTGTTTTTGGGCTACTGTAGGTGGTGTGGCAGCCGTATGATCCCGATTTTGAGGACCTTCCGCCATGGTGCGTTGCAGGGAGGGCTGTGTGGACGGCAACGGTGCCGCTTGTATGTTTCCACCTAGTAGAGAAACATACACCGGATCGTGTCGTTCGTCAATTTGGGATGATCCAAGAAATTCCCGACGATGTTGACACCGACACCGTGCTTCATGCCATTGATTTGAGGGGGAAGGTGGGCGTTGATTGGATGCGGAAACATGCTCTGCATCTCCTGCATTGGGGTAATCGCCTTGAACGGTGTTGTCAAACAGTGCTTGGTCATATGCCTCCACAGCATCAGTACTTCGACTGGTTCAAAAGGGTGACTCGGAGGTTCATCGATGTTCCTAGTGCTACATTGATTATAATGGTAACTTCTCCATGTCTTCTACATATTACTGTACTTCGTAGCATGAAACCACTATTTATAAAACATGATATATGTGGTCCAATGTATGCTTAGCATCAAAGAAGCAGCATAAAGCTGTTGTCTACTTAAGATTCCTTATAGAGAACTTTGTTCATTTACCTCTTTCTCTTTCAAAATTACAAAACTATCCATTTTTTTGTTGATTTTCATTGAGGCATTCTCTCATGCACCCTAATATTTGAATTGGGCCACTATAAGTTAATAACAATACATTAGGAGGAATCATTCTACTAAAAATGGTTGTAACTAGGGCACAAGATTCCCACTTCCGCAGAATCTACGAAAGGTGGTTGGTAGACAACCTACCCCAAAATTTAGAGAGGTTGATTATAAAATGTGAACCCACACCAAATCGCTTGGGCAGAGAGCACTTCCCATCGCACCATACCATTTTTCCATTGTAGTCGTAGAAAATATGATGTAGGACAAATGGGAGACTTTGTTTACGTGTGCTCCTTTTTTCTGGCTTAAACTTTATGATATTTAGATCTAGGATTTGGAACCTTTTAGTAGAAAGGTTAGGGTTAAAGAATGAATATGTCATGACGAAGTTTTTAATAAAATCATTTACTTATAATATATATATATATATATATATATATAAACCAGCAAGTGTTTGATAGTAGACTAATACACTTGTGAACCTACTATTTTGAAAATAATAATGAATATGAACATTCTATAATATGCTTAACAGATATAGAAGTATAT
The DNA here is from genome assembly GCA_030820535.1 of Quercus parvula. Classification (NCBI taxonomy): domain Eukaryota; kingdom Viridiplantae; phylum Streptophyta; class Magnoliopsida; order Fagales; family Fagaceae; genus Quercus; species Quercus parvula. The sequence goes on along the minus strand of JAUAME010000006.1, from coordinate 30,074,569 downwards.
AATCTAATAATTGCTATTTACTATGTACTTTTTATTATTATTTTTTTATAGGATATTTACTATGTACTTTAAATACCAGTTTCGCCAGTTAGAGCCTAAAAAGGACCCCACATGCTTATAATGAAAAACTATCTGACTTGTACTCCATTAAAAAGAAATATTTATTGAGTCCTTCGAGGGACACAACAATTCAGCCTAGTAGAACCAGTTATTGTTCGAACTATTATTTTATTATTCATTCGCATTGTTGATTTCGTATTGCATTACTAATAAACTTGGGTTTTCCATGTGCAGGTTGAAGGATACCTTCGTTTGTTGAGCCGTCACCTGGTGGGCACGGAGGACCACCAGGACATTACTGATGTGCTGACAGCAGTGCAAATGATTGGTCGTGTACGACCTCCGGACCCTGAGGCCCCGAATGAGGAGGCAGCTACTACTGCGGCAGCAGCTACTCAGAGGCCAAGCACTACTGAGAGCCCAAGCACGAGCACAGCTCCTACCAGACGTCTGCCTGTTCGTACCCCTCAACTCGCCCTACCCCTGATCCCCCTCCACCCACCCCACATCCATCCCTTAGCCCCACCATCCCTTCACCCACCCTACATCCATCCCATAGTCCCACCATCCCTCCACCGACTCCACATCCTTGTCCTGGGTCTAACATTCATCCACCCACCCCACAGTCATTTCCCGAGGTGTCACCCATTCCATCCTTTGACTTGGGTATTCATCTAACCCCACCTGACATGTAGCAGGAGCCACCCTCTGACAGTATGTCTATTGGCCCTTCATCAGCCATCGACCCACCCCATGTTCAGGTTGAGCAGGCTGGTGGGTTACCTGCTCAACCAGAAGGTCGGCCGAAACGCATATCAAAGGCACCTCCTTGTGGGACAGGGGGGCACAAACATGGACACAAAGCTGGGCCTGAGGCATCTGACGAAGGACATGCAAGACCTTCTCCTCAGTATACGAGACGGCATAAGGTCCAAAAAAGGTAACTCAAATGATACCTTTTCATTTGCAATTTTACAATATATGAGCAGCTAAAAAGCATTCTTCGTTCCAAGTTGGTGTTTACTTACTCATTATGGTTTGTTCACTTCTTACTTTCATCAAGATGATGCTGCTATGAAAAGGCTGGAAGCAATAAAATTCAAGTTCAGCACAATAAAAGTAGCAACAAATATCCAAAATAATGCCAATAAGCTTGGAGAAGGCGGATTTTAGGTCGATTTTGAAGTAGTTGGTAATGATTCTAACGTATTAATATTTTAAAATGTATTTAACTACAGCCAATTAGAGGGGCTACTCGTACATACTCTGTTCTCAAAGATTGCTTCTACCTCATACCATTGATTATTCTAACTATAAACACACTCAAAAAAACCAAAACTGTAAAATAAAAAATACAATTCAGTTTTTTGAGTTGTTTATTTGACTGTTGATGTTCAGTGAGTTCGTATGAAAAGGCATTGGATGTCTTGTCCTCTTTTATTACGCTGCGTAGTCCGGCTGATAAGGGCAGCAAGTGTTCTCGCTTCGAGTTCGTCTTCGATTATATTAAGGTAATTTCTGAATTTGGCAAATATGACATTTTTTTTTTTTTTTTTCTGGTCCAAATTGTATATGTTATGACTTTATTGTAGATTCTGGACTTGGAGGAGCCAATTTCAAAGATGACGATTATCCATGTAGCTGGCACCAAAGGGAAGGTACTAAATTATGTGAAGAATTAGTACTAATTTGTAACAGAAATTTATGTGAAGAATAAATGTACACTCAATAAACTTGTTTGTATATGTAGTAACTAGTAAGACAGTAATTAATCTTCTTTATTTGGGGCTTGAAAAGGGATCCACATGCACTTTTGTAGAATCAATATTGCGTAATTGCGGCTTCCGAACTGGACTTTTCACGTCTCCACACCTCATTGATGTCCGAGAAAGGTTTCATATAGATGGGTGAGATTTTTAATCCATAAACATGTGCTTTTACATTTTTACTATAAGTAAAACGGATGATGTTTGGTGTTTTGATTTCTTTTTCTCTTAGAAGAACACACAACACAGCAGTGGTTTCTGTTTGCTTAGCGTATTACATGATTTCCTGTTATTTTGGCGAAAAGAAATCCAATGAACGGTTTTAAACTTATATAAATAAATAAAACAAGTCCTTCATCCTGTTCTGTTCTCAAGGGGCTAGGTTCTGCTCTATTGTTACACTTTCATGCCTTGAGCAAATCTTTTGGGCAAGTCCTAGCGCGTTTTGTCTTCTGAAGCGCCAAGTACACTTACTTCTGTTATTTGTTCTTTCTGATTATTGTGATCTCTTGGCATTGAGCCTTAAGTCAAAAGTCATTGGCTGCATATGTGACTTGCCAATACAAAAATTACTTTTGCTTTTTTGTTGGTTTTCTTCTCCTAGTGTCTTTTCTCATTTTCGATTTTGCAAAATCATTTGCATCATAACGATAGGTGCTATGGTTAATAATCAGTTCCGGTTGGCTGCTTCAGTGTAGACATCTGTGAAGAGAAATTTTCTGAACATTTCTGGTGGTGTTATGATATACTAAAGGTATGCTTGTGCCCATATTTTATTTTGCTTTTTAATTCTTCCCTGAATTCTGATAGCTTTTGGACATGTAATTTGGGTAATACCTACGTAGATGGAGTGGATCTTTGGTAGTGATTTATCTAAAATTAAAGATGTTCATTCTCTCTCTTTTTCTGATTCTTTTGAGTGGAAATTGTGGGTTTGATTTATCCTTGCAGTTGTGAAGGGAGAGATCATTGTAAGTAATAGGAAGAGAGCTGATCTGTTTGTTGAGCTGCAAACAAGAAGGTTTCACTCCTTTTCGAAAGAGAACTAAAGCTGTTGAGCCAGAAGTTGCTGGTGCAACTGATGATACAGAGGAAACAGAAGTGAAATAGTCTGCTGACAGCAGTAGTAATGGGGTACAGATCAGTGATTATGAGATCTTTTGCATTATAGGGCATTTTTCTTCTTCATATTGTTTCAATGCATTTTTGTACATATTGTTAACACAATTGACAGCGACAGAAGTAAATTTCCTGTGTATATTGGGATCCTATTTGTGCATGCAATTATTACAAATAAGGTATTAATGTTTTGTTTTTGACAGGCTTATGAGATTATACTGAATGTGTACTTTTTGTGTATTGTTGGATTGTGAAGACATGAGATGTTGATTTTGTGTTCTTTTTTTTTTTCTTTTTTTTTTGGATTTACAGGGTTGGGTTACTTAGATGTTGGCAGTTGAAAACAAAAAAACCAGATTGTATAATTTTATTTTGTTTATTTTCTGTTTTATTTTTGGATTTATAGGGTATTTACTCCTCGATGTTGGCGGTTTAGTAGAAAACAACCAAAGTACAAGGAAGAGAGTTATTTTTTGTTTATTTTTCGTGTAGAATCAAATTTCCCTGTTTAGTATAGGTTACGTATTGAATTAGAAAAAATAAAAATAATGAATTTATAATTTTATATATATAGGAAAAGAGATATTTAATATATTTTGATTTAATGTGCTAATACTGCTATATATATATATATTTGTGTGTGATATAAGAGTAATAAAATCAAAAATAACCTGTATTATTATTCTTCTTCTTTAAACAATGTACATTTTTTTTTCTTTCTTTTTTTTGGAGAAGGATGTATTATTCATTTAGATAAATGTGGTACATTTAAAAAAAATATTGGGGACGAATAATTTAAATTTATCCCTACTTCAAATTACCTGAAATTAGTAAGTAAATTGGGGTAATACAAAAAAAATTTAAAAAAAAAAAAAAATCCCAGCAGAACTCGAGTATCTTATACTCGATTTCCATAAATAGAAATCGAGTATTAGAGACTCGATTTCTATTTATGCAAATCGAGTATAAGATACTCGAGTTCTACTGGGAATTTTTTTTTTTTTAGCAGGCATTCCTGCAGTAGACTGAGTAGATCCAGAACACATCAAACAGTTACTGGCATTGTGTGATAGGCAAAGGGAGCATACATTAAAGTTCTACAACCAGATTAAAACAATAACTATTCAATAAAATTATAGTTGCCCTCTTACCACACAATGCCAGTTCAATACTAGAAGGGCCTTGTGGTTAAACTTGCCAAAGTAGTAGCTACTAATGCCAAAGTAATATCATTGTTCGCATTATAGGAAAAAGCTGCACAACGCAACTAATGTAACGAGTACAATGGATAGCAAATAGTTCAATTATCCGTAATTTACAACAATAAACAAAATAACAACTAAGTTAATACAACATAGTCTACATATTTGCCTAGCGGAAGCTCCATACTGATATAACATATTATACATAGTCACCTAACACTTGTCCATATTGATACAACATACTCTACATAGTCACCTAGCACTTGTCCAAACAGAAGATAACGACAAGTCCCACGTACAATGTCACTTACCAAAATCGAGTCTCCGCTCGCCTGACAAACGTTAAATACGGTTATTAGTTTCCAAATGCAAAGAACAAAAACCAAATGACATTCTGAGTATTGGATTTAAAAACAGTGACGGCACTTGCCTAGTTTATAGCAGTACCACTTGTCGAAGCCCCACGGGAATTGGGACAGCATCTGCGGTTATGCCCCTCTTGATGACACAGTTTACATCGTTGCCTCGGTTGAATCTCCCTCAAGTCCGGATCTTCCCTTCGGCTTCCCCGTTCTCACCGTACCCCATCCTTTTCATTCCTTATTCTTGACATCATAGGACGACCTTTGCCCCGTAACAATTGTGGGTCAGGCACCCACTATGGTCCACAAACGTCCCTCCATAATGACTCTGACTTTGGCACCACAAAATTATGTGAATATGTGAGAATGGCGTTGTTCAAACTGTAACATGGATCAATATAGCTGGGCGCATCGAGATGCAGACCTTTAAGAACTTTAATTGCATGTGAACAAGGGATCTTCAAGTTTTGCCACTTTCCGCAACCACAGGTTCTATCAAATATATGCACATCATGACTGTGATTTCCCCCTCCAGCTCTATGGTCGTTATACGGGGTAACCACTTGATATATACCCTCTGCATGATTATAATTCCTCAGAGTGTGTCCTGCAATTTTCTGCTCATTTTTGTTATAGATCTCCATTGCATAATCACTCCACACCTTACCTCGAGAGAGATCAGAAGTAATTTATTTTATGTCAATCGTGGAAATATGCAACAAGTTTAAACCAAGTGAACTCAACTATTGCAGCAATGGGCAAACCGCGGGCACCTTTAAGTACCCCATTAAAGCACTCAGAGATATTGGTTGTCATTGCCCCGTAACGTCTTCCACCATCATGTGACTGGGTCCATTTGTCCAGATCCTCACTCATTAGATATGTGTATGGCATATAACGTGCAATTCGGCGATCATTAGGGTCTACACCCCTCAGTAAATTAATCTCGACCTCCTTAATGGTTTGCATTATGGACTCAAATTTAGCTTCATGAGTCGCATATCCAGCTTTCAAGGCCAATGCCTTTAGAGTCGGGTTATCAAAGTGTGTGTTGAAGTTGCTAGCAACATGTCGAAGGCAATATCGATGATATACTCGTTCTCTTCCGTCTTCCCCTCTAGGCCACTCTCGAATGGCGCATTTGATACCTTTATGTCAGTCAGAAATAATGCAAATGTCCTTGTTAGGTATAACACGCTCTATCGAAGTCCTGAGACACTCTAAAAACCACCCCCAACTAGGCCCTGACTCCTTGTCCACAACAGCAAAGGCGATAGGCAAAACCTTTTGGTTAGCATCAGTTGCCATTGCAACCATCAATACCCCTTTGTATTTACCATATAAATGAGTTCCATCAATACTGATCACTGGCCTACAATACTGGAATGCAGCAATGCATGGAGCGAATGCCCAATATACATAGTGCAGTAACGTAGTACCTTCTAATGGCCTAGGTATGGTGTGATAGCTGTATTGGGTACCCGAATCCTGATCCAAGTATGCCAACAACAACTTTCGCAACCTTTGGTAAGACTCCTCCCAATCCCCAAAAATCTTAGCAATTGCCTTTTGTTTTGCATGCCATACTTTATAGTAAGAAAGCTCATGATCATACTTAGTACGTATGATCTCCCAAAGCTCATCAATGGAAGCAGTGTGCTTTTGTCGCAATCTTCCCACAATTTCTGATGCAACAAAATTAGAATCCATCATTTTATCGTCTCTTCGCAGCCCAAAAGGTATACAAGTGTGTGGACCCACATAAGACGTGACCATCCACAGACCATTGAATTTAGGCTTCATGTGTGCCCCAATGTACCACTTGCAGTTATCGTCAACGCATGCAACGCACAATTGAGTTGTGGTCGACCTTTGGATGGAGAAATTTCTATTATCCTTTGCTGCGTATATTATCAATGCACGCTTCACCGCATCTTTATTTGCAAAAGTCAACCCTTTACAAAAATGCATCCCATCTTCCCAAGTACAAAGAAATGGTATCTGAAGACGTGAAGGATCAACCATATCTTCCCAAGTATTTGCATAGAATGAGTCCGCAGGAGGTCTGTAGCCAGTGGTCGTATCTATATCATGCTGGACACCAATATCATCATCATCTGCATCACCTTCATCATGGTACTCCATATTTTCCTCTACAAAATTAGGAATGACTTCATGCTCATCCACATCATTCTCAAAGTCGCCTTGCTCAATCCTCTCTTCGTACTGATCCATATCATCAATATTTTCACCATCATTCGTAGCATGATCTTCATCTTCGAGAGGATCTTCCCCTTCCTCCTCTAAATGTGTCTCTTAAGAATAGAGGGTTTCACCAGTATTCGCAACATAATCTTGAGATGGGATCTTATAACCTCCCATTGCATACCCTCCCATTGTAGTGCATCCATCATCTAGGGCTGTAAATTGTAAAGCCGTAGTTGTTTGTTGCACAGCCGTAGTTGTTTGTTGCACCACCTCAGTAGTGTTGTCTACACTCGCCTCCAAACTTACATACAACTCAGCAGCATTTACTTGGGGCATTTTTTGGATCCTATTAAACATCATCTTTACATGTTTATCTTCTTTAATCGCCATATATCTGTAATTTATCCGTTCATGAAGGACTTCGTGTGGGTAACGATAAATAATCTTGATGTCATACCAAGCAGGGTTCAATTTCAATTCGTCCATTATTTTTCTCTTCAAATCAGTCAACGTCTTCAACTTACGACGTAACATCATGTAGTAGCATTCGATACCCTCCCCTGTAAATGGGAATCCGTCAATCCCTTCAGGATTGTCAAGGGCTCCACCAAAGTATACATTGATATCAATATTCTTCAAAGATTGTGAACCTATTAGAGAGCCAAGTAAATTTCTGTTAGTGACATATTTGATCTCTTTCATTTAACATCAATTTCAAAGAGAATTCTATCTACTTATAATACAAAAATCACAACTTCTAAAAGTGTAACAATTGCATATACTCACCCCACATCACATACAAACACACTCAGTCATTATAATTTCGTACAAAAACAATAAAAAAACTACTGACAAAACTCACCCCCATTACAAAATTTAAACTCAGCTTTAACAAAAATATAAATAAAAAAATCAAACCAAACAACAAAAGTCATGAGGATGTGCAACGGAATGAGTATATTTATATAAGTATATTTATATAAACCATTATATAACTATATAACTATTATATAAGTATTTTTATATTAGGCTATTTATACAACTATATAATTAAATAATTAAATATTTATATAAATATATTTATATAAGTATTTATATATATAGTTGTATAAATATATAAATATAAATATATTTATATAAATATTTAATTATTTAATTATATAGTTGTATAAATATATAAATAAAAATATGTATATATAAATATTTAATTATATAGTTGTATAAATATAAATATAAATATAAATATAAATATATATACATATTTTTTATAAGGAAACAAATATAAATATTTTAATACAAACAAATATCTTATCAAGAAACAAATATGTCCATACTAATACAAACAAATATTTTATTAGGAAATGGCATGACAAGTTCAATGCAACCAACACTTTTTAAAGCAGTTATATACACTAAACAACTAATTAGAGAGTGAGGAGACCCTTACCTGACAGGATGATGTGCAAATGTACTGCTGATATTGTATGAGAGTGAGAGGAGCAATGTTTTGCTGCTAAATACGTATGAGAGTTTATGAGTTTCTGTGAGAGTTGTTTAGTGATTGAAGTTGCTGAAGGTGTGAGAGTTGTTGAGGTTTTTTCTCTACAACTGAGAGTAGTGTGAGAGTTTTTTTTTTTTGTTAGTCTAATATTCATTGACTACGTCCCTAAACAGACAAAATAGGTTCACAAGGTCTGAGACAAGTTTTTGTTGCTTGTGCTATTAGAATATATTCTCTGAATTGGTTCAAAAGGTCTAATAGAAGTATTCGTTGCCAGCACAAGGTCATATATTCTCTGACATGACCACACAGCCACACAGCCACACATGACCAACCAGAGATGACTGGTAACATGCCTTTGAAACTCGAGTCTCTAAGACTCGGTTTCACTTTTAGTAAACCGAGTCTCAGAGACTCGAGATCTACGTGGCCAAATTCCACGTGACGTGTCCACGTGGAACTCGAGTTTTTAAAACTCGAGTTCCACGTGGACACGCCAGTGGAATTTGGCCACTAAAGACGCAGAAACCGAGCCTCAAAGGCTCGATTTTGGGCCTCTAAATCGAGCCTCTGAGGCTCGAGTTGCTAATAATGGATATACTTTCAAAACCGGGTCTACTAACTAAATAGTTTCTTTTTTATGGGTATTTACCCATTTCCACCTCTATAATTCAAGAGTTCATACGAAACCTGAAAGTATGAAAAAAAGTAGTTCATACGAAACCTGAAAGTTAGGAATGGCAACGGGTCGGGTTCGGGCCGGGTTTTTTCATACCCGGACCCGACCCGCGGGCCAAGACCCGTGGCCCGAACCCGACCCGTTTATTAAACGGATTTTTTTCTCGGGACCCGGACCCGCCCCCACAGGCCCCACGGGCCCCGCGGGCCCCGTCCCTCATGACCGGTCCAGCCCAGCCCAAAATCAAAAACAAAATTTTTTTTTTGAGAGAGAATCGAAACAAAAATTTTGATTTAGGATTTTTCAGCCCAAAATCACAAACACAAACATAAATCCAAACACAATCACAAACATAAACACAGAAATCACAAACACAGATTTCAGATCTACGATTTTCCCTTTCAAAATCACAAACCAAACACAAATTTCAGATCTATGATTTTCATTCTTCCCTTTTAGAAATCATAAACACAAACACAAACACAAACTCACATGATTGAGGCGAACTGAACCCAGAAAAAAAAGAAAAAAGAAAAAAGAAAAAAAATGGAGAATGAGGTGGAGTGAGGCCGTGTCACGCTTGTGGCCATGGGCGAGGAAGATGAGAGGGGAAGAGGACTGTGCCGTCTGTGCGACAGTGCGAGATCGGTGACGGCGAGGACGAAACGGAGTTAAGAGAGTAGAGACCTTATGCGGCGGCGGCGTGGGGTAACGCATGTGCGGCGGCGGCGTGGGGTAAAGCCTGTGCGGCGATGACGTGAGGAAGATGAGAGGGGTAGAGGACTCAGTCTGCTTGTGGCCGTGTGTGTGGAGAGCTGAGAGATGAAGAGGGAGAGGCGGAGGTGAGTTGAAAGCCTGAAATGAGGAAAGGAGTAGAAAATTTTAGGGTTTTTAACTATATATATGTGAGGATAATTTAGTAATTATATATATATATAACCGGGTTTTATACGGGTCGGGTTTCGGGTCGGGTTTCGGGTTTTTTTAATAAAATCCGGACCCGATCCGGACCCGCTTCGGGTTTTTTTTAAAAAACCCATACCCGGCCCTATTCTTTATCGGACCGGGTAAAATCCGGCCCATTAGGGTCGGGCCGGGCCGGGTATCCGCGGGTCGGATTTAAATTGCCATCCCTACTGAAAGTATTAAAATAAGTCAGACTTAGACTTAGACGGTGATAAGACTTGGACGGTGAGGATTGGATTAACCTTTTTCTCAGCTCACTATCTAGTGGCTGTAACAATGCTAAGAGTTGTTTAGTGAAGTTCTATTATTTATCAAAGTCCAACAGGCTATAAATTTATATTTTCACACATTTGACTTTGCATTAAATACAAATCCGGATCCTTTGGTTCACACTACCTAATTTATATTTTAATTTTACTTGCTCAGAGAGTGAGAGAGAGAGATCTAATTAATATGTAGATTTTTAAGCAGAGAGAGAGAGAGAGAGAGAACCCGGTGCAACCTTTTTTCTATATAAGGAGTTTCCACATGTCCAAGACCACAGAACTACACAGGCCAGTTCTGCGTTGTCCTGAAGTTCTAGCTAGACACAGAACACCTGTTTTGAGTGCTGCATGTATGTCACAAAGGGTTCTTCGATTTCATCAACAAGAAGTGCATGACCACAAAATCTCATAGTTAGCCTCATATCAAAGCATTGAGGAGGATACGGGAACAACTCTAGGTAAGGTCTTTTGTTATATTTAAATATTAATTTAGAAAAATAAATCTAACTTTTGACATCAATTTTTTCTTTTTCCATTTAAGAAAACATTCAAGATCTTATTTCATTTTTTAAATATTAATTTAGAAAAATAAATCTAATGTTTCATTTTTTTGTTTGGATAAAAGTTTACAAGTCATGTAAATGGTTATTTTCATTATCATTTTTGGCATAAGAGGGTTACGATTACTTTGTAGAATTAAACCCTCTAACACAACTTTGATCTTAAAATAATATTGGTCATAAGCCATAACAATATATATATATATATATATATATATATATACATGATTTACTATCACTGATAATCATTGTTATATGAAAACAAAAAAGAAAATAGATATTGGTATCGTTGAAGTTAAAAGAGGATGTGGAAGCTGAAGATAGGAGAGGGCAAAAATGACCCTTACCTTTTTAGTACAAATAACTTTGCGGGAAGACAAACATGGGAGTTTGACCCGGAGGCTGGCACACCAGAAGAGCGAGCTGAGGTTGAAGAGGCTCGTCAAAATTTCCACAAAAATCGACGTCAATTCCCGGCTTGCGGTGATCTTCTCTGGCGAATGCAGGTACTTTTTTTTTTTTTTTTGATAAGCAATGCAGGTACCTTAAACTAATGATTTTTTGGTCAAAACATTAATTTCACGTGTTCACAAGAATTTCTTTTATACTTTTAGATGAGGGAAACTGATGTCCTTTGACCTTTTTCTTTTTTTAATGAACGGTTTAAGGATCCACGGATACATCTTATTTTTGCTGGAAACTGAAAATTGATAATTGAAAATATTGTAACAAAATAATTTTAAAATATATGAATAGTGTCGTAAGACCCATTTTTAATAAAAAAGTTGCAGTAAAGTTTGTGAAACTTGTGAACAGTGGACGAATGCACTGTTCACGGAAAAATAGTCAAAAGTTGTGGCTTAAAAAAAAAAAAAAAAGGAAAACAAGCAAATAGGAAAACGCAGATACGCAATGTGGATCCAAACCCCACCTAAGAAAGTTTTTGTGGAAAAAAAAATTATTTTTTACCGACTCATTCTATTTTTCATATAAATAATGTCAAAATTTTTCTAAAATGGTTTATTAACAATTGAATAATTATTTTTCCTCAAAAAAAAAAAAATACAATTTAATAATTACTCTAAGTCAAGACTTTGAGCTAAGACTGCTGTAGTATAAAAAGAAAATTATTATGAAACTCTAATTAGTATTAAAAATTTAAGGAATCAATATCATACTAGATGACTCCCTTAATTAATATATATATATATATATATATATAATCCCAATATATTAACGTATCTAAAGTAACATAAAATTATATTATATACTCATTAATTCCTTGTCTTCCAGACCTTTATTTTTCTATTTATTTTTTCTCCACCTTTTCTACATCCATGCGATTAATCGTTTTTATTTCTTCCTAATTGGTAGATTAGGCTAAATTTTGACAAAATCACCAACAGCAAAGTGTTGTTAGGCTTTTTTTTTTTTTTTTTCCAAATTTTATGACGAGGCATTGCCCCCTAAAGCCAAAGCCAAAGAATGACTCCATCTCTAAAAGTACCCATTAACATGACCATTTGAATAATAATATGACCTGTCTTTATTTCATTCAATAATAGTCTTACATGTCACTACACTTTTAACAAATTCTTTAAGTATCTTGCTTCAACCCATGACGTAATAATTAAAAAGATCATCCATTATAGTTTGTCACATAATGTTTTTATTGAATTATGTGACTTGTTTAAATAATACAGATAGATATGAATAATCTTATAAATTATCACATAATTAATTAGAAAAAATAACTCTAATCATGTTTTAGGGACTAATTGCGCTTAGGGGTAAATTTTAGGAACTTGTACTATAGTTTCATCCTAATTATTTTTTACTTCTTTCACAATATCTAAGATTTCGCAATATCTAAGATGACAAATCATAATTAATGCGACATTATTTTCACATAAAACTACTGTTCAGTAAAAAAAAAAAAAAAAAAAAAACTGTGAAATTGGTTTTTCTTTTTTGTTTATTTGGAACAATCGAAACTGAATTTTTGTTTCAAAAGCAAATGGAGAAAGTCTTACCTAACCTTTAATATTTTAATGGTGCTTTTTTTTTTTTTTTTTTTTTTTTGAGGGAACAATATTTTATTGGTGTTGATTGTTGACCTTTTTTTTTTTTTGAAGTGTGTTGATTGTTGACTCATTCTACTTTTCAAGGATGCCATTAATGCAATAAATAAATAACGCCATCCAATAGTTGTTTTTCTATTGAATAGAATCCAATAGTTTAAGTGGGTTCCAGTTAATTCAATTGGTAAAATTTCTGATGGTTGTATAACAGATCTGCGGTTCAATCCCTGCCTATACCAAAAACTGATTGGTATCTTGGTCTGATGATAAAGAGTTATCATCAGAAGCGGGCATCATAGGTTGAAACTCTTCCCTTCCCCCCCCGCGCGACGGCAAATCCAATAGTTTAACATGAACTTTTATATAATTAATGTTACTAATTTTGTTTCGGACTCCGTTTCGGTTTGGCCAATAAAATAGAATATTTCAGTAACGACTTATTTTTGCGTATCGTTTCAAGGTGTTTCGGTTTTTCTATATATATATATATATTATTACTATTATATAAAATAATGAATTTAATTTAATATTGTTAAAAAATCTAAAATAAAGTGAGATTAAAAAAATATTTATTTATAATTTTTCTAGAAATAAGATTCACATTTTGGATAATTATAAACAAATACAATAAATGTGAAAGTCAAAAATCACTTATTGCATAATGTTACACGATATTATCGGATACAATAATGTTACAAAATATTATGAATAATCAACAACCAACAATGTTATTGCTTAGAGCATTCACAATGGAAATTGTAAATGCCATATGTTAGCAATATTTAACATCAAGCCTCAAAAGTACTCAACAGCTTGCCCGTTAAACTTGTAAATTTTTTTGGCATTGTACTACAATACCATCATAAATGTATGATGGTACTGTAGCACAATGTGAAAAGATTATATTAATATTTTATTCATAAATATTAGGCTTTTCTCTTTTATTTGTCGGAAACAAATAATAAAGAAAAATTAAAAAATAATATTTTAATAAAATAGTAAAAGAATAGAGTTTTAGAATATTATGTGTATTGTAAAATGATATAATATAATTATTTAAGTAATTTTTTGAGATAATAAAATAAAATTGGATAATATTTTTGATCGTGAATGCTCTTTATAAAGAATCCTTATTGCATGCACCGTATTATGAATGGCAAGAATTGCGTAGCGTGCAAGTTTTAAGCAAATTAAATCAAGAAATAAAAAACAAAACCCCAACCACATTTTCACTTCACAGGTGCCCACGTGATGAATGAGCTTTCACATCTCATATTTATTAAATTTTATCTCCTCTCTCTCAGACATCACAATCTTCTCAAATCTCTCACCTTTCTCTCTTGAAAATTGAAACACCCAAAGTCAAGCTAGTTCAAAATTTCAAACCTCACGTTTTTCAGATTTTTTCAAACCTCACATTGTTGCCATCAACAACCAGCAAGGAATCTCCTCTACAGCAAAAACGGTACTCTTCTCCTCTAATCTTTGTTCTCATCGTCATCTCCTCTTCTTCTTTATTTTATTTTTTATTTTTTATTTTTTATTTCTTCACCGAGGCTCAGCTCTGTACCTGCCGAATCTTGAATTTCGGCCGGAACCGAAATTTCATCCGAATCTTTTAGCGCCCACACACACGGAAAAATCGAATTATACTTTTCAATAATGATTTCTTTATTTACTTTTACTTATTATCGTTCAAAAAATCTAGGCAGGTTTATTGATATAACTGATATCTGATTGAGTCAAAATCAAACCCATCCAATCTATAATCATATTTAGGTTATTAGTAATATATCTTTAATTTTGTTTTTAATTATTGTTCATACTTTTGTTGTTGGTTAGTTAGTAACTAACGTGGTTGACTTGATTTTGTAAGCTTAGCCTGTGTTATATCAAGTGCTATTACCAATTTTATTTAAAAAAATCTGCTAACTAATGATATAATAATGAATGAAAGTGCATGATTGATATCACAAACAAGATAGTCAGTTTCGTACAGTACTGAAAATGGATATCGGCCCGAAATAAAAACACAGATTTCTATGTAATTTTTTACTCCCCTAAGATAATTTCTCAACAAATCTCTCTCTCTCTCTCTCTCTCTCTCGTATCTTGGTCTCAACAAATTTCACGTCTGTGTTCCTCTAATCTTCTTCGCTTTTTTATGTCTTTATTGTTTCTCAATACTGTTTCTCAAAGAGTTTTGCTTAGGGTGCCCACGTGATGACTGACCAAAGGTAAGGAGAATGGAGATAAGTCATAAGACTTGCTTTTTGAAATTTGGAATGAGGTAAGACACAGTGGAGGTAAATATGTGGAGGAGATAAATCAAGATAAAAATAAAGAAAGATAGATGGTAAAAGTAAAAGAGAATGAGTGGAGGTGAAAAAAAAAAAAAAAGTGAGTTATTAAAATTTATTTGTTGGCCGATGCCAGATGGTAATTGAAAAGTGAGACCAAAACAAAAATAAAAATGTAGTCTTCACAATGTTTTTACAAAACTTTCATAATAATTTTTAAGTTTCAAGTTGTTACAAGTTTTTATTAACAGGATAAAAAAGTCATTTTAGTGGTAGGTTCAAATTAGAATCAATAATAAATAGTCATTTATAATTTATTATAAAAGTGTTGAGAAAATATTGTGGATGTAACACATTTAAAAAAAATTGATGTTAAAAATATGGGAAATGTTAACGAGCGTTTTTAGGGTATTAATTAACAATCTATTTTAGGAAAATTTTGATACCACTTTTATGGAATATTAAAAAAGCTATTAAAATATTAATTTTCGTTTTCTTTTCCCATAAAAACTTTCTTTAATTTGATTATTAATCAATACCCTAAAGACACTCGTTAACATAACCCTAAAAATATTACAAATTTTTCTGTATAATTATTAAAATTAAAGTATTAATAATAAAATATGATTTTAATTTTATTATGTTTTACTATGTTTTTAATTCACATTTACCAATCACATTAATTGTCATATCAATTTGAATATGTATTGTAATAAAATTTATAATGTTTTTATTATTTTCCAAAAATATTTAGTATATATATATAGTAGTCAGGGACCGACCCACAGTAGGGGGGGGGGGGGAAAGAAAAAGAAAAAAGAAGAAGCTAGTATATATATATGTGTGTGTGTGTGTTGAAATTCTAAATTTTGGTCCTAATACCCCAAAATAAATAAATAAATTGGTATACATATGTAATTTGAAAAATTAAGATTTTTCCTTAAATATATATATTTTTGGATCTCCTCTGAAATAGCGTCGAGTTCCATTTTGATAAATATGTTGAAATGTTTAAGAAACACTTATTTTATATGTTATACTTTGTTGACATTTTTATAATATCAAATTTTTAAAAAACACTTATTTTATATGTAGTATTTTGTTAGATATAAAATAGATGTTAGTTTTTATTTTCATAAAAAAAAAAAAAAAATTGTTTTAAGCTTTGGCCCCCTCAGGTTCGAATCTTGGTTCCATCCCTGATAGTAGGAATTTTGAAATGGTACATCGGTATTGATCGGTACCGAAATATATTGTTCATTTGATTAAATCGAAACAGCCTCAGGTACGAAATTGACGAATTCATAACAACAATATAATAAATAAAATTTTTAATTATTTTATTTTTAAAATTTTAAAAAATAGACACATCAGTTCGTAAAAATATATAATATTGCTAGAATCACTCTTTCACCGATAACCATATAGCCGACATTATCTTTGTATTGCGTTGGCATTTAAATGTATAATTGGTACATGTGCATTTCGTTGATCTGTTTAATTTTTGAATCTTAGTAAAAGTATAATTTTTGAAATTTTATTTGCTAATGACTTAGGAATTGTTGAAATGATTGCAGTTTTTGAGGGAGAAAAACTTCAAACATACAATTCCCCCAGTTAAGATTGAGGATGGAGAGGAAATCACATATGAAAAGGCCACAAGTACATTGAGGAGAGCTGTCCATTTCTATGCGGCCTTGCAGTCTTGTGATGGCCATTGGCCTGCTGAAAATGCTGGCCCGTTGTTTTTCCTTCCTCCTTTTGTGAGTTGCACCATTATCATTATTAAGCTTTCAATATTGTTATCAATTTATTATCATTATAATTTGTCAAGTAAATATACACCTCTAGAATATCTTCTAATTAAGTTTGAGTTGACTGTGAACAATGAAATTGTTCCAAATAACATCCTTGCTAGTGAACTAGTTTGGCTTTCAGCTCGATATAACTACTATTTTTCTTGTATTTGATCCAAAAAATGCAGGTATTATGTTTTTACATTACAGGACATCTTAATACTGTCTTCCCAGCTGAGTATAAAAAAGAAATTCTTCGTTACATATACAATCATCAGGTATATATTCTTGAAAGTTTAAAATGTTTATTGAATCAATAAGAATAGAGATTTTCCAAAATTTTTCACTTTCATTCTCTGTTTTTTTTTTTTGGTTTTTGTTTTTAGAATGAAGATGGTGGATGGGGATTTTACATAGGAGGCCACAGCATCATGTTTTGCACAATTCTCAGCTACATTTGTATGCGAATACTTGGGGAAGGACCTGATGGTGGTCAGGACAATGCTTGTGCAAGAGCAAGAAAATGGGTCCTTGATCGTGGTGGTGCAACACACATATCTTCTTGGGGCAAGTCCTGGCTTTCGGTATGACTATTTATTTGTGGAGATTTACATCAAATTAGAGTTAAATACTCAAAATAATTTATATTTTTAATTAAAATATAATCATATTTATTTCACAATTTCAGAAATGAACATATTTGGTTTCAAGTACTCACCATGCATGATGACTTTCTATTGATAATTAACACTAGTATGCAATGTCCTGTAAACTGTAGATACTTGGTGTGTTTGAATGGGCTGGAAGCAACCCAATGCCTCCGGAATTTTGGCTTCTCCCTCCATATCTTCCCATGTATCCAGGTTTATACAATATATGATTACTTCTTCATTAAGTATTTTAAATCATTATTGCATGTGGAACCTTTCTAAATTCAGTTAAGTCGATGTTTAACAGAGTTAGTTCATTTCTTTGATGTCTTTGTCACTACAGAGATTTAACATTCTTTTTAATGCACCAAATTCTAAAAATAACATATCAATTTTGTGGTGCCCAAAATGCAGCCAAAATGTGGATCTATTGTCGGTTGGTGTACTTGCCTTTTTCATACTTATATGGGAGAAGGTTTGTTGGGCCAATCACACCTCTTATTCTTCAATTAAGGGAGGAACTTTACACTCAACCTTACAGTGAAGTTAATTGGGCCAAAGCACGTCATCAATGTGCAAAGGTGAGTTTACATTTGATGAGGAGATAACACTATGAAAAGACTTCAATTGAAGAGTTAATATGCTATATGAGAACATAACATGACTCAAAAGTTAAGCCTTTAGGTTTGGACTTAGTTATATTATATTAATCACTCAATCTTGTCATTAGTATCAAATCTAGAAATTTAATACTTAGATAATCATGTCACTCACTCGACAATATTCCAACAATTTTCATGGTTGATAATTGTGGAATGACATTTACCATATAGTCTTTTAAATACATCTTTCAATGCATTGATCGAGTTTTTTTTTTTTTTTTTGGCTAATGCATTGATTGTGGAAATCAATTACTATAGGAGGATATCTACTATTCGCATCCTTTGATACAAGATCTACTTTGGGATAGCCTATACATATTAACTGAGCCTATTCTCACTCGTTGGCCTTTAAATAAATTGGTTAGAGAAAAAGCTCTTAAAGCAGCAATGAAGCTCATTCACTATGAAGATGAAATCACTAGATACATTACCATTGGGGTTGTGGAAAAGGTAATGTGATTCTACAATGCTCTAGAAAAGCCATAGACATGGTTAATTTGGGCTATATAATATTCCTCCTAATACCGTTTGCATTGAACAGTCGATGTGTATGCTTGCTTGTTGGGTTGAAGATCCAGATGGGGATGCTTATAAGAAGCATCTTGCTAGGGTGAAAGAATACATATGGGTCGCTGAAGATGGAATCAAGGCACATGTTAGTACACATTTTATGCAAAACAATTGCAGAACTTTTTACCTAGCCATTTGCATGAATTGCTGACTTTGATATATGCAATTTGTGTGTAGAGTTTTGGTAGTCAATCGTGGGATGCGGGTTTTAGTATTCAAGCTCTTTTAGCTAGTGATCTCATTGATGAAATTGGACCGGTATTGGCAAAAGGGCATGAGTTCATAAAAAGATCCCAGGTTTGATTTTCAATTCTAAAATCATAAAAGTCTACATTTTTGCTTAGTAAAGTCATTATCAATATATCATTTGGAGTTATTGTGTTCCCCTTAAACAATGTAAAGGTTAGGAACAATCCTGCTGGAGACTTTAGAAAAATGCATCGTCACATTTCTAAAGGATCATGGACTTTCTCTGATCAAGATCAGGGATTACAAGTTTCTGATTGCACTGCAGAATGTTTGAAGGTAAATAACTCTATTTAATGCTTCTTCAAATTCTACTGTTGCTACTGGTCCATAATCACCGTGTGACCAAATTCTCCTTTACTTCACAGTGCTGCTTGCTTTTTTCAATGATGCCACCTGAAATTGTTGGTGAGAAAATGGAACCTGAGTGCTTGTTTAATGCAGTAAATGTCCTACTTTATTTACAGGTGAGGATTAACTTTTCCTAGAATGATAAATTACTACTTGTAGCAAAAACATATACCCTTGGGAAGAGACGAATTTAATTGATTTTACTATTATGGCAAAAACTTTTAACTTGTTAAATTAATGGGAGTTATAGTCTAATTGCTATGATATCATTATAAATTATCACTCTTCCTAAAAGTTCAAACAATTTTGAATTGGTGAACAAATCATCTAATCATTAGTCTAACATAGTGTTGTATATCTGTGTTTACTTATTTTGCATGCGTAGGCGTGAATAGGTAATACAAGCTACCATTGTTATAGGTGTATCTAAAAATGGTGAAAATTACTTGTTCAAATCTAGAGAGATTTGTTAATCTAAGAATATTCTTCTTAAAAAACCAAAATTGTTTACAATTTTTCAATATTTACTATATATATATGGGTTGGGTTCAATATTTACTATATCTAAGTAATGTTATATCACCCAATAATTTGTTATAAAATTTAAAATTTGAAAATCTCACCGTTGAATTATATGTTCTGTATTCTTAATATTCATACCAATTTTCATGTTAATAATGCAGAGTAAGAATGGAGGTTTATCAGCTTGGGAGCCTGCAGGAGCTCAAGAGTGGTTAGAAGTTAGTACCTTAACATATTGAACTGTCGTTGAAATGTTCATTTGGAAATTTATGCAGATATATTCACTCTTAATTATCATATATCAGTGGAAAATTAATTACATTTTTTTCCCTTCTAGTGGCTTAATCCCACAGAATTCTTCGAGGGTATTGTCGTTGAGCATGAGTATGTTGAGTGCACTGCATCATCAATCCAAGCTTTACTTTTGTTTAAGAAGTTGCACCCTGAGCACAGGAAAAAGGAGATTGAGAATTCAATTCAAAAAGCAGTCCAATACATTTTTGACATACAAATGCCCGATGGTTCTTGGTATGTTCATGTACTAGTTTACTAGATATCATTATTATTGTTATTATGGTTAGATTAATTACATGATGAATTTGAAACATTTGTTTACAATTATTTTTATCATAGTTTTATATATAGATGTAATACAAATCAATTACAAGATGAGACTTTGTCGTAGGTATGGAAATTGGGGAATTTGTTTTCTGTATGGTACATGGTTTGCCCTTGGAGCATTAGTTGCAGTGGGCAAGACTTACAACAATTGTTCTGCTATACGTAAAGCTGTTGATTTTTTACTCAGAACACAAAAAGACGATGGTGGCTGGTCGGAGAGTCATCTTTCATGCCCAGAAAAGGTAGTGTTTAACCATGGATTTTGCTTTAAGACTCTAAATTCGTTTTCTTTTCATATTTAATATCTTTCGTTACATCAATTTGGTTCAATGAAGTTTTTGTAGATCAATGATTCAATTTAAAGAAATTTATATCTATTCTTGTTTTAATGAGATTTTGTGGATGTTGTATAGATTCTTCCATCAAAACTAGAATAACAAATTCTCTATTCTTGGTCATAGATATATATACCTCTCGAAGTAAATCGATCAAATTTGGTACAAACTTCGTGGGCAATGATGGGTCTTATTCTTGCCAAACAGGTTAGTTTATGGTTTAAAAACTTATCATTACATTTATATTGTGTTATCGTATGTTTCTCTTGAATAATTCTAAGAATAAAATTTTTCTTGTAATAGGTTGAAAGAGACCCGACACCTCTTCATCGCGCAGCGAAGCTGATAATCAATTCCCAATTGGAAAATGGCGATTTTCCTCAACAGGTGTCTTTGTTTAACATAACTTCAAATAACAAATAGAAATATGAAAATTGACAAGAGCATAGATATCATTCTTCCATTATGGAACGTAGTTTTTTCCCTTGACTAATAAACTTTATAGTAGTTAATTTGCAAGTTGCAACACAACTAATAAAGCTATCACTTTATATTTTAATTATAAAAAAATAAATAAAAAAAAAAGGGCAGAAAAGAATGTAAACTAACATGACGTACTATACATTACTTAAATTTTACTTCCAACAATTTCTAATTAATCATTAATTACTTTGTTGTGGCAGGAAACCACAGGAGTCTACCTGAAAAACTGCATGTTGCACTATTCAGCATATAGAAATGTTTTCCCATTGTGGGCTCTTGGAGAATACCGCAAGCATGTTCCATTGCCATCCAAAACTATGTAACTCAGAGTGGCATAGCGAGTTCTTAATTCTTTTACAATTATCTTATATGTACCATTTAGTTTTCTGTGTTACCCACCAGTACATTATATTTCTTCTATAACTAATAACGTCTGCATAGAAGTTTATAGTGGCCACCTAAATAAAATGGGAGTAAGACTTACAATATTTTATTGTACTACTACTAGCTAGCATCTGTCCCGTGCATAACCAAAGAAACATTCAACAATTGTGAAGATGAGATATTCCTCTTGGTTTTTACACTGAGCATTATGAATGGAGGTCACTTCGCATAAAAAAAAAAAATTTAATTGGACACATCCCTAAATTAGACTACAATTAGGAATTAATTTTCATTTGATTTGAATTTTTATGGGTAAGTTGTAATCTGAGATATTATTGTTTGTAAATTTAGACCCCTGTACACAGATTGTTTAACTTAATTAATTAAACAAATTGATATTTAGCTTTATTATTTAGATTTAGGCTAAACACAAACAATCATATCACATAATGCGAAAAAATAAAGAAGACAAGCGATATGATGACCTAGGAAAACTAATGAAACTTTCCAATTTCAAGGTAAAAAACCCGTGAGAATTTAATCTAAACTATCTTCAAGACAACAAATTCACTATATAGAATGGAAGTTTTACAATAGATTTTTCCCTAAATCTAAAACTACCTTTTGTAGTACTTATTTATATGATTACACGCAGCTTTGAAATCATAGACTCTTTCATCTAAATTTGTTGAGCACAAACACCCTTGTTTGTGACTCTGAGATCCCACTCAAGGCTTTAGATCATCAATAATTGTTGATCTTGTACGCAACAACTAACTCCAACACTAGATCTTAGGTTTCTTCAAGGAATATTACCGGTGGAAGATTTTAGAGAGCTTTGGATACAGAAACCATAGATCTACAATAGGAGGTCCAAGAAGCACTCTTCTTTCTCTAAAACTCCTTAAAACATGCCTTATGATTTCCTTTAAATACTAGGAGAATTTGACCTGAAACTTTAATAACTTAATGAGTTGATGGGCTTTAATTAAATTTTGCAAATCCTTGTCTTTAATCGGTTGAGCCTTCTTCTTGATCGATCGAACCTGGCATGTTTTGAATTCTGGAATCTGCAACTTCCTTTTTCTTGTATTCTAACTTGTAGCACCTTGAGCATTGTCTAATCATACCTATAGACTTAGGAATCTATATCTAGATAAGTTTGTGCTCATGGTTTACAAATTATTCTAAACTTTTAGGACCTAACAATTACTATAAGCTACATTTTAGAGAATACACTATTTGTTGCCAAATGCAGTAGTAGTTGTAAAACTTACCCATAAGATTTATTTATGGCTTGAATTGTTGTTTGTATTTACCTTTTGCTCATCATAAACACCACATCAACACAACCAATTGAAAAGGCATACGAAATGATAATATGTTAAAATTAAAAATAACAAAAAAAAAAAAAAACTTAAATACCCGAAAGGAGAGGGAAAATAGGAGTGAATAAATATGTACCGCAACTGACACCTTGAATATATGATTTATGAAGTCAATGGTGTTTTTTTTTGTTTAGACTCTTTAGAGCAAATTGTTTAACCTATTATATTAGCCAAGTGATTACTTAGGTTAATTATGAGATCCAAGTTAAACGATGAAAGATCATATCATGCATACAGCGGAAAAGTAAATAACACATAGATATGATCACCAAGGAAAACCAATGCAACGAACCGTTTCAAGGTAAAAACTTGGAGAGAACTTGACTTAGCTATCCTCAAGGAAAAAAAATCCACTAATAGAGAAGTGAAGTTTTTACAAAAGATTTAACCCTAAATCTATTGCTACCTCAAGTAGTAACCTACTAATACGACCACATGTAAGCTCCAAATCCACAGACTCTTCTCTCTTGGATTTGCAGCACACAAGCTCCCACGCTTATGACTTTGAGATTCCACTCAAAGATTTTAGATCACCACTTGTTGATCTTGTAGCAACTAGATTCCACTAGCACTTGACTGTAGATCTTGTTCCGGTAGATACTTGTAGAGTTAGAAGGTACAAAACCTCTCAAATCTCACATAAGTAACTCACAAGTCTTCTAAGACTCTTCAAAACGTAGTTAGGGTTTGCCTTTTATACTTAAGAGTGTTGGATTGAAACCCTAAACATTTTCGCTAGCTTGGGCCTGAATTAAATTCCGCTGAATTTGTTTTTCTACGATTTTCGATTGGTTGAGCCTATTATTCGATCAATCAAGCTTCACTGAAATTTAATTCTTTTTCCCATGGCTTGAATATTCTTGAGACTTGACTTGAAACACTTTGAGCAATGTCTAACACCTATTCTAGACATGTTTTTGTTGTCGGTTTGCCAACATAAACAAATTAGGACTCTAAACATTTAATCCTAAATCTTAAGAACCTAACAAATGGGCCTCTATAAACTCTAAGTAAAGAATATTCATAAAACTTTCATGGGGAGTTGAAGGTATTATCAAGTTAATTGACTAAAGTAGTGGAGTTAAAGGTTTTAACCCAAAGAAGGATTAGAGGCAACATATTCCTTGACAACATTGCAAAAGGTGATTAACAGTGTAGAGATTAAGAATATAAAAAAGGAAAAAAAGGAAGAGGATTAACTTGGACCACATTCTCAAATTTTTCGTACATAAACATTAATATTCAAAGAAAAGTTACAAAACCCATCAAAAGAAAAAATATATATATATATGACAAAGAAAAGAGAGAGGACTAACCTTTATGGTGTTCTTGAATTTACTATATACTTGACGAAACAAATTCATAGGTTAAAAGGGACAACATGAGAAATACATATAATATACCAAAAATTTTTTAAAAATAAATAAAAACTAAACAATGTTGAATAGTTGATTTCGGAAGCACCAATGACTCATGTAAACTTCATTCATGAAGAATAGAATTCTATTGAGACGACATACTCCAATAGATAATCACAAATTCTTTATACATACATACATACATACATACATATATATATAAGTAAAAGTTATGCAAGTAAAAGCGAAGCTATAAGACCGGCCAAGTAGGCGGCAGAGCCAGCCAAGTAGGGGGTATAGCTTAAATAGTTAAAGAAAACTAAAGAATTATAGAACCGTCCGTGATGGCGGTAATCCGACCATGGTGGCGGTGGCAACAAGTAAGATAATGCAAGTAATGAACATAATACTGAAATTACTTGTTATTGAAAGTAAAATTGAACACTTACAGTAGTAGTGATTACAAGTTGGAAATAGTTACAAGGCTTAGGAGTTACAAGCTTTGTAGAGAAAGTAGGAAGTGAAGGTAGGAAGTGTTGTAAGTAAGGATATCTCACAAAGAAAGGTTCTCTAGTGGAAACTCTCTCTAAGGAAGAAGTCCTGAACTAAGCAGAAAAAACACTTGCCCCAAATATAAGGGACAGCCCCCCTTAAATAGGCAAAATTTCGGAGAGAACAGTAACGGTGAATAGTACTAGTGAATAGTGAAGGGTGAATAGTGACAGGTGAATAGTGACAGGTGAATAGTAACAGTGAATAGTAATTTTCCTTTTTTACCCAAAACGTGGGGAATCCTTTGGGGAACCCAAAATTATTGTTCTTGTAGCAGATGGTGTCAGAGGAATTATGGCAAAATATAGGGAATCATGATTCCCTAGCATGACCAAATTTGTAGTCTTGTAGCATGACAAAATTTGTAGTCTTGTAGCCTTCTTTCTTTTCTTTTTAGGAAGCCAATTCTTTGTTAAAAGCAGGATATCCGGTTGAATTTTTGGAGCATGCTTGAAGTGATAGTACTTATTGGAACTCTTGATTTCTTGAAGCAGGCATTTTGGCCTTTTGTGCAAGCCGGTCAAATATTAATTTCTAGTCTTCAGGATTTTCTTCATCATGTGCAAACCAATCTTGTGGATAAGGATAGATTTGGTAGTAGGGGTCTTTTGACACAGAGACCTGAGAGGTTTTTTCATCATCTGAATTGGTAGCATCTGAATTAGGAGTTTCATCATCCTTAACCATTTTAGATAATAGTGCATACAAAGCGTCAGGATCATTGCGGATTGCATCTAAAGGAGAACTTTTCTTTTTGGATTTAGTGGAAGATGCAACATTCTTTGTTGATGAGGAAGCAGGTGCATCAGTTGCAGCTGTTTGCACTGGAGTAGTAATCTTTAATGGGGAAACATGTGAAGCAAGGAAGTCCCTTTCAACATTGTTAATAATAGAATCAGTGTGAGAAAACCTATCCCACCATTTAACATACCAGCATCGTGCAAGAACATCATCTTCTTTGGCATATTGCCATTTTAGAATCCATGGAACCTTATATTTTTTAATAAAATGTAGTAGAGGGGGAAATTTGGCTCTATGAGTGTCAGGTTTGAACCTTAAAGAGAAATTTATGAAACAGTCTGTCAATTGTGCAGGAAATATTTCAAAGGCTGAACCAAACTGAGTCCACCATCGGATAAACCAGAGGGGGAAAGGAGAATCAAAATCTTTGTGAAAATTGACAAACCATGAGTGGGACATGGTTTCATTCTGGTGAAGCATGAATCTGAACCATGCTGTAATATAGTCATGGTAAGAGTAGGGAATAGGACAATTCGGTAATGACCTTGTAGTAGTAGGACAGGGGCCCCACATTTCCTCTGAAATAATGTGTTTTAAAGAAACACTGTGATAAATAACTTTTTCTCTATTATTCTTGTCTTTAATAGGATTGATTTCAACTGAATTTTCATGTCGTAAAATTGCAGAATAATATTGCACAGTCTTTTGGTTGTGCTCAGGGATCCAATGAAATAATGGAGGAAAGTAGCTGGTAGCAAGTCTAAAAGGATTAGTGATGGAGGCCCTATTGGGCTCTACAGAGAACAGGTTTTGAACATAGCGTTTTTTAACATATTGGGAAGCATTGGGGTTTTTAGGGAAAACAGTTTGAACAGGTTGATGACTATGAACCAGAGTATAGGGATCATAAGTAGAAGCTAAAACAGAAGAATAGTTAGTTTTAGGAATAGTTCCTAAAGTAGTGAAACGGTTAACAGTGTTTATGGGGGAAGCAGGCTGAACTTTGACAATTTGGTTATTACTGTCAGGCGTCTTGTCACTCGACCTTCTACTTGCCATTATGACACTGCAGAAATTCACGGGTAAGGAAATCAGGGATGGCATTTTGGGATCCTTTAATATATTCAATATCAAAATCAAAAACGCTCAAAATAGCTTGCCATCTAGCAAAAATATGTTTTGAAGCAATATTTTCAACATCCTTTTCAATAACATATTTAGCACTTTTGCAATCAATTCGTAGTAAAAATTTTTGGTTTAATAGATCACTTTGAAATTTTGAAATACATAGAACTATAGATAAAATTTCTTTTTTAATAGTACTGTAGTTTAACTGTGCATTATTCCAAATACCAGAATAGAAACGGACAATTTGCTCAGGTGACCCTGGTGAAACTCTTTGTTTCAGAATACCTCCATAACCAAAATCCGAGGCATCTGTTTCAACAATTTTGAAGGCACTAACAGTGGGAATACCGAGACAAGGCAATGTCCTAACATGAGATTTGATTTTTTTAACAAGGGAAGTATGAATATCAGACCAAGGAGGAGGATTACTCTTTAACCTATCAAATAGAGGCTTACATTGTTTTCTCATATCTTTGTAAAAATCAGCAACATAATTTAATGACCCAAGAAATCTTTGGAGCTGAGTTTTCTCAGTGATAACATCAGGAAACTTATCAGCAAATTGGATGGCCCTATCAATAGGACGAATCTGTCCTTCAGATATGTCAAAGCCAAGAAAACGGACTTTTGTTTGAAATAATTTGACCTTTTTAGCAGAGACAACAAGACCATTTCTTCTGATAGTATCTAAGAATGAATGAAAGTGTTTCCAATGTTCATCAATAGAACTAGAGTAGACAAGAACATCATCAATGTAAACAATGGTAAAATGACTGAATGAATTGAAAATATCATTCATAATGTTTTGAAACTCACTTGGGGCATTCTTAAGACCAAAAGGCATAACATTCCACTCATAATGTCCAAAAGGAGTGGTAAAAGCAGTTTTGTACCTATCCTTTTCGCTAATCTGGATTTGCCAGAACCCAGACTTCATGTCAAACTTGGAGAATATCACGGCTTCACTCAGCCTATGAACCAGGTCATTCTTATTGGGAATAGGATACCTAATCCATTCTAAAACTTTATTCAAAGGTTTATAGTTAATTACTAATCGAGGAGTTCCTCTTTCAATCTCAGCATTTTTCTGAACATAAAAAGCAGAACAAGACCAAGGGGACTTGCTATTCCTAATCAATTTTTTCTCCAATAAATCATTAATTTCTTTTTTACAAAATTCAACAGTTTCAGCATTCATTTGAATAGGACGAGCTTTGGTGGGGATATTTTTCTCATGAAAATCTTTAACATAAGGCAAATCAACAATATGTTTCTTTCTATGCCAAAAAGCATTAGGAACATCAGAACAAACATTATCAATCAACATTTTTTGAAAATTATCAATTTTTGATTGTAATAATTTATTAGAAATTTGTTCAGCAATTTTCTTGTATCTAACTTCTTGTTGAAGGAAGTTAAGGTGTTTAACTTTAGCATGGATCAAGTTTAAAGCATCATCAATTTCAGTTTTTGAAGCAAATTTGAATTTTACTTTTTGTCCAAAAGGATCAGTAGTAATTCCATCATGTTCAACAAGAAAAGGATACAAAGCATTTATAAAAGGCAAACCAAGAATCACTTTATCAGTTATATTTTTGACAAGAACAGAAGGAATCTTGAAGCAAACATTATCATGGCAAACATGAGCATTATTCAATTCATATTTGATTTTCATTTGGGAACCATTAGCTGAGACCAATCTTTCGGTTGATTTTTCAAAATATTTTGAAGGGATCAATCCTTCTTGGATACAGTTCATATCCGCACCAGAATCAATCATGGCAATAACAGTGAAATGATAATCAGGAGAAACGACAATTTTAACTTTTGTAAACCATTTTGGAAGAAATATTTTATTGACAAGAGCAAGTTGAGAATCAGTGAAAACATCAGTAATACCTTTATCAGAAAGAAGAGCCTGTTGACTGGATTCATCTCCATCTTTGTGCTCATCATGTTTTTTATCAGTTTTACCAACTTTTAGCATTATCAGCTCTGGATTAATATTCTTATTTTTATGTTTTAACTCGCTTATCTCTTGCTTAATAATATTAATTTCATGCTGTAAATCATTAACAGTTAAATCTTTGGATTTTTCTTTATTTAGGCTTTCAAAGGGTTCTTTAAAGCTTAAAGTTGATTTTTCATTTTCTTTACTTTTAGTAAGAGTTTTAACAAATTTAATATTTTTGCAGGGGATTATTTTTAACAGATTTAACAAGTTTAAAAAATCATTTTCCAAAGAATTAGACGAATTATTTGATTCAAGGATTTTAAATAGTTCTTTTTTATTTCTATTATCAATTTTTAACATGTGAAACTTATTTTTAAACTTACCAAGTTGTTTATATTTTCCAGAAACATTTTTCTTTTTAACATGAAAATCATTAGTTTTACTAAAGTTGTTTTTGTATCTTTTATATTTTTTATGACTATATATTTCGTAACTCTTATCATGTTTCTTCCCTTTTTGTTTAATAGGAGGCAGACCATTTTGTTTACAAAAATTAGCTTTTTCCTTAATCTGTAATTGATACGTTAATAGTTTTTTATGACTACACATACTAGGATCAAATTTTTTAATAGCATTAAAAATGTTATCATCAGTTAGGTTATCATAATTAAGAGAATCATTTGTATTCATTATCACCTGTTTTACCTTATGAGCAAAGATTGGAGGCAGACCGTCAATAAACCTTTCTTTCCAACAAGGCGTATGGCAGTTTTGCTGAAGCATATCCCTGGAAACAAAAACATCTTGATACCATTTGTAACCAATCATAGTAGAGCTTCTTAAAATATTCAACAATCCAGAAACTCGGGGTGGAGTAAAATATTTAGGAATGGTATAGATCGGAGTATTTAGGTCATCAAGACCAAGAGTATTGTAATCAATATGTTTGGCAAAAATAGGCAACCCTGTGGGATATAGATCCCGCCATTTATGAAGAGTGCTAGAAAAATCATTAACAAGTAAATCAACAATATCAATTTGATCAATGTCATAGGTATTTTGATGAGCAATACCAAATTCAGACATATGACTTATGATTTTTTGTTCAGGTAATCCAGCAATATTCCATTTGTAAGGCTTTTTAATAGAAATAGAAAATTGTGGTTGAAAAATTCTTTTTTGAAATTGTATATCTGGAGGAATGGATTCGGAATACCAATTTCGTGTAAAAGACATGGGTTCGGAATTTTCAACAAATCTTTTGGTTTCTGGTAATTTATCATTTAAAATCTCTTTAGCAGGAACAGAAGAAATAGTGTCAGAATCAGTATGTTCATCAGAAACAATTTCTTTTTCATTTTTTGAAATAGTGCAAGGTGTACTTCTAGAGGTACCTTCAAGTTTAATTCTTAAATCAGAAAGCATTTTATCAACGACTTCAAGCATGTTAGACGGAGAAGTCTTGAGCAAGACTTTCTCTTTTTTACTGGATAAATCAAATAAAGGTTTCTCAATTAAAACAGATTTTTCAGAAGCAGTATTTTCAATATGGTCAGGTTGTTGGTCAATGACATGCAAAGATTTATTAGTAGAGTTGGATTGTTCAATAAGACTAGTGATAGGAGTTTGTTCATTAGAAATCTTAAAAGAGGATGTTTGAACAAAATTTGATTTTGTTATCATACTCAAATGTTGTTTTGAAACTTCATTATTTGGAATATAATAGTTTTCAAGAAAATCAAAAAATAAAATATGTTTTTTCAATTGTTTCATTTTTTCTAACCATTTACTCTTGACATGGTTTTTGTCAGACTGAGCAAAATTATTTTGGAAGCATTTTCTTTTAATTTGATTTTTTGAAAGCATAAATTCATCATACAAAGGAACCAGATCAACTTCAAAGTTTTCATTTGAAACAGTCAAAACTCTTAATTGGTTAACATTATCAATGGGAGTAAAGTTGGGGTAAACAGATTTATCATTATCCCTTTCTTTAGTAATTTTTCTATACAAACAAGAAGCATCAGAATAATATTTAAAACAAGCATGATCATTCAAAGAAACATCAGTCATAGACAGAATGTTATTTTTAAAATTCTTAGATTTAGTATCATGTGAACACATGAGAACAGTAGCACCACAACTCTCAACATTGTGATCTTCTTCATTTACAATACCAAGAGGACAACCAGTCCTGGAGCTGATAGAAGAGTTAGATCTCCACAATCTATCCATACTATCCTAGTTTTAACACTCAATTATCATGTTTTTCTCACAACCGTTGCATTTCGTAACACATACCCTAACCAACCTTATACCTCTCATGCCCTACACGCCCTCTCTTGGCTCAAACGGGCCTTACAGTTCGGTTCTAGGAATTCACTTTACGACTAGGGTGGCGCCAACGACGGTAAGAAGGGGACACAACAACTGAGCACCAAAGCTTCGGGTAGACACAGACGGAGAGACAGAGAACACAACAACACTATCACCGGCCAGAAAAGAGTGGCTCTGATACCATAAAGGGGGAAGGGACACGGCGGACACGGCGTTGGAAGCGGAAGCACAGTTATACAGTGATAATATAACTTGAAAGTAATGCAAGTAAAAGTTATGCAAGTAAAAGCGAAGCTATAAGACCGGCCAAGTAGGCGGCAGAGCCAGCCAAGTAGGGGGTATAGCTTAAATAGTTAAAGAAAACTAAAGAATTATAGAACCGTCCGTGATGGCGGTAATCCGACCATGGTGGCGGTGGCAACAAGTAAGATAATGCAAGTAATGAACATAATACTGAAATTACTTGTTATTGAAAGTAAAATTGAACACTTACAGTAGTAGTGATTACAAGTTGGAAATAGTTACAAGGCTTAGGAGTTACAAGCTTTGTAGAGAAAGTAGGAAGTGAAGGTAGGAAGTGTTGTAAGTAAGGATATCTCACAGAGAAAGGTTCTCTAGTGGAAACTCTCTCTAAGGAAGAAGTCCTGAACTAAGCAGAAAAAACACTTGCTCAAATATAAGGGACAGCCCCCCTTTATGGTATCAGAGCCACTCTTTTCTGGCCGGTGATAGTGTTGTTGTGTTCTCTGTCTCTCCGTCTGTGTCTACCCGAAGCTTTGGTGCTCAGTTGTTGTGTCCCCTTCTTACCGTCGTTGGCGCCACCCTAGTCGTAAAGTGAATTCCTAGAACCGAACTGTAAGGCCCGTTTGAGCCAAGAGAGGGCGTGTAGGGCATGAGAGGTATAAGGTTGGTTAGGGTATGTGTTACGAAATGCAACGGTTGTGAGAAAAACATGATAATTGAGTGTTAAAACTAGGATAGTATGGATAGATTGTGGAGATCTAACTCTTCTATCAGCTCCAGGACTGGTTGTCCTCCTGATATTGTAAATGAAGAAGATCACAATGTTGATGATAGTGAGATCCCTGATTTTACTAAATGGACTATTCCTAAGGTTGATACAAAAAATGTTTATAAGATAAGTTGGGCTGAAAATACTTTTCATTCTGCATATAAAGTTAGAACTGTTGAACAAATATTCTCTATTTCAAAAACTCATGAAAAATGTTGCTTATTTACTAAAAAGAATATTAGTGAATTTCTTGCTTCTAAAAAGTTCAGTTATCTGCATATTGGTATGGTTCAAGTTGCTATCAAACCTCTTACCCGAAAGGGCATTAATGCTTCTGTTCTTATGTGTTTACGTGATGCTAGATTTAAACACTTTAAAGATAGCATTCTTGGTATGATTACTGCTTCTTTGTATGATGGTCCTGTTTACTTTAGTTGTTATCCTGATCTTACTTTGGCTTTAGATGATGCTAACATTGTTAAAGCTTTGACTTTAAATATTGCTTCATCTGGATATCACATGGAAGAAGGTAGTAAACCTTTTGCTTTGATTTATCGCATTTATTATAGATTATTGGGTACTCAATTAAATCCTAGTGCTATAAATCATAGAGAACCTTCTGGTAAAACTATGTTAATTAAATGTTCAACTCCTGATGCAAAGATTCAAATTCCAAAAATGATTCAATGGCAAGACGTCAAACTTCCCACTGAATGGTTCTTGGAACAAGAATCTCCTATTGCCAAACCCATTTTTGATGAGCTTGATCTTACTCATATTCAACAATATCTTGACGGTACTGTTAAAATAAGTTTTCAAAATAGTCAACCCTTAAGAATCAACGAAGGAAGACATTCCTTTGCTGGATCTGAAAGTATTTCAAAACGAGACCAAGATCTCAATGAATTTTTGAAAAAGAATTTTTCAAAACCTACTGATTTCAAACCTGACAAAATTTCTAAAAGAGATCAAGATCTCAATGAATTTTTGGAAAAGAATTTTGATAAACCTGTTGATTTAAAATTAAAAGGAATTTCAGATGATAAAGTAAGCAATGTTTACTATTCCACCAAACCAAAATCTTCCTCTCCAAATGGCAAGCCTGCTAGTGAAGAAGAAGACGATGGTAATTCTATTTGTCTATCCGAAAGAGATTTCCCTCCTATTGATCCTTCTGGTTATGTTAAGCAATTAAGAGTTTTGACTGTTTTAAATGAAGGTTTTAAAGTCGACCTGGTTCCTTTGTATGATGAGTTTATGCTTCCAAAAAACAAGATTAAAAGAAAATATTTTCAAAATAATTTTGCTCAATCGGAAAAAAACTGTGTTAAAAGTAAATGGTTAGAAAAAATGAATCAACTAAAAAAACATGTTTTGTTTTTTGATTTTCTTGAAAACCATTATGTTTCAAATGATGAAGTTTCAAAGCAACATTTGAGTGTAATAAAAAAATCAAATTTTATTAAAGAAAAGGATAAATCTACTATTCGGGCTACTCATCCGCCTCTTGAGACAATTGTGCTAACTTATCAAGATAAAAAGACAGAAGTTAATGCTACTCCTTTTAAAATTGCTGATGATAAAACCCCTATTTACAGTATTATTGAACAAAACAACTTTACTAATGAGTCTTTGCATGTTATTGGTCAACAGCTTGATCGTATTGAAGAAAAGATTATTGAAAAAACTGTTTCCATAGAAAAACCTGCTGCAGAGAAATCTGTAAAAACTGAGCAACCTTTGATTGATTTGCCCAGTCAAAGGGAGAAAGTTATGTTCAAAACGTCTCAGTCTAAAATGCTTGAGGTTGTTGATAAAATGCTTGCTGATTTAAAGGTTAAAACTGAAGGTACTTCTAGAAATACAGCTTGCACTATCTCAAAGAAAGAAAAAGAGATTGTTTCTGATGAACATACTGATTCTGATACTGTTTCTTCTGTTTCTGCTACAAAGGTTTTTGGTAATGATTTTCCTGAAATTAAAAGATTTATTGGAAATCCAAAACCTATGTCTTTTACAAAAAATTGGTATTCAAAACCTACTCCTCCTGATATGCAATTTGAAGAAAGAATTTTTCAAACACAGTTCTCTGTTTCTGCTGATAAACTTTATGAATGGAATATTGATGGTTTGTCTGAACAAGAAATCATTAATAAAATGAGTCATATGTCCATGGTTGGTATTGCTTATCAAAATAACCATGATTTAGATCAGCCTGAAATTGTTAATTTGCTGGTTACTGGGTTTTCTGGAACTCTTCGAGGATGGTGGGATTCTTATCTCACTGAAGATTCCAAAGAGTCCATTAAAAATGCTGTCAAAAAGAATGATGAAGGTTTGCCCATTTTTGATGAAAGTATTGGTCGTGGTATTCTAGATGGTGTGAATACTCTGATTTATACCATTCTCAAACATTTTGTTGGTACCCCATCTAATATTTCATCTCGAGTTTCTGATTTATTGAATAATTTAAAATGCCCTTCTATGACTGATTACAGATGGTACCAAGATGTTTTTACTTCCAGAGTAATGCTTTGAAAGGATTGTCACAAGCCTTATTGGAAAGAAAAGTTTATTGACGGGCTACCTCCCATCTTTGCTCATAAGGTAAAACAAGTGTTAATGGGAAAAAATGATTCTATTGATTACGATAACCTAACTTATGGTGATATTTTTAGTGCTATTAAAAAACTTGGTATTAACATGTGTAATGATGAAAAATTGTTAAAATACCATTTACAGAATAAGAAAAAAGCTAAATATGAAATGGGTAATTTTTGTGAACAATATGGTTTGCCCCCTATTGCTCCTTCCAGGCAAAAAGAGAAAAAACATGATAAAATTCACAAAAACTATAATCATAACAAATATAAAAAATACAAAAATAATTTTGTCAAACCCAATGATTTTTATGCTAAAAAGAAAAATGTTCCCAAAAAACATGATAAACAAATGCCAGGAAAAGGTAAATGTTTTAACTGTGGAAAACCTGGTCATTTCAGTAAAGATTGTAATCAAAAACCTGGTAAATTAAAAAATAAGCTTAACATGTTAAAAATAAATGATAAAGAGCAAGAAGAATTGTTCAGAATCCTTGAATCACACAATTCGTCTGATTCTTTGGAAGATGATTTTTCTCCTTCATCTGATTCTTGTTACCAATCTGCTGATGATTCTTCTGATTCCCCTAATATTAAAATTGGCTGTCGAGATTCCTGCTGTAATGTTATTAATTACATTAATACTCTCACTAAAAGCGAAGAAAATGAAAAATTAATTATCCAATTAATCAATCAAATTCAAAATCCTGAATTGCAAAAAGAATATTTGGATAAATTCAAAAAGAATTTGTTAAAAGATGAAACTAGTAAAAAATTCAAATCAACCATAAACTTTGAAGAAACTTTAGAAAGATTCAATAAAAAGAAATCCAACGATTTAACTGTTAATGATCTCCAATTGGAAATTACTGTTGTTAAACAAGAAATGCTTGATTTAAAAAATAAGTTTAAAAATCTTAAAGATGATAACCAAAATATTAAACAAGAATTAATAATGTTAAAAATTGATAAAAGTCTTGACCATCAAATTAATAATGACCAAGATGAGCACCAAGATGGAGGCGAATCCAGTCAACAAGCTCTTCTTTCTGAAAAAGGTATCGTGGACCACTTTCAACTCAGTCCTGTCCACAAATTGATTCCTCCAAAATGGTTTACAAAAGTGAAAATTGTTGTTTCTCCAGATTATCATTTCACTGTTGTTTCAATGATTGATTCAGGTGCAGATATGAATTGTATTCAAGAAGGATTGATTCCTTCAAAATATTTTGAAAAATCAACCGAAAGATTGGTTTCTGCTAATGGTTCTCAGATGAAAATTAAATATGAATTAAATAATGCTCACATATGCCATAATAATGTCAATTTTAAGATTCCTTCTGTTCTTGTTAAAAATCTGACTGATAAAGTAATTCTTGGTTTACCTTTTATAAATGCTTTATATCCCTTCCTTGTTGAACATGATGGAATTACCACTGATCCTTTTGGACAAAAAATAAAATTCAAATTTGCTTCAAAACTTGATATAGATATTGACAACCTGACCTATAAAAAAGATTCTCCCATGCGTACTCTTGTTCAAGAAATAATGATGAGTTCTTGTCTATATTCTACAAATAATGCTCACCAAACTAATACCATCAATCGTCCTCACATTTTCAATACTTCTTTTCAGGGAACGGAAGACGATGCGAGGATAAGTACCACTAATAAGTGGGATACTAGTAATATTTATACTTATACCACTAGTAAGTGGATTATTATGACTTCAAAGGGAAAAGCTCCTGTACAGGACTTTGCTCAACCTAAAAGGTTCCCGATGCGACGACCTTTTACGATGCATGAAGGCGCTTCTTCTGGAATAAAATCCAAGGAAGCAATATCCCTTCAAAGAGATGTCCCTGCAAAGGTGACATACTCTAATGGTGATATAATAATTGCTTTACAGGAAGTTTTAGCACAAAATTTACAATTCCACAATGGTACCTACTCAGAATTACCAGCTTCTATTAAACTCATTCTTGATAACCTGCAATCTGCCTTTCTCGAAAAAGACAATGATATTTTTCAACAAACACTTCGAGCCCTTGAAATACACCTGGTTAACCTCACTGCTCAAAATGAAGTTTACACACACTACTATCAAAGAACCTTTGCTTCAGAAGATGACTTCGTTCTTGAAAATGAGGCCTTTAGAAGTCATCATATTACCCATCCAAATATTACAAATGATCTTTATCTCAGTCAACTCTTTGGCAAAGAGGATATCCATTCAAAGGATAAAATGACTATAATGGGCACAGATTATGCTAGATTGAGCCTTAAGACCCAATCAGTTTTAAGAAGTGATGTTGCCAACTTGCCTACAGATATACAATTACGTATTCTGGAGTGCAAGGCTATGTTTAGATCTTTTGATCTATGGTTCGAATATTTCAAAACACTTGTTACTGCTACTATTCCTGATCCAGATGAGTTAGATGAAGATGATAATGTTTTTCTCCAAGCTGATTGGGAGGAATACTTTGAAAGTAGTCTCAGGGTATATGAAAAGCAACACCCATTTCCTGGTCTTTTGATAAACTTTGACGATGGTTCATATATTACTGATATTTCAGATGATGATGATGAATATGATAGAGATCCTTACTGGCTTTCTCAAATGTTTGAATATGGTTTAGTCAGATACATGAGATTAACAAACCACCTTCAAACAAGCCAACTCCCACAAATTATCCAAGAGTCAGTTAAAAGATTCAATACTCCTTTTGTTACCATCAGATGTTGGAGTACGTTACCACAATGGGAACGAGACAACTGGATGAATGTCCAGCCTTCAAAGCATCTCATTCTCATTAATGGCCATACTCACCAAGGGCCATGGTTTGAAGGAAATACTCATTTATCTTTTGCTGATCCTTTTACTCTTATAGAATGCTGGAGAAATTATTTTAATAACCAAATTATTAATGTTGCCGACAGTCTCTGGAAACACTACCATTTCATGGGTAGCACAGATAGAATTGCTGTCTTTGGTCCCAGACCATATTCTGATGCGGTTGCTCATTTAAGGGCGGCTAACCACTGTAATCCTGTAAAGTTTCTCATCCCAGGGAAACCTCCAGTATTTCAACCAATTTTTTACTGTGGATTCTGTAATAAATATGCCATTTCCCATAATCATGACTGCCGTTCTCCACGAGGTCCTTTTGACGGTTATCCTTCCGATGCTGCTTCCACTGATTAGACCAATAAAGATTGATTTTCAAGACATCCCGAATTTGGCGGAACATTTGTCCGTAATACACTCCACTCAAAAGTTCTAAGGAGTGCCACTACTTCAACTTTGCTTCAATATTCAGAATACTACAAAAGCTCCAATAAGTGCTGTCACTTCAAGCATGCTCCAAAATTCAAAATGCAAATGCCAGATATCCTGCTTCTAACAAAGATTGGGAGACCTCCTAAAAAGAAAGGAATGGTGGCTACAAGTCTACAATTTTGTTCCTCATGCTAGGGAATCATGATTCCCTATACTTTGCCATAATTCCTCTGACACCAACTGCTACAAAAACAATAATTTTGGGTTCCCCAAAGGATTCCCCACGTTTTGGGTAAAAAAGGAAAATTACTATTCACCTGTCACTATTCACCTGTCACTATTCACCCGTCACTATTCACTGGTACTATTCACCGTTACTGTTCTCTCCGAAATTTTGCCTATTTAAGGGGGGCTGTCCCTTATATTTGAGCAAGTGTTTTTTCTGCTTAGTTCAGGACTTCTTCCTTAGAGAGAGTTTCCACTAGAGAACCTTTCTCTGTGAGATATCCTTACTTACAACACTTCCTACCTTCACTTCCTACTTTCTCTACAAAGCTTGTAACTCCTAAGCCTTGTAACTATTTCCAACTTGTAATCACTACTACTGTAAGTGTTCAATTTTACTTTCAATAACAAGTAATTTCAGTATTATGTTCATTACTTGCATTATCTTACTTGTTGCCACCGCCACCATGGTCGGATTACCGCCATCACGGACGGTTCTATAATTCTTTAGTTTTCTTTAACTATTTAAGCTATACCCCCTACTTGGCTGGCTCTGCCGCCTACTTGGCCGGTCTTATAGCTTCGCTTTTACTTGCATAACTTTTACTTGCATTACTTTCAAGTTATATTATCACTGTATAACTGTGCTTCCGCTTCCAACGCCGTGTCCGCCGTGTCCCTTCCCCCTTTATGGTATCAGAGCCACTCTTTTCTGGCCGGTGATAGTGTTGTTGTGTTCTCTGTCTCTCCGTCTGTGTCTACCCGAAGCTTTGGTGCTCAGTTGTTGTGTCCCCTTCTTACCGTCGTTGGCGCCACCCTAGTCGTAAACTGAATTCCTAGAACCGAACTGTAAGGCCCGTTTGAGCCAAGAGAGGGCGTGTAGGGCATGAGAGGAATAAGGTTGGTTAGGGTATGTGTTACGAAATGCAACGGTTGTGAGAAAAACATGATAATTGAGTGTTAAAACTAGGATAGTATGGATAGATTGTGGAGATCTAACTCTTCTATCAGCTCCAGGACTGGTTGTCCTCTTGGTATTGTAAATGAAGAAGATCACAATGTTGAGAGTTGTGGTGCTACTGTTCTCATGTGTTCACATGATACTAAATCTAAGAATTTTAAAAATAACATTCTGTCTATGACTGATGTTTCTTTGAATGATCATGCTTGTTTTAAATATTATTCTGATGCTTCTTGTTTGTATAGAAAAATTACTAAAGAAAGGGATAATGATAAATCTGTTTACCCCAACTTTACTCCCATTGATAATGTTAACCAATTAAGAGTTTTGACTGTTTCAAATGAAAACTTTGAAGTTGATCTGGTTCCTTTGTATGATGAATTTATGCTTTCAAAAAATCAAATTAAAAGAAAATGCTTCCAAAATAATTTTGCTCAGTCTGACAAAAACCATGTCAAGAGTAAATGGTTAGAAAAAATGAAACAATTGAAAAAACATATTTTATTTTTTGATTTTCTTGAAAACTATTATATTCCAAATAATGAAGTTTCAAAACAACATTTGAGTATGATAACAAAATCAAATTTTGTTCAAACATCCTCTTTTAAGATTTCTAATGAACAAACTCCTATCACTAGTCTTATTGAACAATCCAACTCTACTAATAAATCTTTGCATGTCATTGACCAACAACCTGACCATATTGAAAATACTGCTTCTGAAAAATCTGTTTTAATTGAGAAACCTTTATTTGATTTATCCAGTAAAAAAGAGAAAGTCTTGCTCAAGACTTCTCCGTCTAACATGCTTGAAGTCGTTGATAAAATGCTTTCTGATTTAAGAATTAAACTTGAAGGTACCTCTAGAAGTACACCTTGCACTATTTCAAAAAATGAAAAAGAAATTGTTTCTGATGAACATACTGATTCTGACACTATTTCTTCTGTTCCTGCTAAAGAGATTTTAAATGATAAATTACCAGAAACCAAAAGATTTGTTGAAAATTCCGAACCCATGTCTTTTACACGAAATTGGTATTCCGAATCCATTCCTCCAGATATACAATTTCAAAAAAGAATTTTTCAACCACAATTTTCTATTTCTATTAAAAAGCCTTACAAATGGAATATTGCTGGATTACCTGAACAAAAAATCATAAGTCATATGTCTGAATTTGGTATTGCTCATCAAAATACCTATGACATTGATCAAATTGATATTGTTGATTTACTTGTTAATGATTTTTCTAGCACTCTTCATAAATGGCGGGATCTATATCCCACAGGGTTGCCTATTTTTGCCAAACATATTGATTACAATACTCTTGGTCTTGATGACCTAAATACTCCGATCTATACCATTCCTAAATATTTTACTCCACCCCGAGTTTCTGGATTGTTGAATATTTTAAGAAGCTCTACTATGATTGGTTACAAATGGTATCAAGATGTTTTTGTTTCCAGGGATATGCTTCAGCAAAACTGCCATACGCCTTGTTGGAAAGAAAGGTTTATTGACGGTCTGCCTCCAATCTTTGCTCATAAGGTAAAACAGGTGATAATGAATACAAATGATTCTCTTAATTATGATAACCTAACTGATGATAACATTTTTAATGCTATTAAAAAATTTGATCCTAGTATGTGTAGTCATAAAAAACTATTAACGTATCAATTACAGATTAAGGAAAAAGCTAATTTTTGTAAACAAAATGGTCTGCCTCCTATTAAACAAAAAGGGAAGAAACATGATAAGAGTTACGAAATATATAGTCATAAAAAATATAAAAGATACAAAAACAACTTTAGTAAAACTAATGATTTTCATGTTAAAAAGAAAAATGTTTCTGGAAAATATAAACAACTTGGTAAGTTTAAAAATAAGTTTCACATGTTAAAAATTGATAATAGAAATAAAAAAGAACTATTTAAAATCCTTGAATCAAATAATTCGTCTAATTCTTTGGAAAATGATTTTTTAAACTTGTTAAATCTGTTAAAAATAATCCCCTGCAAAAATATTAAATTTGTTAAAACTCTTACTAAAAGTAAAGAAAATGAAAAATCAACTTTAAGCTTTAAAGAACCCTTTGAAAGCCTAAATAAAGAAAAATCCAAAGATTTAACTGTTAATGATTTACAGCATGAAATTAATATTATTAAGCAAGAGATAAGCGAGTTAAAACATAAAAATAAGAATATTAATCCAGAGCTGATAATGCTAAAAGTTGGTAAAACTGATAAAAAACATGATGAGCACAAAGATGGAGATGAATCCAGTCAACAGGCTCTTCTTTCTGATAAAGGTATTACTGATGTTTTCACTGATTCTCAACTTGCTCTTGTCAATAAAATATTTCTTCCAAAATGGTTTACAAAAGTTAAAATTGTCGTTTCTCCTGATTATCATTTCACTGTTATTGCCATGATTGATTCTGGTGCGGATATGAACTGTATCCAAGAAGGATTGATCCCTTCAAAATATTTTGAAAAATCAACCGAAAGATTGGTCTCAGCTAATGGTTCCCAAATGAAAATCAAATATGAATTGAATAATGCTCATGTTTGCCATGATAATGTTTGCTTCAAGATTCCTTCTGTTCTTGTCAAAAATATAACTGATAAAGTGATTCTTGGTTTGCCTTTTATAAATGCTTTGTATCCTTTTCTTGTTGAACATGATGGAATTACTACTGATCCTTTTGGACAAAAAGTAAAATTCAAATTTGCTTCAAAAACTGAAATTGATGATGTTTTAAACTTGATCCATGCTAAAGTTAAACACCTTAACTTCCTTCAACAAGAAGTTAGATACAAGAAAATTGCTGAACAAATTTCTAATAAATTATTACAATCAAAAATTGATAATTTTCAAAAAATGTTGATTGATAATGTTTGTTCTGATGTTCCTAATGCTTTTTGGCATAGAAAGAAACATATTGTTGATTTGCCTTATGTTAAAGATTTTCATGAGAAAAATATCCCCACCAAAGCTCGTCCTATTCAAATGAATGCTGAAACTGTTGAATTTTGTAAAAAAGAAATTAATGATTTATTGGAGAAAAAATTGATTAGGAATAGCAAGTCCCCTTGGTCTTGTTCTGCTTTTTATGTTCAGAAAAATGCTGAGATTGAAAGAGGAACTCCTCGATTAGTAATTAACTATAAACCTTTGAATAAGGTTTTAGAATGGATTAGGTATCCTATTCCCAATAAGAATGACCTGGTTCATAGGCTGAGTGAAGCCGTGATATTCTCCAAGTTTGACATGAAGTCTGGGTTCTGGCAAATCCAGATTAGCGAAAAGGATAGGTACAAAACTGCTTTTACCACTCATTTTGGACATTATGAGTGGAATGTTATGCCTTTTGGTCTTAAGAATGCCCCAAGTGAGTTTCAAAACATTATGAATGATATTTTCAATTCATTCAGTCATTTTACCATTGTTTACATTAATGATGTTCTTGTCTACTCTAGTTCTATTGATGAACATTGGAAACACTTGCATTCATTCTTAGATACTATCAGAAGAAATGGTCTTGTTGTCTCTGCTAAAAAGGTCAAATTATTTCAAACAAAAGTCCGTTTTCTTGGCTTTGACATATCTGAAGGACAGATTCGTCCTATTGATAGGGCCATCCAATTTGCTGATAAGTTTCCTGATGTTATCACTGAGAAAACTCAGCTCCAAAGATTTCTTGGGTCATTAAATTATGTTGCTGATTTTTACAAAGATATGAGAAAACAATGTAAGCCTCTATTTGATAGGTTAAAGAGTAATCCTCCTCCTTGGTCTGATATTCATACTTCCCTTGTTAAAAAAATCAAATCTCATGTTAGGACATTGCCTTGTCTCGGTATTCCCACTGTTAGTGCCTTCAAAATTGTTGAAACAGATGCCTCGGATTTTGGTTATGGAGGTATTCTGAAACAAAGAGTTTCACCAGGGTCACCTGAGCAAATTGTCCGTTTCTATTCTGGTATTTGGAATAATGCACAGTTAAACTACAGTACTATTAAAAAAGAAATTTTATCTATAGTTCTATGTATTTCAAAATTTTAAAGTGATCTATTAAACCAAAAATTTTTACTACGAATTGATTGCAAAAGTGCTAAATATGTTATTGAAAAGGATGTTGAAAATATTGCTTCAAAACATATTTTTGCTAGATGGCAAGCTATTTTGAGCGTTTTTGATTTTGATATTGAATATATTAAAGGATCCCAAAATGCCATCCCTGATTTCCTTACCCGTGAATTTCTGCAGTGTCATAATGGCAAGTAGAAGGTCGAGTGACAAGACGCCTGACAGTAATAACCAAATTGTCAAAGTTCAGCCTGCTTCCCCCATAAACACTGTTAACCGTTTCACTACTTTAGGAACTATTCCTAAAACTAACTATTCTTCTGTTTTAGCTTCTACTTATGATCCCTATACTCTGGTTCATAGTCATCAACCTGTTCAAACTGTTTTCCCTAAAAACCCCAATGCTTCCCAATATGTTAAAAAACGCTATGTTCAAAACCTGTTCTCTGTAGAGCCCAATAGGGCCTCCATCACTAATCCTTTTAGACTTGCTACCAGCTACTTTCCTCCATTATTTCATTGGATCCCTGAGCACAACCAAAAGACTGTGCAATATTATTCTGCAATTTTACGACATGAAAATTCAGTTGAAATCAATCCTATTAAAGACAAGAATAATAGAGAAAAAGTTATTTATCACAGTGTTTCTTTAAAACACATTATTTCAGAGGAAATGTGGGGCCCCTGTCCTACTACTACAAGGTCATTACCGAATTGTCCTATTCCCTACTCTTACCATGACTATATTACAGCATGGTTCAGATTCATGCTTCACCAGAATGAAACCATGTCCCACTCATGGTTTGTCAATTTTCACAAAGATTTTGATTCTCCTTTCCCCCTCTGGTTTATCCGATGGTGGACTCAGTTTGGTTCAGCCTTTGAAATATTTCCTGCACAATTGACAGACTGTTTCATAAATTTCTCTTTAAGGTTCAAACCTGACACTCATAGAGCCAAATTTCCCCCTCTACTACATTTTATTAAAAAATATAAGGTTCCATGGATTCTAAAATGGCAATATGCCAAAGAAGATGATGTTCTTGCACGATGCTGGTATGTTAAATGGTGGGATAGGTTTTCTCACACTGATTCTATTATTAACAATGTTGAAAGGGACTTCCTTGCTTCACATGTTTCCCCATTAAAGATTACTACTCCAGTGCAAACAGCTGCAACTGATGCACCTGCTTCCTCATCAACAAAGAATGTTGCATCTTCCA
Organism: Quercus parvula; assembly: GCA_030820535.1. Classification (NCBI taxonomy): domain Eukaryota; kingdom Viridiplantae; phylum Streptophyta; class Magnoliopsida; order Fagales; family Fagaceae; genus Quercus; species Quercus parvula. The sequence continues at coordinate 30,030,031 of JAUAME010000006.1, read as the reverse complement.
CTAAATCCAAAAAGAAAAGTTCTCCTTTAGATGCAATCCGCAATGATCCTGACGCTTTGTATGCACTATTATCTAAAATGGTTAAGGATGATGAAACTCCTAATTCAGATGCTACCAATTCAGATGATGAAAAAACCTCTCAGGTCTCTGTGTCAAAAGACCCCTACTACCAAATCTATCCTTATCCACAAGATTGGTTTGCACATGATGAAGAAAATCCTGAAGACTAGAAATTAATATTTGACCGGCCTGCACAAAAGGCCAAAATGCCTGCTTCAAGAAATCAAGAGTTCCAATAAGTACTATCACTTCAAGCATGCTCCAAAAATTCAACCGGATATCCTGCTTTTAACAAAGAATTGGCTTCCTAAAAAGAAAAGAAAGAAGGCTACAAGACTACAAATTTTGTCATGCTACAAGACTACAAATCTGGTCATGCTAGGGAATCATGATTCCCTATATTTTGCCATAATTCCTCTGACACCATCTGCTACAAGAACAATAATTTTGGGTTCCCCAAAGGATTCCCCACGTTTTGGGTAAAAAAGGAAAATTACTATTCACTGTTACTATTCACCTGTCACTATTCACCTGTCACTATTCACCCGTCACTATTCACTGGTACTATTCACCGTTACTGTTCTCTCCGAAATTTTGCCTATTTAAGGGGGGCTGTCCCTTATATTTGGAGCAAGTGTTTTTTCTGCTTAGTTCAGGACTTCTTCCTTAGAGAGAGTTTCCACTAGAGAACCTTTCTTTGTGAGATATCCTTACTTACAACACTTCCTACCTTCACTTCCTACTTTCTCTACAAAGCTTGTAACTCCTAAGCCTTGTAACTATTTCCAACTTGTAATCACTACTACTGTAAGTGTTCAATTTTACTTTCAATAACAAGTAATTTCAGTATTATGTTCATTACTTGCATTATCTTACTTGTTGCCACCGCCACCATGGTCGGATTACCGCCATCACGGACGGTTCTATAATTCTTTAGTTTTCTTTAACTATTTAAGCTATACCCCCTACTTGGCTGGCTCTGCCGCCTACTTGGCCGGTCTTATAGCTTCGCTTTTACTTGCATAACTTTTACTTGCATTACTTTCAAGTTATATTATCACTGTATAACTGTGCTTCCGCTTCCAACGCCGTGTCCGCCGTGTCCCTTCCCCCTTTATGGTATATATATATGTATGTATGTATGTAGTGGCTCGGGCCTTGGTAACCCAGAATAGCCCATGTGACCAAGGCCCAACACTGTAGGGTTAGGACTAGTCCGTGGATGAATGCGAGAAGGACCAACAACTAGCGTTCGGGGGAAACTTATTGTGCTTGGGGTTAGTTGGGCCCAATACTGACTAATAAACAAAGGGGGTATGACGAGGGAGTGGACAAGTTTAGGTCGGTAAACAAGCACAGTTAGTGCCTTTGGGAAACTCGCTGCCAAACACAATTCGGCGTCTGGAACAAGTTTCAAAAGAATCTTCAGAAGACATGATTTTTCTAGGGATTATGGGTGAAAGTGCAATTGCATGGGGACCAATGAAAAGTAATGATTTGAACCCCGCTAGGGGGGGGGGTATATAAGAAAGTAAGGGTAGACAAATGGGGGGTTGGTTTTTTTGGGGAAATAGAGAGAGATAGGAAGAAAAGAAATAGGAGAGGGAGTAAACACGAGGGGAGGAGAGAAAAAAGAGAGCAAAGAAAGCAAGAAGTAGGTGGAATAGGGTATTGGGCTGAAAACCATAAGGACACTTGATTGTTGGGCTGTCAAGGCTATGTTTGAAACACAATTTGTAAGACTGTGAGGAAACCCACCAACAAATAAATTGGGAACCCAAATCCACTATCTTACATAGTAACGTTTATAGGTTTGGGTCACCACAATATATATATATATATATATATATATATATATATATATATATATATATATATATTGATTAAGCATTGTTGAACTTGAGTACTTAACTTTATGTTTCTTCAATCATTGCATTAACACACCATGTAAAATATAAAGGCTACGAGCCTTCGCTAACATTTCTTGATGTTTTCAATAGGAATTTTATAAATTGTAGATGTGATGGATGGTTATTAGTAAGTAAAAATATGATGTTAGTGATTGGCATGGAGTAAACCAATAAAACTTTGCCACATTAACTGTTTGTAAAAATGTTGAAATAATTTGTGCTTGTTAGCATTGCTCTGTCATTAGCATTGCCTTACATTGGCTTGGAACCTAATGAAATCCTAACGGCATCACTAGAATCTCTCTCTGTCTCTTGATTTTTATTCTTTCTTGCAACTCTACTTTATACTGGTGAATCATTGTGATTTTTAAAACTTTATTTTAGGTTCATAAATTTTGGTGCTATATTTTTTAGTTCCCCATTTCAAGTACTCTCTCTCTCTCTCTCTTTTATAGTTTCAGTTTGATTTTTATTTGAGTTAATACTTGATTATTTTGGAAGTAAGAATTTAAGTTTATATCAAAATACAATCTTGGCTATGCAAATAACAGATTGATTCCCTCCACTTCATCTATTCGATCCAGATTGGTTTACTTTAGTCCAATTCGGTCAATTCAGTCCAATTTTCTCTATTTGGTTAACTTCGATTTACATTGGTCCACTGTGGTCTATTCCTTCCAATTTGGTCCACTTAGGTCTATTCGGTCCAATTTGATCTATTTCAGATCAATTCGGTCCAATTCAATGTACCTACTTAAGAATGGGAAAATAAAAGTTTAGGTGAATAGTACGATCAATTATTTGAGTAATATCAATTTTAATTATAGGATAAGTTTTTTCTATCATAATAATCTCCTTCAGGGAATGAAAATTTGAATAACTTTGAAACTCAAAAATTTTAATTGTACCAAAAGAAACTAGGAAAATATAATGCATAATAACAATAGTTAGAAGAATAGAAACTATTTCAAAAAAGAATAATATCAATGAAAATTACTTTTTTAAATTGTTTAAATTTTAGGGAGAACAAAGTTTGTTATGAGTTTTGATTATCATAATAATCTTTTTTAAGAGAATGGAGGATTTGAATAATTTATTTAAATAAAAACTACACACACACACACACACATATTATTTATTTATTTATTTTACTTGAAGGTATAATCAACCTCATGCAATTCATTTAAAAGTAATGACTTTAAAACAAATGAGTAACTATAGATTTGTTTATTCATAGCTTTCATGTTTAGAAAAAATTTCACTTAAATTTAACCGGACCGATGTGGTCTGATATGCTACGTTAATGTGGTTTAACAAAAGTGTAGTAACAATAAATGTTTGGCTTAAGATTTAAGATATTACAAGTTTAATATATATATATATATGTGTGTGTGTGTGTGTGTGTGTGTGTGTGTGTGTGTGTAAATGAATTTAGATTTAGAATAGGTGCTCTCAACTTAAACATATCTTTTCCCTATATGTAAGTGCATAAAAATAGACAAAAATGGACCGAATTGGACCAAAGTGGACACAAATGGAAAGAAGTGGACCGAATGGGAACAAGATGGATGGAACTGGACCGAATTGGACCAAAGTGGGCCGAATAGGACTGAAGTGGACCAAATAAGAATGAATGGATAGATTAGGACCAAAGTGAACGTAACGGACTGAATAGGAACAAATAGGACTGGAGTGGATAAAATGAACCGAATAGGACCAATGTGGATTGAATAGAAACGAAGTGGACAGAATGGACCGAATAGGACCAAAGTGGGCTGAATGAATTGAATAGGACTAAAGTGGACGAAAGTGGATAGAATGGACCGAATATGATTGAAGTGGATAGAATAGGACCAAGTGGACCGAATGGAACCAAATTGGACCGAATAGGACTTTCAAATATTTATCATTTTTATTGCATTTTAGAGTCTATATTTCTAATTTTTAATTTATATTGTCTATTTTCTTTGTATTTTTAACTCAAAACTAAAGATTTAACACAAATATAATAAAATTTCATACTTTTCAACCCAAAAATTAAGAAAAAAAATTAGTGTTTAATTTTTTAGAAAAAAATTATCTTCAAAAAATTTTAGAGAACAAATTATATGTTATATTACAATTACAAAATAATTATTTATTTTCATGCATTGCGTGGGTTTGCAAGTAGTTTAATTAAAAGAGGTGCCAAGAAGGTGTTGAAAAGGTGTCAAAATCACAGAAATTTCATTTTCCTCGAGCTTATCTCAAGTCTCCGTATTGGACTCAACAATACACCTTATTAATAAAAAGAAACTTACTTTTTATGGTTTGCCAACACTAAACCTATCGAACCTAACAAAAATTTATGAGAAGTAGTCAAAATGAGGTGACCATCGATCATTTGACGTGAGGTGTCAAACACCATCCCAATGCATAACCAAACCCTCAAAGTAATTTTATTTTTCTTGTTTGAGGCCAAATTTACTCAAGCTTTGGCTAGGCAATGATAGCTTCCATTTGAACTAGGTTTGAATATAAGATAAAAATAAAATAAAATAAAAGAAGAAGAGGTCATTGACCTAGAATTGCTTGAAAGTCCAAATACTCTTCAATGCATACACCATTTTGTTTTGAGACAAAATTTAGCTACAAAGTTGATTATAGCCAATGACTATGACTCCACTCAATAACTTTCATTGCATATAAAGTTTGAAAGATCCATCATTTGGTCACATTTTCTTCTTATATCCTCCATATTTATGAAATTTTTAGAAGATCAAAGATCAATATCTATGTCATCAATCAGATATTTAAATTTAAATTTTTTTTTGTCTAAAATTATGCATAAAAAATAAGTTTGTAGATACGACATTAAATAACATTCAATTAACACAAAATTTGACATATTTGTTAAGTAGGACACCAAAAAAAAAAAATCAATCTAATGGTTAGTTTTTCAAAATATATAGCTATTATATAGTTTTTCAAGTTACACTTTGTATAACTTTAAGCAATGTTACACTATTCAATTTTTTTTTTAATTGAATGCAAATTTAAACTAATTAACGATTAGATTATATTATCTTCGTGCATTCTTCATGCTTACAAAATTTCAAGATGAGTAAATATCAATAGGCATGTCATCAATCAACTATTTAAAGTCTTTTTTTTTTGTATTTTAAAATAATTCATAAAAGATGAGTTTATGAATTAAATGATAAATAACAACTAATTGACATGAATATTAGTATGCATGTTAAAAGCATATAGAACATATAATCCTGTGGTGGAATTTTTAAAATATGCATTCTATAACTCTAATTTTTAAATTAGAGTTACACCAGGTGACCTAACCCATAATACACACACACACACACACAAACACACACACACACACACACACACACACACACACACACACACACATCTATGATTTGATTGAAATTTAATTTGCCTACCTCTGGTTTGAAATCCTATGATGCAAATCTTTTGCTGGATTCTTTTTGATCTTATTTAATCTTGTATTTTTATGTTTTTTGTGTTTTTGGAGGAGAGAGACATAAAAGTAGAGCAAAATTATATATTTAGCCATGTTTTTAATAGGTGTGAGTTACAGAATTCTAACTAAGCTAACCTCGGGTGGGTAAAGTGTCAAATTTCAAACTATAAGTAGACAACTTAAATTTCAGTCAAATCATAGGTGGGTAAGTTGTAATTTTCCTTATATATATATATATATATATATATATATATATATATATATATATATATATATATATATATATATATATATATATAAAAGTTGGGTTCAAGTTACACCTGGTGTGATTCTAAGCAATCTTACACCAGCTAATAGCTTGTTATAAAAGTCATATTCTGAAAATCCCACTATTGAATTACATGTTCTATATGTTCTTAACATTCTTATCAATTTTCATATGAATTAGATGTTATTTACCATTTAATCCATAAACTCATCTTTTATGTATTATTTTAAACTACAAAAACTTGAATTTAAACAATTGATTGATGACATGACTATTAATCTTTGATCACCTTTAAATTTTGCAAGCATGGATAATATATGATGATAATCTAATTTAACGGTAGATTTGTCAAAATTTACATCCAATTAAAAAATATTGAGTGATTTAACATTGGATGCAACTTTAAGCAATATTACACCAGTCAATATTTTTTAATTGGATGCAAATTTTGACCAATTCACCCTTAGATTATATTATCTTCGTATATTCTCTATGCTTTCAAAATTTCACGATGATCAAATATTAATAGTCATGTCATCAACCAATTTTTTAAATTCAAGCTTTTGTACTTTAAAATAATGCATAAAATATGAGTTTATGGATTGAATGATAAATAACATCTAATTGAGATGAAAATTAGCATGAATTTTAAATACATATAGAAAATGTAATTTAATGGTGAGATTTTCAAAATATGAATTCTATAACAAGTTATTGGGTTGTATAACATTACTTAGATTTACACTAGATGTAACTTACACCAGGTGATTATATATATATATATATGATCACGTTTTTACTAAAATGAATGTGTGTCAGAGAATAAACAAAAGACATATAAGACATAATTGGAGCATTCACCTTTTTGTTATAGCAAACAATTTATGCTTTGTTTGAATTGAGAGGTAGTAAAGTATAGTAGAGTAGATTTGGCTCAAAATAGCCTATTTTCAGTCAACTTTACTCTACTCCTCTCTACTCTCCCTCCTTCTCCCCTCGATCCAAAAATACAGAAACTATACTTTTCTCAAGCTTATCTCGATTCTTCCTTTTGGACTCAATAATACAGTTTACTAACACCAAACCTATTGAACCTAACAAAAATTTATGAGAAACAAGCAAAATGAGGTGACCATCGATCATTTGACGTGAGGTGCCAAATACCATCCTAATGCATAACCAAACCCTTAAATTATTTTTATTTTTCTTTTTTGGGACCAAATTTACTCTAGCCTAGGCTAGGCAATGCTAACTTCCATTTGAACTAGGTTTGAATATAACTAGGTTTGAATATGTGATCGATTAGAAATAGTTGATGAATCACATCAAAACGAATTGTGCATACTAAATATCTCCTTGGTGGGATTGGCATGAACGTTTTATGTTAGGAAAAAAAATTCTTAATAAGATTGGAGAAGAAAAAAGTAATACATGAAAGCTATGTCAATTGGCGGAGCCAGAAAATTTTTCAGGGGGACCGAATAAAATTAAAAAGAACAAACTTTCATGACATAATTCTTGATTATTAAGATATTCTCATGTTAGTTGTTGAAATCTATGATCACATTCTAAGGAAACAATATTCAATTTTTTTAGGTCACATTGAACTTTTTAAACGGTTCAATATCTTAAGTTTCACGATCTAGGATGGAGGATTGAACACCTTTAATTCTTGAACACTTTTTAAACTTAAAATATGATTTAATAAAAACAAAATTCTAATAAATAAACATTTAGCAATAATTTAATTAAATTAATTAAATCACTATTATCAAATATAAATTTCAGATAAACAAAACATCAAAACAAAATATGAAATAGAATACAAAAATTTAGTTGACTAATATAATAGAAAATACTGTACATATATATTATTTAAGATTTTAATAACGTGTGCCTTTAGGACATACAATAGTAAACTATTTTAGAAATTTTTTATGAAAAAATAAAAAAAATTACCAACTTTTTTGCCGGTTTTTTTAAATTCTCGTAAAATGTTTTCAAAAATGGATAATTAATATGTACTCGAAGGGAACGCATTAACTGGGCCATATAAGAATTTGATATTATTAAAACTTAAAGTGCAACCTGTAAAGCACGACTCAAGTAGATAGTCATAGTTATCCTTTCAGGGCAAATGCACAGTTATTAGCATTATTTGTAATTGTTCCCGTGGGCACAGGTACTCATAATTTACTAAAACATAGACTGAGTGAGAGAGAAACAGAGTTAGAGAGGAAGATTACCACTGCACAGATGAATTGATTGAATTGGACGGAACCTGTAGCTGGAAGCATTGAGTTGAGTCCGGTTTGGGTGGCAACTACCACCTAAGAGATTTTTCTTTTTCTTTTTCTAGTCAGGTTAGGGTTTTATTTATTTATTTATTATTTTTTTAAGAAAGATATATATTAAAGTTGATTTTTTTTTTAATATTAGTTGGAGTATTACGTGGAAGAGGAGACCTGCTAGTACCATAGTTGACTGACAATGTATTTGACTATTTGGAAGGGCTGTGGGCCAAGGGATGAGCCAGATGCTTTTCTTAGTTCTAATTTAAATCAAATTTTATTTTATTTTTTATTTTTTGTAAAATGTGCTGCCTAAATGAATTTTTAGAGAAAATTATTTATATTAGTTGTATATTTTACTCTCTCAAAATCTCAGGGGTCCCGGAAGAATATTTCACTGTCTATTACAAAATATTTGTGATTTAACATAGTAAATAAAAATTTTGAAAAGTCAAGGGCCTCCTAGCTCGACTGGTGGTTGTCCCCCATCCTTTAATCAGATTATTTCACTCATTTCCCATTTGAATAATCCACCAACCAGGTACCTGGTAAGTGCTTTTTCAACTAGGTTTATATTAATCTAATTCTTGAATCGCATATGAAATATTTTTTTTCGATTGAGTGAATCAATAATCCAATTGTTTATCCAAAATACCATAGCAGGTGTGAACTATATATCATGTGCTGCTGCATAAGCCATTAATTGTTTATCCAAAATACAATAATAGGTGTGAACTATCACGTGCTGCTGCATAAGCCATTGACTTTAATTAGCGTGAAGCAAGGAGCCTGACTCCTTTAATAATTATATTTTATCATATGAGGAAATAAAGGAGGAAGAAGTCAATATAGAGGTATTTTTTTAATCGGTTTTGCTTTATTGATTTTCCACTATATATCCTAAGATCAGACCCTCTTTTCTTATAAAATTTGAAGACACTGAATCGGATCTTGAGTTGATGATTTTCCATTATATATCCAGATGGCAGCCATTAAACAATCGTGATCAAGTTTTAGACAGTAAGGATTCAGGGACCAACATTTCGAAGTTGTCAACATATATTGGAAAGTTAAAAAAGATAAAAAAAAAATTTGTAATAAAAAATGGAAAAGTTGATATGAATAAAACGTAAGTGGCATGTTTTGTTAAAATTCTTTTTTGTTACTTTATATAAAGAAACTGATAAGCAAAAATAAGTAGTTTTTTATATATAAAAAATAGCTTGATTTTTGGGGTTAACTATAGGGAATGGAGAGGATTTTGGGTTTGTCTAATCTATTGGAGATGTTTTGATGGTTCCTATATATTTCTTTCTCTTTTTCTGTTGATGGTATGTTAGTAGCTGCAAAGAGTAAGCACAAAATTGTGAAGTTGAAGTAGTGAATTTTACATAAAGGTCTTCGAGCTTCCAAGAAGATCATTGAGATAGAAATTCACCCTGATAGAAGGAAAGGTAAATTATGGTTACCGCATAAGGGATATCTTAAGAAGGTGTTAGAGACAACTGTTAAGGACAATTTAAATTGGGCAGGAAGTGGTGCACTAACGTGTTAATTAATGTTTTAATTCTACTCTCAGAGAGAGAGAGAGAGAGAGAGCAGGGTGCAGCTTTTTCTATATAAAAGAAAAACTATTATGGAGACCACAAAACTACCCAGTTCTAATGGCTGTAACAAGCTAAGTGTTACAAAACAATGGGTTAAAAGTGCAATTTAGTGAAGTTTTATTATATATCAAAATCCTATAAACAGTATTTAATTTTTTTTTCTCACATTTGACTATGCATAAAAGACAAAAATGTTATTTTTGGTTCACTCTAAATAATTAATATTTTAATTCTACTTAGAGAGTGAGAGAGAGATCTAATTAAGTGTCAATTTGACAAAAATTATTTTTGTTAACTTATTTTACTATTCAGTTTATTTTATTTTTATTATTTATGTATCTTACTGTACTATTTCAGTTAATTTTTACTTTTATTTACAATATTTTTAATAAAAAAATTTTAGTTTCAGCAAAATAAGTATATCCCAAATGGAGTTTAGTTTTAAATTTTTAAGCTGAGGGAGAAAAAGAGAGTAGCAACGAGGCGCAGGTTTTTCTATATAAAAGGGAAACTATTACGGAGACCACAAAACTACCCAGTTCTAAGGCCTTGCAAGTTGCAAAGCCACAAGGCCCAATTTATGTCACAAAGGTTTCTGTGACTTCATCATTGAGAAATACTGCAAGACCACAAAATTAATCTTATAGGTAGTAGCCTCGTATCTCTCTCTCATATTCTAACATGTATCCTTTGGAGTTCGGAGAGACAGAACAGTTCGTTATTTTTAAGATCTTTTTCCGTGTGTTACATGCAAACTACATATATGCATGATTTACTAACACTGATACAGATTGTTACATGCAAACTAGGAGAAAATCAATATTGATATCGTTGAAGCTAAAAGAGGATGTGGAAGCTGAAGATAGGAGAGGGCAGAAATGACCCTTACCTTTTTAGTACAAATAATTTTGCCGGAAGACAGACATGGGAGTTTGATCCTGAGGCTGGTACACCAGAAGAGCGAGCTGAGGTTGAAGAGGCTCGTCAAAATTTCCACAAAAACCGACGTCAATTCCCAGCTTGCGGTGATCTTCTCTGGCGAATGCAGGTACCTTAATTCCTCTCTCCATCTCTACCAATCCATATGGTTTTCTCTACACTAAATTAAATGATTTTTCGGCCATGCATGGTCAATACGTTAATTTCCCGTGTTCACAAGAATCTCTTTTGTACTTTTAAATAATGGTATGAAATATCTTTGTTTCATTCAACAACAATCTTACAAGAAACAACATTTTTCAAAAATTCCTTCCCGTCGCAATTCCAGAAATTTTTTTTTTTTATAATCTTTTTTGGAAATTTGTCGTTGGGAGTAATAAATTAATAAAATTATTAATATATAAAACTTCCATATTATGTACAATAATCTAAAATAGTATTCTAAATAAAATTTAGTATACAATACAAGTATATTATACATAGTCTAAGAAATTATTTAAGTTTAAAGATGCATAAGACAATAACCATTAAATGCATAAACAAATAGAATTAAATAACCAATTATACATTTTTGTCAAATTAATAATAACTTATTATATTTAAGTGTAATATCAACTAAATAAAAATATATGATAAAAAAGAATACTAAAACACCTAGGAGTAATCCTACAAGTAAACATGAAAGTAAGGAAAAAAAATAGTAACCAATATAAGTTTTTACTTTTGAAGTGTATGACCTTTTAACCATATATGTGGTCACTCTTGGAGTAAAAAAAAAAACACTAAAACATTTCTTGGACTTGAAAATCTGTAGAGTACTTAATTATTAAACTACTTTATCTAACATAGAGAAAAACAAAGAAAATATAGAAGGGAGAAAGAGAGAAACAGGAAAAAAAATTACAGATGTAGATACAAATCTTTTGTTTGTATTGATGGTGTAATTTTTTGCCGATGAAGAAAAAAGTGCAGTGAAAAACAACTTCATTATGTTGTCAACACCAAAGTAACCCAAAGTCACAAAGAGGATAAAGTATCGCCTACACCAGTCTCAAGAGGAAAGTTTGAAACATTTTTTTCTTTCTTATAAAATTAAATATTTTAAGAGTGGTGTTACAGACACAAGAATTTCACAAAAACTTCATAACAAAATCTAGGTATCAAGTTGTTAAAGGTAGGTAGAAAAATGATGTTAGTTGTGAATTCAGATAAAAACTAGTTACTACTTACCGTTTAACTTTTACTGTAAAAATATTGTGAAAGTAACACTAAAATGATCATATTAAAATTTATTTAAGTCGAGTTTAAAAATAAAATAGGGTTAGGGTGTTCCAAATTTTATTTTGAATGGTAAAAGAAAAAATGAATTAAATATTTTATATATAATTTTTTTCAGTCCAATTCAAGGGGTTCATTTGAACCCCCTAAGATGCATGTAACACTGCCCTTGTCTTGAACAAATTTGGCTCCAAATATGTTTAAAGCATTTTTCTCTAAACGATTATATGGCAATTAAAAGGTCATTCGTGAATAGTTTTCATTACATGAATTTTTTTATTGAGTTATGTGGCTTGTTTAAATAATATATATAGATAGTCCTATAAATTGTCACATAATGAGTTAGAAAATATAACTTCAAACATGTTTGAAGCCAAACATTTTTCTTATTTCACAATATCTAATGTGATAAATTGTGATTAATGCAACATCATTTTCACATAAAAATATTGTTGATATCACTTTTATTGTACACCAGTCACAATTTGTCATCTCAAAATTTTTTAAAAATTGTGAAATTGGTTGCGTATCCTAATTTTCATTTTTTGGAAAAATTTAAACTGAAGTATTGAATCATGATTTTAGTTACTTTTGGATGTGTATGCAAAACTATGTAAAATAGTTTCTATGCAACGAGATTAACCCCAAAACAATTAGAGAAAGTCTTACCTAACCTTTAATCTTTTTTTAGTGTTGACAGTTGACTCTACTTTTCAAGGAATTTTTTTTTTTTTTTTTGGGATATATAGAATAGAATCCAATAGTTTAACACTTGAATTTTTATAGGATTATAGAATTCAAAATACACGATATGGAAAGCATAAAATGAAAAGACAATTTTAACCCCTCACACACAATCAAGAAAAAAATTTATTGTACTTTTCAATAACAATTTCTTTATTGAAAAAAACTATTACACACTTTTACACATAAGCAAAAAAATAATTGAAATATTGACTTCTATGATTTTCAAGTTGAAAATCGTGACTTGAAGTTATAATTTCAGTTTTTATTTCTTGTGTGTAGAAATATGTGTAACAAACACTGCTTTACTTAATTTACCTTTACTTATTTGACCGAACTTGTACGAAAAAGAGGGACAATGAGAAGAATAATGTGGTTAATATTATTTGTACCCAATTTTGATCAAGACAAACCTATATTGGCCTGTTAATCAAGTCTTATTATAAATTTAAAACATAAATTTTTTATTGATTTATTTTCAATCTATGTGTATATACTAAAATTATTATTAAATTTTCTATATCGTAAAGGAAAATATTGATAACATCACTCATCAACTTAATGTGCAATTCGCAAATATAAATATTTTCAGCATCATATATGATATTATAGTAAGTGTATTATATATATTTTTTCTATACATTATTATTATTATTATTTTTCACTTGATATGTGATATTTTATTATTAAAGCTCTATATATTTAAGTGTGGGTTTCGATTTGCTTTTTCCTTTTTCTATTTTTTAAAAATTTTAATTTATTTGTTTATAAACAATTTTTTAATGCCTCAAATCATGAAGTAAAGGTGTACTTTTTTTTTTATAAGTAATAAGAATTGTATTAATTATGAAGAAAATGTGAATACAGCAAATACAAGGTGTTCATGATGATGAACACAAGAAACAACAACAAAAAACAACAAAGATATAAAAAACAACTTAAGGGAAGTAAGAAACTTCAAAATAGAAGAACAATTTGAAGAACCCCAGCCCCTAGACCAATCATAAAGAGTACTCTGGCATAGAGCTCGTAATTGAACAAGTAATTTCTCTTTAGCCTCAAAAGAGTGCCGATTTCTTTCCATCCAAACAACCCCAATCAAACAACCAGGAACCATATTCCATATGTCCGAAAAAAATTTCTCCAGCCAATTACTCCAACAAAACACCAAACTCTCCACAGAACCTGGCATGACCCATTGGATCCTGAAAACTTGTAACGTTTGCACCCACAAAGAGTGAGCTACAGGACAGTGTAGAGAAGATGATCCACAAATTCCTCATTACGGCAGCACATATAGCACCGATTCGCCAAGGGAGACCCCGGAGCATCAAAGTATCCAAGGTAAGTATCCAACCATGAGCTGTTGTCCACATGAAAAAAGCCACCCTCTTAGGAACCTTAACTTTTGAAATACCCTTCCAAGGGAAACTAGGGATAGAAGTACCCCTGATCTTATTGTAAAAGGACCGAATATCAAACTTGCCATTCCCATTAAGGTAACGGTGGGGACTATCACACCCAACACCCCTTAGAATCTGAGATTGAATGAAATCAAGGAAAGAGAAGGCAGCTTCTAATTCCCTATCATGAAAATCCTTATAAAATCTCAAGTTCCAAAATCTATCATTTTCACCCTCCTGATGACACAATACATTAGAAATGCAAACTTCCTTGTCATTTGAACATGCAAATAACTGAGTATTTTAAGTGAGGTATCCCCAATCCACCTATCATGCCAAAAAAGAATGCGAGAGCCATCAGCCACCACTAGGACCAAATGTTTGGAGAAACTCTCCCAACCGTCATTAATACCACACCCAAGACCACACTTGTGGGCCCTTCTACAAACTTTAGTAGTCCACCCCTTTTGATCCTTTCCATATTTAGTGGCAATAACTCTCCACCAAAGATGGGTTCCTTCTTGGCCAAACCTCTATAACCATTTACCTAATAGGGCTTGATTGAAGTGAACTAACTTCCTAATTCCCAAACCACCCATCTCTAAAGGCGAACACACCTTCTCCCAAGCCACCAAAGATTGTTTGAAACACTCCTCTGAAGACTCCCATAAAAATTCCTCTGACTACGCTCCAATCTATTAGCCACAACCACCAAAGATTGTTTGAAACACTCCTCTAAAGACTAAAAAGGGTACTCTTCAAAAGAGTAAGTCTACCACCCTTAAACAAATACAAAAGCTTCCAACCAAATAGTTTCTTCTCAATCTTCTCCAAAAAAGGATTCCAAATGGATGCTATCCTATCCAAAAAGGTAATCCAAATACAAATATGTATCAATGGGTTAAGCCAACATTAGATCAAAATGCAAAAGAACTAAGTTAATTTGGCCCAAATTGTGACCAAAAATAAAATACTTTACTTCATAAACTAACTTTAAGTAAGAGAATCAATAGAACATTAATTTGCCAAAGATAATCTAATATTCTAATATAAACCACATTATTATATATTATTATTATTTGTAGTGTACTATTGTACTGTGTAAAGAACATTAAATCAACAGAACAAAACTAATACATCTTATTGTAAAAATAATAAAGGAAGAGAAAAGCATTATATGTGAAATGTTGTATACTTGTACAACACTTCATTACTAAGTCTAGAAGTTTACTAGTCGATCAAAGTGAATTGCTTCACAGCAGTGTTAAGCAGTTATTAAAAATTATAACAGTAGTATTGAGCAAACAGACGAAAGATTGGCAAGAGAGAAAGAGGTGTACCAGTGGTGTTGATGAGAAATGGCGTTATAGACTCCTAGCAAGAACAATGGCGGCATGGTTAACTGGCCATATCAAGCGGTGCAATTGGGACAAGACACAATACCCTAATTTGTTTGTTTTCTTTCTTCTCCTTTCTTTTTTTTTTTTTTTTTTTTTTTTTGAGTTTATATATGTTGCTAATTTGGAATTTATTAAAGGTGAATGAGGAACGTGGGCTCATTATTGGGCTAGATGGTGGATTTTGTTTGTTTTTTTTTTTTTTTACCAAATTTAATTTTTTTTTTTTTTCGTAAATTAAAATTTTGGGTTAAATTTCTACTAAATTAGCTTAAAAATTTATATTTCAAGGGGCTATAAATTTTTAGGTTTATTACCAAACGCAAAAGAAGATTGATGGAAATTTTCAAAAGCTAGGGAACGCCATGGGCCCCCCTAGCTCCACCTATGTTCCTATAATTATTCTTTTATTAATTATATGCATTTTGCTTATTTATTTATTTGTTGAATCCTAGTTATAGTATAATTATACTTCAAAAAATTTAAGATTTTATATATAAAGCTGTATAAAAGAAAATAACCTAAAATGGTAAAAGAATTTAATTTTTTAATTTTTATTTATTTATTTATTTTTAACAAACAAACACTAGACATAGAAGATCAAATTCAAATGGTCAACTGGATTTGAGATTTCTTTTTCTTAGTGAAAACTGTAAAAACCCAACGAGCTCTAGGCCCAAAGGCCCAATGAAATTTACTTGTAAAAGATTCTTATACCTACCTATATAAAGGCAATCCTTAAATAGTTTTACATATATAAATATAGAGATTTGATTCTCAATTTTTAACATGGTATTAGAGTTAAATTTTGTCACCTCAAGATCAGCTTGCAAACATCTATACTAAGTTACATCCACAGGATGCTTCTGTGATCAAGTTTCCAAACTCAAGGTTTATCATCCTCAATGTTGAGTTTACAGGTGGATGTTAATGTACAAGCCCAATAGGCTGTAGGTCCGACGTACTTTACTTGCACACATATTACTTGTACAATACTCTTATGCTGGCTTATAAATAGCGAGTAAATTCTCAATTCTAACAACTATTATTTCATTGTATTAAAAAAAAAAAAAAAAAAAAAAAAGCCAACAACAAAAACAACAATCAGTATCTTCTAGTGGTCACACGGATTGGTTAAAAAATGTCAATTTTTTTTTTAGAGAGTTTCAACCTATGGCGTCCGCTCCTGATGATAACTTTTTATCATCAGACCAAGACACCAATCAGTTTTTAGTGTAGGCAAGGATTGAACCCCAGATCTTTTATATAACCATCAGAGACTTTACCAGTTGAGCTAACTGGAACTCATATTAAAAAATATCATTGATCAATGTTCATCGGACTAAATTTCCAGTAAAATATAGTGCCCAATTTTACAATTGTTATTTTGGTTGTTCACTTTGTGAAATGGAATTCTATGGTATTCGTAGGTGATGCTACAGTTCACACTAACGGATTTCAAAGTTCTAGTGCCTTGGTAATTTTATTTGGAAATACCTTAAGAATTATTAAAATGATTGCAGTTTTTGAAGGAGAAAAACTTCAAACATACAATTCCCCCAGTTAAGATTGAGGATGGAGAGGAAATCACATATGGAAAGGCCACAAGTGCATTGAGGAGGGCTGTCCATTTCTATGCGGCCTTGCAGTCTTGTGATGGCCATTGGCCTGCTGAAAATGCTGGCCCGTTGTTTTTCCTTCCTCCTTTTGTGAGTTGCATCATTATCATTATTAATTTTTCAATATTGTTATTATCATTATAATTTGTCAAGTAAATATACACCTCTAAAATATCTTCTAAGTTTGAGTTACACTGTGAACAATGTAATTGTTCCAAACAACATCCTTGCTAATGAACTATTTTGGTTTGCCTTGAATTTGATCCAAAAAAATGCAGGTAATATGTTTGTACATTACAGGACATATTAATATTGTCTTCCCAGCTGAGTATCAAAAAGAAATTCTTCGTTACATATACAATCATCAGGTATATTTTCTTGCAAGTTTAAAATGTTAATTATATAAAAAAGATTAGGGCTTTTGCAGAATTTGCCACTTTCATTTATTGTTTTTTTAGTTCAAACTTCAAACATCATGTAAAAAAATTATGCTATAACTTTAACATATTTTAGAATGAAGATGGTGGATGGGGATTTTACATAGGAGGCCACAGCATCATGTTTTGCACAATCCTCAGCTACATTTGTATGCGAATACTTGGGGAAGGACCTGATGGTGGTCAGGACAATGCTTGTACAAGAGCAAGAAAATGGATTCTTGATCGTGGTGGTGCAACACACATATCATCTTGGGGAAAGTCCTGGCTTTCGGTATGACTATTTATTTGAGAAGATTCACATCAATTTAGAGTTAAATACTCAAAATAATTTATATTTTTAATTAAAATATAATCATATTTCTTTCACAGTTTGAGAAATGAACAAATTTGGTTTCAAGTACTGACCATGCATGATGACTTTTTGTTGATAATTTATACTAGAATGTAATGTCCTGTAAACTGCAGATACTTGGTGTGTTTGAATGGGCTGGAAGCAACCCAATGCCTCCGGAATTTTGGCTTCTTCCTTCATTTCTTCCCATGTATCCAGGTTTGTATAATATATGATTACTTCTTCATTAAACGTTCTTAGAGTTCTAGTGTTTTTTAAATCATTATTCCATGTGGAACTTTTCGAAGATTAGTTAAGTCAATATTGAAACAGAGTTAGTACATTTGTTTGATGCCTTTGTCACTTCAGAGGTTTAACATTCTTTTTAATGCCCCAAATTTTGATTATAACTTAATCAATTTTGTGGTGCCTAAAATGCAGCCAAAATGTGGATCTATTGTCGGTTGGTGTACTTGCCCTTTTCATACTTATATGGGAAAAGGTTTGTTGGGCCCATCACACCTCTTATTCTTCAATTAAGGGAGGAACTTTACACTCAACCTTATAGTGAAGTTAATTGGGGGAAAGCACGTCATCAATGCGCAAAGGTGAGATTACCTTTGATGAGGAGATAACACTTTGAAAAGACTCCAATTGAAGGGTTAATATAACATACAAAGACACAACATGACCCAATAGTTTAAGCCTGTTGGTTTAAATCTAATATGTTATTTTAATCACACATTCTTGACATTAGTATCCAATCTAGAACTTTAATACTTAGCTAACAAAGTCACTCACGCGTCAACATTCCAACAACCATCATGGTTGATAATTGTGGAATGACCTATACCTTATAGTCTTTTAAATATTTCTTTCAAGCCATTAACTATGGAAAAAATTACAACAGGAGGATATCTACTATCGCCATCCTTGGATACAAGATTTGCTTTGGGATAGCCTATACATATTAACTGAGCCTCTTCTCACTCGTTGGCCTTTAAATCAATTGGTTAGAGAAAAAGCTCTTCAAGTAGCAATGAAGCTCATTCACTACGAAGATGAAATCACTAGATACATTACCGTTGGGGTTGTGGAAAAGGTAATGTGATTCTACAATGCTCTAGAAAAGCCATAGACATGGTTAATTTGGGCTATATAATATTCCTCCTAATACCATTTGCAATGAACAGTCAATTTGTATGCTTGCTTGTTGGGTTGAAGATCCAGATGGGGATTCTTTTAAGAAGCATCTTGCTAGGGTGAAAGAATACATATGGGTCGCTGAAGATGGAATCAAGATGCATGTTAGTACACATGTTATGCAAAACAATTGCAGAACCCTTTACCTATCCATTAGCATAAAATATGGTTTTCTACTGTTATATGAATTGCTAACTTTGATATATGCAATTTGTGTGTAGAGTTTTGGTAGTCAATCGTGGGATATGGGTTTTAGTATTCAAGCTCTTTTAGCTAGTGATCTCAATAATGAAATTGGACCGGTGTTGGCGAAAGGGCATGACTTCATAAAAAGATCTCAGGTTTGATTTTCAATTCTTAAATCATAAAAGTTTACATTTTTGCTTAGGAAAGTCATTATCAATATGTCATTTGGAGTTATTGTGTTCCCCTTAAATAATGTAAAGGTTAGAGACAATCCTTTTGGAGACTTTAGAAAAATGCATCGTCACATTTCTAAAGGATCGTGGACTTTCTCTGATCAAGATAATGGATTACAAGTTTCTGATTGCACTGCAGAATGTATGAAGGTAAATAACTGTGTTTAATGCTTCTTCAAATTCTACTGTTGCTACTTGTCCATAATCACCATGTGACCAAATTCTCCTATACTTCACAGTGCTGCTTGCTTTTTTCAATGATGCCACCTGAAGTTGTTGGTGAGAAAATGGAACCTGAGTGCTTGTTTGATGCTGTAAATATCCTACTTTATTTACAGGTGAGGATTAACTTTCCCTAACATGATAAATTACCACTTGTAGCAAAAACATATGCCCTTAGGAAGAGACGAATTTAATTGATTTAACAATTATTGTTAATACATTTCCCTCATGAATTGACCTAGATTTAATAAGTATCAACTGAGAATTTTAACTTTTGAAATTAATGTTAGTTATAGTCTAATGGCTATGATATTATTATATATAATCACTTGTCCTAAAAGTTTAAACAATTATGAATTGGTGAACTAATCATCTAACTGTTACTGTAACATAGTGTTGTATATTTATGTTGATCTATTTCGCGCATGTGCACGCATGAATAGGTAATACAAGGTACTCTTGTTATAGGTGGATCTAAAAAAAGCTGAAAATTACTTTTTCAAATCTAGAGAGATTTGTTATCTAAGAATATTCTTCTAAAAAAATCAAAATTGTTCACAACTTTTATATATATACATACATACACACACACACACACACACACACACACATATATATATATATATATATATAATTGTTAATGTTTCTTGTTTCTTTCCATATTTAATAATTACTCTGATGTTAATAATGCAGAGTAAGAATGGAGGTTTATCAGCTTGGGAGCCCGCTGGAGCTCAAGATTGGTTGGAAGTTAGTACCTTAACATATTGAAGTGCCGTTGCGATGTTCATTTTAATATTTATGCATATATATTCACTCTTAATTATCATATATCAGTGGAAAATTTATTACCTTTTGTTGCCCTTCTAGTTACTTAATCCCACAGAATTCTTCGAGGGTATTGTCGTTGAGCATGAGTATATTGAATGCACTGCATCGTCAATCCAAGCTTTACTTTTGTTTAAGAAGTTGCACCCTGAACACAGAAAAAAAGAGATTGAGAATTCCATTCAAAAAGCAGTTGGATACATTTTAGACGTACAAATGCCCGATGGTTCTTGGTATGTTCATGTACTAGTTTACTTGATATTATTAGGCGTAAATACACTATTGCTCCTTATATTTTGTACTTTTCATTTTGGTCCCTACGGAATGCCATTCGAATATAAAATCTGAAGTTGCACGGTGGAAATTTGTTTGGTTTCACTAGCGATACTAAGACATGCTTCCACTGTGTGGTAGATCTTTTAAAGAAAATTGACTACGTCAGCAAAATAAATAAATAAAAATACTACTAGGCATTTTTTGGTAGGGTCTTCGGAAGTCGTGTCATTCTCAATCTTTAAAGTAGAAAAAGATTTTTTAGTTCTTCTTTTTTTTTTTTTTTTTTTTTTTAGTTTAAATTAAAATTGAGAATTAGATTTTTTGTAATTTTTTATTTTTTTAATTGCTGATATGGCATTTTTTTAAAACCAAATAAACTTATTTTACTATTATTATTTTATTAGTCTTGTGAGCATCTAACATGCTAATAGTGTACTTTGTTTGCCACATATGAATTTTTTATTAGTTGATTGATAGCATGAACCAAAATGGACATGATTTTTCATGATCAGGGACTACAAAGTAGGGACCAAAACAAAAATCGACCTAAAATATAGGATCAAAAGTGCATTTATGCCATATTATTATTGATATTATGGTTAGATAAATTACATGATGAATTTGAAACATTCGTTTACTATTATTGTTATCATAGTTTTATATAGATGTAATACAAATCCATTACAAGATGAGACTTTGTCGTAGGTATGGAAATTGGGGAATTTGTTTTATGTATGGTACATGGTTTGCCCTTGGAGCATTAGCTGCAGTGGGCAAGACTTACAACAATTGTTCTGCTGTACGTAAAGCTGTTGATTTTTTACTCAGAACACAAAAAGATGATGGTGGCTGGTCGGAGAGCCATCTCTCATGCCCAGAAAAGGTAGTGTTTAACCATGGATTTTGCTTTAAGCCTCTAAATTCTTTATCTTTTCATATTTAATATCTTTCGTTACATCAATTTGGTTCGATGAAGTTTTTGTAGATCAATGATTCAATTTAAAGAAATTTATATCTGTTCTTTTTTTAACGAGATTTTGTAGATGTTGTATAGATTCTTTGATCAAAATTAAAATAACAAATTCTCTATGCTTGGTCATAGATATATATACCTCTTGAAGGAAATCGATCGAACTTGGTACAAACTGCATGGGCAATGATGGGTCTTATTCATGCCAAACAGGTTAGTTTACGGTTTAAAAAATTATCATTACATATATATCGTGTTATTGTATGCTTTTCTTGAATAATTCTAAGAATAAAATCTTACTTGTAATAGGCTGAAAGAGACTCGACACCTCTTCATCGCGCAGCGAAGTTGATAATCAATTCCCAAATGGAAAATGGCGATTTTCCTCAACAGGTGTCGTCGTTTAACATAACTTCAAATAGCAAATGGAAGGAAAATGATACTAACTAGAAATATGAAAATTGACAAGAGCATAGATATCATTCTTCCATTATGGAACGTGGTTTTTTCCCTTGACTAATAAACTTTATAGTAGTTAATTTGCAAGTTGCAACACAACTAATAAAGCTATCACTTTCTATTTAAAAAAAAAAAAATGTAAAATAACATGACGTACAATACTTTGCTTAAATTTTACTTCCAATAATTTGTAATTAATCATTAATTACTTTGTTGTGGCAGGAAACCACAGGAGTCTACTTGAAAAACTGCATGTTGCACTATTCGGCATATAGAAATGTTTTCCCATTGTGGGCTCTTGGAGAATACCGCAAGCTTGTTCCATTGCCATCCAAAACTACGTAACTCAGAGTGGCAAAGCGAGTTCTTAATTCTTTTACAATTATGTACCAGTTAGTGGTTGGCATGGAGTAAACCAATAAAACTTTGTCACATTAATAGTTTGTAAAAATATTGAAATATTTTGTGCTTGTTAGCATTGCTCTTTCATTAGCATTGCCTTACATTGGCTTGGAACACCTAATGAAATCCTAACGGCATCACTAGAATCTCTCTCTCTCTCTCTCTCTCTCTCTCTCTCTTGATTTTTACTCTTTCTTGCAACTCTACTTTACACTGATGAATCATTGTGATTTTAGAACTTTATTTTAGGTTCATACATTTTGGTGCTGTATTTTTTAGTTCCACATTACAAGTAGTTTCTCTCTCTCTCTATCTCTCTCTCTCTCTCTCACATACAGTTTTGGTTTGATTTATATTTGATTTAATACTTTATTATTTTCGATGTAAGAATTTGAGTTTATATCAAAACACAATCTTGGCTATGCAAGCAACAGATCAATTCAGTCCACTTCATCTATTCGGTCCAAATCGATCTACTTTAGTCCACTTTAGTCCAATTTGCTCTATTTGGTCAACTTTGATTTACTTTGGTCCATTCTTTCAAATTTGGTCCATTCAGTCCAATTTGGTCCATTTGGTCTATTTCTTTTTGTTCTCATAATAATATCCTTAAGAGAATGAAAATTTGAATAATAACTTTGAAACTCAACAATTTTAACTGTACCAAAAGAAACTAGGAAAATATAATGTATAACAAAAATAGTTAGAAGAATACATATTATTTCAAAAAAGAATAATATCAATCAAAAACATCAAAAATGATAAAATTATATATTTGTAAAAATAGAGTGATGAAAATTACTTTTTTAAATTGTTTAAATTTTATGAAGAACAAAGTTTGTTATGAGTTTTGATTATCATAATAATCTCTTTTAAGAGAATGGAGAATTTGAATAATTTATTTAAATAAAAACTACACACACATTCACAGATATATATATATATATATTATTTATTTTACTTGAAGGTATAATCAACCTCATGCAATTCATTTAAAAGTAATGACTTTAAAACAAATGAGTAGCTACTCTAAAGATTAGATTTGTTTATTCACAGCTTTCATGTTTTGAAAAAATTTCGCCTAAATTTAATCGGACCAAAGTGGATTGACATGCTACATTAATGTGGCTCGACAAAAGTGTAGTAACAATAAATATTATGTGATTTAAGATATTACGAATTTAGATTTAGAATAGGTGCTCTCAACCTAAACATATCTTTTCCCTATATGTGTGCACAAATATAGACCAAAATGGACCAAATTGCACTGAAGTGGACACAATTGAAAAGAAGTGGACCAAATGGGAACAAGGTGGATAGAATTGGACCAAATAGTACCAAAGTGGGCCGAATAGGACTGAAGTGGACCGAATAAGAACGAATGGACAGATTTGGACCAAAGTAAACATAATGGACCGAATAGGACCAATGTAGATTGAATAGAAACGAAGTGGATAGAATGGGCTATATAGGACCGAAGTGGATAGAATGGATTGAATAGGACTAAAGTGGACCAAAGTGGACAATGGGTCCGTTTGGATACAGTTGAAAACTGAAAACTGAAAAATACTGTAGCAAAATAATTTTTAGAATTGGACCAAATGGGAACAAGGTGGATAGAATTGGACCAAATAGTACCAAAGTGGGCCGAATAGGACTGAAGTGGACCGAATAAGAACGAATGGACAAATTTGGACCAAAGTAAACATAATGGACCGAATAGGACCAATGTAGATTGAATAGAAACGAAGTGGATAGAATGGGCTGAATATGACCGAAGTGGATAGAATGGATTGAATAGGACTAAAGTGGACCAAAGTGGACAATGGGTCCGTTTGGATACAATTGAAAACTGAAAAATACTGTAGCAAAATAATTTTTAAATGTGTGAATAGTACCGTGAGACCCATTTTTAATGAAAAAGTTGCTGAAAAGTGAAATTTATGGGTCCATGAATAGTGCACGATGTGCACTGATTGGCTAAAAAAAATAAAAATAAAAAGTCAAACTTTGCGGCTACTGTTCATTGAACAGTGCATGAACAGTAGTCGCAAGTCTCACAAACGCGTGCCCAAAAAAAAAAAAAAAAAACGCCAAACACAGATGCCCAACCCAAACGTAGCCAAAATGGATTTAATATGATTGAAGTGGACAGAATAGGATCAGGTGGACCAAATATAACCAAAGTGGACCGAATAGGAATTTTGAATATTTATCATTGTTATTGCATTTTTAGAGATTATATTTCTAATTTTTAATTTCTATTGTCTATTGTCTTTGTATTTTTAACTCAAAACTAAAGATTTAACACAAATATAATAAAATTTCATACTTTTCAACCCAAAAATTAGGTTAAAAAATGAATTTTTTTAGCTAAACTTGATTAGGAAACCTACAAAAAGAATCAATTTAAGGCCCAATTACTTTTTAATTTTTAGAAAAAAATTAGTTTCAGCAAATTTATAGAACAAATTATATATTATAGTACAATTACAAAATAATTATTTATTCTCATGCATTGCATGGGTTTGCAAGTAGTTTAATTAAAAGAGGAGTCAAGAAGGTGTTAAAAAGGTGTCGAAATCACAAAAATTGCATTTTCGTCGAGCTTATCTCGAGTATCCATATTGGACTAAAAAATGCACCTTATTAATAATAATAAATAAATAATACTTTTTATGGTTTGCCAACACTAAACCTATCGAACCTAACAAAAATTTATGAGAAACAGTCAAAATGAGGTGACCATCGATCATTTGACATGAGGTGTCAAACACCATCCTAATGCATAACCAAACCCTCAAAGTAATTTTATTTTTCTTGTTTGGGACCAAATTTAGTCAAGCTTTGGCCAGTGAATGCTAACTTCCATTTGAACTAGGTTGGAATATAAGATCAGAAAAACAAAAGAAGAAGAGGTCATTGACCTAGAATTGCTTGAAAGTCCAAATACTCTTTAATGCGTACACCATTTTGTTTTCAAACATAGTTTAGCTACAAACTTGATTATAGCTATTAGTTTTTAGACCCCTTAAAACACAATTGAAATTAACCTAGGTAATTAGCCAAGTTGTTACTTAGTCCAAATTTCAAAATCTAGGTTATCACAATCAAAAAATCATATCATGCAAAGCAGCGGAAATATAAATAACACAAGATATGAAGATATGATCACCCAGGAAACCAAACCGGTAAAAACCTGGGGAGGATTTAACCTAGCTATCCTCAAGGTAAACTTGAATCCACTATCTTGAAAGAATCGAAGTTCATACAATAAGACTTACAAGCCCCCACGCTCGACTTCTCATTGCTACCCACCAGTAGAACTTACTGACACGACCACGTGCAAGCTCCGAATTCACGGACTCCTTCTTTCTTGGATTCACCACCAGATACAAGCACCCACGCTTGTGTTTCTTTAGGCTTCAATGGCAGTAACTGAATTGATCATCAAGGCGTAGAAAACTTCTCCTCCTTGTAAACCCTAAGCTTGTGTGAAGGAAAGCTCCTCAAGGATCTCACAAGAGATTCACACAAACAGCAATTTGAGTAACACTAAAACGTGGATAGGGTTTGCCTTTTATACCTAGGGAAAAATAGAAAACCCTAAACGTTTTAAACAAAATAGGGCTGAGTTGGAATTTTGCAGAAAAAACATTCAGACCCGATTCAATTGATCGAGCCTAAGCTTCGATCAATCGAAATAGCCTGAATTGCTTTTTTTAAATCCTGCAACAACTTATTCCAACTTTACATAAACGAATCAACTTTGAGCAAGTCTAAACACGACTAAACACATTGTTTTGATCATGGTTTGCCAACAATACAAATTAGAGTTCTAAATACATAAAAACCTAAGTCTTTAAAACCTAACAAACTCCCCCTTTGGCAATCCGTGACAAAACACAACTAGAAGCTCAAAGTTTACAGATAAAAGCCCTTTACAAAATAATGCTCATAAACACAAATTCAATCCTAACTACTATCCATTAGTTGCAAGAGTAGACAGCAGCTCAATTGAATCAACCTGTATATTTCCTGAAACACTTAAACAAAATGCATAACCGCATGTGTGGAAAATACAAGTAAATAAAATAAATTCTTGATTTCAAACAATACACAATAAAGACATATATCAATGAAGAACTCATAAATAGAAATCAATAAGTAGTCAAAACAAGAAACATATAAAACAAAAAAAATATACTCCCCCTATCATGAATATCCCAACAGAATAAAAACAAATGTGGCAAGAGCTAAAAAAAATAAAATACAAAGTGAAGCACCTAGATACAATCTAAACAACTCCACAAGCTCTAACCAACAAAAATGAAATACTCTCCCCCTAAAAACAAAACAAAGTGCTTCTCAAAACAAATATGTACTCCCCCTTTTTGTGACGGAATGCCAAAGGGCAATCAAAATCCATCATCAAAAGGAGGTGGCGGTGAAGAACGAAGAAACCGTGCCAAATCCGCAAGCAAACCATGAATCTCATCAAGAACGTCCACCAAAATCTATCCTTGAGCCGCCTGAACAATCAAGACAGGATCCAACGTACGTTGAATGTCTGAATCATCCAAAGTAGTCGGTGGAGGAACATCAGTATTAGTGGCAGCAGCACCAGACGACTCAACAGCATCAGCACCTGTAGAAGAGGGAGGAGGGGGAACAACACCAGAAGATGCACCTCTAGGACGCGAAGGATCAACAGTATACTTTCATATCTAGTCATTTTTAGCATTGTCATGATTCATTAAGTTTCTCCATTGTTTTAAACACGATGGTGACAATATTTTCAAAATATTGTGCAAGAAAGTTTGAAATTGAGCCAGTTGAAGTGATATATTCTGATGGCAAGTCATATATTTATCCTGATTTATCTGTCTACAATATGGGAGTTTCTCCATTGTCATGTTCATTCTTGGAATTTGAAATTTGTACATTTAAGAATCTCCATTTTTTGGTCTTTTGCCTTTTAGAGAGACAAATTTAAGTTTGACTAGAACCTTTCACTGCAAAAAAATGTCATCTGAGGTGTAGGAAAGCACACTATTTGCTTGTTTAATGAGTCTATATTGATGATTGTGTACTGTTTTATGAAATGTCATGTTTGGTTGGTTTATGATGTCAACTATCTTTTTTCCTTATATTTTTCATGGGTAAATCTTCACGTCATTCAATGTTAATAATGGTTTTGTTGATCACTTCTAATTCTAGCTATCACAATACCTTTCTTAGCTTGCAATTTCTTGCACAAGTGTATCATCTTTTCAGGAGCCTCAACTTCAAAAGCACATCCCAAGTATATTTAGTGAAATCATCCACAACAACTAGAATATACTTCTTTCCACCTAAACTCTGAACTCTGGCAGGACCCATGAGATCAATGTGCAACAACTCTAGAGGTCTTGAAGTTTGAACTTCAGTCATAGACAGATGTTTGGACTTCACTTATTTACCCATCTGACATGGTCCACATATGCACTTTTCTATCTCTTCAAACTTGGGCGAACCAATAACTGCATCACACTTGGAAATCTTCTCTAGTTGCTTGTGACTTGCATGTCCCAACCGTTAATGCCATAAGTCTACTTGATTGATCTTTGCACTAAAACACTTGTTGCTTTACTTGGTGTTATACCATAACAATTGTCAATTGTCCTAACACCAATACACATGTAGTCACCTCCTCCATCAAGTATCTCACATTCATATTTGGTGAAGAGAACATTTAATCCATTGTCACAAAATTTGACTGACGCTTAGTAAGTTTGCTTTTAGCCCATCAAAATACCAGACATCTTAAAAAACCGGCAACCCTGGAATGTCCAC
Organism: Quercus parvula; assembly: GCA_030820535.1. Classification (NCBI taxonomy): domain Eukaryota; kingdom Viridiplantae; phylum Streptophyta; class Magnoliopsida; order Fagales; family Fagaceae; genus Quercus; species Quercus parvula. The sequence continues at coordinate 30,001,649 of JAUAME010000006.1, read as the reverse complement.
AGTTCCAATGCCTCTGATCACAGATTTGCTTCCATCTCCAAATGTGACTGTCCCAATCTTTCCTTCAAAGAGTGTCTTGAATAATGCTTTATTTCCTATCATATGCCTAGAACAACCACTATCCAAATACCAAAGACAAGAATCACGTGACTTTAAGGTGATTAAAGCAATATAACACAAATAATTATCATTATATGTAATTATACCAAGATACTCAAGGAAAGACTTAACAAAAGCAACAAGAGACACAAACCAAAAGTAGAAAAATTGAAAATTTAGCAATAAGAACTTCAAGTATCAATGACAATAGGGGTCAAGGATCAACTCTTAGATCGAAGGATCTAAATACTAGAGCTAACCCGCTCTGATACCACTTGTACACGACTTGATCACCAACTAGAGAATGATGTTGGTTGCAAAGTTCTTTAGTTAATCACACGATGAAAATCATGAAGTTGCTTGGTCACAAAACCCTAAGGTGTACAAAACATATCAGCTTCTTCAAGAGAAAGAAGAACTAGGGCATATGTCTTTGGTTACACTTTTCTTCACACTTGTGGAATTGTGCTCTTGTGAAATTGTGTGAAACCTTTTACAACCCTTAAAATAATCCTTATATATGTTTATGATTGTGAGAAAAGAAAGCCCAAACATACATTCACAGATTGGATGAAAATTAGCTTGAAAAACTGAACTTCATAAATCTCAACAAATACCCTATCTGTCGAGCAACTGTCGAGTGTCGGGCTGAAACAACTCTCTTTAAACCTTGATAGATGCTAGCTGTCGAGCTTTAAAATTCTGCACTTTTTGACTTGATTCTTGGACAGACTTGCATGGCTTTAACACTTGAACTTGAAACCTTGTTTCTAGAAGCATTAAACACATCCTAGATCTACCCAATTACAAGTAAAGTGCATTTTTTCAAAGGATTAGCCAATTACATAAAATAGTGACATATGTTCCTATCATTGAATCACATATGTCCTAATATCTTTGATTGTTTATCTACTTTAATAAATTATTTTTAAAAATTGCAAATTATCCTTTAAATCCAGGCTGAACAATATTCAAGATTGTAAGAGTTTTGTCTTTGTCTCTCTCTGGTAGGACTACCATTCTTTTACCAGTGTAGACAACGATTACAATATTTGATATTGTCTTAAACATTATTGCAGGTACTCTTTTATCAAATTTAATTGTTTTCCTTTCTCTTTTTAAGTTATACTATTAAAATATGAATATTGATAGTTTTAGTGACATGTAATGCATATTATGATATTGATATGAGTGTTTTTTATGAGCCTCCAATAAATGGCCCTATGCTATGGGAATAAGTAAATGGCCAAAAAATATAAAGGCTAATGCAAAGGGTTAGTGTCACTTTATTTTTGTTAGCAATGTACTTTCAATCTTTATAGTTTAAACATTAAGGTCATATGCTAATTTGCTCATCATGTGTTTGATGTTTATGTTTATAGACAAATACCATAACTCGGGCTTTATAATATTTTTGTTCAAGATTGACACCATCAATTGATGGGCATAATTTTTCGTTCATTAGATTGTATGCTTTTTCCAATATGGATGTGACTCTATTTTCATAAGTATTTGTCTCTCTAATTAAAGATTCCTATGTTTGGTCTTTGGTACATCTAATTCAAATCATCAGAAAGAAAATTAGAATTTTAGGTCATCAAAATGTTACTTTTATTTTTGGGTTGTGATCATTTATCAGATGTAATACCCATATTTTTGGGTTGTACTTCTAAAACTTTTTAGACCATAATTTAAAATATCTGATTTTAATAGAGCAGAAAATATTGCCCCAAATTTTCTATAATAATCTTTCAAGTATCATATTGATGATATTATTAAATAAGGATATTTTCATTAAAATTGTGCACAATGTTTCTCTATTAATTTCTATATATTAATTTTTTAATGGTTGAAAGCAGATTTGCATTCCTTTGTTTTTGTTTGCTGTACGTTTTTAGACCCCTTAAAACACAAGTTGATTAACCTAGTTATTTAGCCAAGTGATTACTTAGATAAATTATTCAAATCTAGGTTAACACAAGTAAATCATATCATGTCAACAATGTGGAAAATAAAGAACACAACGATATAATAACCCAGGAAAACCAAATCGATAAAAAACTTGGGGAAGATTTAACCTAGCTATCCTCAAGGTAAAATAGATCCATTATGAACGAATTGAAGTTTTACAATAGCTACTTAGACCATTAACATCATATTGCTACCTCGAGTAGAATACTTACTACCACGACCACGTGACAGCTCCGAGTCCACGGACTACTTCTTTCTTGGATTCACAGCAACCACAAGTACTCCCACTTGGGTTTTTCTTTAAGCTCTTTATGTAGGAACTGAAGCGATCACCAAGCTCTTGACATCAATCTTGATCCTGATAACCCTAAGTGTGTATAAAGGCAAACACCTCTAGATCTCAGAAAGATTCACACACACAGCATAAACATCAACATCAAAACGTGATTAAGGTTTTTCCTTTTATACTTAAGGAAAAACATAAAACCCTACATGTCATATGGGCTTGGGCTGAGTTGGAAAAATCTGCAGAAAAACATTCTGCATGAGTTTCGATTGATCGAGCCTTGTAGAAAGTGAATAGTAATTTTTGGTAATTACTCGATTCCAACTTCACAATAAACATACTTTGAGCACTCTAAATCTAGACTCTAAGTTTTGATCATGGTTTTCCAACATTACATATTGAAGTTCTAAAACATTTAGATCCTAAATCCTTAGAACCTAACATTTGCTATTTACAAGATATCGTTTCTACTTTATGCTTATTAAATAACAAGAATTTGTATGAGTTTCATAAGCAACATTGATGATGATGATGATAATAATAATAATAATAGTGGTAGTAGTAGCAGTAGTAAGCTTTTTTTTTCATTTTTCATTTTTCTTTTTTCTTTTTTTGAGAGAAAAAAAAAAAAGAGTGCTATATTTATTTTGTTTGATAAGGAAGTTGAAAAATTACTTCAAACAATAGCAAGAGAACTATCAAACAAATGTGCAATTGTAAGACCATACAATTAGCATATATGATCTTTCATCTACTTTGACAAGAATATGCTAAATTATATTCAATATTTTATCAGATGAATGCAAATTTCAACTTACTAAATAAAAATAGAAAAGCTCATTGGAAAAACATTTGTGTGTCAACTAAAACTTAACGACTACAATTGGAAGGTGGGATGAGAATTCAGATATAGGAATTCATATTGTGTCCAAACAATCAAGCAAAAGCCTTTGATCAATTAATAATAAAATCTTTTTGGAAAATTGAAGTTTATACAAGTTTTTTTTTTTTTTTTTTTTTTTTTTTTTTTTTTTTTTTTTCAGGGGAAACTTATACAAGTTATTCTACCTATAGTCTTAACTTCTACCTACTTTGATTATCACTAAAATAACAATAAATAAATAAATAAAGCTGCAAAATTTTTGACCCCACGAGGTACATGAATCAAGGGTATCCAATTAAACACTAGTACTAATAAAAATAAATTCTAAAATATAGAAAAATAATGAATCACATCAATACCAGCTAGCAACTGTAGCTACTACTATTCCATGAAATTTTCTAATTTAAGTTGAAATAAAAACTTCATTATTTAACAATCAAAATGTAATCTTAGCTCATTTTATTCAACATTTAAATTCAACTACGTCCTCCAAATCTATTAAACTATATATATATATATATATATATATATATATATATATATATATATATATATTCTCTGAGAGAGAGAGAGAGAGAGAGAGAGAGAGAGAGAGAGAGAGAGTTATGGTAATAGTATATGTTTTTAATCATCTAAGGAAGTATAATATATAGAGTTCCTAAATAACTTATAAGTTAAAACCCAAATCCATAATAGAATTAAACAATCAAAGCATGAACATAAAACATCAATTATTTTTGAATTTCTACTTCAAATTTACACAATTGTGGAAGCACTTAAATTCAAATATAAATTAAAAAAAAAATCTACATAAAGTGTTCTCATGAAACGTTATGGTGCATTAGAAAAAAAATAAAAACAACATAGCTACCAAGGATATTTCCTCCAATAAATTACATAAAAAATAAAGTTACCCAATTTCAGTATCTCATTTTCCAACATTTCATTTCACCTTTTACTATGTGAAGGTAAAATAAATGATGTGGATATTAATAAATTTTCAGCTACTTCAAAATTATTAATAATTAATTTGTGTAGGATTATTGATAGTTCAAATATATTGTCTGATAGTTTTTAGACCCCTTAAAACCACAATTGGATTAACCTAGGTAATTAGCCAAGTTGTTACTTAGTCAAATTAAACAGATCTAGGTTATCACAATCAAATAATCATATCATGTAAAACAGCGAAAATATAAAAGATACAAGATATGATTACCTAAGAAACCAAACCGGTAAAAACATGGGGAGGATTTAACCTAGCTATCCTCAAGGTAAACTTGAATCCACTATCTTGAAATAATCGAAGTTCATACAATAAGACTTACAAGCCCCACGCTCGACTTCTTATTGCTACCCACCAGTAGAACTTACTGACACGACCACGTGCAAGCTCCGAATCCACAAACTCCTTCTTTCTTGGATTCACCACCAGAAACAAGCACTCACGCTTGTGTTTCTTTAGGCTTCAATGGCAGCAACTGAGTTGATCATCAAGGTGTAGAAAACTTCTTCTCCTTGAAAACCCTAAGTTTATGTGAAGGAAAGCTCCTCAAAGATCTCACAAGAGATTCACACAAACCGCAATATGAGCAACACTAAAACATAGCTAAGGTTTGCCTTTTATACCTAGGGCAAATTAGAAAAGCCAAAACGTTTTAATTAAAATAGGGCTGAGTTGGAATTCTGCAGAAAAAATCGTTCAGACCCGAATTTCGATTGATCGAGCCGAAGCTTCGATCGATCGAAATAGGCTGAATTGGTTTTTTAATTCCTGCAATAACTTAATCCAACTTTACATCAATAAATCAACTTTGAGCAAGTCTAAACATGACTAAACACATTGTTTTGAGCATAGTTTGCCAACAATACAAATTAGAGTTCTAAATACATAAAAACCTAAGTTTTTAGAACCTAATAAACTCTCCCTTTGGCAATTCGTGACAAAACACAACTTAATAGCTCAAAGTTTACAAATAAAAGCCCTTTACAAAATAATGTTCCTAAACACAAATTCAATCATAACTACTATCCATCAGTTGCAAGAGAAGCTTAATTGAATCAACCTATATATTTCCTAAAACACTTAAACAAAAAGCATAACCGCATGTGTGGAAAATACAAGCAAAATAAAATAAAATCTTGATTTCAAACACACAATAAAGACATATATCAATGAAGAACTCATAAACATAAGTCAATACGCAGTTTGAAACAAGAAACATATAAAACAAATATACTTCCCCTATCATGAATATCCCAACAAAACAAAGCAAATGTGGTAAAAGCTAAAAAAGTAAAAGTACAAAGTGAAGCACCTAGATACAATCTAAACAACTCCACAAGCTCCAACCAACAAAAAACTACTCCAAAAACAAAGTGCAAAAGTGCTCTCAATATGTACTCCCCCTTTTTGTGATAGAATGCCAAAGGGCAATCAAAAACCATCATCAAAAGGAGGTGGCGGTGAAGAACGTTGAAACTATGCCAAATCCGCTTGTAAACCATGAATCTCATCAAGAATGTCCACCAAAATTTGTCATTAAGCCACCTGAACGGTTAAGACATGATCCAACGTACGTCAAATGTTTGAATCATCCGAAGTAGTCGGTGGAGGAACATTAGCATCAGCAGCAGTAGCACCAGACGTCTTAGCAGCATCAGCACCTGTAGAAGAGGGAGGAGGGGAACATCACCAGAAGAAGCACCTCTAGGACCGAAAGGATCAACTCTTAAGTGAACAGCCCTCTGTCTAAGGAAGGTAGCACCTAAGGGAGCGACAACATGAACAGGCTCACCAGAAGGGAAATCAGCTAGACCAAGAAATAACAAAATCCTATGAATGAAAATATGATGGATAAGCGCATGCCCTACTGTTAGGATTAGTGCCCTTAAGTCATACATTATGTATGACATGATGTATGACTTGATATTGTAATTAATAAATTTGTTTTGTTATTATCTGAAATAATGGTAACATGAATATTTAGACATTATCATATAGTCCATGAGATGCATAGTATGTGATTTATGTGAAAAGTCACAGAAGATATAAATTACAAGTTCTTTGTAAACTCAGAATTTAGTTCGTAGTCGGTGATGAAATTTGGCGTTTCAATTGCGAAGACTATAACGTATCAACTAAGATGATTTGTCTTGATCATGGAAGTGGTGACTTCTAGTTGATATGTTGATTTGTTTTAAGAGTTAAAACATATTGAACTGGACCGCTGTGAGATTTATTATTCTTGTAAAGACTGTCAATTGAATAATAAATCTCACGACTTATATTTGCATGAACTCTTAATCCTGAGAGAATAATGGACTTGATCATGAAGTGTAGGTTGCTTTGATATATCAGGAGTGAGATCTAAAGTAACGATCAAAACCTCAGTATATTGGGCAGCCACATTTAGTGTTGATGGATCATATATTCTCAAGATGAAATTCATATTCTCTTAACGGAGATATAAAATATTCTTTTGAGATAAGTTTAATGGGTTTAGTTATTCAGAGAGTTAGGCCTAACTACTTTAGTAAGAAATTACTAAAGTATATATTTATGAAATTGGATTTCATAAATATATGATGAATAACTTAAAAGGATTAAATCGGGTGCTCAAGGATTAAGATGTAGTAATTTACAAAGTGGCAGTCTACATTAATGACTTTGTATTACTACGAATATTTTATGAAGTGGTTGCATGTACAATAAAATCTTGGGATATAATTTATAGATAAGGTCTAGAGTGCAACTATATTTATATAGTGGTATTAAATATAGTTAATGGTAACTTTGGACTTGTCAAGAGTTGACAGAAAAGCCCAAGGCCCATTGGAGCTAGTGTCTTATTGGTCCCTTTTGGTCTCACTCCAAGCCACACACTTAAGCCCAATTGGAAAGGCCCAAAAGGTCAGCCCAATTAGATAATTGGTTAGATATAAAGGGAAAAACGTACAGAATTTTATGGAAGAGAAACATCATTGTGAAATGGTGTAGGTGAGTGTATGTCACTCTCAAATTCTTCCTTTGTAACCAATTGAGAGTCCACACTTCTTGGGCGTTAGTGGAATTGGAGTGAAGATTAAGAGTATTCCCAAGTGCTTCGATCTTTGTTTTTGAAATTCACCGCTTCAAGGTATGCTCTTTTATACTTGAATTCTGAAATTTACATAGTGCATGTTATAGATTGTGAATGAAGTAGATTCGTTTAACTTTCCTCTGCGTATATGCATATTTCCTACACCTACAGCAGAACTCCTATGAGCTTCGTTCAAAGAACGAAGAAACAAATGAGGAAAGCTGATAAATGCACCAAACTTGAAAGCGTACAAAAACACACATCGCTCTAGAGGGATGGTGTGAAGATGAGAAATAGGCCACAAAGAATGATACGCTACCCTAAGAAAAAGATAAGTAGTCTCAGAAAGGGCAAAAGACGTGATCCGAGGATTAGAACCCCACTGGATAGAAGACCCAGTGATGTATGACATAACAACATCTAATGGAGGAGCCTCAGCATAGGGATAGACAGGCTCCGTAACGACCGGAACCCCAAGAGCCTCAGCCACTACCCTAGGGGTAATGGTGAACTCAACACCTTATATCCAGCTCCTAACTAGGGTGTTGGAATCATAGACGTGACAAGAGAGGTTCGAAAAGAACTTTCTAATCAGGGCGGTCGGGGGTGAATGGTCTATCTCTAACAAGGATAGCCAACCTCTAGACTCTAGGTTAGCCTTAATGGCCGAATCAACCTCATCAAGAATCACAGAACACTCAACCCAAATCTTACACTTACTGTTCAGTTTCTCAAAAGCCTATCAACAATAGTCGTTCTTAAAAAGCTGACTCCTAGAGGGAGATACAGAAGGAGTAGAAGGAATCCTATTAGCTCTAGTTTTCCTAGGCATGGTGCTAGGATAAGGACCAAAACACATAGCAAAGAGAAAAAATAAAAACACAAAACCAAGGGCAGACTGCAAGTTAACACAAAAAGATATAAAACAAAAACTATATGATGCATGAACAAAGTAAATGTTATGATGCATGTCCTAATGCAGTGCAATTAAGTTCAAAATAAGTCCAATTTGGCAAACATGGCATGAGCATAGAGTTTCTAAAAAAAAAAAACCCAAAAATTTGAAAAACCACTTGAAAAATTTGTAACAAATTGACCAATTGATCATCACACAAGACAGATTACACAAAATAATGATCAATTACATCAAGTCAACAAGCCAATTTCATCAAATTAAACCAAATTGAAAAAAATCCCCAAATCGGGTTCAATACAAGCCCTAGAAATTTGAATTCATCCCAAAATCCCAAATTTATCAAATTTTCCAACAAGATCATGTTAAAAACATCATAGGAACAAAACCCAATGATCAATTTCAAAAAATATAGCCTTAATCATCAAAACCCCCAAATATGCATAGGTTTGAAATCCCCAAATTAAAATGCATGAAAAATGCATGAAATATGAAAATAAAAGCAAAAAGAAGGGTAAAAGGGTCTTACCGGTATTTGGAGAGAGAAACCTTGCAAAAAGAATGATAAAAAAACGACAAAAATCTGAGGTGGAGCCAAGTCCGAATCGGAGAGAGAGAGAAAAGCTTAGAAAACTTTTGAAAAAGTGATTTTGAAAAAGTCAAGATCTGGTTTTTTAATAACCTGATTCATAATATTCGATTGATCGAAAAACAGTTTCGATTAATCGAAACAGACAGAGGCTCACCGAAAATTTTAAAAGAAATTTTGATTGATCGAAAAACAGTTTGGATCAATCGAAAATCTGGAAAAACATCTTTTTAGAAAAAATAACTTGATTTTTGAAAACACTCCCCAAAACATTGAATATAGAAAATAAAAATGCATGAGTATGAGATGACATGCTTTTCCAAAACACAAGTTTTAAACCCAGTTTTCCCAAAATTAAGATTTTCAATCATTCTCCCTTTAAAATCTCAAACACAAAATATGTTTTGCACAAACAATACTCAAAAGTAATTTCAAACTTGGTTGGTCAGACCGAAAGATACACACAAAAACATGTACAATGTTTAGCAAAGATTAACTTGTGTAGTGTGTGCAACTAGTAAAAAACTTGAGTTACATGTGAGGTGATATGTGTATAGCAATCAATCACAAAGTCTACAAAATTCATCACATAGAATTTAAAAGAGACTATCACCTAAAGAGTGACATCATATTACTCCTACATCTCTTAGAACATAAGCTTGCAATCATGTAAGTTTCTTGGATTTTGTCTCATAATATACACACCAGTTTTAATTATATGATTTGGCATCAGGCCTAATAGTACACACCAATTTTAAGCATTAAGCAATTAAATTGAGGCTTCACCTTATGTTCTTTTTGTGCATGTACTACACTTTCTCGAGCACAAAATCTTATGATATGCACTAAGGTGTTCATGATTGGCTAATGAACAGTGGTGAGATAGTTATTTATGCCTTTCTCAAAAGGTTCAAGTTCGACAGTCAAATAACACGTGACTTCAAGATTAAGACAAAGTGATAAACACCATAAACATCTTTCCTACACAACATGCACTACAAAACTTCAACTAGTCAAGTGCAATAAATAAGCTCTTCAAAGCTAATCAAAGTACAAAAGACATGTCATGTGAAAATAAATTGATCAACCTTGTTTTCAAAATACAAAGAGAATAGTGCAAAAACACAATTTGCTTCCTTTTCCTTCCCTTTTTTAAAATTTTTTTTTTTATATAAATAAAAAATACCTATAATGAAATGTATGAATGTTATGCAATGCAAATCCTAGAAACAAAAGGAAAAAACACAAAAACCAAAGAACAAAGAGCAATGGTCACAAAGGGAAAGGCAATAAAGCACAAGGACCAAGAAAGCCAAGACAGATCAGGGACACAGAATCACACCAATTACTTGACGAAGAGTCTCAAACTTACTTCTATCAAGAGGTTTAGTGAAGATGTCAGCATTTTGACGCTCAGTAGGGATATACTCAAGACACACAATCTTTCTTTCAACAAAATCCCTAATGAAGTGATACCTAATCTCTATGTGCTTAGTTTCAGAATGTTGAATAGGGTTCTTAGATATAACAATAGCACTAGAGTTATCACAGTAAACAACCATGGTATCTTGGGATATCCCATAATCAGTTAAAACCTTTTTCATCCAAAGAAGCTGTGAGCAACAACTTCCAGCAGCAATATATTCTGCCTTAGCAGTAGACAAAGACATAGAATTTTGCTTTTTACTCATTCAAGTATAAAAACACCCACCAGTGGTGCTTTTTCTATCATCAGCATTACCAGCCTAATCAAAATCAGAAAAGCCAACAAGAGACAGATTAGACTCTTTACTATAAAATAATCCATAATCACAAGTTCCACCAACATATTTAATAATTATTTTGACAGCATTCAAGTGTGAAACTTTAGGATTAGATTGAAATCTAGAACAAACACCAACACTAAAGGCTATATCAAGCCTACCAGCAGTCAAATACAACAGGCATCCAATCATACTTATGTATAAAGTAACATCAACAAACTCACCTGATGGATCATTTGTTAATTTTGCATTGACAGCCATTGGTGTTCTGGTATGTGCAGCATTGTCCAATCCAAATCTCTTGATTAGATTCCTTGCATATTTTGCTTGGTTGATGTAGATTCCTGAGTCCATTTGCTTTACCTGTAATTCCAAAAAATAAGTTAGTTCACCAACCATCCTCATTTCGAACATAGCCTTCATTTCATCTGCAAAAGAATGAGCACGAGAGTCATTAGTAGCACAAAAAAAAATATCATCAACATAGATTTGAGCTACAACAAAACTATTCTTATCCTTTCTTATGAAGAGAGTAGTGTCTGCAGATCCCCTTTTGAATCCATGCTCAGTGAGATATGCAGTCAATCTGTCATACCAGGCTCATGAAGCTTGTTTCAAACCATATAGTGCTCTCTTCAATTTATACACATCATCCGGTTTGTGAGGATCAACAAAACCCTTCGGTTGTTCCACATACACTTCTTCTTGCAACATTCCATTTAAGAAAGTACTTTTGACATCCATTTGGTATAACTTGAAATTTTAAATGACTAGCTATAGCCAAAAGTATCCTAATGGATTCCAATCTTGCTACCGGTGCAAAAGTCTCGTCGAAGTCAACCCCTTCCACTTGTGTGTAACCTTAAGCAATAAGTCTAGGTTTATTTATGATAATAGTGTCATGTTCATCAAACTTGTTCTTAAAGATCCACTTAGTTCCAATCACATTTACATCCTTTGGTCTAGGAACTAATTCCCACACATCATTCCAAACAAACTGATGAAATTCTTCATGCATGGAATTTACCCAGTTAGCATCTTGAAGAGCTTCATCTACCTTTTTCGGTTCAAATTGGGACAGATAGCATGAGTGAGTAATTACACTTAAGGCTTTTGATCTTAATCTTATGTTATCATTCAAACATCCCAATATGTTTGAGGAGGGATGATTAAGCCTTACTCTAGAGGAAGGACCTTTGACTAGAGATGTTGAGGTACCTTTTTGTTCCGATGAAGGACTGAACTCATGTTGTGCTTGTTGAGTCTCATGTACTGGTGTGGATGGTTTTGGACTTGATGGAACAGACACTGCATCATCCAGCACCATCAAATCTTTATCACTGTGTTTTCCAACATAATCAACAGGGAGTGAATCATCAACCTCCACAGGCTTATCTTGAACCGGAGCAATATTTTCCGACTGTGCTTCAGAACACACTTCATCATTAATCATAACATTTGATGATTCCATCACTGTTTTGGTTCTCAGATTATACACTTTATATGCTCTACTAGTAGAAGAGTACCCTAGAAAATATCCCTTGTCACTCTTCGCATCAAATTTTTCTAGGTTCTCTCTATCACGTAGAATGTAACAATCACTACCAAATATCCTGAAATACTTAACAACCGGCTTCTTTCCTCTCCAGAGTTCATAAGGAATCTTCTTGGAATCAGGTCTGAAATACACCCGGTTGAGTGTATGACAAGCAGTGTTAACTACTTCTCCCTAGAAGGATTTGGGCAACTTTTAATTGTGCAGCATGACACGAGCCATCTCCTGAACAACCCTATTTTTTCATTCCACTATTCCATTCTGTTGAGGAGTCTTGCGTGAAGAGAACTCTTGATGTGTGCCTTGATCATTGTAGAAGGTGGCCAGCTTGGTATTCTCAAATTCTCTTCCATGGTCACTTATGATTCTAGCTATCACAGTATCTTTCTCAACTTGCAACTTTTTGCACAGATGTATCATCTTCTCAGGAGCCTCACCTTTATCTTTTAAAAGCACAACCCAAGTATTCTAGTAAAGTCATCCACAACCACCAGAATATATTTCTTACCACCAGAATATATTTCTTTCCACCTAAACTCTGAACTCTAGTAGGGCCCATGAGATCAATGTGAAGTAACTCCAAAGGTCTTGAAGTTTGAACACTTGCCACAGACGGATGTTTAGATTTTATCTGTTTACCTATCTGATATGGTCCACATATGCACTTATCTATCTTCTCGAACTTAGGTAAACCAACAACTGCATCACATTTGGAAATTTTTTGTAACTGCTTATGACTTGCATGTCCCAAACGTTGATGCCACAAATCAACTTTATCAATCTTTGCATCAAAGCACTTGTTGCTTATGCTTGGCGTCAATCCATAACAATTGTCTGATGTCCTTACACCAACACACATATAGTCAGCTCCACCATCAAGTATCTCACATTAATACTTAGTGAAGAGAACATTTAGTCCATTATCACAAATCTGATTGATGCTTAGTAGGTTTGCCTTCAGTCCATCAACATACCAAACATCTTCAAAAATCGGCAACCCTGGAATGTCCATCGTTCCAATTCCTCTGATCACATATTTGCTTCCATCTCCAAAAGTGACTGTCCCAATCTTTCCTTCAAAGAGGGCCTTGAATAATCCTTTGTTTCCTATCATATGCCTAGAATAACCACTATCGAAATACCAAAGACAAGAATCACGTGCCTTTAAGGAGGTTAAGGCAGTATAACACAAATAATTATTGTCACATATGATAAGACCAAGAAGTCCAAGGAAAGATTTGACAGATGCAACAAGAGACAAATACACAAAGTAAGCAAGTTGATAAATAAGCATTAAGATTTTCAAAAAATCCATAACAATAGGGGTCAAAGATCAGCTCAGTGATCAAAAGATTAACAACACGAGAGCTACCCACTCTGATACCACTTAATAGTTTTTAGACCCCTTAAAACCACAATTGGATTAACCTAGATAATTAGCCAAGTTGTTACTTAGTCAAATTAAACAGATCTAGGTTATCACAATCAAACAATCATATCATGTAAAGCAGCGAAAATATAAAAGACACAAGATATGATCACCCAAGAAACCAAACTGGTAAAAACCTGGGGAGGATTTAACCTAGCTATCCTCAAGGTAAACTTGAATCCACTATCTTGAAAGAATCAAAGTTCATACAATAAGACTTACAAGCCCCCACGCTCGACTTCTTATTACTACCCATAAGTAGAACTTACTGACATGACCACGCGCAAGCTCCGAATCCACGGACTCCTTCTTTCTTGGATTCACCACCAAATACAAGCACCCACGCTTATGTTTCTTTAGGCTTCAATGGCAACAACTGAGTTGATCATCAAGGTGTAGAAAACTTCTTCTCCTTGAAAACCCTAAGTTTATGTGAAGGAAAGCTCCTTAAAGATCTCACAAGAGATTCACACAAACCGCAATATGAGCAACACTAAAACGTGACTAGAGTTTGCTTTTTATACCTAGGGCAAATTAGAAAAGTCAAAACGTTTTAATTAAAATAGGGCTCAGTTGGAATTCTGCAGAAAAAAACGTTCAGACTCGAATTTCAATTGATTGAACCTAAGCTTTGATTGATCGAAATAGGCTGAATTGGTTTTTTAATTCCTACAATAACTTAATCCAACTTTACATCAATAAATCAACTTTGAGCAAGTCTAAACACGACTAAACACATTGTTTTGATCATGGTTTGCCAACAATACAAATTAGAGTTCTAAATACATAAAAACCTAAGTCTTTAGAACCTAACATTGTCTTTTGATTTTTTTAAGGAAAGTGGAAATTGAATAGGTTTGAAGAGGTAATTCAATTAAATAAAGAGAGGAAGAGCAGAAGAATTGGATATTAATGATTGCTTCAGTTTTTTCAATATTATTAATAATTTAATTATAAGAGATATTATAAAGACAATAATTTAATATTATTGTCTTTTGATTTTCTTAAGGAAAGTGGCAATTGAACAGGTATTGTATCGTGAAAGACTATTTGGCTTGGGTTTTTTAACCCCTCTGTTTGACACGTCATCATTTTCCATTAGGGTAGTGATGGCAAGGACCATTTTGAGAAGCGCAAATTAGATTAGGGACTGAATGTGGAAAAATGAAAATGTAGAGATCAAAACGAAAAAAAGGCAAAATACAAGGACTAAATTTGCATTTATGCCTAAATACTATAAGGCTTGTGGAGGGTATATGAAAAGCTTTTATTCATTTAATCGACAATAAAAAATTATTGCTAATAACTAGAGCAATCACTAATCCATAAAACACACACAACACTATAAATTACAATCCTAAACAACTTAAAAATTACAAACTAAAAACATAATACAACTACACAATCATAAAATGATCATACAACGTGATCACAAATATTTTGTACATGATCAAATTACAAGGGGAATAGCAATCCTTCTTCAAGCCAACATAGAAGGAGACAAAAATGTAAAATATGGACTAGCAATCGCGCTGTAATGTGGATCAAATGACGAGGTAATACAACTTCCATTTTCAATTCTAAATCAAATAGATACAAAAAAAAAAAAAAAAAAAAAAAAATCTCCAAAAATATCAATAAATCCTTCAACATACAACTTTCAAACACATTTTGTATCCCAAAAAACCAAGCATGCAAAAATATTGGAGTGGATGATAATTGGGATTGTGAACCTTACCCTTATGGAAATAAGGAATTACATGTAACATGCAAAATGTGTTCAATTGACTTGAAAATGTATAAATTAGTCAACTGATTATGGTAGAATTAATATTTCAAAAAATAAAATAAAATAAATCAATTCTACTATAAAGTATCCTCATTTTGTTCCAAATAGTAATCTAGCTAATAAAAAAAAATATAGTTCTGTGAGCTAAAGCTCCTGTTGACATGAATTCTACTATATATTGGTGATACGTATATAACACAGCTCAAGAAATAATAACATGACAAATATTAATAACAAAAAGATCATTCTAAAAAAATTTATCATGCACAGTGCACGGGTTCACGATTAGTACAATATAATATTGTAGGCCTTACTCCCATTTTATTTAGGTGGCCATTATAAACTTCTATGCAGGCACTAATAGCTACTAAAGAAAGATAAGTACTGGTGGGTAAGACAAAAATGTAAATGGCACATAATGGTAAAAGAAATAAGAACTCGCTACGCCACTCTTAGTTATATAGTTTTGGATGGCAATGGAACATGCTTGCGGTATTCTCCAAGAGCCCACAATGGGAAAATATTTCTATATGCTGAATAGTGCAACATGCAGCTTTTCAAGTAGACACCTGTGGTTTCCTGCCACATCAAAGTAATTAATGATTAATTAGAAATTATTGGAAGTAAAATTATTAGTCAAGGGAAAAAACAACGTTCCATAATGGAAGAATGATATCTATGCTATTGTCAATTTTCATATTTCTATTTGTTATTTGAAGTTATGTTAAACAAAGACACCTGTTGAGGAAAATCGCCATTTTCCAATTGGGTATTGATTATCAACTTCACTGCGCAATGAAGAGGTGTCAGATCTCTTTCAGCCTATTACAAGTAAAATTTAATTCTTAGAATTATTCAAGAAAAGCATACGATAACACGATATATATGTTTTTAAACCATAAACTAACCTGTTTGGCATGAATAAGACCCATCATTGCCCATGCAGTTTGTACCAAATTTGATCGATTTCCTTCAAGAGGTATATATATCTATGACCAAGCATAGAGAATTTGTTATTTTAATTTTGATGGAAGAATCTATACAACATCTACAAAATCTCATTTAAAACAAGAATTGATATAAATTTCTTTAAATTGAATCATTGATCTACAAAAACACATTGAACCAAATTGATGTAACGAAAGATATTAAATATGAAAAGATAAAGAATTTAGAGGCTTAAAGCAAAATCCATGGTTAAACACTACCTTTTCTGGGCATGAAAGATGACTCTCCGACCAGCCACCATCATCTTTTTGTGTTCTAAGTAAAAAATCAACAGCTTTTCGTATAGCAGGACAATTGTTGTAAGTCTTGCCCACTGCAACTAATGCTCCAAGGGCAAACCATGTACCATACATAAAACAAATTCCCCAATTTCCATACCTACGACAAAGTCTCCTCTTGTAATTGATTTGTATTACATCTATATATAAAGCTATGATAACAATAATAGTAAGCAAATGTTTCAAATTCATCATGTAATTTATCTGAACATAATAACAATAATAATATGATGTAAATGCATTTTTGATACTATATTTTGGGCTGACTTTTGTTTTTGTCCCTACTTTTTAGTTCCTGATTATGAAAAACCATGTCTATTTTGATCTTTGCTGTCAATCCATTAACAAAAAATTCATATGTAATGAACAAAGCACACCATTGACATGTTAAATGCTGTTGTGACTAATAAAATAATAATAATAATAAGTTTATTTGATTTTGAAAAAATGTCACATCAACATTTAAATAAATAAAAAATTACAGAAAAAAAAATTAATTCTCAATTTTAATTTAAACTGATAAAATTAAAAAAACAAGAACTAAAAAAACTTTTTCTACACAACTTCCCAAGACCCTACCAAAGACTAGATACAAAGTACTGCCATTATATTCATAGCCCCCACTGCATATATTATATATATATATATATAAATTTTTTGCTGACGTAGTCAATTTTCTTTTAAAGATCTACCACACAGTGAAAGCATGTCTTAGTATCGCTAGTGAAACCTGTTAGTTATTAGACCCTTTAAAACACAATTGGATTAACCTAGGAATTTAGCTAAGTTGTTACTTAGTCAAATTAATTAAATCTAGGTTAACATAATCAAATAATCATATCAAGTATAGTAGCAGAAACATAAATAACACAAAGATATGATCACCCAGGAAACCAAACCGGTAAAAACCTGGGGAGGATTTAACCTAGCTATCCTCAAGGTAAACCTGAATCCACTATCTTGAAAGAATCGAAGTTTATACAATAAGACTTACAAGCCCCCACGCTCGACTTCTTATTGCTACCCACTAGTAGAACCTACTGACACGACCACATGCAAGTTTCGAATCCACGGACTCCTTCTTTCTTGGATTCTCCACCAAATACAAGCACATCCGCTTATGTTTTCTTTAAGCTTCAATGGCAACAACTGGAATGATCATCAAGGTATAGAAAAATCTTCTCCTTGAAAACCCTAAGTTTATGTGAAGGAAAGCTCCTCAAAGATCTCACAAGAGATTCACATAAACCGCAATATGAGCAACACAAAAACGTGGCTAGGGTTTCCCTTATATACCTAGGGTAAATTAGAAATCTAAACCAATTAAAACACTTAGGGCTGAGTTAGAAAATCTAATTAAAAAACGTCAGGTACGATTTTTGATTGATCGAGCCTAAGCTTTGATCGATCGAAACATACTTAAACAGTTTTTTAATTAGCTCAGTAGTTTATTCCAACTTTACAATAAAGAACCAACTTTGAGCACTTTTAAAACAACTTAAATACATTGTTTTGATCATGGTTTGCCAACAATACAAATTAGGATTCTAAATACATAAAACCTAAGTCTTTAGAACCTAAGAAAATCCCCCTTTGGAAATCCGTGACAAAACACAACTTAAATAGCTCAAAGTTTACAAGTAAAAGCCCTTTACAAAATAATGCTCATAAACACAAATTCAATCCTAACTACTATCCATCAGTTGCAAGAGTAGACGGCAACTTAATTGAATCAACCTGTATATTTCCTGAAACACTTAAACAAAATGCATAACCTCATGTGTGGAAAAAATACAAGTAAAGAAAAATAAAAATCTTGATTTCAAACAACACACAATAAAGACATATAACAATGAAGAACTCATAATCATAAATCAATAAGAAGTTTGAAACAAGAAACACAAAATAAACTCCCCCTAACATGAATAACCCAACAAGTAAAAACAATGTGGCAAGAGCTAAAAAGGTAAAATACAAAGTGAAGCACCTAAATACAATCTAAACAACTCCACAAGCTCCAACCAATCAAAAAATAAACTCTCCCCCTAAAAACAAAAACAGGTACAAAGTATGCCAAAAACATCTCATATGTACTCTCCCTTTTTGTGACGGAATGCTAAAGGGCAATCAAAATCCATCATCAAAAGGAGGTGGCGATGAAGAACACCGAAATCGTGCCAAATCTGCTCACAATCCTCTAATCTCATCCAGAATGTCCACCAAAATCTGTCCTTGAGCCGCCTGAACGGTCAAGACATGATCCAACGTACGTTGAATGTCAGAATCATCTGAATTAGTCGGTGGAGGAACATCATTAGCAGCAGCACCACCACCAGAAGTCTCAGCAGCACTTGTAGAAGAGGGAGGAGGGGGGACACTACTAGAGGATGCACCTCGAGAAACTGAAGGATCAGCTCTCAAATGAGCAGCCCTCTAACGAAGGAAGGTAGCACCTAGGGGACCAACAACATGGACAGGCTCACTAGCAGGAAAATCAGCTAGACCTAGAAACAAAAGAATCCTATGAATGAAAATAGGATATATAAGTGCATGTCTTATGGCAGAACTCCTATGAACTACGTTCAAAGAACAAAGAAACAAGTGAGGAAAACTGATAGGGGCACCAGACATAAATGCATATAAAAACACACATCGCTCCAGAAGGATGGTATGGAGATGAGAAATGGGCCACAAGGAATGACACGCAACTATATGATGCAAAAAGAACTATATGATGCATGAACAGATTAAATGACATGATGCATGAGCTAAGGCAGTAAATTAAGTTCAAAATAAGTTCAAACTCACAAAATTGGCTTGAGCATAGAGTTTCTAACTAAAACCCAAAAAAAAATTTCAACTACTTGTTAATTTTTCAAAATAAATTGACCAATTGATCATTACACAAGTAGACAACTGATTAGAATGATCAATTACATCAAAACAACAAGCCAATTTCATCAATTTCAACCCAATTGAACAAAATCTCCAAATCAGATCCAACATAAACCCTAGAATTTTCAATTCTTCATAAAACCCCAAATTGATCAAATTAATTAATAACAATCATGAATATAACAAAACCCCAACAAAACCCAATTATCAATTTCAGAAAAATAGCCATGAATCAACAAAAATCCCAAATTTAAGGAGGTCCGAAAATACCCTTTAAATGCATGAAAATAAGAAAATAAAACCAAAAAGAAGGATAAAATGGTCTTACCGGCTTTGAGGGAGGAAAACCTTGCAAAAATTGAGGAAGAAAACGACAAAAAAATCGTAGTGCTGCCTTGCCAAGTCGGAGAGAGAAGAAAAGTTGAAAAACTTTTTGAAAAGGATGTTTTGAAACAGTCAAAGAACTGTTTTTAAAAAACCTGAAATACGATGTTCGATTGATCGAAAAACAGGTTCGATCAATCGAACCAGGCAGAGGCTCACAGAATTTTTAAAACAAGATTTCGATTGATTGAAAATTAGATTGGATCAATCGAAATTCTGGAAAAAATAGCTTTTGAGAGAAAAAACCTGATTTTTTGAAATCTTACCTCAAAGCATTGAATATAACAAAAAAAATGCATGAGTATGAGATGAAATGCTCTCCCAAAACACAAGTTTTAAACCCAATTTTCCAAAAATTTGGATTTTAAACAATCTCCCCCATTTTTAAAGCAACAAAACAGTTTTGCATAAAACTCAAGGTATTTTTTTTTTCAAACGTGGTTGGTCAGACCATAAACAAACACAATTATATGTACAAAATTTAGCAAAGAGTAACTTGTGTTGTGTGTGCAACTAGAAAAAGTTTGAGATACATGTGAGGTGATATGTGAACAGAGATCAACCACAAAGTCTACAAAATTCATCACATAGAATTTAAAAGAGACTATCACCTAAAGAGTTACATCCTATAACTCCCACATCTCTTAGAACATAAGCTTGCAATCATGTAAGTTTCTTGAATTTTTGCCTCATAATATACACACCAATTTTTAATTTAAGTGATTTGGCATTCAGCCTAATAGTACACACCAATTTTTAATTTAAGTGATTTATCATTTAAACCGAGGCTTCACCTTATGTTCTTTTTGCGCATGTGCTACACTTTCTCGAGCACAAAATCTTATGATATGCACTAAGGTGTTCATGATTGACTAGTGCACAGTGGTGAGATGGTTATTTATGCCTTTCTCAAAAGGATCAAGTCCGACAGTCAAATAACATGTGACTTCAAAATAAAGACAAAGTGATAAATACCATAAACATCTTTCCCACACAACATGTTCTACAAAGCTTCCACTAGTAAAGTGCAATAAATAAGCTCATCAAAGCTAAACGAAGTACAACAAACATGTCATGTGAAAATAAATTGACCAACCTTGTTTTCAAAAACAAAGAGAATAGTGCAAGAACAACAATGTGCTACCTTTTTCCTTCCTTTCTTTTCCCTTTTTTATTTTATATATATATATATATATATATATATATATATATATATATATATATTAAATAAAAAACACCTAGAATGAAATGCATGAATGTAATGCAATGCAACTCCTAAAGACAAAAAAGAAAAACACAAAAACCAAGAATCAAAGAACAATGGTCACAAAGGAAAAGCAATGAAGCACAAGAACCATATTAGAAAGACTTAGTTAGTTTGAGTCTTTTGCATCCAAAACTTTTTAGATGCAACACGAGCATTGGAGTTTGTATTCACATTAGAGTGATTTCCAACTCCAAAATTGGAATAAAGGTTGAGCACCTTTACCAATTCACCAATAAGTGCTATAGGGTCTTGTGCTTGAGGCACTGGCACTTTTGGCTTATTTGCTCTCTTAGCAGCTTGCAACTTGTAACAGTTTGGACGAATGTGTCCAGACTTCCCACAAAAATGACACACCCAAGCAAGCTTACCATGCATCTTGTCCTTAGAAAGGGTAGATATCTTAGGTTTAGACTCTTTCAGATCAACCCTAATTTTCCTAGATAGTGAAACTTCTATAGGTTTAACAACCTCACTCACAGGGGGTTTGACATTTTCACTCACAACTTCACTCACAGAAGGTTTAGAAGAAGATGAAGGAACAAAGTGTGTGGAATGGGGAGCAGACACAGAGATGCTTTTAACAAAACTTATTCCAGATTTGTCAGAATGAGACTTTTAAACACCAAGCAGTTGATCAAGTTTAGAACTAGCAGATCTAGCAACAGATAAATCAAGTTCCAAAGATTTAACTTTATCAAGCAATAACATATTCTCAATTTTCACATTGTTTAAAAATTCATTAGCATCAAACAATTTAACAAGCAGATTCTTCTTATCAAGCTCAAGAGATTCAATTTTCTTCAGGCCAAGTTCAACATTCATAGCATCCTTTGCAGCAACTTTGCAAAGTTTATTGTAGGCCTCTTGAAGATCTGCATCTTCAGAGAGTTCCCCATCAGAAGGGTTCTCCTCAGCAGATATGCTTTCACTTACTACAGCAGTAGCTGTGAAAGCAATGAAGTTTCCATCCTTGTCACATTCTGACTCATCATTAGAAACTTCACCATCACTAAGGGTTACAGCTATAGCTTTACCCTTAGACTTCAAGTAAGTAGGACATTCAGATTTCATGTGACCATACCCTTGACATCCAAAACACTGAGGACTCATAGAATTATTAGAAGATTGAAGTACTTTTTCTCTAGGTTTGTCATTATTGTTAACCTTAGTGAGATCATTCTTCCTAAAATTTCTAGGTTCAGCAGTGTTCGCACTTCTTGCCTTTCTATTATTATTTTTGAGAAAATTTCTAAAGTTTTTGGCAAGGTAAGCAATCTCTGTAGCAGAGAGCTCATCATCAAATCCACCAACCTCAACATCGTCAACTGACTTAAGAGCCATTGATTTGGATTTGCTAGTTTTGGGTAGGTCCAACTCATAAGATTAAAGAGATCCTACAAGTTCATCAACAGGGATGGAGTCCACATCCTTACTTTCAGTTATGGCAGTCACCTTGGGTCTAAAATTCTCAGTTAAGGATCTAAGAATCTTCCTAACAATTTTAGGTAGATCATAGATTTCACCCAAGTTATAAGCAGAATTAACAATATCATTCAATTTAGCATAGAATTCATCAAAAGATTCATCATCGGACATCCTAATGCTTTCAAATTTAGAAGTTAATTGCTGCAATTTATTGATTTTGACAGCCTTTGTGCCTTCATGCACAGTCTGGAGGATATTCCAAGCAGTATGAGCAACCTCAACATTTGAGATTCTCTTAAATTCCTCCATAGAAACAGTGTTAAAGATAGCATTCATAGCCTTGCTATTAAACGCAGTTACTTCTTTTTGAGAAGTTTGTCACTCACTAACAGGAGTAGTGGGCTTCTCCCAGCCGTATTCAACGGAGTTCCAGACTCTCTCATCAATGGATTTCAGGAATGTTTTCATCCTTACTTTCCAATAAGCATAATTATTTACATCAAAGTGAGGAGGAATAACTAGAGAGTGTCTGTGTTCCATGACAACAAGGGTCAAGGATCAGCTCAAAGATCAAAAGATCAACAACAAGAGAGCTACCCGCTCTGATACCACTTGTTTGTTTTTAGACCCCTTAAAACACAATTGGATTAACCTAGGAATTTAGCCAAGTTGTTACTTAGTCAAATTAATTAAATCTAGGTTAACACAATCAAATAATCATATCAAGTATAGCAGCGGAAATATAAATAACACAAAGATATGATCACCCAGGAAACCAAACCGGTAAAAACCTGGGGAGGATTTAACCTAGCTATCTTCAAGGTAAACCTGAATCCACTATCTTGAAAGAATCGAAGTTCATACAATAAGACTTACAAGCCCCCATGCTCGACTTCTTATTGCTACCCACTAGTAGAACTTACTGACACGACCACGTGCAAGCTCCGAATCCACGGACTCCTTCTTTCTTGGATTCTCCACCAAATACAAGCACACCCGCTTGTGTTTTCCTTAAGTTTCAATGGCAGCAACTGGAATGATCATCAAGATGTAGAAAAATCTTTTCCTTGAAAACCCTAAGTTTATGTGAAGGAAAGCTCCTCAAAGATCTCACAAGAGATTCACATAAACTGCAATATGAGCAACACAAAAACGTGGCTAGGGTTTCCCTTATATACCTAGGGTAAATTAGAAACCTAAACCAATTAAAACACTTAGGGCTGAGTTGGAAAATTTAATTAAAAAACGTCAGGTACGATTTTCGATTAATCGAGACTAAGCTTCGATCGATTGAAATGTACTTAAACAGTTTTTTGATTAGCTCAATAGTTTATTCCATAAAGTACCAACTTTGAGCACTTCTAAAACAACTTAAATACATTGTTTTGATCATGGTTTGCCAACAATACAAATTAGGATTCTAAATACATAAAACCTAAGTCTTTAGAACCTAACAAACCAATCAAATTTCCACCGTGGAACTTCAGATTTTATATTCGAATGGCATTCTGTAGGGACCAGAATGGAAAGTCTAAAAGTGCATTTATGCCTAATAATATCGAGTAAACTAGTACACGAGCATACCAAGAACCATCAGGCATTTGTATGTCTAAAATGTATCCGACTGCTTTTTGAATGGAATTCTCAATCTCCTTTTTCCTATGCTCATGGTGCAACTTCTTAAACATAAGTAAAGCTTGGATTAATGATGCAGTGCACTCAACATACTTATGCTCAACGACAATACCCTCGAAGAATTCTGTGGGATTAAGCCACTAGAAGGGAAAAAAAGGTAATAACTTTTCCACTAATATATGATAATTAAGATTGAATATGTCTGCATAAATTTTCATATGAACATTTCAACGACACTTCAATATGTTAAGGTACTAACTTCTAACCACTCTTGAGCTTCTGTGGGCTCCCAAGCTGATAAACCTCCATTCTTACTCTACATTATTAACATGAGAGTAATGATTAAATATGTAAAGAAACAAGCCACCACCCAAAAAAAAAAAAAAAAAAAGAATGCAAAACAAAGAAAAATTAACAAAGTCACTTCGGAGTTAGTTCAAAAGACGATGAGGGTATATATATATATTTATATGTTAAGGTCTAAGGATTTAGGATATAAATGTATTAGAATTTCAATGTATAATATTGGCAAACCATGATCAAAACTTAGAGTCTAGAAGTAGGCTGCTCAAAATATGTTTATTGTAAAGTTGAAATCGAGTAATTGCAGAAAATTACTATTCACTTTCTGCAAGGCTCGATCGATCAAAAATTAGACTTGATCGGTCGAAGCTCGTGCAGAATTTTTCAACTCAGCCCAAGCCCATATGACATGTAGGGTTTTATATTTTGCCTTAAGTATAAAAGGAAAAATTCTAGCCACGTTTTATTGTTGCTGGTTATGTTATGTGTATGAATCTCTTGTGAGATCTAGAAGTGATTGCCCTCATACATACTTAGGGTTATCAAGATCAAGATTGATGTTGAGAGCTTGGTGATTGTTTCAATTGCTGCATAAAGAGCTTAAAGAAAAACACAAGTGAGAGTATTTGTGGTTGTTGTGAATCCAAGAAAGAAGTAGTCCGTGGACTCGGAGTTGTCACGTGGTCGTGGTAATAAGTTTTCTACTCAAGGTAGTAATAGGAAGTTAGTGGTTTAAGTCGCTATTGTTAAACTTCAATTCTTTCATAGTAGATCTGTTTTACCTTGAGGATAGTTAGGTTAAATCCTCCTCGGGTTTTTTACCGGTTTGGTTTTCCTGGGTTATCATATCATTGTGTTCTTTATTTTTCGCACCGTTTCAATGATATGATTTATTTGTGTTAACCTAGATCTGAATAATTTACCTAAGTTAATCACTTGGCTTAATAACTAGGTTAATCTGTTTGTGTTTAAGGGGTCTAAAAACGTACAATATATATATATTGAAAATTGTAAACAATTTTGGTTTTTTAAGAAGAATATTCTTAGATAACAAATCTCTCTAGATTTGAACAAGTAATTTTCAGCACTTTTAGATCCACCTATAAATGTTAGCTTGTATTACCTATTCACGCCTACGCATGCAAAATAAGCAAACAAAAATATACAACACTATGTTAGACTAATGGTTAGATGATTAGTTTACCAATTCATAATTGTTTAAGATTTTAGGAAGAGTAATAATTTTTAATGATATTATAGCAATTAGAAAATGGTAAAATCAATTAAATTCGTCTCTTCCTAAGGGCATATGTTTTTGCAACAGGTGGTAATTTATCATTCTATGAAAACTTAATCCTCACCTGTAAATAAAGTAGGATATTTACAGCATCAAACAAGCGCTCGGCTTCCATTTTCTCACCAACAACTTCAGGTGGCATCATTGAAAAAAGCAAGCAGCACTGTGAAGAAAAGGAGAATTTGGTCACACGGTGATTATGGACAAGTAGCAATAGTAGAATTTGAAGAAGCATTAAACAGAGTTATTTACCTTCAAACATTCTGCAGTGCAATCAGAAACTTGTAATCCATGATCTTGATCAAAGAAAGTCCATGATCCTTTAGAAATGTGACGATGCATTTTTCTAAAGTCTCCGGAAGGATTGTCTTTAACCTTTACATTGTTTAAGGGGAACACAATAACTCCAAATGACATATTGATAATGACTTTCCTAAGCAAAAATGTAGACTTTTATGATTTAAGAATTGAAAATCAAACCTAGGATCTTTTTATGAACTCATGCCCTTTCTTCAATACTGGTCCAATTTCGTTACTGAGATCACTAGCTAAAAGAGCTTGAATACTAAAACTCACATCCCACGATTGACTACCAAAACTCTACACACAAATTGCATATATCAAAGTCGGCAATTGATGCAAATGGATAGGTAAAAAGTTTTGCAATTTTTTTGCATAAAATGTGTACTAACATGTGCCTTGATTCCATCTTCAATGACCCATATGTATTCTTTTACCCTAGCAAGATGCTTCTTAAAAGAATCCCCATCTGGATCTTCAACCCAACAAGCAAGCATACACAACGACTGTTCAATGCAAATGGCATTAGGGGGAATATTATATAGCCTAAATTAACCATGTCTATGGCTTTTCTAGGGCATTGTAGAATCCCATTACCTTTTCCACAACCCCATGGGTAATGTATCTAGTGACTTCATCTTCATAGTGAATGAGCTTCATTGTTGCTTGAAGAGCTTTTTCTCTAACCAATTTATTTAAAGGCCAACGAGTGAGAAGAGGCTCTGTTAATACGTATAGGCTATCCCAAAGTAGATCTTGTATCAAAGGATGCGGATAGTAGATATCCTCCTGTAGTAATTGATTTCCATAATCAATGCATTAACAAAAAAAAAAAAAAAAATATTCCACAATCAATGCATTCGCAAAATAAAATAAAATAATAATTCCACAATCAATGCATTGAAAGATATATTTAAAAGACTATATGGTATATGTCATTCCACAATTATCAACCATGAAAGTTGTTGGAATATTGACATGTGAGTGACATGGTTAGCAAAATATTAAATTTCTAGATTAGATACTAATGACAAGAATGAGTGGTTAATATCACATAATTGGGTCCAAACCTACAGGCTTAAACTTTTGGGTCATGTTATGTCCTCTATGTTATATTAACCCTTCAATTGGAGTCTTCTCACGGTGTTATCTCCTCATCAAAGGAAAACTCACCTTTGTGCATTGATGACGTGCTTTGGCCCAATTAACTTCATTATAAGGTTGAGTGTAAAGTTCCTCCCTTAATTGAAGAATAAGAGGTGTGATTGGACCAACAAACCTTCTCCCATATAAGTATGAAAAAGGCAAGTACACCGACCGACAATAGATCCACATCTTGGCTGCATTTTGGGCACCACAAAATTGATATGTTATAATTAGAATTTGGTGCATTAAGAAGAATGTTAAACCTCTATAGTGACAAAGGCATCAAACAAATGTACTAACTCTGTTTCAACAGTGACTTAACTGATCTTAGAAAGGTTCCACATGCAATAATGATTTAAAAAACACTAGTGTATAAACCTGGATACATGGGAAGAAATGGAGGAAGAAGCCAAAATTCCGGAGGCATTGGGTTGCTTCCAGCCCATTCAAACACACCAAATATCTACAGTTTACAGGACATTGTATACTAGTGTTAATTATCAACAAAAAGTCATCATGCATGGTAAATACTTGAAACCAAATTTTGAAAGAAATATGATTATATTTTAATTTAAAATATAAATTATTTTGAGTATTTAACTCTAATTTTATGTTTATCTCCACAAATAAATAGTCATACCGAAAGCCAGGACTTTCCCCAAGAAGATATGTGTGTTGCACCACCACGATCAAGGACCCATTTTCTTGCTCTTGCACAAGCATTGTCCTGACCACCATCAGGTCCTTCCCCAAGTATTCGCATACAAATGTAGCTGAGAATTGTGCAAAACATGATGCTGTGGCCTCCTATGTAAAATCCCCATCCACCATCTTCATTCTAAATTGTGATAAAGTTATAGCATAATTACTAGACATGATGTTTGAAGTTTAAACTAAAACCAAAAATAAATAAATAATTAAAAAATGACAAATTTTGCAAAATCTCTATTATAATTGATTCAGTTAATATTTTAAACTTTCAAGAATATATACCTGATGATTGTATACGTAACGAAGAATTTCTTTTTTATACTCAGCTGGGAAGATAGTATTAATATGTCCTGTAATGTAAAAACATAAAATCTGCATTTTTTGGATCAAATACAAGAAAAATATTAGTTATATCGAGCTGAAAGCCAAAATAGTTCACTAGCAATGATGTTATTTGGAACAATTTCATTGTTCCAGAGGTTTATGTTTACTTGACAAATTATAATGATAATAAAAATATTGAAAAATTAATAATGATAATGATGCAACTCACAAAAGGAGGAACGAAAAACAACGGGCCAGCATTTTCAGCAGGCCTATGGCCATCACAAGACTGCAAGGCCGCATAGAAATGGACAGCCTCCTCAATGCACTTGTGGCCTTTTCATATGTGATTTCCTCTCCATCCTCAATCTTAACTGGGGGAATTGTTTGTTTGAAGTTTTTCTCCCTCAAAAACTGCAATTATTTTAATAATTCCTACGTCATTAGCAAAAAAAAATTCCTGAGGCATTAGAAGTTTAGAACTTAAAAATACATAAGTGTGAACATTAGCATAGCCTACAGTTTCATTTCATAAAATAAACAACCAAAACAACATTTATAAATTTGGGCACTATATTATACTAGAATTTTAGTCTGATGAACATTGATCAATAATACCTATTAACTAATCCAAGTGGCTAATAGAAGATACTGAGAGTTGTGGTTGTTGTTGGCTTTTTCTTCTTTTTTTGTTTTTTATTTTTTTGGTGTAAATACAATCAAATGATAGTTGATACTTGTTAGAATTGAGAATCAATTTTCTATATATATGCAATCATAACTGTATTGTACAAGTAATACGTTGTACAAGTAAAGTACATTGGACCTAGAGTCCATTGGGCTTGTATACTAACAGCCCCCGCAAAATCAAAATTTAGTTATAAGAGTATTTTGCAAGTAATATGTATGTAGTTTAAGTAAAGTTCATTGGGCCTATAGCCCGTTGGGCTTCTACACTACCTAAAACAAATCTCAAATCCAATTAACCATTTAAATTTGATCTTCTATGTCTAGTGTTTGGTTGTTAACAAATTTTTCTTTTATCATTTTAGGTTCTTTTAAAAATTTTTAAGTATAATTGTACTTTAACTAAAATAAACATATCAACAAAATGCACATGTACCAATTATACATTTATATGCCCATGCAATGCAAAGATAATGTTGGTTATATGGTTATTGGTGAAAGAGTGATTCTAGTGATACAATAAATTTTACTATATAGTTTTACAAAGGGGTTATTACACTCCCCTATTTTAATGTTTAGGGAAATGACACTCCACCCCAAACTTGAAGGGAAAAATTATTTTTCTGATTTTTCCCTCCTTGACATCTGACTAAACAAACTTTGTTAAATTAATATTAAAAATATTGTGTACTAACTTACCATTTGCTTAAGGGTAAATTTATAAAATTATTTTATTTCATTATTAAAAATCATTATTTTAAATTTTTAATTAAAGTGTATTTTAAAATATTAAGTGTGAATTTTCTTATTAATTTTTTTTTCTTTTTTCAATGGGTTATGTAGAGATTTTGCATTGCAAGTATTTTGGTATTTAATAATTTTTTTGTTTTTATTCTAAATTTATCAGATTTATTTTTTACTAACAATGGCTAAATTTTTTTGTAAAGAGATTCTTATAAAAAAAAATTTGTAAAGGGAGGTGTTAATTTCTTTAAATCTCAAGTGAGGGGAGTATAATTAACCCTATTACTAATAACTTATATATGACGATAGATTGGATGGATTTGATTTTGACCCAATCGGATATGAGTAAGAAACTTATCATACTAAAGCGAGTTATTATATCTATAACCCTAACCTGATTTTTTTATTGGTCAGCTTAACTCAATATAACTTGTATTCATTTTCATTAAAAAGAGGCTTTAACAAACATTCTAACCTCTCTTTGTTTGAATTTCTTTCAATTTAAATAAAAATAAAAAGAAAAGTACCCAATGACTTTAATAATACTTAAATCCTTAAGTTTGTAGTTTGGTAATTAATTCTCATAATCTACTAGTCAAATAATTTCACAAAAATAATAAATAAATAAAATACCTGCGCATGGTATACATAAAATAAAAAATAAAGTCAAATCACCTATAAAATAACTAACTTTGCATGTGGACTACCTTTTTGCTGAAATTTTATTTGCATATTTGTTGAAAGATGGTAAAAGTTCATTTGTATTTCAAAAAATTGAGGTAGTAAAAAGTTGAACACTGAAAATATTAACTTACTATTAACTACTCAAATTTGGTAGTAGATATAATCCAACGCTGAAAATATTCATATTTGAGAATTGGACATTAAGTTTTATTAATACTTGCAGTGATATGTGATATAAAAAATTTAATATAATTTTAGTACACAAACATATATTGAAAATATATCAATAAAAAATATAAATTTAAAATTTTATAATAAGACTTATGAACGTGCGGGTTCGGTTGGATCAAAATTCGGTACAGATAATAAGTAAAGGTAAATAAAGAAATCTTTATTGAAAAGTATACTTCGATTTTCTCTTGGTTGTGTGTGTGGGGCTAAAAGAGTCTTTTCCTTTTATGATTTCTGAATAGTGTATTTTGAATTTTTATTACACCATATTTTTTTTTAGAATCATTATTGCACCATTTCGGATACTCTAATCCTATAAAAGTTCAAGTGTTAAACTATTGGATGGCATTATATATTTATTTATTGCATTAATGGCATCCTAGATTCCTAATAGAATGAGTCAACAATCAACACCAACAAAATATTGAAGGTTAGGTAAGACTTTCTCTGTTACTTTAGACTTTCTCCATTTGTTTTTTAAACAAAAATTCAGTTTCGATTGTTCCAGTTAAACAAAATAATGATAATAATTACATATGCAACCAATTACACAGTTTTTTTTTTTTTTTTTTTTTACTGAGTAGTGGTTTTATGTAAAAAGAATGTTGCATTAACTATGATTTGTCACCTTAAACATTGTTAAAGAAGTAAAAAAAGAATTAACACGAAATTGCATTATAGATGCCTGGAGTTTATCCGTTAACGTAATTAGTTTCTCAAGTTTTAAATAGACGTTATTAGTCTTTCAAGTTTTAAAAATAAACTGTATAAGTTCTTTTGTTAACTAATGTGTTAGTGGTATTGCATACATGATTGATGAAATAGTGACCTGACATATATTTTTTGAGGGAAATGTTAATCAATGTCGGCATTGGTTTAAGAACTATTTTAAGAAGCACTTTATTGGGAAAATGATCAAACAATAAATGTTGTTGACAACTTTTTATATTTTGCATAAAAGTGGTATAAAAACTTTCCTATTATAGTTTATTAACCGTTGTTCTAAGTGCATCCATTAACATGACTTTTTTTTTTTTAATTATATGGTATTTTTCTAAGAAAAAATTACAAATATTATTTTACACTTCAAAAACCCATTAATGTCAAAATACTTGATCAGGTAAGTAACGGATAATATCAAATCAAACATGATTAGAGCTCTTTTTTCCAATCAATTACGTAGCAATTTATAAGACTATCCATATATATCTATGTATATTATTTAAACAAGTTATTTGACTCAATAAAAACGTTATGTGACTAAAACTATAATGGATGACCTTTTTAATTACCACATCATGGGTTGAAGCAAGATACTTAAAGAATTTGTTATAATTGTTATGTCGTGTAAGATTGTTGTTGAATGAAACAAAGACATGTAATAACATTATTTAAAGGGTCATATTAAAGGGTGCCATTAGGACAAGGATGGAGCCATTCTTTGGCTTTGGGAGCAATGGCCCCCACTAAAATTTGAAAAAAATATATATATATTGGTATATACATATATATAGGAACTAGTTTAGCATTGTCCCACATTGTTTAAGAGAGTGTGTTGTGTATAGTATAACTTGTCCCACCCTCCCTTAAAAATTACCATAGCTTTTGAGTAGAGTTGTAGTGTACCTTTGTGTTAGAACCTCTTTCCCGCTCCCTTGTATGTGTATGTGTTTGTTTCTCAAAAAAAAAAAAAAAAAAAAAAAAGAGGAACTAGTTAGCAATTTGATTCAATAAATTTACACTTAAGCCACCCTTATAAATAGCAAACTCCAAATAAATAAATAAATAAGCCCAATAACAAAATAACCAACACTTACACCAATACCAAAGTTACAAAATTTAGCCCAATCTACCAATTAGAAAAATGTTTTGACCATGGATGACCCAAAAATCATTAGTTTAAGGTACCTGCATTCGCCAGAGAAGATCACCGCAAGCCGGGAATTGACGTCGATTTTTGTGAAAATTTTGACGAGCCTCTTCAACCTCAGCTCGCTCTTCTGGTGTACCAGCCTCCGGGTCAAACTCCCATGTTTGTCTTCACGCAAAGTTATTTGTACTAAAAAGGTAAGGGTCATTTTTGCCCTCTCCTATCTTCAGCTTCCACATTCTTTCTTAGTTAATATGAATCTGCATGTGCAAAGCTCTATTATAGTGATGATAATGACACCACTCTCTTCTCTTCTCCTCTCTTTTGTTTGTAACTATTAGAGTCTGTGATAGTAAATAATCATGTATGTATATAGATACAATGTACATTTTTTCAGCAAAGAATATTAGAGTCTGTGATAGACAAACAACATACGAAAAAGATCTAGAAATTGACCATTTAGATGATGTATACCAGAAAACAATTATGTGATCCCATATATTTCACTGTAAACATGTTAGAATATGAGAGAGAGCCTCTATGAAATATATGGTACTCAAAACCAATATAGATTTGGCTATGGAGGGGAACAAATGGAGATTTGTGGGTTGCAAGGCCTTAAACTTGAGAATAATTTTTGATCTTCAACAGGCTGAAACTCGCCTAATATAGAAAAATCTACACCAAGTATTAGAGAGTGCCCTAGTGACAAAGGTTTGTTACTCTAATTTCTTTTGGTTGGGTCAGCCTGGTATGTATTTGTTCACTTCTAGGATGTCCACCAACTAATTAAGTGAACATAAATGAGAGGGTATGGGTGGTTTGTGATCTTCAATAGGCTCAACAGTGTAATACAAAAGCTACACCTACTACGACTCTACGAGTTAAACTATACGTACGTTGTCAGGAGGAAAATGTTGGGACCTAGTCAACCTCAAGACTTTGTCCTGGATAATCGTTTAGGTTTTGTTAATATATCTTATTGTAGCCGTAAAATATTGTCATTAGAAAAGAAAATATTATTTGCAATTCATTGGTCAATTCAACCATATGAACTGTACTAAGTACCTGTTTAGATAGTGCTGAAATTGCATCCGAGTCAGCATTTTTTTTTTTCTTTTTGAAAATCCAGTGGATCCCGTGCACTGTTCACGGAACTCACAAACCTATTTTTTTAACAAAACTTTCATTAAAAAAGGGTTCTAAAATACTATTTACACATTTAAAAATTATTTTGCTACTGTGTTTTCAATTTTCAATTTTTAGCAAAATAAGATGTATCCAAACACACCCTAGTTTTTTGATAAAACCAAGCAAATTTGCCTACTTCTTAATAAAGCTTTCAGTTTCCTTTCAAAAAAATTAAAATAAAAAAATACATTTTGATAAGATGACTAAAAAAGAGAATGGGAAAGAGAGTCATTTTCCACAAGATGATGTAACCTTTCTGTTAGCTCTAGCTAGATTTATATGATTTTTTTTTTTTCTTTTAACATAACATTGATGTTACAATTATGGGATATCCCAAAATATTATTAATATATATATTTATATACAGCAAATATAACATGCTTCAATAATATATCTGTTGATCAACCATTCATTTTCTTTCATTATTTTCATTATTGTCCATCGCACAATAATTTATCCTCAGTAATGGTTGGGATCCCATAGAGTATGAAATGATTAATAATTAATTGAAAACCTTGGAAAGAAATTTTCACCATTGGCATTTATACCCAACTACCAACAAATCAAATCTACCAAACTAGCACTTTCAAATATATATATATATATATATTGATAGGTCAAGAATGTATTAACCCCTTATGATATATTGTAAAGTTGTAATTTACAATTATTTTATGTTGGCTGTAATTCTGTGCCAAATTTGATTGTAATTTTGTTCAATCTTTTGCACCCTGTATTTTATGTGGAATTTCTTGTAAGGGTTGTGTGAGAGAGAGAATGTGAAGACTTAAGGCAAAGTAAAGAGCAAGAAGTTTTCACAGGTATCTCGCGAGAAGCTTACCCGCAAAGTGAAGCATGTGCCCTGCACATGACTGGAATGCGAAGAGTTAGGACAAGATGGTGACAGCTGGTTTTCGCGAGTGTCTCGCGGGTAAGGCCTTCCCACGAGATATGCGCGAAACATTATGTTTTGCCAATCTGCCATATCTGATACACACTATCTCTACCCACACCATATATACTCACATTACCCACAGATGTTGATGAGTGCTTCTGAGAGAAAACCTTAGCCACAACCCTTGAGAGTTAGAGATTGTTATACCCACAATTCTATGCACAATCCATTGTGGTTTTTTTCTCAACTCCTACCTCTCCATTTCTATATCCTCGAGAGGTTGATAGTCCAAACACTTACCACACCCATTCTAAGTGTCAAGTGAGTTTTTGGTGCTGCTAGGAAGTATTGGAAGAGGCCAAGCTTTGGCAGATGCAATCGGGCGTATTGCAAAATCCGAAGAGCTAGACAAGACACGGTTTTGAGAAGCTTTGTTGGAGTAGGAGCCTAGAGGGCTTAGGTGCATTGGGTAGATTAGGCTTGAAGGGTCTCTTGCTATTTGTGTATACCAACTGATTGTCTAGTGGATCGATTTACCACTTGAAGGGCGGCTGAGTACTTTGGTTTCCTCTTCAATAACACATCGGCATGTTATCTTGTGTTTGCATTCTTCTTCCCTACTCTTTTAGCTTTCATTTTACTACTGTGTTTTAATGAATATGGCTTAGAATAGTTATATTGTTTATCCGCTTGCATTTACTCTATTCCGTACTAAGTATAAGTTATAGTAAAATCAATCGAGCCGCAATATTTAATTTGGGGGTCTAAACAGCTCTTGTGTTTTAACACAAATCCGAGCTTTCAATTGGTATCAGAGCATGTACACTTGTTGTGGTTTTATTACCTAAGTGTGATCCTTGACCCCTTTGTGATGGACCGGTCATAATCGCTCGATGCTCCACTATTCTTTGATGGGAGCAACTATGCGTTTTAGAAAGTCCGAATAAGGGCATTCCTGTGTGTTATAGTTGAGTCGGTATGGGATTCTGTCGAGAATGGGTATGTTAAACCCACGACAACCAAGTCAAAATGGGACAAGGCAACTCTTAAGTTGGCTAATGCAAACAGTAAAGCTATTAACGCTATATTTTGTGCTATGTCTATTGATGAATTTCACAAGATATCGCATGTGGAGACTACTAAGGAAGCTTGGAAGATTCTTGAGACTACCTATGTTGGTACCAAAAAAGTTAAGGACACGAAACTCCAAATGCTTACCACCTGAATTGAAGAGCTCAAGATGGGTGATGATGAGTCTTTTGATTTATTCTATGGGAAGCTTAATGAAATCATAATTGCTAAGCTCAATCTCAGAAAGAAAATTGAGGATGCTAAGGTGATGAGAAAGATTTTAAGGTCCTTACTGAAGAGTTTCCGTGCAAAGGTCACAGCTATAGAGGAAAGTAAAGATTTGGATGAGATCAAGATCCAAGAACTCATTGGATCTCTCCAAACATATGAGCTTGGACTGCCTTCCCACAAGTTGAGCAAATCACTTGCTCTCAAAACCATCACCGAGAGGATGGATGACTACTCCGAAGAAGATGATGTGGAGAAGGAGGTAGCATTCCTTGCAAAGAACTTCCGGAAATTTTTGAAGATGAGATACAGTGGGAAGCCGTTCAGCAAAGGAAAATTTTCTTCCTCCAAAGGTGATAGGAAGGAGTTCAAGAAGAAAAACGGGAAGGATTTTCAATCCCTTCAAGCAAATGTGTGTTACGAATGCAATGGTCATGGACATCTCAAGAAGAAGTGTCCCAACTATTTGAGAGGAAAGGGTAAAGTGTTTGCCACTACCCTTAGTGATTCTGAAAGCTCAAATTCAAACACGGAAGGAAAATGTGACAGTGAAGGAAATTATAGGGCCTTTATGGCAATTGCCTCCATTGATTCAAAGGTTATTTGAGCAATTTGGTTGATGAACTTGGTAATCTTTTTGAGGATGAGGAAGTTGAAGAATCGGAAGATGAAGACGTATGCCAAAATGAAGGGGAGAACAACCTTCAAGAAACATATGACTCTTTGCTGGAAGATTGTGGCAAATACGCCAAAGTTGCGAACCTTGCTGTGAAAAAGATGAAAAAGGTTAAAGAAGAACATAGGTGTATACTTGTGCAACTCAAGGAAGCAAAGTATGAAGTAGAAGGACTCAAGGGAGAGTTGGTTGAAGCTTACTCTAAGATCAAGTTTCTTGAACTTGAAATTATTCAAGCTAATGTCAAGGTTGAGCACATCTCCACAAAGAAACTTGACAACGTGCTGTCCTCTCAAAAATCTTTACATGATAAGACTGGTTTGGGCTATACTGGAGAAGGAAGTTCTAGTAGCGAACCCAAGAAGGAAGTAAGGTTCGTATTAGCTAAAAATGACGAGAAACTCAAAGAAGTGAAGCCTGAGTTTGAGACCCTTGCTGCTGTAAAAAGAACCATTAGTGCAAAACCAAAGGAAAAAGGGAAGTCATTACCCAAAAATCAAAAGGGGGCCTCAAGTGAAGCATGTGTGTCATCATTATGGCGTACAAAGGCACACAAGGCCGAATTGTTTCAAGCTTTATGCACTCAAGAAGGCTAACTCAATGCGTGGCTAGGAAAGTACAAAGAGAAGACCAAAGGGAGCATAAGCTAAGTGAGATAGTGAAGGACATGTCATTGGAGATGTTATGGAAATGTTGAAGAACATATCACTATGCCTTGCTAGCTTCACTCCGAGGTTTGGAAGTTATGTTGGTCGTACCCCGCCATCTAAGGCTCTCACCCAAAACACTTGTAAATAGTGGGTGAAGAAGGGTACTTATGCATGATCACTTCCTATCTCCATGCATTAATTCTTTCAATGTTTAAGGTCATAGGTTCATGCATAATGACATACATAATCCTCCTGTGTCATTGTTTCGGTTTATAGCATGTTTTTTTTTTTTTTTGTGTTGCTATGTGTTAGTTTGTTGATCTTACTTTACTTGTTTTGTTTATTAGTGTGTTATTATTTTTTTTTTTTTAACCCATAAGAAATTGAAAAATCTCCAAAAAGTTTGATCACTTGTATTGTGTATATCACATGTGAGTTTGGCCTAGTATCTTCGTACTAATGGCGTAGTGCATTTACAAGCTTAGCTTTTTATGTATGCACATCTATTTTTGTGGGGAAAATCTTGAAATCTATGTGTGATTATTGTAAATCGATCTTCAAGCTTGTCATGAATGATTGGTCAATAGTTTTGTTGGTTTTGATACATGCATAGACTTGTGCCTATATATCTTCTCACACTTTTTATGTTTTTGCTTAAAGAGCTCAACAAATGTAAGTCTCAAAATGAAAAGAGATAATTAGCAGCAAAAGCCGTCGCACATACTAGTATTTGACTAGGAAAATGGGAAAACGACTTTTTATTGAATGTATGGTGTTCAAAAAGCTAAAGAATTATTCTCAATATTGAAATATCAAAAATTTCAAGCATTGATCTCAAAATGAGATGTATTGTTCAAAAATGATCAAATGTTATGATTTGTAAAGAAGCCAAATGAAAAGCTTCAAAGATGTGTAATCATTTTCTTGTGGGAAGTCATATATGTTCATTTCTATAATTCAGATAGACCACTTGACTTAGTACCAGTTGTGTATGACTTGATTGAATTGATCATTGAAGCTTCATTATGGACTAAGGACTATTCCACATTTGATACTCACATACAACACACAAGACTTTTCTTTAACAAATGCTTACTTCATTTGTGTGATTGTACATGATCAAATATGATGTGTATGCTCAATTGCTTGCCGATCAAACCTAAAAAGATTTTTGAGTATTTTATTTGTTTTTGAAATTGTTTTTATACTTTCGTATTTTAAGTTTTTGTTTAAAATGCATTTTTGTGTTGTTCTTCAAAAACCTTTTTAGGGGCATTTTTGCGAGAAGCTCGCGACTAAGCTCTTCCAGCAAAATAAGGCTAAGGTAAAAACTTGAAAACGCAAAATTCAGACAGAGACTTTCACGACTGTTTCACGACTAAAGGCTTCCCGCGAAAGGATTTGTGCTCAAATGTGTTTGTCGCGAGTAATTTTGCGAGTACCTAACTCGCAAAAAACGCGTGTTTTCAATTTTATAGGGCTGATGTGACAAATTTTTAAACACATCTTTATTTCCCTCTCTTCACCTTCCTCAAGCCTCTCTCAACCCCAAACTATTTTTTCACTAAAAACTCCATCAATTTCAAGTTCAAATCTCTGCAAAATCTCTTCAAATGTATGTTTCTTAACAATCTTTTCTTAGATTATGTAGCATTTGTTCTAGGTTACTTGAATTGGGGATTTGCGAAAAAGGGTTTGGGAATCATGATTTTGGGCAAATCGTTTTCAAAATCTTGATTGGGCTTTGTCCCATTTGTCTTGATTATGTCTGTGTTGGCCCCATGTGGCAATTTCAACTAGTATTTAGGCATATTTTCACATGATCATGCATTGCCCACGTGCTAAGTGTAGTGTTGCATATCAAGTGTTTGACAAAATGCTCAAGTGGCATTTTTTAGTTGTTTTGGACTCAAATGAGTTCCAAATTTTGGGATTACCCATGATTGAACTTGTTTAACATATTTTGATCATTGGGTGTGTGATTTACACACTTTGACCCAATTGTGTCTTTTTTTTTTTTGCATTTTAATGCTTATTACATGTTTTTAGCACTCATAGCATGTTAATTTGACACTGTTGTGTTCTGTTTTAAGTGTTATGCTTATGTTTTGGACTAACTTGAAACTAATTAGGTTTTCGCTCCTGTTTTGTGTTTATTGCACTTGTTTTCTCTTATTTTGTAATTATGTGTGTAGATGTCTCCATTCAAGACATCAGTTGTGAAAGGAGGCAGCAGCAAAGGAAAAGTGCCTGTGATTGATGTTGATAACCTCTCACCAAGGCCAAAAAGGACTCGATCACCTATAGAGGAGTTTTTGATCCTGACAAGTTCAGATCCTATGCTGCATTTCAGAATTATGAGAACTATTTTAGAGAAGCTCCGTTATTGGTTGAAAGGGCTGTTGAGCAGGCGTCTCTTCTTGAAACAAAACTCCCTAAATGGTTTACCACCAAGAATTGGAACTACCTACGAGAACATGGTGAAAGAGTTCTATGCTAATGCCATTGTTGAAGGAGATGAGCTCAAATGTTGGGTTAGAGGAAAGAGTTTCTCATTAACACCAGTTTATCTGGCAGAGATCCTACACATCAACCGACCAATGTTTACTAAACCACCGGTATATGATGATCTGAATTTGAATGAAGAGGTTCTTCGAGAGGCCTTAGGAGATAACTTGGAGTTCTCATCCAATGGGAAATTAGTAAGTGTGGCATCCCTATCTCTCGAATTAAGGCTACGCACGACAATCATGTTTTACAACCTCTATCCTTTGTCAAGCATCGGGTACATGAATCTCGGTCGAGTGTTATTCCTGCATGATCTGATCACCGATGAGGAGATTGATGTGTGCTCTCATATTTTCCACATCTTGGCAAAAACAGCTGAACAGACTACTTCAAGGAACTGTATTCCCTTCTGCCGCCTTATCTTAAAGATCTTGAAGCTCAAAGGCGTGCGTCCTTCGGAAGATGAGTACCCATACCCACAGCTAAGTCCAATAAACATCCGCACTCTTAATGCAAGTATAAATCACACCAAAAAGAGCACCAAGCAAGAGAGCCATGCTATTCCAGGAAGTTCAAGCTCTACCTCCCATGCTTATGATGAAAAGCTAGACAACATCATGGCCACTTTCTAAGAGATTAATACCAAAATATTGGGACTAGCTACCATCATGCACTCCCAACACATTCACTTTGACACAAAGTTCACATCTTTCCAGACTCAGTTGGACCAAATTCAGAGGAAGCTAGAAGAACATGGAGACTAGCTATTCCATGACAAAAATGGGGAGATGGTCATTGATAGAGGGAGTGTAGTGATAGGGGGACGAGAAGCTAGAACTATTGTTTGTTTATTTACATTGCTTTCCTTTAAAGTTTAAGTACATTGGTTTAATATTTAGTACATATGTTTATTTCATTGCTTTGTAGCATTTTTTAGTACTTTTAGATGTTGCTAAACTATCTTGAGTACTACACACCTGTACCCTTGTAGGATCTTGTATCCTTGATGCAAATACTTCCTGTATTTTGCATTGGTTGTGTGTTGGACATGCAATTGATCCTCGTGTTGGTCTTAATTGCATTGCATGTCTGGATGATCACTTTCTAGCTAAATGATCATTGTAGTCATTCTTTAATGACTGTTCTTGTATGATCAAGATTTGCTTAACTGTCTTTATAGTGTTTATTACCTAGATCACATTTTACTTGCTTATATACGTACCGTGTATTCAACTTGTCATAAACTTAATGAAAGTTTTATTTGTGTGTGAGTGTTTCAGGTTACAGGTATATACATGCAATTGCTTCACAGCTTCTTGATTAGGTGTGAGTGAGTTTTGCCACTATTCCCAAATTCACGTTTAAGTCTAGGGTCTATTTTAATGGTTTTGTCACGGAATAGCCAAAGGGGGAGATTGTAAAGTTGTAATTTACAACTATTTTGTGTTAGCTGTAATTCCATGCCAAATTTGATTGTAATTTTGTTCAATCTTTTGTACCATTTATTTTATGTGAGATTTCTTTTAAGGGTTATGTGAGAGAGAGAAAGTGTGTGAAGACTCAAGGCAAAGTAAAGAGTAAGAAGTTTTTGCGAGTATCTCGCAAGAAGCTAACCCTCGAAGTGAAGCATGTGCCTTGCACATGACTGGAATGCGAAGAGTCAGGACAGGATGGTGACAACTAGTTTTCATGAGTGTCTCGCAGGTAAGGCCTTCCCGCGAGATACCCGTAAAACATTCTATTTTGCCAATCTGTCATATCTGATACACACTATCTCTTCCCACACTATATATACCCACATTACCCGCAGATATTGAAGAGTGCTTCTGAGAGAAAACCCTAGCCATAACCTTTGAGAGTTAAAGATTGTTATACCCATAATTCTCTACACAATCCATTGTGGTTTTTTTCTCAACTCTTACCCCTTCATTTCTATATCCTTGAAAGGTTGATAGCTCAAATACTTACCACACCCATTTTTAAGTGTCAAGTGAGGTTTTGGTGCTGCTGGGAAGTATTGGAAGAAACCAAACTTTGGAGGATACAATCGGGCATATTGCGGGATCTAGAGAGCTAGACAGAACATGGTTCCGAGAAGCCTTGTTGGAGTAGGAGCCTAGAGGGCTTAGGTGCAATGGATAGATTAGGCTTGGAGGGTCTCTTGCTATTTATGTATCCTAACTGATTATCTAGTAGATCGATTTATTGCTTGGAGGGCGGCAAAGAGGTTTTACACCAAGTACTTCGGTTTCCTCTTCGATAACACATCGACGTGTTATCTTGTGTTTGCATTCTTCTTCCCTACTCTTTTAACTTTCATTTTACTGCTGTGTTTTAATGAATATGGCTTAGAGTAGTTATATTGTTTATCTGCTCGCATTTACACTATTTCACACTAAGTATAAGTTAGAGTAAAATCAATCGAGCTATAATATTTAATTTGGGGGTCTAAACAGCTCTTGTGTTTTAACACAAATCCGAGCTTTCATATATTAATTGATTAATTAGCCAAATTTATTAATTAATCAAATTAACATGTCAAGTGCATGGTAGCACAAACAGATCACCAATTATCTAAAGTATGTAGCGGAAAATAAATTGACACGATGATTTGTTTACGAATAGGGAAAACCTACACGGCAAAAACCCCACCAAGTGATTTTAAGGTCACCACTCTTAAGAATTCACTATTATCAAAACAAGCGGTTACAAGTAAAGGAATCTCAGTACCTTACACAAACCTACAGTTGAACCCTTACTCCAATATCCAATTGGACTTGTTCTGTAGTGACAATCTCTCCTTCTCAATGCACGGCTCCGAGTACGTGACTAACCAATAAAAGCGCGGATCCCAGTACGCGACTTAATCACCAACTTGAGAAGAATGTTAGCTGCAAAGTTCTTCAATTCATCACACGATGAAGATCAAGAAGCTCTTTGGTCACAAAACCCTATGGTGTACAAACACAACAGCTTTTTCAAGAGAAAGATGAACTAGGGCAAATTCTGTCTCTAGTCACAATTTGCATGAACAAGATTTTGCTTCACATTTATGCAACTGTGTAACTTTTGATGGCCTTTAAAATAATCCTTATATATGTTTAGGATTATGAGAAAAGAAAGCCTAAACACATACTCACGGATTGGATGAAAATCAGCTTTGAAAAACTGAGTTTCATAAACCTTGATAGATAGCCATCTATCGAGTTAGCTGTCGAGTCATAGACTGAAACAGCTTTTAAATCTCGATAGATACTAGCTGTCAAGTTTTAAAATCCAACACTTCATTACTTGATTCTTGGATAGACTTGCATGGCTTTAACACTTGAACTTGAAACATTGTTTCTTGAAGCAATAAACACATCCTAAATCTACCCAATTAAAAGTAAAGTGTGTTTTGTCAAAAGATTAGCCAATTACATAAAATATTGATGTATGTTTCTAACATTAAATCACATATATCCTAACAATCTCCCCCTTTGGCAATTCGTGACAAAACCACAACAAGCAAATGAACATATGAAAGAAGTCATAAACCACTCAACTCATACTCACTTGTTGAATACAATAAAATCTATCGTAACACAAACTCTTGAAAAACTTTGCAAGAAGAGAGTTTATGGCAAGTAGACTTTGACAACTTTTATTTCTGAAACACTTTAAACAAAACTCATCAAGGCATCTTAGTGTGAAACAGAAATAATAGATTGCATACATTAAATAAGA
Organism: Quercus parvula; assembly: GCA_030820535.1. Lineage (NCBI taxonomy): Eukaryota > Viridiplantae > Streptophyta > Magnoliopsida > Fagales > Fagaceae > Quercus > Quercus parvula. The sequence continues at coordinate 29,958,156 of JAUAME010000006.1, read as the reverse complement.
AACATGTGATAAAGAGAGAAAAGAAACAACACATAGAAAGATAGGTAAAATAATATACATCAATATATATATATATATATATTTATAAACCAAATATAAGTACAATGTATGTTAAATGGTCACAAGTCCAAATATACAAAAGATAATGTATCTAAAAGAGAAAGAAAAGAAAAGATACAAGAATCCTCACTACATCCCACAATATACGCTCCCCCTATCTCCTATACTAACCCTCCCCCTATGGATGTTATATGGCTCTCAGTTTTTGTTTGGATAATTTATTGTTTCTCTTCATGCCAACCCAGAATAAGATTTGTTTTGCTGATATTTTATTGGGTTTTTGTTGATTATGCCAACTTGGTTTAAATGAAGTAAGATGGCATCAGTGTCTTTTCTTTGTTAGTATGTGTTTGATTATTTTAGGATACAAACAAGTTTAGGAAGTAAGCCAACTTTAATTTTGTAAATTTTTGCTTTCTAAAGTACAAATAGGGATTTATCATGTTAAATTTATAGTTTATTTGATTATTTATCATGTTTATTTGTTAGTTTGTTTCTATGTTTCTAATTTGTGGTTTGATTCAAATTTTTGGATTAATCTTCTTAAATTTAATTATAATCTTGAAATTAAATTTAATTACTTGGGCCATTTTAATTACTTATTCATGTGAAGATGTAAACGGACTGATTTCACTATCAGAGTACTTTCTTCAATGTGAAGAGTTTCTTCATATTGCTAAAGCAATAGCTAATAACATGTGGACTTTGTATTAGGGACTCTATAAGGTTAAGCGGGACTTGCAAAGACTTTTGGCCTCATTTTTTTTTTTTTTTTTTTTTTGAGCAAAGACTTTTGGCCTCATTTAATATGCTTGTATTGTGAGCTTTAGATGTTATTAGTTTAGAAATAATGTAAGAGCTCACTTTGAACCTCAAGCGGTATCTTAGATATGAAACTCCAAAGGCACACAAATGGTTAGGGATAGCAGCATTCACTTATATTTGCCTCTTAATTTAAATCTCATCTTTCATTCTTTCATAATTGCTAATTAGCATGTTACATTTTCATATTAAAAAAATAATCATTTTATTTTAAAAAATAAAAAATCGCCTTCAATTAAAATATAAAAATAACACAAGCATTTGTTAGATTTCATTTTCAATAATTTTCAGGTGCATAGCAGGGGTTAGCGACTAGTATCTCTAACACCGGTATCCCTTGTGAAATGTATCCCTTTCTTCCATAGTTTTAGGCTTTTAGCCTCTGTCTCTGTCTATGTCTCTCTTACGCACACACTACTGTGTGAGAACTCATCACTATCAAGTTCCTTCGCAACCCGTTTACAGTTCCAATCAAGCCATGGTAAGTCTGTTTCTCTTCATTCTTACTAAATTTCCATTTTTTTTTTCCTTTGGTTATAATTTCCTCACATAGAGAGCCTACTCTTTAGCCTTTTCAGTGAGACCAAGATCTTTGATTTGTTGGGTTTTCCTTGAATTTCATTCCAGTTGTTTCATTTAACTTTTGTGGTTTCGATTAAAATTTTATTTGGAATAATTATAAGCTCTGTTTGCTGATAATTTACTAGGAAAAGATAAGAAACTTGTCATTGCTGCTTAAAATTTAATTTGCTTCATTTTCATTTATCTTCTTTATGTGACCTATTGATATGTCTTAGTGATTTGGTGAGTTGCATTGGGTTAGCTAATGTGGTGTTATATGTTTCAGCTGAACATTTAAGTCCTTGAAATTTAAAGTGATCACTTTTACTCCTTAGATGACGTGACCAAACTAAAAAATGAGATGTCATCACTCCATAGGGATTAAAGGTGATCACTTTAAGTGTGTTTTTGGGACTAAAATCGATGACTTTAAGATTTTTAGGGACTAAAAGCAGTCACTTTAAACGTTTTTGGAGTGACCTGAAAACCCCCATCTAGCCAAAAGTTTTTGGATAATAATCAGGATGGACACTACACCACACATATATTTTACTGTCTAGCACGGCTATGTGAGAGTTGCATTTAAGAATATTCATGGCTCCAATAACTGCCCTACTTTTTATACTAGTAATAGAATTGTTAAGATCAAGACTAGGATCTTCCCTACTATAAAAGTTAATTGTTGTTGTTACTGAATTTAGAGATGAAGTTAAGGTTGTTACCCGATATGGAGGTAAAGGAAGCGAATTAACGCCTCCAAAGATATGTACATATTTGAATCAAGGGTGATATGAAATTTACATTGATATAGTTGGCACACAAACACGATTCGGTGGCATATTAAAAGTCTAATTAAAGACTTTTAATCTCTATCATTCAATGAATGATAGTTTGCGCAACTTCCAAAAAAAACAAATAAAACGACGTTGGCCATAGCTGCCCTACTTTTAATCCCTAAACCCTTAGATTTCGCTGAATCCTTATTGGCCATAGCAGCTAATCGGGAATGGATAGAGAAAGAGAAAAGCAGAACAAAACAAACAAATTGAATTCGAGCTCCAAAAACTCCTATTGACTACTCCACCCTAGAAAGAGGAGACGCGAACGAGAGAGAAAGGAGATCCTAAAATGATTTCTCAATTTTAACTAAAACGACGTTGTTCCACTTTTTTTTTTTTTTTTTTTTAAATTTAGATACCAAGATGATGCCGTTTTGAACTTGATATTAAAAAATTTTAATAGGTCCAAAATGACATCGTTTTGCATTGGATTTAAATAAATAAATAAATAAAGAGAAAAGAAACTTAATTGAAACGACATCATTTCTTCACTTAACCTAAACCCTATTTTTCCTTCTTCTTCCTTTGCCTCTCTCACTTTTCACGTTAAACTGGTTCTCTCTCTATCTCTCTCTCACCATCTTCCTCTTCCTCCCTCAACCTCTTAGATTTCGCCGAATCCTTTTTGGCCATAGCAACTATTCGGGAATGGATAGAAAAGAGAACAATAGAACGAAACAAACAAACTGAATTTGAGCTCCAAAAACTCCTAACGACTACTCCACCCTAGATTTTGAGATACGTGGAATCAAATCAAAGGGTTACACTTGGGAGAGAGTACAAACCGTAGGAGTTGCCACCAACCATTGAGATTCTAAGGTGTAATTGGTCACCTAAGTCTAATTAAATTTATTTCCTAATTTTAACTAAGACCTTAGGGCTCTTAAGCAAAATTGTTTTTGCATCTAGTTCCCGATTTTTTACCCATTTTAGGGTTTTTTTTCGGATTAGACTAGTGCTCGATTGTCGGTTGAACTGGCCGAACTGACTAGTTCGGTCCGGTTTTTAAAACCATGAAAAGGATGTCTCGATCCAGAAGCCTGGTTACATGAGAAAAAGGTGTTAGGCACCCCACACCACCTATCCAAAGAATAGTACCTCGTTTCAAATTTAATTTTAAAACTCGTCATTTAAATAACAACTAAAATACTCGACATTTGGTTTTAAAATGATATTCATGTACATTTGAAAAATGAAACAATGATCAAACTTATCCTAGGATGGGATGTGAATGAATGAAATGTACAATCTATTCTAGTATGACATGTATCTATCCTAAGATGGCATGTATAAGAATGACATGTAATGTATCCTAGAATGACATGTGGGTAATGGCATGTATCTATCTTATAGTGACATGTGAATGTTTGACATGTATATAGGAATCCTTCCTAAGATGACATGTATATAGGGATTTATCCTAAGATGACACATTAATGACGTGTATAATCTACCCTAGGGTGACATGTGAATACATCACATGTATCTATGCTAAGATGACATGTGAGAAGTGACACGTATCAATTATGAGATGGCATGAGAAAAATGGCATGTATTTATCCTAGGATGACATATGGATGCATGTCAATATCTAAATTCAAGGGCATGTGAACAATTTATTTTATAAAAATATTTACTAAGTATATGATAGCATGGCATACGTTAGGAATGTAAATTACATAAGGAATTAAGTATAGCTAACCTCGTTCCAAAGCATAGCATACTAATTGCAATTTTGCAAATCCTTTTCCCAAAGTATCTTATCTCATGCAAGAGACACAAAGAAATGACAAGAAAATAAATATTAGATTTCTAAGAGATGCTGAAACAACGTCATTGACAAATTATTAATCTTGAAGAAATCTTTTTATTTTGGCAAAACAATGGTTAAAGATGAACTTTTGGAATTTTTGAGGTCAATTTGTGATTTCAAAAAGTTTCAAGGTTGAAATATAATTTGGAAAAGTTTTGAGTCAGATTGTAACTTTGGAAAGTTTCAGGTCACAATGAATTTGGAAAAAAATTTGGGGTCAAATTGCAATTCAGGAAAGATTTGGGGTTGAAATGTATTTTGGAAAAGCTTCAGGTTAAAAGTTTAATTTTATGAAAGGTTTTAGGGTTGAAAGTTTAATTTTGCGAAAGTTAAAAGTCAAAATGTAATTTGAAAAAGGTTTGGTTTGGTTTGTAATTTTTGAAACATGCTTGATTTGTGGATCCGGATTGGGCCCTTGTAGTGGAATGGATTTAAAAAGGAGTTTGATTTTTGGGCTTGGCTTGACTATGATTTTAAAAAGGCTGGTGGGCTCGTGCGTGTGACTTTTTAGATTGGGTCTGGGTGAACTAAATTTTAATGTGGGCTGGTGCTAAGAGGAATTCGGATTGGGCCTAAAGGAGAGAATTCGCATGGGATTTTTAGTTTTAGATGGTAGCTGACCCAAATGGGTCCAATCCGGTCCAAACCCAAACTCCACTCAAACTATTAAAAGAAATATCCATGGACCAATGACAGAACGCCACCTCACCATCTTATCTTTTCTCTTAGTCCTTTTCTTTCTATTTCTGTCTTAAACTTAAACGGTTAAACCCAAATCAGATTAAGCCTTAAGCCTCTCTTTCTCTTCTCTCCATCTCTGAATCAAACCCATGACCGTGGCCGGAGCTTCAAAGCTCAACGCAAGCCACCAACACCGTGGCTCTCTCCCTTTCTATCCTGGTCTCTCTCTCCCGAGTCTCGAACTATCTAATCTTTTTATTTTTCTGCTGCTGTTCTTTGATTTATGGCCGAAAGTTTCTCTTTTTATTGCCTGCCTGTTTGTGGGTTTGGGGATTTGGTTTTATTTTTTGGGGTTTAATGATTTGGAAAAAGAAGGAATTTTGATTTGGGTTTGGGGGTATTAAGAAAGAAAGGTTTTTTGTTTCGAGTTTTGGGTGTTCAAGTGTTCATGTGATGGTTTTGCTATGGATGTGTATGTTTGTTTTATGTAATGCTTGTGAACACGAGTTGTGTGTAAAAATGGTAGCTTGTGTGCTCTTTGTCTTGTGAACATGTAGAAATAAAAATACACTAGGTACCTAAAGCTTAGGCAGAACTAGCAAACACTTAAGAAAAGAATGGATATTACCCTCTTAGTGCTATACTTGACTTTCCTTTGTGTATATTCTGCTTTTACTCCTGGTCTTGTCTGTGTGCTTTGTTGATAGCTGAAAAAGGAACAAGCTTTGAGTTAGATTTGGAGCTAAAAATTGAAAAGAAAGATGAGAGAGAGTGAGTGAGAACAAAGTAAGAAAGATATTATTTGGATGTCTCTGCTCTGCTTTTTCTTCTTCTTCTCTTCGCTTTTCTTTGATACTGATCTTTGTTGTTGCTGCTGCTTGTGCCTCTTGTTGAAAAGGAATGACCTTCAATGCAAAAAGGAAGGAACTTTCTGTGTGAGAAGAAAAATTAGACATTCTGATGGGGTGTGTTTAAAGAGTGGGTGTTTTTTAAAGGGTGGCTGTCTAAAATAGAAAAAAAAAGGATTTTGTACTAAAATAAAATAGGCGAAAATACACAGAAAATTTTAGACAATGCCCTTGGTATGAAATCTAAAGAAAAATAGGAAGGTCAGAGGACAGCACGGAAGTGGGGTGGGTGGGATTCTCAGGACTAGGGATTTGGTTTTGTGCCTCCCAGGGGAGCAGATTGTTGGTCTGTCTTTGTGAATAGGAGAAAGAGATCTATTTATATGGGCTCTCCTTTTTTTTTTTTTTTGATGATCAAACTTCCACACTATTCATTAAACTGGACAAAGTCCAAATCTGCTACATCTTTTGACACTTGAAATTCAATACAGGGAGGAATATCCTCAACCCAGACAATGCTCTCACTAACAAACTGAGCATTCCTAGCAAGTAAATGGGCAGCCATATTACAATTCCTGCGCACACAGCTGACTTCTCAGACCAAAGCATTATGCTTCTGTCCCATGATACCATCAGTGATCATCTTAATAGAGAGAGGAGGAGAACAGCAGCCCCTTAGCGCATCAGTTACTACCTTTGCATCCCCTTCCAGCACCACTTGCCTTAGCCCCAAGTCCCCAACTAGAATCAAGCCTTCCTCAAAGGCCTTTGCTTCCACCTCCAAAGCACCAAGCGGGAACTCCAACTTCTTACTCATCGCGCCCATTAGCTCTCCCCTTTCATTTCTAATTATAATCCCGATTTCGCAGCTGCTTGACTCTTTAAATACCGCCTCATCTACATTTATCTTATACCAATCATCACATGGTGGAGTCCAAGTTCCAGTTCTCGGTGGAGCAGGGTGTATTGGGACCTCAGCGAGCAGACCGAATTCCTCCACAAGAGCATTAGCTTCCGACACAATTCTCCTTGATTCTTTGCCTTTTCCCTCAAATTTTACTGCATTCCGATTCTTCCAAATACACCAAGCTAAGCATGCTAGCCGCTCTAATTCTCCCTCCTTTTGATTTTCCCAAACATTCCAAACCACATCAATGAAGTCCCGGTGAGAAAGACAGCCCCCTTTCACAGAAAACTTAGCCTCCTTCCATACAGCTTCTGCCATACAACACTCCCACAGTGCATGACCCGAGGATTCAGCCAAACCACACAGCCCACACCTATCATCTTTAGACACCTTTCGGAGCCAAAGGCTAAGGTTGGTGGGAAGGATGTTCTTGCATACCCACCATAAGAAATGTCTAACTTTACTTGGGCACTTTAAGCTCCAAATAGTTGTCCAAAATTCCTTTTTCTTCTACCTATTTGATTCCTCACCACCAGTCCCCAAACTCCTCCCCTCAGAAAGCCACCCGTGAGCCACATGATAGGCACTTTTAACCGTAAAGATGCCTTTTTTCGTCCAAGCCCAAACCCAAGCGTCATCCGGCAGATTTTGGCTGATCGGGATACTCAAAATAGTCGATGCTTCGTGTGGTAAGAAGCTGTCTCCACAGCACTAGAGTTCCACTGACCCAACTCACAGTCAAGAAGGGTCTCCACTAGCACATTTTCAGCATTCTGTGGCCGAGGACTAACAACCATAAACGAATTTGGGGTTGGGATCCACCTGTCTGTCCAAATCTTCGCTTTCCGCCCATTTCCAATATTCCATCTTAGACCCCTATGAAGAACCCCCCTTGCTGCCACTAAGCTTCTCCAAGTGAAAGATGGGTTATTTCCCAACTCCGCCTCCAAAAAATTTGAGTCCGGGAAATATTTTGCCTTAAGAACTCGATGGGCTAGAGAATCTGAATCTTGAGAGATCCTCCATCCTTGTTTTGCGAGCAAAGCTAGATTAAAAGCTTTAAGATCCTTAAAGCCCATCCCGCCTTCATTCTTTGGTGTACACATCTTCTCCCACGCTATCCAAGCCATCTTCCTTTCCTTATCACGTTGACCCCACCAAAAGTTTCTCATCTTCGCATTCAACTCGTTACACAATGAATCGGGAAGCTTAAAACAATTCATCGTATACATAGGAGTGGCTTGGGCTACGGCCTTTATAAGGATTTCTCGGCCAGACGTTGACAAAAGCTTTCCTTTCCAACCCACAATTTTTCGACCCACCTGATCTAATATGCGGTGGAAGGCTTTCTTCTTTCCTCTCCCTACCAAAGTGGGTAAGCCCAAATAACGCTCATGCTGATGGATGACTTATGCCCCGAACATTTCTTTCACCTCTTCCTTAACCTCACCCCGTGTATTTTTGCTAAAAAAGAGAGAAGTCTTCTCTCTATTTAGCATTTGCCCTGACTCCTTTTCATACACCTCAAGAATTTTAAGAATTCTGGATCCCTCCTCCTTTGAAGCTTTGCCGAACACAATGCAGTCATCAGCAAAAAGTAGGTGAGAGGGATGCTAGTCAAATGGAGATGTTCAGGGAGTGTTTAACTGAATGTGGTCTCTCTGATTTGGGTTTTGTGGGGCAGCATTTTACTTGGTGTAATGGTAGGATAGGTGAGCACCGAACTCTGGTTAGGTTGGATAGGATAGTGGCTAATGAGAAGTGGTTGAGAATGTTCCCTGAGGCAAAAGTCTTTCATAAGGCTATGGCAGCTTCTGACCATTGTATGCTCAACCTATCTTTGAGGAAAAGGGTGCAGAGAAGGGGGAAGGGGAAGCGGTTTATGTTTGAGGCTATGTGGACTAGGGAGGAGGGTTGCAGAGAGGTGATTGAATCGGCCTGGGATCCTTCGAATGCTAATCCGAATGTGCAAATTAGAGATAGGATAAAAAGTTGCCAAGATCATTTGCAAGCTTGGAATCGTAGGGAGTTTGGGAACGTAAATAAGGTGTTAAAGCAGAAGCAAAGTCGGCTTCAGCAATTGGAAGCCTTAAATTTACTTCATGAGTCTGCTGAAGAGATTCAAGCTTTAAAAAAGGAGATTAACGAGATAATGATCCGGGAAGAAATGATGTGGAACCAAAGGTCAAGGGCTGTATGGGTTAAATGTGGGGATCGAAACACAAAAATTTTTCATGCAACGGTAAGTAATAGATGCCGGAAAAATAGAATTGATGGCCTGTATGACCTGGGAGGCAGATGGTGTGAGGATAGTGATGAGGTGGATGGTATTATTCTGGATTACTTCAGGGATATCTACAGTACAAGCTTCCCAGTTGATTTCGGGGCTAGCCTTGGGGCTGTTGACAGAAAGGTCTCGGATACAATGAATGAAGACCTTCTTTCGGAGTTCAAAGCAGAGGAGGTTCGGAGGGCTTTAAAGCAGATGCATCCAACAAAATCGTCGGGCCCGGATGGTATGTCCCCTGTTTTCTTCCAAAGATATTGGGATATTGTAGGTCCAAATGTGGTAGTGTGTGTCCTTAATATTCTTAGAGCAGGTGTTATTCCATATGGCTTAAATGACACTTATATTTGTCTAATCCCAAAAGTTAATTGCCCTCAAAAAGATGATGGAGTTCCGACCCATAAGTTTATGTAATGTTATCTATAAACTTGTTTCAAAAGTTTTGGCCAACAGGTTAAAGAAAATCCTCCCTGATGTTATTTGTGATGCTCAAAGCGCTTTTGTTCCGGGAAGGCAGATTACAGACAATGTGTTGGTAGCTTTTGAAGTTATGCATTGTATAAATCAGAGGAGAAAAGGGAAGAAGGGGTTGATGGCAATAAAGCTCGACATGAGCAAGGCATACGACCGGGTGGAGTGGGCATATTTGGAGGCGATGATGGGTAAATTGGGTTTTAATGAAAAGTGGATTAATTTGATGATGATGTGTGTGTCATCGGTGTCTTTTTTAGTGCTTATAAATGGTGAGCCAAAGGGAAGGATTGTTCCAACCCGTGGTCTTAGGCAAGGGGATCCGATTTCACCATACCTCTTCCTTTTGTGTGTGGAGGGACTCTCAGCTATGCTTAGAAAGGTTGAAAATGGGGGAATTCCTAGAGGTATTGTGGTTTGTAGGCAAGCTCCATATGGGCTCTCCTAGGGTTGAAGGCTACACAACTCTTAATTTACCAAACTAGACTGCTGTGCACTCAAAGAATTGTGTCATTGACTTTAAATCAGCACTTAATAATTTAATAAATCTTCACATCCCCTTATATCCTGTGTTAAAGGAGCTTCAATGGAAGGAAATAAATGTATTTATTTAGTATCACATTTATGTTCAAGTTTAAATTCTTATTTATTAGCATTCATTTTTAATTTCTCCAATCAATTTCCTAACTATTCCTTTCTTAGCTACTATTCCTGTAGCTGTTATCATAAACATGTGACACAAATTCAATGCTACTGATATTAAACCTATCACAATTAGGAATAACGGTATAGTTGGTTAGATATTGTATATTAAGTTTCCTAATTAAATTCAAATACATGATGACATTTACCAATGAAGCATAAATAATGTATATTTTTTTAATGACAACCATATTTGATTCAAGGGTAATCCGGAGTGCTCTTAGGGCATTTGTTAAAAAACAATTTTGGAAAACTTTTAATATCACTTTTATGGGAAATATAAAAAATTGTCAAAAAAATTAATTACTTTTTTTGTCTTCTCATAAGGGCAAAACTTAGATACAGTCCCTTAGGTACAGTATCTTAGGTACCCCTTTTAAAATTAAAACACCTGTACACTTACTTAACAGTAACACTGCCGTTTTCTTTCCGTTTATTTCTTTTCCTTCTTTTATTTTTCCCCTGTTCCAGAAGACATTCTGACTCTTGAACTCCCGCCAAACACTCTTTGCTCTTACCGTTCTCTCTTTCCCTCTCTGTTCTTCTCTTTCTCTCTTTCTTTCCTTCTGTCTCACTCAGATTAGATGAAATAGACGAATCAAGCTCTCTGAAATCTCTATCTCGCTCTGTTTTCGTAGATTGGTTGGCTGGCTCTAAGAAAATTCGTTGGTATGTATTTGCTAAATCTCATTATAGGTTTTCGATTTTAGTTGTTGGGTTTGTGTTATTTTGAGGTTTTATAGAGTTTTTCTTTGTTGATTATGATCTGGGTATCAATTTTTGTTATTGGGTTTGTGTTATTATTGCTTTGGTTTGTTTTGATATGGGTTTTCAATTTTTGTTATTGGGTTTGTGTTATTATTGCTTTGGTTTGTTTTGATATGGGTTTTCAATTCTAGCTGCTAGGTTTGTGTTATTTTGAGGTTTGGTTATTTCAAGAATTAGGCTATAGACTATCTATTGATGTGACTAATAAATCATGAGTTTTGTTTTTTGGCAGACCATTGTGTTCTGTAGCATGGGCAAGGAGTTTAGCGTGCAAGAAGTTTAGTGTGGCTTTGGATGAATCAATAATTTTTTGGCAAGAGCAAGGAGTTTAGTGTGGCAGATCGCTGTGTTCTTTAGCATGTGATCAATAATTTGTTTACTAATTGCTACAAGTGACATTACTTTGTTTTGTTGTCGCGTATCAGTTTATTTACCAATGCGTGTTTTGGGTACTTTTATTGTTATAACTTATCAAGTGTAACTTCTTTAATATTGGATACTTTTTATGGTCCAAATTCACTATTGGCCTTTTGATTAATTAAACTATTTTTGGCTTTATTTATTACAATCATCTCAAACTTGAACTGTTTTTGCCCACACTTAAGCACTACCATATTTTTCTTTATACACATTGTCGGGTCCTGCTGCTGCATGCAGTGGGATACTGCTATTTTTTCCCTCTGCATTGGTTTCTCTGTACTGGGTAGCTGCTGGATTTCTGCACTGGGTAGCTGCTGGATTTCTGCACTGGATAGCTGCTGCCTGCAATGTGTGGGCTGCTATTTTCTTAATGCAATTGCATCAATTGCACTCATTGAATAGGCTTGCTTGTGTATCTGATGTTGAAAGTGGTAATAAATACATGTGTACATAATATTACAGATTGCATCATTCATTTCTTTTGAGCTGAATATTGCCAATTGTTGTACGTGTACAATTTTTTTGTGTGGATTATTTAATTAGTGTACTTGAAAATCTTAGGGTCTTCTTGGTTTTGGATGAGGGCTATACTTATTGGATCATTAATGAATGTAGCCAATTGCTTTACTAGTTATATGCTTTGCCTTCAAGATCATATCTCCACTTCATACAAGACCCGCTTGGAAAAATAGTACCTACTTTGGTATTTTGGATGTCATAAACTTGAAAGAAAGCATTGATTTTTTCATTCATCAAGTAAAATTTGCACCAATATATTTCTTAGCTTAACATGTCCAGCCAATACTAAACTAACAGTATCATTTCACATCACAGAAGATTTTTCTCACATACACAAATATGCACTTCCACACAAATGTACTGCACATCTATACACATAGCTCTTAGTTCCCATTATTTTCTTTAAGTGCAGGCAAATGAAGGCTGGTGGACTCTTTTTATAAAGGATGAGGCAACCTATGGTGAACATAGAGCCAAAACTCACAAGAAATTCAAATGAAATGGCGTAACCACTTATAACTCAAAAAAAAAAAAAAAAAAAAACTTATTTTTGATAATAAAATGAAGTAAACAGTGTTTTATTATTGTGAACTCACATTACAAATATCACATGGCATATTGTAAAAGAGTACACTAAAGTAAAATCAAAATTCACTAATTAAATACAATGCTTATTGTGCAATTTTTAAATAACTTGCAATTGTACAAAATAATTTGAATGTATTCAACATCTTAAGTCCTACTGCCTATTCAATCTAACATGTCTTTTTGCCGTTTGAAATGGTTGAGCTACAAATCACTTTATGTCTCAAGACGCTTGAAATGGTTGAGCTGCAAATCACTTTATGTCTCCATGTATAAATCTTTCGTCCAAACAATGCATATATTTTTGGATATTATAATTGTTTCTTTCAGTTCTCCTACTGGGCTTAACACTGATGCATCTTGATACTAAGATATTCTTTCCAATCAGTGAGGAGATATAACAAGATCAGTCTGATTAATGAACTCGATCAACTCATTTTGGTGAGTGAGAATAGATTTTCTGGGCAGGCTTTAATAGACCAGGAATGAATGGTCAATCCTTGAGATGCATCCCTCATAAATCCTGAAGTGGCAAACTTTGCCAATCTATCTGCCTATGCACAAGTCAGAACCAAGGCAAAATGAGAAATATTAACAAAAATATTCAAAAGATGGTAAAATTTCATTTCTAAATAATCGAACAAAGTGAATAACTATACACAAAATATTTCAAGAATAATAAGTGCCAACAAAAATTTTGAACCATGTTTTGAACTTTAGCTTGTAAACAATTAAACCTCTAGTTGGAAAAGAACATATAATTGTGAATCTTGAGATCCATTGTCTTTCTTTAATTTTTGGTCAGAGGATGAATTAGATTTATTCAGCCAACTCAAATTGGCTTCACCAATAAAATATAAGAGTTATATATGAACAAATAGGTGCATACCCTAAATCAGCAATGACAATGTTGACATTATCTTCTAATCATTGGTCCTGTAGGGCATATGCATTTTTAGGTCATTATAACTTCCCAAGTAAAATACCTAACCAATCTGTGTAGATTAAAAAAAATGATCATTTAATTCATTACCAGAATTGCTTGAGCCAATGCTTCACAAATCACAAGCTAGCTGAAATCAGGACAAGAGGAAAGTTAACACTGCCCATGTTTAAAATATAAATGAAAAGAAAAGAATATGCAATTTATAGTGGCATTAAGGTTGTATGGGACCAATTTACTAACACTACACCTGAACATCTCCATGCTGTCGAAGTTGATTTCTAACAAAAGCAACTGCATTTGAGCTGAAAAGCAATATCAAAAATGTTAAGCAACTGCAAACCAGCTAAGAAAGACTACAATTTAAAGGACTGTCAATTCATTATCGACAAGAAAGACTATATTTCTATAATCATCAAGGAAACATTCTTCTCATTAAAATGGTGTTCAAGTAACATTGAACACCATTTTAATTATTTGGAGAGTTTTTCACATCTGATAGGGATAACTATAATTTTCACATCTGGAGATATGTTTCCAAGAACTCAAAAGTAGCAGAACATCATTGCATTAGCATTGGTAAAATTTTCTACAATTGCCCATCACTTCAAGTATAAAGTATAATGCTTAAAATAATCAGATAATAGGCGCATCCAAGGTGAAACTTGGCACAAATTAACTAGCTAGCCCCTCCTTTGCGGCTTATATATATTATATTCCCTTCGTTAGTTGATACAGAAAATCACTTTGGAATCTTGAATTTTTTACATTAACAGGTATATCATGTTTGGACCAAAGTGTAGCAATATTGCTAAAGCTATGTTCCTCTGGTTTACCTTATTGCTAAAGCTATGTTCATCAAAAATAGCCAAAGGAAAACTCTTCCAAACCTCAAAATAACTCAAACTCAGCAGCCATAATTGAAAACCCAAATCAAAACAAATCAAAGCAATAATAACACAGACCCAATAACAAAAATTGATACCCAGATCATAATCAACAAAGAAAAACTCTACCAAATCTCAAAATAACACAAACCCAGCAACTAAAATCGAAAACCTATAATGAGATTTAGCAAATACATACCAACGAATTTTCTTAGTGCCAGCCAACCAATCTACGAAAACAGAGCGAGATAGAGATTTCAGAGAGCTTGATTCGTCTATTTCATCTAATCTAACTGAGAGAGAAGGAAAGAAAGAGAGAAAGAGAAGAACAGAGAGGGAGAGAGAGAACGGTAGGAGCTTGTTTTCTCGTGGGAAGTCTTTAGTCTGAAACAGGGGAAAAAAAGAAGAAACAAAAAAAGAAGGAAAAGAAATAAACGGAAAGAAAACGGCAGTGTTACTGTTAAGTAAGTGTACAGGTGTTTTAATTTTAAAAGGGGTACCTAAGGTACTGTATCTAAGTTTTGCCCTTCTCATAAAAAGTTTCTAAAAATATTTTCTAATCCAATGCTCTTAGAGAATCAATTAACTTTTTCCTCAATTTAATTGTGTGTTTAAATTTATTTGGAGAACCAAATATAATGCACATAAGTTTTGCCCTATCATCAAGAAATTAATGTGTTTATATTTGATGATAAACATGAAAAAATTTAATGCCCACAATAATAATTCAATACTTATTGCTTATTCCTCTCACATGAATGATAGGTCATAGGTTATACGCAGGACACATCATTCATGTGAGAGGATGGGCTACTACCTTTGAAGTATTAAATAATTTTTCTAATCTTATTATGCATGGTAAGACCAATCATTCATGTGAGAGAGAAATGAGCAATCACTATTGAATAATTTCACTTGTGAATTGAAATGTGACAAGGCCAATCACATAGGTCATTTCAACCCTTTGGAATTGTCTTTATCACGTGAGAAAAATGTTTATTTTGAATAAAATCATAACGATTTTATTTTATTCCAAACTTTATAAGTTTGATGTAATAATTGAAAAGTGATAAGCCAACAGCATGGTTAAATTCAGCTCATAGAAATTGTCTTATCATAACAGGCCGTGATCATAAATAAACCCTCTATAAAAGTCCACTTATGGACAATGAAAAAACTCAGGTTCCAAAACAAAAACTATAAACCATGCCATGTTTTTGTGTTTTCAAGGATGGCACCAATGGCTACATTCTTTCTCATGATTTTTACCAATATATAAAGTTATAAACATGAAATACAACCTTAAATTGATGTGTATGAAACAATTAGCCATTTAACATCATGTAAAAATCAATGTAGTTTTTAACCATGAACAAGTCGAACGTAAAGAAGGTCATATAGTAAGACTAGAAGTAGAAAGTAGCAAATAAAATTACTAATTCGGCAAGGTCGAACATGAATAGGTTCTCATAACAAGTTTTCCAGCTATGAAAGTAGCACTAACCAAAATAGAAGCACCTTTTTTTTTTCTTCCATGTTAAAGTTGAGAGGAAATGAGTTGAAGAGAGAAAAAAGAAAAATAGAAGCAAGCTTGAAAGTTGTTTGGCCCAACGGCCCACACCCATAAGTGAAAACCCTTGACGAATACATCAATACCATTGAACTCATGTTTATAATGATCTCAATATAGGGTTTATTTACTAGAAGACCCTAAGCTAATCCTATGATTAGTTTTCCTTTTTTACAAGTACGTGGATCTATAATAGGTTGGGCTGTTGGGGTTTGGTCCTCCAGGCCATAATATCTCTAACAATCCCAGGCACACGCGACACAAAGTGGTACACTGACATGGCTAGGGCTGACATGACAGTAACTTGATGCCATGTGGTGGATTTGGAATGATCATGTGTAGAACAATAGAAGCACCTAAAATCAAGGCACATAATTTTCATATCATCAGGCCGAGAAAAGAACCCCACAAAAAAAAAAAAAAAAAAAAAAAAAAAAAAAAAAAAAAACACCTTATTAGGTTTCCTCAGTGGCTAACCACTTAAACACTACCATCCCAACCATAATGTGGACCAAAAACTATTTCCAATATTTTGATCATGGTACCCTCTCTGACGCAAGGGCTTTCTCAATAAGCCATAACGATTCTACTGCATCATTTCCTCATTTGCTCGGCCATCTACAATTACCAAATCAAGCTTCATGTACATGGCTTGAGCCTTCTTGACACCATCTAAATTATCTAGTTCCATGACCCTCTCGGCCCAACCATAGTGCCACACCACACATCTGCAATCGCCGTTTGAAGCCTTTTTGCATTTTTTGCCAACTCATCATTGAATTCTTATATGCAATATCCCCTGCAGCCAAAAAAATTATTATTATTCATGATCATCAGCGTAAGTTATCTATACAGCTAATTTCAAAAGAATCTCCATCTTTGCTTACTATTTCAATGAACAAAAGGCTGAGAAAACCTTTTCGATATAAAAGCTGAAATACTAAAGGGGATTTAACCTTCTTAAGGATGATTCAGTCACCCTCACCCTCTAGAACATGAAATTCATAATTCAATATAATTCATAAAATTTAAAGCTAAATCTCTACACCAAATACAGTTGAAGAAGACCTAGTTATTCTACCAAAAAAAGAAAAAGACAACCTAGTTTGACCTTCAAACTTCATTTTTTTTTAAAAATTTTGACCTTGAAGTAGAAAGAATGGATCATTGAAATAAGCAGGGGTAATCAGGACCAATACACCTAACAAATATTTGCAATCAAGCAAGATCAAATGGCCAAGATGAAAGCTTGAAGAGATTAGACAAAACAACACAAAAGTTTGACCTAATTAATTGTAATTAATTTTGATTGGTGTTAATGAACATCGAGACTTTTTTGGCTAAAATTTTAGTTGTTTCTATTTTCATTGACTATGATTTATTTTCTATAGTCACTTGATTATGAAGTTTTTTATTTTTATTATACAGTTATTTTCTGTCCTTTCTTAATGTAACTTGAGAACCCTGTTTAGAGCCCCAGGATTTATTAATGTCTCCTTTTGCTTGAGTAATAAATTTTTTTTGAAATTTTCCCCCAATAGATTAGTGTTGATTTCAAGCAATCCTAAGAACTGACTCCCAAGTTTTAGGTATGTTTTTATGCTTGATACTGACTCCAAGCAACCCTAGATGTTGACTGTTAGATTTATTCCTTTTTTGTCTATCCATAATCTCTGAGAATTTTGGGTCACTTCACTCTGTTTCATATATCATCTTTGGAACCACAAATTTGTAGATCAACAGATTAAAGAAGTTGCAACTGGATTAAACAAAAAGGAAACAGAGTTCCTCACTTCCTCTAGGTATTAGGAGACGAAGATATTATTGGAAAAGCCAGGAGAGCATAAATATAACAATTTAGGAATAAAGTTAAGGAGGTGGGAATAATTGGCAGTGCGTTGTAGGAGAGAAATGCCAGTTGTAGTAATGGCCAATGCAGTTAGACTCCTAGGAATGCTCTACTGGTGTCTGAATTGCTCAAAGTTTGTCTAGTTGTTAAGTGAACAAGCTTGTATGGAAGAAGTATCACCTCATCAACAATTGGAAAAACCATGACTATATATTGATGACATTTGAAGGGGTGAGTTGAGGAAAACGGATAAGGTATCAGGTCATTGCTCATATGATTGGACAGGTTTTTCATTGAAGAAATGGTGATATTCAGTTGGAAGAGTAGAAGTTCAAATAGTCTATAATTAAGCAAATGACTCAAACATTACTTGCCTGGATACTCTGTACTGACCATGCTAAAATATGTGCAAGTTACAACCATCTATAACAATTGCACCTAAAAAATGAAAGAAACTTTTATGTTTTTCAACAATGAAGTCTATTAAAAAGCATTTTACAGCTAGTCTCTAAGCTGTTTCAGAGATTAAAGGAAATGCTCTAAGCCTGCTAAGTGCACGGATCTTGTCAAATCTGAATCAACTCAGAGTTATATTTTCTTAATGAAGAGAACAATTAGGGCTTAATGGTACAGCTGCCATAAAATCGTAAATCTCAGAAGAAAATAATTTTTAAAAGCTAATTGACCGAATAATATATCTGAGAATAAACTCTAATACCAACTATAATAAGGTAGTGTTCCTTAAAGTGAGATTTATTGACTAAAAGAGCATTGTTTAATAACTATCTGATAATTTACCGAGTTGCAATATGTAAAACCAATTATAAGAGCATTGTTTAATAACTATTAACTAGGTATCAATGACTTGATACTTTAAAGTCAAAATCTATAGTCAATAAATATCTAATACCAACTATAATCAACTATTATTGAAAGCAAATCTCTTAATAAAATTCAAAAAAATAAAAAAGATTTTACGAGGTGTTTGATAAATTTTCCTTGGTGGCTTAAACTATCTTGCACTTCTACATAATTCCCTAACAGAGATCAAACAACATAAAAACAAGAAACTTCACCCATTATTAGCAAACGTTATAGTTATGTATATAAAATTGAAACCCAGCCTGTACACACATAAACTGTGCTCAAAATTTGCACAATTTTTTGCAAAATCAATTTCTATAAAAACAAATGTTGATCTACACATCTTGCTTATAATATTTGTGACTCCTAGTATGTACATAAAGCTCTTCATATCTTTGCAAAGTAGCATTTAAACATGGAGTACAGAACTGTTACCACTCCAAAGAGTCAGGGTAGGATAGGAAGCTCCTCTTCATTAAAGGAAAAGAAACTGACTCGCCCATACTCTACATGACAAAACCGCAAAGGAATGGCCCCACATTGCCTCTCAAGGACTTCAATATCTGCTATGGATGGTAGATCACCCCTGCAAGAGAAGGTAAGCATAAAAGATTCAAAAAAATTTTGACCAGATATGCATATCAATAAATAAGTCATAGATCTCTTTCAAAGCGACTGAAGAGAACAAGTTTTGATGGATTAATGAAATATAATACCAAATTTTACTGATCTTCTTCAAGCAAAAATTACTTTTACTTTGGGGATTATTACTTAACACTTTTCAGAGATTATAAGTCTATCTTTGCGGAATGCCAATTTCCGCTTAAAATTTAAATATGATTTTAAACCAAGTAATAGAAATTAAAGTGGTTGATAACCAAGAAGGGAGTAATTAAATCATTAAAATATGATTGTAAACAAAGATAAAGAAATTTTCTGGGAGAACTGTTGGAGCCTTTTCCATTTCTCCCTCTTTAGACATTAATAGATATTATCTTCATACTAATTGAAAAACAAAAACAAATGTTTGATAGTCAAGAGTTGAAAAATCCAATCATAACGTAGTTATTTTTGTGTCTCATATTTCAAAAATGTTACAAACAGGAATTATATGCATGCTTCACATTATCCTAACACATGTATGTGATTATAAAAGACAAAAACGCCTTCTACCCACATTTCTAAGAAGATTGTCAAAAAACAAAATTGGAAAACATGACATTTTAAAATATACTAATAAGTAATAAAACAAAAAAAAATCCAACTAACTAGTACAGCATCCAAAAATTGAACGACATTTAATTTCCATAGAAACTAATAGAGAACAATTCTTTCATGCTTAGTAAATGAGTAAGTTAATACATTTCTAAAATTAAAAACAAAGTACGGAATTCCTTTTCTCCTATTGGTAAAATATGAACTTAATACCAATTCTAAAGCAAACCCCCACCTAAGTCAAAGTCTAGGGGCAGATATCTGATTAATTATGTGACTTCATTTTATGATGGCTGTCAATTCACCACAAACCTGATCAAACTTTGGGTTTATGACCAGTTATGAACAAACTATACAACACTAAGCACTGACACAGACGGAGTTTATATAAAATAACATATTTGTATATACATAAGAAAAATATAAAATAATAATCTGGATACATATGGTGTAAATCCTTTCCCAACAAATTCCTCAAGATATCAAAAACTAGAAGCTAACAATAGGATTGTTGCAATTAAATTTTTTCAGCAAAAGATAATCTGAAAAAGAAAGTGGTTTATCCTATGAAGTGCTTTAATATAAAAGCACATTTCATATGATAATAATATAAATAACAATTTGCAATCAACCACCAATAAGAGAAGGTTACTCATTCTTAGGAGCTACCAAATACAATTACCTAGTTAAGCAGATCACAAAGCTTGGATCACCTGGAGAAGATTTTCTAAACTTGCTATCTGGGAGATAGACATCAAAAACTGGCCTTGCTTCATTAATATGCATATTATTAAATGATCCAACAATGGAACTCTCATCTTCTGATTCTAAGTTTACCACTTCACTGCTTTGTGGAGAGCATTGAAGAGAAACAGATTGACAGTTACTCTTAGCACCCTTAATAGACCAAGCAATGCCATGCCGCCCAACAATGTAACCAAGAGATTTCAAGTGCCTATAAACCTCAAATAGCTCCCAAGAGCCTCCAGTAACCTTTGCATATATATCATTTAATGAAAGACTTGTACCATTGTCATCCAAGAGAAGCAATGCGCCTATTTCCATCAAAAACCTACAAATATAAGAAGTTACACTTCACAAATGATTCCATCTAAACATATAATGAAAAAGGACACAAATACATAGTTACTTCTTTTCAAAAACTTAAAAAGAAATATATTTATAAAAAAAATAATTGCTTTTATCAGTTACTTACCTAATACTACCTTTCACTTACAACACCATGTATAAATTTGCAAGTGTCGCTTAAAACTATGAATAAGGTTGAAATTTCAGTTATTGAAAAGCATTGTTTGAAGTATCTCTCTGATACCTCTTTGTCCTTCAACTTTTATACAGGGTAATCCATAATCTCTTACCGAAGCCACAATATGAAATTTCAAACTAATTTTCTCAAAAAAATTTCAAAAGTCATATTTTTTGGGGACAACCATATAAGTCCAGCTCTGCTTTACAATATAGAATGTTTAATTAGCAAAGGATTCTTCAGAAAATCAAGTGTCCCTCAAATAAAGATACCAAGATAAATAAGTGACAATAAAAGACACTATGAATAAAGAACAACAAGATATATTTAGCTGTAGATTTGTAAATACTGGGTTTCATAATATCACCAAAAACAAATAATTAACCTATTCCTTAATTCCTTTGAAAGAAAAACCAAGAAACAATAAGAGATATAAAAAAAGATAAAAATAAAAATCATAAAAAAAATGTCATTTCACATACAAGGTTTCCTCAATTGAGTAATAAATCTTGCCGCTACGAACTACTCCCATCGTCCTCCACAGTTTACCCTTGTTTTCTACAACCTCAGCCATTCCCATTTCGTTAATCCAATGAGCCCTGGATTTATCTTTCCTGAAAATTGTAGCCATAACCCAAAGTTACATCGAGGGGGGGGGAATATTATAATATCATAAAGAGTCAATTTTGTGAAAAATTCTATACCTAAACTGCAACTTGGATATAATCCCAGATGTAAAATGGAGTTCCTCATCATCCTCATATTTTGTATCTTGCAAATATTCCTCAGTATCACTTGATACTCCCGAAGAATTTTCCCAATCCACAGCCTCCATTATGCTACTTATCCAAAAAAAAAAAAAAAAAATTCACACTTATGTTAAGCCCATTTCATTACTTGAAAAAATGCATATAAAAAAACTGCAACCAAGAGTTTTGCTTTCCTAACAAACATACTCACCAAAACAGACCTTGATACAGCCTCAAATCACTTTGAATGCCAACTGTTCAACACCTTTCTTTTACTTGGTTGTTAGTGGTGGCTCTAGCTTCTTCTGTTCTGGTCTAAGGAATGAATCCTGCAATTTGAAATATGTGAAAGAAATTTATTACAAATCACAAATGGTCAGCATAATTTACTTATCAAAAAAAAAAAAAAAAAAAACTCGCGGTTGACATAATTAAAACACCACCTAGCATTAATAAAGTGGCAATGTAGACGTAGGCGAACTTCACAGGATAGAGATTTCAATTATGATGCAATGGGAATAAAATTTCAAGATTTTTATATATTTGTAAGGAGTCGCAACAAATAATTACTGTTACGAGGAAAGACAATATACTTATCCATTGAACGACACCTTCATCCTAAATTCATCTTTTATGGGCTGTTTGGATTGAAGGGGAGTAGAGTAAAGTAGAGTAGATTTAGCACAAAATTAGCTTATTTTTAGCCAACACTACTATGCTCCCCATTGTTCCCCCCTCCATCCAAACAGGCCATTAGAATTCCCCAGCCGAAATACAGCTAACTCTTCTGGTCCCCCAATTGAAAATTTTGAAAATGATTGGGGAACACAGCTAAAGAAAAAAACTTGTAACACGAATTTGTCCAATAAAAAAAAAACGTCAAAATACACTATTGGACCCTAAAGTTTAGTCTATGAGCAATATTAGTCTCAAAAGTTTAAAGTGACTTCTTTTAGTCCCTAAAAATCTTAAAGTCATCGATTTTAGTCCCAAAAACACACTTAAAGTGATCACCTTTAATCCCTATCGAGTGATGACATCTCATTTTTTAGTTTGGTCACGTCATCTAAGGAGTAAAAGTGATCACTTTAAATTTCAAGGACTTAAATGTTCAGCTGAAACATATAACACCGCATTAGCTAACCAAATGCATCTCACCAAATCACTAAGACATATCAATAGGTCACATAAAGAAGATAAATGAAAATGAAGCAAATTAAATTTTAAGCAGCAATGACAAGTTTCTTATCTTTTCCTAGTAAATTATCAGCAAACAGAGCTTATAATTATTCCAAATAAAATTTTAATCGAAACCACAAAAGTTAAATGAAACAACTGGAATGAAATTCAAGGAAAATAAGGAAAACCCAACAAATCAAAGATCTTGGTCTCACTGAAAAGGCTAAAGAGTAGGCTCTCTATGTGAGGAAATTATAACCAAAGGAAAAAAAAAAAAAGGAAATTTAGTAAGAATGAAGAGAAACAGACTTACCATGGCTTGATTGGAACTGTAAACGGGTTGCGAAGGAGCTCGATAGTGATGAGTGCTCACACAGCAGTGTGTGCGTAAGAGAGACATAGACAGAGACAGAGGCTAAAAGCCTAAAACTATGGAAGAAGGGGATACATTTCACAAGGGATACCGGTGTTAGAGATACTAGTCGCTAACCCCTGTTATGCACCTGAAAATTATTGAAAATGAAATCTAACAAATGCTTGTGTTATTTTTATATTTTAATTGAAGGCGATTTTTTATTTTTTAAAATAAAATAATTATTTTTTTAATATGAAAATGTAACATGCTAATTAGCAATTATGAAAGATGAGATTTAAATTAAGAGGCAAATATAAGTGAATGCTGCTATCCCTAACCATTTGTGTGCCTTTGGAGTTTCATATCTAAGATACCGCTTGAGGTTCAAAGTGAGCTCTTACATTATTTCTAAACTAATAACATCTAAAGCTCACAATACAAGCATATTAAATGAGGCCGAAAGTCTTTGCTCAAAAAAAAAAAAAAAAAAAAAGAGGCCAAAAGTCTTTGCAAGTCCCGCTTAACCTTTTAGAGTCCCTAATACAAAGTCCACATGTTATTTGCTATTGCTTTTGCAATATGAAGAAACTCTTCACATTGAAGAAAGTACTCTGACAGTGAAATCAGTCCGTTTACATCTTCACATGAAGAAGTAATTAAAATGGCCCAAGTAATTAAATTTAATTTCAAGATTATAATTAAATTTAAGAAGATTAATCCAAAAATTTGAATCAAACCACAAATTAGAAACATAGAAACAAACTACCAAATAAACATGATAAATAATCAAAAAAACTATAAATTTAACATGATAAATCCCTATTTGTACTTTAGAAAGCAAAAATGTACAAAATTAAAGTTGGCTTACTTCCTAAACTTGTTTGTATCCTAAAATAATCAAACACATACTAACAAATAAAAGAAACTGATGCCATCTTACTTCATTTAAACCAAATTGGCATAATCAACAAAAACCCAATAAACTATCAGCAAAACAAATCTTATTCTGGGTTGACATGAAGAGAAACAATAAATTATCCAATCAAAAATGAAGGACTTTCACAAAACAAACACACATTTAACCAAGAAGATTATAATTTCACTAAGACATTTTGTCGAACAGGTGATGGGGTTGGCCTATCTTTTAGAATATTTAAGCCTTTTGTTTCAGTTAATACACGCTCAAGATGAAATCTAACGAATGCTCAGTTATTTTGAGCTAGTGGGTATTTGTGAAATTAAAAAAAAAAAAAAAAAATTAAAAACGTGATTCTCTTATATATATTTAATTGGGTTTTGATCAACCCCAAACATGTTAATATAAAATAGCAAAATTGGATTGAAAAAATGTAAGACTAAGATGATAAAATCAAAAAGGAAAATTGAAAAAATCGGATTGCCTTTTGCTTACCAAAGCGGTCTGTAAAGGGCGGAGACGCAATTCACCGGGAGGAGAGGCGTGCAAATCTTCTTTCGTAGCCTTCCGAGTTTTGCCGCCAAGTCCAAGCTGGCCTTTCGACAACGAAAATGGATCTCGCTCCTCCACGAACGGTGGCCAGAGAGTCAATGAATCGTCGTTAGACTTTCTGGTTGTGAATTGGAACCGCAATCTTTTCTCCTTGGATCTTTTATTTTAGTAACAATTTATTCTCATTTGAATTTTTCTTGAAACTAGCCTTTTAAACTCTCAGCAGCAGGAAAGGAAAGGAAAGGAAAGGAATGAATCTCGATCGGGTTGGTAATGGAGAAATTATATGAGTGGAGTGGACTTAATTCAAACTCTGAACCTGATTTGCCTATCCTTGATCATCATAATCCAGCTAGTAATCCTTTTTAAGTATATCCTAAGGTCAAATACACTTTTGCTGTTGACACCTCCAACAGCCTTAAGTTTAAATATATAGAATTAATTGCTACGGCAGTAACTGCTAAGTAGCTGCCTAGGTCATGAACAATTTATCACTTATGTTCTTACTTAGGGCATCTTCAACCGATGCTGTCTTGACTTGCTCTTCACGTTTTTAGCCCTTACATAGCAAGTTTGATTATCGTGAAAGCTAGGAATTGCTTAGTAACTGCTTGGTAATTGCACTGCACATGCACAACCCATGTCTTAGCAGACCATGGGCACTCTATCCATTCTCCAACAACTCATACAACATGTTCCCACACATTTTGGAGAGGCTTGGCCCATGCTCAAGGTCTCCCATCAACACTACAGCCCACACAACATGCCTATATGTAGTACACAAAGTAACTGTCATCAGCCCACTAGCACTTGTCCACGCATTCAGATAGCCTCCACTAGCTTAATGCCTTGCACACAGCATTCAATCATCACAGCAACCTAGCCCTACCTTACACTCTAGTCACCAAGTCCACACACAAGGAACCCACAACTAAGCCACCAATGCCATGCACCACCACATAGGGTCAGCACCACCTGTTGCTGCCCATCGTCACAACCATCTTTGCCCACTATAGCCCTCCTCTGCCATGGCCTTGGGGCATTGTGTGGAGCAAAATGCCTCCACATGCTGCCCCTCATCAATCCAACTCGAGTAAGGAGACTGGAACAGCAGTAACACATAATGCTCCTAACACCGTGCGATGCACAGCTTTATCAAAATTTATATGTAAACAATTTTTATTACTATTAATTTAATTAAAATTAAATGATAAAATAGATAATAAAAATAAATTAATATTTTACTTTTAAATTACATAATGAATGCATATTGTGTATGAGACTAAGGTATCAAACACACACACATATATAAAATAATTAAATAGAAGATGGTAGATAACTATATAACTAAAATAAAAGGATTTTGAATAATACATTGAGATTTAAGGCTTAAGTAATCACCAACGCATATTTAAATGGAAAAACCTTGAGATATGATGAGAATTGAGGAGTAATACCAAGTAACATCCCTTGTGAACAACAATATGTATTATTTGATCTCAACCTCTATCTCTCTATTATTAACAAAACAAAATAAGTCGTACAAAATATTCATACATACACACACACACACACACATATATATATATGCGTGTGTGTGTGTATAACAATTTAATGACCACAGCCATAATTTATAATTTATAAATTCTAAATTTGATTTTAAAAGAAAAAAGTTTAAGTAAAAGCAAATAAATGAAATCAAGAATTAGATATAAATCTTATGTTCTAAAAGCAAATTTAGTAAATTGAGTTGGTGATAATATGAGAATAACAATTAGTATTTTAAGAAATACAAAAGGTTAGAATAGAGTGACTAATCATATATGGATAACTACTAACTAATATACAACAATTCCCCCCCACCCCCCAAAAAAAGTAGAGTTAAATAATTTTTTTAAAAATGTCTAGATAAGTATTGTCCTTTGTTTCCATGTCAAATTGATAAACAATACTCTAATTATTTACCTCATAAACAGTTTTTTGTTCTCTTCACATATCTTATCAATCTTGTTGCATAGGAAACCTGCAAATACCTAGCAAGGACTCGAAATCAAATTTTACCTACCACATAGGATGTAGTGAGAATAATGGCCCATCAGCATCAAATTCATAAATATATAGATATATGGATAAGAATCATGCATTATTTACACCAAAAAAAAAAACATGAATCACAAAGAACAACAAATTTTATTTCAAAGTGAGACTAATAAATCAAGAAATAAGCATTTTATTGAAAGACTCAAAATGCCAAGGAGATGGATTTTATGAATGGTTGAGAAAAATTGGTGGCGCTCCATATGTTGTTCTTTCTTTAGTTTATATATTACTTAGCAATGGATGTTAGCAGCTCAAACGAAACTTAGCTAAAATAATCCAAATAAACCGTAGATTTATATCGAGGATATGTTTCATTCAATTACTTTAAGGATATGTTCATTATCCATTGTACTTTTTACTAATTGATATATAAATATAAATCATCTAAGCTAAATAAGAATTGCAATTTGACTATAACTTATTCATCACAAACCGAGCACTACATGCATATATATATATATATATATATATATATATATATATATATATATATATATATATATATATATATATATATGTATGTATATATCTAGAACTATATTAGTTTTGATTTAAATGTAGATACTTTTATTTTTATTTTTTATAATCTAAATGAAGTTACTTTCATCTTAAAAATCTTATCTTTTATTTATAGCTTTCCCAATTCTAAAATCTCTCACAACTCCATAATTAATTAACGTTAAAAAATTACATAAATTGTAGAAGATGAAATTGCTGATATGTGGTAAAAGAAGTTTATGTAAAAATCAAATAGAAATACACAAATTGCTACTTTATCCAAAAAAAAAAAAAATTGATAAGAAAAAAATTTGGTGTAGGATTTTCTTTTTTTAATGTAGCCTATGATAATGAAGGCTTTGTATGCCACGACGCAATGCCCCACAAATTACAAATTTACATCACTATCGTGTTGATTTATTCTTTGAAGTCATAGATTTGCAACTTCAAGAGTTTAACAATCGTTTTTCAGAGGCGACTACTGAGTTGCTACTTTGTATGGCTTGCTTGAATCCAAGTGATTTGTTTCTGGATTTTAATATTAAAAAATTGACCCGTCTTGCAAAGTTCCATCCATCTAATTTTTCTGAGACAGATGTATTGGCACTTGATAATTAGCTTTGGACTTACATTGTTGATATACACTCCAATGATGAGTTTTTAGAGCTTAAAGGAATTGGGGACCTTGCTAGAAAGATGATGGAGACAAATAAGGATGTTATATATCTATTAGTATATTTTTCTTGTGAAGTTAGTTTTGACCTTTTCTGTTGCGATTGTAACAGTAGAAAGAAGTTTTTCAGCAATGAAATATATCAAGAATGAATTGCGCAATCGAACGGGGGATCTAAATGATTGTTTGACTGTGTACAATGATAAAGATATAGCTTATAGGATTAATAATGAATCTCTCGAGTCTCATGTAATGGTTTCAAAATATGAAACCTCGTAGAAGACAATTATAGAATTTTTTTTTTTTTTTTTGGTGATATTAATATATTCAAGTCTCTTTTGTTTTAGATTTTATACAATTTATGTTTCTTATTGACCCCCTTGGACAAAAATCCTAGAGCCACCACTGCTTTACATAATATGCAGAATAAAAAGACTGGGAAGGAGGGATACATGGCTATGAAGCTGGATAAAAGCAAGGCATATGACAAAGTAGAATGAGTTTTTCTTGAAAAGTTAATAGTGAGAATGGGTGTGGGCACAAGCGCCTGTAATAGTGTATTTGTGTTTCCCCAAATCTGTGAGAAGTACGCCTTGGCCTAGGGTGGACCATGGCAGATAGTGTAAATAAAGTCGCCACCTAGATTAGACCTAGAAACCATAAATATACGCCCTTATGGAATGACTGATCTTTACAGGAGCATATGTCTGGATTTTAGCTATGGGGATAGGAAGGTGTTAGGCACCCAACCTTATCCATCCCATCTGTCGGCCTCTACTCATTGTATTCCAAATCCTAATCTCATCAAAGGGTTCTCTAACATGTTATTCTAAACTCACACACGCTAACATGAATCTAACATCCAAACATGGCCTGTGTCCCACATTCATCCATAGCATAAAACCCTATCATTCATCTAGTAATATATATCCAAGGGCAGCAAGCACATCATAAGACAATATTACTAATCAAGGGAATTAATCAAGCATATTCATCATGTTCATTAATCAAGAAATTTCATCATGTTCAACAACCAAATCAAATGCATGTTTATATAATTATGCATGACTTATCTCACTTAACCTTGTTGCACCATAACACCTCAGCACCTATGCATCAATGCATATTCAAGTTCTTATGAATGTTCATGTGGTTAATCAAAACATAAACCCTAATCGTTAATTTATTAATCAGACTTGTTCTGTAGTGATAGTTTCCCTTTCTGATGCACGGCTCTCAACTACGTGACTAACGGTTGCGCAGATCCCAGTATGCTACTTTAAAAACACCAATCTGAAAAGATTGTTGGCTGCAAATTTCTTCAGTTCACCCACACGATGAAGATCAGGAAGATGCTTGGCCACAAAACCTTACGGTGCAAATACACAGCAACTTATTCAAGAGAAAGAGATGAACTAGGTCAAGAACCTTGTCTCCGGTCACAATTTGCTTGAACAGAGTTTGCTCAATGCTTGTGCAACTTGTGTACCGTTTTACGGCTCTTAAAACAATCCTTTTATATGTCTAGGGTTAGGAGAAAAGAAGGCCCAAAGACAGATTCACGGATCCCAAGAAAATCAGAGTTGAATTCTGAAATTCTTAAACCTCGACAGATAGGAGGTGTCGAGAAGCTATCGACCAGCTGTCGAGCTTTAATGAATTTGCATTCTTGCTTGATTTTTTGAATAGACTTGAAGGCTTCAACACTTGATCTTGAAATGTGGTTTCTTGAAGTAGTTAAATACATCCTAAGTCTACCCAAATACAAGTAAAGTGCGTTTTGTCAGAGGATAAGCCAATTACATAAAATCATGACATATATTTTATAACATGAGAAACACATATGTCCTAACAAATTCCAAAGGAAAAAAAAAATACACTTCTCCTTTTCCTTTTTGTTAGAAACTAAAAGTTTTTCCACAATGTCATCATCACATATTTCCCATTCTCCAGTTAGTTGTTAGACATTACCCCTTGTTTATATAAATTTTCCTTTACCATTGTTTATATATACACAAGAATCTTAGTCAAAAAATATATACAAGAATCTGTATTTGTTGATTTTAGCCTAAAGTCCAAAGCACACTAGTTTGGGGGTCTTTGAATTTTACACTCAGAAATTTCAAAATATTGATTTTACCATTTGAAGTCAAATTCTGTTTGCAACATAAATTTGCCAAATGTTTAGTTCGTCCAATAAAATGATGCCATGTGGCATAATAAAAATGATGTAACATCATTTTATTAGACAAACTAAACACACATTATAGCATTTCAAATACTTTTTTAAAAAAAATATTACATCCTTATGCTTCGTTTGAGATTCATAAGGAAATGAAATGATCATTAAGCCATCATTTGGGAGTTTTAATAGAGGGAATAAAAATTCAATTCATTTGTTTAGGAGTTTAAATGGGAAGGAATGGAATGGTTAAGGGGAAATACTCATTCTTTTCTATTTCCTCAAAACCTTAAATTTTAATTCTCTCCAAAATTGGGAGGAATTGGAGAGAATGAAATTAAATTTAATGAATTTTTTACTAACTCCCAAAATACACCTACTTTATTTTGAAATTTTACAGCACCCTCAAGCTGAGTCAGCCCACCACAGGAAAGACACAGAATTGAGCACAAATTTGTATGTGTAGAAAAAAATATTCATAAATTACTATCATCTCTAGTACAAATTATCCTAGAGAGCCTAAAGAAAAAAATATTCAAGAATCATGAAATATAATAGAATCCACCAACAATTTTTTAACTTGGGTATTGCAATTGACAATGATCTAGCAAATCATAGCTCCAAAATAAGTAGCACCTAATAATACTTGCAGAACCATCACCTAAAAAAAATTACATTATAATGGAGAAATGGTATATAAAAGGAAAAAAATATAAAAGTTCCCAAAAACGACCACATTTTGACCTACTTCTATGAAACCTTTGCCAGAGTCAAACTTGTTTGATATGAAAATAAACTCATACAGGTGAGTTAACAAGTATATTCAAGAGTGTAACCAACGCATAAAAATATGACAATAATAAACACATAGCACGGCTCATCTTGTGTTTAACTACCATAAAAATTGAAAAATACGAAGTTCAACTTAAAGCATACAATCCAAAAATTCATAATTATATGAAAGTGCTTATAACATACAATCTAGAAAGTCCTTTATAAATATGACAACCCAAATGAAGTTTCATAATTCAACCTAACACAGTTCAACTAAAATATAAGTTCCATAAAACTCGTCAAATGCTAAGCATCACATATGATCAAGTTGGAGCAACCAAAACAAAGTGCAGGAGTACCACCCATAGATTCCTTGTTGATGTCCAAATTCTTAACATCTACCTCAATCTCATCCAATCTTCATTTGTGCAATTTCTATGGCAAAAAATACAAACATTAATAGTTACAAAATATAATCATTAAAAGTGTAACTTCTAATTGCGAACAACTTAGACCAACTAACAAAGCTGTAGATAAAGCAAACGAAATATAAGAGGATACCTTTGTAATAATCTTGTCAAAATTATGTATTAGTAAATGACATATTTCATTTAGGCTACATTCTTACCAACCACAAACTTAGACAAGCAAAATACTATCAAGGAGTCAATTTCATTATTAGAACTCGATATAGAGAATTTTGGAGCCTTCAAAAGGAATTACACATTTCCATTTAAACATGGACACCCATCTATTTTGCAAAAATCAATAGTTTTTATCATCATGCCAGATTTACAACCATAGACCGATAGGTCTACAACTAAGTTAAGCATTAAAACCTATATGACTACAATGTGAATATTGTCATGTGCTTACCTACCAAATAAAAGGTCTCCAAAAGCAAAATATTAGTACCAAGTTAGAGAGCCAATTGTAGTTTTTGTCAATCAAGGAAAAAAGCATCTCTCTCACTCTCACACTCACACACACACACATGCAAATAGGACATAAATCCTCATAAAGATTGAGCCTGTTAGCTATCATAAGACTAGTCCTTTTTAAGTCTTTGTTATGCTTTGTTTTTTTTTTTTTTTTTAAGTAAAATAATGTTATCGAAAATGAAAACGCTGCTCTATGTTCATGATCAAGAACACAAATAACCTTGGAAAAACACAAGCAAATGAATCAGAAAATTGAGAAGGAAGTTGGAAATTAAAAATTGAGGTACAAATAGTAAAACCCCATGTCCTAGACAAATCAAACAAGGTATGAAGCAGGATAGTCTTTAATTCAATAGGTCTATCAACCTCCTCAAAATTGTGACCATAATGCTCTTTCCACACTAATTACATCACGCATGCTGGCACCAAATTTCACACATTCGGTAATATTTTCCAAACCAATTATGCCAACCCAAAAGAATGGGCGCTATTTTGTCCAGGACACCCAATAAATCCAAAAATCATAAACACATTGCTACATAAAGCATGAGCAATATTGCAATGGATCACATGATAATCTACTGTTTACCTACTGCATCTACACATAACACTAATTGACTAGCAGTAAACCCCTCTTGTTGAGGTTATCAATTGTGAGAATCTTACCCCACGAAGCTGTCCACAAAAAGAATGACACTTTCTCGGGCACCTTGGCACACCAAATACTCTTCCAAGGAAATAAATGAGTATTAATTCCACAGAAACCATTAGGTTCTGAAATGTTACAGCACCCTCAACCGAGTCAGCCCAACACAGGAAAGACACAGAACTGAGCATGGACATGCATGTGCAAAACATAAATCACCATCATCTCTATTACAAATTAACCTAGAGAGCCCAAAGAAAAATATATATATTCAGAAATATGAAATATAATAGAATCCACCAACAATTTTTTAACTTGGGTACTGCAATTGACAATTTTCCAGCAAATCATAGCTCCAAAATAAGTAGCACCTAACAGTACCTGCAGAACCAACCTTTGAAAACCATAGACACCAATATAGACAGAAAAGTAAAAAAACAAACAAAAGCATGCAAAAATAATGATACAAAGGAGGGGGAAATCAATTAAAATAAAAGACACAGTATATTTGAACATGAAAGATGGACATATTAAATTTCAATGGCACGTTCAACCGGTAAAAGAAGATAACAATAAAATACAACAAAAGTAACCAATCGATAATTAAACTCACCTCAATTGGGGCCATCAATTCTGGTGGCTTATCCCAGGTAGACTCACCTGTCCTCTTGTTGTAATAATATCTAGAAAAAAACAAGAATCAATCAGAGTAAGCTACTGAGAAAAGAACACTGAATGCCACCAACCACTTTCAAGATTTTCTAAAATTCAAAGCGGGAATGTTAAACTATTACAATGAAGCACGAGGTCAATAACATTGCAGGAGACAAGCAGAAATGATAGGACCTGCAGCCGAAGCAAAAAATTACCTAATCTCTTGCCAATCAGATGAGGGGTGTTGATTAAGGCTAGGAACAGTTACTGCCTGAAAATCCAAATTAGAGATTCCAAAACTATAACTAGTTAGTTTTCACAAAACAAAAACAGATAAATCAATGCACAAGGACTAAAGCTAGATACAAAAATTTATTAGTATCACATCTAAGCAATAATCAGAATCCTAATTCAAAGTTTCTCACGATTTCCTTAATTTCAGCCACTGTAGTACATTTCCAATGTACCTGGGTTGGTTACTGCAAAATATCACTAACCTCCCACTCCAGTTATCTATCCTTCAATTCATACTACTGAATTTCCCTTCAGGTTGTTGGAAATATAAAGAACCTCACCTCTCAGGTAATCTGCCCTTCACTTGGGTTACATTTTGTTTAAATTACATAAATCCATTACCACGCTAACCATAGTTGTCAGCATTGTATGATATGCGATACGTATCATATGTAAAAGTTTTATATTGTAAGAGCGCATTATAAGTGCTCATGAATCATACGATATAATATGCATATCGTAAAATCGTACGCATAGTACGATACATAATCAAATGCTTTAAAATGGCGTTTTTATGTGTTTAAAATTTGTACTTTCATTTGTCACAAGTTATATGGTGCAATGATCAGTAACCCACACAAATTAGCAAGTAAACCTAGTCTAAAGAAAAAATTGCAACCTTGTCATCTTTTTAGTTATACATTAATTAAACCAAGAAGTTTTAGGTGATTGAATCCACTTTCTATATTAATAAAATAGAGACTCGGGATCACATTGACAGTTCTCTATACCATGAGGATGCAATGATGAGATTGAAAAAAACGAAAATGAAGAAGCATCACCTTCTCCAAATTAGTAAGATATTAATATGTATTAAATATTATTGAGAAATTTCATACTTCATGAACAAGAATAATTTTTTTCAAGAAACTTGAAAAGCACATAAAAAAAAATAGTGAAACACAAAGAAAAGGAAGAAGAAAATATGTGACCCTGGTAACTTTTTAACTGAAGAGATTAGAATGAAATAAAATGTAACAACAAAAAAAAACTTACAGAATCTGTAGAAGGGATGACTGAGGGTTGTTGACCAGTCTGCAGTACTGGTGTCGCAAATGCTGCACTCTGACGTTTAAAGGATAACCAAGGTTGCCCAGGTACAACAGGTGCAAGCATTTGAGATGTTGGTTGGAACTGGGACAATGCACTAATATCATTGGGCAGGCCAGGCATATGATTTGTTACAGGAGGGACCCTTGGTTGACTCAGATTTGCAGGCATTGCAACATTTGAGGGAGACCCCTGTACCATAGGCTGAAACTGCTGAGATGCCGATGGAACACACGTCTGTCCTTGCTGGGTTGGAACAATTGGCTGAAACTGCCGCCAAAGAAATTTCCCATGACACAATAGCTCAAGACTCTTATAAAATAACAAATGATAAAATATGGATGGGAGAGGAAATTACTTGCATAGATAAAGATGAACTAGGAACAAAAGAATTTAAAAAATAAATAAATATCACATGCCTTCTTATAAAATCTCAATAAAGTGTGAGCATATATATGAGATTAAAAAAGGTTTTACTATAAGCAAATATTCATTCAAAAATGATTAATTGAACAGAACAAAAAACAACAAAGAATAGGTTTAGAAACAGCTAAGCTGAGCACAATGTCAAGCCAAAGTGAAAGCATCATGTTCACATACTCACATTCAAGTCAATTTTAATTGAAAAAGAACTAGGTTTCAATCAAGAAAGGTAAGAATTATATTTTCATAATTTGAGGGAGGCAAACTGACGCAGGACAACCAGAACAAAATTGAAATAACGGAAAAATAAAAGGATATGACCTAGGAGTCAGCACCTAGGCCTTGCTTGGAGTCAGCACCAAGCGGGGAAACCACTAGGAGTCAGCACCTAGGGTAGACCTGGAGTCAGCACCAGACCAAAAGAGACCAAACGGCCATTGTTTTCATTCATCAAAATATCAACTATCTCCTCAAGGAGTACAATAGGTTGCTTATAAAGGATTACTAAACCCTAGTTTTAATTGGCTAGGAAACCCTAATTGCCTTATTACAAAAATACCCTTGCTTCTAAATTAAAATACTAATAATCCAATAAACTAGTAGGACCTAATTGGCTAGGAAACCCTAATTGCCTTATTACAAAAATACCCTTGTTTCTAAATTAAAATACTAGTAACCCAATAAACTAATAGGACCTAAAACATAAAAATACAATTGGCTTGCAAACGTAAATAATACTAAATAATAATATTCTTGTGTCTCCTGCATCATTCTCCTCTGGTTGGAGAAAACTCGACCTCGAGTTCTAAAGTGTTGAAGGTTTAGAATGCTGACAAGTAACACTTGCTTCAAGTCTGGAATCACCTTAGGGAGCACAGAGAAAAGAAAAACCTTGAATTCCACCGCATTAGACTCATTTGGAATTACAAAATCAATGTGTGGAATTAGCATAATCTCATCTTGAACCTTATGAACCATAGGAAGCACCGTGGTTTTAACCTCTTCGACTTCACAAAGATGTAGATCTCCAAGGACTGTGGAGGGTTGATTAGAAGCACGTTCAACAACTTCAACTTTCACATCATGTGCACCCTCTAACATAATACTCTCTTTAGGCACCATCTTTTTACCTTGCTGCTCTTCAATAGATTCATTTCCTTGCACGCATGTTAAAGCAATACTTGCCGAGGCATGTACGTCTGTGTCAACATTAGGCTTTGGTGTTGCTGGAGGATTCTCCGCGACCAAGATATCACCATCAATGTTGTCTTCTATGGGGGTAGCAATAAGTGCATTGTGATCAATTATCCTTGGTTTCCCAACTGAATCGGGTTGAGTCTTCATTTGCTCCCACTTAGCAATCCTGTCTTGAATATCTTTCATGACCTTTACAGTTGATTCCATTACTTTCCTGGTAGATAATTCCTTGGTAGATTGTGCAAAAGTGCATTGAGGACATGAAATAGGATAAGGATGAGAATTCATCGTATTTGCAACTTGAAAAGTACCACACTGAGATTGTGGTAGATACTTAGCTCGATCGTATGGTGACAAATACTCATCACAAAGCTTTTCTTTCATATCTTCCCACACACTAATGGCAGGTTTATAATCCATATAACGGAAATATTCAAGATTCTCCCAAAACCTTTGTGCTTTACCTCTTAATTGCAACTTGACATACCTAACCTTTTTGTTACCTGCAAAGTTTGCTTGCTCAAAGAATTGCTCCATCCCAGTCAGCCAGTTGACAAACTCTCGTGGATAAGTTACATAACCATCAAAATAAGGTGCTTCTAATATTTCCATGATTCTCTAAAATAGTGCGTCAACAAATAGTTTGGAGTTGGGACAAGAACCTGTGGAGAACAAATAGTGCTTCAAAATCTGGTTTTTTTTTTTTTTTTTTTTGGGTGATATTTTCTGGCTCTTTCCTGCGGTGATGCTTCAACAGATCGGTGTTTGCTCTGATACCAAAACTGACGCAAGACAACCAGAACAAAATTGAAATAACGGAAAAATAAAAGGATATGACCTAGGAGTCAGCACCTAGACCTTGCTTGGAGTCAGCACCAAGCGGGGAAACCACTAGGAGTCAGCACCTAGGGTAGACCTGGAGTCAGCACCAGACCAAAAGAGACCAAACGGCCATTGTTTTCATTCATCAAAATATCAACTATCTCCTCAAGGAGTACAATAGGTTGCTTATAAAGGATTACTAAACCCTAGTTTTAATTGGCTAGGAAACCCTAATTGCCTTATTACAAAAATACCCTTGCTTCTAAATTAAAATACTAATAATCCAATAAACTAGTAGGACCTAATTGGCTAGGAAACCCTAATTGCCTTATTACAAAAATACCCTTGTTTCTAAATTAAAATACTAGTAACCCAATAAACTAATAGGACCTAAAACATAAAAATACAATTGGCTTGCAAACGTAAATAATACTAAATAATAATATTCTTGTGTCTCCTGCATCACAAACAAAAATGACCGAGATACCCAAATGCTCATAAAAAGGACCACATTTCAACCTACTTCTATGAAACCTTTGCCAGAGTCAACTTGTTTTATATGAAATAAACTCATACAGATGAGTTAACAAGCATATTCAAAGAGTGTAACCACCCCATAAAAATATGGCAATAATAAATACATAGCATGGCTCGGCTCGCCTTTAATTACAATGATGTCATGTAAACTCCTGTATTCACATAGGTTGCTTGTTATATAGAGATGTTAACGCCCATATACCAGTCACTGCATAAGATGGT
This sequence comes from Quercus parvula, assembly GCA_030820535.1. Classification (NCBI taxonomy): domain Eukaryota; kingdom Viridiplantae; phylum Streptophyta; class Magnoliopsida; order Fagales; family Fagaceae; genus Quercus; species Quercus parvula. The sequence goes on along the minus strand of JAUAME010000006.1, from coordinate 29,920,514 downwards.
GGAGTAGAGAATTACCTGTTCCTTAAAAGGAAGAGACTCACCATCAGAATTATCTTCTGAAATCTTCAGTTTCTTCTGCTTTGATGTATAAGAGCAGTGATCCCTGCAAGTCAGGTTACTAGTAGTAGCATATCATACATCTATTTGATATATGTATGTTATGGTTTAATAAAATGTTACGTGTCCTTAAAAACATTGGTTGATGGAGAAGTAAGTTTCCTAAGTAACTCCAACTTCCAACTTTGATGGGCAAGTGGGGGTTATAGATTCAAGGAATTTGGTCCTCTCTTTATCTATAAAAAAGAAATTCAGTTACCCCATCACATATACTGAATAATTAAAAGTAAAGAAGGTCATGAAAGAGAAACCACTTCTAATAGAATTAAGTGCCTTTTATACTAAGACCTGGTCTTAAGAAAATTTCATCAATGGATCAAGGTAAGCTTTATAATTAATTTGTGTAGTTGTGAAATTCTAATAATTCAAGATCCTAAAATTTATATCATGGTTGTTTATAATTTAATAACATAAAGAAAACATTTACAGGAGAAACTTACAGCAACTGGGCATCCAAGATATCTATGCTGCGATCCATGGGATACTTGTGGGTGGCCACAACCGAAATATTCAAGTCCTTGAAACCTTCTTTGTCTGGGTCCATGTTAGATATTTTAGGAACAACAATTGTGACACAATACAAGTAAGGAATTTCAATGCACTTTTCACGTCGCCTCTGCCTCTGAGGAATGAAGGAGGACTGCAAGAGAAGACAGAATTTACTATGACCTAAATGGAGAAGACCGTGAGGCCAAGGCTCAGCTAGTAATTCGTTCTTCCCAAAAATTTCATTGCAAGTGTCGAGATAGCCCTCGAACCACTCATCAGTAAGCAGATTGTAAGCGTGTATAACCAATTCATGTCTAGCTAAATGATCGAAGGAAGCCCAATAGAGAGTATCACCATCTGCTAAAGCAGTATTACTGCTAAATCAATAGATAGAGGAGTCTAATGCTGCAAAGTAACACTCCTTCTCAATCTCCATCACCGAAAGCGGATTCAGCTTTTGCTTTTGACAGTGTGAGTCTGAGTCTGAGTCTGCGTCTGCGTCTGGGACATCAATGGAAAACCATTCTATCTGTGATACGGTGGCTCCATCATCCCTCACCGAAGGTTGCTTGCACCGGGTGAAACCGCTGAAAACGATGGCGGATCTGTTGTCATTTGGCCTTGACGTTGTCGATGAACTTTCGTCGACCATAGAAGAGAGTTTTGGAATTGCGAATTGTGAAGGGGATGAGAGGAAACAGGGGTTATATATACTTTTTGGTTTCGGCTGTGTGCAGTTTCCTTTATTGGGCCATCCTTGTCTCGTCTATTCTTTGGGTCTATATTGTTGTTCATTTGGGACATTAGGCCCATATCGTAACATCTATTGTTGTTAACTTTTCTTGTTCTGGGCCTTAGGGCCAACTCTAGCTTGTTTTGGTATATTAGAACCACTTCAAGGGTAAACTCTTTAGGCCCACTTCATCCTTTGCCTGTATATTATAAGCTTCTTCCTTCTTAGACCTTAGGTCCGTGTCCACCTCTCCTTGGACTTTTGGGTTGACTGTTTAAATATTTGCATTTTTTTTAATTTTTGATTTTAATTTTTTTAATTTTTATGGTTCAATATGAACACTGGCTGCATGCTTAACAGATTCAAGTCGGACGGCAAGATATTATAAATGTCCTGAAAACATGATTTGTTAGTGTCCAGAAGGGCTTCTACACTTGGAGAAATGATCAAAAGCAACTGAGTGTAGCATGAATAAATTGTTCTCACATTTTAAAGCCCTTTAGATTTGGTTTACTGCCTCTTTGTGCTCCATCACTTTTAAATAGGGTTATAAATGAACAGAGCTGTTTATGAACAATTTGAGCTCGACTTGGGAAAAAGCTTGTTTTATATTTGATTTTTTAGAAAACAAGCAAAGTTCAACCCTTACGTTTAGGCTTGATTGCTTCTCAAGAAAAAAAAAGGCTTGATTATTAAATAAGCCAAGTTTAAACATAATAATATGTTTGTGAACAAGCTCGTGAATATCAGACTCGATTTAACTTTATATAATATTATATTTTTATATGTATACTTGTTCATATTATACTTGTTTATATAATATGTTTGTGAACAAGCTCGTGATATATTTATACTTATATCATCAATAGGTTCATATGATATTAAATTATTATTTGTAACTTATTGATGATATAAGTAGTCTATTCGTAGTAAAAATTTATAGAGTTGTTATAAAATAAAACATTCTAGTCATAGTTTCACAATATATAAAAGAAAAAAAAAAAAAAAAACTAATTAAGTAGCTTTTGAATAAGCTCAAACTTGCTTGACGAGAAAATGAATCAAGTTTAAACATAAAATCTTCTTTGGTGATGAACTCGAGTTTAGCTCCAGGGTTGTAAATGAGCTGAGCCGAGTATTAAATATTTAGGCTTTTTCATTTTTTTTTTTTTTTTTCCGAACACGAGCCAAGCTTGAGATTATTGTTAAACAAGATTTTATGTTCAAACTTTGCTCATTTTCTTGTCAAGCAAGCTCGAGCTTGTTCATGACATACTTGATTAACCTTTTTTTTTTTCCCTATATAGTGTGAAACCATGACTAAAATGTTTTACCTTTTCATAATTTTATGAATTTGGACTATGAATAGACAATTTATATCATTAATAAGCTTCACATGATAGTTTAATATCATATAAACCTATTGAAAAACTTATACAATCCAATTTCAAGTCTATATAAAATATTGTGGTGGCGTTAGCACAACAAACCTGGGCTGTTTGGGCCTAATCCCTAAATTTATTTGTATTCTAGATTAGGTTTAGCCTATAATGGAAGATCCCAGAAGTGGTTTATACTGTGATGGACGATATCCTAGTTCTACTTTGGTAATGGGCTACTTCAAATTCAGCCTAGCCGAGAAGGTTTTCAAATAGCCGAGCTCCCATTTTGAAGTTTGAGCAGGACTTCTCTATTCCCAAGACTATGTTCTCACTTTTCTCTCATGTGTCTCTCTCCTAATTTTTGTTCTAACCTTCAATTCTTACCCCTCCCTTCTAATTTATACCCTTGTTTTAGTGGGTCTACCATGATGAAGGAATATTTCGCCTGACGGTGGGTCCCTCCACCCACGGAGTTTGGGTAGCTTAATGGGTCTTATTCACTATTCTATCATGTCTTATCATGTATCAAAGATAGGCCTTAATGTCATGTCGTTTAAGTGACACTTTAGTAACTTGTGCTTGACGTCGAATCCTATGTTTGGCGGGCAGATTCCCCAAATGCATTACTTTATATCCTCGGCTTATATGGACATTTGTTGGAATGTTTTGCAAAGGTAGGGTCCTCTACCTATGACGTTTCATTATCCACTTGGCTAGTATGGGCCTATCTTGGGCCGAGACAATCCCAAGTGGGCCTAAATTGTTTTGGGGATGAGTCAACCCTTTTTTACCCACCCACAAATATATTTTTATACAAGTATACATATAAAAACATTATATTATATATAGTTAAATCGAGCCCTCAGATACATGTGTCCACCATTCTCATATGGGGTGGTGAACCCGTTATCCTATGCATAAAAGATTTTCTCCTGCAAATGTCATGGATTCATAAACAGGGTATGATAGGCAAGCTTAATAAACATAATGAAATTCTTCTTTTGTTAAATGCATTTCATTTATGTCAATTTCCTGTAGAGTAGAATAAGAACCCACTTTTTTTGGGGTAAATAATGATAATATTAAAGAAGAGGAGAGGAGCTAGCTCATCAGCAACAACAAGGGCCCAGGATGGGATAGCGTTGGTGGGATGGTTCCCCAAGTCTTACAAAAGGAGGCCCAACGGGCCCAATTGTGAGCCAAGCCTTATAGCTGCAATAATGGTTTGGAACTCCCACCCCAAATGGAGACTTAAATCATTAATGCAGACTATTATAATTTTTGCATCTCCTTTGAAGTGAACATACTTGTGGACGTGGAGAGCAGCCGAGGATACAACAAGCAGGGCAGCTACTGCCTCCACTTGAGCAGGGGAGCAATAGATGGCCTTGCTTGTATTGAAAGCAGAGATGGTGCCACGGCCAATGGGAGTCTCTATTGGCGAAGGCTAGAAAATCTTCTTGGTTGGAAAAGGATATCTCAAAGTTGATTTTCATCCATTTATTTGGAGGAGGGGAGCAAGAAGATTGCTGCTGGTTTGGGAGGGTAGAGATCCATCCACTTGAATATAGTTGTTTTTAACTTGAATTTCTAGACTAATTTGATAGTTTTCTAAAATCAGTGCACTTATTTTGTACTTATATGAGAATTGTTGCTTGATATTTTAATCGATGAGGAATTGGTCTTAGAGCACTCACATCCTTGGTATATAAAAAAAAAGTGTAAATTTATATAGATTTGCCTAAAAATGATACGTATCAATCAGTATAATTGAGTAAATTTATAAGGTAGTTAATTTACACTGATACTGTATATTTTACATTTTGAAACAACAAAACTGCCAGCGGTCTTTTCAATTGCTCTGAAACTTTCGCTTTTAAAAACTTTTGTACAAAATTAACTATCTTCCAAAATAAATTCGTCATCTTTTGATACCATTAAATGATGAGGAAGATGAAGATTTTGTGGGGAAAATGGTTGCTTGGTGAATGGGGAAAATGAGGCCATTTGCAATGCTAGTGAGATTTGAAGGAAAAGTTCAGTCATTGTAAGTTTTGGTGCAAATGGGTCAGTGAGAATTTGATGTGGGAGAGTGGATCTCGGTGAAAGTAAGTGAAACCAAAGCACAAGGGTTGATGCACATAACTAATTTGTGAAGATTATGTGTCTATAATTCTTAGTAGTGCCATAGAAAAATACAAAATGAAGAAGACGAAACATGGTTAAACAAATGAACAAACCCGATGACCCATTTGATTTTAACACAGAGAGAGAGAGAGAGAGAGAGAGAGAGAGAGAGAGAGAGAGAGTACACCCTCTATAAATAGCCCCTCACATTCTTTTTTTTTGAGAATGTAAATAGCCCCTCACATGCCTGTATGTGACTTATATATATATATATATATATATATTAAATTAATGTAATTTGATGTGGCAATACTAGGTGTAAGTTTTGGTGCAAATGGGTCAGTGAGAATTTGATGTGGGAGAGTGGTTCTCGGTGAAAGTAAGTGAAACCAAAGCACAAGGGTTGATGTACATAACTAATTTGTGAAGATTATGATGGGTGTCTATAATTCTTAGTAGTGCCATAGCTTTTTATAGTAAAGAAAAATACAAAATGAAGAAGACGAAACATGGTTAAACAAATGAACAAACCCAATGACCCATTTGATTTCAACAGAGAGAGAGAGAGAGAGAGAGAGAGAGAGAGAGAGAGAGAGAGAGAGAGTACACCCTCTATAAATAGCCCCTCACATTCTTTTTTTTTTGAGAATGTAAATAGCCCCTCACATGCCTGTATGTGACTTATAAATTTTTTAAAAAATAAAAAAAAAATTAATGTAATCTGATGTGGCAATACTGGGTTTTAGTTCGCGTGGCAGTTAAATAATATATTATTTTGACTGTCAGCCAAGTCAACATTTTTCATTCATCATTCGTAACAATGGCCATTTTGATACAACACTGAAATGCCAATGACCAAATTGAAATTAGGTGTTAAGGTTATCGACCAAATATATAATTTATCCTAGAGTATTTTAAACTGAATAACAAAACTTAGCCTACTACACAGTCTACACTAGCACTATATTAATTATTAACACGCACAACCACACCTATTAATATAAAATTAATACAATCAGTGTCTACTTTACCAATCAAAACAATCACTAACTTTACTATTTTTTTTACTTGAATCACTAACTTTATAACAAAAAGTTATTATAATATGATAACAATACACACGTATGTAACAAACAATTTATATTTCCTAATTATTAATTTGTATAAAGTTATATTATATTTATATTATGCACGCAAATGTTTACACACATCACAATTCACACAAATAAGATTTTAAATAATAATAATAATAATAATGCACACAATCAGTATCTAACATGCACTCACACACATATAATATAAATTTATAAAATAGAGAGAACTGAGAAGCACTCACAACTCAAAAACATTCGCTCTTTACTCTTAAGAGAGAGAGAGAGAGAGAGAGAGAGAGAGAGAGAGAGAGAGAGAGAGAGAGAGAGAGATTGTTTGATTTTGGGATGGGTTTATTTGTATTGTTGTTTGGTTTTGGACTGGGTTGATCTATGATCAAGGTATGCAAGATTTAAGCCAGATATCCAAAAATAATTTTAAAAGTAAAACTATTAAAAAAATATTTTATATATATATATATATATATGTTTTTTTTTCAAGTTGAGGTTCAAATAACGGTTGCGGAAACCCAAACAGGCAATGGCAGGGCCATCAAAGTTTTAATGCTCGATCAATTTGGATAAGAAAAGAAGAATGTGAAACTCACAAAATCAGCTTTTAAGACTGCTACTGGATCATCTTTATGTTCATCATGAAATTTTGTTCAAGTCAAAAAGAGTCCAGCCAAAAGAATCATCAAATCCAGAGCCAACATTACTGGCATTTAGGATTTTAACATGCACAAATGTAGATTATCACTTCAAAAGCTCTATTGCAAGGAAACCATTTGATATTATAAAAAAAAGGTGCCTGCAGGAGCCATGAATACTAATATTCATAGATATGGCATAAGTGCAGCATGATAAGGATCTTCACCATGAAATTCCTACTAGTGTGTATGAAATTGGACTAGACCAACTGGTCCTTATATCCAAAAAAGATATGAAGAAAAAAGAGACATCTTTTCTGGTAAAATCTAATTTACCTGACCTTATTGTTTTCATACATTAGTATTATTTAGAATTTGGAAGGACACATTTTTTCTTATCTATCTATTTGCTATTTGAGGTTATCAGCTCAGTAACCAAACAAGTGACTTAGAACTCTTTTACATTTCAACCTCCAGCTTGATTTTATAAACAACCATCCATATTAGCATGTAGAAATGTAATATTAATGAAAATGGCGGATGCAAGAATTCTCCATAACTCGAAATATTAAACATAGGGGGGAAAATTTTTTTAAAATGAAATGCATAATATATTTGGTTTGCAATAGGTAACAATTTTTTTAAAGTATCATATGTAGGCAATCATTTGTAACATAAGGACAAAAAAGATACGCTCAGAATTGCAGACAAGAAAACTCCAGTGAGCAATTCTATCTGTAAAAAAAATATAAATATCAAACTTGAACAAAATCTACTCAACTAAAGGTCTGCATTAGACACTGAACACAATGGAAAAGCATACAAGGTAGGCCTACCTTTAGTACATAGTTTGCAATGTCTCTCACTGTCCTGTAATCACCTTTAGATATAGAACTTGCAGTTAGGGCCTACAAATAGATGAGAATAAGGAAGTCAATAAAAACACTAACTTGTAATTAGGTTGGTAAAATGTGATTCCAAAGGGGAAAAAAAAAAACACTTCTCCTTTTCCTTTTTATTAGAAAATAAAAGTCTTTCCACAACGTCATCATCACATATTTCCCATTCTCCAGTTAGTTGTTAGACATTACCCCTTGTTTATATAAATTTTCCTTTACCATTGTTTATATATATACAAGAATCTCAGTCAAAAAATATATACAAGAATATGTATTTGTTGATTTTAGGCTAAAGTCCAAAGCACACTAGTTTGGGGGTTTTTGAATTTTTCACCCAAAAATTTCAAAATTTTGATTTTATCCTCTGAAATCATATTCCGTTTGCAACATAAATTTGTCAAATGTTTAGTTCGTCCAATAAAATGATGCCATGTGGCATAATAAATATAATGTAACATCATTTTATTAGACAAACTAAACACACATTATAACATTCCAAATACGTTTTTAAAAAAATATTACATCTTGAGAGTTCATAAGGAAATGAAATAATCATTAAGCCCTTGTTTGGGAGTTTTAATGGAGGGAATAAAAAGTCAATTCCCTTGTTTTAGAGTTTAAATGGGAGGAAATGGAATTGTTAGGAGGAAATACTCATTCTTCTTTATTTTCTCAAAACCTTAAATTTTCATTCTCTCCAAAATTGTGAGGAGTTGGAGGGAATGAATTAGATTTAATGAATTTTTTTCTAACTCCCAGAATACACCTACTTTATTTTGAAATTTTACAGCACCCTCAAGCTGAGTCAGCCCACCACAGGAAAGACACAAAATTGAGCACAGATTTGTATGTGCAGAAAAAAATATTCAGAAATATTCATAAATCACCATCATCTCCAATACAAATTATCCTAGAGAGCCTAAAGAAAAAAATATTCAAGAAACATGAAATATAATAGAATCCACCAACAATTTTTTAACTTGGGTACTGCTATTGACAATGATCCAGCAAATCATAGCTCCAAAATAAGTAGCACCTACAAGTACTTGCAGAACCATCACCTAAAAAAAATTACATTATAATGGAGAAATGGTACATTAAAGGAAAAAAATATAAAAGTTCCCAAAAACGACCACATTTCAACCTACTTCTATGAAACCTTTGCCAGAGTCAAACTTGTTTGATATGAAAATAAACTCATACAGGAGAGTTAACAAGCATATTCAAGAGTGTAACCAACCCATAAAAATATGACAATAATAAACACATAGCATGGCTCAGCTCATGTTTAACTACCATAAAAATTGAAAAATATGAAGTTCAACTTAAAGCATACAATCCAAAAGTTCACAATTTCATGAAAGTGCTTATAACATACAATCTAGAAAGTCCTTTATAAATATGACATCCCAAATGAAGTTTCATAATTCAACCTAACACAGTTCAACTAAAATATAAGTTCCATAAAACTCGTCAAATGCTAAGCATCACATATGGTCAAGTTGGAGCAACCAAAAGAGAGTGCAGGAGTACCACCCATAGATTCTTTGTTGTTGTCCAAATTCATAACATCTACCTCAATCTCATCCAATCTTCATTTGTGCAATTTCTATGGAAAAAAATACAAACATTAATAGTTACAAAGTATAATCATTAAAAGTGTAACTTCTGATTGTGAACAACTTAGACCAACTAACAAAGCTGTAGATAAAGCAAACGAAACATAAGAGGACACCTTTGTAATAATCTTGTCAAAATTCTGTATTAGTAAATGACATATTTCATTTGGGCTACATTCTTACCAACCACTAACTTAGGCAAGCAAAATACTCTCAAGGAGTCAGTTTCATTATTAGAACTCGATATAGAGAATTCTGGAGCCTCTAAAAGGAATTACACATTTCCATTTAAACATGGACACCCATCTATTTTGCAAAAATCAATAGTTTTTATCATCGTGCCAGATTTACAACCATAGTCAGATAGGTCTACAACTAAGTTAAGCATTAAAACCTATATGACTACTATGTGAATATTGTCATGTGCTTACCTACACATTAAGAGGTCTCCAAAAGCAAAATATTAGTACCAAGTTAGAGAGCCCATTGTAGTTTTTGTCAATCAAGGAAAAAAGCATCTCTCTCACTCCCACACTCACACGCACACACATGCAAATAGGACATAAATCCTCATAAAGATTGAGCCTGTTAGCTATCATAAGACTAGTCCTTTTTAAGTCTTTGTTATGCTCTGTTTTTTTTTTTTTTTTTTAAGTAAAATAATTTTATCGAAAATGAAAACGCTGCTCTATGTTCATGATCAAGAACACAAAGAACCTTGGAAAAACACAAGCAAATGAATCAGAAAATTGAGAAGGAAGTTGGAAATTAAAAATTGAGGTACAATTAGTAAAACCCCATGTCCTAGACAAACCAAACAAGGTATGAAGCAGGATAGTCTTAAATTCAATAGGTCTATCAACCTCCTCAAAATTGTGACCATCATGCTCCTTCCACACTAATCACGTCACGCATGCCGGCACCAAATACCATACATTCGGGAATATTTTCTAAACCAATTATGCCAACCCAAAAGAATGGGTGCTATTTTGTCCACAACACCCAATAAATCCAAAAATCATAAACACATTGCTACATAAAGCATGAGCAATATCGCAATAAAAGATAATCCATTGTTTACCTACTGCATCTACACATACAACACTAAATGACTAGCAGTAAACCCCTCTTGTTGAGGTTATCAATTGTGAGAATCTTACCCCACGAAGCTGTCCACAAAAAGAATGACACCTTCTTGGGTACCTTGGCACACCAAATACTCTTCCATGGAAATAAATGAGTATTAATTCCACAGAAACCATTAGGTTCTGAAATGTTATAGCACCCTCAACCGAGTCAGCCCAACCCAGGAAAGACACAGAACTGAGCATGGATATGTATGTGCAGAACATAAATCACCATCATCTCTATTACAAATTAACCTAGAGAGCCTAAAGAAAAAAAATATATTCAGAAATATGAAATATAGTAGAATCCACCAACAATTTTTTAACTTGGGTACTGCAATTGACAATGATCCAGCAAATCATAGCTCCAAAATAAGTAGCACCTAACAGTACTTGCAGAACTAACCTTTGAAAACCATAGACACCAAAATAGACATAGAAAAGTAAAAAACAAACAAAAGCGTGCAAAATAATGATACAAAGGAGGGGGAAAATCAATTAAAATAAAAGACATAGTATATATGAACATGAAAGATGGATAAATTAAATTTCAAAGGCACATTCAACTGGTAAAAGAAGATAACAATAAAATACAACAAAAGTAACCAATCGGTAATTTAACTCACCTCAATTGGGGCCATCAATTCTGGTGGCTTATCCCAGGTAGACTCACCTGTCCTCTTGTTGTAATAATATCTAGAAAAAAAAGAAGAAGAATCAATCAGAGTAAGCTACTGAGAAAAGAACACTGAATGCCACCAACCACTTCCAAGATTTTCTAAAATTCAAATCGGAATGTTAAACTATTACAATGAAGCATGAGGTCAATAACATTGCAGGAGACAAGCAGAAATGATAGGACCTGCAGCCAAAGCAAAAAATTACCTAATCTCTTGCCAATCAGATGAGGAGTGTTGATTAAGGCTAGGAACAGTTATTGCCTGAAAATCCAAATTAGAGATTCCAAAACTATAATTAGTCAGTTTTCACAAAACAAAAACAGATAAATCAATGCACAAGGACTAAAGCTAGATACAAAAATTTATTAGTATCACATCTAAGCAATAATCAGAATCCTAGTTCAAAGTTTCTCACGATATCCTTAATTTCAGCCACTGTAATACATTTCCAATGTACTTGGGTTGGTTACTGCAAAATATCACTAACTTCCCGCTCCGGTCATCCACTCTTCAATTCATACTACTGAATTTCCCTTCAGGTTGTTGGAAATATAAAGAACCTCACCTCTCAGGTAATTTGCCATTCACTTGGATTACATTTTGTTTAAATTACATAAATCCATTACTACACTAATCATAGTTGTCAGTATCGTATGATACGCGATACGTATCATATGTAAAAGTTCCATATTGTAAAAGCGCATTATAAGTGCTCATGAATCATACGATACAGTATGCGTATCGTAAAATCATACACATAGTACGATACATAATCAAATGCTTTAAAATGAAGTTTTTATGTGTTTAAAATTTGTACTTTTATTTGTCACTAGTTATATGGTGCAATGATCAGTAACCCACACAAGTTAGCAAGTAAACCTAGTCTAAAGAAAAAATTGCAACCTTGTCATCTTTTTAGTTATACATTAATTAAACCAGGAAGTTTTAGGTGATTGAATCCACTTTCTATATTAATAAAATAGAGACTCACATTGACAATTCTCTATACCATGAGGATGCAATGATGAGATTGAAAAAAACGAAAACAAAGAAGCATCACCTTCTCCAAATTAATAAGATATTAATATGTATTAAATATTATTGAGAAATTTCATATATACTTCATGAACAAGAATAATTTTTTTCAAGAAACTTGAAAAGCACATAAAAAAAAAAAATAGTGAAACACAAAGAAAAGGAAGAAGAAAATATGTGACCCTGGTAACTTTTTAACTGAAGAGATTAGAATGAAATAAATTGTAACAACAAAAAAACACTTACAGAATCTGTAAGAGTGATGACTGAAGGTTGTTGACCAGTCTGCAGTACTGGTGTCGCAAATGCTGCACTCTGATGTTTAAAGGATAACCAAGGTTGCCCAGGTACAACAGGTGCAAGCATTTGAGATGTTGGTTGGAATTGGGACAATGCACTAATATCATTGGGCAGGCCAGGCATATGATTTGTTACAGGAGGGACCCTTGGTTGACTCGGACTAGCAGGCATTGCAACATTTGAGGGAAACCCCTGTACCATAGGCTGAAACTGCTGAGATGCCAATGGAACACACGTCTGTCCTTGCTGGGTTGGAACAACTGGCTGAAACTGCTGCCAAAGAAATTTCCCATGACACAATAGCTCAGGACTCTTATAAAATAACAAATGATAAAACATGGATGGGAGGGGAAATTACTTGCATAGATAAAGATGAACCAGGAACAAAAGAATTAAAAAAATAAATAAAAGAATAGGTTTAGAAACAGCTAAGCTGAGCACAATGTCAAGCCAAAGTGAAAGCATCATGTTCACATACTCACATTCAAGTCAATTTTAATTGAAAAAGAACTAGGTTTCAATCAAGAAAGGTAAGAATTATATTTTCATAATTTGAGGGAGGCAAACAAAAATGACTGAGATACACAAATGCTCATAAAAAAGGACCACATTTCAACCTACTTCTATGAAACCTTTGCCAGAGTCAACTTGTTTTATATGAAATATACTCATACAGCTGAGTTAACAAGCATATTCAAAGAGTGTAACCACCCCATAAAAATATGGCAATAATAAATACATAGCATGGCTCGGCTTGCCTTTAATTACCATGATGTCATGTAAACTCCTGTATTCACATAGGTTGCTTGTTATATAGAGATATTAACACCCATATTCCATAGTCACTGCATAAGATGGTGGAGTAGAGACTCACCTGTTCCTTAAAAGGAAGAGACTCACCATCAGAATTATCTTCTGAAATCTTTGGTTTCTTCTGCTTTGATGTATAAGAGCAGCGATCCCTGCAAGTCAGGTTACTATTAGTAGCATATCAGACAATTGTTAAGTCATTGTAAAGAGGTGAGAGAAACTTACAGCAATTGGGCATCCAAGATATCTATGCTGCGATCCATGGAATACCTGTGGGTGGCCACAACAGAAATATTCAAGTCCTTGAAACCATCTTATGAAACAACAATTATGACACAATACAAGTAAGGAATTTCAATGTGCTGTTCACGTTGCCTCTGCCTCCAATTAGTATTAGGAATGAAGGTGGACTGCAAGAGAAGACAGAATTTACTATGACCTAAATGGAGAAGACCGTGAGGACGATGCTCAGTTAGTAATTCTTTCTTCCCAAAAATTTCATCGCGAGTGTTGAGAAAGCCCTCGAACCACTCATCAGTAATCAGATTGTAAGCGTGTATAACCAATTCATGTCTAACGAAATGATCGAAGGAAACCCAATAGAGAGTATCACCATCTGCTAAAGCAGTATTAGTTGTCTGACTGAAACCAAAATCACGAAGTAGCTTGCAGACGGACACGGGAGTGTCGAGTGGTTCCCAAGACTGATCATCGATGTTGTATGTAAGGAAACGAAATTGAGGAGGACTAAATTGAGGAGGACTAAGGAGTGAACTGACAAGAATCTGCTTCTTGGGCTTAAGAAGAAGAGCGACAACACTGACAATGATGGCCAACCTCCACTGGAGGATTGGGTAACGCTTTCCACACTCCTATTTTAGGATCTAAAACTTCCATCCAGGGAGACTCAACTTCCCGTACACCACCTAAAATGTACAACTTTCCGTCGACGACGAACTTGTGTGGCTCGACTCTACTAACAATCGGTGGAGGACCAGGCTGCCAACCATCAATATCACCACCGGTGAGGTCGAAAATCTGAACTCGATCACGAAAGTGATGACTGCTAATACAATAGATAGAGGAGTCTAATACTGCAAAGTAACACTTGTACTCAATCTCCATCACCGAAAGCGGATTCAGCTTTTGCTTTTGACAGTCTGAGTCTGCGTCTGCGTCTGGGACATCAATGGAAAACCATTCTATCTGTGATACGATGGTTCCATCATCCCTCTCAGTCTCCGACCTTTGCTTGTCCAGGGTGAAGCCGCCGAAAAAGATGACGGGTCTATCGTCATTTGGCCTTGATTTTGTCGATGAACTTTCGTCGGCCATAGAATAGAATAGAAGAGAGTTTGGGAATTTGTGAACGGGATGAGAGGGAAAAGGGGTTATATATATACTTTTTGGTTTCGCCTGTGTGCAGTTTCCTCTATTGGGCCATCCCTCTGTGTCATCTATTGTTGTTAACTTTTCTTGTTCTGGGCCTTAGGGCCAACTCTAGCTTGTTTTAGTATATTAGACCCACTTCAAGCCTATACTCTTTAGGCCCACTTCTTCCTTTGCCTATAAATTATAAGCTTCTTCCTTCTTAGACCTTAGGTCCGTGTCCACCTCTCCTTGGATTCTTGGGTTAAAAATTTGTATTTTATTTTTTATGGTTCAATATGATCACTGGCTGCATGCTTATTCAAGTCGGACGGCAAGATATTATAAATGTCCTGAAAACATGATTTGTTAGTGTCCAGAATGACTTCTACACTTGGAGAAATGATCAAAAGCAACTAATGGTCCATTTGCGAAGATTATTTTTGGCCACTTATTTTACTATTTAGCTTATATTTAGTACTATTCATAAGTCTTACTGCACTTTTTGATACTATTTATTGGTTATACTGTACTATTTCAACTAATTTTTACCAGTATTTTCAGCAAAAAATTTTCAGTTTTAATAAAATAAGTGGATCCCAAACGGACACTAAGTGCAACATGAATAATTAGTTTTTTTTTTTTTTTATATATATTTATTTTTGAGAAAAAATAAATAGTTTCTTAAGCTCAGTGGCATGGGATTACAATGTAGTAAAAACAGGGGACACCCTATCCTCTCTTTTCTTCAACCTAGTTATGGAGTTGCCTTGTAAGGTGATCGATAGGGCAGTAGAGGAAGGTTGTCTGATGGGTTAATAGTCGAGGGCAGTAGTGGAGATGCCTTAACTATGTCATACATTTTTTGCACTTCATTAAAAAAAAAAAAAATCGCTTTCCTCTACAGATGATGCGATTCTCTTTGTGAGGTAGAGATGGAGCAAATAAGAAAGGGATAAGATTAAAATAATAATAAAATGTAAAGAGTTAAAATGAATGCAAAGTACCCATTTTAGTGGAAGACATGGCTGTTAGCTGGAAAATGAAATTCATAAAAAAACATTTCAGGTATTGAAAAAGTTGAGAATCTGCTAGATGATGCTCAAGTCTTGCTGCAAATCTATGGAATAGCTTTATGAGGGAAGTTTCATACTAAAAGTATTTCATACTTATTACTTAAGCTTGTTGAGAGTATGGCACCATCGATTTTCTTTGGCCTTAGACAGTTTCTTTTCTAATCAACAATGCATCCAGTTTTTTCGTTCTCTTTTTGTTCTTTTCTTTCCCTCATTTCTCCTGTTCTCCTTGCTTGCTGTTCCTTTTTATTTTTCTATCATTCAGAAAACACCATGAGTATCCTCTAAAGTAAAGGGTTTACAGTGGGAGATAGATAATGATATTTTAGAACTTCTCTTACTTGAGTCTCCTTTTAATCTGCTGTCATTTAGGACAGGAACAAGAAGAAAATGGAAACTTCCAGCGACCAAAGACTATATATTTACTACAAGAAAAACTAAGTTTTATTGGGTTTCGCACTTACAGGTTATATGGCATGGATGCAAGATGAACAGTATGCAACAAGTCTTGTAAATAATTGTCTTTAGTACTTCTTGTGTAGATATATTGTATCGTACAGATTACAATTTGTACGTTATATCTGTTTTTGGCATTTGCAATTGAGGATCAGACAGATCCATTCCATTTCCATCTAATTAGATATCTCTTGAGCTGTGGATATTAGAATAATTGAAATTGTGCTTTTGTTTAATGAAAGCTTTTGCAAGAAAAAAAAACCATTACTTGATGAACCAGGGTTTCTTTCCTCCAGACTCATTCCAGTTAGATAGGGTTGATAAGATAAGGCATATAAACACTACAGGTAATTATCACCCATGCATTGTGATCATGCTATTTAGTAACTCTTGAAGCAATACTTGGAAGGATGATACATGCGTAATGTTTATTGATGTAATATTAAACATGTGTCATGTCCTATAGAATTGTTTGATAAGTGCCTCCTTATTTTTCATTTAAGCAAAAATTATTTTTTAGTGGCTTTTAGATTGATAGTAAAACAGAAGATCATCCATTCCATGCGGGCTGGTTCATGATTCGTAGCTGGTGTGATATTTGAATATATAGAGGGTGAATCCCTAAGTAGCCCTAACGTTTAGAAAATTTATTTAATTATAATATGGCTTTTACTTTTGTATAAGTATTTTGTTAATTCTTATCATAATGTGTGTAGTAATTTTTTGATATTTTTAATTTTTTAAGGATTTATAATTTTTTTACATTATTTCATGATTGTTCTTTTCCTGTATATGAATTTTGTTTGTTTAAGGTTGTATTTCATATCTAAACTTTTACAAGAACACATGTATGTCATGATCTAGGTAAAAACTTATTTTATACAAGGGCACATGTAGGAACAATGTTCATAAGTATATGTTTAAAAATTTCTGAAAATTGGGTTGATCTAAATAGATCAGTATGTTAACTTCTATAAACCGATGGATTTTATAAGAATGTCTGTGAATTGGGGACATTGCACCCCTCTTTGACATCAAGGACAAAAAGTTATAACCAAGGACATCAACTTAACAAATCTCTTAAGTCTAAACCCAACTAATTGGGTCAGCTATAAAGATTTGTCATTTGAATACTGTGACATCATATACTATATATTAGAAACCGTGATTGTGTTAAGTGACTATTTGCTCAATACGACAAGTAGCTACAAGCTCCTCATGCTAAGTGGCTCTTCTTATTTTAAAAATTGGGTAAATTACATAATTCTTCAATAGTTTGGGGTTGTTTCAAATTAAATCATAAATTTTATTTACTTTTTTAATTAAAACCATTACCTTTTTAAATTGCTTCAATTCACTATTTACATAAGTCTATGTTAACTAAAAGCAACAGAAACTCACATAAAATTTAGCTAAAATCCCCACACACACACACACCCACACACACAAAATCATTCCATGTAAACTTATAATAAAAATAAGTTATTTAGTTATTGTTATCAAAACATTTACAATAAAGTATAATAAGTAATTTAGCCACACACACGCCACCCATGCACCCACACCATATAGATTTAGCCTCCTGTTTTCTGATAGTAAGATTTAAACCTAAGACCTACCACAACCACAACCAACTCTTTGACAACTCAGCCACCTCGCAAGGACCCTTGGTTTTCAGCAAGTTTTGGTACTCAGCAACTGCAGGAAATTAGTTCTACTCTTTAATGGGTTTGCAAAGCCAGATTGGAGGGAAAGAACAATGATGGCAGATCTTAGTCACATGCAACAAGCTGGTTTAGTGTTTAAGCTGATTTTTGTTCCCAAGGTTGTCCTAGAAAATGTCTGGAACTTAGCTAAGTTGGCTACTGATGTGCCAACTCACTTTTGTTGACCTCATATGGTTCAGTTTGTAACTTCACTGTTTGTATTTCTTCCTTTGTAACAAAAAAAAAAAAAAAAACTCTTCTTTTGTGTTCTAATTCATGACTAACCCTTGTGGACAAAAACAGCAAAGGGTTTTATTCTAGTAAGTTGGGCTCTTGCACAGGCTTAGTACTTTCAGTCCATTGTAAAGCATATAGAGGATTTCCTTTGACTGAAAATAATACTTGCTCCTTCTCCCAATATGTAGGGTGCTCTTCTTTTGGGCCATCCCAAATTTTTTGGGAGTTTCCAAAAATGAAAGCATCTATCCATTTAACATCTCTATTACCCTTTAGTTTGACATCACATTTTCTCAAATTTGAATCCACCTTTTAACCTGAATGAGAGCATTTTAGGATGATTATGTTGTTTACCTTGTTTCATAAGAATGAATTTTCAAATGCCCATCTATTTTCAGATGAGGGAGTAAGACTTTGGTGGTGAACGGTTGTATCTGATTATGTTATTGACTTATCATTTAGCTCGAGTGTGATAAAACCAGAAAGTTTCTCTCAAAGTATATGTGGCCATTAATTTAAGACTTAATTGTTATGAGGGTGCAGAATAGTAAGATTAGTTATCAAATGATGCAGTAATTCTATGTCATTGCTACAAAAGTAGTGTACATATTAAGGTGTGGATAAGCAGTTCCTAGCCAACTTATCTTCAAGTAACCAACTGTCAACCTAAAATTATGGGAAAACTTTCCTTCATTCCAAGTGTTATTATATTTATAAACTGGAATGAGGTTTTGGAAAGAGGCATCATCGCCTTGAACCAAGGATTTGGTTCTACATAAGTTCAGTATGCTTGATGGAAAATCCATCATTAAAAAGAATTTCTTTCATCTTTTTTACTTTCTAATAATTATTGTTTTTCTCTCATATCTCAAGAATGAACAGTTGGGCGGACCATTCAGAATTCTTTATTTGCAGATACCCTGATTAACTCAGGGAACAAAGCTGTTTTATAGTTAGCATGCAATTACTTTCTGTCAATATTTCACATATATGTCCTTCAAGTTCTGATTTCATATTTCTTTCCTATATACAATAAACATACTAATGTGTATCACTGTCAACAGGTTGTTCCAAATGCTGGGCACTCTGCTAATGAGCCAGGCATAGCTGCAGAACTTGTCACTGCAAAAGAGAGGCTGAAAAATATCATCAAGAAGAATGGACTTTGAAAGGACTTGCACAGCACACATCAGAAGATGAGAAACAAGCTTCTTGTTTGATGTTCCTAGATGATGACATCTGAGAGAATTAAGGTTCCAAATAATTGAAGCTAGTTTAGTGGAATATAATGTATGTTGAGTTTTAATGTGTTTAGAGGGTATAATTAAGATTGTTTATTGCTCCACATTGGCACTGCTCTTTTCACTGGAATGAAGACCTTGCTAGTCAACAGAGCCATGGTTTTCCCATCCCACCTGATTTATTTCTTGAGACTTGGAATTTGTGGTTCAATACACTGCAAGAGTGTGCAGGGGCTATACTTTTATTCAAAATTATTCATCAGCATCAGCCTAGGTAAACAAGAGAAGTGCTCATTTGACTGATGGAGGTGATCTCTTGAACATAATAATGCATTAATCTATATCATTTTGTAGATTTGTGTATTGCAAAATGGGGCTTGTGGTCTGTCTGGATAGTACCAATGTTACAGATATGGAAATTATTTATCTTGGAATAAATTTTTATGTTCATATGAATTTATTGTTCATTTGGTGGTATTCCTGTGAGCTGGACTGTGAACTGAATGGTTACCCTTTTCGTTTCACCAAAACCACTTAAATGGTTGGCATGCCCTCTGCTGAAGAAGCACTATGTAGTATTACCCCTCTTGCCCAATTGAAACCTAAGGACCCAAGGACTTGTCTCTCCATTTGTGAGGGTTTTGCTGCCATTAGTCTTTCTAAAAAGGACAAAGTATATATTAAGGCTCAGTGGTCTCATGCTTTGAACATGAAAGTTTTTGGTAGAAATGTAGGGCACTTGTATGTTGTCAAAGATTTAGAACCCTGTGGAACCTAGTGTGACAAAGCTCATGATCTTATTAGAAAATTACCTTTTGATGGGGAAATGACTATTGATACCATTGGCTTCATAGGGGGTTGTGGCTGCTTCGGCATTCTGGACTGGGCCAATGTAGAAGTCCTTTCCTTGATTAAGCAGGAAATTCATGCCTTGGTTAAGGTAAAAGACTCTACTGACTCTTAACTCTTAAGTTGTAGTTTGTTAGTCCTATACTTGTTAAAAGATGTCTGTTGTGGAGGAACCTATGTAGTGGCAGGTCCTCGTGACCTCCCTTGGGCGATTTTTGGAGATTCAAACAATTTTCTGAAGAAGAAAAATATGGGGGTCGTAATATCTGTACTAAAAGAGTGTGCATATCAGGATTGCATAAATCACTGTCAGATGATAGAGCTTAGGATTTTTGGACGAAAGCTTACCTACTCAAAATATGAAGGCTGCCAGATCTAATTCAAAAAGAATTGGTAGATGCTGCATAAACTCAAGCCAGTCTAGAGGTGTTTTCCTTAAGCAAGAGTTCCTCACTCAAGTCAAGTCTTATCACTGTCCACTTCTTTTGAACCTTTTTCCCAGTAGAGATGCTGGTTTGATCAGGCCATAATAAATCTGGGAAGGTACTTGGGGCTTTCCCATCAACAAGAAAGGAGAGAGATAGAAATGATTTAATTTTGAAATAGAAGTGCAAGCAAAATTGGCAGGTTGGAATTGTCATTGTCCTCATCAAATCAAATCTACCTCTTCAACTGTGACCAAAAGTTAAGTGTGAATTTGCGTAATCAAGTTTGAGACCTTGGACTGTGTCTTTGTGATTGAATTTTGATTATTAAGTCATTGTGCTATCATGTGATGGGTCTCACATTGAGTATATACTAGATTGGTTTGAGTTATATAAATGATTACAAAAGGTTCAAATTTGATTAATCCTTGTGTGGGAATAACAAAGGTGTGACTAAATTTTAATTTGTTAGTGACATGGGTGTCAATTGCTAGCTAACAATATCCCATTCAGTTTGAGAATAAGCTTTCCCTGATGGGGAATAACAACAATAAATTAATAAGCGATAGGACTGACACATTGTTTATTTGAATCTACACATAATTGTTATGTAAAATTAAACAAGGTTTTAATCATGAAAATTATGTAAAGTCAAAGGAACAACGTGCTTTAAACAGCAGGAAGCAAGACATATTTTTCTTATAATTTTTTAAAAATGTATCAGAGACTTACAAATCAATCATCGTTTGTTGTTCTGTCCACTTTCCTTTCACCATCTTCATGCACATCATACTCAGGTTCACTTTTTCCATGGACTTCTAATTTTTTCTGAGATTGGAAACAAAATATCAATTGTATAGCACCATGAACCTCAGTTATTAGAGGAAAAATAGTTTGATAATAAACTTACCAGGCATACATTTTTAAGAATTCTTTCTGAGTTTCTAACCAGAGGCCTTGGAGCTGTTGTAATTTCTTTCAGAGGGGCAAGTTTTGTCTCCGAGTTTGCTTCCTTAAGAATCCCTCTTTCCTAAAACAACTTAATTGACATCAGATATGAAGGAAAAACTTTTAACTGTCTCTTTAAACAGACTGGGGTGAAAAAGTTCACATACATCAGTTCTTAGCCTAAAAGGCTTGGGATTTGTGGGCTTTAGTTTCCTATACTTCACACTAAGGGCACTGGTGGCAGGGCAGCAGAGATGGAACAGTCTTTTAAAGTCTTACCTGTTACTCAGTTAACCTGCATCATTTTTGCAAGTTGGGAAATGAGACTAGGATGAACAGTTTGTACAGAAGCAGAACTGAAAAAAAAAATGATGTTCTAGCAGTGAGGCAACCTTTTGTGATACTTTGTAGTATCATGCTTCCCCAGAGTTACTCTTTCACGGTGCCCATTGTTCTGATTCTGCACACTGTAGTCATTTAACACAAAAATATTGTTGATATATTATCTGCAAGAAAATAAGACCATCATGATAACAAGAAATTGTGAATGCACAAGTTCAATACCTGTTAACATCTGATGCCAAAAGCGTTTTTCTTTTCATCATTATCTAAGACTTCACTGTCATTTTCTGTATCGTCACAGGTCATGGCATTTTCCTCATGATTGTTTTTCTTGACTTTATGAATTTCCCTTCTCCCTGAACTTGATATTATTTTCTCCTCATAATCACTTCCTCCACTAGTCCCTTCAGCTGCTCCACTTAGAGATTGGGAATTGGGAACATCTTTTTCTACTGAATCCCTTTCTTCAGAACTTGATAGGGCAATAATGTAACCTCTTGAAGAACCTGAGAAAACTTAAACTGAATTCTCAACTTTCTGTGATTTCACAGTTTTTGAATACTCTTCACGCCCATTTCCTTAACTGCTATTAGAAGTACCTGATGCAGAGTACACTTCAAAAGAACCACCCCTTGATTTCTCATCCATATCCATGTCACTAGAATCGTCCCCTTCATGAGGCACATGATCATGATAGGGTTGTGTCTATTTCATTTTTCTTTCTCTACAAAATTCTTGAAGATTTGGCTTCCTGGACCTTGCAATTGTGAGAATGCAAGGAATTAAAAACCCGGCTTTTAGCCTCTCATCCTCTTAATGGTTTTCATGAAGCATCTCTAGGCAATGGTTTGTTATGGCCTAATACTTGCGTCTTTCCACCGGTAATTGCAAGCTTCTTCATTGCTGAACATATTGTTCTCACAGGCATATTCAATCCTGCCGAAATCTTTGCCTTTACGGCTTTCTTTGGTGAGTTAAAGACTAGAGCCTTTGCTATGACAATATTCTTTTGCACAGCAATAGTTGTTGCTTTTGGGTTTCAAACACTTCTAAATGTATTAGGATTTGAGGCGCTTTCAATTCCTTAGAGTCGTAAGAGCCTTAGCTACATCAAAAGATTGCTTTGCCTTTAAATCTGGGGTTGCACTGAGCTTAGTAGGCAGTCTGGCTTTCAATTTGGTATCAACCAATTTTTGAGATATTGACGAAATGAGGCTTATATTGGGAATTCTTGCTGCCATGACCTGTATGGTTAAAAGCCATCGTCTCTAATTTAGAATGAAGACACTTTGAGGAAGAGTTAAATTTAAAGAAAGGACTACCCTGAAGGACAAAAATTTTGTAGATTGCTTCGGAATCCATTTCTTCCTCATGCTTCTAGTCACATCATAAAACACAATTAACATAAACATAGGGCAACTCAAGTCAATTGAGTGAAAATTGCAAGACATAGTTTAGCAATTACAACTTGAAAGTCTCACAGACTCCGACTACATGCTAATCAACAGGTGTATTGTACTCAAAAGTGCGTTCAAATTCCATTAGAAAAAAAACACTATGCACTGAGATACTAAAATGGATGATAGGGATCTTGAGCAATAGTGGGATCAATTAATTTTGTAACTGTTTATTTGCTTATATATGAATATGATTTCAACATAACCAGGAAACCTCAATAGCTGTATGATCCACCAATCTTTGAAGTCTTGGGGAGCAAGTAAATTTTTTTAAAAGATCATTTTTTGTTTAAAGTACAGTGGTACTTTTATCCACTTCTAACAAATAAGCAATACGCTCTAATTTAAGTTGTCTTTTTCTCTTTTTCTCTTCTTCTCATAAATCTAACAACTAATGCAATAAATTATAGTAGGTACCTCATACCAAGATTTTATCTAACAATATCAATATTGATCATGGTTTATATTAAAATCATATTCAATACCTTGTATTTCTTTCAAGTTTTCATTAACTTATACTGGGATTTTAGACAAAGAGTTTGATTTCTTGCCATGGCTTGAAATTCAATCAGATCTTATTAAAAAAATTTCAAAAGGGAAGAAAAAGAAAACCGATGGTTTTTCTTTTCCCCACTCCCCCACTTCCTTTTTGAAGCAGATTGGATACTGTACTGATACCTGGGCAGCTTGACTTGTGGTTAAATCCAGCAACAACGGCATGAACAAAGAAGCCAGACATGATTGAAGAAGTTTCGTGAGGCACGGATATTCAACGGCTTGACCTGACTCACTTGAATGAGTTCAGAGCAGATTCACACCCGGCAGTTTTGGTGTCCATAACACATGGGTTGATGTCTCTTATGAGGCCAGTATCTCCAATTTTTGTCATAGAATAATTCAATGTGCCCATCACATATTATGGCCAAAATTATATAGAACAAAGAGGGAGGAAAAAAAACCCTATTGCATTAGTAGAAAGTGTATTTATTTACTAGAAGAAAGACTAGGATTTAGAGGATCAAGATGAATTATAAATCACTCACACTCCAAGAATAAACAAAATTTTTTACTTTTTATTTTTAAAAAGCTCTACTTCTAATTCAAAGGCATTTTTTATTATACACCACGTATGCTGATAGACAAAGTCCTAGGAGAATACAACCAGAAAATTAAGTCCTAAGTTCAAGGGCCGAGTAATGCAGATGAACAATAACCAAAAAATATTTTCCTCTCAAGAACAAATAGCCCCTTGTTTCAACTGTTCCAAGAACAAGGTCTAGTTTTGACTTTGCTATGGTTAACACTGATTATTGAGAATCTTAAATATTCTTACAATGACTATTCAATTTCTTCATTTGCTTAGCTAACCTCTCTTCCAACAGAAGAGCCTCAACATAAGAACAAAGTCTACTTTTGATAATGCAAGAAAGAATTTGGATTTCAGAGAAGCAAAAAGGATTGCAAAAAGTGATTGAATGAATAAATAAACCATTTTGAATGTCTGACATATCGAGCCTTTAATATCACCCCGAGAAATAAAGCATCCTTAAAAGAAAAATGAATGCAAAATGACAAATCAAAAGAAAAAATTACCAGGTGGGCATCTGCTCTGAACTTACCCAAATGAGTAAGGTCATGCCATTGAATCTCTGTACCTCACAAACAATATTAGGTGATTCAGATGTCTTGCTTCTTTTTTCCATTTCACTTTTTCCTTTGCAAAATGTTTTAACTTTAAAAAATGTACATCTTAATTTAATTTCATGCCATGCAAGAAACTGAAATCTTTGTCCATCCCAGCATAAGTTAATGAAAACTTGAAAGAAATTACAGGTATTGAATATGATTTTAAAATGGACCATGATCAATATTGGTATTGAGAAACAATACATAAAATCTTGGTAAGAAGGCACGAAAGTGTGGTGTGCCATCATCAATTCATACCTGGACTTCCTTGAGTGGCTCATAGAAGCAGCTTCTACTTGCCACCATAAAAATGCATAGGCAATTGCAAACTCCAGAACTTGAGTGTCTTGCTTGGAACATCTTTTTGTATGTAGGAGATCATATACTCAAGAAAAACTTTTAAATCCATCCAACATCTCAAGGGGAGGAGATATCAGTTGCCCCGCATCATTAAAATACAAGAGGTGTCTCTTTCAGGAATTAATGATAACCCCACCTATTCAAAACCAAATCAGAAAGCATATTCTATTCAGAAAGCTAAGAAAGTATAAGAGGTCACACTGCCACAGTTGAAGATCATCTCATGAGGTGCCAACTGAAAGGCTTAAGTATCTTTAAATTAGAAAGAAATGGACGCGCTGAAGCTTATTGTACTAACTTGAGGACTTTCTGAATTTCTAGCCAATTTTTACTTTCTTTTTTTAAACTAAATTATCTTCCTCCTTTTCTAGTATTAATTCTGTACTATCAACTGTCTTCAAGATTTATTTGATTTGTTTTCTTTCTTACTTTTCTACTTATCTCCATACCATAGCCATATCATTTCATTTGATTCATATGACTCTTTCAACCAGGTACATCTGTCAAACCACCATCTTCCTTTTACAGACTTTATATCATCTTCTTTCATTTCTAGTGTAGACACCTCAAGTAAACATGTTAGAAGAAATGAACTATTATAGGGAGAAAAAAAAAAAATAATACTTGATGATAAATCTATGCAGGTCATGCCTTTTTGGGTCCACCAACTGGAAAAGCCAAGCTTTAAGCAAATCACCAAGTTCGACTACACCTGCTAAACAAGGATATGATGATGCATTTCGATGTTTAGAAGGGCTCCTTAAGTAGTTTGACTCAGAACTCTTGAAAATAGATACATTTTTTTATTGGTAAGTTACAAGCACACCCAGTGGGTCTTAAACCCATGACCTCACCCTCCATTCCATTATTATGGAAGAAGGAAGTGCCAGGTGAAATATAGATAAGAAATAGCTCAGTCAACATCTTCTGTGAATTAGCAAAAAATAGAATACCAAGGGCTAGTACTAATAACAAGGACATCATAGAAGTCGGCCATCTTCTGGAACACCAACGTCAATTTGATATATTCCCTGCAGCCCATCTTGATCACCAAGATTGACTGTTCTGGCTGCCACCTTTGTTTAATCAGTTGTGACCATGTAAATTATAAGGTTGCGATTCCCAAAATGTATAAAGAATAAACGCAGCTTAAACTATGATAGATAACAACATTTGAATTAGATTTAAATTTAGGGTAACTATCAAAACCTTCATCAAGTCAGACCCTCACCGAGCAGGATAGACCAAGAAAAAAGAAGCAAAACATTTCAACCACTTATGTCATGTATCCAATTCAGAAAACATCCATCAATAAGAATATGAATTGATTATACTTTTTGGATAGAAAGATAAATATGTATTGATTATACTTTTTTGATAGACGGATAAACATATATTGATTATACTATACAATGCCATTATCTCAAATGAAGGTAATTAGTAAAATGATAAAGCCATAGAAGTTAGCATAGACTATTTTAATTATAAGAAAGCCTCTACAATAAAAAGGACGGCATATAGTTAGATGAGAATTACAAAACTGGTGGCCACCACAATTTGCAATCCTATCTATCCTTTCACAACCGTGAGCATAAGGATGTTATTAACTTAAAAAAATTTCCATGGATAGCATATTTCGAATAGAAAGAAACAATTTTTGTTTCTGAAATACACAAAAGCGAAAAAAAAAAAAAACAGATATAATATCAAATCAAGACATCATGTTATATATACACCAAGCAGAATTTTGTTTCCATTAAACTCAATCTGTTTTAAATTAATAAACCTATCTTACATCCCCAACTTCTCAAAGAATGCAATCCTTAAACATTCAATCTAAAATTAAGCCCCATATCAAAAAATATCAAAGAAGTTCAACTTATGAATGGAAAATCCCAATGAAAAACACAATTATTTCACACCCACAAATACATACAATCTTCAAAACTTTTTTCTTCTTTACTTGTTTTATGAAAAGCCCATTAATCTCTTCAACCCAGGAAATAACACTGAAAGAGAAGATTTTGCAGATGGGTTCTCTTCAAGCAAGTATTCCTCAACCATCTCTTTCACAGACCTAGCAGACAATGGATGAAAATCCATACTCCAATCTGAAACAAACCCTTTAACCAAAACCCATTTTTCCTCTTCATCCATTTTCCTCCACTTCATCTTCACCTCCTCTCCTTTCAAAGCAAGGTACTGGCACAGCTCTGTGAACAGGAGCTCTTTGCTCTTCTTCATGGCCTCCTCTCTTTGCACAAAATGGGTGTTTATCTTTGCCACCTCCAAAGCCAAATCCGACGCAAGCTCTGCATCGCTGATTTTTTTCTTGGCGCACAAGATTTGGGTTCTGGGTTTGTTGCTCAAAAGGGTTGTGGAGGAAAAAGTACTGGGATGTAATTTTTGAGGTAGTGGGGTGATTATAGAGGACAAGAAAGGAACTCTCAAAGCCATTAAGGTTTTGTAGAGATGGGTTGTCTTTGATTTATTTTCGAGGAGATAAAGGTTTTGATGTTGAAACAGTGAACTGGACTGTGGGAGAGGGACGTTCATAATCAAATATTCATTTGATTTTGATTTTTTTTTTTTTTTTGGTAAATTTGATATCTACAAGCATAGCCCAAAAGTTTTTTTTTGAGAATGAGCATAGCCCAAAAGTTGATAGTGTGATCTGTGATTTACTTAAACACTCGTATGTAATTGGACATTGGGCCTAAACTTACTCATTGTATTATCCTCTGGCTTTGCCTATCAGGCTATCAGCAGGATAGGAAGGCCCATATTTATTTATTTTTATTTACTTTTTTTTGAATATTCAAAAAAAAAAAACCTTGATAATATAATAGTAATTATTTTTAAAAAATTCAGAAAAAAAACTTAAATGAATTGTGTATTCTTTCTCCACCTCTAAACAAAAATTGATTACTAGAATCCTAACCCAATTAAAAACCGTGAATTGTTTTTAAAAATTACTATAAGTATGATGAATTATCATTGACAATTAATTTCCACTAATAAGTAATAATTTAGATTTTTTATTTTTGTAAACCAACTTCACACATGTTCTTTTAAAAAAAAAAATTCACGCATGTTAGATTGTCACCATTAACCATTTAATCTCTTAGGTGATTATATATCAAACAATCTCTTTTTATCTCTCATGAATTTGAATGCTCAAATTAGTTATAACTTATTTGCTTCTTTTTTTTTTTTTTTTTTTTTTTTTTTTCAAGTTCTATTTAGTTATAAGGAATACCAAGAAAGCATAGAAAACTACTTGTAAGCTGTAATAATTCCCATAAAAACAATTTTGGGAAGTTCCAATCTTATACATTTTGGAAGTCAATCAATTAGTTATCGAGTACAACATAATGCAAAATTCTCAAAATATAGAAGGTAAATATACTTGGAGTCTTGTGTTTTTAGGGCTGATGAAGGTTTTGCTTATCTAATAAAGAAGTCCTATTTATTAAGAACTCCATATTGGAAAAGAAAATTTTACCCCTATTTTATAATCTTAATAATATGAATATTTTTCTTCCAATTTTTAAAAAAAATGGTATAATTAAAGCAAAGTTGCCAATAATGAGTTTTCAAATAAAGAGACACTATATTTAGAGATTAGGGAAAAAAAAAATAATTTAAGGATATTTTTATTTTTATCAAACAATATTTACATTTTTTATAAAGAGTTTCAACTTATGACATTTACTCCTAATGATGGCTCTTTATCATTAAACCAAGACACCCATCAATTTTTGGTGTAGGTAATGATTGAATTCCAAATCTCTTATTCAATCATTAGAGACTTTACTAGTTTTTTTTTTTTTTTTTTTGTGAGAATGCAAGACTTTACTAGTTGAGCTAACTAGAACCCACGATATTTATATTCTTGAGTAAGCGTGAAACATGCCTTTTTACATTGTCACAATATCATGAAATTTTCATATTTCTAAATGCATATAATATGATTAGATCCCTGAGCCATTCTTTTTGCCTTTCTATTTGTCGATAAAATAGCTCACTAAAAGCTCAAAAATGTATTAAATTAAAAGAAAAAAAAATCAAAAATTTGTTTACAAGGAAAATTATTGAGATATTGGAGAAAACTAATAACAAGTTAATAAATATTACATGCATGTAGAAATTTTTTTGTTGCAATAAGGACTTAAAAATACTATTATATTACATCAATATTTTATTTGTTGCAATATCTTGCAAAAAATTTGTCGAAAAGATTAATCCCTTTTGCTTTTTATTTGTTGCAATATTTTTTTTGTTCTAATAAAGTATTTTTAATAATAATAAAAATATTTTATTGCAACAAAATTTTTGTTGTAATAGTCTATCGCCACAAATTTTATTACAATGGTGGGTAACAAAATTTTTTCATTTCAATATAGGTTTATTGCAACAATTATTTCTTTATTGCAACGGTTCTCCAATTTCACTTCTATTTATTGATACTTATTAATTAAACATATATCATACATACATTTTTTTTTTCATAACTTTCCCATGCATTATACCTGTTAGTGACTAGTTTTTATTATAATTTCTTGTTGCCATTGTTAATTTTTTTTTTTCTCTCTTTCTAGGTTCGAGCCATTCAAAATTCACAAAACCAATCTCTAATAACATATATTGGCTGAGACAGCTACTTTACAATCTGCAATTCGCAATCATCATTGTAAGTTGTTAATGGATAATATTAGATACCTTTTTATTATAGGGTATTACCACTATAAAGAGTTATGTACTTGCTTATAGGTACAGGTAAAGAAGCTTGTGGAGGATCTTTGTTAAAAAAATTTATGAGCGAGATTTTGGTTGATCCATATGATGCTTCAGAATTTTCTGAATTATTACCCTGTAATTTCTTCCTTTTGATTTGAAGCTTTAATATCTTTTTTTTCCCTTGAAAGTTATTCTGAACTAGTTTGCTTATGTGGATTATTATTAATATGTGTGTGAATTTTCTATAAACTTTTAATCCCCAAGTGCTCTTGGAAAGAGAAAAGCAGGCCGCGGAGGTCAAAGAATAGGAACTTGAAGGACAGAATACACCTTACAGATCATTTGTACAAGCATTAGTTAATGAATTAGTAAGGTGTGAAGATTACATATCATTTTTGAATATTTAAAATATCAGAAGGGCAAATGGAAATTTTTGTTTGTACAAGCTATATGACAGTACTAATGACTTCATTCATGATTACATATCATTTTTGAATATTTAAAATATCAATGATTTAACTTCTCACTACTTATCTTTGTACTTTAGGATGTTCCTATTTAACAAATTTTGTTTGAAAATGTTGTCCTTCTCAAGAGTATTAAATTTCAATTTCATTGAAAAACAACTAATTCAGGTTGATCGATTGCCTAAATTAAGTGTACCATTGAAGTATATTACTTTTTGTTGCAATAGAGACTTAAAAATACTATTATATTACATCAATATTTTATTTGTTGCAATATCTTGCAAAAACTTTGTTGTAAAAGATTAATCCCTCCTGCTTTTTATATGTGGAAATATTTTTTTGTCACAATAAAGTATTTTTAATAATAATAAAAATATTTTATTGCAACAAATGTTTTGCAACAAAACTCTATTGCAACGAAGATTTTGTTGTAATAATCTAATGCCACAAACTTTATTGCAACGATGGGCAACGAAATTTTTTTGTTGCAATAAAGGTTTATTGCAACAATTATTACTTTATTACAACGGTGGGCAACAAAATTTTTTCGTTGCAATAGATGTTTATTGCAACAAAAAATTTCGTTGCAATAAGGCTTTTTTCTTGTAGTGTATGGATCCTCTTCATGTGGAATTTTATCAACCCAGCAAATCTAATGACAAGGTTATAAAGAGGTGGTGAATCTTCTTTTAGACATATTTGTCTATTGATAATAACCTATCCCAAATTAGATATGACTTACATTGTGATCAAGAAAACCCACACATCCATCATCATGTCGAAGGTAGGAGACGTAATTTCCATCTACTTGCAACACCACCCCATACAATGTATAAAACTTTCCCTATCAAATAAAGTTTTTAACACTAGTTATTGATGTTGTTCTAATCACTAATTGACTAAGGAAAAGCAAGTAAATAAACAAACTAAATAGTAGCATACTGTTCTGTTAGCATCTTTGAGAATGATGTTAGTTTCATAAATGAATGATTCATTTTCCAACTGTCCATCATTTGCAACCGATTTCTCCCGTTTGAAGACCAAAATTTGTGGTAGCTTACTAAAATAGTCAGTTTTCTCCACTTTACCAATACTGCTGTATGGACAATCACGGCCATTAATTCTGCTAACACGAAACTGCCTAATGGCTTCCGTAATTGTAAGTCTCTCATTGTCATGCAAAACAATGGCTTTGTATTCGGTGGACTGCTTCAATGATTTCGAAAACAAGGGGAAGTAGTGCTATATTTGGACTGTCATCGAAGTTATGATATATGGAGAGCCATTCCCCACTGTTTGATGGGTGCATTAGGAGTGAAATAAATGCGAGGAGCTTTAAAAGATGTGAGCAGGAATCTTTAGAATTAAAAACAAAAATTTGAAAATTTTTATCGTTCATTGTAATTTTAGATCTCTTGTATAACCACAACTAGTATACTTTCTTTAGTACATAGAAAGTATACTAGTTGTGGTTATGCAAGAGAAGTTGTATATGTAAAGAAGAGAAGTTGTATATGTAATTAGTCTATAATAAACATTAAAACAAATGGTTATTATAATAACACAAATTTGTGAGTGCATACACTCTATCAAGGCATCCTTAATTTTCAATTAGTTCTACTTTAGGAAGCACGAGTGCGGCTAAATGATAGTTATACCTGTGTTAGACGCGACTGGACATAGGGTGTAGCCTGGACGCGGTTGCACATGCGTCTCAGAAATTTTTTTTTTTTTATTTTTTTAAAAATCCGATACAAGCCGAGAAAAAATTGAATTTTGGACTAAAAGTGAAAATTGGGTGAAATAAAGAAAATACAAAAGAAAAACAAAGTAATCAATAAAAAAAATAGCAAGTGTTTTCCTGAGAAAAAAGAATCACAACAGCAGTGCAGCACAAACAAGAAATCCAAATGAATCTCAAATCAAATCCACCATACCCATTCAAATTTCCTATTCATAGAAACTAAATACATTTGAAATCAAACTATTCACAAAAACCAAATACATTTGAAATCAAAATCTAAAACAAGTACATGCAAGGAACATCAAGTCTTAACAATAAAATCTAAATCCCCAAACCCACAGGTTAAACAAAGAGAATCTAAATCCCCAAACCCACTAATCAAATAAAGAAAAAATGGAAGAAGAACATGAGAGCATGAGAGAGTGAGACCGAGAATCTTTGCTGCGAGAATCTTAGGATTTCGTCTTCATCTTCTTCGGCAAAGAGAGTGAGACCGAGAGGCTGAGAGCACGAGAGAGGCTGACGGCGTGAGACATGAGAGCATGAGAGAGGTTGACAGCGAGAGACATGAGAGGAGATTGAGTGAGAGTGGGAGAGGAGAGTGAGTTGAAGAGAGAAATGAGAGGCGGCTCTGAAGTTTGAAGAGATTGTGCGTGAGGTGCGGCATTTTAGTTAGGGTTATAACAATATATATATATATAACTGGGTCGGGCCGGGTAAAATTCGGTCCATTAGGACCGGGCTGGGCCGGGTATTCGCGGGTCGGGAAAAAATTGCCATCCCTACTATTAAGTTAAAAAAATAATGACTCCAATCTATACACAAACAATTACTAATGATAAATTTACAACTTCTCATCATGAAATTAACTAATTGCATATATGTGCATTGATAATTGAATAGTGTATCATGGTCCATGTGTTGTAGCATTTTTAATTTTCTTATTTATTTTTTTTAAGAATCTTAATCTTATTATTATAGTAGTTGTTAAGTAATATGACCTGAAATACCATCTTTGCCCCTCTACAGAAAAGACAAAAAAAAAAAAAAAAAAAAAAATCCCAATACCAAGCCGCCTATAGAAGACCATTCAATGAATTCATGTTATTCAATAAAGCCATAGGTCCCACTTGGTATTGATTAAAAAAATAACAACTTTGCTAACCTCTAAACGGAATAGGAATTAGAACTAGCATAGAACTCTAAAAAAAAAGTATATATAATGCAAACAGTGCACGGCCTCCCATCAAAGACAAAAAAATTTATTTTCAAACTAGTCTCTTTCTTTGGATCTCAAGTTTCTTTGTAGTTTTTAAAAGCATTCAAGATGAGTTTTTAAGTCACACATTCAAATATTCATAGGTATATATATTCTTAATACTTTTGATTTAATTTATTTGTTTATTTAATATTTTAAAGAATTAAATTATATGTTTAAACTATTTATATTTAGATGAATTGATTTGACTATTTTTAACAATAAATTTATAATTCAAATTATATGTTTAAACTATTTGTATTTATAATGATCTCTTAATTTGATTATTATCATAAATTGTAATTTTTTTTCTTTATTTTAATGATATGACATATATATTTGTAGTTAATTGAGATTATGGAGAATCCTGATCATAATAATGAGTCCGGATCAAATCCTAAACGAACATGAAAAATCGTCGAGGGAAATTGAGTAAAATAAGCTAGATGTGAAAAAATAAATTAAAGTTTACATTTTATGTTAAATTCTGTATGACAATTACATTATCATATAGTTGTTTACTTATTTTGTTATTAATATTGATTAATTTTTTTAAGATTAATTTTTTACTTCCAATCTTGTCTTTTAATCTTGCCCACCCTGATCTAAATTCCTAGCTCCGCCACTGACTAAACTCAATATAAAACACGTAACTTTACTCATGTTGAAATCAAATACAGAATACGAAAGAGTGAGAGAATGACCCTGGAAAGTAACCTAGAAGAGAGAGAGGTTCTTTGAGAGAGTACCAAATGTAAAATTGCAGATGAGCCTCACTGGCATGGAGTGCAGTTATGGGTGTGGCTTGTGCTGCTGTGAAGTCGAAGCAAAGAGGAGACGAGACTAACATATTTGACCGGTACTAGTATGAAATTAGGGATTTTGTTTTTAATAGAAGTAAGATATGTGATTTGAAGGGTTGAAAAATGGGCCAGAGATCAATTTGTTTTGTTGTTGTTTGGGTTGATTTTATGTTATTGTTTAGGCTAAAATTTTCTGTTCTTGTTTGGAAAATTAATTCTTGGGTTTGAGGGGTTGAGGATTATATATTGGGGGGCCAAGAAGAATTTTTTTGGCCAAATTATAAAATCTCAAGTAAATACGTATAGTATTTTTAAAAAAAAAATCTAGGGGGGGGGGGGCCTTGGCCCCCCAAGGCCAGTGAGTAGCTCCGTCCTTGCATGCTGCCGATCATACCCCCTCCCCTTCTTCTACGTCGTCTTCTTCTTCCACACTGAGAACATGATAACCTCTGCTCCTCCTTCATTTTCTTATATATTTTGTCTTTAGACTTCAGAGTTTAAAGTCTTTAGATAATTGCAACTTTTTGTTTGTGGCAGTGTGCCCTAACAAGCCACCTACTTGAAGTTAATTATGACAATTCAAATTTCAAACAACTTTTGATAATTGTGAAAAGCGAAATATATTTAGTTGTAAACCTGTCATGTTTTGCTTTAAAATATATATATATATATATATATATATATATATATATATATATATATATATATATATATATATATAATTGTTTAAGTACATAAATAATACTTAATTATTATATTAATTACTAAATAATAATACTAATATGTGTTCACTTTATAATTATCTTAAATTGATATTATCATTATATTAAAAAAAATGTTTAGCAATATATAGAAAATTTAAATAAAAATATATTTAATAATTAATTAATAAACGTATCCTGTCGCACCTGTGTCCTACTTTTTTAAAAATTGACTTGTCGCCACACTGCACCCGTATCCATGTAGGTGCTTGCTAGGTTATGCTCGATTTGTCTCCATATTCTCCTTACATACTAATTTCTTCAATTGGCTTTCCTATGCAGTTATGCATTAGCCTGTTCAAGTTCTCTTCTGTAGATATATCAACTTAAGCTTCTGGTCAAATATTCAAAACCGATAGAACTCAAATAAGTAATGATTTTATGTAGGAAAAAGATCCTCTCCTTTTATGCAATAGACGAAATGGATAGGATCATGTTCCTTCTATACAAACTACTTGCATACTAGGTAAGGCATTTCAGAATGATGAACTTGAAATATTGGAGAGGTATGAAAATCAACCATATCTCCACTTGCTTGTGTAAACACATCGCCCAATGAAGTGGAATCACCATGAAGTAACCAACCTAGCTAGAACACCCCATTTGGCTGCCATATTAGCATCAAATAGTTGTTCTTTTTTTGTCGATCCCGTCCCTATTGAGCAATTCTTACCTATTGTTGCATCACAATTTTGCATATCAAAAAGTAAGAAAAATAAATTAAAAAATATAAAATTTGTAATATATACAGAGTATATAGTTCAATAATATTATTTAATTGATATTTCCTAAATTATCTCCTAATTTAATAACGTATATCAATTTCAAACTTATTTTTCTTTCTTAAAACTAATAGTATATAAGATACAAACCCTTGGTCAATCTGATAAACCCATTTCATCATGTTTTCACATAAATTTTATTGGACGAATCCTCAAAAGTGACATTACGTTATGCTTTTGAATATTAGTGAAATCTGAAAATTATCAGAGAAAATGAGATTGCTTGGACAGATAGTCTTTGTATAAACTATAATAGACAAACTCTAGCTGGTTCCATTCACAAAGGAATATCCACATTAGAAATTTGAAAAAAGAAAAAAAAAATTTATTTGTCATCACCTCCCTCTAGAATGAATATAATTAAACTATGTTATTTGATTGAGGACCAATTAACCATGTTAAAGTCAAAGACAACTCCTTTTATGGCATTACTCTTGCTAACTTGCAACCGTATAAGTGGAAATTATACCATGTTTTGGCTACATATAGTCTCTCTTAGAGTAGGTGGGCCTCACTGATGTGTGGGACCCACCTGCCTTGAGAGAGAGAATACATGTATCCGATACATGGTATACCTCCTCCTAAATAAAACACCACTTTCCTAGTAATTATCCAGTTTTGAAGTCAAATACAAACCCTTAATTAAAGTCATAAAATGGAATATTACCAGTAGGAGTCTTGGACAAAACTTTCTATGGATTATATATATATATATATATATATGAGGTGATAACGAAAAAGAAGTCAAAGTAAAGAGGCACACATCATCACATGCATCAAGACAATTCATACAAGTAAAAAAAAAAAAAAAAAAGACTACTTGCTAGAGTTGCCATATCTCAATCATAAATCATTAACGTAACCAACAATATCATGTTACAAAACCAAACTTCCTTAGTACAATTCACCTAGATATGTATGCATTAGCTATATCTATGCATTATACATAGTATCCTAAACAGCATCATTCTCCAAGTTTTGGATTTACCATTATATTCCATAGTTTCAAGACTGAGAATGACATAAAAGGAGAAGTAGGAAAACAAATGCAAAGTTAAGAGAACCCAAAAACCATAACAATTTCATCAACTTTAGATAAGAGCTTTTGAGTTATTCTTAGTTTTTATTTTTCTTGGTCCATTGCCGCCTTCTTTAATGGAAAACTCCACCCCTTGGTTGCTTAAAATTTTCTTCTTATTCACTATCATTCTTGGTTCTTCTTCTTCTTCTTCATCATGGTTGCATCCTTTAGCTAGCATCTCCATGGCCGAGCACTGGAATTACACTGCAATATCGGACTTTCATCTACTAAACAGAAGAAAGTTGCTCAAGTGTGACGATCCAAACCCTTATCTAAAAATTAGTGTTGATCCAAACTCTTCCCTGTCATATGAAGAATACCTCACGGTTACTGTTAGTGGAGTTCTACTTCCTTCTAGTAGCGATTGGGTTGCCATGATTTCATCATCTTCTTCCAAGTAAGAATTATATAGAAACCTTTAATTTACAGAACTTACACATTTAATGTCATCAATATATTCTTTAGATTATATGTTACTAAGTTTGTTTATTAATTTGTTCTCTAATATATAAATGCAGTGTCACAGATTGTCCATTGAGTGAGGCTTATTATGCCCAAACTGGTGACCTTAGTGATCTTCCCTTGCTATGCCAGTATCCTGTTAAGTTATTACGATTCTAAATTTGAAAGTCAAGCATGCACTAGTAAAGATGCAGATTGTATAGAAGGTTTTTAATTTTTTACTTTTTTAT
Source organism: Quercus parvula (assembly GCA_030820535.1). Classification (NCBI taxonomy): domain Eukaryota; kingdom Viridiplantae; phylum Streptophyta; class Magnoliopsida; order Fagales; family Fagaceae; genus Quercus; species Quercus parvula. The sequence continues at coordinate 29,882,976 of JAUAME010000006.1, read as the reverse complement.
GAAATGAACAAAATAAATGAAATATGGAATGACTGACATGTTTTGTTAGATAGCAATAAGTTTAAGGACATAATAATAATAATAATAATAATAATAGAAGGGACCACATAAATTGGTATGTTTATTCTCATTGGTGAAAAAAACATAATTCCAATGATGAGTTTATGTTAAAGTAAGGTTGCTCAAATGAAATGATGATATGCTTTGTTAAAAAGCAATAATGCTCCGTTTGTTTTGATTGAAAACCTCATGTGAATATAATTTTCATTGTTTTCTGGCATTTTGTAGTATCATAAAAAAATAAGTTAAAGGAAGATTATTTCTCAATTTATCTTATTTAGCTCGGTATGAAATAGAGTTGTTTTCTGTTATTATTATTATTATTATTATTATTATTATTTTTTGAAAAACAACTCTATATTACATTAGTCTAAATAAGAGAAGTCAAATACTAAATTAGATTTTCTCTTTTTAATCTCCAATTAATTGTCCATCTTCTACTTAATTAGATTAATTTTTGTTTATGAAACTGAAAATTATAGGTTCGACTCTACCAAGTCCGGCCAAAGACTTCGGGTGGCATGACCCAGGCTTCATTCATACAGCAGTGATGACAGGACTTCAGCCTTCAAGCAACTTCTTTTACAAATATGGAAGGTATGGTTAGCATCTCACAATTTATCACATATTTACTATGTCATCAAATGTTCATCTGTCAAATTGTTCTGAACAAAGGTTTTTTATTTTATTTTATAAGATAAACTTAATTAATGATCATATATAAATGTTATAATTGCTAACATATCTACGACAATGTAGTGATTCAGTTGGTTGGAGTAATCAAATCCAATTCAAGACTCCACCAGACGCCGGATCAGATAAACTCTATTTTATTGCATATGGTGATATGGGAAAGGCTCCTCTTGATTCTTCAGTTGAACACTACATTCAGGTAGGATGTGTTCAATATACATAGTACCCTTATCTTATGGTTATAAATTCCAAAAACTATAAATTAAAAGGTTTGAATGTATAGATTAAGAAATAGTAATTCTTCGATTATCATCTGTACTACTACAAATTTAGTATTAAATTTTTTTTTCTCAGTGATTCATGGTGGTGTTGACACAAATTTAAAATTACTTTAAAAAAAAAAATTTGCAAATAATTTGATAGTAAAAAAAAAAAAAAAATCAAATCAAATAATAGAGCATTATATTCACATCATTTTTTTGTCCTTCTGACACTCATTAAAATAATCCAGTAGTAAACTATAAAATTCATTGGTGTTATAGTATAATGATAAAAAGCAATAATCATTGAAGGGACCACATAAATTTTAATTTCTATGATGTATATATTAAAAGTATATTGTTGAATGTCAAAAGTTTATGTGCATTGATTACACATTTTTCATCTACCAGTGTACGATTATCACATCTTCATGAGTGGATTAAGGGTACCAGTTTAACAAAAACTAATATGGCTTTTATAAAAATTTTAGGGAGTTGGCTTAGTAATTTCTAAAGTACTGTGAAATCTTTGAGGTTTTGGGCCGTGTTCGAAACATCTAACCCCCCATATTGGTGTTACCCCTAAATTAAAGGATTTCTCCCTATAATTGGAACTCTTTTTTGCAAAAAGAAAGAAAGTTACATCCTCACCAAAGTGAAGAAAGTATAATCTATTAATTATATATGTTCTTCATATTCTCATATTTAGGATGTTCTTAATAATTTCCTGAACTTGTAGCCAGGATCGGTCTCAGTGATTAAAGCTGTGACTGATGAAGTGAATTCTGTAAATGTGGACTCCATCTTCCATATTGGAGACATAAGCTACGCTACAGGTTTCTTAGTAGAATGGGACTTTTTCCTTGAGCTTATCAACCCAGTGGCCTCTCAAATTGCTTACATGACCGCAATTGGAAACCATGAGAGGTAACCTTTTTGGCTATATATGCTTCAATTCTGTTCTAATAAATCATTTGGTTTGATTAATGTAAAATTAATATATGCAAAGATCAATAATGTGTTAACAATTTATCATTATTTTGAATTTTTTTTGTATCATTATTTTGATTTAGTTTTTTATGGTACTCTTCAACCTCTAAATGAAGATCAAAGAATTAATTGAAGCACCTAAATTAGCTTGAGATCATTTAATTGAGCAATCATTAAAACTTTTATTATGTTTTTTGTTACTTATTCACAACAAATGTAATTCTTGAACAACACATTATTTACTCAGTGTTAGTTTCTAAATCTCAAATTGGTTGCTAGGCATATATATGTGACCGGAAAATACTTATACATACAAACACATACATAATTGCTGCTGTTGTTATTATTACATATGGCAATCCTAAGAACAATTGGGATTGACTTAAATGTTTTTTTTTTTTTTGGGTTAGGGACTATGTAGACTCAGGATCAGTATATCTAACTCCTGATTCAGGTGGAGAATGTGGAGTTGCTTATGAGACTTATTTTCCAATGCCAACTTCGGCAAAGGATAAGCCTTGGTATTCCATTGAACAAGCTAGTGTTCACTTCACAATAATTTCAACTGAGCATGATTGGTCAGTGAATTCAGAGCAGGTAATTACAAAAAGATAATATCTTGTGTTATTATCATTCATTCTTTTCAATGGAGTTCTCTATTATTTGATTTGATGTTGCCTTTTCTCTTACTCATTATTTCATGGACAAAATGTAATACAGTATCTATGGATGGAAGAGGACATGGGTTCAGTTAATCGATCAAAAACTCCATGGTTGATTTTTATGGGGTAGGTATATTTCATATAAATTGAGAAAGAGAGGGAGGATGGGTGCTCAAAATTACTAATTTATCTTCAAACTATATAGTTTAAGTTCAATTTAATCACTCAACTATTTATTGTGTCAATTTAGTCCCCAAGCTTTCAAAATTAAGTCAATGTCATCCTTAAATCTCCTATTTGTTCAATTTTAATGAAATTATATAGTTAATGTAGAAAATGGAGCACAAGTCAAAAACTTATTTTAGAATGTGTACAAAAGTCTATATTAAATTAATTTCAGCTATTAACTCTATTAAAATTTAGAAGGATAGGATCAACTGAATAATCAAAATTCACTTGATTTTGAAAGTTGTGAGACTAAATTGACATAGTTGAAAGTTGGAGGATCAAAATTGAACTTTATCCAACAGTTGGATAACCAAATTAGTTAATTAACAAAGAAAAAAAAGAACCTTTCTACTTTATGAAAGTGCTATATAGGAGTGTATGTCAAAACAATTTCCCTGTGTAGTAGCTTAATGAGTGAAGTGTAAAATTTGCCAATTGCAGGCACAGACCAATGTACACTTCTTCAAACGCTGATAGTGTTGATCCACAATTTGTTAATGCTGTGGAACCATTACTGCTCCAGTACAAGGTACATTCCTCTATCGAGCTTGTATGTTAAATTATCAAATTGGTCATTTTTTGTTTGTTGCTTTCTTAATATGCAATGTTGGGAATATGAACTAGGTCGACCTGGTTTTGTTCGGTCATGTTCATAATTATGAGAGAACTTGTGCTGTTTACCAAGGAGAATGCAAGGCCATGCCTACAAAAGATGCAAATGGGGTAGATACTTATAACAACAGCAATTACAGTGCCCCAGTGCAGGCAGTGATTGGTATGGCTGGTTTTTCCTTAGACAAATTCACAATTGATGTAAGTTGCTCTCTATCTTCACATGTATACATTGTTAAATTACCGATTCTTCCAAAAGCTTAAACTATTGGAATATGATATATTTAATCATTTAACCAATACTTCTATCATTCTCAAAAAAAAAAAAACTAGTATTTCTAACACTCCTTTCACGTACGTATGGACTCAAATTCCCTTTTAATAGGTAAAACCCAATACGTGGGATTTTAAAAGAGAGGTAAAGTGAAGTAGACAGAGATCGAATTTAGGATCTCCTAATTTGATACCATATTAAATTACAGATTTTTCCAAGAGCTATGTTAAATTATTGATTGTTACAAAAGTATAAACTATTAAAATATTGTAAATTTAATCATTTAACCAATACTTCTAACATACGTATATTTGTGTATAATTGTCTGTCTATGATGAATGAACTTGCAAATTACTTTGTTCATGCACAGTCAAATAGCTGGAGTTTATCTAGGATTTCAGAGTTCGGTTATGCAATAGGGAATGCAACAAATGATGAGTTATATTTTGAGGTCAGTATGCTCAATTCAACTTTAGGATTTGACTATAGAATTTATAGACACATATTTTTTTTTTTTTTTGCTTGTATTTTATGTGTAGATATGTTTGTGTCTTATGACTCATCCTTGTCCTTTATTTTGGCAGTTTGTGAACGCAAACACAAGGAATGTCAGTGATAGCTTTCGCATTATTAAATAGCGAGGTCCCTCATATAGTCATATGTATAGAACCTTATCCATTACCCACATTTATATCATTATATGGACCTCCCAAGGTCTTCACTGTACATCAATTCTTTTCAAATAAAAACCCCCATGTCTTTGCAAAAAATACAATGAAATAAACTATTGTTTACGAATATAGGACTGGCTTTTATAAGTAAATGGAAGAGATTATTTAGGGTTTGGGAATGGCTAGTTTATTATATGGATCGATGTGACTAATTTCTAATTCATTCTCTCTTTCCTATTTATTTATTTCTTGTATATAAGAGTAATGCTTTATTAAGATTGGTTTGGGAATGGCTAGTTTATTATATGGATCGATGTGACTAATTTCTAATTCATTCTCTCTTTCCTATTTATTTATTTCTTGTATATAAGAGTAATGCTTTATTAAGATTCTATGAAAGAGTTATTTCTGCATGTGTTGAAACAGTAGTTCTATGAATATATCTTTTATCAAATTCAAGCTATATTTTATTAATTAGCTAGAAGCATAGAAATTGAAGAGGATAAAATATGAGATAAGGCATGGCGAGCCCACCAGGCCCATGACCATGGGCCAAAAGAAAGTCGAGCCCATTCTTTGTGTGGAGCCCCTGACAGAACGAAGGCCCAGACTTACCCACCACGTTTCAGATTCCTGAAGACTTGCTCTGCAAGGAAAGGACTTGGGCTGCAAGGATAAGACTTATCCTACAAGGAGAAGACTTGCTCTGCAAGGAAAGGACTTGGGCTGCAAGGATAAGGCTTGCTCTGCAAGGAAAGGAGGCAAGACCTCACTACTATAAAAGCTCCAACATCCTCCTCACAAAAAGGTACGCGTGACTGATTCCTCTCTAGCACTCTAAAGTTGTAAAAAGATTTCTGACTTAGCCTTCGGAGGGTGTTTGGCTGGCTCCACACCGGTGCCTCCTGTAAGGTGTTCTTGTTTTGTTCTATTTTGAAGGTAACGGCTGCGAGCGTAAGGATCGTGCATCTCACTGGTGAACTTTTCGGCATCATCAGAAATATAACAAAACTTTTTTTCTTTCTTTTTGAAATGCGTTAGATTATGATAGGCAATAGAATTGTGGCTGCATTTCTTAATCTATATGTCATGGTGTTTCTTTATATATATATATATATATATTTTGGAGAGATTCTTGATAGTTATTGTAGTGTAAGATCTACTTAGAAAAAAGGGTTTTCAAATTCAAGCTAAGCATATAGATGGGGTTTCAAACTAAGGAGCATTAATCCTTAAAATATTTTTAAAGGAAAATTTGTATGTGGCTTAGTAGTCAAGAGTTTGATTTCCCTACAATTGGTTCATCTTTATTTATTTATTATTTTTTTTTTTTTTATGAACAAAAAAGGGTAAGGGGTGGGGGCGACCAACGTGACAATTCTACTTAGAAGTGACCATAGTAGCACTCTACCCGCTGGGTCTGGGGCCTTGCTGGGGTGTAAGAGGACCATGGTGAGCCATAGTTTCCCAACCCCATGAGGGACACTAGTGAACCTTGAACTGCTGAGGGAGGCAACTCAAGTGAGTCCATATTTGAACTCGAACCTTGGACCTCACACTCAATGCATCTTGTGCATCACCTAAGACCATACCCCTTGGTGGTTGCAATTGGTTCGTCTTAATGGGATAAAAAATGAAAGAGTATATTCCAATCAATTAGTAAATATTGGAAAACTGTTTTTTTGTTTTTGCTAATCTTTCCAGTTTAAGGATTTCATCATAATCTCTTTTTATTCACATTTTGTTTATAGTTTGTGAAATATCTAATGTTAAAGAGCTACGTGGTGATAATATGCTTGATTTATTGCTTTCACATTTGATACGATGTTCAATTTTAGTTTTAATAAGTAATATCACATGAGCTACTCAAAGAATTTTGAGAATCAGCCAATGTTATAACTATTTTGTGTGTGAGCTTTGTTGAGATAAGCTCAAGCGTAATGACATTAATGGGCGGCACCACATTGTTTTGTGCCTCCAAACCCAATGACGTTAATCAATGTGGCTTTGTTGGAACTCTAAGGACCAACAAACCGATTGAGGAAGGCCACTCAAAGCCCCACATTTACGTGGATTATTTTGAAGCCTATAATTTTCATCAGGAAGCCCTGACATTTTGTGCGCAAAATCTTAAAACAAATACAGGCATAATCATCTTGAAGAAAGAATTAAACCTCGTGAGTCATGCTCAATGGCAAACCTCTAATTTATTAGCCTGCTTGAGGTGTCTAAAACTAAAAGAATAATTTTCAAATTTTATATACTTTTGAATGATACACAAAATATTATAAATAAATTTCATTAAAAAATTAATATTTTTGATAATTTACCTTTTGAATTCTTGAGAAAAATTATATAATAAATGACAAAATGATTATGAATTACATTACTATTTATTAAATTAGTCCAAAATTAAAAAAAAATAAAATTAATGAGACTACCCTAAAAATATTATCATGCGCAACGCATAGTGTCCGCGACTAGTTTAAATAAAAACGATAACTTTAATCCTTATCATTAACCCACTAACAGAAAATGCATTCGTGGCAAACAGAGTGCTCTATTGGCAGGCTTTGCAATTAAAAAATAAACTAGTCGCTAACCCGTGCAATGTACGGTATTATTTAACATAAATGTGTAAAATTTATATTGAATTCGATGTCAAAGTAAAAAATAAAATTATTATTCTCTCAATAATTCAAATGATATTTCATTCTTACATATAATCAATTTACCTCGATAGAAAGGCAGAACCTCTAGAAGTTGAAGCCCGCCAAGCTCTCTTGTAGTCTTCTGCTATTTTTGTACCTCCCTACAGTGTTTTTCTCATTCTCTGTCAATTAGCCACTAATTAGGTGAAACTTTTAAACTAACAAAGAATTAGTTGGAGTTTGTTGTGGCCATTGGTTAATTAAACATTTCAATTAGATGTTAGAACCAACAAAAATAGAAATTGAAAGGAAATAAAGAGACCCAAATATCAAAACAAAAGACAATCAAGATAGTTCAGTCATTCTAAAAATATACAATTTAATATAATGTCTAGTAGAAATAATTAGTATTAGTTTAAAACATCCAATATAGTACGAATAATAACTGATTCAATGATTATTCGCAAAAGCAAACACCAATAAGTTGATTATAAATATGGTGACAATATTGGAATTTAGTATCAGCTCCTTGATTTGTCAAAACATGATTAGAATTTGAAATTGATATAAGGAGAGGATAATGAAAATATATTGAAAACTTAATTAAGATTAATTCAATCTTTCAAACACACCTATTGAATTCTACAAAATGGAATAAAATATTTTAAATTCAAATGCTAAACGTGTTCACTTTTAATCATGATTTCCTACAGCATAATGAATACAAAAGATTGATTTCATAAACAGAAGTAGTGACTCACCACCAAATTTAGGAAGTTCATCTTCTTGCTTCATGCTTCTTGTTTTTAAATTTTAAATTATAAAGTTCTACAATAAAAAGATTAGGTGCGAAATTTGTATTGGATAAAATACAATAAATCAACATACTAAATCTGATGTTTAGGCTCTACTGGATAAAACGTTCCCAACTATTGAATATGAGTAGTCACAATGCTGCTCTTTAACTTAGTTTGCTCTCTCTCTGCTGGATAAAGCTAAATACAGGAACACTCTTGCATATGCAATTCTCATAAAAAAAGAAAAGAAAGGAAAAGCGATCTATATTTCAATTCCAAGAAATACTAAACAAATAATTCCAAGAAACAAAGAGGGAGTGGAAAATCAACCTTCACTGAGGAGTGGGATGCAAAGATACTAATGAGGTTTAATGTTTGTGTTGGTGTTGTAAAGGGAGGTTTGTATGCGAGAAAGAAAAAAAAAAATCAGGGTTTATGTTTGTGTTGGTGCTGTACAGGGTTCTTATGCAAGAAAGGAAGAAACCCTAAAGTTTTTTTAAAGATGAAACTTTCGAAAAAATATTAATGAGGTGTAAATTTGTTGAAATTTTTGTTATAGAATTTTAGTTGAAGTAGAATTTTTAAGCTCTTGAAACATATATCTAATAGAGTTTTACTTAAACTAAACTATTGTAACACTTGATAAGATAACTACACGTTGAAGAGAAATAATAAATATATAAGATATAAAACTTAAAATAAAAAGAATCTAAAATAAAAAGAAATAGAAAATAGTGATGACATGAAAAATTGTGGGAGATTTAGAGACTTCGGTTATATATATATATATATATATATATATATATATATATATATATATATATATATATATATATTGATAATTGATCCTACGTGTCATTAGCCACACATCCATATTATACCCACGTCAGCAAAAAAAATTCATTTGACATTTAAATAATGCTATGTCAGCGTTTTACTTATTTTTTTTATTAAATTTATTTTAAAAGCCAAAAAACAATAATTAGTTAAAAAAGAAGAAGAAGCTAAAATTAGTTTAAATTTCTTTTTCTTTAACTTCATCAAATTAAAACAGAATCCTCTACTGTTTATCCTAAAAAAAAAAAAAAAAAAAAAAAGCCCTATACTCGACTCTCTAGAAGTGCAAAAATGGCGAACAAGCGAAAATTGTGGAGAAGTAGTCGTCATTGGAAGCATTGTCGTTGGTGTTGGTATTGGAGTGGGTGCAGAGGAGGTCGAACTGGAGGTCAGAGGTGGTGATGTCGTTGGAGAAGAGGTTGTAGCCGCAGGCTCTCAAGGTGGAAAGCAACGACTCCATGTCGCCGCTAAAGATGCAGTGGACTGGTTTCACGCCGCCGGGGAGTGATAGTAGCAGAATCACCATGCCCAGAGTCAGAGTCACGATCTTAATCGCCATTTCTGCACTTCTAGACAGGCAAGAGTCACTATTTTGATTTTGTTGCTGGTTGCTAAGAAATTTTGGAAGACTGTGGAAGATTTGATTCGATGGTGGTGCTTTGCTGGTTGCTGGGTTTCTATTCTTTTGCTTAAGTTTGATGTTCATGTTCTTTGATTTGGTGGTGGTGATTTGGAGGGTTTTGTTTGTTTTTTCTGTGTTTTTTTGCCAAGAAAATTTATAGGTTTGAAGGCTAAGGTTTGCTTTGCCGGAGATATGGGTTTGGGGTTTGGTTGAGATCTGGGTTTGGGGTTTGATTCTTTGCTGGAAATTGATTATGGGGGAAGAACACTAGGGAAGAACACAAAGAACATGAACATGTTCTTCAGGAAAAATAATGAAAGGAATTAAAAAAAAAAAAAAAAAGACAAGAAAGACATTTATTGATTTATTTTATTTTGATGTGTTTGGTTATAAAGAAAGTAAAAAAAGACAAAGAAAATGATAAGAAAATAAATATTTATTTGCTAAGAATATGAATCATATCTAGGAAGAGCACAAAGAACATGAATATGTTCTTTCAAAAAGAAAAAAGATCAGAATAAAAAAAAAATCATTTTAATTAAAAGAAAGTAAATTTTTTGTTTGAAAGAAAGTAAAATTTTTTTTATTTGTTTTCTATTTTTTTAATTAAAACCAAAATTAAAATTGAGGAATTAAATTTTTTTTTAATTTAAATGCTGATGTGGCATTTAAAAAATGCCAAATAACTTTTTTTAATAATATTTTAATGTTAGTGTCATGTCAGCAAGCAGGATCCTCCATCTGCCACGTAAGACTTTTTTGTTAGTGTGTTGACGGAAATTCTGACTGGAATAGTAGTAAAATCAAAATAGGGACCAAAATAAGAATTGGCCCAAAATGTAGGGACCAAAAGTGTATTTTAGCCAAAAAAGAAAAAGAAAAAAAAGAATACAATTACAAAGGGGAAAAAGTAGAGAATTATTTTTTGAAAAAAGAAGAAGTATTGTGTTAATACTGTCATAATCTAATTTAACTTCTAATCCAATCTGTGAAAAATGAATAGATAAATAAGTAATTTTAAACCCAAAATTAAATTTGTTTTCTTAAAAATCTCAAGGAATATACCAATAAGATAAGGAAGATAAAGAACAATATAAAATATTCGTAAACAGTTAGAAATATTACTCAAGCATCTAACAAAGACATAACAATTTGTTACTAATTTCTAAAACAAAATATTTACAAATAGTGAAAGGAAAATGCACAAAAACCATTGTTTTCAACTGCACTAATTGTTCATTAGCTTGTCCAGATTATCTTTTTATTTTCCAAACAAACTAAAATCTGACAACAACACAAAATATGACATGTTATAATATGATTTTTCCCCAATTCAAATCAGCAACAAACACCATTCATTAAAAGTGTTTAGTATTGTAAATAAAATGATAAAAAAAAAATACTTGCATCAAGGAACACATATGAATTAGTCAATAATAGGACAATAAGAGTACAAACCTTTAGTAGGAGATCTTCTTATAGGTAGTTATCAAGTTTTATCTTTTCTACCATCAATGATTAAGAAAAATGTCAACACCAATGAATACCTTTTTATAGAAAATTATTAAAAAGTAGAGTTCTTAAAAATACAAATATTAATTAGCATAAGGTAGAGATGCAGGAAGAATAAAAAAAATCCGACAAAAAATGAGAGAGAGAGAGAGAGAGAGAGAGAGAGAGAGAAATATACATAAAATGTGAGAAACTGGCAAATTTATAGTAAAAGGATGAGAACAAGAAGAGCCAAAATAAAAGAAAATGAAGGGATAAAATAATATGTAAAATTAAAACCGCTGAAGATGAATATATATAGACAATAACTTTGTTTTGATTTTCCATTGATTTATTATTTATTTATAACATCAAAATTAAAGTAGAGAAATATGTAAAGTTAAAACCGACTAAGATGAATTATTAAAGCCATATTTATATTTAATATTGTAAAAAAGTTAAAGGTAAAAAATAAATATGGAAAAGACTAATTATGTGGCCAATGATGTGGTGGTGAGGTGGCTTAACAGTAGTGTAGCATTAATAAATGCCATACTTCAGTTTTCAAATATAAATAGATAGATTGCAAAAAAGGGGACGGAACAAGAAATTCATCTTTGGGGTTATAGTACAAATGATATTTCTTTCATCATTTTGGAATGAAAATTTATAAAGAGTTCAATATTAAATTAATGTAGACAAAAAAAGTAGCATGTATTTAATGTTAAAAAATATATATAAAACAAAAATTTACAAGGACTCCCAATTGAAGAAGAGGGAGAAGACTCTTCAAAGGTGAGAGAGGAGTTGACATGGGTGGAATCAGTGGGTGGGAGGTGCGCACATTGCCACAATGGGTGGTCGACTGCCACAAGGCATCGATTGTGTTTCACTATCTTAAATAGTTTTTTAATTTTGAAAGAATAACACCTTAACTTGAGTTTTTATTTTTTATTTTTTATTTTTTTTTATTTCATTTACATATGGGCATTAGAAAAACATCTATATTCGGCCTTTCATTTGGTTTTTTCACAAATTATAATTTTTTTAAAATTTAGATTTCAAAACATATTTTGTAGCTCAAATTTCTTAGTCTCCACATGTTGTCTTTTATGTGTATACCTCAATACAAAAAAATGTGCATATGTGTTAAGACATATGTGAATCATGTTAGGAACATATGTCATCTAGAATTGGCTTATCCTATGACAAAACGCATTTTACTTGTAATTGGGTAGATCAAGGATGTGTTTAATGCTTCAAAAAACAAGATTTCAAGTCCAAGTGTTAAAGCCATGCAAATCTGTATACCTTAGTGCAAAAAAATGTGCATATGTGTTAAGACATATGTGAATTATGTTAGGAACATATGTCATCTAGAATTGGCTTATCTTATGACAAAACGCACTTTACTTGTAATTGGGTAGATCAAGGATGTGTTTAATGCTTCAAAAAACAAAATTTCAAGTCCAAGTGTGAAAGCCATGCAAATCTATCCAAGAATCAAGTGAAGAAGTGTTAGATTTTAAAACTCAATAGCTAGCTCGACAAATAGCATCTATCGAGATTTAAAAGGCATGTTTAGCCTGATGCTCGATAGATAACCTATCTATCAAGATTTACGAAAATCAGTTTTTCAGATTTGCTTTCACGCATATCTTTGTGTATGTGTTTAGGCTTTCTTTTCTCATAATCCTAAACATATATAAGGATTATTTTAAGGGTCGTCAAAGGGTTATTGCATTTGTTGTTGCAAGCATATTGTGATCGGAGACAAAGTTACCCTAGTTCATCTTTCTCTTGAAGAAGCTGCTGCTTTTGTATGCCATAGGGTTTTGTAACCAAGGAGTTTCGTGATCTTCATCATGTGGATGAACTGAAGAACTTTGCAGCCAACATCATTTTCAAGTTGGTGTGTTAGTCACGTACTTGGATCTGTGCATCGATTGGTTAGTCACGTACTAGGAGCCGTGTATTGAAAAGGAGAGATTGTTACTATAGAACAAGTCCAATTGGGCATTGGGGTAAGGTTTCAACTGTAGGTTGGTATAAGGTACTGAGATTTCTTTACTTGTAATTGCTTGTTGTGATAATAGTGGATTCTCGAGAGTAGTGACCTTAAAATCACCCGGTGGAGTTTTTGTCTTGGAGGTTTTTTCCATTCGTAAATAAATCACTGTGTCAACTTTATTTTCCACTACATATTAACTTTGTGATTTGTTTGTGCTACCACGCGTATTGCATGTTAATCGGATTAATTAATTAACTTGGCTAATTAATTGGTTAATTCATTACAAGGGGTCAATACATTCTTGGTCTATCAATATGGAATGAATTATATATATATATATATATATATATATATATTAATTTCATTTGTTACAAGTTTATGTTTAACATGTTTATGTATAGATATACGTTTATAGAAGGATAGTTCATCACTTGTACAACCAAGAACAATCCATTCAAGAAGTATGAAACTTAACAAATTGCTCTTATATCACTAAAACATATCCAACAATAATTAAAATATAAATAGGACTTAATTTAACTTAAACTAGCTAAGAAAGATCTCAAGAGCTCTCCCCCATTTGAAACATCCTAAATTAATGCCTGAGCCCTTGAACCAGCCTTCTCTCCCCTCTTATAAGTCTTCAAACCAGGTTATCTCCAAGTCATTACATTTAGTACAATATGTATTCCTTTTGGGACATCGAAGTACTTTCAAGGGTGACCATATATATGATGTTTTTTTTTTGGAACATCAAAGTGTTTGAGAGTATTTTTAGGAACATCAAGCGCTCTCCACATCACAGTCATTTAATCTTTTCAGGCATTTGAATGGCAATGGTTGATAGGGTGATTAATATTTTATTATGCTTTTACATTTAGTAAAATCAGAGTCTCTAGAGAATCGCTATTAAAGGTAAGTTGGTTTTATATATGCAAATATGACTAAATTTTCAAAATCTGTTATTCCTTTTAGTCTTCTTTAATCACATTTACCAAATGATGTAGAATGTTTTTATAAAATTAACACTCAATTAGTTGTCTAGATGGAAAAATTTTAAAGTTTGTAGCCAACATCCTACATAAATTTTTCCAAAAATATTTCATAAATTTGGCATCTCTATCCGAAACAACAGTGTTAGGCAACCAATGTAAGCAAACAATTTGAAGGAATATTTTATCTATTTATAAAGCATTTGAACAAGTATATGGCTTGTTCCAATAATAATAATAATAATAATAACGAACATTTTTAACCAAAATGTTAAAAGTCTTTGTAACCATGGTTTGTTAAGGTAAAAATCAACAACAATATATATATATATATATATATATATATATATATATATATATATATATATATGCATATGGAATGTATAATATATATATATATATATATATATATATATATATATATATATATATATATTATATATTTATTTATTTCATTTGTTACATGTTTATTTATAAATATATGTTTATAAAGGATAGTTCATCACTTGTACCGCCAAGAACAATCCATTCCAGAAGTCTGAAACTTAACAATTGCTTGCACATCACTAAAACCGATCCAACAACAATTAAAATATAAATAAGACTTAATTTAAGTCAGACTTACTAAGAAAGTTCCCAAGTTCTCTCCCCTGTATGAAACATCCTAAATTAATGCTTAAGCCCTAGAACTAGCATTCCCTCTCTTCTAATAAGTCTTCAAACCAGGCTATGTCCAAGTCATTGCTTTTCATACTAGTACCTTGTATTCCTTGTGAAGATCTTAGTATGAAGATGCAATACCACTAATACGCAAGGGACTAAACATTCATTTCACGTGTCTAAAGCATTTATACATTGTGTTTGTTTCATTATTTATTAAAATTTGATTTATTATACAAGCTAAGTTTGATTCAATTGTTTCCCTAAATGAGAATGTAATGTACGTGGTTGTAGTTGTACTGTGTGTGGATTTTTGTATTGAATATATATTTATTTTGATGTTAGTGTTCTAAAAAATTGTGTTACTTCTTAGCAAATTAAAAAAAAAAAAATTACAATGTCACTGTCTTCTCAATCATTGTTGTGTTACTTTTATCAAGGTTGTTATCAATTTTATTTAAATTGGAAAAAAAGGGATGGGAATCTTTCAGGTTACCATAAAAATGATATTTCTTTCATCATTTTGGAATGAAAATTTATAAAGAGATTCAATATTAAATTAATGTCGAAAAAAAAGTAGCACCTATTTAATGTTAACAAAATATAAATAAAACAAAAGGACACAAAGATTTGCAACTAGAGAAAAGGGAGAAGACTCTTTGAAGATGGATTCAATAGGTGAGAACTCAAGGAAGAGGTCGGGAAGTGGATTAACAATGAGGTCGGGAGTAGAAATATCTTGCGTTCCCACTATACCATACGACGGAAGATCCAAAGTCATGCAACTAGATCATAACAACATCTAGATCTTTTTTGTTAAACACTATAGCCATGGAAATGGTGTTTGAGGTGACAAAACAACTAAGAAATAGGAAAGGGTTTTTCTGGAGCCTAGGCTCTAATACTAGGGTAAAAGTCTATAAATTGAATTGTGTAAAATATTGTACAAGGTATTGCCTTTATAAAATAACATTTTAATGATATAAAATTAAAATGAGCGTATTATTTCAGTGCTTACAAAGAAAACATCTAGGGTTTAAATCTTTCCACCTCAATTACCAATGTATATATATTAAACAAAAAAGAAATGTGTAATACATTTAATGTATATATATATGGCTTTTAATGGATTATATTTCATTGGACATAGTACTCAACTGATTGTGCTCTCTCTATAGACTACCTTAATTCATTGTGTTAGAACTTAGAATATAATCCATTAAAAGCCATATATATATATATATATATATATATATATATAAGGAAAATGGTAAAGCGACAAACTTTTCACAAATTGTTATCATGGTGAATGGTTATGGGTAAGTAAAAAAGTAATGTTTAGTGGCAAGTCCAAATGAGAACCAGTAAGAATCTGTTACACCAATAATTTGTAAAAATGTCATAAAATAGTTTTTAACTATAGCATTACTCAATATTTTGACATAAATGCAATTTTGTTAAGGTGGAACACTAAATGAAGAGTATCAAAAAACCTTGCCACATGACAAAAACTTAGGTTATTTCCTTAATATTCTTGTACAAAAAAAAAAAAAATATATATATATATATATATATATATATATATATCTATCATAATATGTGAATTTACTCCATTGGTACATTCAAAGATCTAATACTATGAAATAAATGCAAATTTTATTAAGGTCAAAACTTAAATGAAGAGAGTATCAAGGAATGTTCCATATGGCATTACCTCTCTACCACATGTGGCTGTAGCATTTTTCTAAAAGATTAGTTCACTGAATGTTCTAATGAAGTAAATGCACATATTAACTATCAATAGGTGTACATTAATTCCTATATTTAAAAAAGGTGTACATTAATTATTTATATAAAAATAGTTGAGTAATGCTACAGACACAAACTATTTTACAACATTTTTACAAACTACTGATGTAGCTTTAGTAATTTTCAAATAATCATTGATAAACATAAATGCGACGTAAGCGGTGGACCCATATTAGAATTAATAAGAATTTGCCACATTAATAGTTTGTAAAAATGTTGTAAAATAGTTTGTGGCTATAGTATTACTCAAAATAGTTTACGTGGTTAATTTTTAGAAAAAGAATTATGTAAGAAAGCATAATCTTATGTAGGAGATCATGAGGTTATGTCCTGTGATGCTTTGTTATGGTAATTTTTCATTTAGCTTTCGACTATACATTCCAAAAAAAGGAAGAATTTAAGCTCCAGTTAGTCTTACTTAAATTAGCTTTGATGAAAGACCATCAACAAAGAAAGTCCCACATCTAATCATCTTAGAGGTTATTTTCCTTTACTTTAGTCTATGAATTGGGCTTCATTGACTTCATTTGTGTTGATGAGTTTCATGTACAACGCAATCCATTTTGTTCCCTTCATTTCCTTCTTTGACATTGGATATGCCAAGAGATTAGAGCATTAGTATCTGGGGTTGTAAACTCCGGATATCCAATTTTTTAGCATCAAACCACCAAATACATGCATTACCCGGTGTAGACATCACGTTTTTTACCCTTTATGACTTGGGCCCCCGTTCCCCAATGATGTAAGAATTCTAAAACTTGAGGTTGGTTTAGGGTCTGATCAGATAAAAATTGACTTGAGGAAAGTATTTGTGGAAAATAAAACTATTTTTTGGACCAAATAAACTATTTTTGGAAAAGAAAGGCCATGAAAAACCCTAGGGCATGCGCATGCATACACGCGTATGCGCACGCATGCTCAAGGTCTGTGTGCACATGCTTCATGCATGCTGTCGACGCCCAGCCTTGATTAGGAGTGAAAAACCGCTGCTGTAGTGCCTTCATTTGACCACCTACTGTGGCGACAGCTTCCGCGCACGCAGGGCTCCATTGGAGGGCCTTTCTCAAATGTATGGTGTTATGGGTGTTCACGCGGAGCTTTGGGTGCTCTCTCTCTCTCTCAGTAGAGAAAGGTATGTCTACCTTTGGCTTTATGGCAGGAATCTGGGCCAAATTTTAAGGGATTACCAAAGGTGAGTGGAGTTGCCACCAATCATTGGGTTTTTCTAAAGTTTGATTATTCACCTGTTTCTAGTTGATTTTATTACCAATCATAGGTTAAGAAAAAGGGCATTTTTCCTAATCTAATGTGGATGGCATAAAATCTTGATTCTGAAGTCCGGAAGTTTGGTTATGTGTGGGGAAAGTGTTAGGCACCTCACAATACCTGTCCAAAGACAGTCCTTTGTTTTAATAAAACTTTAATTTTCGGAGATTGACAGTAAAAAACATGATTTCGACATCGGCTTTTAGGGCTTTGCATTCATGGGGGCTTTGAGGTTTGGCTTTTGAATAGGAGTGGTTCCAATCTATGCTTTCCTAAGGCACTAGGGCAAAGTGTCAGATTTCCACGGCGAAAATCTGGCAACATGTCATCTTACTTTTGCGGCAAAAATTAGGCATCACTTGCCTTAGGTGACACAAACTGTGACAATCACACCGGAAGGGGGCAAGCAGGTATATATATACATACATCATGCACAGTGCAAGCACACAAAGCGGGAAAGTAAATGCCTACATCCCTAGAGCATGACCCAAAATATAGGTACAAGAAGGTAAACAGGGATCGTCATACTCTAGAGATGAGGACGAATGGTACAAAGTATGATATACCTAATACAAACCATCTAAGAAAGAAAATGGGGGAGGAAGAGAGGGGTTTTAAAGAGTACATAACCAAATGGGAAAACTAGACTTCTAAACCTATTGACTGCGGCCGCTTGGCTCAACCACATGCTCGTGTCTGCACCCTTTTCACTTGTGCCTGGGAGACTGTGCCCTAGCTCCAAGCATCTTCACTCCATGTGTGTACATGCAAAGGTAAAGACAAGAAGCCAGCAGACAAGCAATGGAAGGAAAAGATGCGAAGTGCGTATAAAGAGGCATAAAACAGATAAACACGGTAGACATGGCAAACATAGGTACAAGGATGCAAGCAAACAAGCGAGAAGGCAAACAAGCAAGATAGAAAACAAACAAGTAAAAAGGCAAACAAGCAAAATGTGGTGTTTGCGAAGGGACAAATGTAGGTTTGGATTAAATGTCCATAACTTCATTTGTGTTGAAGCATGGACGACACACTAGCAAGCAAGACTCATGCATGAACATGTAAGCAAGTGTGTTAAAATGCATATAAAACCAACGGGTGGCACAAACAAGCATGACAAGTATATCATCACATGGAGCGGAAAAGGGAAGGGCATGCGAGGAGCGACTCGGCATCGGAAGATGCCTCCCTAATGGTTACATCCGAATAAGGCTCCATGGGCATTGGACATAACTGCACAACCACAAACCCGCTAAGGGCGTTAAGCGTGGTAAAGCCTAGAACAGGAGAGGCTAACACAGGCATAAAGCATAGAAGCAAGCAAGCATAGACATGCAAAATAGGGGTGATTCAAACCCTTTGATGTGGCCGAGGTGTACAAACGATGACAAAGACCATAAGGTTTAGATCGAGTTCAAACCATTAAGCCAAAATCACAAGAAAGAAAGATAAAGCAACAAAAGGGCTACAATAGCACATGGCATGACAAACATAGCCTAGGCCTAGGCGCATGAACATGGCATAGAGCACACGAGCACATGGAAAGCTAGCATAGAGCATGTAGTGAGCATAGATCCAAGCACACAAGCATGTGAAAACATAGATCTAGGCATATAGGCATAGAAACATACATGTAAACATGTAGAAATTTAGCACGAAGACATGGTAGAACATGGATCCAAACATATAAGCATGTACAGATACAAATCTAAGCATGAAACATGGCAAAAAGCGCATAAACACATAGATCCAAGCAAAGCGTAACAAGCATGTGAGTGCATGACCCTAACATCAACATAGAGCAAAAAGGAGGAACAAAACATAGGAAAACATGGCATAAAACCCTAAGCATGTAGATCTAAACATACAAACATGTAGAAACATAGATATAAGCACAAAACATAGCATAAAGCATAAAAAGCATGGAGATTTAAGCTAGAAGCACAAGAAAGCAAGAAACATGCTAGAGAAAGCAATAAATCATGTTATTCAAGCAAAAATAGCAAGATAAAAGCTAGAAAATGATTTAGGAGGTTAGGGGTGTGGATGATAGCTAGAAAAGCCACATCCAAACCCCTAAACCCCAAAACCAAAGTGTAGAACCAAGGAAAGGAAGATTGGGAATAAGGACAGTACCTTGTGTTTTTGGTGAGGAGAGAAGAATCAAGAAGCTTTGATGTGTGTTTTTGGGTGTTTTTTTGTGTGTTTTTGGTGTTTGGAAGAGAGAAACGTGTAGAGAAGCTGGGCAGAGGGCAAACTTCAAAAAAAATGTGGTCCTCCTGGTCTGTGGGGTGCCTGGGGCTATTTATAGCCCCGACATGCTTTTTGAGGCGGCGGCCTTGAAAGGCCAAAAAAAGTGTGGATCCTGACACCCATGGAAAGATCTTGACTTCTCGTTTTTGAAAAGGTATGGATCTTGAAAATCCAACAGTCAGATCAAAAGTTATGGCTCTCGAAAGTTTGCGATGCATCAATCGGCGCGTCATCCCGGTTTTCATGACATTTCGGCCATTCTAACTCCGATTTCGACCCATGAATACTATTGGAATGTTAATTTGAAAATCTCCGCCATGGCCTTGGTTTCAACCCGTTTTGACATCCGGGTCAAAATTAGGGTTTTTGGGCCCACATGGGATCGACTTCGGATCAAACTTGGTCAAAGTTGTTATCAAAGTTGTTAAAAAGCTTCGAGAAGCTCGGGTTTTATGTAAAATTGTGAAAAGCTTTATTTTTTTTTTTGGCGAGAGTTTGGACCTTGTTTGACCTTTGGTCAGCCCTAGGGCCGACTAGGGGCATTTTGGGTCATTTTAGCTGAAAAAGGCACTTCGGGTGCCCTGGTGCCGGAATGAGTTGCGCCACGCCGTTCTGGATGTTCTTGTGGATCCATGGAGAGAAAATGATATTTTTAGATTTTTTTGGGTTCGACATGCAAGTTGACGACGGACAAAATACAGTATCAACACATGCATACACATACACGGGTATGCGTGAACATGCTAGGTTCTATCTTTGGCTTTTCACTTTTCTTAGTTTTTCTGTAATTCTTTGGTTTGTTTATATGTTTTAATGCTCTAATATGTTTTTTAATCTAGGTTTGTGTTACTTTTATATTTTGAGCATGTTAGGTTGTTAGATTATTTGTTTTCGTGTTTTAGCTCTGTAGTTTTCTAAGTTAGGGTTCTTAGGGTGTGTATGCGTACTCATGCAGCTTGCATGCGTGTGCATACTTGTAGTATGTGTACGCACACAATTGGGTTGCATATGCATGCCCTATGTATGTGCACGCATACTCTTGCCCAGAAACCTTAATTTCATATTCTATTTGTTTTCTTTTGTTTTTATTCATATGTTTATCCTCTATTAAGCTTAGTTTTCATATATGTACAAATCTGTTTGCTCTGTTTTATCTTGTTTTGTTTTGTTTTGGCCTTTTAATTGTTTATTAGGGTTCTAGATTGTGTGAATACTAGGAACATGCATACACCAAGAACATGCATTGATGCATAGTTGTTGTGATGCGGTGAGGTAAGTGAGGTAAGTCATGCATTCATATGAACATGTATTAGTTTGAATATAAGTTTGTTTTGATAAATAATATGAATATGCTTGGGTTGAATGCCATGCCATTGATGTTTGGATGCCATAAACATGCTTGTTTGATTCTGCCATGTGATGCTTCTGTCCTTTGATATGTTTGCGCAATGCCATGATAGATGAATGATTGGGCTTGAGATGATTAATGCCATGTTGTATGCCTTAGATGCATGCTAGAGTGTATGTGAGTTAGAATGACATATTAAACTTGCCTTTAATGAGATTAAAGATTTGGAACACAATGAGTGGAAGCCAACCTACGAGTTGGATGGGGTTAGGTGCCTAACACCTTCCCATCCCCATACTTAAACTCTGGACATGAGTTCTGGTAAAAGATCAATCCTTTCATGAAATGTGCTATATTTATGGTTCCTAAACTTATTCTAAGTGGCAACTCCACTTTTCTCCACCATGGTCCACCCTAGGCCAAGGTATACTTTCCATGGATTTGAAGAAACCCAAATGCCACCCTATTTGATAAAATTTTTAAAATCCTGCTAAAATAATCCTCTACATTTACACTTTACTATTCATAGATTGTAAAATTAAATTTCATTATTTTATTTCGGCTCTCTCTCTTCTCTGTTTTGTCCTCACTCACTTCTCTTCTCCCTCTTCTCTCTATTTTTCCCCTTCCCTCTATCTATCTTTTCTCCGTTTCTCTCTCTCTCTCTCTTTGCTTGTTGTTGTGGGTGGGTTTGCTACCATGGGTCGGTTTTGGTCATGGGTTGGTGGATTTTAGTCTTGGGTTTGCTGCAATGGGTAATGAGTTTGCTGATCGGTGGTGTGGCAAGGTGGGGATTAATGGGGTGGCGTGGTTGTTGGTAAGATCAGCGTGGTGGGTTTCTTGATTGGCATGGTTGTCAGTTAGATCGGCGTGATGGTGTGTGTGTGTTTTGTTTTGTTTTTTTGTTTTTTTTTTTTCTCTTGGTGGTTCTTGTGGTGGCTATTTCTTGTGATTGTGGTTGTTGGTGGTGGTTTTTCACAATTTCTTTGTGTTTTTTTTTTCCTCTTGGTGGTTCTTGTGGTGGTTGTTTCTTGTGGTTATCGTTGGTGGTGATTTTGATGGTTTTTTTAAATGGGTTTTGGTGGTTGGCATGGTGGTGGCTATTGTGGTTGTGGTAGTTGCTGGCCGGTGGTGTGGTGGGTTTGCTAGATGATAGTGGTGGTTAGTTTTTTTTCTACGTGCTGGCTGGATTTTTTTAAAATATTTTTTATGGTGGTGGTAATCTTTTAGACACAATGAAATGGAGAAGAAGAGTGGGTTAATGGTGGTGGTTTTGGTTGTGTTGATGGCGGTGGTGGTTATTTTTTTTTCCTGGTGGTGGCTGGGTTTTTTAAATTATTTTTTATGAAGAGGAAGAGAGAAAAAGAGTTGGTGAAATTATTATTTTAATGAATAGATGAGATAAATAAGAAATGAGATATTGAGTGTGTTGTAAAATGGTATGGTATAATAAATAAAATAATTTTTAAAATGGTAAAATGAGATATTTTTCGGAAACTGGATGCTAATGCACTAATTAGTACTGTACTTTTTTTTTTTTTGGCTGAATGCCAAAGAGCTGTAATTGATGTCGCTATATATATATATATATATATATATATATCAAGTGTTCCTGTCATGCTTTCTCAAAAAAAAAAAAAAAAAAGTGTTCCGGTCATGCACGTAATGGACAGTCTTGTAACCTCATTGAGTATGCTAATATTGGTTGTCACATATTACAGATTTAAAAAGAAAAAATTAAAGGAATGTCACATATTGGTATTACAATTAATCTTTTTATTACTATTTAATAATTCAATAGTTGGGAGATATAAAATTTGAACAACAACAATATATAACACTTTGAATATCTAATGGACGTACATGAATTTTTTTTTTTTTAGAAATAATTATATCATGCTGCTAATCTCGCATCTCGAACCTTTTCTCCTCTAGATCCTCAAGCACTTCATACATGGGACGTACATGAATTAACTCTTATTTTGCAAGATATCTTAGAAGTGAAGAAGAATGGACAGTAATGAAAATTTGTAACCCTTAATTGCAATCTAAAAATGGTTAGATGCTTTTTCAGCTAAAATGCTATAAAAAAATTATATTTAAAAATCTCTAAATTTGACCATAATTTATTTCAAACCTCTAGTTTTACTTTTATTTAATTGAGTCATGTAAACCTTAAAAATCAATTGGTGTCTTGGTTTGATGATAAAGAGCATCATCAAGAGTAGACGTCATAGGATGAAACTCTCTAAAAAAAATGTGACAATTGGATAGTGATTAGATACACTCATCTATTAAGATGTATGTACATTTATGTTGAATATGGCCTCCACCTCCACACAAAATTGATACAATTTTCACACCCATGACCCCTGCAATCCATGAATCATAACATTATAATCAAATTTTAAAAGTTAAAATAAGAAAAAAAAAAAAAATGAAGTTGAGACCTGTCTGTAATAAATTGAACTTCAAGTCGTAAGTTTCTATGGCATACTACCCTAAGAACCAATCAGAAAAAATGGTTAGCTCACAGGTCAACTCATTTTTCATTTGGGTCAAATATTCTCGGGTTTGGATATTGAGAGTTAATTGATGTACGTCCATTAGATATTCAAAGTGTCACTTCAACAAAAATTGATTAATTGCCAAACAAAAAAAGGAACAACTTTAGGAGCTTCCTTATAATTTTGTAATCACAATTGACATTAAAGAGAGGGAGAACGGAAGAATACATTGTATTTTATTACTATGTTTGTGTCATAGATAGAGGCATTGATACCATTTGACATGTTTATTCAGAATTACAGTTTAACAATCTCATATATAAGCCTTCTTCTAGTTGTATACAACAACAACAAAAACTTCTTCAAATAAAAAATAAAAAACAACCCAAAATTGTAAATGAATGCACCTCTGCCAATTACATTGGTTTTACCACTGATCGTTAGGATTTTTATTTCAATATTTGTCTTTTATTTGTTAATTCAATTTTCGGTTGTGTAAAAAAACATTGCACTATGGATTTGTTTGGATATAGCTTATTGCTGAAAACTAAAAACTGAAAACTGAAAATATTATAACAAAATAAATTTTAAATGTGTGAATAGTGCTGTGGGACCCAAATTTAAAATTGTTTTTAGTGAAAAAAATACTTGCGTCACGGGACCCACTAAAAACGCTGAACACTGAAAATAGCAACATCCAAACGTACACTATATACAAGGTCACAAAAAAAAGAATCACTCAATAACCATATCCACTAGTGACAAGTTGACAACTAACTGGTTTTTAGTGTAAACCGTTAAGCTGCATCCTAAAAACTCCACCATCATCAAGCTCGTCTAGTTTAGATTGAGATTCAGTGCAATAATGCACTATGCAATTATCACATACACGTGAAATATAAATATTGATAGGATAAAAAGGTAAAAGAGTAAAAAAAAATTAAAAAGCAAATATTTTTTACCCATTCAACTTTTACATCCCACATAGCATTTACACTAGCTCATGTAAAATAACATAAAAAAATATATATATATATATATATAACCCCAAAATCAACCATATTAGATTATGAATCAATTATGCAAAATGAGATTTTGCTATACCACTTTTTAAAATTTTTTTTTTCTTTGCATTTCTCAAGAAGAGTGTTTGTGCACGAAGATAAAGAAACGTTTAAAAAAAATATAAACAATAAATAGTATTTTAATGAAATAAAATATATAATTGATAATCATATATTAGTGTTTTGAAAAATAATTAGTTAAAATAGAAAAAATAGATTTTTTTTTTTTGTATAAGGAAAAAATAGATTTCTTATTTTAATATAGAAAGAAATTTTTGCATTAACTGAGGTCTAGCCTAGTCAAGAATTTGCTTTCTTCCTACCATCACAAATAGGTTGGGCCAAATCAGAGACAATCCAACCCAACCCAATCTTGTAAGTTGCAACAGTCCTCTAAGTCCAAACCTAACCCACTTTCTCCCCAAAAAAGAAAAGAAAAAAAGAAGTCCAAACCTAACCCAATAATCCATGTCCAATGTATTCCACAGTAACATATATAAAAATATTGACATGTGCACCTTAGCGTTACCCCAAACTTTAAAAAACACCCATTTGAACAACTAAAAACCAAATTCCCAACCTTATCACTTTTTCTACTCCTTTCAGCTCCAGCCGTCAGCGTCGCAGGTCAAAAAACCAAAACAGAGAGGGAGATAGCAACAATGGCTGGTGCTGTAGCCGGAGTAGGAGTGGGTTTTGGGCTTTCATGCTCGACAACAAAGCTTTCTCATAGACACTCTTCTTCTTCTTCTACAAAAACGACTCGTCGTTGTTGCGTCAAAATGGCTGTATCTCTCGATGAGAAGAAGAAGAATTACACTCTTCAAAAGTCCGAAGAAGCTTTTGCTGTCGCCAAGGTATTCCTTTTCTTTTTCATTCCCATTTCGATTCATTCAAAATTTCTACTTTTCTACACCTGGAATTGTTTTGGGTTCTGTTCAGTTAATTTTGACTTCAGGGAAGGAATTATGATTGTTTAAAATTGAATTTGGGTCTTCGATTTTGTTACTTTTTTTTTTTTTTGCTAACTAAGTGTTAAATTTGAGATTTGCAACCTTATTAATGATGGGTTTTGTGTAATATTTGATTATTTGGTCTATGCTATATGATGGGGACAGCTTGAAGGTTTCACTGGTATTGTAAAATGGATGCAATATAGTAAACAATTATTGTGGGACAGATAAAGCAATGTGACCAACAAGTGGGTCTTGGTCTATGATCTTAGAGGGAGAGTTCATTTCACGGATAAGATTTTACTTCCCGGATCTAACAATGTACAAAGTATCTCCTTATTTAAAATTTTAAATGACGTGATCCTAGATATACTTTTAGATTTGTAATATTTAATTCGAACTATGAAATAGATCCGTTAGGTTGTTAATGTGTTTTCATGTATGTTTAAAAAGCCCAAGGACTTGTCTTGGCTAAAGAAGTTGTATAACAGTTGTTTATTAGCTCTTGTTATTGTTGTTATTTGATGTTTCGCTCAAATCCTTTTCTTTTTATGATGTCGAATGGCGAAATTTGATTTCGAATTTCTTGAGAACTAACTTGGTGTAAGGGTTTTGTTAGGAATTGATGCCTGGAGGTGTGAACTCCCCCGTACGTGCCTTTAAATCTGTTGGTGGACAACCAATTTTGATGGATTCTGTCAAGGGCTCTCGTATGTGGGACATAGATGGCAATGAGTACATCGATTATGTAGGTTCTTGGGGACCAGCAATAATTGGTCATGCAGATGATGAGGTTCTGTTCTTCCTCCCTGTCATTTATTCTTAAAACTTTATCTAGATATTCATAGATATTGTGCATTTGGTGACAATCTTCAATTTTAATTCTCCAACCATTCCTTGCTTTTTTTTTTTTTTTTTGGTTGCGGACCAATACATTTTGTTCAATGACACTGGTCAAGTGTTCCTGCCTCCAATATCATTTTTACAACAGCAAAATATTTGTAGTTTTGTAATTTTTTTTTTTTAAGAAAAAAATGATTTTGGTAATGTAATAATTTATATGCATTTCTTTCTAAAAAGTTGATGCATTTGCATTTTATTTTATTCGTTTTTTTATTTTTTAATCTAAATACACTGTAAAAACTAATTTTAGCTGGAGAAGAGATATAACTTATAATGCTTTATTGAAGAGAAGTGATAACTTTGTTGAAGTAGGTTTGTCCACAACTCCCCATACACAGCCCTCTTTCTTGGGGAAAAGTAAAGAGTTGGAGAACTGTAATTCTTAAGATTTATCTTGCCAATACTTGAACTCCCTGAACTAGACCCTGTCATGGTGAATGAATCCTTCATTTGGTTTTTCAATTCTGATGGTAGTCTTTCAGATATTGCAGTAGATAACATTCCTAGTTATTATTTACCTGCAGGTACTTGCAGCCCTAGCTGAAACGATGAAGAAAGGAACTAGCTTTGGTGCTCCTTGTCTGCTAGAAAATACTTTGGCCGAGATGGTCATCTCAGCTGTTCCAAGCATAGAAATGGTCCGGTTTGTTAATTCAGGCACAGAAGCATGCATGGGTGTGCTCCGCCTGGCCCGTGCTTACACTGGCAAGGAGAGGATTATCAAGTTTGAGGGCTGTTACCATGGCCATGCTGATCCATTCCTTGTCAAGGCAGGAAGTGGGGTTGCCACCTTAGGGCTCCCTGACTCCCCTGGTGTCCCCAAAGGAGCCACTTATGAAACTCTAACTGCCCCTTTCAATGACATCTCAGCTGTGGAAAATCTCTTTGAGACCAACAAAGGAGAGATTGCTGCAATGATCCTTGAACCTGTTGTTGGGAACTCTGGTTTCATTGCTCCTAAACCTGAGTTCCTTAATGCCATACGCAAAATCACTAAAGAAAATGGTGCTCTTTTAATCTTTGATGAAGTTATGACTGGATTTCGTTTGTCTTATGGTGGAGCTCAGGAATACTTTGGCATAACTCCTGATTTGACAACACTTGGGAAGATCATTGGTGGCGGTCTGCCAGTTGGTGCATATGGAGGAAGGAGGGAGATAATGGAAATGGTGGCACCAGCAGGACCAATGTACCAGGCTGGGACCTTGAGTGGAAACCCATTGGCAATGACAGCAGGTATACACACTCTTAAGCGATTGCAGGAGCCAGAAAGTTATACATATTTGGATAAGATCACAGGTGAACTTGTTCAAGGTATAGTTGATGCTGGGAAAAAGGCAGGGCATGCGATGTGTGGTGGGTATATACGCGGGATGTTTGGGTTTTTCTTCACAGAAGGGCCTGTTTACAACTTTGGGGATGCAAAGAAAAGTGATACTGCTAAGTTTGCAAGATTCTATAGGGGTATGCTGGAGGAAGGAGTATATTTTGCTCCTTCACAGTTTGAGGCTGGATTTACAAGCTTGGCACATACTCCTGAAGATATCCAGAAAACAATAGCAGCTGCTGAGAAGGTTTTACAGCAGATTTAGTGTGGCAATTCCTGTATCTATAGTCTATGATTTACCTTCCCATTTTTTCCCCTCTAGCACAATACTGTTTTGCAGGAGGATTGAGAGTGTGTTGTAGTTAATTTTCTTTAATGAGAACATGCATTTCCACTTATTAATGTAATCTAATATATATAAAAATCAAAGTAGTTTTTGAGTTGTTGACCTCTTCATATTGTGGAACATCAGCTTTGGAGGCCTCACAATTTTACATATCATTATTATGTTTTAATTTGACTAATTATTTTCTAAAATTTGTTTTTGGGCTTGAAAAGTTCTGAATTATCCATCCAATAACCCAAAACCTAACTTTGTAACCTCAGTATTCTCAAAAAGGAAAAAAAAATTATATGTTCCCAGCAGTAGCACTATCATAGTACCTCTATCGTAATGTCTCTTCCTCCTTGACTTTCTCAAATTCTCCTTCAGTCATCATGCATTCATCTTAGCCAAGTTCTTCCCAAAAGAACTCTGCAAGCAAGCCAATACCAAGAGAGGACCCAGACAGCTGCGTTTTAGGTTCGGTCCAGATGTGCTCTGGCACCTTGGTCCACTGTCCTCTGCAACTGCTGCAAAGATGTTCCAGGTTGCATAACATGATGGTGCCAATTTTAGGCAAATTGTGGATATTGTAGATAGAGGATCAATATGTAAGTATGGTGAATGTGGTTTAAGTGATTAGATGTATTAGGGTGATGATGATGATGGTAGTTGGTGTGATTGATTGTTAAGAAGTGTGGTGGTGATTTCTAGTGCAACTTGTGCTGCTAGAGGAGCACTGCCTGCATTAATTACCAGCCAGTCTTTGGGGTGATCAATTGTGTACAAAGTTGCTGAAGACTTTCTTTTAGTGCAAATTGAAATGTTTTTGAGATTTTTTGGTCTGCCTACTCATGTTTGAATGATTGTAGTGAAGAATTACCCTGTGTTATACAGGATCCTGTCTTTGCTATGGAAAATGAATATGCTAATTTATTTAGGTAATGGTGACAGACCTCAAAAAGAAGTATGAAGGGAACGCAGGATTGACAAGCCCTGAAAGAAAGTTTCCATATTCTATATTGATAATTCCTAATTTTGTTTGTTTCCATTTGAAATAGTTTTAACTGTTCTTTTGGTTGTTTATCATATAGGAAAGCTGAGTATTACTATTAGGCCTGATGCTGAATGTATTATATGCTGCAGTGCTCTTCCATTGTATTAGGAGATGGTAGAGAATGGTTGACAGGATATCTGGTAATGCAAAAAAATTAGAATTCACTTAAATTTTCCTAGAAGGCTTCACTGTAACTCATTATGGGAATATACAATATATATTTCAAAGCTCAGCATTGTTCCTACGATTTGTTTTATAGCTTTCTCATGATCTTTCTGATCTGTTAAGGGTAAGTGGAAATCTTGAATATGACATACTGATCTCTTAAGGGATGCTGATATGTTTGACCAAGGCTGTTTGTTGGCATTTTATTTTATTTATTTATTTTTATTTTTTAGAGATTGTTGTATGTATCTCTAAGATCAATTATAGCAACATGTCCAAGTTTATTTAGTGAAATTATAGATTGGTTTGTTAATCTTAATCGGTTGAACAAAAACTCTTGCCAGTGGCCTACTAAAATCTCACTCTCTGCCAAATCCCACAATTATCCACTGATATTCCATTCCTATCCGTGGTGTTGGATCTAATTCCTTACATCTGCCTCTTCTACACCATACCTTTTCCTCTATGCAACATCCTACTTCTTGTCCAAGCCTGAAACCACAAAGCTGCTCTTTGGGATATTATACATGGAATATATACAGTCTAATTGCCTCATTTGCTTATCTTTTTTTTTTTTTTTTGGGGGGGTGGGGGGGGGGGGGGGGTGTGTGGTGGTGGTGGTTGTTCTAAGTCACTTCTAACTGGTACCATTGGATCTAATTTCATGCTTTTGGTTCACAAGGGTGATCTACACATCAATGAAGATTGATGAATAAACGTAATAAGGTGTTATGGTGATTGGTTTCTTTTAAAGGCTATTAAATCTATCCTTTACAATTTAAAAATAGATAACATTACGTTTTTGAGATGTAGTCGTGTAACAATGTACTCAACTTTGATGTGTGACAATGACCTGATTTGGCTGTTAAAATAGGTTCTATTTGTTTAATTTTAAAGAAGATTTTTGTAGTTTCTCTTAGCTGTTTTTTTTAAAGCTTTTATTATGCTTTTCAGCTAAAAAAAAAGGCTTCTGTTTCAAGTTGGCCAAAAAAGAATTTGTGGTCATTCTTCTAGGTATGATATAAATTATTGAACAAAGCTTTTACTTGTATATTGTTTCTCTGTTTTTAGGAAACAATTAGTTCGTTAGTGTTACTTACCATTATCGTGGATGGTAATAATGTGAATTCGTTTTGCCATAACTGGGAAGTGAAACCCATGCAGGAAAAGGGGAGTTGTATCGGGATTATAAAAGGAGAGTTGTATCATGGATTTTAAGATTTGTGAATTTTGATCTTAATCACGCTCTGAATGGTTGTTAAAGCAACTCATGCAGGAAAAGGAAAGTTGTATAGTATGACGCATTTTTATTCTTTCATTTATTGGTAAAATAGAATCTGGCTTGAAATTTTGTTGATCTCCATTCCAAAGTATGCACTTTTCATGTATGTCAAAAAATCCTAAGGACTTGTCTTTGTTAAAGAAATTTTGTATAACAGTTATATGTGAGCTCTTGTTATTGTTGTTATTTGATGTTTGCTCAAACCTTCTTCTTTTTACAATGTTGAATGGTGAAATTTGGTTTCGAATGTCTTGGTAACCAACTTGGTGTAAGGGTTTTGGTAGGAATTGATGCCTGGAGGTGTGAACTGCCCTGTACCTGCCTTTAAGTCTGTTACTGGACAACCTATTGTAATCAATTCTGTCAAAGGGCTTTCATATGTTGGATGATGAGGTCCTGCTCTTCCTCCCTGTCTTCTATTCTTAAAATGTTATCTAGTATTAAATTTGACATTGTTTTGATATTCATAGATATTGTGCATTTGGTGAAAATGTCAATCTTGATTCTCCAAGAATTCCTCACTATCTTTTCTTGTTGGACGAATACATTTTGTTTAGTGATATTGGATATTGGTCAAGTGATCCTGCTTCTAATATCATTTTACAACAGCAAAATCTTCGTAGTCATTGTAATGTAATACTTTATTTGCATTTCTTTCTTACAAGTTGTTGCATTTGTATTTTGTTTTAATTTTTTTTAATAATCTAAATACAGTATAAAAACTAATTCTAGCTGAGGAAGAATTATAATGCTTTATTGAAGAGAAGTGATCCCTTTGTTAAAGTAGTTTTGTCCACACACAGCCCTCTTTCTTGGGGGAAAGTAAAGAGTTGGAGAACTGACTCCCCTGGTGTCCCGAAAGGAGCCACTTATGAAACTCTTAACTGTCCCTTTCAATGACATCTCAGCTGTGGAAATCTCTTTGAGACCAACAAAGGAGGAGAGATTGCTGCAATTATCCTTGAACCTGTTGTTGGGAACTCAGCCAGTTGGTGCACATGGAGGGAGATTATGGAAATGGTGGCACCAACAGGACCAATATACCAGGCTGGGTTCTTGAATGGAAACCCGTTGGCAATGAAATGACCACTGACACACTCTCTTAAGCGATTGCAAGAGCTAGGAAGTTGCAAATATTTGGATAAGATCACTGGTGAACTTGTACAAGGTATAATTGATGCTGGGAAAAAGGCAGGGCATGCGATGTGTGGTGGGTATATAAGAGGGATGTTTGGGTTTTTTTTCACAGAAGGGCCTGTTTACAACTTTGGGTATGCAAAGGAAAGTGAATACTGCTAAGTTTGCAAGGTTCTACGTACTTTGCTCCTGAACAGTTCGAGGTTGGATTTACAAACTTGGCGCGTACTTCTAAAGAATTAGTGTGGCTGGCAATGACAATTCTGGTATCTCTAGTCTTTGATTTACGTTTACCTTCCCATTTTTTAAAACCCTCATAAGTACTGTTTTGTAGGAGGCTTGAGATTTGAGAGTGTGTTGTAGTTGGTTTTGTTTCACGATAAGGTGCATTTCTACCCATGTGTTATTGGTTTATTTATTTATTTATTTTTTTTATTTAAATTTTTTAAAATTATATAATAATAATAATAATAATAATAATAATTCATAGTTACAATAGGAGAGGGTGGTTTTGAACCTTATACTTTTCCGTTAGAAATATTAGATTGTATCAATTGAGTTACAAAATTCTTGGTAATATTGTGATTTTCTAAAATGTAAACCTCTTTGTATCTTTTGCTTGAGCTATCCTTTTTGTGTCTGTGACTCTGTGTAACCGTTTGAGTGTATTATTTACTCATAAAGCTTGTTGAGTTGTTTCCTAATGTGGTATTTGTTAGCACTCAATATTATTTACTATTCTTTGGGTACCAGTAATTCATAGTTTCCAAAACAGAACTGTTGAAAGAATAAAAAGAAGAAGAAGAGATAATCAGGGCTGTTTATTACGTGAATTCAAATAATAGTTTTTAGTGTGTGCAAAAAAGAAAAGAAAAGAAGGTGTATTTGGTAGGAGCGTTTAATTAAGAGTGTTTGAGTTATAATTCTCAACTAGCCACGGACCCATAAATATTATGTAATGATGTGTAACATATAAAAAGTAATAATTACTTCAAGTATTGTCTATTTAAAAAAAAAGATTTCTATAAGTATTTTTTAATCTTTTTATCTTTACAAATATATCATTTTATTTTTATTTTTTTATGTTTGATTAATATTTTTTTTTAAAGTGAATCATATTCTTCAAACTTCTATTGTAGTATATTATATATTTTTTAATATACAATTAAACTTTAGAAGTTTCAAATTTATTATTCAAATTTCACATCTCTTAAGAAATAAGGAAATTATTATAATAATCAAAACTCATCACAAAATTATAATGTTATCTTAGTCAAAATTAAAATGAAACTAAAGGAATAAATAATAGGCTTTATAATAATTTATTATCAAACAATTGGTAGGCATATTCAAATTCTTGTTAAAAAAAAAAAAAAAAAAAACTAAGTACTAATCCAAACTAAAATTCAACCAAAGTTATGAAAGAGAAAGAGAAGACTTTCTAATGGGATATTAAAAAAAACAAAACATAACACATGTTAAAAAACGAAAAAAAAAAAAAAAGAGAAAAAAGAACCATCAACCTTAATTAGAGTTATAAGAAAGAACAAAAATTCACCGAGAGAGAGAGAGAGAGAGAGAGAGAGAGAGAGAGAGAGAGAGAGAACTCATAGTTTTGTGTGGGAAAAATATGGATTGAATAGGAAAAACGATATCAAATTTATCAAAATAAAATAAGTAAAACAATAATCAAAATATAAGAAAGAGGAAGGAAGTGTAACGGTAAAGTAATGGGGACATAAAGAGGGAAAAAGGAAGGGAAAAAGTTGGAAGAAGTATAACAGTAAGTGTGAACTAATAGGGAGAAGGAGGGTTTTTTTTTTTTTTTTTTTTTTTTTTTTTTTTTTTCGGGGGAAAGAAAAGTTAAAATAGAGAAGAGAAAAAAATTTGATGACGTGGTTACTGATGTGGCTCAATAAGAGCGTAGCAATAATAAATGTTACATTTCAACTTTTAGATATATATAGAAAACTAGCCACTAACCTGTTCGATACACGAGATAGTTATACAAAATTAAATTGTTGCACATCAATTTTTGCAAAATTGTAGAAGAACTAAGAATATTTATTGAAAGCTTTCTCTAATATACAAATGCTAGTAAGCAAATATTTCATCATCTAACTTATAGTGGAGAGAGAGAGAGAGAACTCATATCCAATATCAATTATCAAATAACTCTTATATGTAAATATCTTACACTATAGCATTAGGAATAGATATAATAACAATGACAATTGACTAAATCAACCACATATAAATGGAAAGTCTTGTGCCACTTAGTTGCAAGCTCATAAACATCAACAACCTCCATATCATTAGGTTTTGCATGGATTGGGGCGTTGTGTACACCATATAAACTTATTGAGAATTACCCTCACGATGCTCCTACTTGTATTGCA
This sequence comes from Quercus parvula, assembly GCA_030820535.1. Lineage (NCBI taxonomy): Eukaryota > Viridiplantae > Streptophyta > Magnoliopsida > Fagales > Fagaceae > Quercus > Quercus parvula. Next base: position 29,848,673 of record JAUAME010000006.1, on the reverse strand, counting down.
TCAGTTTGGTTGATGATTTGCATAGCAATGGCATTAAATGAGAGGTAGAATTGGTCATTAGATTTTTAAAAGTCATGGTGTATGGATATTTTTGATATATATATATATATATATATATGGTTAAATGAAATGTCAAAAAATAAGATTATAAAATTTTCCAACTTTATTCTTATATAATTTCTATTATTGGAGAACATCTCATTTTTAGTTATGATAGGAAATATAATTTCCCTAGTTAAAGTTCGATTAGTTTAAGTTTAAATTTTGTATATTACATTTAATTGTTGATTGATTTAATTAAGTGAATGTAATGATTGATTTTTTTGCACTGTAACGTTTTTAATGTCCTCTATATGGTCATTTCTATTTAATTTCTACTTTCTTGACCACTTCTTTATTTTCCATTTATTGGTTACTAATTGACGTTTGATTTTATTTCTTTTTATCTTCATTCATTTATTCTTTATTACTTTGTATGTTACTAATTTTTATGGTTATCAATAAGAAATATATATCATGGATGTCTTAAATAGTTATATATGTAGTTACATTAGTGGTATGTCAAAGGGCTTTTTTTTTTTTTCTTTTGAATTTTCAAGAAAATATAAAAGACATTTCTCTAGTCCGGTCTTAATCAATTAAGACATCCATAATATCCTAATGGAAATTGTAAGGACCAGATTTGACTCGAATCCAGAATAGGAATGGATCTAGGCCCACAAAGCCCGAACAATAAATTTGTAGAGTGCGGGAGAAAAAGCTAGTCTGAATCTAGGATAAAGATATTGGATTATAGCGTTAAAAGAGGAGAGTTATACGCATATGTTTATACAGAAAGTATCCTCGGACATGCCTTAATACTATGACTAAGTGCACACTCAATTCTTTCCTTTTTCTCTTTTTCTTTCTCTTTCTTTTTTCTTCGTCTTTTTTTCTGTCTCCCTCACTTTTTTCCTTTCTTCGTATTATATACTATGACTTTTTTACCATTTCCTCCATCCACGTGTGGGTCAGGTGTTGGAAGTCCTTTTTTTTCCGCTTCTCTTGCCTTTTCTTGAATCTTCCATTCTTAGCTGTAAGGCTGCGTGTTCACTGTTCAGGCATCACCTCCACATTAATGCGGCCAGAGGGTTAGCTGGGCAGCATTTAATGCGGAGGCAACAGTACCCCCAGATATTTGTTTTCTCTCACTCTTATCATTTATTTGATATTTTCTCATTCACTTTGTTGCAAGATTTGTCTGAGGCGTTACCCTAAGAGACTGATAAGTCTACTAGATACCTCGGACAAATATTCCGAGGTGACTATTGTCCTCGAACACGGTCAAATCCTTCACAGGCATTCTTTACTTCTTTTTGGAGTGCAACTTTCATCTCCTCCTTTGCTGGTCATCCTCGGATATTCTCTTATCCTCGGACTGGATATTGGGCCCGGCCCTTTCTTATGCAGTATGTACATACAAGACTAGATATTGGGCCCAGCCTTTTCCCATGCAATTTGAACATATGGGATCAATTGGCTCCCACAATAGCCCCTCAAAATCTTGCTTTTCGGCTTCTCGGGAGAAAAGGAGGATTTTGATTCCCTCGTCTGATCTGCCTTATGATCTGGTTTCATTGGGTCAAATGGCAACAACACGTGTTTGTCTTCTTGTGACTCATCCCTGACTCTTCAGTGCCCAGGGCGTGCCTTCATTTAATTTTGGCAACTCCTTTGTCTCCCACGTTCGACGGTTGGATGAGAATCCAACGACGGTTGAGCTTTCTGGGAATTTGAGCGGGCGAATTCCCGCTCCCAATTTTTGCACCACTATAAATAGCCTTTCAAATCAGTTTCTTTTCACTTTAAACGATTGCATTATTCTAGAACCCGATACTTTCTTTCTTTCTTTCATTCCTTTGTGCATCTACAAATACTAAAATCCTGTCTGAGGACCATTTCTCACACCTGTAAGTCTTCCTAAACTATCTCCAACTCTTATTCCTTTTGTTGTAAAATTTCCCTTATAGGAATTTTTAGAAAATGGGTAGATTTAAGGAATTAGTAGACACCGAGGAGAAAATGAGGAATTTTAGAACTAAGTATAACATCCCTCCACATGTGGGCATTAGGTACGCGACACAGGGTGAGTGGTATGATGAAAGGAAAACAAACGAGGTGGTCATCCCCATGATTTCCTTCATAGAAGGGGGAATGACCATTCCCATGGGTACTCTTACTAGGAACTACCTTAGGTATTTTAGGTTGTCCCCCACACAATGCGCGCTGAATATGTTTAGAGTGTTAGGGTGTATAGAAGCCCTGAACGAAAGAATGAACCTAAACCTAACCCACCACGATATAAACTGGATTTACAACCTTCAAAACCTAAAAAAGCAGGGGTATTATTTAAAATCCAGGCACGCCAAGGTTAGGTTGATTCAGTGTCTCCCTGTATCTAACAAGGGATTAAAAGAAGATTTTCTAATCTTCTTTGGGCGATGGCATGATGGCTTACCATGCCCAGTTAAAGAGGGTGAATCAGGTGGGAAACTAACTATTTAATTTTCACATTTAACTTTACATATTTTGGTATTCCCACTGTTGTCGGCTAGTACTAAAATTATTCCTCATTGTCTCTACTGACATTGCAGATCCCCGCGCCACTACGCCTTCATTGCGCTTAGTTAACAAAGCAAGCTTGGACAGAGTTCTTCAAGCTGAAATTTACATCAATGAGTCAGACGGTCAGCTAAGAGCAGCACATCTCATCCTCGGCTACAACCCCATATCGCGTGCATTTCAAGCTCCTTCGTGTGTGATAAAGGCAAAGGATCCTCGGCTTCGCAGAATTAGCGTCGCTTACGAAGGGTTCGTAGTCCCTCAAGGCGTTCCTCTCCCCAGATATTCCCCGCTCACTGAACCACTGCCTGTTGCCAGCCTTGCAGTAGCAGCAACACCTTCCCCCCCCCCCCCCCCCCCGGTTTTCCAAGTAGAGGAGGAAGAAGAAGTAGAACAAGAGGAAGAAGGTTTTGTGGACCTCACCTTGGCCACAGACGATTACGAAGTCTTCAATCAATCTATTTCATCACCTAACACCTGAAGACATGGGCATCCAGAGGAAACCCAAACGCAGTCTTCAAGAGTTATTGGAGAGCCAGCTAGGAAGGGGGGAGGCTGGGAGGTCTGGCCAACCTAAACTTCCTCCTCCCCCTCATAAATCTCCTCCTCGTGCCCCTCAGCCACCCCCTCCCTCCAGGACTGAACAACCTGACCCTAAGAGGAGAAGGGAGCCCAAGGGCAAAGATGTAATAGAGGCCAGAAGGACTCGTTCTTCCAGTGAAGAAGAGGCCCACAGGCCAACCAAGCAACAAAGAATTAGCCATGCCCCCAGCCGAGGACCAGAGAGGGGAGAGGTTCAACTGCCCGAACCTCAAGCATGGCTTCCAGCCCCCATGCTTGGTGGTGAGCCTCTGACTGATGATACATCGATCAAAGATTATAATGGGGGTATAGGCTGCCATGTGGCCTCAGTATTGGAAGAAACCCTCCTACTCCCGAAAGATATGGTGGAGCTACAAGGACTGAGGAGGAACGAAGTCTTTCTTCAAGCCAAACGGTTTTTAGGAATGGTATGTATTGTTACTCTTTCAATCTTTTTCTTTTCTTTTCATTTGGTATAACACTTGTTTCATGTTATTCATATGTATATATATTATTATCCTTATATATTATTATTTTTTTTTTTGGTGCTTGTTTTGTTGTTGTTTTTTTTTTTTTAAAACAGGCCGTTCAAAGTACATTTAGAATGGAGGAAATATATCACTCCGTCGCACAGCAGTTGGATGATGAAAGAAAAAGAAGGGTTTCTACTGTGCAGACATTAACCATTGTTGAGAACAGTAATGCCGATCTCAGGGAAAAGCTGAAGGCTGAGGAGCAGGAAAGGAAAAGCGCTGATGCTGCCTTGAAGAGTGTTGAGACACAAGCCGAGAGCCAAAGGAAGCTGGTCAATGAGATTAAAGGGCAGTTGGTTGCGGCCAAGGAGCAGATTGCAGCCCTAAGGCAGCAGCTGGAGGAGGCTAATAGGCTTAAGGACTTGGCCGAAAAAGCCAGATTGCAGGCTGAGGAGGACAAGATCAAAGCCAAGAAGGAGAGGGACGAGGCTGAGCAACACGGCTATGACGTCGGCGTAGCTGAGACAGAGGACACTCTTCGGGTTGAGGTCCCTGCTGTCTGTCGTGCCTACTGCGCCCAGACTTGGGAGGAGGCTCTCAACCAGGCTAGGGTTGAAGCTTCATCAGGATTGAGGAGACCAGAGAGCATTATCTTCCCCTCAGCGCTGCAAATTCCGAAGCAGACTGAGACAGTCCCTCTCGCGCCCCAACTGATTAGTGAAGCCCCTCCTCAGCACCCTCCTTCTACTGCTCAGCTAGAACAGGGCAAGGAAAAAGAGATCCAAAAAGGACCCTTCTCGGATAAAGTGACTGAAGCCCCTCAACCAGGGTCAGCTTCTCAGGATTTTAAGAAGCAATTAGCTTTAGTCACTTTACCTGCGCAGGAGTCTCTTAAGGACAAAGAGAAAGAGATCACCCCTGAAGCAGCTGACCAGGCTCCCAAGCCCAAGCTTCAGATCAAGCTGAAACCCTGAGCCTTATGCTAGTTTTTCTTTTGTAATTTTTCTTTTGTTTTATGATTTGGATAATGGTTGTAACTTGGTTATTATTTTCTTTCCCCCCCCCTTTTTTTTATATTGAAAGACAGATTTTTATAATGTATGAGGCGTTATTGTTTGCTCCTTATTATATTTCTCAGTAACATTATTTTACTTGAATGTATGGTTTTTACTTCATCTTACCTTTTATGCTATCTTCTACATAGATCACTAGGGAATGCAGTACATTGGTAAGACATATCATCAAATCCTGTTATAAAGTGTATTTACTTATTTATTTCAACACTTATATAACGAGCAAAACCTCAATACAGGGAACTATACTGACCTTTAATTTACTAATTATAAGACTAACATATGACTTATAAAATAAGACAACACTTGGCTTAGAAATTAACATTTTCCATTAAGTATCACGTTTTAAAGATGTTGATACAACTTATATTTCGTTAAGGGTATCCCTTGAGATGGCCAGATCAATTACTTTTACAATGATCATGATCTGAGGATGTGGTATAAAGAAGTTTTACCTTTTTATATTTCAAAGAAATTTCTTGAATTCTCATTTTCAGCGAGCCAACGGTAGGTGAATCAAATTCAAACCAACCTCTGTATAATACTCTAAAGATATTATAGGATATTAATTTTTACTAAATTCATGGTCGGAGGACCTGACATAACTTAGATTCTGTTTAATACTTCGATAGATGTCATAAGATATTAATTTCCACTAAGTTTGTGGTCCAAGGACCTGACACAACTTAGTTTCTGTTTAATATTTCAATAGATGTCATAGGATATTAACTTCCACTAAGTTTGTAGTCCGAGGACCTGACAGAACTTAGTTTCTGTTTAATATTTCAATAGATGTCATAGGATATTAACTCCCACTAAGTTTGTGGTCCGAGGACCTGACCGAACTTAGTTTCTGTTTAATATTTCAATAGATGTCATAGGATATTAACTACCACTAAGTTTGTGGTCCGAGGACCTGACATAACATAGTTTCTGTTTAATATTTCAATAGATGTCATAGGATATCAATTTCCACTAAGTTTGTGGTTCGAGGACCTGACATAACTTAGTTTCTGTTTGATATTTCAATAGATGTCATAGGATATTAATTTCCACTAAGTTTGTGGTCCGAGGACCTGACATAACTTAGTTTCTGTTTGATATTTCAATAGATGTCATAGGATATTAATTTCCACTAAGTTTGTGGTCCGAGGACCTGACATAACTTAGTTTCTGTTTGATATTTCAATAGATGTCATAGGATGAATAGAAGCAAGGAAAAACACAGTATAACTTTTCTTATCAATAGTAATACCTTTTCAGATTATTTACATTCCAAGGATGAAGTACAGCTCTTTCATCTAAATCTTCTAAGTAGTATGCACCTATTCCTGCTACCGACGTAATGTGATATGGTCCCTCCCAATTGGGCCCCAATTTTCCCCAAGCAGGGTTTTTAGTGTTTCCCACAACTTTCCTCAAAACCAAATCCCCTGGGGCCAATGGTCTCAACTTCACACTCATATCGTAGCCTTGCTTTAGTTTGTGTTGATAATAGGCTAACTGCACCCTAGCGTTTTCTCGTCGTTCTTCAATTAGATCCAAGTTCCTTTTCAGCAATTCGTCATTTCCATCCGAGGTGAATGCGCTAGACTTCATGGTAGGAAAACCGCTCTCCAGAGGGATTACAGCTTCAGCCCCATACGTCATTGAGAAGGGGGTCTCTCCAGTTGACTTCCGAGGCGTTGTCCTGTATGTCCAAAGAACGTGTGGTAGCTCTTCAACCCATCTTCCTTTGGCGTCATCCAGCCTCTTTTTAAGTCCGTTCACGATGACCTTATTAACAGCCTCAGCTTGCCCATTTCCTTGCGGATAGGCTGGAGTGGAATACTTGTTTTTTATCCCCAGATCAGAACAGTACTTCCTAAAAGCTTTGCTGTCAAATTGGAGACCGTTATCTGAGATGAGGACGTTGGGAACCCCAAATCGCGTAACTATATTCTTCCAGATGAATCTTTTAACATCCACATCCTTGATATTGGCTAAAGGCTCAGCTTCGACCCACTTAGCGAAATAATCTGTGCATACCAGGAGATATTTTTTGTTCCCCACAGCCTTGGGGAAAGGTCCCACAATATCTAGGCCCCACTGAGCAAAAGGCCACAGACTAGAAAGAGGGTTGAGCACCCCTCCAGGTTGATGAATATTGGGTGCAAACCTCTGGCATTGATCGCATTTCTTGACATATTCCTACGCCTCTTTTTGCATGTTTGGCCACCAATATCCCTGGGTAAGAGCCCTGTGAGACAGTGACCTTCCTCCTGTATGACTTCCACAAACCCCTTCATGTAATTCCTCTAGAAGTGACTCTGATGTCTCTGGGTGCACACACAGCAAATAAGGTCCAGAGAAGGAGCGCTTGTACAATTTTCTATCCTCGGATAGCCAGAACTGAGGAGCTTTCCTTCGCACCTTATCAGCTTCAGGCTTTTCTTCAGGCAGTATATCTTTTTCCAGGAACAGTGATATAGAATCCATCCAGCTTGGGCCCAGCGTGATCTGGTGTATCCGAGGAGCACCCTGATGCGCCAAAGCTTGCGTATATAGGTCTTCCACCAAGACTACCCGAGGCAAATCCTGGGCCGAGGACGTGGCAAGGGTGGCCAACGAATCTGCATGGGTGTTCCCACTTCTAGGAACATGAGACAAGTCAAAAACTTCAAACTTTTCTTGTATACTCCTGACTTGACCTAAATATTCTTGCATTCTTGAATCTCGTGCCTCTAAGTCACCTCTTACTTGTCCCACAACCAGTTTCGAGTCCGAAAAAACCCTTACTGCCTTTCCCCCCATTTTTTGAACCATCACCATCCCCTTCAGAAGAGCTTCATACTCTGCTTCATTATTCGTAGCTGAGAAATTCAGTCTTAAGGATTTCTCGATGGTAATCTTCTTAGGTGACACCAGTACTAGCCCCACTTCTGAACCCCGTTGATTGGCTGCTCCGTCAACATATAATTCCCAGGCGGTAGGCCCTGAATAAAGGCCACGCCTACCAACCTTTCATCCAGTGCTTCATCTCCCATTTCCACCTCTTCTGGACATTCAGTAAATTCGGCCACCAAATCAGCGAGCACCTGCCCCTTTACAGATGTACAGGGCATGTACTTTATATCGAAAGCCCCTAGAATCGTACCCCACTTAGCTACCCTCCCTGTATAATCAACGCTCCTAAGCACTAACTTGAGGGGGAGTTGAGTTAGAACGACCACAGTATGCGCCTGAAAGTAATGGGGAAGTTTCCTTGTGGCATGCACTACAGCCAGTATCGCTTTTTCTAGTGGCAGATAGCGCACTTCAACCTCGTTAAGTGACTTGCTCACATAATAGACTGGCCGTTGTATACCATTGTCCACCCGTATGAGCACAAGGCTTATGGCATGTAGAGCAACGGCGAGATAGGCAAAGAGGAGTTCGTCCACCACTGGGCTAGACATTATGGGTGGATGGGATAGGTAGCGTTTAAGCTCTTAGAATGCTGTGACGCACTCCTCAGACCATTGAAACTCTTTCCATTTATGCAATAGAAGAAAGAAAGGTCTACATCTTTTCGCTGACCTAGATATGAACCGATTTAAAGCTGCCATCATCCCAGTAAGCTTTTGGACTTCCTTTGGATTCCGAGGTGATTGCAAGCTATTGATTGCTTTAATCTGATCTGGGTTTACCTCAATCCCCCTATGAGTCACCATGTATCCTAGGAACTTTCCTGACCCCATCCAAAGGAGCATTTAGAAGCGTTCAGACGCAACTTGTGCCGCCTCAGGATTTCAAAAATATTTGAAAGATTTATTAAGTGCTCGGATACTAACTTGCTCTTCACAACCATGTCATCAATATAGACTTCAATATTTTTTCCCAACCGCGATTTGAACATTTTTGTCATCATCCGTTGATAAGTTGATCCTGCATTTTTCAGGCCAAAAGGAATTACTTTGTAGTGGTAGTTCCCCACAGGAGTGACAAAAGCCGTTTTTTCCTGATCTTCCATTGCCAATGATATTTGGTGATAACCCTGAAAGGCATCCGGGAAACTCATCTGAGGGTGGCCTACTGTTGCATCTACCAATTGATCTATCCTCGGCATAAGGAAAGGGTTTTTGGGGCAAGCCTTGTTAAGATCTGTAAAGTCCACGTAGACACGCCATTTTCCTATCTTCTTCTTAACCACCACGGTATTAGCCAGCCATTGAGGGTAGAATATTTCTTTAATAGCCCCTGCCTGTTTAAGTTTAACCACTTCACTCTTGATTGCCTCTACATGTTCATTTGAAGGGCGCCGAGGTGGTTGCTTTTTTGGAGTGGCTGAGGGATCTACATTTAAACGATGACAGATAAATTCCGGATTTAAACCAGGTGCTTCATAGGCATTCCATGCAAAAACGTTTATGTTTCTCCTCAGAAGTTCAACCAACTCCTCCTTCTCCTGTAGGGGCAACCGAGCCCCAACCTGAAAGAATCTCTCCAGGTCGTCCCCTATAATCATCTTATCTATGTCCTCACATTTCATCTCGTCGGCTGGCCCACCGGGCAGTGACGATGAGATTTTTAACTGCTATAAATCATTTTCCTTACTGGCCGAGGTGCTAGTCTCTGATTTGTGCTGAATTGCAGCAATTAAGCATTGCCTAGCCATAGATTGGCTTCCCACTATCTCCAGCACTTGACCTCCAGAAGGGTATTTTACCTTCTGATGAAGGGTGAAAGAAACGGCACCCAAGGAATGCAGCCATGGCTTGCCCATAATGGCCGTATACGGGGAAAAAGAATCTGCCACGATAAAATCTACCTTAACCACATCCGATCCAGTTTGCACAGGCAATCTGATCTGGCCCCTAGGGACAACCATCTTACCTTCAAAACTCACCAAAGGTGAGCTATATGTAGTCAAATCCTCGGGCTTTAAACCCAGACCCTTAAAGAGGTCAGTATACATAATTTCCGCTGCACTTCCCTGGTCAATCATGACTCTCCTCACATTGTATCCACCAATTCTAAGGGTAACCACCAGAGCATCATCATGTGGCTGTATGATTCCTTGTTTGTCCGCCTCTGAAAAACTCAGCACTAGAGGGACGTTCGTCTTGACTCTCTTTGGCACTGAATTAGGCTCATCATCGGAATAATGGGATACTGACATTATCCTGGAAGGGCAGGATCCAGTCCTCCCTGGGGCAGCAAATATGACATTTATGGTACCCAGAGGAGGCTTCGATGCAGGATTTTCCTGAAACGCCGAACCAGTCTGGCCTCCTCGGCCACTAGAATGATGCAATAGATGCTTTAACCTCCCTTCTCGGACCAGTTGCTCCAAATGGTCCCACAAGTTCTGACAATCTTTAGTAGTATGATCATGATCCTGATGATAATGGCAGTACATGTTTTGGTTACGATTGATTGGATCTCCTGCCATTTTATTCGGCCATTTAAAAAATGGCTCATTCCTTACTTTCTCTAAGACTTTCTGCACTGGTTCCCGAAACACAACGTTGACCGCCTGAGAGTTGGCAGATGCAGATTGCCCTGAAAAGTCTCTCCGAGGACGATTGTTCTGCAACCGATTCGACCTGGAGTCCCTCCTCTCTTGGGGGATCACCTTCGCTTTCCCTTTTCCTTGCAACTGATCTTCCTCAATCCTCCTGTACTTGTCAATCCTATCCATTAGCAAGCGTACACTAGTGATAGGTTTGCCAGTGAGTGACTTTCTCAAATCATGCTCCGCTGGCAATCCTGCTTTAAACGTACTAATGGCCACATCATCATAGTTCCCATCTATCTCATTAAAAATTTCCCAATATCTATCTGAGTAAGCCTTTAGAGTCTCTCCCTCACGCATAGACATAGATAGCAAAGATCCTAAAGGCAATGGTACCCTGCTACATGTGATGAAGCGGGCGCCAAAGGACTGGGTAAGTTTCTTGAAGGAGTCAATGGAATTTGCCCCGAGGCCATTGAACCATCTCATTGCCATTGGACCCAAGTTGGACGTAAAGATCTTACACATTAGGGCCTCATCCTTTGAATGGACGGCCATTTTTTGATTAAACTGGCTAACATGCTCCACTGGATCTGTCCGGCCATTATAAAGAGAGAAGGTTGGTTGATTATATCGCCGAGGAAGACTGGCACCCTCGATCCGACGCGTGAAAGGCGATTTAGCGACCTGATTTAATGCCTCGTTCATGGCTTTGTTTCCTAGACCCTTATGCAATGTACTTTTGCTCTTCCGCCTATAACTACTGCACTCCTCATCACCGGAGAAGGTTTCACTAGGCGGAGTTCTAGATCTTTGCCTATACGTGTCATCCTCTGTATCCCCAGAAGAAGACTCAGATTCAAATGATGCTTGCCTCCGCCGTGCACGGCGTAACTTCTTCTTCAACTCATTAATTTCACGTTGCATGTCTTTCTCATTCTCTGCATGAGACACATGACTTTTCCCACGCAATTGGCTCCTATTAGTGTGCATGGTTTGCCCACTTTGCTCACGATCTCCCCTTTGTTGAGGGTTGACCTTCGATTGGCTATGTTGTGAACCTCCTGATGCCGCCTGGTGCGGATTGTCATTATCCTGATGTGGCCCTATCGTTGGTTGATGCGAACCTGACTCTTCCATTTTGTGCACTAAACCAAAATCTCTTTCTGATCATATCAAGCAATTTCCCACAGACGGCGCCAATTGTAAGGACCAGATTTGACTCGAATCCAGAACAAGAATGGATCCAGGCCCACAAACCCGAACAATAAATTTGTAGAGTGCGGGAGAAAAAGCTAGTATGAATCTAGGATAAAGATATTGGATTATAGCGTTAAAAGGGGAGAGTTATACGCATATGTTTATACAGAAAGTATCCTCGGACATGCCCTAATACTGACTAAGTGCACTAAATTCTTTCATTTTTCTCTTTTTCTTTCTCTTTCTTTTTTCTTCGTCTTTTTTTCTGTCTCCCTCACTTTTTTCCTTTCTTCGTATTATATACTATGGCTTTTTTACCATTTCCTCCATCCACGTGTGGGTCAGGTGTTGGAAGTCCTTTTTTTTCCGCTTCTCTTGCCTTTTCTTGAATCTTCCATTCTTAGCTGTAAGGCTGCGTGTTCACTGTTCAGGCATCACCTCCACATTAATGCGGCCAGAGGGTTAGCTGGGCAGCATTTAATGCGGAGGCAACAGTACCCCCAGATATTTGTTTTCTCTCACTCTTATCCTTTATTTGATATTTTCTCATTCACTTTGTTGCAAGGTTTGTCTGAGGTGTTACCCTAAGAGACTGATAAGTCTACTAGATACCTCAGACAGATGTTCTGAGGTGACTATTGTCCTCGGACACGGTCAAATCCTTCACAGGCATTCTTTACTTCTTTTCGGAGTGCAACTTTCATCTCCTCCTTTGCTGGTCATCCTCGGATATTCTCTTATCCTCGGACTGGATATTGGGCCCGACCATTTCTTATGCAGTCTGTACATACGAGACTAGATATTGGGCCCAGCCTTTTCCCATGCAATTTGAACATATGGGATCAATTGGCCCCCACAGAAATAATAATGAGTCTTAAATTTTTTTAATGTATGAAGTGGTTAGGTTAGTGGTATGTCAAAGTTTTTTTTAAAAAAAAAAATGAATTTCCAAGGAAATGTAAAAGGCCTTTTTAAAAAAAAATTTGGTGACTTTTTGAAGAGTAGAAATATGATTGTTTTAAGTATCTTGTTCATAGATTTCATTATTTAGTTATAAACATCTAAATTAAAGTAGATAAATATATAAATGCAAAATTATAACTGCATAAGATGAATATATATAGATAATACTTTTTGTTTTTGATTTTTCATGAATCATTATTTCATTGCTTACTTATAAATATCTAAATTAAAGTTTCTTTTATTTATAGAAAACTATAAATTAAAGTAGATGAATATGTAAAGGAAAAATTATATGAAAAGTTAAAATTACCCAAGATAAACGTTTAAACTGGTAGATATGTGTTTTTTTAAGACTAAAAGTATATTTGATTGCTTTAGCTGGAACTATATAATTATGCGAATATTGTTGCGAGTGGTTCCACTCTTTGCAAATTATCAAGTTTGGTGGCCTTACAAAATAGGTAATTTAGTTTGAAAAAAACTTTACATGAAGTCCTCTTTTGTGACAACATTAAATTTTTTTTTTCTTTTTGCAGAAACAACTTAAGAATATTAAAACTTAAGTTACCACATGTGGTAGTTGTAAAACACGTCAATGATTAAAAAAAGAAGAAGAAAGGTTTAAATATTTAAAAAGCATTTTTAGTAAATTATAATATAAAACTTTTTTTTTCTCAATATTTTATTTAACTTTTCCCACAAGATCAATATTGTTAACATCCTTAAAGATGATACATAATATTTTGATAAGAAGAAGAAGAAGAAGAAGAAGCAGAAAAAATGCTAACACAAAATATAAAATTATTAAATTTACGTGAATTAAATTTATGGCAAAAAAATTAATATATCTATGATAAAGGTTTTTTTCTAAATGATATATAGTAGTCCATATTCTTTTAGTCTTGATTCAAAAAGTCCATTCTCAATAGCCTTTTAAGTCTACAAATTGCTCAATCTATAGGCCTAGGAACATTCATAGAATGCTGTCTAAATTATAAATTATATGACCCTTTATTACACAAATATTTTGATTCCCTAATATATGGTAAAGGAAAGCAGGTGTGTGTCTAGCCATTTTCTTGATTTGTGTTGCATAATTTAATGAGAATAAAAAAGAGTAAAAATAAAATATATAGTAATAAACATCAAAATTTTCAAATTATACTATATAATATAATAATATTATATTATTATATACTATATGTATAATGCAGTAGGATAATATTTAACAATCAAAGAGAATAAAAAGATAACAACTTAAAACACAAAATTAAATCGCATTAACCCAAAGTAGAATTCTAACTAACACAAAAAATTATTATATACTATATGTATAACGCAGTAAGATAATATTTAACAATCAAAGAGAATAAAAAAAATAACAACTTATAAAACATAAAACTAAATCGTATTAACCAAAAGTAGAGTTCTAACTAATACAAAAATTCATCAACATAAAGTATGGATGCAAGAAAAATAAAAAGTCAAACAAAATGAAAAACAAATAGAGAGAGAGAGAGAGAGAGAGAGAGAGAGGTAACCTTTTTTGTGTGAAAAAAAATATGCGTAGAATGGAAGGAAAAATGTCAAATTTATAATAAAATGATGAGAATAAGAAGAGTCAAAATAAAGGAAGATAAAATGATAGAGAATGAGTGATATTAAAGTAGAAAATAATGGGAAGATGATGTAGGGAATTAACACGAAATTCTCAAACTTGTTAGAAACAAAAATAGAGAAAATATACGCCAAAGAAAAAAAAATAATTACACGCATAAGACAATATTTACGTAATTCGACAATTTACTTACATCTATGGAGTTGTAGGGATTTCACTATTATCAGAGAAAAATACAAAGTGCGGCAGTACCCTTTTTTTTTCTCTCTCGTGAAAACTACATCAAGAAACCCTAATCACCAAAACAACGGTTTCTATATCCTGCGCACATGATTCACAATGGGCTACAAAACAGGCCAAAAATTTTTCCCGAAGGCATTGCCCTTGGATCCCCAAGAGGCTTGTCCATGAGCGCTACGGCTTGGGTGGATGCTCCATGGACTAAGCTTAAAAAAATCTCCTATTAAAAACCATGCAACATCATTTTGGGTCGGGTCGTCATCTAGGTCAAACACAATTAGGCTCCACAAAGCCCAATAGATGAAAAGGTAAAAGAGAGGGAGAAATGTTGAAAAATTAATAAGAAAAATAATGGTTAAAAAATATTTTAATTTTTAAATAATTGAGCATTTAAGTCACCTTTAAATGTGTAAATATTACGTTTTAATTTTTAAATATATATAGATGATCATGCTGAAATAAGAAGGGCCATACTTACAAATAGGTTCTTGTCAACCTCTTGGTTATCGTAATTGAATGGGATATCAATAGATGAATGATTTCTTGGTTGTGTATATTGAAAAAGATGTAACTGATAAAATTAATAATGAAGCTATCATACAATGATTTTAAAATATGAAAACTTGTAGAATTTTTTTTAAAAAAAATTTAAGTATTAATTTAATTTTTGTGTGTGTGTGTGTGTGATGCCAATATATTCAAGTTTTATTTTTAACACACAGACATACGGGGAGAGGGGAGAAGATTTTTTTAAAGAAACTTACAGTGATGTATATCTAAAAGGGCCTAACTCTTGGTATTCTCAAAAGAAAAAATAGTGGGTTAATCTCACATTGAAAAATGAGTGTGACTAAAAGAGGTTTAAAGTTTGTGCTGTGTATCTAAGAGTTAGACTCTTTTGGATATACACCACTGTAAGTTTCTTTAAAAAAACTTTATCCTCTCTCCTTGTGTGTGTTAAAAATACTTAGTATTCTAAAAAAAAAAAAAATATTTTTATTAAATTTTATTAAATTTAAACTTTTTAGTTGTTGTCTTCGCCAACGAGTTTTCTATCTTTGAATGAACGGTAATTAATCCACATCATACTGTAATATGGACTGTCATATGCTTCATATTCAGCCCCATATTTCTCCAATCTTCATGTCATATGGATTAAGCACCATGTTTCTCCAAATTTCTCCAATTTTCATTTTCAGCTCCTCTAGAAGGAAAATTTTAAGTATTTATTTGTGTGTGATGTCAATATATTCAAGTTTATTTTTATTAAATTTAAGTTTTTTAGTTGTTGTCAACTTATTAGCACTTCTATTATTATGGTTAATTTCTCCAATTATTCATGTCATGCGTTTCTATTATGGTCAATTTCTCCAATCTTCATGTCATATGGATTCAGCACCATATTTCTCCAAATTTCTCCAATCTTCATATTCAGCTCCTCTAGAAGAAAATTTTTAAGTAATTATTTGTGTGTATGATGTCAATATATTCAAGTTTATTTTTATTAAATTTAAGCTTTTTAGTTGTTGTCAACTTATCAGCACTTCTATTATTATGGTCAATTTCTCCAATTATTCGTGTCATGCGTTTCTATTATGGTCAATTTCTCCAATCTTATTCATGTCATGCATTTTCTATTATATTCGCATTTTCTATTATATTCTTCCACAATTGAAACGTCCCATAAGTATCATATTTGCTCATTATTCATGTCATGTTCTATAAGTACCATATTTGCCAATTTCTAAGTCCCATTACAATTGATTTATGGTCAATTTCTCCAATCTTCATTCTTCAAATGGATTATTTGCTCACAATTGAAACATATTTGCCTCACAATTGAAGCATCCCATAAGTATCATATTTGTTCATTATTCATGTCATGTTTTATAAGTACCATATTTGCCAATTTCTAAATCCCACTATAATTGATTTATATGGTCAATTTCTCCAATCTTCATTCTTGTACCATGGGACTATATTTGCCTCACAATTAAAACTTGAATATGGATTATTATTTGCTCACCATTGAAACTTTTGTTCACAAGTATTATTATTTGCTTACGATTGAAACTTTTGTCCTCACATGAATTAAACTCGAATATATTTGCTCACAATTGAAACTTGGTCAATTTCTCCAATGTTCATTTAGCCAAATCCCTTTTACCAATTTAGTCAAAAGACTTTGATATAAGTTGAATTGAACCACCATAATCTTTGTTCTAACCAAAAAATAATTTTTAAGGAAATCAACCTTAAACAGTGATCACAAAATGGGAAGAAAGTAGCTCATATAAAATATGAAATTTCACATATCACATCAAAAAGAAATTTTCAATGAACATATGGCATGCAACAATAAGTTAATAACATGTAATCAAAATTCCAAAAGATCATATATAAAACGCTGCAAATTTTCAACTTATTATGAATTAGAAGATAAAATCAAAGCCACCCAACTGTGCTCTACCACAATGACCGTTATCAAGTAATATGTATTACTATTTAGTTGAGCTCAGTTATGTGGGTTTGTGACCCAAGTGGGGGCTTAAACTAACGGACTTGGCAAAGGCTCAAGGTTTTCATTAATCAAAAAAAAAAAAAAAGAAAAAAAAAAAAAGAGAAAGAAGGGTAAAAGGAGAGAAATAGAGAGAGGGAATAAATAAAAATAAGATTTGGCAAGGAGAGAGATAGATAGATAGTAAGAGACAGAGTGGGATTGAATCTGAATGAGAAAAAAAAAAAAAAGAATCAAATGATTACAAACCACCTTTCTAAGAGAAATTTCATTAAACATGCGACCTATAAAGTTGATCTTCCATTGAAGATTGCTTCTTTTGTATATGTGACAGTACCGAGAGGTTGGCAATATGAAACTACTAAATTTCGTAGAAGGAGTAGTGACAGCTAAGTTGCACAACACGATGGGATTTTAGTAAATGCTAAAAGCCTTTGTCTTTATAGCTTCCTCATTTTCCATTTAATTGATGTTGACAATGGCCCATGTATTAACACTGACCCATCTTTTATATAACAGTAAAAATAGGTTAATGTGATTTTTGGAGTAATAGTAAAAACAACTTAATGAAAAGATGTTAAAAAGGCTAAATGCAAGATTAAAGTGCCATATGACAAGACTTCATGCACTCCTACATAAGATCTCTACTTTATACACACACACACACACACACACACTAGCATGTAACCCATGCAAGCATATGAATGCATTTAAAATTAAACACAATTTTTATTATAAAAATATAAATTATTAGTCAAATTATTATTTTAAAAAATAGCATGTAGCACATGCATTAATGCATACATATAGTTAAATTTAAAATTAAACATAATTTTTATCATAAAAATATAGATAATTAGTCAAATTATTATTATTTTTTTAAATGTAAATGTAGTTAGTCACATATTAAAATTCCTACCTAAATTTAATAATACTTGTTATAAGGACGCAATTTGGGTCCTAAGCCCAAAAAGTAAAAGGATCTAGGTCCAAAAAGTCCAGTACAATGAATTTATAGATAGTGGGTTGAAAAATTAGGTTCTAATGAGTTGGGTCACAATTATAGGAGATTCAAATGACAATAAAGTAAAGATAGAATGGTTTTATCTAAAGAAAATCGTCATCGGCACAATCCGAGGAGATCGGTTTTCTATATATTTCTTGAATTTGATTACAAGTACAGTTCTTAGTGCTACAGTATTCTTCTCTCAATTCTCTGATCCTCTTTCCTTAGGGTCTTCTTTCTATTTTATACTATTTTCTTTCTTTCATCTCTACCTTCCACGTGTAGATTAGATTGTTGGTGTTGATTTTTGTCCCATCAACACCTTTTTGAAGTCTTTGGGGAGTAGCTGTAAAGCTGACAATTACTATTCAGGTATTACTTCCTCATTAATGTGGCCAGAGAGTTAGATACAGAGCATTCAATGCGGTGGTAGCAGCTCTCTTTTAGTATTATATGGCTTCCCTTTGTCCTGTGCCTCTAGGATGTTTGTCCTTATCAATAGAACCTCCTGGAACGTTGTCTTGGATGACAGACCACACCATCGATCCTCGGCTTTGCTCAGCCGATGAGGCATTCATCCTCGGACTACATTCTTGGACTCTTATGACCAAATCTCACATTTTCATTTACTAACACAGACTCTTATAACAGTAATTTACCCATCCTCGGACTACTTAATGTCTTCGGATTGGGCTCCCGGCCCAATATATACATAGATACATACTATTGGGCCTATCACTCCTACACTTATGATAATTTTTTTTTTCTTCTAATTTTTAATAAGATAGAACATATGGTAATTTTTTTTTTTTGTGGTGATTTTTATTGAGTATATGTGGTTTTTTTTTAATATTTTATTTTATTTCATAGCTCATTAATATTAGATTTTTAATATTTTGCACTCATTAACTCACTTGGCACAAATATTAAAAAATTTAGGTGGACGCATGACACAAACTTAAGTAATTTTAGTGTGGTCCTCACATAAATTTAGGCACAATTTTTATTATAAAAATATAAATAGTTAGCCAAATTATTTTTAAAAAGTAGCATGTAACATGCATATGTATGGATATATTTAAATTAAACACAATTTTTATCAAAAAAATATAAATAATTAGTCAAATTATATGTATATATTTTTAAAAAGTAAATGTAATTAGTCACATATTATAATTCTTACCCAAATTTAATACTACTTATGATAATTTTTTTTCTAATTTTTAATAAGATAAAATGTGTAATGATTTTTATTGAGTAATAGTTCATTAATATTAGATTCTTAGTATTGCACTCATTAACTCACTTGGCACAAATATTAAAAAACTTAAGTAGACATATGAAACAAACTTGGTAGAAAATTAATTATAGTGTGGTCCTCACATAAATCTAGACACATGGCACAAAATTGGGAGCTCTAATTTGAAATTCTAATTTGAGTTTCTCTCAGTTTCACCTATTATTATATACTAGCTTGTAACCTCATGCATATGCATAGATACACTTAAAGATATAGAATAAGATGCATAATATAATTCATGTATATATAATTTAAATATTATTGATAGTCATTTTCATATTTTGTTAACTCTTTAAAAAATTTTGTAAGGATTTTATTAGGTATAAAATGTAAATTGTCTATATTTATAAAAAAAAAATTATTGTGAAGCATTTTTTTTTTTTTTTTTACAATCATTTATTCTAGACTCTTTGATTTTTTTACTTAATAACTCATTTGGATGAATATTTATAATGTGATCCCACATTTTATTCTAAAATTAAGAAATAAAACTATTTAAGAATAAATAATTTAGAACACATGGAGGAAAATTGGAACTCTAATTTGGAATTTTAATTTGAGTATATATATATATATATATATATATATATATATGTATGTAAGGTCACAAATCGTAGCCCACGCCCAGGTGGAAACAGGTATATATATATATATATATATATATATATATATATATATATATAGGTCACAAATCGTAGCCCACGCCCAGGTGGAAACAGGGGATGGGCCCAATAAGCCCAATACAATAAATTTGTAAGAGAGTGGGCGAAAGAATTGGGCTAATAAAGGGTCTTACAACAATTAATGAAGGTTAGGAGTTTAGCCGAGGAGAATAAAACATACAAGCAAGTGATGATCTCAGGTCCGAGGAGCAAGTTTTGGATGAATTGGTTATTTCAAGTAATGTCCGAGGGGTAGGTTCTTAGATAAAATGTTTTTTTTAGGTTGTGCTTCCAGATGCTACAGTAACTCTTCCTTGATGTTCTTTCTTTTTCTCTCGTGATCTCCTTCTTCTGGAGGTTTTACTCCATTATATAGTCCTTCATTGTTCGATCCTATCGTCCACTTGTCTACCATCTAGCCTGGTACTTGAGTTTCTGTTTCTTCTCTCACAGCTTTTTGATTTTCTGGGGGTAAAGGTGATCGAAAACACTGTTCAGAGGTCTTCTCCACATTAATGCGGCCAGGAAAGCTGCTGTAATGCATTTAATGCGGTGGTAGCAGCTTTTTCCCAAGATATTTCTGCATCCTTATCCCTTCCGTGTACATTTCTAATCTATCTTCACCTCTGGAACTTCCTGGAAGGTGGACTAGGGGGAAGACGAGGCCCACCTCACCGACATATGCCAGACCCGAGGAGGGTATTCCTCTCGGATCAATATCCCTAGACACTTACGTGCTCTACTGTTAGTTATGAGGTTTCCCTATGATTTCCTCTCCTCGGACGCACTATTGATAAAATGTGGTACTTAAGCCCACTGCAAGGGCCTAAGTTTTTGCTCCCCCACAATAGCCCCTCAAAATTCTAATTTTTCCCTCTTATCCGAGGAGAAAAATTAGGATTTTGATGTACATCCGTAATTACGATGTAGTCCTTAACGATATTTAAATTCAGGTGCGTGTAAGAGTCATTTCTGCCATTTCGCGAGAGCTTTTGACGCTTGGGAACTCGCACAATCATCATTAAACGCTTAGGACTGCGTTTCGCTCCAGACATCCAACGGTGGAATACAAATCCAATGGTCCAGATCTCATCTTCAATATTTGGGCGGGATTGTGTCTTTTCCTTCTTTCGTCCCAACTATAAAAACCTTCAGACGTTATTTTTTTTTATTTCTTATCAGAGCTTGCAACTTCAGAGCGTTCGTGCCCAGGCATCCATCATACCTTCACAAGAAAGAGAGTTTAACGATCTTCCAGAGACAAGAGGACCAATCCGTACTCATCCTCACGTAAGTTTCGCACTCCGGACCTCTACTGTATCCTCGGCTAACCACTCCACATTCCAGAGACTAACAATGGGTAGATTCGAGCGTTTAGTAAACACTCCGGCCCTAATAGAGTTATTCAAAGAAAAGTACCACATTCCCAGGAGGTGGTGGTACGTCACTGCACAACAGAGGGGGTGGAGTTTGACCGGAAAGTAGGAGAGGTGGTAATCCCTATGATTGCCTTCATAGAAGGGGGAATGACCGTCCCCATGGGTAGGATTACACGGGATTATCTTCGTGCCCATAGACTCTGCCCTCACCAGTGTGCCCCCAACTTCTTTAGAGTCCTAGGATCAATCGACGCTTTGGACCGGCATCTGGGGCTAGGATTGACTTGGCACGACGTCGCCCACCTATATGAAGGCCATATAGAGTCTTGGGCAGGCTTTTACCTTAAGTCCCGTAGCAATGTGGTCAAACTGATATCCTGCCTCCCCAAGTCTAACAAGGGGATGAAAGACGACTATCTTATCCTGTCAGGACCTTGGAGTGACGGCCTAGCCTGCCCAACCAAGGCTGGGAAACTAGGTGGAGCAACCTAGATTTAGGATTTCTAACTTTAGCATTGAGGAGTACTTAGATATTGTTTTAATGCATTTACATTTACTTATTTAGTTATTTTATATTATTATTATTATTATTATTTTTTTTTTTTTGTTGCCGAGGCTCAACTGTGTGATTTGCTTGCTTGACAGATAAGCTTTTTACCAACCCCAAGCTTAGCCTGATCAACGTTCCAGCGCTGAACTATTTGCTTAGATCAGAAATTTTTGTGAACGACGACGGGCAGCTACGGGCAATTCACCTTATTTTGGACTTTGAGCCAATTTCGAGATCATTTTTAGACGTCGGCAACTCCATCCGAGCGGGAGACCATCGTTTGGCGCGCATAGACGTGTCTCGGCCAAACTTTCTCACCCCCTACGATCTTCCTCCAGTTGACCATCCTATCCCGCAGGGGATTCCCCTCGTTGCCGAACCATTACGTGAAGTACCCCTTGGGGAGGCCATCCTCCGAGAAGGCACAGCTTCTTCCTCCTCTCTCGAACAAGAGATTGACAAGTTCAGGTTTGAAGAAGAAACAGTCCTTATATCGGAGGCCGAAGAGGGAGCGGACGAGCAGTCGTGTGTGCAAACTCCGGCTCAGGCGATAACCTACATTGCCGATACAACTGACGAGGAGGAAGACATGGCTCCCAAGACTGGTCCTACCTTGAAGGAGCTGATGCAGAATAGGAACAAGGTGCCATCCCCTCACGGTAAAAACAAGTCAAAACAATCCGCAAACCCTCCTCCTCCTCCACCCCAGGTGCCTGCCGACCTCGGGCTAAAACCCAACCCGGATTTGAGGAGGAAAAGGCCAGTAGAGCCTACTGAGGAGGGGGAGTTAGGCCCATCAAGGGGCACTAAGCAGGCCAGACCAACACAAGAACATCGTAGTAGAAGGTCCCATTCCGTGAAGAGCCGAGAGGAGCAACCAGTGGCCCAAGTTCGTCGGTCACCACGAACTTGGTCGCCAGTACTGGAGGTTGATGGTGCTCCCATCGCGATGGATACCTCTCTTAGGCACTTTCGTGGTGGTCATGCAGGCCGGATGGCTGATGCTCTGCTACAACCCCTCTTCCTACCTCAAGATCTGGCGGCCTACAGGAGTTTCAATCATCCTGACCTATTTCTTTCCCTAAAAAGGGACTTGGCTATGGTAAGTAATTCTGTTCTTTTTTTTTGCTTGCTTATTTATTATTTCTTAAATCTAAGCCACTTCTTCACTGTGCATAATAGGTCACGCAACAAGTTTACGTGGCTGAGGAGTGGGTGAAGAACTCTCGTGATGAGACGAGGGCTTCCCACGACGCCCGAGAGACTGCCGAGGCTCATCTAAATGTGCTGAAAGACCAACAAAAACAGATGGCCGAGCAGGTGAGGAAAGCTTTCCAGGAAAAGGCCAGTGCTGAGGCTGGCTTAATGACGACTAAGAAGCAGGCTGAGACTCTTCGTAGCGAATTACACCTCTGCGAAATCAACCTAGCAACAGAGAGGCAAATGGTGAAAGATTTGCACGAAGAGCTTCGCAAGGCCAAGGAAGCTGCACAGCTTCTGAAGGAGGCAGCCGAGGCTGAGAAGCAGGCCTCGTATGCTCTGGGGGTGTAAGAGACTCAGAGCAGGCTGACTGAAGAATTTTCTTCCGTCGCCAGGGACTACTGCGACATTACTTGGGAAAAAGCCCTTGATGCCGCTGGAGTCCCTGCTGATTCCAGCCTTAGGAGGCCTGAGAGCATATATTATGATCCTGATATTCAGGCGCTCCCAGGTTCCGACTCTCCTCCCCCAGAGCAGCCAGCCTCAGCATCTGAAGCTCCTGCAACAAGTCAAGCTCTTCCAGCTTCTATGGAAGTCCCAACAGATTCCAATCAAGACGCTGGTCGAGGGAAAAGGGTTGAGGCTCCCCAGGATAAGACTTCAGATGCTGCCCCTTCTCAGTCGGAACAAGTTGCTGACCACCAAACTCCCAAGACAAAGACTTAGGATATTCATTTTAGTATTGTTTTTTTTTTTTGTTTTCTATGTTTACTGTTTTAGAGACTTGTACTATGTTCTAATTATTAATGAAGATATTCTCATTTTGTTTTACGTGTTATGGCAAGTAATGGTGAATTATTCTGCTATCATTTCATTTTTTTTTTTTTACTTGTGTTATATGAATGACTAATTTGATTAAGAAGTTCTGGAAATTGGGTTAACATATGAACCGGATAAATAAATCAAACCTAACAGGAAATTTGAATAATACCTTTATATCTAAGTTTGAATACTTAAAAGGAAATTGTAACAAGTGTTAACTAACCCAAATCATCTGGTCAGAGGTCTCCAGTCATGATTGGATTTAAGTTTAAACACCTGATAGAACGACGAGAATGTTAACTAACCCAGATCATCTGGTCCGAAGACTCATGCATGATTGGATTTAGGTTTAAACACCTCACAGAACGGCGAGAGTGTTAACTAACCCAGATCATCTGGTCCGAGGACTCATGCATGACTGGATTTAAGTTTAAACCTGAGTTCCTTAATGCCATACGCAAAATCACTAAAGATATTGGTGCTCTCCTACTATTTGAAAAAGTTATTATCAGGAATACTTTGGCATAACTACTGATTTAACAACACTTGGGAAGATCATTGGTGGGGGTCTGCCAGTTGGAGCATATGGAGGAAGGAGGGAGATTATGGATATGGTAGCACCAGCAGGACCAATGTACCAGGCTGGGACCTTGAGTGGAAACCCATTGGCAATGACCGCAGGCATACACACTCTTAAGCGATTGCAAGAGCCAGGAAGTTATATATATTTGAATAAGATCACAGGTGAACTTGTTCAAGGTATAATTGATGCTGGGGAAAAAGGAAGGGTATGCAATGTGCAGTGGGTATATACATGGGATGTCTGGGTTTTTTTTCACAGAAGGGCCTGTTTACAACTTTGGGGATGCAAAGAAAAGTGGTACTGCTAGGTATGTCTGATTCTACAGGGGAATGCTAGAGGAGGGAGTGTATTTTGCTCCTCCAAAGTTTGAGGCAGGATCTACAGGCTTGGTGCATAGTCCTGAACATATCCAGAAAACAATAGCAGCTGCATAGTCCCGTATCTATAGTCTTTGATTTACCTTCCCATTTTTTGACCCCTTTAGAACATTTACCGTTTTGTAGTTGGATTGACAGTGCTATGGTTGATTTCCTTTACGAGAAGGTGCATTTCAAATAGCCTTCCCACCTAAAGGGAGCATTTCTTGTTATTACTGTGAGGGCTTTTTGTGTCTTAATAACCGTTAGTACTATATACTCATAAAGCTAGTTTACAAATGTGGTATTTGTTCACTCAACATTATTTCCTATTTCTTTGGGTACCACCAATCCTGTGCAGTGAGATTTACAGCATGCAAAAAAAAATATATAATAAAAAAAATTATCGGAGTTTCAGAAGTTGGTCATAGATGACTGGCTCACAGGCACCAAGATTAGTGAAATCACCCCATTCCATCTTTCATGTTTGTAAGTTGTAACAGTAACATTTTATAATAAAATGCATTGGTCCCTAGTACTGCCAAACCCATAAGGGAATTTATTAAAAAAAAGAAGCCTTTAATGCATTGTTATTAAATTTATAATCAATTCATGGAGCAAAACAATCATAAATGAATCCATCATTAACAGAACAGGCATTTCCCATTGAAATTTGATTGCAGACTTGTCTTTACATAGATGTACACAGCTTTGCAGTATTGTGAGTCTCTGACAAATCATTTAGGCTAACTTTTATTAAAAAAAAAAGAAAAAAAAAAAAAAGGAAGCACTTATTCTATAGTTGTAGAAGTCAATAGGGCACTCGATGTTGTCAATCTATCAACCTTCTGATAGATACTAGATAGAATGGAAGTACTTTTTTGTATCCAATATCTGTCTCTTCAGTAGTTTTTTTTTATAAAGAGTTTTTGCTAGCCCACTATAGTAGATTACATTCTTAAAAAGCACAGAAAGCAGGACTTGGTAGTTATATACTCGGTACATTTGTTTTGTTTTTGTGTTTCTCCTTTGGCTTATATATGTCTTTTGGGTTTGTTTCTGTTTCTTGATGATGATGTAATAAACAGCAAAGCTGAATTATGTTGGTTCTTAGTGCCATAGAATGCTAACTTAGAACTGCCCGTGTGATCCTGCTTAAAGTGCAAATTACTTAAAGCAAATTCTTCACAACTTATAAGTTTTTCAATAAAAGATAAGTTGGATTTGTGGCACAAACGACTTGGTCATCCAAGAGATGTGCTACAAGAAAGTTGGACAACTTTAGTTTATCAAAAAGAGTTGTCCAACTTTCTATTTTCCAATTCCAAAATGTCCCACATCTTTGTAAACATTGCCTTAGTGACAAAATGTAACAAGTTCCCTTTGTGATTCTGGATTCAAAGCTTTTGCCCCTTTAAAACCAGTCCCTACATTTAGGGGCCAACTGCGGCGGCCCCCCCCCCCCCCCCCCAAATCAGTAAATAATTTTCAGTAATTAATCAAAGGTACAATCTAATCTTTGTTGATCATTTCACTAGATTTACATGGTTGTATCTCCTGTAAAATAAATCAAAAGTATTTGCTACATTTTAGCATTTTATAGCCATTATGGAAACACAACTTTTGAACCAAACTTAAATCCTAAGAAGTGACTCTGGAGATGAATATACTTAAACTAAAAAGTTCGTACCAAATGCACCAAAGTCCCACTTTTGTGAAGTTTGGGAGAGTTTATGATAATAGTCTTATCCCCAATTTTCTTGGAGAGGTTGATTCCCGAACTCAATGCATGATCTGTCACTTTTGGTTGAAGGAACTTGCCATCGTATCAAGGCTTGACCTTAAGGTGAATATACTTCAACTAATTTGATAAATTTTGTATCTCACAAGCCATAATCCATCAGTTTACTTTTCCACAAACACCCTAACCAACTGGGGAAACTAGAAACTGAAAAAAAACATCAACATTTTGTGGAAACTTCCTTAGCATGCATTGGCCAGATCTTAAATAACACTCATTCAAAGATTTAAGTGTTATTTAAAAGCAAATAATACACATTCTTAATCTTAACATTACCATTACACAGCAAAGAGGTTTATAATGTCTCATTACATAACAAAAACCCAATTAATTTAGGATAAATAAGAGCTTAGCCTAACAGGACCAAAATGATCAAATCAAGAAAAAAATATTATGATAAATCAATTCAATAACTTAAATGGCTCAACCAAATTAGTTTGACCTGACTCTGATCACTTTCTGAATAATGACATTAAATTAAACAATCAAATTCTAATTTCATATTTTAAGAGAAAATTTATAAATAATAAGTGACTACTTAAAGGTTAATGCTTTGTTCACGTCCCAACCGAAAAGCAATATATTGGCACATTGAGACTTTAACATTACTTATATCGGCATTTGAGAAGTAGAGAGATCTTTTTCAAGGTGAACATATGCATTGCTTAGCCAATAAACTGGGTTTTACAACATGTTGACTTCTTTGTTAGATTTTTATGCTAAGTGATTTCTCAATAGAAATAACGTTACATTTGGTGCTACGATATCAGGTTTCATTCAAAATGGATATATTAAGGATGCCATAAATTTGTTCTGTCAAATGCAAGCTGCAAATAGTGAAACCTGAAGCCGAGATTTATTCTTGATGCATATACCCAACTGGGAGCTCTGTAATTGGTTAAGACAATCCATGGCTACTTTATAAGAAAATTGTTTTACAGATTTATGGAAGAAACTCAACACTTGGGAACCTCTATCTTAAACATGTACATAAGATGCAGAAACATTTCTTCTGCTACAGTGTGTTTTAACAATATATTGGTCAAAGATTTAGTAACCTGGACAACAATGAGTGGTGCATTCCAATACCCATGCACTTGCAGAGACATCATTCTGCACCAATGTAAAATGCTAGAGAGGAACAGAGGGAAATTGGGGATGAAGATCTTACAGCATGTTTTAAAGATGTTGAAGCAATGTAATGGGTCAAAATTTTAGTTTCAAATTCAGAATGAGGTTCAAGAAATCTTCAGAACTTGGTTGATGAAATAGTCCAAGATTTCATGGAATCCTTGGAAGAGCATTGAGAATGGCACTGGTAGCTTACAGCAGGAAATTTTCTCTCTTTAAGGCGCATTAGAGATCAATTGACCCAAGGGCTGGTTGATGCCTATAATAAGTTCCAAGCAAATGATGACAACATTTGAGTCTGTTTCTAGCTAGAAAGGCAATAGAGAAAGAAGAAAGGAGAGTAAAGGAGGAAGAGGAACAAAAATATGCTAAGAGCACAGTTGAGGAATACATGAGGCTGTGTGTGAAATGCACCTATAGAACTTATTTTAGGAAGGTGGTTTAGATGGCTGGTTTTACAAATAAAAGATTTGGTAATTTATTGCCAAAGGTTCTCAAGTATTTTGTCACTAGCAGAGAAGCATGAATTGACCAAACAGCCCAAGAGAATTATACTAATACAACAACCCTCAAAAGAATTTTTTTTACTGAATAATTAATTTTTATTGATCAAAACACCAAAAGAAAAAACTTCAAACAAAGCTGGACACAACCAACAGCCCAGCAACAACACTCAAACAAACCCCCCTCTAAGCTACCAAAGTACAAACAACTACATTTGCAACCACGCTTTACAAGCCCAACAGGGCACTCAAACATTACAACAGTGCAAGTGTGCAACTCTATTTCAGAAGCAGATATTGCTCTAATCACAAACTTTTGAGTTAGTAGAAGCATTTATTCTCTCATTTGTTGTGTGTAACAAAATAATAGTATGTTATGCGAAATAGAAATAGAAAAGAAAATCACACACGAAACACAAAGATTTACGTGGTTCAGCCTTAGGCCTACATCCGCAAACAGTGTCTAACAGAAAATTTCACTAAGAAAATAGGAGACTACAAAATGGCACAATAGCATGGGACAAGAGAATCTTTAATATCTCTTCACTGATGCCAGTGCCTAAACTCTGTAAGACCAATTGAACAAAGCCACACACATACAGCAAAAAGGAACCCTCCTAAGCTAGTTCTTGACCACTTTAACCAGAGCCCAGGTGGGTGTGAGAGGAGGGACCCTCCTTGGCTAATTCTTCAACGTCACTCTGGTAACTATCCCTCTTAAGCCACCATAGGCTTCAAGGAAATTTTGAACTATTCAAACCTGATGAAAAAACTAAAAAAATAAATAAATAAAAGATGATACAGGATGAATTTAATCTTTGATTTTGTGGTGATTGGGAATTGATTGCCAAAAGGTAATGTTAAGGCACAACTACTCAACTAGCACAACACTTTGAATTTTTTTCCTTAAATGCTAGTATATGTCTGAGGAAAACAAGAAAAAGGAAAAATCCAAAAAGAAAAACTCTGTTATTTTATACTTATTAAAAATAAAAACTTTTACCATGCCAAAATAAACCTAACAATCAAAACTCACACTTTGATTTCATTTGATTGAAATAGGAACAAGAAAGATGATGACTTACAGGCAAAGAAGTCAAAAAATTCCCAAAAGAATCAGCCACACATCCTCCAAGTCTTTGGATTTGGTCCCTCATTAGAGTAGCCTTCTCCACTAGGTCCAGCCCCATCACCGCTTATTTATGCTACATTCGGCAGCTGAAACGTCAATATCATGATGCATTACACCCAGATCCTCATAGAACGTGCTGTAGCTGCTGCACTGTGCCATAGTAAATATGGAATAGTGGAATTCATGATCATTTCCAAATGGAATTAATTTCTATTAATAAAAGAAAATCCAACAATTTAGAGTACAACCACATAAGGCATCCACAAGAATTATAGAATTTGAAGATTTATTTCTTAGAATGTTAGAGGGTTAAATGAGAAGGATAAAAGGCTTCGAGTTCGAAATCTGATTAGGAATTGGAGGCCAAATATTGTTTGTCTTCAAGAAACTAAAATGAAGTTGATAACTAGAGCTGTGATTCGCAGTTTGTGGGGTGGCCAACATGTTGATTCGTCAAATTTAGGTTCTTGTGGTGCTTCTGGAGGGATATTGCTGATGTGGGACACGTGGCTTGTGGATAAAGTGGAGGAAGCAGTGGGATGCTTTTCGGTGTCTTGTAAATTTAAAAATGTGGTTGACCAATTTGTTTGGGCATTTATTGGAGTATATGGTCCTAACTCAATGAGTGAAAGAAGGTTTTTATGGGAGGAATTGTTTGGTTTGAGCAGTTGGTGGAATGTTCCATGGTGTATGGGAGGTAACTTTAATGTTGTAAGATTTCCTTCCGAATATTCTGGTTCTACTGTTTTTACAGTTGCTATGCGTGAGTTCTCTGATTTTATTTCTGAACAAGGTCTGATTGATCTCCCATTGGAAGGAGGAAGTTTTACCTGGTCTAATTTTCAAGAAGTTGAGTCGAAAGCAAGGCTGGATAGTTTCTGTTCTCTACAGATTGGAAGGCTAAGTTTCCTATTGTTTGTCAGAGAAGAATGTCCAGGCTTTTATCGGATCACTTTCCGATTGTATTAGAGGGTGGAGCCTTTCATCATAGGGGCAGAAGGCTGTTCAGATTTGAGAACATGTGGCTTAAGGATGAGGGCTTTGTGAAAAGGGTGCGATCTTGGTGGGAATCTTATCATTTTCAAGGTGCTCCAAGTTTTGTTTTGGCAAATAAATTGAAATTGTTGAAAAATGATTTGAAAAAATGGAATGTGGAGGTTTTTGGAAATGTAGAAGAATGAGATAAACAGTTGTTGAAGGATCTTAGCAAATTAGAGACTATTAAGGAAAGTCGTGGTCTATCGGCGGAGGACAAGTTGGATTTGGAAAGAATCCAAGGTGAGCTAGAAAAGCTTCTCTTCTGAAAGAAATTTGTTAGAGGCAAAAATCTAGAGTTCTTTGCATTAGAGAAGGAGATAGGAATACTAAATTCTTCCATCGTATAGCCAATTCTCATAGAAGATTTAACTCCATAGATAGGCTTATGGTGGATGAAGAACTTTCTTTGGATCCAGAGGACATAGCAGAAGGTATTTCTCGCTTCTATAGGCAGCTCTATTCTGAAAATGTGGTTGATAGACCTGTCCTTGATGACATGGAATTCTCTAAAATTTCTGAGGAAGATGCCCTTTGGTTAGATAGGCTGTTTGATGAGGAAGAGGTATACGGGGTTATTAATGGTTTTAATGGTGGTAAGGCTCCTGGCCCAAATGGTTTTTCCATGGCTTTTTTCCAATCCTGCTAGAGTGTTTTGAAGAAAGAGATTATGGAAGTTTTTTAGAACTTTCATAAAGTTGTTTTCGAGAAGAGTCTTAACATTGCATCTCTTGCCCTTATTCCTAAAAAGGTAGATGTTGTGGAGATCAAGGATTTCTTGCCCTTATTCCTAAAAAGGCAAATGTTGTGGAGATCAAGGATTTTTGACCATTCAATTTAGTTTGTGGGAATTACAAGATCATTTCAAAGCTGTTGGCTAATCGGTTCCAAAGGGTGGCATATGGGCTTATTTTAGATTCACGGAATGCATTTGTGAAAGGTAGACAAATTTTGGATTCCATGTTAATTGCTTCTGAATGTATTGATAATAGATTGAAGACAGGGATTTCGGGGGTTTTGTGTAAGTTGCATGTGGAGAAGGCGTATGATCATGTGAATTGGAGTTTTCTAACGTATATGTTGCAGCATTGTGGGTTTTCAGAAAAATGGAGAAAATGGATTATGTGTTGCATTTCTACCATTAAATTTTCCATTTTGATTAATGGGAGTCCTTTAGATTTTTTTGGGAGCTCTAGGAGGATTAGGCAAGGGGATCCCCTATTTCCGTTGTTCTTTGATGTGGTTATGGAGGCTTTGAGCTGTATGTTGGATGTGGCTGCAACTGCTGGACAATTTTTGGGCTTCTTTGTAGGTTTTACACCTAGTACTTCGATGATGGTGTCTTATCTTTTATTTGCGGATGACACTTTTATTTTTTGTGATGTTAACCCTAATCAGTTAATTACTTTGAGGGAGATTCTGACTAGATTTGAGAAGGTTTCAGGTTTAAAAACTAATTTGGGAAAATCAAAATTGGTACTAGTCGGAGAGGTACATAATCTAGATGTGTTGGTGGGGTTGTTGGGTTGTAGGCATTCTTCCCTTCCTTTGAAATATTTGGAACTTCCTTTGGGTGTTAA
Source organism: Quercus parvula (assembly GCA_030820535.1). Lineage (NCBI taxonomy): Eukaryota > Viridiplantae > Streptophyta > Magnoliopsida > Fagales > Fagaceae > Quercus > Quercus parvula. The sequence goes on along the minus strand of JAUAME010000006.1, from coordinate 29,816,889 downwards.
ATTCAAGGAGAACGAGGTGTCAATCTGAAATCCTACATTAGAGAAGATGGAACGAAGACTAACAGGTTGGAAGAGGCTTTATTTATCTTAGGGTGGGTAAGGTTACTCTTATCAAAAGTACTCTCCTCTTTACCTACTTATTTACTTTCCATTCTTCCTATACCTGAGAAGGTTGCCAATCGCATGGAGAAATTATAGAGAGATTTTCTTTGGAGTGGTATTAGTGGCGATTCTAAATTACACCTGGTGAAATGGGCTAAGGTTTATAAGCCAATGCAGGTTGGGGGGCTAGGTATTAGACGATTGAGGAGTTTTAACTTTGCCTTCTGGAGGTATGGTTTAGAGACAAATGCGTTATGGAGGAGGGTTATTGAGGCAAAATATGGGCATGTTTGGGGTTGGTGCACAAAAAAGGTGACCAATGTGTATGGTGTTAGCCTTTGGAGGTTTATTAGAAGTGGCCGATTGAACTTCTCTAAACTACTACAGTCTGATGTGGGTGATGGTACTAGAGTGAAGTTTTGGAAGCACGTGTGGTGTGGGGATTGTACCCTCAAAGAGGCTTTTCCAGAACTTTACTTTCTGAGTAGGGCAATGGACTCTTCAGTGGTAGACGTTATGTGTTGGTTTGGTGGGAGGATTCATTGGAATTTTCAGTTTCGTTGTTCATTGTGGCAATATTGGGAGGAAGACTCTTTTGATTGGTTTATGGTCATCGTTTACTCTTCGAAAGTGTGGGGGGTTGGCCCCCACAAGGTTTGTTGGAAGCCAGCAAGGAGTAGAGGTTTTGAGGTTAAAGGTTTTTATCTCTCTTTTTACCCTCCTACTCTTTCATTTCTTTGGAAGTTGGTGTGGCAATCGAAGGTGCCTCCAAGAGTAGCTTTCTTTTCATGCTCAGCTTCTTTAGGTAAGGTTCTTACAACTGATAACTTTCACAAAAGGCTTATTATTGTTCTTGATTGGTGTTACATGTGTAAGAGATGTAGGGAGTCGGTGGATCAACTTCTGCTTCATTGCCCCATAGCATTTGAGATAAGGTCTTTGGTGTTTTGTTTGTTTGGACTTCATTGGGTTATGCCTTATAAGGTAATTGAGTTGTTTGAGTCCTGGTAAGGTAAGTTCGGGAGGCATCGTAATATAAATTTTTGGAGGCTTGTGTCAAATTGCTTGATATGGCGTATTTGGAGTAAAAGAAATGCTAGATGCTTTGAGAGATGTGAGCAGTCCTTACTAGAGATTAAGTCATTTTTCTTACATACACTACTTGTATGGAGTGTGGCTCTGTTGCATTTTTCTTGTTTTTCCCTTCATGTTTTACTTGATCATTGTAATTTTGTTTCTTGATTTGTGCCCCCATAGTACATCCCCAATGTACTCAGGTTGGCTAATTTTTCTTAATAAAATTTTTCGTTACCTAAAAAAAAAAAAAAAAAAGAATTATAGAGCACCCTTGTACTAATTACGATTTTTGAAGCCAATATTAAGACAGATCATATGATGGTTAGTTATAGGCGCTTAAGATTTGAGCGTGTAACAAATAGATGTTTGATGGTTTTTTGATATGATGTAGGTGTTCCATAATGTGCATCTTATTCAGTTGGTAGGATTCTTTTATGATTGAAACTTAAAACTCCTGTGAATTTAAACAATCGTCCTTGAATTTCTAAGAAATTAAATTTTAATGTTGGGTGGCTCCCGATAAATTAGTTTAATGATCCTGAGAGTTTAACTTGCATTTTATAGACAGGAAACAGTTTTGTGTGTTGTATCTTATGACACTCTATAGGGGCTTCATAGCTACTTTTATTTTAAAGGAAACCAAAGAACCAGCCCACAGAGCACACCTTTAGTACTTCAGTGGGGCAATCTCTTTAATAGGTTTCTTTTTAGTTCTAAAGCCAGCTAGCTCAATTAAAGAAGCTTGATGCTGCTACAGGAAGGCTGCTTCAACTTATTCTCCTATTTTATATACCTATACATGGGGCAGCTGAGTATGTTCAAAGGTACACTTATTTCTTATGACTGACCATGTAGTCAGCATTCGATACTGCTTTTGTTTGACAAGCACTGAAAAAGGATTATCTTACGGGTACAAATTTGAGGTGACCGTTTGGCATGATTTTTTTTTTTTTGAACTTTCTCAATAGAAGAAATATTACTTATTTGGGTTTATGGCACATTTAATCATGCTTTCTCGTGTAAAATACAACAGCCGACACAAATGACCTAACTAGAAATATCTGAGGAAAAAAAGGGCTGAAAAGTGAGAAAAAATAAACTGTCCCACGTAATGTCTTCCCCGGGAAGAGAGAGAGAACAAAATGGAAAATGAAAAGAAGGAAGAAGAACTGACATATCAAAAAAGAAGAAAATAGAAGTGTTCCAATGAAAGGGGTGTAAATGTGAATGACAGTCTGAAACTAACATTTGAAAACCTGCTGCAGATAGTTATTTTAATTTCTCGTGACTTGTTAGTGTGTATGGTATTTCTCTTAAGGCTTTATAAGTGATCTGAACAAGATATCCAAGTTTGTCACTAAAATTTGATTTCGACTGCAAGTTCCATTGTGTCAGATTTTATAATCATATTCATAATATATATTAACATGTTCAATGTTGCAGATTTCCTGCTTCAAGAAATTACTTATTGTTCTTTTTTTATAGGTAATAAGAATATTATTAAAACAAACTAAAAAACAGATGAAAGCCAATACAAGGTGTTCATGATGATGAACACAAGGAAAAGCAATAAACAAAACAAACAGCAAACAACGAATAGGAAAAAACTTAAAAGAGCAATACTAAGAGAAGAAATAAACTCTAAGATAGTGGAGCATTCCGAGAAGCCCCAGCACCTAGACCAATCAAATAAAGTCTTCTGGCAAAGAGCTTGTAATTAAACCAAGGATTTCTCGGTGTCCTCAAAAGAGCGTCAATTTCTTTCCGTCCAAACAATCCACATTAAACAGCCGGAAACCATATTCCATATGTCTGAATTAAATTTTCCCAGCCAAAAACTCCAACAATACACCAAACTTTCCACAGAGCCTGGCATGACCCAATGTATCCAAAAGATCTTAAGCATATAAACCCGTAGAGAGTGAGCTACCGAACAATGGAGGAGAGGATGATCCACAGTTTCCTCATTCCGATGGCACATACAACATCTATTCACCAAAATGCGCCCCCTAAGCATAAGATTATCCAAAGTAAGGATCTGCCCATGAACCGCTGTCCACACAAATAAAGCCACCCTCCTAGTGATCTTAGCTTTCCAAACACCCTTCCACGGAAAATTGGAAGCAGCTACACCCCTAATGATATTGTAATAGGACTGGGTGTCAAACATGCCATTCCCTTTGAGACACCAATGAGAAGTGTCATCCCCACCACCCCTAGGGATCCGAGATTGAATGAACTCAAGGAAAGATAAGGCAGCCCCTAATTCCCTTTCATGAAAATTCCTATGAAATATCAAATTCCAGATTCTATCGATACCACCCTCTTGGTAGCATAAAACATCAGAAATGCAAGCTTCCTTGTTATTAGAACACACATACAACTAAGGATAGAGCCTATTAAGTGTGTTATCTCCAACCCACTTATCATGCCAAAAAAGAATACGAGAGTCATCCCCCACCACTAAGGACGCATGGAGAAACTCTCCCAACCATCATGAACACTACGCCACAGACCACATCCGTGGGCCCTTCTAAAAATTTTAGTACTCCACCCCCCTTGACCCTCACCATATTTAGAAGCAATAACCCTCCTCCAAAGATGAGTGCCTTCTCGCCCAAACCTCCATAACCATTTCCCTAACAAGGCTTTATTAAGGTGCACTAACTTCCTGATCCCCAAACCACCCAAAACTATCGGTAAACACACATTCTCCCAAGCCACCAATGGATATTTGAAACACTCCTCTGAAGATCCTCATAAAAACTTCCTTTGAATACGCTCCAATCTATCAGCCACAGCTACAGGAATGACAAATAAGGATAGATAGTACGTAGGAAGGTTGGAAAGAGTACTCTTCACCAGGGTAAGTCTACCCTTCTTAGATAAATAAAGACGCTTCCAACTTTAGAGTTTTTTCTCCAAACTCTCCAAAATAGGATTCCACATAGATGCTGTTTTGTAAAGGGTGCCCAACGGCATACCCAAGTATTTCAAAGGCAGACTACCCACCCTACAACGAAGAATGGCAGCCAACACATCTATATTTCCAACCTCCCCAACCGAAACAATCTCACTCTTCCCCGCATTAACTTTCAGACCAGAAAAAGCTTGGAAGCAAGTCAATGCCAGCCTAATGGACAACAACTGATCTCTAGACGCATCACAAAACAAAATGGTATCATTTGCAAACAGCAAGTGTGAAATGCGTATCCCTATAGAGTTAGTAGGCCCTACACGAAAGCCACGAAGCAAACCACAATCCTCAGTTTTCTTCAGCATCCTACTTAGAACTTCCATAATAAGGAGGAAAAGAAGAGGGGACAACGGATCATCTTGTCTCAACCCACGAGAGCTTCCAAAAAAGCCTACCGGAGATCCATTCACAATAATAGAGAAGCGAATAGTAGTTATACAAGCCTTAATCCACCCCTTCCATCTCACCCTAAAACCCATCTTATCCAACAGATAAAACAATGCGTCCCAATTCACATGGTCATAGGCTTTCTCAATGTCCAATTTGCAAACCACCCTGGGCACATGGCTCTTCAATCTGCTGTCTAGGCACTCATTAGCAATAAGCACTGAATCCAAAATTTGTCTGCCACCAATAAAAGCATTTTGAGACTTAGAGATGAGACTATCTAGCACAACCCTCAATCTATTCGCCAACACCTTAGACAGCAACTTGTACACACTCCCTACCAAACTAATAGTCCGAAAGTCCTTAACATCAATAGCATTATTTTTCTTGGGAATTAGAGTGAGAAACGAGGCATTTAAAGATCTTTCAAACACTGAATACCTGTGAAAGTGCACAAAAACAACCATAACATCCTCCTCCACCACTCTCCAACATTTTAAAAAAAAAGCCATGGTGAAGCCATCTGGTCTAGGAGCTTTATCCCCCTCCATCTCCATCAAAACCTAGATCACCTCTTCTTTAGAGAATTCCCTCTCCAAGGCCAACCTTTCATCCTCTCCAATGCAATCAAAATCCAATCCATCCACGGTTGGACGCCATATATCTATATCTTTGTAGAGATTTTGATAGAACTAAACCACCTGAGATTTTACAGTAGGACCATCCTCATATAAGACCCCATCAACCACAATGCTTCTAATGTGATTAGTTCTTTTATGAGAGTTCGCTAGTCTATGAAAAAATCGAGTGTTGTTATCTCCCTCCTTCACATAGACTTTTGTCTCCAAAAAGTCTCTTATAAAGTAGCTAAAGCTACAATATCACCTTTAACCTGAGTTCGATGGGACACTTCCTCATTAGAGAGGCCCCGCATTTCTTCCTTAGCATCTAGACCCAATAATTCAGCCAGCAAAAACTTCTTCCTAAATGCCAAATCTCCAAATTCCTCCTTATTCCACTTCTTAAGATCTTCTTTCAGAGCCTTTAATTTCTGAGCTAGAACAAAATTAGGGGAGCCCAAAAAGCTAACCCCTCCCACCAAAGTTTAACTCTCTCGAGAAAACCCTCAGATCCAAGCCACATATTCTCAAACTTAAAAGCACAACGACCCCTATCCACTCCACTAGCTTCCACCAAGAGCGGACAATGATCGGAAATAACACGAGGGAGCACCCTTTGAGACACATTCCCAAAATGATCCACCCAATCCACAGAAACTAGAGTCTTGTCAATACGGGACATAGCCTGTGGCTCAACATCTCTAAACCAGGTGTAAGAAGCCCCATCCAATGGAAGATCCACTAGATAATTATTCTCAATAAAGTCTGAGAATGCGAACATGGCTGGGCTAAAAGACTCACAACCAAGCCTTTCGCAGGGGTATCTAATAATATTAAAATCACCAAATAAAAACCAAGTTGTATTCCACTTGACCCGTACCCTAGACAGCTCCTCCCACAAAGTAGCCCTATGATGATCAGCATTAGGACCATATAGACCAGTGCAGACCCATTCAAAACCGTCCAACACTCCCCTAAGAAGAACACTAACAGAGAACTGACCAACAGATACATCAATTTTCTCGACCACCCGTTTATCCCAAATCAGCAAAACCCCCCAGATGTTTGAACCACATCCAATACTGCCCAATCAACAAAGGGACGACCCCATAAGCTCCACACAAGAGAAGAATTTGAAGAAGCAAGCTTAGTTTCCAGCAAACATAAAACATCACATCTCCAATCCTTCAAAAGATTCTTACAAACCTCTCTCTTCTAAGGGTTATTTAACAAAGAAGTCGTAAAGACATTAATAACTACCAATAACCCCTGGTCCTGACGATGAACCTCTATTCCGAGAGGAAGTCCCATCATAATTTACTGAAGAAAACAGACCCCTCAATTCCTTTAAACCTCTCTGACCAGCTTTAACAGGTGGCCTAATGCAGCCACCATTGGCAACCTCAATACACTCCTATTCTAATAAACAAAATCAAGCCACACAATGAGCTTCATGTTTAACAATAGGAAAACCCACCAACTTGCAGAAGCTTTTCATCATTGTAGACACGCACTTCGAGTGTTCCACCTTAGATGCATCAAACTCACTTACCTCATCCACCGTGCTCAACACCAAATCTTTAGCTACCCTAGGGACCCAACAAGACAATGGCGCACACTCTAGTGGACTACAGTTGTTCTCCCCAATACTATCGGCATACACAGCTACCGACGTTGTCATACCCATTTGGGAATCACACTCCTCTTTATCACTTAAGCTTAATAACTCCATCAAAACGTCCTCCACCTCCTCCGACCAAGGATCTCCCTCCCTACCAGCAAAGTTCAAAGGAGAAAACTGCCCAAAACTGTTAGAGTCCATCGTATGCATCAGGTCAACCCTAATCTGCCTCTCACCCTCTCGAACTGACTGGGAAACCACCGAGATAAGGGCGCGAGCCTCCAGAACTGAGCTAGAAGGGAGACTCATCCTCATCGGAGCCTTTGAACCCGCCGCCGGTGCCTCTGCCGTAGCCCTAGCTCCCGAACTGACTGGGGAACCACCGAGATAGGGGCGCTAACCACTGGAACAGGGCTAGACGAGGGTTTCGCCCTCATCGGAGCTTCCGATCCCTCCATCGGCGCCACCGCTGCTACCCCCGGCTCCGTTGAAGACTCGCCTGACCCACTTAAATCCTGAACACAGACCACCTGATTATGCAACCCATTTGGATCGCAAGTCAGTTCTGCCTCTACATGGGTTTTATTTTTAATAGGGAAAGCTAAGGGGGATTAGGCTTGGGCTTGGGATTTAGTAACCACAAGCCCAACAGCTACAAGCCTCTGTAACTTCACTTTATCTACCCAAGAGACACCACGAATGCCTACATCCGGAGTGGACTTGTGAGAGTCCAATGGTTTAATCCAAGACACCACCCTTTTACCCCTTTCAAATAAAGACACCCTTAGCGCCAATGTGTCAGTAGTCACTTTGAACATGAAATCACATGTGGGTCCAACAAATTTTTTTTTTAGAAACTGACACAGCATCAACTTCGCCCTTGAACACATTATGTCCCAAATAAGCTCTAGAATTTTCAAAATTCCTCAACTTCCGCTGGTTGCTAGTATTGAAAAGTTTCTTCCCATCAAGTCCACCGCCATCCATCTGGCCACCACTAGCAGCTCCACCGGAAATCCTCCCTTCCACCCCAACAGTGTTAGAACCTGCCAGGAAACTATCTAATGCTCTTGAAAACAAGTTCCACCCAGCCCGGTTAGAACTCGCAGGTACCATAACACATCCATGTCGAGCTCCACCAAAAAACACAGCTATATCCACAAAAATACCAGCCTTATTTGACCTTCCCCGGAACTCGAAAAACTTATTGTTCTCTCTAAAATGTTTGTACAACAAATCCTTTCCTGGTACCCAATCACGAATATCAGCAAAGCAAGAAAGGACCCATTTCATTCCCTTGCGACTCAGCCAAACGGAACTCTTAAAATTCCGACAACTTTTGTGTATAGCATAAGAATCAACCCTCCCGCCATCAAAAGAGAATGAAAAAGATTTAGAATCAATACGAAAGGAACCTATACTACCCCCTCTGACCTGAGGAGAAAGTTTAGGAACAGAGATAGGGAGAGGCACATTGTTTGGAAGAGGTGTGAGTGGAATGGTATTGGTATTGGTTGGTCTAGGCAGAGGAGGTGGATGCAATGGCAGGACAGAGGAAGGTGGGGTGGACAGTGCAGAATTTAAAGGTGGACAAAAAGGGTGGTATGGCAAAAAGCCAAAAGGTGGTGGGAATGGTAATGGAAAGAAACCTGGGAATTGAGGGGGTGACAGGTTGAGAGGTTGTGGTACAGGGGGAAGTAGAGGAGGGATAGGTGTAGGATGAGTGGTAGGGATGGAGGGGAGGGGGGGGGGGGGGGGAAGAAGGGTAGGGAGGGGCATGTTATTGCTCATGTTGGTAATAAGGCCTTCACAAACTCAAGTAAACAATGTTGTGATGCTCATTGTTCATTACCGTAAAATCTAGAGAGCTAACTACTTATTGTTATAGAGCAAATTATTTAGCTTTATTCTTCATGTGATCCAACTCCCAAAACAAGGATAATGAATGTTTATACATTGTTATCATGTATAAGCATTCATTATCCTTGTTTTGGGAGTTGGACCACATGAAGAATAAAGCAAAATAATTTGCTCTATTATATCCTCTATCTGAGTCAAATAATTTGTCCCTTTTTGTCTCCTAATACTTTTGCTTCACACTATGAAGATTCCACCTAACCTGTTGCTATAATTACTTCAACATTATAGTGAAGGACTAGGTCAAAAACTCATTATCATGCAACCTAGGTACATACATACATACAAACATGTATATGTATATGTGCGTGGGTAACTTCTACATTTTGGGCCAAGATCAATGTGTTGTTTTGGGTCATATTTTTAACTTTACCGAATTTGTCAGGAAATCCAGAAGCCACTATTAAGAAACACCTAGTTTGCAGTAAGTTTTTTCATAGTAATTGGAGGAGTTTGAAAATCTGTCTGATTTGGCTGGTAAGACGTTTTCTATGCTGCTGTTCCAGATGGGCTGAAGAACCAAATTTTTGAGATCTTACAATTCAAAAGAGCCTCAATACTGGTAAGATACCTCGAGGTTCATCTAATTTCTAGGAGTCCTTGCACAAAAGAATGTATGCCCCTTCTTGACATAACAGGCAGAAATGAATCCAGGCAGCAAGGAATCTTTACTTTGCAGAATGGATCCAGTTGATCCAATCAGTTCATTATAGCCCTTTAGATTTTACTGGTCAAGCATCTTCATATTGCCAAAGAAGATTTTCAAGCCTATTGAACAGAAATTTAGTAGTTACCTATGGAAAGGAAAGGAGATCTAGGGGCTTTAGTATCCTGGGATGTTGTATGCAAGTCAAAGAGAAGGCGGATTAGGTTTGAAAGGGGTGTAAGAATGGAACAAAGCAGCCATAACTAGACATATATGGAATCTGTTTGCTACGACAAGAGTTTTGGGTTTGTTAACATCCCTCAAGATAGCTCTCCGGGCTAGAGAAAAATTTCTAAATCTTAGAAGTATTTTCAGGCCATTACTGAAGATCAGGTTGTAGCATTTTCCTATGGCATGATTGGTGACATCCAGATGGAGTCCTAATTCAGAAGTATGGTACTCAAGTCATAGATGATGTTGCTACCAGATCAAATGCAAGGATTTCAACTTTCAAGTTTTGGGAAAGATAAAAACTGGTCTTGGAAGCGAGTTAGATATTATGGCCTGGTATCCATTCAGAGTAAACTTTGTTCACTAAACAATGGAGAAACAGATAGAGAGGTACCTATTCTAAGTGCAGAAACATGGGATAGGTCAGGGCTAAGCTTTTAACAGTAGGACGGTGGAAAATCATCTGGTTCTCTCAAGTTATTCCAATATATTTATTCTTCTATTGGCAAGTAACAAGAAAATAATTAAGCACTTAGGACAGAATAAAACATTTGGTTTACATTGGCGATCTAAAAATGTGTACTCTGCAAGAAAAACTTGGGATGTGGAGCAAACTTGTACTTTGAGTTCTTTTCAGTAGAAATTTGGAAATAATTAATTAAGTGCTGCTTAATTAATTTCCTTTAATATGTGTGGGAAGACATCATTGTTTGGGGAGAAAATCAAAGTAAGGGAAAATATCTGAAGGGCTGTTGTATGGAAATTGGCCTTAGGTGCTGCTGTGTAACATTACAAGAACTGAGGGCATTATGCAGTCCATAAAGAGAGAGGTTCAACTAAGGTTGGAGACTAAAAGTAACTATGTAATCCTTATCTTAAATAATCATTTGTAGTAAATGGGGGATTAATTTAGCTATCCTAGGTGAATTCTGAAACTGTATTATTAAGGAGATGCCAATTGGGTCTAAGGCTGTTGATTCTCTTCATCTGAGTCAGTGGGTTGATCAGAATTGGTTTTTTCCTCTTTTGGAACTGGGTAATGAGATGGGTTTTTGTTTTGGAGAGAGGGACGCTTTCACGGAAGTCTCAAGTGAAGGTGGAGATCAATGGTGCAATCCCCAAGCTTATTTTGTGTCGCCGAGGTCCTTGGATGGTGCTGAGTTGCTACAGGATGGTTCGGAGCCTCTGCTTCTACAGTGGAAACACAGTGGCGTCAATTCTAGTGGTTTTTTTCATGGGGGAGGAAGAGAGCTGTTCTCTGGATTGTCCACCATTATCTAGGTGGGATCCTAACGAGCAAAGGGAGTTGGTGGCAACCCAGGAAGTCGAAGAGGGTGAGATTTTGGGGTCAGAGGTGATAAATTCCAAATGGGTGATGAGCTTGATGAAAAGTTTCTGCAAAATTGTGGATTTTCCTATTGTAAAACATGAAGCTCAATGTTTGGCTTTGTTTCGTCTTCTGGAACAAGACTATGTTGATGTGGTTAATTTTGGGTCTTCTAAGGGACCAGTAAAATCAAGGCAGAAAGGGCTCAGAGAACTTAGAGGTCTGATTTCTATAGTTAACTATGATGGGGTCTCTTCTAAAGGGAGGAACTGAGGTTCTTTAGCTGGTTTAGGGGTGATCACTAGTTTTAAATGAGTTTACAACTTTTATCCTGGAATGTTAGGGGATTAAATAATTCTCAAAAGCGAGAGGTATGTAAGAATCTTTTTAAGGAGTGGAAGTGTGAAATTGTTTGCTTCCAAGAAACCAATCTGTCTTCTTTAAACTCTTCTGTAGTTTGGAGTCATTGGGATAGTCAATTCCTTGACTAGGCTGTTTTGGATGCAGTTAACACTGTAGTGGGGGTTCTACTCGTATGGGACAAGAGGGTTTATGAAAAATTGATGTTTCTATAGGTCAGTTTTCTGTTAATGTTTTACTAAAGGGGGTTGTGGATAATTTTGTATGGGCATGTACAGGAGTTTATGGTCCAAATGATGATAACCAACAAGGTGCTTTGTGGGAGGAGCTTGCAAGGGTGCACTCTAGGTGGAATACGGCATGGTGTTTAATTGGGGATTTTAATATTATTCAATATCCGAGTGAGAGATTTGGTTGCAAGTCTTTTAGCCCAGCTATGTTTGCATTCTCAGATTTCATTGAGGCTTACTATCTTGTTGATTTACCCCCTTAAAGGGGCTTGTTTCACCTGGTTTAGAGACTCTGGGACAGATTGCATGTCAAGAATTGATAAGACATTGGCATCAGTGGATTGGGTGGATCATTTCGGGAAATGTCTCGAAGGGTACTTCCCCGAGTAGTTTCGGATTACTGTCCACTCCTGGTGGAAGCTGGTGGACTCAGTAAAGGTCATAGTGCCTTTAAATTTGAGAATATGTGGTTGAAAGATGAGGGTTTTGTGGAGAGAGTTCGGCAATGATGGAATGGGTACAGTTTTTGGGTTCTCCTAGCTTTATTCTAGCTTGAAAATTAAAAGCTCTTGAGGATGATTTGAAGAAGTGGAATAAGGAGGAGTTTGGTGATTTGGCATGAAGGAAAAAAAGCCTTCTGTCTGAGCTTTTGGGTCTGGATGCTAGAGAAGACTTGTTGGGTCTTTCACATGAGGAACAAACTCATCGTACTCAAATTAAAGGTGATATTGCTCATTTAGCTTCTTTAGAGGAGATTTCTTGGAGACAAAAGTCTCGAGTTTTGTTTGTGAAAGAGGGTGACAATAATACTCATTTCTTTCATCGGATAGCGAACTCCCATAAAAGAACTAATCACATTAGAGGTATAGAGGTGGATGGTGTCCTTTATGAGGATGAGGCGGATGTGCGTTCTCAAGTGGTTCAATTTTATCAAGGTTTGTACACGGAGTCTAATACATGGCGCCCTACTATGGATGGTTTGGAGTTTGCTAGCATTGAAGAAGATGAGCGACTTTCTCTTGAAAGGGATTTTTCTAAGGAGGTGGTGATACAGGTCCTCCAAGAGATGGAGGGTGACAAAGCTCTTGGTCCTGACGACTTCATTATGGCTTTTTTTCAAAAATGCTGAAGTGTTGTGGAAAATGATGTTATGGCCTTTTTTGATCACTTTCATAGGAGTTCAGAGTTTGAATTGTCTTTGAATGCTTCTTTCCTATCTTTAATTCCTAAGAAAAATAATGCACTGAATATTAAAGATTTTTGTCCTATTAGTTTAGTGGGCAGTGTTTATAAGCTTTTATCTAAGGTATTACCAAACAAATTGAGGAGGGTGTCGGATAGACTCATCTCTGAATCACACAATTCTTTTGTTGGTGGAAGACAGATTTTGGATTCAATGCTTATTGCTAACGAATGCCTTGATGGTAGACTGAAGTTTTGTACTCCAAGAGTGGTTTGTAAGTTAGATATTGAAAAAGCTTATAATCATATGAATTGAGATGCTTTATTCTATTTGTTTGAGAGGATAGGTTTTGGGGTTCGATGGAGGAAATGGTTAAAGGCCTGTGTCTCTACTATCCATTTTTCAGTTTTGGTTAATGGATCTTTTGTTGGCTTCTTTAGAAGTTCTCGAGGTTTAAGACAAGGTGATCCGTTGTCTCCTCTTCTTTTTCTTTTGAACATGGAGGTTCTTAGTAGGATCTGAAGAAAATTGAGGAAGGTGGTCTTCTTCGGAGTTTTAATGTGGGACCTGTTAATTCTATTGGTATTCATATTTCACATATGCTTTTTGCTGATGATACCATTCTCTTTTGTGATGCTTCTAGGGAGCAGTTGTTTTCAATTAGGTTTACTTTGACTTGTTTTCAAGCCTTTACTAGTTTGAAGGTGAATGTAGAGAAAAGTGAGATTGTCCCTATCGGGGAGATGAGTCACATTTAATCTTTGGCTAACATTTTTCAATGCAAGGTGGGCAGTTTACTTATGACATATTTGGGGATGCCCTTAGGTACTTCGTATAAGACAGCCTCTATCTGGAACCCTATTCTGGAAAGGATGGAGAAGAAGCTGTCAGGTTGGAAGCGTCTTTATTTATCAAAGGGTGGTAGGCTCACCTTGTTAAAAAGTACCCTCTCAAGTCTTCCAACTTATTATCTTTCTCTATTTACTGTTCCTAAACTCATGGCTATTAGATTAGAACGTATTCAAAGGAATTTCTTGTGGGGTTCCTCATAGGAGTCTTTCAAATACCCCTTAGTGGCTTGGGAGAAGGTATGTTTCCCGCTTGAGCAGGGTGATTTGGGAATTCGAAAATTGGTGCCTTTTAATCAGGCTTTGTTAGGGAAATGGCTTTAGAGATATAATGGTATTGAAAGCCTATGGTTAATGGTACCTTGTCTTCTAACCAGGGTATGATTGCAGACTGCATTACCCATTTCTTCATGAATTTGTATTCTAAGCACCAGGTTGTTCGACCTTTTCCAGATGTGTTAGTTTTTCCAATGATAACCGGTGTTTAATGTGGACTAGTTAGAGAGACCTTTTGAAGAGGCAGAAATCTTTAATATTGTTCAAAGTTTTCATGGTGATAAATCTCCTGGTCCAAATGGCTTTCCTATGGCTTTTTTCCAAACTTGCTGGGGGATTGTCAAGCCTGATCTTATGGCTGTATTTCACCACTTTTTTGCTAAAGGTCAGTTTGAGAAAAGCTTAAACGCTACTTTTATTACTCTCATCCCTAAAAAACATGTAGCAATTGAGATAAGGGATTTCCAGCCCATTAGTCTTGTTGGGGGGTCTATAAAATTATTGCTAAAGTCTTGGCTAACCGTCTTCGCATGGTTATGGGGGATATAATCTCAGCATCTCAAAATGCTTTTGTGAGGGATAGATAGATCCTTGACCCTGTTCTTATCGCTAATGAATGTCTTGATAGTAGATTGAAGTCTAGGGTGCCAGGGCTAATTTGTAAACTGGATGTTGAGAAGGCTTTTGACCACGTAAATTGGATTTTTCTTTTGCATATGTTAGAAAGAAGTGGGTTCTCAGCCAAGTGGAGACAATGGATTTTCTTTTGCCTATCTACTGTCCGCTTCTCTATCTTGATTAATGGCTCTCCTTGTGGGTTTTTTGGTAGCTCCAGAGGTTTGAGACAAGGTGACCCGTTGTCTCCTTTGTTGTTTGTGTTGGTGATGGAAGCTTTGGGAAGAATGTTGGATAAAGCAGTTCTTGAAGGCCGCTTGTCAAGATTTAGTGTGGGTAACTCGGAGGGTAGATCCTTTGCAGTGTCTCATCTCCTTTTTGCAGATGACACTCTTATTTTTTGTGATGCTAATCTAGACCAGATTTTGATTCTCTATATGATTCTTATTTGGTTTGAGGCGGTGTCGGGGCTAAAGATTAATCTGGGCAAGTCTGAATTGGTTCCGGTTGGAGTAGTGCTTAATATTGATTTATTGCTAAATGTCCTTGGCTGCAAGCTGTGCTCTCTGCCAATGAAATATTTGGGTCTTCCTTTGGGTGCTAATTTCAAGGATAAGACTATATGGAATCCGATTCTGGAGAAGATGGAAAGGAAATTGGCGGGTTGGAAATGCTTGTATCTATCAAAGGACGGTAGAGTCACTCTAATCAAAAGCACCCTTTCTAATTTACCCACTTACTTCCTTTCTCTATTTCCTATAACTGCTAGTGTGGCTAACCGAATTGAGAAGCTTCAGTGGAATTTCTTATGGGGCGGTTTTGGTGATGAACCTAAAATGCATTTGGTTAAATGGACTACTATATGCGCTCCTATTTCTTCGGGTGGATTAGGGATAAGGAAGATAAGACTTTTCAAGATAGCTCTACTTGGGAAGTAGTTATGGAGATTTGGGATTGAGAATGATGCCCTTTGGAGACAAGTGATAGAGTTGAAATATGGATGTCTGTGGGGGGGATGGTGTACCAGATCTGTCAAGGGTTTATGGAAGAGTATCAGTCAGGGTTGGCCTTCTTTCTCTCGCCATATTCTGTATGATATTGGTGATGGGTCTAGGGTGAAGTTTTAGCAAGACCGTTGGTGTGGAGAGACACCTCTTGCAGTTAGCTACCCTGACCTGTTCAGATTTTGCAGGAATAAAGAAGCTAGTGTGGCTGAGCTTATGAAATCCCCCAATGGTGTCCTTTTTTGGGATGTGAGTTTCTTTAGGGGTGTGCATGTTTGGGAATTAGAGGCTTTGTCAAGCTTCATGGAAACCATATATGGTTCTTCTATAAGGGGGTTTGGTGAGGATAAGATGTGTTGGATTCCTAGCAAAGCTAAGGGGTTCTTGGGGAAAGATTATTATAGAATTTTAGCTGGTCCTACTATCTTCGGTTTTCCTTGGAGAAATATTTGGAAGCAAAAGATTCCCTCTAGAGTAGCTTTCTTTGTTTGGTCTGTTGTCTTAGGGAAATGCTTGACGATTGATAATTTGCGAAAAAGGAAGGTGTGGATTTTGGATTGGTGCTACATGTGCAAGAGTAATAGTGAATCGGTTGACCATCTCTTCCTTCATTGTCCCGTTGCTATGAATCTATGGTCTATGGTTTTGGGTTTATTTGGAGTATCTTGGGTTATGCCACCTACTATTTTGGGGCTGTTAGGGTGTTGGCAAGGCAGCTTTGGTCGTTATCGAAATAGTTATATATGGTCCATCGTTCCTCATGGCTTAATGTGGTGTCTTTGGAGTGAGAGAAATAGTCATCGTTCTGAAGATATTGAGAGATCTATTCTGGACCTCAAGCTTTTCTTTTTTAGTACTTTGTTGGATTGGTTGTTTGCTTTGCAAAACAAATCTTTCCCTTTCTTTTTTTGTTTCCCTAGATTCTTGCAATTTTTGTTTTTGATTTGTTCTCCCCTTGTTCACTCCCTGTGTACTAGGGTGTTTCCTTTTTTATATCAATATATCTTATTACTTATCAAAAAAAAAAAAAAAAAAAAAAAAGATAAGGCCATGAACCTACTCATCTTTGGCTGAGGGTTATTGACATGAAATATGGGGAGGGGAAAGGGGGGTGGAGCACTAGAGCTTGTAGGAGGGCTCATGGGTGTGGGTTATGGCAAAGTATTAGCGAAGGGTGGGAGAGCTTTTCTAAGCATTTCACTTTTGTGATGAGAGACGGTTCTCGTATTCTTTTTTGGCATGATAAGTGGATTGAGGATAACTCTTTAAAAACTCTTTATCCTCAGCCAATAAGGAAGCTTCTATTTCTGATGTTTTTGTATTCAGCCAATAAGGAAGCTTCTATTTCTGATGTGTTGATTCCTCAAGTGGATGGAAATGACAGAGTGTGGAACTTAAGATTTTATAGGGAATTCAACGACTAGGAGTTAGCAGCTTCTTACTCCTTTCTTCACTTGATCCAATCTCAAGTTCCTAGGGGTGGTGGAGGTGACAGTCTTTGTTGGGGCCTCAATGGAAGTGGGAAGTTTGACACTCGGTCTTTTTATCATAAGATTCAAAATGTTACTCCTTCTAATTTCCCTTGGAAGGGAATTTGGAAAGTAAAGGTTCCTAAAAGGGGGCCATTTTTTATGTGGACAGCAGCCCATGGCTAGATTCTCATTGATAATCTTATGCTCTGCGGTTGTCCTTTGGCAAATCGTTGTTGTATGTGCTGTGGTAATGAGGAATCTATAGATCATCTTCTTATTTTTTGTCCGTTAGCTCATTCTATGTGGATGCATATGATTCAGCTATTTGGGATTGATTGGGTCATGCTAAGTTTGGTTGTAGACTTACTTTGTTGTTGGCACCATTGGCTTGAGAAATATAATTCCGATATTTGGAATTTGGTACCAGGCTGTTTGATGTGGACTATTGGACTAAATGTAATCGGTGTTCTTTTGAGGATATCGAGAAATCAATAGCCCAATTATTATATTTGTGCCAATGGACTCTCTTTGATTGGTCTCAGTGTTGGGGTCTTTCGAATTGTTCTACTATTATTGATTTTCTTTTGTCTCTTAGAATATGATTTTGATTCCTTTATTTCTTTTTGTTGCTATGTTTGTTCTTTGTTCACTACCATAAACTCTATGTATCTTTTATTCTTTTCTATTAATAATATTGCTTTCTTACCTATCAAAAAAAAAAAAAAAAAAAATGTGTTAGATTGAGAAAAAAGAAGTGGGAAAATTTTCAATCAACTTTCATGTTTTGATATATAATAGAAGAAAAGTGATAAGAAATAAAAAAAAGAAACGGAACCTCATTATATTTCTTCCCATAATAAGATGAAAATTGAAGTGAAATGCCTTTTTTGGGGATAAAAGCGTTCAGGCATAATAAACACAGCACATTGTACAAATTCTAAGACAATTTCATTGAAAGTTTATTCAATATTTTGGGTAATATTCTCACCTCTCATATGAGTGGTAAATTCTGCTATAAACTTTACTAAGACTGATTTTCATGGAACATTGTATAGTTATTTATCCACTTATTCTATACTCATTATTCATTTCTCTTTCTTTCTTATCAAACAGGGCAAAAAAAGTTTTAAAAACTTCAACATTTTTTCATTACTTTTCTGTTTCTAACTGCAATTGCCTGTAAGTTTTGCAAATCATGGTCCAAAATCAACATCTGAACCAATCCAGGTTTCTGTTGGATATTTCTTCAATGTGAATCATAGACCCAAATGCCGGCAAGGAAAAAAAAAAAAAGAATACATTATATATGTGGGACTGTTAGAGAAAAGGCAAAAAAACAATTATATAAATACAACAGACCTCAAGAGAAATTTCAAAATGTATTTGCATAGGAATAGAAGTTCAACAGAGCATTACATATGCAGGAAGAAAAAAAACATGATTCAATCAATAATAGGAGCCACTTGACAGTTGATTTAAATAACTGACCATTTTGAGTCCTTTAACACTTTAGCAAGAGCCCAGGTGGAGGTGAGACAAGGGGCCATACTTGGGTAATTCTTCAATGTGGTTCTGGTAACTATCCCTTTTACCGCCACAATAGGCTTCATGCTTCTTGGACGTTTGATCCCCTCCTTCCATTACATTAAAATGCTCTAACAAGACAACAGGACAAATTTGTATTATTCCAACCTGATTAAGATTTTTTTTTTTTTTTTTTTTTTTAAAATGTGGCTATATGAGTGCCAAAAGGAAATGCTAAGGTACAAATAGCACAATACAATGATTTTTTTTTTTTAATGCTAGTGAGGGAAATCAAAAAAGAAAAACTCTATTATTTTATACCTATGACAAATTAAATTTGTTATCATGCCAATTTAAACCTAACAATCAAAATCAACACTTTCATTGGATTCCCTTCCCCAAATTAAAAGAGAACAGCAGGAGTTGTAAATTATAACAGCAAGAAAAAGGATGATGACTTACCAGCAAAGAAGTCGAAAAATTCCCATTTTACTATATTTTTCAGAATGAGCCATAAATCTCCAAGTCACCGTATGCAGTTCCTCATTAGAGTAGCCTCCTCCACTAGATCCAGCCCCATCATCCTCATCATCACTTCACTTATTTTGGGTACCTTCCGAGGCTGAATCATCAATATCACGTTGGATTACACCCAGACCCTCACAGAGCATGCTGCTTGTATACCAAATTAATTCCTTTTTTCATCACCTTTATGTTGTCGGAAATTATTTTAATTGCAAGTTCACCACAGCGAGGGGGCAAATAGAGCAGCCAAAGGTGAGGTGATTCAACCATAGCATAGTTTAACTTTAAAAAAGAGTGTATTGAATATTCCACTTCAACTCCATTGACTTCAAACAAACATGTAAGTTGAAAATCTCTAGAGAAAGGACGCCACGGGTTGAGCACAAAAACAATGCACAACATAATTCCCATCAGGTCTTGATACTCACAATTAGGCACTTGTATGTTATCACACCAACCTACAGGGCTAAACCCTTTCGGGATTTCTCCTCTAGGGATAATAATGTCTAAGATGCATGATAGTTTAACACTTTGTCCCTGAAATATACAAAGCATAACATTTAGAACTGAGAGAGAGAGAGAGAGAGAGAGAGAGAGAGAGAGACCTGAATCATGTTACTGATGCTTTGAATATTATCAACCAATTTGAAGCAGTTTAAACACTGGAAATTCAAACGGGAGTGACTGAATGTAAAAAGATGAAATTGCAGTTCTGGCAATCTCTCCAATGAGGTACAATTGTTTGCAATCACAGAATCAATAGTTGATGGAACACTTTCCAATGATTGAAGCCTCCTGCAGCCCTCCAAAAGGAGTGTTCGAAGTTTAAAGAGTAGAGAGATACTTTTAGGAAGGGAAACAAAATTATTTCCACTTAGATTTAAGTGTTCTAAAGAGGACAAGCAGCCAAAATCATTGGGGATTGACAAAAGATCGCAATCACTAAGATGCAAATATGTTAAAGACTGCAGACCTGATAAGGAAGGCAATAACAAGCCCAGCGGAACAGATCTTGTTGGCAGGGAATAATATAAAAATGAAGGCAATAATATGTTCCATGGAGCAGGACTTGTTGGCAGGGAAAATAATGCAGTTTGTAAAGGGTCATTCCACTCAGGACTTGCTGGCCGAGCATGAAATTCAGATAACTTCCATCCACGAATATGCAGCTGTTTGAGATTTTTAAGGCGAACAATGGAAGAAGGAACTTCTTTTATGGCTGTCCAACTCAAATTAAGCAGCTCCAAAAGTTTCATATTTCCTATTTCCTCTGGCAAGTTGTCTAATTTTAAGCATCCAAAAAGATCAAGAGAATTAAGCAACTTCAAACTACAAATGGTGCTAGAAAGGCGCACAAGATTTATGCAATATCTTAGAGTCAATGAAGTAAGTTGTCTCAAATGTACAATTGATGAAGGCAGCTCCTCTATAGCTGTATAACTCAAATCAAGATTCTCTAGGTCTAGGCCTTTGACTATCCTTAGGTTCTGTGGAAAGTTGCTAAGTAGTTCCACAATAGCAGTGTGACCCAAAAAAGGCTCCTGTAAGAATTCCATGTTTCCCACAAATATTGGAGATGTCTTGAGTTTTGAGCAATTAGAAAGTTCAAGAGCCACAAGACACTCACTTTCAAACATGCATGAAGGAGGATTTAGTCTTTTGCAACCTTTTAAATTAAGATGAATAAGTTTCTTAAGAATTCTGATGGATGGGTGAAACTTGTGTAAATTTATACACCTTTTAAGAACTAATTTCTCAAGATTTGGCACTTCAGTGAAGTCTGGAGTTATAATCAGGTATAAGGAGGCAGTCAAGTCAATGAACTTCAACTTCTCAAATTTCTGTTAGAATTGAAGAACATAGAATAATTAGAATAATTAGCTTCCTACTGTTTGTTTATTGTGACTTAAAAGAAAACTTGTATCAAGATGCTTAATAACTAACTTACCTTTATTCCTATCCAAAGTTGTTCAATTCTGCTCTTTTGCAAACAAAGTTGAACAAGCTCATCTGACTGGAAACTTGATGGCAAAGATTTTGAAGAATACGAAATCCAATCAAGAATTCTTAAATCATCAGGAAGATGTGTGGGGACATAGGGAACGTCATTCATTCTAAGAAATTTAAGATTGTACATCTTGGAAAAGGCCTCAGGTTTCCAATGTGCCATTTGAGCTTTGTCATAAGTATCCCAAATAACCGTATGTGCCATTTGTGCTGTGTCATAAGTATCCCCAATAACCATGGCTTGAATAGCTTCTGTTCCCTAATAATCAAGAAGGAAATGGTGAATTGCAAAATATATTATTAGCAGAACAATTCAAATTTCAAATTTGTTGAACATGAAGGTAGGGAATGAGCTCAAATTCTCTACATAAACCTATTACCTTATTTTTTCTTAACACTTTGTCAATGTCCTCATAACGCCACAATCTACTACGCTTCTCAGGATCATCAGGGTACTCTTGAGAAACTATGCTCCTACCCATTTCTTCAAGTAAATCATGCATCCACACTATATCCTCATTAATAATTTTCAAGAGAGATTTATCAATGAGTTCCTTCAATCCTATACCAGGGTAAAGGCCAAGAATGTTTAGTTTTTCTACTACATAATCTTTTTTATGATGATTAAAAAAGCATGCAATATGCAAGAATATTTCCTTCTGTGGTTTCTGCAGTCCATCAAAACTTATTTTAAGTACTTGGAAAATATCTTCCTCAGGATATTGTTTAAGTCTCTTTAGCACACTATTCCATTCATCAAGACTTCTTCCAATCAAAAAGGAACCCAAAACCTCAAGAGCTAAAGGAAGGTCAGCAGCATAACTCAAAAAATGGTTAGACAGCTTTAAATAATCATTTGGGACATGCTTTTCTTTAAAGGCTTTTAAGGAAAATAGTTGAAGAGAATCTTCATGACATAATCCTTTAACTTCATATATTTCATCTACTCCATGTGCCTCCAGCACATGCTTATCTCTTGTTGTTATGATAATTCTACTGCCGGAACCAAACCAATCATGCTCCCCAGCTAACATTTCTAAATGTTTCAGTTTATTGACATCATCAAGAACAAGAAGAATCTTTTTCTTACATAACCTATTGTAGATCTTGCAAACTCCGTCATACATCTCTTGTATTTTCATATCCTTTTCCTTCAAAACTTCAAGAATTTTCTCTTGCAGTGGAACAACACCATATTTTTCAATCTTTTCCCTGACATCCTCAATAAAAACACAATCTTCAAATTTTTTAGAAATCATATTATAAACAACTCTAGCAAGAGTTGTCTTACCCATTCCCCCCATTGCCCAAATTCCTATAAAGCGAACATCATATGATCCTAGAGCTAAACATGACTTCAATTTCATCACTCGAGGGATTATTCCTACTAGGTTCTTGGCAATATATGGGAGCGCATCATATTTCAAATTAAGTGATATCCATTCCACTATGTCTTTGATGTCTGCTATCTCAGGCCTGCAATGAATAAAGTACAATATATATGCATTAAGTTGGAACCACCAATAGGTCACCCAAATAATATGATACATATTTAATGTTCAATTCTGTTGACCAAAACAAAAAAATGTAAATTGATTCGCTAAGGACAAAATTGAAAGAAGTACAATGAAGCACGTATGTAAATCTGCATAAGGTTCCAAATAGAGTTATATTAAATTACCAAGTATCCTCTAAATGCCATCCGCGAAGGTTGGCTACTTGTCTCAAAGCATCTCTCCACTTTTCCACCCTTTCTTTGTTCTCTTTTTCTTCATGTTTAGCAAATGCCTGAGCAAAAGTTCCCCATTGTTTCCGTACATCAGATGGGTCTACATAGTGAAAGACAGGCAAAACTGCCATTCCCATCTTGTTTTTGCAGTGAATGATCTTTGCAAGTTCATCTAAGCACCAAGTTGAAGAAGCATAGTTTTCTGAGAGAATAACTATAGCAAATTCTGATTCTTTTATCGCTTTCGACAGCTCTGGCGAAATGGGTTTTCCTCTCTCGAGTTTTTCATCGTCTTTAAAGGTGACGATGCCTTTCTGTATCAAAGCTTCATAGAGATGACCCATAAAATTGTTGCGGGTGTCCTCGCCTCTGAAACTGAGGAAGACATCATACTTCTTCCTCCGAGCAGTAGTAGAATAAGAACTTGGGAAAGATGATGAGTCTGTTTCCATCTGCAAGCAATTTTTTTTTTTTCTTTTCTTTTTATAAGAACCGAAGAAAGATTAAACAAGAAAATTAGAGGAAAAGAAACTACTTGATCCCAAACCTGAAAATGAGTTGAATTGGAGAGATATGAATCGAATATGAAATTTGGAAATGATGAGAGAGGGAACTGAGGAGAAGAGTGAAAATTCCAGAGCTCCTTTTTTTTTTTTTTTTTTTAATACAGTATTATTTTTATGAGTATCACCTCCATAGCTCTATTGCTCGTGTAATGTAACATTTATTTATTTATTTTTTATCTTTTAGATAAGGACAACAATGCTCGTGCAATATTGTGTGTGTATATATATATATATATATATATATATATATATATATATTAGAATCAACAATAATATATATATAGTTTCTCAAAAAAAACAATAGTATGTGTATATAAGTGCTCGTGTACCCATCCCAAAAAAAAAAAAAAAGTGCTCGTGTAATGGGAAAATCTCTCCTGCGTTAGCATGAGGCTTGCCTCTAACTGTGAACTGGTGGTGGGTGCTGTGATTGTTTTTTTTTAAGTAGGATATATTATTTTATTGTAGTAGTTATATTATTTTATTGTGATGTTTATATTATTTTATTGTGTTGAAAGTTAAAATAGATCCACTGCTGCAGCATGTGTGTAGGTAAAATGGATAAAGTGACTTTTTGTGTAGCTAAATAGCTAAAATTTTGCCTTCACTGTTGTGAATGCTCTAACAGGTGGTCTTCACCCGTGTGAGACCCACCTGCTTATGAGGGCGGGAGTCAAGCGCTTGGCACATGAATATATAAAGATATATGATATATTTTTATATATTCCTTTTTATTATATATTAAGGTGGGTTGCTTAATTAAAACTATTTTTATATATCTTTATAAAGATATAAAGATATATATATATATATATATATATATATATATATATATATATATATATATATTCTCTTTTATTTTTTAGAATCAACAAAAATATGTATATTCTCTTATAGTTGCAACTATCTAAAAAAAATTTATTATATTAAGATACTTATATTTATTCCAATATGATATTCCCAAATTTATTCTAATTTGAAATTGTTAGTTTGTGTATTTTTGTTTTTATAATTTTTTACCATTCTCACGCTTTTTTTTAATCTCTTTCTCAAGTCCCTCTCCAAAGTTCCTTTGATCCCTATAATTTTTTTTCTCACTTCATCATTATCTTTCATTTCAAAAGGTCTGTTTTCTTCGATATTGTTTTTTCTTTTTTTGAGAAATCCTTTGACATTGTTGAAGCTATTATTTTGTATGTTGTGCTTATTTTCGTAATTTTTTTTTTCATAATATTACGTTACTTTAATCTCTTCTTCTTTATCTCTTTAACAAGTCCTTTGATCTCTCCTCTAATTTTGTGAAAATCATTACTTTGTAGAAGAGTGAAGTGAGAAGTATAAATTAGATAGAGCAACAAATGAGATATTGGACGGATTAATTTTGGATGTACACAATCTGTATAATGAAGAATTGTATAAGTATTTCAACTTGTATGAACGTTACACCCAATGAATAAATGTTCTTTTTTTTTCCTTTTTTCTTTTTTTGTGATTTGTGCCTCATCATTGTAATTTCTATAATTTCTATGCAAAAAAGTATGACAATGGAATGTTTGAGGCTGCATTCAAATTAAACTAAATGTGTATGGGGCTAAACTAATTTTAATTCAAATATAAATATATTTAGATGTTATTTGTTTGAACCAAAATCAAGGAATCATGAGACTTTAATAGAAAAGTAAAATAAATATCTAGAGAATTTTCAAAAAAGAAAAAAGAGCCTCATCACATGCACAAAACGCGTGTGATGAGACTTGTTATATATATTGTGCATGTACCTCTGCTTCTAAATACGACACAGCTTTTTTTATTTTTTGAGACAATATGACACACCTTTTTAATTTGCATGAGTTAACTTAATAAATATTCTTCTCAAAAAAATAATTTCATAAATATTGTCTACCAAAAAAATATAATAGATAACATAAGGCTAGTTTTTTGTATGGTTAGATTAATGAGTGTTCTTAGTCTATTTGTTAATAGACTATTTTAAGAAAATTTTTATAACCCTTTAATAGGAAATAATTAAAAAAAAAAAAAAAAAAAGCAACTACTTTTATCTTTTCTTATAAAAAATTTCTAAATAAATATATATATATATATATTTTTACTTAAACAATAGATAAAAATATTTCGTAAATCATTGTTCTTAATGCATCTGTTAACTTATTTATTGTGTATATTAAGTAAAGTCTAAACAATAGATTCTTTGTATTTTCCATTCCAAAATATCATCTTAAATTTGATGGAAAATGTACTTTTTTTTAGCCTTACATTGTTTCTATTAGTTTTGTTCTGTTTTTTCTTTTTTCTTTTTTTGAGAAAAAATGTAATTAAATTTTATTGAAGTAAATCGGATTGGAATACATTATCCAAATCACTAGACAGATCTTCTATCCATACATCTGTGTCTGTAAATACTACTCCTCTTCTAGCTAAGGCGTGAACCAGCCTACTCCTTTCCCTCCTTACATGTTGAAATTGATAGTGCTGGAAAGTGCTCCCTAGACTTTGAGTTTCCTCAACAACATGGTCATATAGAGTGTTACATCGGCCTGAGTTATTCAAAGCCTGAATAACCCGTAGACAATCCCCCTTATCATCACTTGGAACAAGCTTAACTTCTTAGCAAATACCATTGACCTTCTCGCTGCAAACACTTCTGTCAACTTCACCGATTGGACCATAGCAATTTTCTGGCTTAGTGCTACAATAAATTCCCTGCATGATCTCGGTACACCAACCCAATTCCGGCATAGTCCAAGTTCTCAAACAACGTTGCATTGAAGCTAGCTTTATAACAATGCTCAGGAGGAGGGGACCAACGGACCAGGGGACGACGAACAGTCACTTAGAGAGCTTGTTTATGTACTTTGAAATACTCCATAACCAAGTCCTTAGCTCTAGCACCAATCTCATGAAGCGGCCAGGAAGGTTGGTGTTCTCTCAGACGATTTCGCTGCTGCCAGAGACACCAAGGGATAGTAGAAAACAGAGCTATACGAAAGGCCGAGCCTTGTTGGAGCATGACTTCCACAAGATCCACAAAAGACCTGTACCGTTTTTGGTACAAAACGTTGAAGCCAGGATCTAACTTCCATACAAACTAAGCATGATCACATAACCAAAGATAGTTCATAAGAGTTTCCTGATGATCATCACATAGAGTGCATGTTTCATCCATCGGAATATGTTGAGATTTCAAATTTTGCTTTATAGGAAGAGAGTCTTTTGCTGCATGCTAAACGGGGCGTAGCCAGGAATTCATATTTGGGAGGACCAAATTGCAATATTGATAGAAATATCATAATTCATAAATTTATAAATAAAAAATTATCAACTTTGATATATTGTCATATTCTTAAATATTAATGGAAGTACAAAAGGCCGTCTATTTTACCATACACATATACAAAAATTTGCATACTATTATTTTAAGCACCATCAACCCATCATTATCCATAATACTGAAAATTTTCTTATTTTTTAATGAATTATTTAGCTCCTAATTTCAAAATTTTTTTAAAAAAATGATGATATGGAAAGAGATAATATATTATCATATAGCAATATAACAAATTGAACAACTTAATAAACAAAGCATATTCATAAAACTAAATGACCATTATCATATATATATATATATATATATATAAAGCATAAATCTAAATGGCCATATGATGTTGAAGAAACAAACAAACTTGAAATACTGAGCCACAAGAAGAAGCTGGAACTGAGAAGAGAGTTAAGGTGTTTAGAGCAATCAACAATGATAGTAAAGAAACATGAGGCAATGAGAGTTAATGTGTTACTTCTATTTTCTTTAAGAATCCTGTAGGTGGCTTCTTGAGATTGAGAATGATGAAAAAAAAAAAAGAGTAAATTTTTGTTTGAAAATGAGTGGTAAAAGATGATACTTTGAGCGTGTGGATTATTGTCTATTGGATATTTGGATTGTCAACAAATCATTTGGACAATTGGAAGAGCTAACTAGTATTTTATTTGAGGACTTTGGGTTATCTATTGGACTAAGTAGATATCCTAGAAAGAATTGGAGGGGGGGGGGGGGGCGGTCATTATTTTCTAGGGAGCCATAGCCTTTTACTTATTTTTTGCTATCATACTCATAGCCTAACAGTAGAAGAAATCAAAATTTTGGGGGGACCAAGGGACAACGTAGCTCCGCCCCTGACGCTAAATAAAGTGCTGGATCTTCCAAATTTTCTTCCAAACACTCTGAAAGCTATTTGAAGAAGAGGAGCTCAGAGTAGTGTTTGCCTCATCAACAGGCAACATATGATAAGCACTTCCTCACGTAAAAATTCCACTCGTTCTTGACAAAAAGAGGAGAGAAAACTAGAAGCCTCACTCAAAGAGTAGGCACGATTTTCTACTGGTTGCTAGGGTTTCGAGAGAGCCCTAGGCCAGAGAAACTGAAATTCTATTTTTTTTTTTTAAACATTTAATAAAGCACAATTTGCAAGCTTTGTTAAGAGGCAATTTTATGTGTTCCCCTAACAACTTGTTAGAGAATTAGCATTAGACATTCTAAAAATATTATATTTTGACACATTAAAAAGTTATTTTATCTATTAAATAAAGTTATTTTAACACATCACTTTACAATACACCATACATCGCATCTTCTATTCATCTATCACTTTATTTAAATATTTTTTTTTTATTTTTTTTCTCTTTTTAAATTCTTTTTGGTTTCCAAGTTCCAACTACTACTACTACTACTATTACTACTACCACTCCAACTACTACTACTACTACTACTACTATTATTAAATTGAGTATCAGAATAACACCACAACAAATAAGAACAAATTTATAATCAAATAATATTGAGCATAACACCAAACCAACACAAAACTATATGAGGAGAATTTAAGGTTTGGATTTTGTATAGGAATCAAAATAGGAGTTGGAGTGGCGATAAAGAGAGACTAACATAAGATAAGAAGGATATTGAAATGAGTAGAACTTAGGGTTTGAGTTTCATTTAGGAAGAGGGACAAAATTGTATATTATATTTTAAAATATATATTAAATATATTTTTAAAATTTTAAATATATATTATATATAAGTGGGTTGGGTTGGGTTAGGTAGATTAATAAATATTATGACCCGAACCCAACTCGACCCATTGTAAAAAAAAAAATCAGAACCCAACCCAATCTACCAGCCCCTTAATATCAATCCAACTCAATCCACTAGCCCCTAAATATTGACCCAAACCAACAGGTTGAGCTGGATTGGGTTAGTTTTGGTAGGTTGGTGGATTGACTGCACACCCCTGGCCCAATGTCACACAAGAGAGATCAAATTTAAGTAATGCCCAACCAATGAACATAAATGATAGAAGAGATTTTTTAAAAAAAAAATGAATAAAAGAATCCAAAATATTAATAGCATACTTGTCCATACAATGCTATTATTAGAATGTTATTGTAGTAAATACTAAATTTATTTGGCATTTGACATATTTCATAAAGGTAATTTTTTTTGTGTTTGGCGTGCTAAATGCTAAATTCACAAAATGCTAATGCTCTTATCAAACACCTAGTTATTAATGTGGCTAGGATTGTCACAAGAGAAGCAAATTTAGTTCAGAGCCTCAATGGGCAACAAGTGTGGTCAAAGATTTGGAAGTTTTAACATCCCAAAATAAAATAAAAAAGTTGGAGAGCCTACAGAGCTATCCTTCCTACCAAGAAAGATCTAGCCCGACATGGAAAAATTATTTGAAGATTATGAAATTTGTTTCAGGTTAAGACTCAAGAGGACTTCCTAAATTTATTGGTGAAATTAATACAACAGTTGGATAATCAAAAGTTGGGAAAATAGAGATATCGAAAGTTTGCGATAGAGTTCTGTGTCTTTTTATGTATTAACTTAGTAGCTTAGGGCCCGTTTGGTATGTGCGTTTAAAAACTGAAAATTGTTGTTTAAAAATATTTGTGAAAATACGTGTGGGTGAAAAAGTGCGTTGAAATGTGTGAAATGTTATTTAAAAACTGAAAATTGTTGTTTGAAAACATAAACCAAACACCCCCTTATTGTTTAGCAAATAATGTTGTTTGGATTGAGGACTTTCTGGTTTCCACCACCTGCAGAGGAAACTTTGTATTTTGATATATATAACTTTCAATCATGAAATGATACGAACAAGTTTAACTACCCCCAAAAAAAAACCTCTAGGGTGTAAAATGGATTTTAGTTTAGCTCAATTGATAAATTTTGACTATATTGCTTATATTCTTTGCATTGGGGTATTTTTGATTTTGCCCCCTAAAATTTTAAAATTTTTGTTTTACCTTAACATTTTTATCACTTTGATCTCAGTCCTTTCATCTATTTTTGTTGTTGTGGTGGCCACTAAGTGTAGCACTGGCACATGTGAAAAGGTTCTTAATTGAAACAATTTCAAATTTTGGGCCTTTTCTGTGTAATTTCCTAAAACTCAACAATAACTTCAAAGAAACACAGAAAGAATATAGTGCAGAACACAACATACATTGATTATTAAAAACCACGTTGCACACTTGCCTTCAACTAGTTTTAAAAAAATCTCTTCTCAAAAAAAAAAAAAAAAAGTTTTAAAAAAATCAAGGCTAATATTCAATTTAGACAATTTAGTTATTAATTTAATTTCAATTCTCAAATCAATCCTTAAATTTTACTTATTTTCAATTTATTTTTTTATTTTGTAAAAATGAATAAAGCTTGGTTTTCCCATCTAAATCTATTAAGAAACGACCCCTTTTAAATACTTAAATAATAATAATAATAATAATAATAATAATAATAATAATTTGACTAAAAGCCTACATTGATGGGTCATTAAACAGTTTTTTTTTTTCTTCTTAATAACTCAATAGTTCTTTTTTGATTATTTAAAATTTGATAGTCTCTTTTTTTTTTAATCAGAATTATTTGATAATTATATTAATAGGAAGCGACTGAGTAAGAGATTAAAACCAAGATTATTTATATAAAAAAGAAGTTTAAACAATGTCTGCTTTTTTTAAAACAGACCTCAAGGAGTAAGGATTTATTCTTCCCAAATAAATAAATAAATAAAGAGTAAGGATTTATTTGACCATTGAAATTTAATAAATAAATAAATAAAATTATAAAAATTATATATATTAAAAAAAAAAAAAAAAAAAAAAACTGACCAAATTAAGTAAAACTCATTCCTCTTCTTCTTCTTAATGGATATTACATTCATGCAAGGACCTTCAAGTTCTGAGACAAGCCCAAGCTTCTCTCATTGTCTCAAAAGGTTCGAACCCATTCTCTGTTGCCTCAAAGCTCATTAGCTTGTACGCCCACTTCCATGACAGTGTCATGTCATCCGATCCGGGTATTTATCACCTTAGAGGAACCTCATACTATTGCATGTAACTTGATCATTAAGTTCCCATTTTGATTTGGGTCTTTCTGACATGGATCAAGGGTGTTGCAAATGATAGTTTCACGTTTCCGATAGTAAACCAAGTTGTTTCCTCCCTTCAGAGTGATGTAATATATGGAGAGATGGTCCTTTGTGTCTCAACGAAAATGGGTTTTGGATTTTATTTGTATTTTTGCATTACGATGATCAAGTTTTATGTGAAATGTGGGTGTGTAATTTATGCACGTAAACTGTTTGATTAGGTGTCACATAGAGATTTGATTTCTTGGACATCGATGATTTCAGGGTATGTTTGTGAGGGAAATTGTGATTGTGCTTTCCTTTTGTTCCCGGAAATGATGGTAAAGTTTGAACCCAATCCAGTGATTTTGATCGTCATGCTGCTGGCTTCTTGTGCGTTGGTGCTTTGATATCAGGTTTCATTCAAAATGGATTCATTAAGGATGCCATAAATTTGTTCCCTCAAATGCAAACTGCAAAATTTGAGCCCAGGGCTGAGATTTTGACAAGCATTCTTGATGCATATACTCATCTGGGAGCACTGCAATGGGGTGAGGCAATCCATGGTTTCTTTATAAGAAACTTGTTTTACAGATCTATGGAGGAAACGACACACATGGAAACCTCTATCTTAAACATGTACGTAAGATGTGGAGAACAGCGAAAGCTTGCATTGATCCTCTTCTTCGGATGCCAACCTCCCTGATTGGACCATCAGTGCAGCCATCAGTAAAATTTGTTTTCTTGTTGGATCCATTCCTTGTTTTAAGTTTGTTTGGGTTAAAAGGTTATGTAATTCAGTTGCTCAGCAGTAGCTAAGTTAGATTTAAATTTCATGTCAAGCTTTTCGTTTTAATAAGGCTAACCTACCCCAAGGCTTCGAGTCTGTTTGTAAGGTTGATGCCCCACCTTTGTAGTCCTTTGGTTATAATGTCATTGAAGTTTATAAAATAAAAAACAACATTTGGGAAGATCATTGCTGGTTGTCCGGTTGGTGCATATGGAGTAAGGAGGGAGATTATGGAAATTGTGGCCCTGGCAGGACCAATTTACCAGGCTGAGTCCTTGAGTGGAAATCCATTGGCAATGACGGTAGGCATACACACTCTTAAGTGATTGCAGGAGACTGGAAGTTACAAATATTTTGGATAAGATCTCGGGTGAACTCATTGAAGGTATAGTTGATGCTGGGAAAAAGGTAAGGCACGCAAATTGTGGTGAGTTTATAAGCAGGATATTTGAGTTTTTCTTCACAGAAGGGCCTGTTTACAACTTTTAGGATGCAAAGAAAAGTGATACTGCTAGGTTTGCCTGATTCTATTGGGGAATGCTGGAGGAAGGAGTGTATTTTTCTCCTCCATAGTTTGAGGCTGCATTCAAGCTGTATAGCATTGCAAAAAGGTTGTAATTCTCACCTTTTGACAGTATGGCAGATTATTGAGAGCTGAGAGTTCCTAAGCATCCTTCTCTACTGCTCTGTTTCTTTCTCCTCCATCATCTACTTGCCCCTTTTTTTTCTCCACTTCTCTGTTATTGATCTAAAGACTATGATCAAATCAAATCCTCAAACATCCTTTTAAGCCTATTGAACCTAAATTATATTCCCATATACTTCCCGCTATCAAACTAATTGACCCAACCTTCTTTCACATTTAATTATAATCCTATTTTCCCTCTAGTGCTAGAGGAGGCAAGATTCAGATCCTGTCCCGCATGAATATGTCTATGTAATTGAGACCCTGACTAACAACAAAAGATATAAAAGGGAAAATACGTCTGTCGTAAATTTGAAATGATGCCAAGTAGTACGATATCTCCACAATTTAAGTTCCTAGAACATCAAGTAGTAAATTTGTCTACTTCCTAAAACAACAGCTCCCCCTTAAACTTGTTCATTCTTTTAACTGCATCCAATTTTTTGCAATGTCCCTTCGGGAACTTCCATTTTTAATGACATCCTACTTTTAACATTTTGTAAGCCAAGGATCGCGCGCCATTGCACAATATGCTATCACATTTACTTACATTAAGCCAGACATAACACACAAAAAACAATGACACAGAACAACTATTTATAAGTGCACCGCACATTTGTAACCTGACTTTACATGGAGCGGAATCAAATGAATCACATCCAAATTTAAATGATAAAACAAACGAGAGATCATACACCAGTTTCTCATTTGCCGCTAGTTCAAAGAATTTGAGCCTAGAAATCTTCTTGATGAGTATTAATTATTATATGATGGTAAATTATTTGTACTGAATGTATGTCAGTGATCATGTCAAGCACAAGGACAACAAAACAATGCCTTTATATGTTCCTAAATTAAATCTTTTATACAAGAAAAACGTCAACAATTATTCAATTTCATTGCAACTGACATAACCCAGGAAATTCATATACTGGCTTGAGAGCACAGTCATACATATATTCAACATTGTGAGATAGATCTTTTTGTAAATCAGAAAGTTCTGGTATATTTGAGAAATGTGGGAAATTAAGGAAATAAGAAATGTTTACCCGTCTAACGGAGTTCATTCCAACCAGCACAGACGAAAAGTCCCTATTTGACAGACTATATTGCATAGCTAACTTAGAAATATTCTTCCTCTTTTCTTTACAGTAGGCTGCAGCAGCTTGACATGCAGACTGTAGGACATATACAATAGATGCAGTTAAAAATACTTTATATTACATCCTTCAAGCTACAACCAGATTTTAGAAACCATGTAATCTATCTACTTATGAGTAAACAGTAAAAAAATTTAAAGAACATTTAAGATGTTTGATGGTGAAGCTGAAAGGGCACAATAGCTAAGAAAATTGACAGAGGTGACTCCTTTATGTATGTGGGTGGACATCAAATCTTAACAAGTTGACCAATTAGGTTTATTTCACATATAGATCTTTGTTTACCTTTCATTTTAGTAGGGAAACATGTTGCCTGTTCTTACCTTAATCTGGTTTGATAAAAGGAGTCCAACTAAATTCAGTGTGCTCACAAAGAATTTATTGTGAACAACATCCTCTCAGATCTTAACAACGTAATAAACATTATTAATCCCATTACAAAAATGTAAAGCTAGTTGCAGCCTTGCAGGTGTCCGAGAAATAACTTAGGCAAGAGAAATTTTCTAGATATCTATATATTTTGTATAATTTTATATTCATAATCAGAATAGATATTCTCATTCTACTATTTTTTCACTGTCACAAGACATGAAATAAGCGTAACTGGAAGGATCCATAAAATATTTTGTAATAAACATTCTTGCATGGTGATTTCTTTTATTGGCCTGAAACCCAAGCACACATACAAATACAGATGTGATGTTGGGTAAATGGAATGAAATTTATCTCCTGATGCAAGAGAAGCATAAAAATCTACAATGTTGATTATTTCATAGAGAAAAGGCACACCTTGAGTTCAGGTGAAGCTGGGTGCCAGTGTGGAGGACCACTCTCAGTAAGAAGACCCATTGCAAATGGAGAAGCACTAATTACACCGACACCTTTGCTCTTTAAGCAAGGTAGTAAATCCTCCAATGTTGAATCATTAATACTGGGGTGGCAATATGACAAAATTATTATGAAGCCACATATGTAAGCCCTGCACTTATAGTTCCAGCCCCTCTTGTCACCAACTTTTGTCTTTTATTAATCTAATCTATATTATATACTCAATAATTTTATGCCAAACAATGTCTGTACCAAGCAAGTGATTCTGGTTGACAAATTATGAACATTTTGAACAACGTAGAAGCATAAAAAAAAAAAAAAAAAAAAAAAAAAATCCCTTCATGATGTAACTTGCTTAATGCGAGGATGACTATTGCATATACAATACAATGAAAATATGTACCTCTGTCCCTTACAAGCAGGGATCAAAATGATAATTTCCCTTTTTGCTATGAATTTCTTACCTAGTTTAAGCTCATAAATCTATCTGGACCCAAACAAGATGATGTCCAATCTACTAGACCATTGCTCCAAGGCCTGGCTTTCATTAAGTTTTACTTTCAAATTCAAGAGTTCCAATCTTGCCAGTATTCTTCAGACTCTCATTTGAACCATTTTGGCATTCTTTGTTGACAATAATGTTAGGTAAGTTTACAAGGCTCAGCCTCTTTTAGCATCTGAACTACCATTCTCATGGAGGGTCTTAGTCTTGGAAGTTTTGATGTGCATTGGATTGCTATTCTCATCACCTTGATTGCATCTTCCTTGAGGGCTTCAGAGATGGTTGAGTCTACTAAGTCAAGCAAACTCTCTTTATTACTGATTTTGCTGCGTACCCAGCAGACAATGTCCTTGTTTTCTCCAAACTCAAGTTCAATCGGCCTCTTTCCCATGACCAGCTCCAATAGGACTACTCCAAAGCTATAGACATCACTCTTCTCATTTACCTTGTAAGTATATGCATATTCTTCACCACCAAAATAAAAAGAAAAAAAATCAATTTATATGAACAGCAATTTGGTTAATGCTAGAGCTAATTTG
Organism: Quercus parvula; assembly: GCA_030820535.1. Classification (NCBI taxonomy): domain Eukaryota; kingdom Viridiplantae; phylum Streptophyta; class Magnoliopsida; order Fagales; family Fagaceae; genus Quercus; species Quercus parvula. Next base: position 29,781,714 of record JAUAME010000006.1, on the reverse strand, counting down.
TTTATTGAAATCTCAGATCCTATTAATCATCCTAACTTTGATCCAAAACTTTTCAAGCCACTAGGATTTCAAGATACAAGAATTAATAGCTAGACTTTGGTATTAGTCACCAAGAGAAAGAGACAAAGAAATATCTTCACACTGCCCAAGAAACTATTGTCTTTTTTTTTTTTTAAATTAAAAAAAAAAAAAAAAAAAAAAAAAAAAAAAAAAAACTGCATTTTCCTCAAAAATTAGCCTGTTTCTTGAGCAATGAGCATTTGTATATTTTCCTTACTCAACCTCTTTTGATCATTGTGAAAATGCAAGTGGGAAACTTACCAGGAGCCATGTATCCAAGTGTCCCAGCAATGGCATGGGTCCAGTCCCCTCCATTAGCCTGCACAATCTTAGCTAACCCAAAATCAGCAATCCTTGGCTTCCAATCCCCATCCAGCAAAATATTGCTGGATTTCACATCACGGTGTATCACTGGTCTATCACACCCATGGTGCAGATACTCCAATCCCCTAGCAGCCCCCAATGCAATCTCATACCTCACCTCCCATCCCATCTCCGTCTTCCCACTAGAATTGTGCAGCCGATCCCACAAGCTCCCATTGGGCAAGTACTCATATACCAGAAGACTACTGTCCTCACTTGTGATACTACAGTATAGCTTCACCACATTGACGTGCCTCACAGAGCTCAATGTGGCCACCTCAGCCTCATATTCACCTGAATCTGATATCCAAATGTGCTTTACAGCAAGTTCTTTACCATCAGTTAATTCAACCCTGTACACATTCCCTGACCCTCCTTTGCCAATCTGATTATCATTTTTGATGCCATCAAGGATCTCTTTCTCTGTGAAGGTAAGTATGTGATAAGGCTTCATATCCCAAGAATTAGGCTTCAATGGACTATCAAGATTGTTATGTCTTAGTTTGACACATAGGCAATATGCTAGTACAAGAAGCAGAATCACAGCTCCAGCAATTAAACAGGATAACAGTGTCCCGAGTTGGCTCCGTGTGCTGGACCCTGATGAACATGGCTGGAAATGCTTCAAATTCTGACTACATAAGCCTGGATTTCCATTAAAGCTGGTACTGAAGGCTTGGATGGAGAAAAAGTTGGGAATTTGGCCAATCAACTGGTTGTTTGATAGGTCAAGATGGCTTAATCTCAGCGATGACAAACTGGTAGGAATTTGACCAGAAAGTTCATTATTGGATAAGTTCAAGGAATTGAGAGTAGGCAAATGTTCAAGACTTGCTGGAATGTTGCCTGAAAGTTTATTGCCAGACAGGTTTATTTGACTGAGGGAAACACATGAGCCTAATGAGTCCGGTATATAACCAGAGAACATGTTTTCATCTAAATAAATATTGCTTAGTGTCTTCAATCCACCAATTGTTTCTGGGATTTGACCTGAAAATTGATTTGAACTCAGCTTTATTGATACTAATGATGAAGCTTCGGAAATTGCCAATGGTAATTCACCAGAGAAGTGATTGTTATTTAGAAATAATTGTGTAAGAGATTTTGCATTTCCTACATTAGATGCCACAGGACCTTCAAATTGATTCATAGAAAGATCAAATATGGATAAGTTTGGCAAGCTCCATATCCCAGCCGGAACAACACCCGAAAGAGAATTGTTATTTACTCTTACACGTGTCAAAGACAAGCAATTAGCATACCTTTCTGGAATTCCACCAGTGAACCTGTTCTGCAACACAATCAGGACAATCATCATACCATTCTTGCACATATCAGGAGGTATCGGACCAGTCAAAAAATTCTCTGCAACATCAATGTAAAGAAAGTCCCCCAAAGAACCAAGCTTTTGAGGTAAAGGACCAGTAAACTTGTTCCTGTAGACTGAAAAATTACTGAGGTTCTTGAACTCCCCGAGCTCTTCAGGTACCTCCCCTGTGAACTGGTTCTCATAGAGATGTAAAGAAACAAGGTTTGTCAAGAATCTCACCTCAGAAATAGTGCCTTGGAGTTTATTACGACTCATATCGAGGTTTGCAAGACTAGTAAGATTTCCAAATCCAACTGGGAGCGTCCCTGTCAATGAATTTGAGTAAAGCTCAAGTTGCTGAAGGTTCTTGAGTTTTCCAATATCAGCTGGGATTTCACCAGTGAATTGGTTACAAGAAAGCTCAAGATTTATGAGCTGAGTAAGGTTTCCTAGACCCTCTGGAATTTGTCCTGTAAGGCTGCAGTTTGAGAGGTAAAGCCAGTACAATTTCTCAAGCTTAAAGACTTCCACAGGGAAAGTACTTCGTTCAAAGAAATTGTCACCAAGGCTTAAGAAAGTGAGACTCGTAAGATTTTCCAATGATCTCCATGGAAATGGCCCAGAAAACCCGCTGTTGTTCAAATTCAAGAACTCTAGTTTGCCCAAAGGGGACAACTCTGGGACTTTCCCAGAAAATTTATTCCAACCCATGTCCAAGTGTTGCAAACTAGTACAATTCTTCAAGTCATCAGTGATGGTACCGTACAAAAAATTGGACGCCAGAGAGAGTTTCTCAAGAGACTGAAGCGAGCATATTGCATCAAATGGGAGAATCCCATGTAGATTTTGCTTGGGGAGATTGATTTCTCTGACGAGTCCATTGGAGTTGCATGCAATCCCAGTGAAATTGCATAAGGAGTTAGCTTGTGTCCATGAACTGAAAACATGACTGGTATCTGGGTTCTGGACAGCAGACTTGAATTGAAGAAGTGAATTAAGCTCACTGGATTTGGAGAATGATATCAGGCTGAGAAAGGATAGAAAGAGAAGCAATAAAACCAGCCTCAGCTGGAAAAATTGGTTGGATAACATGGCCAGAATGAATGCTAAGAGGTGGTGATGGTGGTGATTTTGGTTTGGTCTGTGAGTCAGTGTTGTAGTAAGAGGAATGTGGAAACGCAAAAGATACTAGAACTAGGAGAGTTGATTATAGCATGAGGGCGGCTTGAAATTTTGAACATAGATGAAGTGTCTCATGTCTCATGTGAATGCGGTTGGAGAGGAAAATCTCGGTACGCAAGTCAAGGTTGGCGTACAGCGTAATTGTGTTTCTATAAAAGGTTGTTGGGACTTTATACCTTACGTCCCGCGATTTTCAGGCATATGTGAAGGATGCACCGAAAGAAGAGAAAATGACAGAAGAATAGATTGTGGTTCACTGTTAAACTTGGTTTCGCGGATGATCATTTCAATTGCTACAAGGAAAAATGTTGTTGATGTACACTCGTAATGTTCATAGGCACGATGTGGCATAAAGCGGTGCCATATCCTAAGTCCTAACAATGAATTTAGCATGTAGATTACAAAGAAAAGCACTACTAATAATTTTCCTTTCCTTCAATCTTTCTTAGATTCTGATACATTTCTGTAGGGAATGTACAAGAAATTTCAAGATCCGTCAAATGTAAAGATAGAGAAAAAAAAAAAAAAAAAAAAGACTATGTCCACAAGACTATTTAAATGGTTTGACAATTTGACTATGACAACGAAATTGAAGGAATTTTACTATTCACAAGGAAAGAATACAAGATGCGGCAGTGCAGCTTTCTCTCTTAAAACAACACACCAAACCGATTTTCTATCCTGTGCATAGGATTCACAATAGGCTAAAAGACCAAAAATATTTCCTAGGCCACTCCATGGACTAAGCCTCAGAAAAAATCTCATTAAAAACCGTAACACTTTTATTTCGGGTCAGTTCATAAATCTGGATTAAATATAACTAGGCTTCACAAAACCCAACAATTTCTTCCCTTCCAAAAAAAGCCCTTACATGTGAGTTGAGGTCCCTTCTATGGCAATGACAGATGGTCAAGATAAGAATATGTGTGGGAGCATTTTCTTACAAAAATTCATTTCTATTTTCCAACTTGTATTTTCTATTTTATATAGTCACTTTTTAAAATACAAGATGTCAAAACACCACATATGAGATTATTTATTTGACATCATATATCATTAAAATATCAATTTTTTTTTTATTTTTTTAATTGTTTATATTTTTTCACATACAACAACCACCATCAATTTTTTCCTTATTCTTGGGATACGTAAAAAATTAAATAAAAAATTAAATGTAAAATGAACAGTATTAATGTAAATTTACATAGTTATTGTAGCAATAATGTATTTTTACACAATTTTACATAACTTGATGCGAGTGATTTTTTTTTTTTTTTTTTTTGAGAACCAAACTAACTATTAAACACACACACACACACACACACACTTACACTTAATTGCACTCTCTTATTAAGCTCAAACACATTACTTAACCTAAAGTACTACTACAAAAAAAGCCTAACTCTTGTAGTGACTTTTGGACTTGATTAACTAGAATGTGGTCATTTTTCTATTATACAAGCACTAATGCAAGTTCTCTTGAATGCATGGGGATAAGCTTGTGAGAAGATACATGTATGAGAGACTTTACAATTGCACCTATTCCATTACACATAAAATTTTCTCTACAAATAGATAACCCAAACATTCTCCTTCATGATATTTCATTGAATACCAATCTCTCTCTCTCTCTCTATATATATATATATATAAAAGTTAAAGCATAGCATTTATTGTTGCTACGCTACTATTGAGCCATATTATCCACTTATTTTTCATCTTTTCTTTTCTCGTTTTAAACTTTTCTCCCAATTCTTAATAAAAAAAAAAAAAAAAAAAAGTCTTCTTCTCCCTATCAGTTCACACTTACTATTACATTTCTTCCAACTTTTCTCCTCCGTTTTTGCCTCTTTATCTCTCAACTACTTTATGCTTTACCATTAGAGTTCTTTCATCCTTCTTTCTTTCTTATATTTTGACCCTTTTTCTCCCTATTTTATTTTGTTTAAATTTGATATCATTTCTCCCATTCAATCCATATTTTTCCCTCACAAAAATGTGAGTACTCTATCTCTCTCTCTCTCTCTCTCTCTCTCTCTCTCTCTCTCTCTCATCTCTTTTGGTGGATTTTTATTCTTCCTTATAACTCTAATTAAGGTTGATGGTTTAAAAAAAAAAAAAATTAATATGTTTTTTGGTATTTGTGTGTGTGTGGGGTTTTTTTTTTTTTTTTTTTTTCATTTCCCATAAAAAAAAAAGCCTTCTTTTTCCCTTTTATAGCTTTGATTGAATTTTGGTTTTGGGTTAATACTTAATTTTTTTTTGGAAATAAGAATTTGAGATTATATCAAAACACAATCTACATGGCTATGAATTTGAATATTCCTACCAATTGTTTGAGTAATAAATTATTATAAAGTCTATTTTTTATTCCTTTGGTTTCATTTTAGTTTTGGTTAAGATAACATTATAATTTTGTGATGAGTTTTGATTATTATTATAATTTCATTATTCCTTAAGAGATGAGAAGTTTGAATAATAAATTTGAAATTTATAAAGTTTAGTTGTATATTAGGCAAATATAACACACTACAATAGAAATGAGAGGAATATGGTTCACCTTAAAAAAAAAATTAATTAAAAAAAGAATGATATATTTATAGAGATAAGATAATAAATACTTGTATAAATCTTTTTTTTTTAAATAGACAATATTTGTAATGTGTAGAATGAGAGAGAGAATAACAAATTTGAATCTAATACGAAAAACACATTTAGCAATTGTTCATTTTAAGATAAGGGAGTGTTGTGTTGCATGCTTAACTTAATTCATAAAACTTAGCACCAAAAGGGTTACATGAACATGAGAGTCATAATTGAATATACAAAGCCGATGGTATGTGGGAAGAGAATTAAAGTTGACCTCAAGGTCCAAGGCCTAAGCTATAGATGCAATATACAACTAAACTCATGTATGTAATCTCCTTATTTTGAGTCACGGTTTTTGCAATTAGTATTTTATTTACTATCTTTAGCATCCATTATTATTGTTTTTATTTGCAATTTTTACTTTGTTCAACTTTTCATTTTCTTCAACTATTGTCTTCTTAATTCAATCTTTCATCTCCTCCAATCATTATTTTAAAAAAAAAAAAAATCATTTGATTCCCTCTATAGATTTTTAAATTTTCTCATTTATATCTTCTTAAACTCATAGTTTCACTTTGTTTAACTTTTCATCTATTTCCGCCATTCCTCTTCCATCTTAATTTTTATATAAATTTCTTATTATTTCATTTCCACCCTTCTCCTTTATTCCTTCCAAGTTGTCCACGACAAAAGAAAATAGGTCAATACTCTCTCTCTCTCCAATTTTGTTTCTCTATCAACGAATTTTTTTTGTTTGTTTCAACCACTTATTTTTAGGATTCCAGTTGTAAGATATCTAATAATGAAATCATCGCTAGAATTGAGATCTCATTCAAAGAAAAAATATCAAATATTTGGGGTTTCTTTTTGTATATTTTCCACTAATGGTTCTTTTTGTTATTGTTGATTTAATTGTCACATCACATTTGTTTCTATATTTGATAATTTGTATAGACTTTTATGCATATTTAGGTATTTTGGTATTCCAATTCTTGATCATAAGTTTTTTTTTTCTTTATCCCATTGGTTTGATTTGATTTGGGTTAATAATTAGTTGTTTTGCAAGTTATAATTTGATTTTTTTTAGTGATCCATTTAAATGATAAACTATGAGACTTTACTAAATTTTGCTTATTTTTAAATATTTTTGGGTGAAAAAATTTGTAGTTTTTGTAGAGAAAGTATTCTTAATAGTTGTATTAGAAGTACTTTATAATGCCACTTATTCAACGAAAAGCAAAGGTTAGTTAAACGAAAATAATCTGATGAATGACATATTTTAGCTTTCACAATTATATTTTCATTATTATTATTATTATTATTTTACAACTATGCATATATAGATTGGTGGATGAATTTGTAATTTATACAAAGAAAATAACCTCAATAGATTATCAACAACAAATTGTTTTCCTAATTGGTCCAAGTAATCATTGTTAAGTTTTATTAAATTTTTAGATACATTTTTCAGAGTTTTGGATTGAAGGGTAGAAAAAAATAGGGTTTTAGAAAGTTTTTTTAAAACTAAAAGAATAGTTTCCAAATTTTATATATTTTTTAGTGATAAAAAAAAATGTTATAAATAAATTTTATTAAAAAATGAATATGTTCACTAACTTGCCTTTTGAATTCCTATAAAAAATTGTATTGTTCTCATTTTGATACAACAAAATTATATATGTTACATTTTTTATTGTTCCTATTATAAATGAAAACATGATTATGAAATACATTACTCTTTATTAAATTAGACTAAATTGCAAAAAAATATAAATAAATTTAATGAGGTCACTATAAAAAAATTATCATGTGCAACGCACGGGTTTACGACTAGTATGAACAATTTTTTGTGTGTGTGTGTTTTTATTTATTATTTATATTTTTAATAGAAAAATGTTAGATATATAATTTTACAGCAAAACAAACAAAGTGTTAATATGCAATTTTTGTAATATGATCAATTGAACCAATAATAAAGTGGCAACAAATTAGAATAAGACAAAATTACAATTTGCATCTTCTAATTTTGTCTAAAATTCAATTCAATCCTATTTTCTTTTTTCTAATCTTTTTGACTTTCACTTGTTGTCAATTCAGTCTTTTCGTCTAATTTCATCACGTTGTGCCATTAGGTGCCTTAAAAGCGATGATGTTTTGATATTTTTGAGTTTTTTAATTTTTTTTTATAAAAAAAACTATTGAAAATATTTTTTTATATTAAAAATAAGGGTTAATTGTAGTTAAGGTTTGGCCAATTTTAACAAAGCCTACTCTTGATTTGAAAATTGTCACTTAACCAACCTGAGGTACCTTCTGTTAAACATCTGTTGTCAAGCTCTTATCATTGTTACAACACAATTATGGCAAACTACAATCCAATTTTTTTTTTAGTGCATCCAGATGGAGCTGAGTCCTTGTCTATGTCTTTGCAAATATGGTAAGATGGCTCCCTCAGGGTGGTCATTGGTGTGGTGTCTGCCACAACATCTTCGATGCCAAAGTCAGTATAAGGAAGCCTTTAGAGAATAACACAGAATATCAGAGTAACTAGGAATGCTTTTTGGTGTGTCTATGTAACTTGTGTTGGTGTTGTGAGGGCTTTATATATGTTTCCACAGCCCTTAGCCGTTGTGGCTATTATTGTGGTTTTAATGCTTCTCTTGGTAACGCTTCATGCTTAGTAATGTGGGCTTTGATAGGCTTCCAATGAATTACACAGCTAGTTTTGTAACCGTCTGAGGCATCATTGACTGCATTGAATAGCTTCCCTACCTTTGTCAGTCACGTGGATATATTGACGGAGATATTTGGTTTGCTTGTTTATGAGAGAGAGATCGTCGGTCCTATCAGCTGCCCCTCAAGCTTTGTGGTCGCCCGTGTAGTGACGATCACTAAGAGGCGAAAGGTTTTTTTTTTTTTTTTTTGACATGTCTCTTAGGATTTCCCTCCATATTCAATGCGTAGTGTTGGTGTTGGGTGTGTTGTGGCCACATGGCATAACCTACGGGATGATTTTAATGCTCCACTCCATGTGACTTGGTTTTCCCGCTGTTTTTTCAATTTTCTGTCCTTAGATTTTTAAACTTCCTTCCTCCTTTTTCTTTCTCACTTTTCACTTTCCCTTTTGCTCTATGCTTTCCGAGTTGCCATTGCTGCTCTTGTGCTACCATTGTTGTTGTGAATCTCTGCGTTTTGCTCTCTCTTTCTAGCGCTTCTGAGGTATGGCCTCTTCCTTTTGCTACTTTTCTTTTTCTTTTTAAGTAGATAACTTTGTAGAAATTTCTGATTTTTCTTTTTCTTTTTTGTGTTTTTGGTCTTTCTAGAATTTTACCCTTCTTTTTATTTTTTTTTTGAGTCCTATGCTTAGTAGCTCTGAGGTTAAGGCCTTTTGTCCCTCTGTCTCTTTCCTTTTCGCACGTTTAAGGGGATCCTTAGGTGCTTTCCTGTACCTTGAGAATTTTGTATTAGAGGGTAGTGGCTTGAGCATTGCATTGGGTGATTTGCTACCATTGCTCCATCAGTCAATTGATTGGTTTGAGGGTTAAATAAGGGAGCAGGGAGTGATGTCAGAGGTGAGGTCAAGTGAGTTAGAGACCGGGTTATCATCCAGTGACAAACCCATGAAGGGGGATATCGCTGTCTCTGTCCCTCGAGAGGTTAGGGCTTTCCATGCCCTTGAGGAGGTGTGCGGTTTGGACGACGAGACACTTTCTAGGTTTAAGGACAGATTCCAGTTCCCAGATAGGGTTAGGGTTCGTTTACCTTGTGAGGAGGAACGGGTTTGCCACTTTTTCCCTAGAGAGGTATGCTTCTACGAGGCTGCCTTCCTATATGGGCTTAGATTACCCGTCCTCTCGTTTATTTTGGAGCTATTAGGCCACTTTGGAATTGCTCTCAGACAACTTATGCCCAATTCATTGAGGATAGTGGTCAGCTGTATGGGGATATGGCTGGCTGCTACGGATGGAGACATGATTAGAGTGGACGAGCTCGTCTACCTGTACCGTTTAAAGGAGTCTAAGGAGCATGGGTATTATGAGCTAGTGCCATGGGAGAGGAGGATTAGGATCGTCCGGGACCTACCTTCGTCCTTCAGATTCTAGAAGTCCCCGTTCTTTTTTGTGTCCGGGGATGACTGGGAGACTCCTTCTAATGAAGTTTGGGGTGATTTCCCAAGGCTGCTCCATCGATGGAGTACCCCAAACTTAGGTGCGTCATTATTTGTCCTAGTCCCTTAATTTTCATCGTGTTTATTTATCATCACTAACACCTTTACCCATTGTCTTATGCAGTTAAGAGACGGCCCAAGCTTAAAAGCAGATACAGGGGACGCGTTGAAAAGGCCATTGAGTACGCGAGGACGATCGAGGATTTTGACGATTTAGTGAATCCCCGAACTCTTGCCTTTTATTGCCTTGGTCTAGAACTGTTTGCCTTCGTCCTACAAAATATTGAGATTAAGGAAAAAAAGAGTAAGTGTTAGGCTCATCCATGTTGATTCTCTTGCCCCATTTCTCTCTTTATTTATTTATTTTTTACAAGTGTTTTCCTCTTGCAGGAATGACTACCAAATTTAACCAAGGAATGTACGCCTGGATGAGGGCTAAGAAGAACGAGCCCCTATCTAATCTTGGGGCTAGGACTGTACGAGTGATAGAGAAGGGGACCCCCGTCTCTACAGCGACTCTGTCTACTTCTGGCACTTAGTCAGTGAGGATTGCTTCCCCAGCCACTTTAGTTGAGGAGATTCCTCCTCAACGGAATAAAAGGCAGCAAATCGGGGATAAGCAAAAAGAGAAGGCTGACTCCCGATCTTCCAATGTCTGGGACGATGCCGGGGTTGCGCTGGCTCAGGCGCAAGACACCTTTACTGCCGAGGATATGAAAGTGTTCTCTGGGGTATCTGCCAACGAGGTTGTGGGTCATCATCTCCACAAGCTCATCCAAGTATTGTACTTATGCAATTTTACCTTTTTCTTTTTCTCTCCTTTTGTGTCGTCCTTAATGTTGGATTCAATTTTCAAGTGCTAGGGGAGAGTCTTCACATCACTTCCGAGTACCTTACTCAGGAAGCAAAAATTACTTTGATAATGTCCAGGGTGGAAGCTCTGGAGGCAGAAAATTCCATGTTGAAGAGGGATTTAATTACTGCTATGGACAAGGCCAACACCGTCAAGGAGAAGGCCAAGCTCACATTGGAGAAGGATGAACAACTCCTAACTCCTAGGGAAAAGTTGAAGACTATTGCTGCCAAGGCCGTCGAGGCTTTTCAGCAAACTAAGGAGTACAACGCTGTGCTCTTCAGTTAGTACTTCAAGGGCTTTGAACTCCTTCGTCGGTACCTGGTTAAGCATCCTTTTAGAGTAGACCTCGAGAATCTCAACATTGAGGTGGTCGACCAGGAGATAGCGGCAGACAAGGCTTCCCAATCCATTGCTCCTACTGAAGCTACTCCCGAGGATACTCCTATGCCTCCTCCAGATGGTGACGATGCGGCTGCTGCCTGACCCTGCCTTATGTTCATTTGTTTTTCTTTTTCTTTTTATATTTTTTGTTGCCCAGTGTGTTTTGGGCTTTTAGGTTCTACTTTCAGAATAATACTTCTAACTTAAGAACAATGTTTTTAATTTTAATGTGAAAAAAAAATGGTAATTGCCCGTTGTTTTTGGGCTTTTAATTATATTTGTGATTGCATACTTACTTGCTTGTACTCCTGTTTTTGTGTGATTCATGTTTGCCTTGTTCCTTTAGTTACTCTTTCAACGTCAGTACCTTGTACTTAGCCAAATTTTCTATTGTGATCTTTAAGGGATTTTGTCATTCTTTGCCTGCGTTAGTACTTTATTTCCGTCTAGGCTAATTCTGACACTTAGCTAATTTCCTACGACTTACACCCCCTTTAGGGATTTTGTCGTTCATTAGCCTTGTCAGTAACTTACATCCGTCTAGGTGGAATCTTGTTACTTAGCCATTTTTCTTTTTGTGACTTTTAAGTTGCTGAGTTTGCTTGCATTAAGACATTGGCTGAATAGTTTTTTTATTGCTTTCAAGAATGAGTACAATCGTCTGTTACATCTATTGGTGGTACTTCTTCAAGTGCTTAATATTCCATGGTTGTGGAAGTCTTTGCTCGTCCAAGGTTTCCAGGTGAGAACTACCTTGTCTGGAATAATTGACGACCCAGTAGGGTCCTTCCTAGGTTGGGCCGAGTTTCCCTTGGGCAGGGTCTTTGGTTGCCAGGGTGACTTTGCATAGGATGAGGTCCCTTATTTCAAGTCACCTGAGCTTCACTTTCTTGTTGTAGTAATCGACCATCTTCTGCTAGTACTTCGTCATCTTGTTAGAGGCTCCGTCTCTGACTTCATCCAGGCACTCTAGGTTGACCCTTAGTTGATCGACTTTGCTGTCCTCGTGGAACATCTCTCGTCTAATACTACTCATTCCAACTTCGATCGGGATTACTGCCTTAGTGCCGTAAGTGAGCCTAAAAGGGGTTTCTCATGTTGGGATTCTTGTTGTAGTCCTGTAAGCCCACAAGATATTAGGCAGTTCTTCTGGCCAGACCCCCTTAGCGTCGTCTAACCTGGCTTTGATAATCTTGAGTAGTGTTTGATTAGTCACCTCCGTCTATCCGTTTGCCTGTGGATGTCTCGGGGATGAGAACTAGTTCTTGATCCCTAGACTTGAACAAAAATCTCTAAAGCCTTGACTGTTGAATTACCACCCATTATCTGATATGATCATTTGTGGAATTCTGAACCTACAAATTATGTTCTTCAATATGAAACTCTGGATCCTTGCTTCGATGATAGTTGCTAATGCCTCCGCTTCCACCCATTTTGTGAAGTAATTAATAGCGATTAGTAGGAACTTTACCTGTCCTTTATCTTGGGAAATGGGCTGACGATGTCAATTCCCCATCGTGCGAATGGCCAAGGGGAGGCTATCGTTGTCAGTCTCTCGGTTGGAAGGCATTGGACATTCCCAAACCTCCAGCACTTGTCACACTTCTTGCTGAGCTCCCTTACGTCTAGCTGAATAGTAGGCCAAAAGTAACCTGTTCTGACAACTTTACTTACCAAGGATCTGGAGCCTACATGGTCTCCGCAAACCCTTTCATAAATCTCTTCTAGAATATACCTGGCTTCCTCTTCATCTACACACTTCAGGTAGGGCATGGAAAAGCCTCTCTTGTACAAGGTGTCATTTAGGATCGTGAATCTAATCGCTCTCTTCTTGACTTTCCTAGCCTCCTCAACATCTTATGGGAGGTGGCTGTCTTGGAGGAATGATATGATTGGGGTCATCCAGCTACCTGTGCTCTGGATTGCAAATGTAGAGATTTCTTCAATGGTAGGGCGTTTCTGGACTTCCATCTCTGAGCCCATGCCTATTGATCCTTCTTCTGACGATGCTAGCTTCACGATTTCATTTGCTGTCATGTTCTGGCTCTTGGGGATCTGCATGAACTCCACCCTATCAAACTCTTATGTCAGATGCTTTGTCAGCTTGAGGTATTTTTGCATTCTTTCCTCCTTTGCTTCATACTCCTCCTTTATTTGCCTTATTAGCAACTTTGAATCGCTTTGGAGGAGAAAGTTTTTAGCTCCCAATGCTTTTCTGACTCTTAGCCCCATAAATATTCCTTCGTACTTGGCTTCATTATTGGTGGCCGAAAATTTTAGTTGAACTCCATATTTAAGCATTTCTCCGTCTAGGGTGGTGATGACGACCCTTACTCCTCCCGTCCTTCGGGCTGACGAACCATCGGTCTGTATCGTCCACCGTTCTATCTCGTCGGTGGGGCTGTCCTCGTCTGGAAGAGTGAACTCGGTGATGAAGTCTGCCAAAGCTTGCGCTTTAATGGCTGTCCTGGGGTGGTACTTAATGTCAAACTAGTTAAGCTCGATTGCCCATTGGACCATTCTCCCTGCTACCTCGAGCTTATTCATGGACTTCTTGATGGGTTGGTCCGTCATTACCAAGATGGGGTTCGCTTGAAAGTAAGGTTGCAGCTTGTGCGAAGCTACTATCAGCATGAACACAATCTTCTCAATCCTTGGGTACTTGGCTTATGCCCCTTGGAAAGCTTGGCTGACGTAGTAAACTGGGAGTTGTTTTTTGTCCTCTTCTCGAACTAAGGCTGCACTCACGGCGGTAGCTGATATTGCCACATATAAATACAAGTTTTCCCCCTCCTTGGACGGACTTAGAAGGGGTGGATTGTTTTGGTAGCACTTGAGTTCTTGAAAAGCTATCTCACATTCATCAGTCCAAGAAAAAACTTGCTTCAGCGTCTTAAAGATGGGTAAGAATTTGTTTGTCGCTCTAAAGATGAACCTGTTGAGTGCCACTATCCTTCTTGTGAGCTTTTAGACTTCCTTGACGTTCTTTCGTGACGTCATCTTAAGTATGGCTCGCACCTTCTTTGGGTTTGCCTCTATCCCCCTTTGGGACACCATGAACCCCAATAACGTCCCTAAGGCTACTCCAAATGCACACTTACTGGGATTCAACTTCATCTAGTATTGTCTGAGTGTCGCGAACGTTTCTCTAAGGTCATCTAGGTGAGCAAGCCCTTCTTTACTCTTGACGAGCATGTCATCCACATATACCTCCATATTTCTCTCGATTTGCTTGCTAAACATTTTATTCACTAACCTCTGGTAGGTTACTCCTACATTTTTCAGTCTGAAGGGCATTACCTTACAACAATAGAGCTCCTGGCTTGTTATGAAAGCGATTTTCTCCTGGTCTTCTTTAGCCATCTTTATCTGATTGTATCCCGAGAATGCATCCATGAACGCCAGTAATTTATGTCCTGCTGTGGAATCTACTAGCTGGTTTATCCTTGGCAGGGGGAAACTGTCTTTTGGGCAGGTTTTGTTCAGGTCCGTGAAATCCACACACATTCTTTATTTTCCATTTTCTTTCTTCACTAGGACGACATTGGCAAGCCAATCTGGGTAGTAGACTTCTCGAATAAAACCTATTGATAGCAATTTGTTAACCTTGTCTGTAATTGCTTGATTCCATTTTGGAGTGAAGACCCGTCGTCTTTGTTGGATAGGCTTCTTCTCGGGGTCCACATTTAGCTTTTGTCAGATGACCTTTGCGGATATACCTGGCATGTCCTCGTGGTTCCATGCGAAGACGTCTAGGTTCTCTTTAAGGAACTAGACAAGTCTCGTCCTCATCTCAGGACTCAGTGTCGTTCCTATTTTGGTCGTCTTTGCTGTTTCTCCTTCAACCAGCTTTACTGTCTTCAAGGCCTCCACTTTATCTTTTCCCTTCTCCTCTATCATCCATGTATGGTTTTCTTTGGCAGCTAGCATGACATGGTAGCATTCCCTGACTAGTACTTGATCTCCTTTTACCTCGCCCACCCCGTTCTCTGTTGGAAACTTTGCCTTCAACCAGTAGGTGGACGTGGCTGCTTTCCTATGGTTAAGCGTGGGTCTCCCGATGATCACATTGTAAGATGAAGGACAATCTACCACTAAGAAGTCCAATTGACGAGTCAGCTGCCTTGGGTGAGTCCCCACTGTAACCGTCAGTGTCACTATACTCTTGGGATACACCCTGTCTCCACTGAAGCTGACGAGAGGGGAATCGAATGGGTGAAGCCTTCTTGGATCTAGCTTTAGCTGCTGCGGAGAGGTAGATGATATCCATAGAGCTACCATTTTCCATGAGGATTCTCCTGGTATCGAATCCTTCTATCGTGAGCATTATGACTAGGGGGTCATCATGAGGTTGCTTCATTCCTCTAGCATCCTCTTCTGAGAAAAACATGTCATGGTTTGTCTATCTTTACTTAAATGGGGGCATTCTGTGGACACTGTTCACCTGCCTCTAGCATGCTTTCTTGAGAGATTTGAACAACCCACCTGTGGATGGGCCACCCGTGATCGTCTTTATCTCCTTGATCATACTTGGCCTGCATTGGGACGCATGATCCTCGTCCTTGGGTGAAGATTCACACTGGTTTTTGCTGTCACCTCCAAACCTACTAGATTCCCCCTTTTTCACATACTTCTGCAGTTTCCCTTTTCGTATAAGCTCCTCTATTTGCTCCTTTAGGTCCCTGCAATCCTGTGTGTAGTGGCTGTGATCCTTATGGAACCGGCAATACTTCTTTTTGTCACGCATGTTAGGCAACGAATGCAATGGTCTTGGCCATTTGAGGTAGTGCTCATCCTTAATCTGAGCCAAAATTTTGTCAATAGGCATAACTAAAGGAGTGAATTTTACCACTCGAGGAGCTTTTTCGTCTTTCCTCTTACTCCCGTCACTAGTCTGACAGTCTAGGCACTCCTTTTTTCATCCTCTACAATCGTCTTCCTTCCTTCCCTTATCTCTTGGCCTTTCCTTGTCTTTTATGGCGACTAAAGCATCTTTAGTGTTCATGTACTTCTGCGCCTTCAAGAGCATCTCTTCCATCATCTTAGGAGGATTCTTCGCGAGTGAAACCACGAACTCTTTGGACTTCAATCCCGCTTTGAAGGTCGTCAATTGTACCTTGTCATCACCTTTGTCCACCTCCAAAGTCTCCCGAGTAAAGCGTTTTATGTACGACCTTAGGGTTTCTTTCTCCCCTTGTCTAATGATGAGCAAGTGGTTTACTGGCCTTTTCGGACGTTGTCCCCCGACGAAGTAGCGCAAAAAGGCATTGCTCAACTGCTCGAAGCTGTCGATGGACGATGTTGGTAACTTTGTGAACCACTCCCTTGCAGCTTCTTAAAGAGTGGTAGGGAAGGAACGGCACAGTATTTTGTCAGGAGGTTGTTGAAGGCCTAGTGTTGTCTTGAAGGTGTTAAGGTGGTCTTAAGGGTCCTTAAGTCCGTCAAACGGCTCCAGCTGATGCAAGTGAAATTTTGGCAGCACAGGGCATTCCAAAATCGCCAGGGTGAAGGGAAAATCTATTATCCTAACCATTCTATCTAGGCTTCGGTCTGTTTTCCCCCTAATGGCATTCCTCAGCTTGTCCATTTCCTTTCTTATCTCCTAGAGAAGATTTGAATTTTGTTCATCTGGAGTAGTTGGTCCTCGATGGTCACTCCTTCTATGGCTATCTCCCTTGTCCTCTTGATTGGATCTAGACCAGTTCTAGACCGGTTCTCCTCCTGTTGAAGTTGTAGCCTCATTTCCTGATTCTGTCTGATGAGCTCTTTGATGGTAGCCGCAAAAGCCTAGACTTGCAAAGTTAATGCTGTAGAATCCTGGTTGGACTCTATCTGAATGTAGAAGTTAATTGGAAACTATGCTTTCAAACCTAAGTACGAAAATGTTGTTCCCACAGACAGTGCCAAACTGATGAAATGCAAATCATCAGTCTTTGTAAGTGTGTCCAAATGGAGCTGAGTCCTCGTCTGTGTCTCTGCAAATATGGTAAGATGACTCCCTTAAGGTTGTCACCGGTGTGGTGCCTGCCATAACGTTTCTGATGCCAAAGTTAGTATAAGGAAGCCTTTAGAGAATAACACAGAATAGTAGAGTAACTAGGAATGCTTTTTGGTGTGTCTATGTACCTTGTGTTGGTGCTCTGAGGGCTTTATATATGTTTCCACAGCCCCTAGCTGTTGTGGCTATTATTGTGGTTTTAATGCTTCTCTTGGTAACGTTTCATGCTCAGTAATGTGGGTTTTGATGAGCTTCCAACGGTCTACACAGCTGGTTTTGTAACCGTCCGAGGCATCATTGACTACATTGAATAGCTTCCCTACCTTCGTCAATGACGTGGATATATTAACGGAGATATTTGGTTTGCTCGTCTGTGTGAGAGAGATCGTCGGTCCTATCAAGAATAACATAGTATTAGCCAATTTTCTTTGGCTAACCTATGTTGGAACAAAGTAGTTATGACTCACTTTGTTAGAAATGATTCTATGGGTTGGGACAATCTCATCTTTATTAGCCATCCAATCTTTGTTACATGAATTATTTGTGCCTACTAAAAGCCGCACTTCAATTCCTTTATATTTCCGATGGTTTCCCCTAATGCATGATCCCACCAAAATAAAAATCAAAAACTATTTACAGCAATACTCTATTCATGTAAGAGGATGTAGTGCAATATTATTGTAGTACCCTCTTAAGCTATTTTATAATTTTCCCAAATTTTGTGAATATTTGATTTTTGAAGACTTCTCGATAATTTGAAAAATATATCTAGGGGGCCATAGTCACAAGTCCTGGTCCAATATGATAAAAGTTTAGAATGATGATTTCAATAACAAACAGTTGGAATTATGGGGATTCAACCATCTATTTATTTATAGTTAGTTTAAAATACAGTTGGATTTGAATTTATAGTATTTACTTCAAAATTATTATTCTTTATTCTTTAAGTCAAAATATTAATTGATTTTAGTACAAGAAGAATTCGAGTTTAAGTCTATTATTATTATTATTATTTTAGAATACTAAGTATTTTAACATACATAAGAGAAGATGAGAGAATGTCTTAAAGAAACTGACAGTAGTTTATATCAAAAAGAGCCCATTTAAGTCTAATATTCGATGACAAAGAACTTTATCAATGGAATTAAGTTAAACTTGCATCTTCTCCTTTGCTAAAAAATGAAGCAAACTTTGTAACAGATGAAATATAATACTGATGATTTATTCTTCAACTTATGATTATTATTTTTTTTTGAAACGGAAACATGACATTTAATTAATTAGAAAACTCAACATCCTGGTACAAAGCTTCCCTAACTATTGGAGGAACATCTTCCATCCAATACAGATCTTGACTAATATTCCTAGCAAATTGAGCTAACTCATGAGCAACTCTATTCCCTCCACGTCTAGTACATTCAACCCTAACCCATTGCAAGCTTCAAACCAAGTGATGAATATCCCCAACAACGTTGCCAATCAAAGAAAAATCATCCTGCAAAGCCGAAACAGCTTTCATGACAGAAGAATTATCCCCTTCAATGACAAGTTCAGAGAAGCCAGCATCAATGGCAAATTCAATAGCTTTCCGACATGCGAGAAACTCAGCCTCCTCACTAGAAGATACCTCAGGACCCTTTGCTGCCATGGCTGCCATAACCTCACCTTTTACATTCCGAATAACTGCACCAAAACCTGAACTTTTAAGAGTCGAAAACAGAGCTGCATCAAAGTTAAGCTTGAAGATCAAAGGAGGAGGTGGCTGCCAAGTTTCCCGAGGAGCTAGCCCTCCATGTGGTGGTCCCATTAATGCAGAAGCAGTCCGAAACTCCTCAAGAACCTCTGTTGCCCGATTATTCAACCAGCCTGGGTCATGAAACTTACCCCCATGCACAACCCGATTTCTTTGATTCCAAATCAGCCATGCTTGAACTAGCACAACCTCCAGATCATGAGACTCTACCCGCTCCATTAAGTATTCCATTAATTGAAGCATATCCACCATACTTGACCCACCTTTCTGCAGAATTTTTAAGCTACCTGCCCACACATCTCTAGCCGCACCACAATCCCAAAGTGCATGGACAACTGACTCCGAAAATCTCAAGCAAATTGGGCACATCGCATCTGCAATAATCTTTCTCTTAGATAGATTCAATTTTGTTGGTAAAATTTCATTACAAGCTCTCCACCCAAACACCTTTATTTTGTTGGGAATTCTAAGCTTCCAAATTGCAGGCCAAACTTCCTTTCCAGCACAACCCCGAGAACTTTCAGCTACTCTTCCTTCGCTCAACACTTTCCTAGCCACCTTGTAAGCGGATTTAACAGTAAAAATCCCCTTCCTTTGGTACATCCAGATCATACGGTCCTCCACCTGTCTTCAGCTGAGCTGTATTCTACAAATAGCTTCTGCATCTTCTTTTTCAAACATGTCCATGATAAAATCAGCCCTCCATGCATGCAAGTCTTGGTCAATTAGTTCAGCAACAGTCGCCTCACGAACTTCATCTTCCACTAGATTTAGAGGAGCATTTGTTGGATAATTTGGTATCCATTTATCCCCTAGAATCTGAATAGAGTGGCCATTCCCAACTCTCCAGCAACATCCAGCCTTCAAAGTAGGAAAAGCAGCCACAATACTCTTCCAAACAAAAGAGCAATTTGGTGACACCTTAGCAGCAAAGAGGGAGGTTCTTGGAAAATATCTAGCTTTGAGGCATTGGAACACCAAAGAATTATCATCTTGCAGCAACCTCCACCCTTGTTTAGCTAACATGGCTAAATTAAAGGCCCTTAGATCCCTAAACCCCATTCCTCCCTCCCTTTTTGATAGCGTCAATTTTTCCCACCTCTGCCAATGAATTTTCCTTTCATTCCCCACCTGTCCCCACCAAAACTTAGCACACATTGCATCCAACTCATCACAAAGTTTCAAAGGGAGTTGGAAGACACTCATAGTGTAAGTAGGAATGGACTGAGCAACTGCTTTAATCAGAATTTCCTTACCAGCCTTAGACAACATCTTCCCCTTCCACCCCTGTATCTTTTTCCATATCCTATCCTTCAAGTATGAGAACGTATGATACTTTTTACTCCCTACTAGTGTAGGCAGCCCTAAATAGGACTCAAATCGGTTCACTTCCTGCACTCCCAAAATCCTTAAAATGCCCTGCTTCTGGCTGGCTGAAGTATTGCTACTAAAAAAGACCGAGGACTTTTCCAAGTTTATGCACTGGCCTGACGCATTAGCATAAATCTGAAGCATCTCAGAAACAACCTCCACTTCATTGTGAGTTGCCCTGCAAAATAAAAGGGAATCATCTGCAAACAATAGGTTAGAAATTTTCGGTGCCCCTCTGCAAATGGAAACGCCATGAATTTTGCCATCAGATTCTGCTTTTGCCAACAAAGATGTAAATCCCTCTGCACATAACATGAATAAATACGGTGAAAGAGGGTCTCCTTGGCGGATTCCCCTAGTCGGAGTCACATTCCCATAAGGCTTTCCATTAAGTAGAATAGAGAATGATGTGGTGGTAACACAGGTCATCACTCTCTCAATCCATTTATCTGGAAAGCCCAACTTTTGCATAATGCCCTGTAAGAATAGCCATTTCACTCGATCATATGCTTTGCTGACATCCAGCTTCAAAGCCAAAGCACCTGTTTTACCCTTCTTCCTAACATGCATGGAATGCAAGACCTCATATGCCACAATAACATTATCTGTAATAAGTCTACCTGGCACAAAAGCACTCTGAGTGGGAGAAATAATATCAGGAAGCACTTGTTTCAGTCTATTGGCAAGGACCTTAGAGATAACCTTATAAATGACATTACAGAGGCTAATGGGTCTAAATTCAGACATTTTTTCAGGATTCTTCACTTTAGGAATAAGCACAATGTTGGTATGATTTAAATCTGGTAACATAACTCCATTATTCAAAAAATCTAACACAGCATTCACTACATCATCACCTACAATATGCCCGAATTTTTGATAAAATAAGGCATTCATACCATCTGGGCCAGGTGCCTTTGTTGGTCCCATCTGAAAAACAGCTTCCTTGATTTCATCAACAGTAAAATCCCCAGAAAGCATCTCCTGCATGTCTGTAGTCACTTTGGCCGAAACTATGCTTAAACACTCCTCCATTTGATGACATGATCCTGCAGAAAAAAGATTATCAAAATAATCAACTGCAACTCTGGCTATGTCCTCCACCTCCTCCACCCACTGTTCCTGTGAGTTCATGATGCCCTTTATATGATTCCGTCGTCGTCGTTGTGAGGCTTTTGAGTGGAAAAATTTAGTATTTCGATCCCCATGTTTCAACCATGCAACCCTAGATCTCTGTGCCCAATAAATCTCCTGTTTCAACAAAAGATCATCCAGCTGTTTACTAACTGCCAAATACTCCACCTTACTTTCCTCAGTAGTGACAGCTCTATTAATTCTATCAAGCCGATTCTGAAGAGATTTAATTTCTTCCTCCTCAGGTCTAGTCCTTGTGTCTCCCCATGCCTTTAATTCATCACCACATGCCCTAATTTTTGCATGCACCTCTGCCAAACCCGAAGCCCCACTTCCTGCCAAACTCCATGCTTGCTGAACCCGAGTCTCACAGTCATCCCACAACAACCAACATTCTTCAAACTTAAAACCCCGATCAACTCTGCGATGTTCCTGTCTGAATTTTTGAACCTGGATAGCAATAGGGAGGTGGTCCGAGGCATGAGGAAGAAGGTGCACTACAGTACTGACCGGAAACTTCTCAATCCACCCCTTCGTTGCCACAGCTCTATCAAGTCTTAATTTGGTATTTGCATCGCCCGGTCTCTTGTTAGTCCAAGTAAAAGGATAACCTTTGTAGCCATAATCAAAAAAGTTATTATTATTTATTATTATCATCATTTTTTTATATGAATATTATCATCATTATTGTTATTGTACCTTTGGTTTTTAGTCTAATTATATTTTTTTGAAATGTACCAAATCGATAGTCTTTGTTAACCTTGATATATTTGTTAATTCTCAACAAAAAAAAAAATGATAAATATATATATATATATATATATATATATATATATATATATATATATATATATATATATATATATATATATTTTTGTTGTTTACGTGACATTGAATTTGATGCAGGATAGGTAAGAAAATTGTGAATTTGTGACCAACACATCTTCTCACCTTACTCCTTACCCCAAATCTATATATATATATATATATATATAAAATCTAAATAAATCAATGGAAAATCAAACAAAAGTATTGTTTATATATATTCATCTTTGGCAGTTCTAACTTTACATATTATTTTGCCCCTTCATATTTCTTTATTTTGGCTCTTCTTATTCCCATCATCTTAATATAAATTTGTCATTCTCTCCCATTCTATGCATATTTTTCTCATACAAAAAAGGTTATCTCTCTCTCTCTCTCTCTCAATTTTTGTTGATTTTTTTTTTAATTTTCCCCGTATCTCTACCTTAGATTGATGAATATTTGTTTTTTAAATTTCTACTTTTTAAAAATTTTCTTAAAAAAAATATTCACTGCCCATAGGAGAATCTCCTACTAGAGGTTCGTTCTCTTATTGTCCTATTATTAACTAATTCATATGTGTTCCTTGATACAAGTATTTTTTTTATCATTTTATTTACAACACTAAACACTTTTAATAAATGGTGTTTGATGATGATCTGAATTGGGGAAAAATCATATTATAATATGTCATATTTTATACTGTTATTAGATTTTAGTTTATTTGGAAAATAATAGGATAATCTAAACAAGCTGATGAAGAATAGTTAGCATTGTTGAAGACAATGATATTTGTGCAATTTCTTTTTACTGTTTGTAAATATTGTGTTTAATATATTAGCGGCAAATTGTTATATCTTTATTATATGATGTTCTTAGACGCTTAAGTAATTGTTTTAAGCATTTATGAATATTTTATATTGTTTTTCATCTTCTTTATTTCATTAGTGTGTTCTTTGAGATTTTTAAGAAAACAAATTCTATTTTGTGTTTAAAATTATTTATTTATCTATTCATTTTTCATATGTTGGATTAGATGTTAGATTAGATTATGACAACATTAACAAAATACTTCTTTTTTCAAAAAAACTCCTCTGCTTTTTCCCCTTTGGAATTGTACTCTTGGTTTTTTTTAAGGAAAAATAGTTGTAATCTTTTATTTTATTTTATTTTGAATTGTAATTTTGTTGAGTTTTATTAATTTTTTAGATAAGTTTCTTGGTGTTTTTGATTGTATGGTAGAAAATTTCTAGTTTGAGAAAGTTTGTTTAAAACTAAAAGAAAATTTTTTAGATTTTATATAATTTTTAATGATACACGAAATGTTATAAATAATTTTTATTAAAAAATTAATATTTTCGCTAACTTACCTTTTGAATTATTGAGAAAATTTGTATTGTTTTGATTTGGTACGACAAAAATAATACACACACACACACACACACACACACATATATATATATATATATATATATATATATATATATATTATTTTTTGTGATTGTCCCTATAATAAATTAAAATATGATTATAAATTACATTACTATATATTAAATTAGTCCAAAATGAAATAACAAATAAATTTAATAAGATCACCCTAAAAAAATTATCACGTGCAACGCACAGGGTCCACAACTAATTATCATAAATCCCTAAATCAATTTACCCTCAATCCACTAATTTCTTACACAGTTACACTCTGTTATCAACTAGGAAGCACATACACTTCATTTAAGATGTCATCACTACAAAACACGCGGGTCTATGGCCACATTTTTTTTAGCCGCATTTTCCAAAAATGTGGCTATTGACTTAACCTATAGCTGCATTTTCAAAACGCAGCTATAAGTAAACCTATAGCCACGTTTATAAGTGGTTTTAGCTGCGTTTTTAAGACGCGACTATCAGGTAAGTCTATAGCCGCATTCATAAACGTGGCTATAGGTCTAGTCAATATATATATATATATATATATATATATATATATATATATATATATATATATATATATATATATATTAAAGGAGGACCTAGAGCCATGTTTAAAACACGGCTATAGGTTAAGTCTATAGCCGCGTTTTAAATGTGGCTATAGACTTACATAGAAAAAAAAACCCACTGAATGGGTTTAGCACTTGTAAACACAAATTTTTTTTTTTTTTTTAAAAGGCGGACCTATAGCCACGTTTAAAACGTGGCTATAGGTCTTCCTTAAAAAAAAAAATATATATATATATATATATATATATATATATATATATATATATATATATATATATATATATATATATATATATATATATATATCTATATTTATATATATATATTTGTGTTTACAAGTGCTGAACCCATTCGGTGGGTTTTTTATTTTTTATTTTTTTTTAATGTAAGTCTATAGCCACGTTTAAAACATGGCTATAGACTTAACCTATAGCCACATTTAAAACGTGGCTATAGGTCCTCCTTAAAAAAAAAAAAAAAAAAAAAATTGTGTTTATAAGTGCTGAACCTGTACTGTGGGGGATTATTATTATTATTATTTTTTTATGTATGTCTATAGCCACGTTTAAAACGTGGCTATAGACTTAACCTATAGCTGCATTTGAAACATGGCTATAGGTCCTCCTTTAAAAAAAAAAAAAAAAAAAAATTGTGTTTACAAGTGCTGAACCCATTCGATGGAGTTTTTTATGTGCCTCAAAAAATGAACTCTCTTTGCTTTATTTTTCTTTGACCCATGGCCAAAAATTATTTTCTTTTGTTTGATTGTGTTTTGATTAATTTTTGGTTTGAGCATATGGACTCTTTTTGGTTGTGTTTTTGTTATGGGGATTTTTGTATTTTTGAGCTTGTGCTTTTGTTTTCCTTGAATAGTTTGTGTGTTCAGTTTGGGTTGATTTCGTTGAAGGAGATGTTTTGTTTGTGTTCTTGTATTTTAGAACATGTTGTGTTTGTATTGTGAGCATGTTGTGGTTGATTGATTTTGAAATTTTCTGGGTTTTTGTTTGAATTTGAATTTGTTGGGTTTGTATTTTTGTTTTGAATTTCTTAATTTATTTAAAATTGAAAATTTAAAGTTTGAAAGTATTAATTTTAAAAATTAAAATTTTAATAAAAAAAAAAACTTTTGATTACCGAAAATTAATTTTTGGTAATAAAAGTTTTTTTTTTTTTTTTTTTTTTTTTTTTTTTTTTTTTTAATTTAAGGGTATATGGCTGCGTTTTTTTAAATAAGGTTGTAGATTGAGGACCTATAGCCACGTTTAAAACGTGGCTATAGCTTTCACCTGTAGCCACGTTTTAAACGCGGCCATTGGTCCGATACTATAGCCACGTTTTAAACGCAGCTATAGGTCCTGGTCTTAGGCCACATTTTAAACGTGGTCATAGGTCCTGGTTTTAGGCTGCGTTTGAAAAGTGTGGCCTTAGACCCCCTCAGGCCTATAGCCACGTGGTTTAGGTCACATTTGAAAACGCGGCCTAAAAAAATGCAGCTATAGGCAAAATCGTCTTATAGTTGCGTTTTTCGAACCTATAGCCGCGTTTTAAAAACGCGGCTGTAGGACCTTTTTTTTTTGTAGTGCGTATCTGTGTCGTATGGGTGTCATACAGGTTGTTTCATGTTATAATTTTTCAAAAATTACCTATGTCACTGTGTTGTACTCGTGTTAGCATCCATACTCGTGTCCATGTCCTTGCTTCCTAGGTTACCATTGGTTTCCTAGAAAATTTGAACATTAGTGCTAACATGAAATGGATAAAAAATGAGATAATTGATCATATTAGGAAGAAAGATACAGATGCTATAGACATCTATGGATCACTGGAGAGGTCAACTGGTCAACGACTAAAATTAGGAACATAAATATTTCATTTAATATATTAATCTCAATTAATGTTTATATATTTTGATGTGTCTCCACCTTGATTCCATGTAGTAGCTTACATATATTAGGTGGTGCATGCAGCATAAAACCCACATTTGAAGTACAAGTTGCCTGATCCTTTATCTTTCACTTGAAATTTTTGGACTCCATCAATGAAAACAGTTACCATCCCCATATCTACATCATGAATTATATTAAGTTTGAACCATTTATCATAGAGATCATTAGCCACCAAATCTCTACTGTAATACCTCAAGTCCCCATCATAGATTCTTAGTATCAAAGTGGTGGCACCATGAGTTGCACCATGAATTTGTGATATATAGCACCAGATGTTCAATTTAGGACAAAGCCATAGCCTTCGAATTGCCAGACTCCACTTGAATAGTTAAGCCCCCACAAAAGGAAACAGCTGCTTAATCCTTTTGCATTTTGTGAGCATTAATAAACACATGAATTCATACATACATATTACCTTTATTTGAATTTCAGTGCGTGGCTTGGTATGACTATTAGGATTGTGTGGCTTGTCATCAGCATAGACCCATGATCAGTGAACCCCATTAAAAACTGTACCGTTGCTTGAGTGGTATGTCATATGGTTTTTGTATCTCAAAATTTGACTCTGTTAATGGCACAAGGGTGAAGCCTTCAGTAGGATCAGCACCACAAAAATTGAACATCTCTAGTGAGCCAACTAGAACAAATAAGACAAGCAAATACATACGGGAATCATTCATTTTTCTTATTAACTCTCTCACGCTCTTTAGTATGGTTGGAGCTTCAGAAGCTGTAGGCATCCATATATTATATATATAGGGATATGGGTTATGGCTTATGTTGGCCATTATTTTCTAAGCATTTGGAAACTTAATTAGATATTGTTTTATTTGTTTGGACTTATCCTTGTTCAACTAACATGGGAATATGAAATCTGATCATTAGCAAACAACGTCATGTTTTCGGTGCTGCTAAGAAATAAGGGCAGCCCAATTATATAGTGTTAAGGCCCAGTGAGATACAAGAGTCGTGGCTACATAGGATGACATCGTGTTCTCCTCCATTTTCAATTTGGCTTCAATAACTTTATTCTACGAACTGCCAAATTGTCCTCCAGAAATTAGCCTTAAGCATCTTGTGCTTTTTATATGCTCTGAACAAGGGATTACTCAAAACCTGATTTCTCCAACCCTTTTGAACAATGGACTGGAAATTCTTATACTCCAGCCAGAAATTGAAGAATTCAGGTGGCTTGGAGCCAGAAATATCAACAGGAATCAAAGAGATCAACATAGATGAATGATATGAAATGCCAGGTGCTAGGAACTGTATTCCTTGGCCTAGGGAAACAACGGAAACCATTGCTCATTAGCCATGAACCATTAACCATCACTCATTAGTCATATTGACAACAAAAGTTGTCCCAGTTCTTTATTTTTGTATTATTTTTCTTGTTTATCTTGAACTTGGTTTGGTATGAATAGATTAACTTTTTAGTCCTTTCTCTAAGATTCAAGTATTGATGCAGGATGGGTCACCAAACTGTGACCAACACATCCCTCTCGATCCTTACCCCAAATTCTCATAAAGCCTTAAATCAATTCATCCCAAAATCCACAAATTTCTTATCACTGTTATCAGTGGTTTCCTAGAAATTTTGAACATTAGTACTGACATGAAACAAAAAAAAAGAAAAAGAAAAAAAAAAGAGATAATTAATCATATTATGAAGAAAGATACAGATGTATAGTGGCGACTCTAGAAATTTTGTCTAGGGTGTTCCTAATCCACTTTGAAAAAATTTCAGGTCATTTCGGTCTATTTCGGGTGTTTCGAGACGTTTCGGTAAATACCGGCTGAAATTCAAACTTTGGCCGGCATGAAATTTGAGCTTAAAAAAAAAAAAAAAAAAATCTTAAAACCAAAACAAATTTGCATTTTGTACACCAAAAAACCTCAAAAGGAAAAAAAAAAAAAAAAAAAAAAAAAAAAAAAAGAAATGAACAAAGGTACCTATACAATAAAATATAAGTTCATTTGACATATTAATAAAATTATTAATTATTGTTATTTAGTTGTTTCATTAATTTGTTTGTCTTTTATAAACTATAATTTGTTGTATTGTTATTTCATTAATTATTAAATTATTAATTGTTGTTTAACCTAACATAATTTAATTTATTTGCCTTTTATAATGTATTGGTTAATTAAATTATTAATTATTTTTTATTAGTTGTTTTCCTCAATTAATTATTGGTTAGCAATTCAGCTGTCAATCAGAAAATTTCACAATCACAATACACATTATACTAAAAAGATAATTAATAATTTAATATCTCACCGACATAAACACACGCACCAACACTAACAGCAACACCCACCAACACCAACGGATAAGATATTAAGATAAAGCCAAATTCAAAAAGTAAAAAAATCAGCCAAATGTTAATAAAGATAAAGTTAAAGCATAGCAATTCAGTGGCCCAATCACAGAATCAGATAAAGACAAAGTATAAAAATTAATATTAAAGAATAAAGAGAGAGAGAGAGAGTCATAATTTTCATTTCAGACTTCAGTGATTCAGATAGAAAGAGAGTGAGAGAGTGAGAGAGAGTCAGAGAGGGAAGGAACACCGGAGCAGCCGAGCAAGGAGGCCTGAAGGCTGAGGCCGTTGAGGCAGTGATGAGGTCACGAGGCGACAAGCGATCTCGGATAAAGGCAGTCGCTAGCGACGAGCGACGAGGATGAGGGACGAGCGAGCTGAGCGACAATGACGATCTGGACTGGACCAATCTCCGACGACGAGCGAGCTGCGAGCGACGTGACCAATCCGATCTCCGTGACTCTGGCTGTTGGCAGTTGGCTTGAGCCTAAGGTGTTGCTCTGAGGGACTGAGGCATTGCTTGCTCTAGCTTCACTCTTTAGGTTTGCTTTAGGCCTTTAGGGATTTCTGATTTAGAAAATTAGAAGTGAGTTCTAATTTGATTTGCTCTACAACTCTGTATTGGGGTTGGTTTTTTTTTTTTTTTTTTTTTTGAGAATCTGCGGGTTTGCCTTTGTAATCTGTTGGGCTTGCCAAGTTGCCGAGGCCTTGCCTCTGTTACCAATTTTTTTTTTTGGGCTTTCTTCTTTTCTTTTTTTCTGCTTGAAAGTAGAACAAATAATAATTATTATTATTTTTTTATTTGAGGGTGTTCCTAATATTAAAGCAAGTATAAAAAATTTGGTATTTTTTTTTCAGGTTTTTTTTCAAGTCAGGGTGTTCCTGGGAACAACCTGACTTGCACGTGGCGTCACCACTGATGCTATAGACATCTTTGGATCATTAAAGAGGTCAACTGTTCAAGGTCTAATTCTAAAGGTCTACAGGACAGACCAACATAGGAACATAAATCTTTAATTTTATATATTAATCCCAATTAATGATTATTTATTTTGATGTCTCTCCACCTTGATTCCATGTAGTAGCTGATATTAGTAGGTGCAGCATAAACCCCACATTTGAAGTACAAGTCTCCTGGTCCTTTATCTTTCGCTTGAAAATTTTGGACTCCATCAATGAAAACAGTTACCATCCCCATATTGACATCATGAATTATATTAAGTCTAAACCACTTATCATAGAGATCAGTAGCCACCAAATCTCTACTTAATACCTCACATCCCCATCATAGATTCTTAGTATTAAAGTGGTGGCACCATGAGCTGCACCATGAATCTGTGCAACTGTAGCACCAGATGTTCCATTTGGAACAAAGCCATAGCCTTCAAATTGCCAAACTCCACTTGAATAGTCAAGCCCCTACAAAAGGAAGAAGTTGCTTAATGCTTTTTGCATTTATGAGCATAAATAAACACCTGAATTCATGCACTACATATTACCTTTATTCGAATTTCAATTTGCGGCTGAGTATGTATGACTGCTGGGGTTGTGCGGCTTGTCATTAGCATGGACCCATAAATGGTGAAGCCCATTAACAAAACTGTAGCGTTGGTCTAGAGGTATGTCATATGGCTTCTGTAGCTCAAAATTTGACTCTGTTAATGGAACAAGGGTGAAGCCATTAGTAGGGTCAGCACCACAAAAATTGAACATCTCTAGTGAGCCGACCAGAACCAATATGACAAGCAGAAACCTACAGGAATTATTCATTTTTCTCCTTTACTATCTCACTCTCTTTAGTGTGGTTGGAACTCTGAAGTTGCAGGCATTCAGATATAGTGGTTATGATTATTTTCCAGGACTTGACAAACATAGATATTTGTTTTATTGGTTTGGACTTATGTTCCTTGTCCAACTAACGTGGGAATATGACTATGACCAGACTGCTCATTAGCAAATAGCAATGCCATGGTTACAATGCTCCCAAGAATATTTAAGGACGGTCCAGTTTTAAGTTATATATGATGGCATCTTGTACTCAACTACTCACATCAGTCACACAAACCTATGTGCATGAGGGAGGCATGTCATGCGCTGAGCAAGGTGATCTGTTGTGGTCAGCATGTTGTGCTTTCATCTACTAATCACTGGAACTAATTTCTTGCATATTTCACTTTCACCATAAGAATGCAGTGTTTTGGTCTCCCAGGTTCAACCAAGCAACTTAGGATTTATTTTTTTAACAAAGACTCCTCGGCTCTTCTCAAGGACATAAATTCATGCAACGTCAACTTCTCTCTGTTAATATAATTCTGCTAACCAGGGTTAGCTAGAACAGCCCTTTGAGTCTCCTCCATGTCCAATATGGCATCAATAACTTATTCTCCAAACTGCAAAATTGTCCTCCTAAAATTAGTCTTAAGCATCTTCAGCTTTTTATACGCTCTGAACAATGGATTACCCAAAACCTGATTACTCCAACCCTTTTGAACAATAGACTGGAAATCTTATAATCCACCAAGAAATTGATGAATTTAAGTGGCTAATTCATATCCCAATTAAAGGTTCCTTTTAAACTTAGATGTCTTTAAACAAATTTTAAGTTCATTTTAATGAAGGCCCAATTACAATGTCGCTCCCTTCCCTCTCATGGATTTTTGCCCCTTGTTTCATTGGACTTTGGTCCATTAATAATAAAGCTCTCACCTTACTCTCATGGGCTTTCATTAGAATGCACTTAGAAATTTTCAACCTTTTGTCTCAAACATGGGCTTTCAATGCATTCATCACCTTTGGGCTTTTGCATTTTTATTCGTCATTTCATCATTTTTTTTCTTGAAATAGCCCTCTAGCTAGAATACATTGTAGCCTTCCTCTCAAAGTTTATAAAATTCTCATCATTTTGGGCCTAGGCATGCAACAAAGAGACCCAAGATTAGGGAGATTCATTTTTGGCTTTGAAGGATGTTGGATGCTAAGTCCATAGTGTATTTATTACCTTAGGCCCAAAGTCCTCTTTTTCAAAAGGGCTTTTTCCACTTGGGCCTATGATAGCAATTAAGTTATGGTCTTATAAACCTTTCAAGTTAAGATATGCCTTTGGATTTAGGGATAAGCCTCTTATATGTAATAACTTCTTTTCTTTTATCCCATAATATCTTAGGATATACCATAACTTTAGGGCCATCCCTTCATTTTTAATATCTTTTATCTGTCCTTTAGAATTAGGTGAACACATGGTATATTGTTGAACAAATAAGAGATATATAAAGAGTATTCTTTGTGATAGGGTCTAGGATCTTTCTAGTGTGAGTAGGCTCCCTAAGGCTAAAGTAATAGATAAGTAGGTCACTCATAACTAGGTGGGCTATGATTCCAACTGAGGGACTAAGTGGACCCCACAGTGGATTGGTAACAAACCTTTAATTTACTCAAAGTCCATTATAGGCGATGGCACTAATTGTGAGTTGGTGGGATGAACTTTAGAAAATTTGGGTCTGAGTGGAGCCTTTCATCTTCCCACTCATCACCAACCAAGGTTAAAGGACAAAAGAGAACAAGTGATGTGTGTGCAAGCAAGTATTGAAATAGTTTTTATTAAAGTTAAGAAACAAGACACATAGGAATTAGACTTACAATCCCCAGTAGAGCACACAAGGGGGGAGTTGCCACCTAGT
Organism: Quercus parvula; assembly: GCA_030820535.1. Classification (NCBI taxonomy): domain Eukaryota; kingdom Viridiplantae; phylum Streptophyta; class Magnoliopsida; order Fagales; family Fagaceae; genus Quercus; species Quercus parvula. The sequence continues at coordinate 29,749,798 of JAUAME010000006.1, read as the reverse complement.
TTTTGCAATGGTCTAGGAACTATATATATATATATATATATATATATATATATATATATATATAGCGTCCTCTTGAGAAAAGTCCTTTGATCTTACTACCAAAGTATGGGTTTAGAGTTTAGGTACGCTCTTGGGAAGGTGTTAGGCACCCAAGATCGACCAACCCTAAGGTTGGCCTCCCATCATCGTGTCTTATGTCTTAACCCCAATAAATGCTATTTAAATACTTGTATTTTAAATTCACACACACACTAATCATGCATCTAACATACAACATGACATCTTTATCCCTAAACAAGCATACTTATCTATCCACAAAGCAAAAGAGAGCCAAAAACACATAAGAAACCCTAGCATTCATCTAACCATGGCATTAAGGCATTTAACACATTAAAAACCCTAATCATACATCTAAGCATGCTTCATCATATTCTCAAAATAAGACCATAGCACAAATGCATGGACATTTCTAATGCATGACTTACCATTTACTTACCTTTCAGCAACAGAGCACCTATGGTATTGATGCATGGACATGTGAATGAATGACATAGCATTGAAGCAGGAAACAAACATAAAATCCCTAATCTAAGCATATTAAAGGCAGCAAGCATACAAGATAGAGGCACAAATATGTATGAACATTTGAAAAGGCTTTAAAAAAAGGGACAAAGTGTGTGAAACAAACCAAACAAACAACCTAAGGAATTTGGATTAAGGTTTCTAAGCAAGTGCGTGTGTATGCATGCTCATGGCATGTGTGGGACTTGTTCAAGAACCTTAACCCAGAAACCCGAAACAGAAAACATAGCACAAATGAAAAACCCCAATTCTAACTATCTAGCATGCTCAAAACACAAACAGAACTACAAAACTAACCTAAGCAAACATATAAAAACCTAAACTACACAAAGAAATAGGATTAAAACTAAAAAAGATAGACAGAAAAAGAAAAAGGAAGCAAGAAAGAATACCTTAAAGAAAAAGCTCCTAGGCTTTATTTTTTACCATTCCTCTTAGTCAAATCTATCGCAATTTAGTAAAACAATGATTAGAAACTTTAAACTCAAAGGATTGGAGCCAAAAAAGGTCTCAATCAAATAAAAATAATTTGAGGGTGTTTTGTGAAAAACTCCCTTTTGATTCACTATTTTCTAGTGAATCTTAGGTTTTTCTCGTGGGATTTTTGTGTGTTTTGAAAATGTACCATGTAAGGCTTTTTATAGTTAAAAAATAGGGGTTTGGGATGGCTCCCAGACGATGTGGGATTCATTTCAAACCTCAAACAATATTGTAAAAAACTTGCATTTTCCATGTTTCTGAAACCTTAGCTGCGTACGCAAGAATGTGCCTATGTACGTAGCTAGAGGCCCGCGTATGCAAGCCGTAGCCCACATACATAGGTCGAAGGCTACTTTGGTCATTTATTTCCAAAATAGATTCTTGTGAATTTAAAAAAAGTGATATTTTTCAATTTAACAATCAAGTCAATTTGATATCTGATTGGGCTCTAAACTGGCATTGGGCCATAGAGTTTAAGCATCATTAGAGAATGGGGGCCCGAGTCATTAGGGGTGCAAAATGCGATATCTACAACTTCTATCAGTTGATCTCTATTGAGGTCTAAAAAGTTATAATGTTGTACCAAGGCCCAAAATGGCACAGTGAGTTGAACTCCATGGAAAAAAAATAATAATAAAAGGCTTGAGCTCACAACAAGAAAAAAAGGATAGTAGGCCCAAATCCATTAAAAAGATTTAAGCCCAAGACCCACGAAGGGATAGGCCTTGGGGCCCATGAAACGAAGGGAAGAAAGGAAGAAGCCTAGCCTACCAAGATCAAAAAATCAAAAGGGAGTCCAATGGTAAGAACTGGGCCGGGATACCCTTAGGCTGCCAGGAGCTTGGGGTCCTCAGGACTTGCAGCAAAGTTAGGATGAGATTAAGACAGCTCAAAAAGAGTGCCAAGAAACATAAGGAACGAAGAACAGATACGTTCTTCTCAGTCACCCAATGATGCAGAAAGGAACAGAAGGCTTGGAGAGTAACAATTCATGAACAAGGGGCTGGTATCTTAGGGAAACCAGAAAGAAGAACCATGAAGGGAAGTAGCTGGGAAAACTTTCAATTTGGCAGGGATGGAATCGGCTCACTCAGGAAAAATGACAAAAGGAAAGACAACCAAAAAGTTGAGTTTGAAAATGTGAGGTTTAGAAGCCTTAAAGGAAGAAGGGTTAGAGGTCAGCTATCTAAGGACACCCCAGAACGGAAAGTCAGCAAAAGGCTTTTGGGGAAAAAGCACTAAAAGAAGAAAACTATGAGAAATAAGGAAGGGACCAGCCACCAAAGTTGCTAGCACAACATAGGCTCTAGTACCCAAGGGAGCAAATGAGGGGAATTAGTGGTACCTTGGAACCCTAGAATGACACTATAAAAGGGGGAAGCAGCCAACAGTGAAGGGGCATTCAGCAATAGTGAATCAGAATAGAATCGTTGAGAAAACTCTCTCAAAAAACTCAAAGAAAGTAGTAAAAGAAAGAAAAATATCTCTTGGTATCCTAAAACAGCCACTATAGAACATACTTGGATTCAAAAGAATTCAAACTTTGCAAGTCTTAGAGGCTTAGAGAGCCATTTAAATCTGTAATTTTTGAGCTTATTTGGACCTTGTAACACGTCTTAGTGAGCACATTGTAATTCACAATTAAGAAAACTAATGAAATATCTCACATTATTTTAAGGATCCTTAGCGTTTATTTTGTGTCTTTCTTTATTACATTGTTCCTTTACTGTTTCTTGCTGTTCCATACATATATATTTCTTGTTTGATAGTATGTATGTATTGCAGGATTCTTGCTCTATGCACCACTTGGTTTGTAATCAACCCATTTAGCTGCTATGAACCAAGCCTAGTCCCTTGAAACAACAACTAAACGGCCTAGGGTCCTTGCTTCTACTTGGGCTTGGGCACTGTCCAAAAAAGGACCCTCACAATCTCTTTTTTTAAAAATTGAAAAAAAAAGAAGTTTTTGGAATGATTGCTACAGTAGAACTAGACCAGCAATGACTAGTTGAAATTTTTTGCCGATTCACACCTTTTGTTTCAACATTGCAATGTCTATTTTGTCAAGGCCAAATAAAAAATAAATTAATAAATATCTTAAGAAACAAAGATAGAAGAATGCGAGGAAGCAAAAAATTATCACTTTTATTGCTTAATAATTTTCATCCAATTAAAAATATACAAGGTGTGGTTCAAAAAGAATTGCATGGATCTTTTCTACTGTTAAAGAGTCAACCGCTGCCTAGTCCACGTCTGTTTTGGGATGACCCTTAAGGTCAGTAATTTATGATTTTGCATTTAACTCAATCTTACAATTTTTGGTAAAATTCGGTATTTTGCCACCTAATCTCGTAATAAGTGCAAATTAGGGTTTCATACATTTCCTAATCATCCTAGGGTGTTACTTTCTCAGTATTTATATGTTTCATAGCTGTCAAAGGAAAATTAGATTATTATTAATAAAAATATAGCCTTTGTCAAAACCTTTCTCTGGTGGATTCCAGTTTATCTCCTTGTAGATTCAAGGAAACCCCTCATGAATTTGAGGTTTACAGTAGAAGCTAATATTTTAGTTTATGTTCCATCAAGAGAGTATCGTGTGTGCTTTCTTCAAGCTTCCGCAACATCATAATGGGACCAAATTGTTAAATTTCATATCATATATAAATGCTTGTAATTGCTTCACAATATCAAATTCTTGATCACCAGTTTCACTGAGTGCCTTTTGAACTTATAGCTCTATAATTAAGCACCTCAAAAAGATCCAATGAATTTAATAGATCTGCAATAGGATAAAAGGGTGTAAGTCTTAAACTATCTTAAATGAGACCAACAACCCTCTGTTCGGCCGGCAATTTCCATGCAACTATGGTTTCTTTAGTCCCTACTATGCCAACAATGTTGAATTTTCCTTCTTTTAGGAAATCTTGCTTTTTGCTTCAAAGTCTACCTTGCACTTGTTAATTAGGCACCAATTATCTTATATGGATACTAAAATCAACCAAGATTTAGCATTTACCTGGCAAAGCATCTTGGATGGGGCTTTTTTCACTATATCAAAAAATATATATTACATCAAATGTTAATACAACAAAATTAGTATGATAGTATTAGACATAATATTATATCTACAAATTAAAAGCCATTGCAATAATAACTGAAAAGTGGTAAATTATTACATTAATAATAACCTTTTTCTAAGGTATACCCCTTACTCACTCTTAACGCCGCCATGGAACAAGCGGTGGTAGAAGGATTACTCAACCTCTGTCTCATAAAGGAGGAGGAAGAAGAAATCTTTATCACAACAAAGAGTAAATCAGAACTACTCAAAGAATGCTCTTTGAGTCTCTTCGCTAGATTGCTATCATACCGACACCAAAACCAAAGGGCGCTAAAGAACACACTGAGATCAACGTGGAAAATGGGCTCAAATTTGCAGATTGTAGATGTTGGAAACAATATACTACAGTTCAAATTCAATTCCAAGTGCTAGTTAAAGTGGGTTGAAAAAAATGGGCCTTGGAATTTTGATAATAATCTTCTGTGGCTACGCAGGTGGAAAAAAGGCCTTTCAACTAGAAGCATTACCTTTACCCATTCTTCTTTTTGGGTGTAGATCTGGGGATTTCCCTTTGAGCACATGTCAGATGAAGTAGGCAAAGATCTTGGAAACAGTTTGGGGAAATTTACTAAGTCAGATCGAAGAGCAAGACAAAAAAATCAAGCAAAGTTTATGTGAATCAGAGTGGATCTACAACTAGATAAACCCCTCAAACGTGGGGGTAAGGTAGCCAGCGTAGAAGGGGAAAAGTTTTGAGTAAAGTTCAAATATGAGAGACTCCCTACCTTCTGCTTTAACTGTGGTAGGCTGGGACATGATGACAAACACTATCCAGAGACCTTGGACCAACAAAGCTCTCCCAGGCAATATGGTGAATGGCTCCGAGCGCAAGGAAACTCAAAGTGAGGGGTGGAAAGATCAAGATCCACTAGCAGTAGAGGTAGAGAAGACGATAATGAAGATAGAGTAGAAGAAAACATACAAACCACAACAAAAAACTCTTATGCCTCAATGACGAATGGTGGTGAAGGCAATTCAGGCAACAACGGCAATCAAAGAAAGGAAAATTTGAAATGGAGAGACATGATGCCACGGGCTACGAGGGAGACCAGTTAGCGAAAAATCAGGGTGGATGGGATTACTCTGCATAGATGGAACATAACACCATGCATAGATGGGATTACTCTGCATAGATGGGATTACTATGGAAGTCTTAAGCCGACTCAAGACTCTTACTGACCTAACTGAAAGTAATGAAAACAACAAAGAAACCATGGGCCAAATGACAGAGAAGAAAATAAGAGCAAAAGCCCACTAGAAGAAAATAGCAAGGGAGAAAGGAAAAAATAAAAGCCCAAAGATTGAAGCCCAAGCATTAACAATGGGGATTAAAAGAGTGGGCAAGCTAATTTTTGAAGACGGGGAAGAAACTTTGCAGAAAAGGAGATGTACTATTTTTAAAATAAGCCAGATTGAGTCTGAAGAGGGATCAACGGTGGCTGCAAGGCAACACCGCTAGGAGCCATGAATCCCTTAAGCTAGAACTATCGAGAACTTAGAAACCCCCGGTCAGTCAGAGCGTTACATGATTTAGTGCAGTGTTGGAATCCCAGAGTGGTCTTCCTCATGGAGACCAAATCAAAAACCAAACGTATGGAAAGGATAAAGAATAGAATTGGTATAACAAATGGCCTTTTTGTCCCCTATGTGGGCCGAAGTGGACGAATCGCTCTATTATGGACAAGAGAAGTTGATTTGGAGATTAAGAGCTACTCGAGGAACCACATAGATGCAATTATCAAAGAGCCTGACAGTAACTTCAAAAGGAAATTAATTGGCTTCTATGGCCACCTGGAGACCCACCGAAGGTATGAGTCTTGGCACCTTTTAGCTTTTCTCCATAACTAGTTCCAATTTCCTTGGCAATGTCTGGGAGACTTTATCGAAATCTTGTTAGTTGAGGAAAAGTCTGAGGGAGCTACTAGATCCCAACAACAGATGGACGGGTTTAGAAAAATGGAAGATTATTGTGGTTTTCAAGACTTGGGTTACAATGGGCTTGATTTTACATGGTGCAACATGCAAGAGGGGGAAAAAAATATACTTGAGGCTTGACAAGGCATTCGCTAACCCGGAGTGGACAGGAGAATTTGGGGGGAAGAAAGTTCACCATCTAGTCTATTCCACCTTCGACCACAGTGCACTGCTAATTATGGACTCAGTATCCAAGATCTACACCTGTGCTAAGCGGTTCCACTTTGAAGCGATGTGGACAAAAAATGTTGACTGCAAAGCTATTATTGAGGTGTCATGGGGGATGGGGACTGATCTTATCACCCCAGGAGTAATGGAGAATTTCAAAAACTGTGCAATTGAGTTAACTAGATGGAGTCCAAAGGTTTATGGGCTAATTCCCAAAAAAATCCAGGCAAAGAAAAATATCTTAAACAGCCTAACTCAACACGACAAGGAAGGAGACCTGAGCACTGAGATCAAAAGCATAAGAAAAGAAATCAATGAACTTCTTGATGATTAGGAAATTTAGTGGGGACAAAAAGCTAAAGCTCACTAGCTTAAAGATGGGGACAAGAACACCAAATTCTTCCATGCCCAAGCTTCAGAGAGACGCAAGCAGAACACAATTCTGGGAATCTAGGATGAGCAGGGTGTTGACACCTCATTTTACAACTTGCATTTAACCTCACCTAGAGGGTAAAAGGGTAATTTTTCCTTGGAAATATGCATCTCTATTCTGGTCATTAGATCCTTAATCTCATTTCACCAAAATGATCTTGATGTTGTAACGATCAAATCAACTGGTCATAAGCCCTAGTCGGACCACCAGATTGAAAGTTATCATTAAATCAAGTTTGAATGGCTGAGATGCATTATCACAAATTGAGTCCGACTATATGTGATTATGAACAATTGATTTCAATTGGTTATAAGTATAATCAATTTGAGATCAATGATGTGTCATAATTTGATTGGTTAGGACTACATTTTATGGTAGGGTTGCACACACCTAATTAACTAGATAGTTAAATATTAATTATTCAATGAGTAATTTGTGCAATTATCTTTTTAATTAGAGTAAATTTGGAACCAATTAAGTCTGAAATGGGAGTGATTGGAGTCATTTAATGTTAATTGGGAGCTAATTTGGGACCTATTAATGTTAATTGTGCTGAAACTATTTTCTAACAAATGACCTCTGCTTACTATTTCATAGATATCTCTCAGAATATTTTGAATTTATGAATTAGGTCAATTTTCCCAGAAACTAGACATCTGGGGCTTCAATTTAAGCATAAGAACAAGACAATTCTAATCAGAATTGAGTCAGATATGATTTTTTAAAGTTGGCTCTACAGGCTATTACAACAGCTACGGGAAAACTGAATTTTGGCTTGTTCCTTACTCCCACCAATCTCTCCATTTAATGCACCAGATTTTCCCCAATGCTAAAATGAGGTCTAAGTTCATGATTCTTTGTCAACCCTCATTAAATGGCCTTCCATTTATATTTCCTCCACCACTACTATATAAACTCTCCCTCTCCTTCATTCCAAGATACAAAAAAACCCCATCTCTTCTCTTCTCTTGAGTTTTAGGAAGTTGAGTAGTCTTGTCATATCTTGGTTTTCTTGAGACTCAAGGTATTGAGTGAGACTCACTCTTCCTCTCCTAACTCTTCTTTTCCTCCACCCTTAAGACCTCCCTCAAGAGTCTCCTCCTCCACCATATGGATCTTGCATGAAAGTATAATCCTTTTTCCTAATTGTTTTTAGTGCTACCATGATGAGAGTTTAAGATTAAAGCATGATAATAATCATTTAAATTCCTTTGAATATGTTTGAATGTTCTTAGTTGTTCTTATATGTTTTTCACATGTTTTTGGTTCTTCATCACATGTTCATGCATGACACTAGTTTCGATCTTAAATCCACATCAAAAGCATAAAAAAATATGTTTGTTTAATAATTCTTTTAAATTCTTGAATCTAGGATATCACTATCCACACATATTCACTAGAATTTATTTGTCAATCCAAATGAAATGCTTAATAAATTGAATTAGGGTTTATCACATACACACACTTTAAATTCAACATGCAAATTGATTGATAACATATTAGATGATGTGATATGAATGTTGGCCACCATAGTCTAAAAGACCAATTTCACCGAGCAAGGTGGGTGCCTAGCACCTTCCCATCTTGTAACATAGCCTCCGAGCTTAGATTAAGGGTTAGTAGATCGAATGCTTATCTATGTAATTTTCAATTTTTAGATTGTAACTAGGAAATAAAGCCATACATTTTATCTTAAATTGTATCTAAGACCAAAGCCATGTAATTTCCTATGATCAATGTAAATTCAATTTCAAATTAATAAAATGAGGAATTTTTCAATTTTGGTTTTCTTATTTTTTCTAATAATTAAATAAGTGGCGACTCCATTGTAAAACCCTTAATCTAAAGGGGAGAATATAATCATTCGAACCTCCATTTTGAGAGGCAATAACACGATTCCACCCATTCACATAAGTTTAGCTTAACATCCTTAAAAAACAGGTCGGGGGTGCGGTCTCTCACAGTAGCGACTCCCCTGAGGATATTGAGGGCTAAGCTTCAATTAGGTTATGGTGGTCAACCATGTCATTGTTTGTTTATTGCTTCTTGTATATAATATGTCTAATATGTCATTATATTGCATGTCATGCATCATTTGCTTGAATGAAGTTTATTTTATCTGTGTGCTAACCCGGAAGCCCGGTAGTATTAGCCATGGATTGTGGTCTTCCTGAGAGTCACATACCCAACGATGAACCTACCACCCATCGCGACAAGGATCATCATGGTTATACCATGGTGGTTCATAAAAACAAATTGTATCGTTAGGACTAACGCGGCGCTCCTGGCATCACAAGTTGGGAGGTACAATGTCCTAGCTTGTGGGGACCTTTAATCCACCTTCTACCGATGTTGTAATGACCAATAAAACCTACCTTTAGGTCAGTCCATGTAAATTGCATTTCATTACGCATTTGTTTGGCCGTTGTTTGAACCATGATGACTCAAGTCCAACGCTTGAGCCCATCATGATTGTTTGAACCTTGCATGTTGTGAATTAACTTAAACCCAAAAGCCTAAGATTGAACTCTACTAGAAATGGAAGCCCAATTTGTTTCTTGAATGAGTCTAAGCCCAACACTTGAGCCCATTAAAGGTCTATATGCATGACCAACATCAAAGGCCAAAAGCTCACAAGATGCATGCCTTCCAAGTGTAAGCTCAAGCCATTTCAAGCAAATACCAAAAGATCATAATCAAGGTTCAAGCCTTCCAAGTGCAAGCCCAAGCCATTTCATCATAATCAAGGTTCAAGCATACCCAGTCACAAGCATCCTAAATGGACCAAGAAGAAGCAAGTGGCCCAACTTTGCCTCACTCCACATTTGGTTTGCAACATCATGGTTAAGATTAATTTTTGTTTGTTTATTTCATGTTTCTATGTTTCATTGAATTCTAAAAATCCATGTAGCATTTGATGTACTTTGTTCATGTATATATATATATATTTTAAATTCCAAAAAAAAAAAAAAAAATCAAGATTCCCAAATCTTTCCCAAAAAAAAAAAAAAAAAAAAAAAAATTCAAATGAGAAAGTGTTTGGACTAGGGGCATTGGGCCTTTAAGTCATTAAAAAAAAAATCTTTGAACTAGGGTGGGAAAATCTTTGCTAGCCTATTTGAGCCTTTAAACACTTAGCCTCTTTTTCACATGAACCTGCTAAAATCTAACCTTAGGGTGGGAAAATTCAAAGAATGCATGCTTAAATCTTATGTTGAGGAGGAGTCGACCTTGTAGCTTTGAAGCTAATTGATAAAGCTCTCCTAGAAAACATGAAAGACAAGTAGAAAATTCATTAAGCTAAAGATAAGAGATCATCAAAGAAAAAGGAGTTTTCACTCAATCAAGGAAAGAGAAATGAAATTCCATCAATGTGAGAGAACAAAATGTGCATCAAGTTTGAAGAACCTAAAATTCATCATGCCAAGAAGAGTAGAAGGTTCATCCAAAAAAAAAATTCATCAAAAAAGGAAAAGATTCGTCAAGCACAGAAAGGTGCAAGTGCATTGAGGCAAGAAAGAAATCTAGAGAGTGTATCAAAATGACTGAAAATCATTAAGCTAAGAAATACAAGGAGGGAAAAAGGTCCCCAAAAGTTCATTCAATCAAGAGATGAAAGACCAAAAAAAAAAAAAAAAAAAAAAACGAAAGAAAGAAAGAAAGCCTGCTAGGTTGAAAACCCAAAAGGGCAATCTAGGCAAAAGCTAAGACCAAAAAAAAAAAAAAAAAAAGCCCGCTAGGCTGAAAACCCAAAAGGACGATCTAGGCAAAAGTTAGGGCCAAAGAAAAGAAGAAGAAGAAAAGAAAAATTGGGAAATCCTACCAAGTTGGAAACTTGAGGATGTAACCCAAAAATAAAAGGATTTTATAAGATGAAAGTCTAGAGGTATGATTCAAGGGGAATGAGTATAAAAACAAATGTTGATACAAGTGATCAATGAAGACTAGTGACAAGATGGCAAAGAAGAAATGGGAAACAACTCCTCCTATACTTGATTTTTGAGTAATGCATACTTGGGGGAACATTATAGGGAATTTTGAGCCCTTTTATATCATTCATTTCATAACCTAAACCTGGCCTACATTACAACCCATGAATAAGATCTCCTTGAAGTCTTACTAATTATAGGCGCATCTTAAACTCTAATAATATTTTTATCTTGAATTAAAAAGGAAAAGTGCCTAAAATTGTCAAAACCCACAGGATGATATGTCCGAGGACAAAATTTCTCAAATTCTCAAATCCTCAAAATGACTCAAAAGAACTTCCAAACCTAGAGCACTCTCCTTGTTTGCACCCAACAATGTGATTCATAAATATTATCACATTTCATTTCTTGATTGCCTTTGGAGACTTAATCTGACGATGTTCAAATGGATGAAGCAAATTTGATTACATGAGTTTAATGATCTTGATCCTTCATAATCCAAAAGATTTGTTTGATTTTTAAACACTTTGATTTACCAAAATAATTGTTTGAAGGATCATCTCTTGTTCAAAAAAAAAAAACTTTTTCCAAAATCCATTTCTCTTGAACTATGTCTTGACTTGATCCTCTATGAGAGAGGTACGTAGGCAGCTTTTAAGAGGCCCAGTCCCAATCACCCAAACAACCTTGGAAAACAAAGTCAAAACAATGTGACAAAATTGTTTGGGTGCATGTTAGGTTAAGCCCATTTGTTTGCATTAAGCATGTTTAAACTTGGAGCATTGGCCTATTTATATCGTGTGCAAATATGTTCTTCTTGCATGGAAGTATGTTTTCATTTGAGGCATTAATCCATTTGTTTGCAAGCATGTCCACACTAAGGACATTGGCAAAAAATGTTTTCACGATAATTGGTTTCTAACAAGCTAGAGAAAGAAAGCCTTTTTGCAGGAACTAAGGATGGCAGACCATGATCTTCTTTCATGTTCCCCAGTGGTCACAACATCAAATAAATTCAGCTTCAATCTAAGCATGGAATATGTCCCAAACTAGGGGTATTGGGTAAGTACTTCCAATTCATTTCAATGAATAAATCCATCGCTAATTGAAATTATCTTTTTTGCAGGAATTAAGCAAGGATTTATCTAGCAATCCGCATCAACTTCCAGCCAAAGTTATTCTCATTCAAAGGATAGTTTTTTCAAAAAATAAATAATCATGAATAAATCTTCATCACTATTACTCCATCTTCATCTTCACCTTCTTCACTTTTTGATAATGAACAAATCTTCAAATCTCAAAAAAAAAAAAAAAAAAAAGGATAAAATTTTCAAAAAAAAATATTTTCAATTTTAAAAAAAATTAAAAAAAAAATCCATATCTTTCAAGAGAGAGAGAGAGAGAGAGAGAGAGAGAGAGAGAGAGAGAGAGAAGAAAAGAAAAGAGAGAATTTTCAAAAAGCCTTGGGACTAAGGGCATTGGGCTCGTACTTCTTAGGTTACCATAAAAAATAAAATAAAATAAAAAATTATCAATCAAAATTTTCAGTTCCTTCAAATTTTTTTTTTAATTTTTCAAAAAAAAATGAAAATAAAAATTTTCAATTCCTTCAAAAAATTCAAGATTTTCAAAAAAAAAAAAAAAAAAAAAAAAATCATCAATCAAAATTTTGAATTCCTTTAAAAAAAAAATTCAAGATTTCCAAAATTTTCAAAAAAAAAAAAAAAAAAATTCATCAATCAAAATTTTGAATTCCTTCAAAAAAAATTCTAGATTTCCAAATTTTTCAAAAAAATAAAATCTTCATTAAATTCTTCTTTAGGAACAAAAAGATATGATCTTCTTCCATATTCTCTAATGGTGCAACATCAAGTTAATTGTTCACCCTCAACATTCATCGAAGTATGGAATATGTCCCAAACCAAGCGCATTTGCCAAGTATGCCAAAGTCTTTTCAATGAAAAGCTCTGTTACTAATTGAAAGTATTTATTTGCAAGTACTAGGGTAAAAGGCCCACACACATCAATATGAATAATGCCTTCCAAATCCTTCGACCTCTGGGAAGCATGTCCAAAAATTCAAATCCATCGGACCTTTAGGAAGCATGTCCAAACTTCAAACCACCAGACCTCTGGGAAGCATGTCCAAAATTCCAATCCACAGACCATTGGGAAGCACATCCAAATTCAAATCCACGAACCTAGGGGAGTACGTCTAAAATTCAATTTCTACGGACCTCTGGGAAGCACGTCCAAATTCAATTCCATTGGACCTTTGGGAAGCACGTCCAAACTTTAAATCCATCAGACCTCTGGGAAGCATGTCCAATTTCAAATCCATCGGACCTCTGAGAAGCACGTCCAAACTTCAAATTCATCGAACTTCTGGGAAGCACATCCAAAATCAAACCATCAAACCTCTGGGAAGCACATACAAACTTCAAAGCCATCGGACCTTTGGAAAGCACGTCCAAATTCTAATCCACGAATCTCTGGGAAGCATGTCCAAATTCAATTCCATTGGACCTCTGGGAAGCACGTCCAAACTTCAAACCATCGGACCTCTAGGAAGCACGTCCAAAATTCAAATCCATCGAACCTCTGGGAAGCACGTCCAAAATCAAACCATCGGACCTCTGGGAAGCACGTCCAAACTTCAAATCCATCGAACCTCTGGGAAGCATGTCAAAAATTCAAACCATCAGACCTCTAGGAAGCACGTCTAAAACTTCAAATCCATCGGACCTCCGACAAGCATGTCCAAAATTCAAGATCACAACTGAAAAAGGCTGCATTTATGAACTACATTTGGACCTGATCCTCTCACCAAGAGGTACGTAGGCAATCTCCCCTGAGATTCGGTCCACATTTTGATCCACTACATGATGGTTCGCATTCTTATTTGCATTCACCACGGTTAAATATTGATTGCAAAGTTAGGTGTCTTTTTCATACATTGACAATCACTTTTCAAGCTCTGCCAATGAGGGGCATTTTGTAGACACCTCATTTTGCAACCTGCATTTAACCTCACCTAGAGGGTAAAAGGGTAATTTTGCCTTGAAATATGCATCTCGATTCTGGTCATTAGATCCTTAATCTCATTTCACCAAAATGATCTTGATGTTGTAACGATCAAATCAACTGGTCATACCACCAGATTAAAAGTTATCATGAAATCAAGTTTTAATAGCTGAGATGCACTATCACAAATTGAGTCTGACTATATGTGATTATGAACAATTGATTTCAATTGGTTATAAGTATAATCAATTTGAGATCGATGATGTGTCATAATTTGATTGGTTAGGACTACATTTTATGATAGGGTTGCACACACCTAATTAACTAGATAGTTAAACATTAATTATTCAATGAGTAATTTGTGCAATTATCTTTTAATTAGAGTAAATTTGGAACTAATTAAGTCTGAAATGGGAGTGATTGGAGTCATTTAATGTTAATTGGGAGCTAATTTGGGACCTATTAATGTTAATTATGTTGAAACCATTTTCTAACAAATGACCTCCGCTCACCATTTTCTAACAAACCATCTCTCAGAATATTTTGTATCTGTGAATTAGGTTAATTTTCCCAGAAACTAGACATCTGGGGCTTCAATTTGAGCACAAGAATGAGACAATTCCAATCAGAATTGAGTCAGATATGATTTTTCGAAGTTGGCTCTACAGGCTGTTACAGCAGCTACAGGAAAACCGAATTTTGGCTTGCTCCTTACTCCCACCAATCTCTTGATAAGAATGCAAAATGTCATATTTTTCTCCCTTAATGTTTATTCTTTTATATTTATTTGGTGTCTAAATGTACTCATTATTGTTATATTTTGATTTAGAATGCAAATGGAGGCATTTAGTGCAAAATGTAGCTAATTGGGCGATTCTGGACAGCTTTGACATCGCTTCGTAATCTGGGCATGACTCTCTCATCCAAGCTCCAATTGAGATGATTCAAGATGTTATGGAACGCCAAGACAAAGCTATACAACTTTCATGTTTTGAGTTTTGAGAGATATGGGCTGCATCAAGGTCGAAATCGGGCTTGAAGTTGCTGCACTTGCACTGCTGACGTTCTGGAATGTTCCTTTGCCTGAAATTCTAATACGCGTATCTAATGTGGTTTATTTTTGGAA